>OX243909.1:8750000-10000000 GCA_945859665.1 Anorthoa munda
ACATTTTACCGAAATGCAAATGCCTATAGTATGCTCCTATGTGCTATTCCAGACTATAATCTATCTCTGTGCCAAATTTCATCCAGATCCGTTGAGCCGTTTTAGCCTGATTGAGTAACAAACATACACACATTCATCCAAACTTTCGCATTTATAATATAAGTAAGATTTTAACTAAGTCCCAGAATAACGTAAAGCATCTCTTTTTTGTGACAAGTACTTCTTTAACCCTTTGGAGTGCCCGAAACGTGGATCCACGCGAGACACAATGGCTTTACCAACTTTCTTAACAACTTAACCAAGATATTTGATTTTATTTATTTATTTATTTACTCCATAAAATTGTACAAATTGAACAATATCATTATTTTTAAAGCTATTAAGAATATGCACAAGAATGAAAGATGAGCGACTGCGCCTGAGCTAGGCCGAGCCTGTATTTCAGGACGCAGTTCACTTTACACAAATTTTGACCAACAGTAGTTTCGTTTAACATAATATTATATAGCTTCAAAGCAAAATAAGGTTTTACAACAAACAGAATAAGTGTTGAGCGAGTGTTGTGTGTTGTATGCTTGTGTTGAGTGTGTTTGAGTGAGTGTGGTGTGCTTGTATTAGGTGTGTTTATGTGTTTATCTAATGCAGGTATTAACAGTGGAACAAATCAAACTAATTAGTTAATTAATCTCCGTTGGGAACTAAATTTTATCACAGTTTGGCAGACTAGATACTCCATCTTTCGACTCGTTTTGTTTTTACCCGACTGCCGATGGACGATAAAGTGTTTATCAGTCTATGTATGTATGTGTATGTTTGTTCCTATGTGACGATCTAGAGACCAAACGCGTTATTCGAGGATCAGCAATGTTTATTGATTAATGACATTGGTTCCGTTATCAATCCAACAGCAATAATTACAACGGTCAACAATCGAGCGTCACCGAACCGATGGCTATGCAAATTAACTGAATGATTCTGACTAAACACTAATCATGTGGAATGCATTAGCCGCTAATGTGTAGCTAACAGCTCGCGGAATATTGAGAATTTAGCAGTGAAATAAAACGCTATTGAGATATGGGGATAAATATAATGACCACCTAAAATTACTTTGTGACCATAACCTCTATTACCTAAAATTGTACTATGAAACCCAAATTTAGTAAATTGATCACCAAATTTAGTAAATTGATCACCAAATTTTAATAGCAAATTATTGCGCTATTTAATGTTGTAAAATAGGTTAGGTTAGGTTAGAACTGTGACCAACCGCGCGCGAGCCGAGCGAGCAAAGCGAGCGGTGCCGCGGCAGCGGCCGGCGAGCGCTACTTCCAAGTTGCTCCCAGAAATTTTATAATCTTTTTGGTCATTGGTTTAATTTTGGTGATCATTTACTACTTTTGGTGATCATTTACTACTTTTGGGTTAACAATGATTTATTTGGAGTCATTTTGCCTAAACAGGATAGCGAGATGTTAAAACTTTGGTTATAATTTTACAATAAGATGCGGGTTTAATTTTGGTGATCATTTACTATTTTTGTCTGTTATATGTTACTATATCTGGTGGTAAGTTAAACATAAGCCTTGAGATATACCTACCTGCCTACCTATTGTTTGATAATAGAATATCAGTATCAATTTGTTATGCAGTATGATGAGTTGGATTTGTTTATCATCTTACTGTTTAAGAAACGAAATCGTTTAAACTTTTATCAATCGTGAGTAATTGACAGAATTGTAGTCAATTGACCGGACCGCAATTTCCATCAGTCTGACCGAAGAAAATGGTGTCCTACCCAAAAAAAATCGAAGACTAACCTTAATCTAGACTCTGAATCTCACAAATGTTTTATAAATATTTGAAAGCATTGAACGTTGTCTTTTCGTTGACTTTTAAACCAAAACTTTTAGCAAAATTTTTGATTCCTTTATTGAATAGATTGAAGAGCCTTCCATCATAAAAATTAAGTAAGTTGATTGTATTTACGGGTTTCTAAAAATAAAAAATAAACTATAAAATAAAATACTGAATCAATTAGCTAAGTGACAGCATAATAATATTATGTAAGGACCGCGTCGTGGAGCGAGTATGTCAATGTTGAGAAGATACATCTTGTGTGTGAATGTACAGGATGTAACGAAACCTGTGATCAAGAGGGTCAAGAGTGAGTCGGACTCGCGCACCGAGTGTTTCGTGCCATCATAATTATATATAAAAATTTTGGATGTGTTACTTTACGTACAGTGTAGATTTATTCCGTTCTAATACCAACAACTATTACCACTGGTATTTGTTTTAATTTATAATTTATTTTCTATTTGTTAGTGCTGAGACACTCGATTGTCGGTCTGTTAACGCAATCGACAAATAATCGCCGTTCTACTTTCTTCTACTTTCAGTTTCTCAAAACACAAATCTGACAAGAGTTTAACAATTTGTCACACTTTACAAAAATCACGAATTAACCACATGTTACTGCATTTTTGGGTTTCTGAGAACCTTTTTCAATGTTAATCTCTTGTCAATGAGCCTAATTTATAATTGTTGGATATTGGTTGATTATTCGCAGATTAAAATTAAAATTATGATTTTAAAGGCTTATTCACGATAAAAAGATAATAGGGGTCGGCGAAAACTATGGTATCGGTTTAGTTTTAAAAAACATGTTAATTTTTTATTTTTTTTTTATTTTTATTATTGGTAGGCTCGCGCTTGACCACTATCTCTATTTATCTCTATCTCACTCATTTAGATCAATTATTTAATTACCAAGATTTAAAAAAAAATGTTCTTACAAACTTGACACATAACACACATGACTGTACCCTGTACTTATTATTTACCAAGGTCAGATTCTGGCTAGGTTTGTGTCTAACTTGAAGCGGCCGGGATGGTGACCCTGCCAGGGTAAATAGCACTTACCAAGGTCAATCTTCGGATGGGTGACCATTTTTTTATGGTCCGCTTGTTTTTAAATAGGTGACCCCGCCAGGGTAAGCAACACTAACCTTGGTTGTCTTTATCTAATCGCTAATTTCACTTGTGGATGGTAAGAACATTGATTCTACTTGGCTGATCAAAAAAAAAAACTAAGAGCCTTAAAAGTTTAAAGACAATTATCCAGTTAGACTAAACAGGAAAGAGATAAAGTTGGGCAAACAATTAAAGAGATCTTCGCGATAAAACGCTAAAGAACTAATTTAACTAACTAATTTTGGAATTAGCATTTGCAAACAGAAATTTTATTAATTGCGAAATTTTAAGAAAACCTTTTTTAGGGTTCCGTGGTCAACAAGGAATCGTAAAAGGGCTTAGCTCAGAGACTCTTAGTACTAGAAAGCTATAATGTGGCATGGATATACATATTAATTCCGCCGACACAGTAGTAAAATAAAATAATGAAAACAATTTTTTTAGTTTTCCTTCTGTACATGTTAAGTGGGGCTGTTTCTCGGCTATCCCATGGTGTGGGGTACCGTTGGATAGGCCATTCAAAAATATTTCGGGTCTGGCAAAACCTTTTTTCAATTCAGGGATCGTTACGTAAAGTTATGCTTTAAATTGCTAATTTTTTCTTTAAACTGTTAATCAAAAATTAGCAATTTGCCAGCTAAATGGTTGCTTTTGGATATGTGAAAAAATCACGGTAATAGTATGTAATTATAACGAAATTAAAAGGACATCTATCACATCTAAGTAGGCTTTACAAGTTTACGAGTATTAGTCGAAAACCTTATAAAATGTACTTGGCCTAGTAAACATTTTTCTTTTGTTAGAGTAATGTTCGGTGCTTTCATTGTTCACTTCAGTATTTTTACCCTAATTATATTGGTGAATGAAGCTGTTTGTACGGAACCCTCGGTGCGCGAGTCCGACTCGCACTTTGCCGGATTTTAATTTCTATTATATACCTAAACAACCACTTGAATGAAAATGTGTTAAGAGATTTAAATCCCTGAGCATTGTGTAAGCAGTCTCTTTCTACGACTTGACTGGCTTTACTGCAGTACTTGAGCCACAGTCTATGACGTCACAGTGTAGCGTCACCGTTTTTCCCGCACTCTTTTCCTTTTTCTCGAGACCGGGCAATGCGGCTTTTGATATGCTAATCTTGCTCGACGGTGATATCCCATTATTAATGCTTAGTTTCTGTGCAATCGAGGCATTACTTTAAAATGTTTTGACCTCATTTCAGTATCTATGATGGGTGATTATACTCTTATTTATTCATTATAATAACTACAGGACAAACAAGTTTATAAAAACAAGTGTACAATGGGCGGTATCCTTTTCTAAAATACGAATACGTACGTACGTACGTACGTTAAAAATAGATATGGTTGAAAACACTGCAAGAGTTTTACAGGAACAAAATTACGTAATAATTTAATAAGAATGAACACATTACTTCGTAACTAAGCAACATCTATGGTAGGTAATTATTTTAAGTAAAGATAGAACTAATGAGTTATTAAATAATAACTAAACTAAATTGCTAACATTCCTTATCATATGCTGCGTGCTCTGGTATTCAATACTCAGTTATGTATTGCTGTATTGAAGGCGTACTAAAAATACCAGTACCCTAGAGCAGTACCACAGATCTATAAAAATACATTATCATTACATACAAAATATTCTTAGTTAGAAAAACACAAAATAAGTGTTTGATTAATTTATATGCTGTCATGATTAACCTACAGCTACAACTCCGTATCAACATAAATATTTACAAAGCATAATATAATTAATTAATTATTATTTAAGATCGAAAAGGCAATGACAGCGGTCTCTGATCAATTACAGTCACTCGAAAATAAAAAATCAGTACTAAAAAATCTACGTGGCTCCATAGAAATCCAGCTAGCTACGCTAGAAAAAAAGTTGGAAGTTCTCGACCACAATCTAATCAAGACCTCTATAGAATTACGCAATGTACCTAAAAGACAGAATGAGACTAAAATCATGCTGTATGAAACTATAACGCTCCTATCAAGACATATAGGCCTTGATACAGAATCTGCAAGTATCCGTGATATTGTAAGACTACCCTCAAAAGAGGTAAACTTAACATCGAGTTTATCAGTCGAGTTCTGTAATACACTGACGAAAACGAATTTTCTTGCTGCTGTTAAAGACTATAATAAACGCAATCACAAAGACAAGATAAAATCAACCCATCTGAACATAAAATCTGCACAGGAGACACCTATTTACATCACCGAGCTTTTAACAGCGAATACTAAAAGGTTATTTTACTTTAATAGAAACCACGCTAAGCAGTACCAGTATAAGTATTGTTGAACGTCGAATGGAAGAGTTATGTTAAAAAAGGTTCCTGATAGCCATACTAACTTGGTAAAAAGAGAAGAATAACTGAAGCAGCTGGCGACAATCATCAAAGCATGACTACTTGCATTTAAGTATACCTTGCTATATCATACGTATTATTTGATTTCTTTTACGATTTTTTCGAATTTACATGTTAAAGTACTAAATACAAACATAAACAACACTTACACACTTAACTATTACTATCAACACAACATACTCTCATACATGAATAAATCAACACTAACATATTACAACTTCACCATGACACCATATTTACTCTTTACCTACGCTTGCGTTCATCCCTATTATTCCTTACCTAGCTACTTCAATTATTACCCTAAATCATAAGCTTTGAACACACGTTCCTAATAAAAATACCACGCTATTTTCTCGTAACCATCAAACTACTTTTACTTTACCGCAAAAATGCATAATACCATAAACAATTTAATTGACAACATCGACGAACTATCTGTATCAACTACCTATACATGCACACCTCAGGAAATACTCCATTGTGAAGTGTCCTAATAACTGCATAAAAATCCTAACACAAAACATTCTTAAACTTGCAAACGCTTCTGCACTGAATTTCTTTCGATTGCGATTTGGTGACAAAGCAAGTCATCTAAATTGAAATTATGGTAAACTAGCTTCTGCCAGTGGCTTCGCTTGCGTAAAAGTCGGCAATTATCCCAAGGGAGCATCCCCGGGATAAAAAGTAGCCTATGTGCTATGACAGGCTATAATTTTATCTCTGTGACAAATTTCATCCAAATCCGTTTAGCTGTTCTGGCGTGATTGAAAGAAGAAAAAGAAAGAAAAAGTATTAACAAACGTACATCCATCCATCCAAACTTTCGCATAATATTAGTAAGTAAAATGAACACAAACATGCCACCATGTTTAGAACTGTCCCTCCCAGCGTGTTCACGTGTACAGCGCTACTAAACAGCGACGTGTTGTTTAGCAGACACGCTGTCTACAGACGATAAGACAGTTCAAGATATATTTGTGAGTCGACACATAAAGTCACATGATAAATGTGTTTGGCTTTTGTTTTTCAGTTAGTGACACAGGTGTTCGGATTTTATGAACCCAATTAACCAAAGCCAAATATTTGTCTCTAGTCAAATATTTGTCATATTACTGAGTGAAATGCGGAGCAAACTACTCCGTAATGTATTACAAACTTTTTCACGTAAAGTTACACATAGTCCAATTCACAAAACATGTTTGGTACTCGTATAACCCAAATTGTTGTTTGTTTAGGGTCGTAAACTATTAAGTTAATTAAAATTTACCACGAAGTAGCAAACTTTTAAACAACTCCAGTTTATTCTATATGTGAGACTATTAATATATATGTTATGGACCAAGTGATTAATAATGCATTATGCCCGAGCAATTTGAAAAGTGCCCAATATGAGTAGGCTTGTGTTTAAACTATTGAAATAATTAAATTGATCGGGCATTCTCAATAATGCCCATCACTTATTGGGCCGGGTAATAAAAATATGTGTTTTGTTTATTATTTTACGATTTACGTTGCAATATAATAAATACATTGTTAGTGTTATAAATATTTATCACTTGTATGTGCATTATGGATGCAATTAATTTGATTTGATTTCAAACAATAAAATTGTTAAGCAAAAATAAAATACCAATGTGTGTCCAAAAATTTCTTCATTGATAAAGTCGATTGTTATAAGAAATCGAATCGGTACCGCAGTAGTTCATAACTGAATGATTAATTATTGAGCTGTCAAATTTTAAATTACAAGCTGGACGGAGAGTAGATTGTTGAGACGCCTACCACTTCGTCGACCACATCATCGCTTACAATCAGGCAAGATAGTGGTCAAGCGTGAGCCTATCAATAATAGTAAAAAAACTTGACCAAAGAATAGTAATGAATCCAATATAAACTGCGAATGTAACACAGGTGTTGCATTCGTTGTTTATTCCAACGGTTTTGTGTACAAAATAGACCTTACTAACATTAACAAGAAAAGGGTCAGTTTTAAAAGCATCATTCAAGTGACGGCTCCATCTAACATCAAAAATATTGTGAACAGTCCATTGTGCCAAGTTTGTTTATAGGAGAATAAACCGAGATAACAGTGTGAAGATTAACATCAATGTCCCTTCATTACTTTGTTTAGAATGGCTTAGATAAACCCGGAGTAAATCGTAACTTAAAACCAATAATATGTAGAAAGAGAATCAGAAACAGTAGGTATGTCATAAACGAATAGTAAAGGCTATAGATGGAGATGAGTGACAGTCAACCGATCTTCTATCTTCTTCTGTCTTCTGTTATTCGACCTTTTTTGATTTTACCATTTCAAAATTGTGATTTAACTTAAACTTATGTAAACTTGGATTGTATTGCATCTTTTAATTTAAATTTGTGGCATTAGTTCGTTCGCATGTCTTATACATTAATTTATCCTAGTTACACAGGGAAACCTATAATTGGCCATACAAATTGTAACACTCATATTTTGTAAAATATTTTTATGTATCGCTGTTGGTTACCTAAATAAATAAAAATAAAAAAAATGTCATAAAAGGAAATACGACAGTAAAACCGAAAACGCGCGTGTCGCCCACAAAATGGTAGATTTCTCAATTTATTAGTTTTAATTGCTGACCACCATAAAGCGAATTCCTAGCTGACCCTTATGTTTCAAACAGACATAATAGCTCGTACAGGGTTGTCCTCGAGCCCTAAAATATTCAGACATTCCCAACTGTAAGTGTTATTCAGTAATTTACGAGTATTGTGAGCATCCTTCCATTAGTGAGGTCTCGTAAGCTGCTGGTAAACAAAAACAAGAGGACTTATTAAAGGAGACAAACCACTACTTGATAGTATTATAGTAATCATTGAAATTTGTAATAAGTTGGCAGATAACGATGTTTTTACAGCTTGGTTGAAATGACAACCTTTATGGAGGGAATGTTTACAAAAACGAAAAGCGAAGATTACAGGAAAGATAAGTAAGAGGTATTCGCTTTTCCTTTCAAAGGAAAGCTTAGTCGCTGTAAGAAAAAAATTAAGCTATATTTTAACACCGTCTGTGGATTTACTTAACGATGGGCTGAAAACCGGCCAAGTGCGAGTCGGACTCGCGCACGAAGGGTTCCATACCATTATCGCAAAAAACGGCAAAAATATCACGTTTGTTGTATGGGAGCCCTAAAATATTATTTTCAATACAGTTGTTAAACATGGCGTACTTTCAGAGGCTATAATTATGATTCGAAAATTAAATCTTACGCATAGGCATCTTTCTGTTACGCGGTCGTGACTTTTGTTTACGAGCTCGATCATTAGTTTTGCAGTTTAGTTTTAAATTTATAAGTCAATTTAAAAAGTTTAGAAGCAAAGAGTTTTCATACATAGAATAAAATGGGTTAGATTTTATACGAGGATAAATGAATGATTCCGTACGTTTTAGCATTAAACTTTCAAAAGTCTTTTAAATGGTTGTTTAATATATTTAATTACCAGTTTTATTTTAATTATTTTCACATCAACATTTTTTTAAAATCGAATAGGCTGTATAGACTGTTTTCGTTGTAAAAAATGTCCAGTTGCAAAAACGTGCCTTGTATAAGTCAATTTAAAAAAGTTTAGTAGCAAGGAGTTTTCATACATAGAATAAAATGGAATAGATTTTATACGAGGAAAAATGAATGATTCCGTACGTTTTAGCATTTAATTCTCAAAAGTCTTTTAAATGGCTGTTTAATATATTTAATTACTAGTTTCAATTTAATTATTTTCACATCAACATTTGTCAAAAATCGAATAGGCTGTAGGCTGTTTTCGTTGCAAAAACGCGCGAAAATTTTATTTTTTTGTCAATTATCAAATCTAATTCTTTGATTTGTTTTTACTATTTCCCACAACTGTATTGAAAAATATCGTGTGATACACGGGCGTGTAGGTTATTGCAAACTCGTGTCATTAAAAACCCTCGCCTTCGGCTCGGGCTTGTTAATGACAACTCGTTTGCAATAACCTACTTTCCACCCTTGTATCACAATGTACTATTTATTCTGTTTTTAGTATATGTTGCTATAGCGGCAATAGAAATACATCATTTGTGAAAATTTCAACTGCTTAGCATTTTAGCTATCACGGTTCATGAGATACAGCCTGGTGACAGACGGACAGACAGACAGACGGACCGCGGAGTCTTAGTAATAGGGGCCCGTTTCTACCCTTTGGGTATGGAACCCTAAAAAGCAGGAGAAATAAAACTTATAAGCGAATCTTTTGACGGTTTCTTACGGAATTAAAATAAATAGTCGGGCTTCGCGCCATATGTAGTTAATACCTGTTTGTTTCCCTAAAGTGTTCCCTAATGATACAAACACTCGTAGATATATCACAATCCCTGCTACACTTGCTCCGATTCATTATTTACGAGTGTCGTATTTTTTGTAGTGAGCTGTGAGTCAGAAGGTACTAGGTAAGGGCGCTAGGATTTATTGTGACTCGTAAATCAACAAGGGCAAGAAACTCATTATTTTTTTCCTGAAATCCTTCACAATAATTCGTATTATTCACAAACTTTAATATTACTGCAGCTGCTGTTGCTATGGTAATAATAATGTTTTTTTTTTTAATAAATCCCTTGGACTTACGTGTTGATTGAAACATCACAACTACATATTATAAAACAAAGTCCCTCGCCGCGTCTGTCTGTCTGTTCTTGATAAACTCATAACCTATTTTGATTTTCATGAGGTGTTCACCAATAGACAGAGTGAATCATGAGGAAGTTTTGTGTAATATGACGATACTTGTTGTAACTTTTTTATTTTTTTTATTTTTTATTTTGATATAGGCTCGCGGTTGACCACCATCTCACCTGATGGTAAGTGATGATGTGGTCGACGATGGAGCACGCTTGCCTAGAAGTAACCTATTCACTCTTGACTTAAAGACCCCTAGATTGTAGCTATCGGGAAACACAGACTCCGGCAGAGAATTCCACTCCTTAGCTGTACGCATAATAAAAGTATTCTCAAAACGTTTAGTGCGTATGGGTGGGATGTCCACCATGTACCTGTGGCGCATCGCCGTACGTCTGGTGGTCCGATGATGAAACGGGCTGGGCGGAATTAGATCATGCAATTCCATCGCACACTCCCCGAAATGTAATCGATAAAAAACCGATAAGCTAGCAACTTGGCGACGATGTTCAAGGCTCTGGAGCTTTGACTTAACCAGTGCCTCATCGCCAATGAGCCTCTTGGCCCGCTTTTCGATCGACTCTAGTGCATCGAGCTGGTATTTGGCAGATCCGTCCCAGAGATGAGAACAGTACTCCATGCATGATCGAACTTGCGCTTGATACAAGCTGAGCAGCTGTTCTGGCGTGAAGTACCTTCTCACCTTTGCAAGGATCCCCAGCTTTTTGGCAGCCAGCTGAGCCTTCGCCTCAATATATGGGCCAAAATTTAGAGTCGATGTCAACGTAACGCCAAGAAGCTCAAGATGGTCAGCTATTGGCACAGTCACATCTCGGAAAGTTGGAGCCGGGTGAAATTGGCTCTTTTTAGCGGAAAAAAGACACGCCTGGGTTTTAGCAGCATTAAACCTGACCAGATTGACATAACTTAAATACGTTAGTTACTTATCGCAAAATCAAAACAAACGCGTGCGAAAAAAATTCAAGCGTGGGTCTCACACCGATGACGGGACTTGCTTGACACTTTCTGTCGCCCACTGTTGCTTTATGAGCGGAGCAATAATGCGCGCGTATCCCTGTAAAAAACAGACTTTTGAAGCGAAAGTTCATAATTATACAGTTCTTACAAAAGGCATATTAATTTGTTTTATTTTTGGATGTTTTTGGAAGGTTGCAATTGCGTTGATACAAAACCAACCAATTAAAAACCTTCCAACAACATTTACATAGTTAATTATATTAAACTAAAATTACAACACCCGAAGTTGTGGATGATTATGTCTACATGGGACAAACGGTCGTGTTAGGTAGGTCCAACTTCGAAAAAAGGTCAACCGTCGAATCCGACTCGGCTGGGCAGCGTCCGGGAAGTTGCGCTGTATCTTACCATAGTGTCTTAAGACGAATAATAAAGAAAACAATTGGCCTCATCAGTAGGCTTATAGTCGCCCAAAGGGCAATGGAGACGGCTATGCTCGGCGTTTCCTTACGTGATCGAATCTGAAATGAAGGCAAGAGGTGTTCACCATGGTTAGGTTACCGACATAGCCCGAAGAATTGCCAAACTGAAGTGACCTGGGGCACATTGCACGCAGAACGGATGGCCATTGGGCCCGAAAAGTTCTAGAGTGGCGCCGTGTACCGGAAGATGCAGCGTTGGAAGGCCTTCATCCAGGTGGAGCGACGACCAAGGGGCTGACCATAAGCTCTTAGAGTAAGGTTATTTTAAGTTAGGTAAGGGACAGATGTATATGACTTGTATACAATAATTCATTTTTTACAGTCGAGCTATTTTTTAGTTTTGACCCATCAGGGTACGGGGGCTGGTCAAGGATGCGAAACGCACAGGATCGATCAGTGTGGCAACGCTTGAGGGCGGCCTATGTCCAGCAGTGGATGTCTTTCGGCTGAAATGATGATGATTATGAAAATTTCAACGTCGCATTTTTGTTTTGTGTATATATCTAGATAGGTACTTACCTAAAAAAACCTTACCTTACCTTGATTAATATAAATTAATTTATTCTAAGAAAAAAAATTGGCAAAATATGCTCTACTACCCATGCGAAGCCGGGGTGGGTCGCTAGCATATTATAACGCGTAAAGTTAATTCTTACTTGAACACCAGACGTAATTTCTGTCAGCTGTAGGAATTTATTGCCTAAACGACGCCTTCCTGTCATAACTTCCGGACGTTTTAAACTATACTGTAATATAATAATTAATTTCTCAGGTAACGCCTTATGCGGCATTAATTTGAATTATGGCAGCACATGCGTAATAATGGCGCACCGCCGCTTGCGTATTTTGTGGTAATACATTCCGCATAAAAAATATTTAATTTAATTTATTTTGCTGACGCCTTGTTTGTACAATTAATTCTGCTGACATTTTAATCCATAATATTTTATTTTTATTTTTCTTTGTCATTTTAATCCGTAATCATTTATTTTTTAAATTTATACCATAATATTTTTATTTCTCTTTAACATTTTAATCCGTAATCATTTTATTTTTGGCCTTTCATCCGTAATATAATATATTTTTTTGTTTCGATTATTTTTTTTTTTTTTTGTAGTAATTTAACAATTTAAATTTTATATTATTATTTCAATTTTATTTTATATAACTTATCTTTCTTTGTACACATGCCTTTTAATTTAATTTTTGCAGCTCCAGGTAGTGAATATGCATTTTATGTGTCATACTGCAGCATTAAACTTGATATAGTTCATTAGCCACCTTCACTACATCTTCTGGTAGAAGTGGGTCACTGTGTTGTGAGCCGGTCCAGCTCACTGTAATACGTACGCTGTACCAAATCTGGCTCGTTGGGTAGGCAAAAGTAATGAGTAGTGTCAAATGAATGGTTGTTTGATTCACAAAAGGTAATTTGTGAGCGTATGTGGTGTTCTTAGCAAAAAGTTTGGAAGAGCTATGCCTGTCAACGACTAATTAATTGTGTCTCCTAAAAAGCAACAGAAAACTTGAGTAATTAACCGTGTTGATAGACGCGGTACAATAAAAGTGTATGATGGCCTATTTTCATAAAGCTGTAAAATGTCTTGCTCTGAAAACACTCCAGATTATTTACAAGGTATAAATTTGGTAAAATTTTACACCTTTTAAGAAATACGCCTTTTGCCTCGCCTTTGAATTACTTTTTATTTCATTTTTAAGCAGTATTTATTTCTCTCAATAGTTTTGCTTTTATAACAACATGGACTGCAATGGAATTTTGCCTTTTTAATAAAACTGTACAAATTATTATACAAATTTAAACTCGAACATAATATTCCTAGATATGAATCTACAAATATACAAATATTGTACCTGTATACCTTGTACCTATATAGATACATCAAAGTAGATATACAACAAAAATTTATATCTGACGATCGCAGTCTCCACCGTCGAAGTCGATATAAACTGCGTAAATCCCGGTTAATGCATAAGCCTAGTAAAATATGCACGTCGTGTTGGCTCAATCGTGAATCGTGATTTTACCTTATTTCGAGATTTTAATATCCATCGCGGCAATGAGTCAAACTTTACCTACCGATTTATTAAAATTAAGAATTGTGAAATCGATATTTTTTTACTATAAGGCAATTTTTAATAACCACTTAAATCAAGTTTTACTACAGATAAGTAATGCTAAAGTTTTTATATTCTTAATTTCAATCAGTGGCTAAGTCAGCATTGAAACTTAAGTAAAATTTTCGTCTCGAAGCCGTTCTTTCAATTCCGTTCAAACACATTTTATTTAATTGAAATCCTGTTTTCGAAGAAATCACTTTTTAATTCCATTAAATTGATTATAAGATGTTAACAATTTTGAAGAAAGTGCCTTTCTTAAGCTTCGTGAAAGACCTTCTAAATCTTGGAGCATAGTAAAGATTGGTATAAAGAAAAGGAAGTAATGTGATTTTTTTTATAAAATCAAGACCAAGTCAAAATATGCTGATATCTGCAAATTATAATTTATTAGTTATAGCTCCAGTATCGGCGGTCGGCCAAAGTACTGTCTGTACATAAACTCCTCGCTATATAATATCTCCTTTTCATGAAGACGTTGGGTCATATTTATTAAACGACTTTAAAAAAAGGAGGGCGTACTCAATTTGGTTGTTGTATTATAACTTTTACTGTTTTATTTATGTTATCCCCGAAAGCGTCATTTTTAACCCCCGACGGAAAAAAAGGGGTGTTATAAGTTTGATGTGTGTTGCTCTATATCTGTGTATATGTGTATCTGTCTGTGGCATCGTAGCGTCCAAACGGGTGAACAGATTTAGATTTATTTTGAAAGATGATTTTGTCGAGAGTGTTCTTAGCTATGTTTGAATAAAATCGGTTCAGCCGTTCTAAAGTTATGGGCGTTTCACAGTTTGAATCGGGGTGTTTACGCAAGATATCGTGTCATAATTACGTGTTCAATAGATTGCCGTTTGATGTGTATATACTTGTACTTTACTATGTACTAGATAAATTATGTAGCTAGAAATAAAAAAGGGCACGGGGTTTTTTAAAATTTTGAAATTTTACTTGTTTAGAATGATTCACCGACACCTGAACTAAATCCTGCTGCCTGCATGAATTGAATTTTCTGAATCTATCTTAATATATATATCGGAGGAAGGTAAATGATTTAGGAACAAAGAAATATCGCTTGTAAACTTATTAATTCAGGTTTGTTTAATTGGCAACATTTAGCTTCTGATCAATTCTCAGTTCGATTTTATTCGATTGACAACACTTTATTTTTCTTATGTCAAAATACTCGATTTGGATTGGATAATACAAGCAGTAATTTGCCGGAAGAGATTCTCTTAGCCAATAAAAAGCAGGAGTGTCATAGAGGCACTCTGAGTGGGTTCTCCCGCCATGGGCGCACGGTTGGCGCAGTGGTTGAGCAATTGACTGCTGCGCTGCGTGTCGCGGGTTCGATTCCCGCACGGAACAAGAATTTGTATGACCTACGGATAATTGTTCCGGCTCTGGGTGTTTGTGTATGTGAGTTTATATGTTTGTAAACGCACCCACGATACAGGAAGAAATTCCTAGTGTGGGGCAACGTTTTTTTTTACAAAAAAAAAAAAAAAAAAAAAATATTGGGTCGTGAAGTTAGAAAAGATACGCGCGGACGCGCGTTTTGGGAGTTAAAAAGGAGTTGAGAGAAAAAGAGTTGAGAAGTAGCCTAAAGTGGCGTGTGTGAACTTGAACAAGTGTGTTTTAGTTGGGAAAAAGCGAAACGATTGGTGGCCGAATCCGCTGCTTTGATAAAATTGGAACAAGAACTATCTCTAAAACGGCATAAGTTACCTGCTTTGTGCATTGCATACCCACGATATGCCCACAGACCGAGGGTATTATTGAAGATAGCCCTCCTATCTCCGATATATATAAATCTCGTGTCACAATGTTTGTCCTCAATGGACTCCTGAACCACTTAACCGATTATAATAAAATTCGCACACCATGTGCAGTTCGATCCAACTTGAGAGATAGGGTAGGTAGGGTAGGTAGGGTAGGTAGGGTAGGTAGGGTAGGTAGGGTAGGTAGGGTAGGTAGGGTAGGTAGGGTAGGTAGGGTAGGTAGGGTAGGTAGGGTAGGTAGGGTAGGTAGGGTAGGTAGGGTAGGTAGGGTAGGTAGGGTAGGTAGGGTAGGTAGGGTAGGTAGGGTAGGTAGGGTAGGTAGGGTAGGTAGGGTAGGTAGGGTAGGTAGGGTAGGTAGGGTAGGTAGGGTAGGTAGGGTAGGTAGGGTAGGTAGGGTAGGTAGGGTAGGTAGGGTAGGTAGGGTAGGTAGGGTAGGTAGGGTAGGTAGGGTAGGTAGGGTAGGTAGGGTAGGTAGGGTAGGTAGGGTAGGTAGGGTAGGTAGGGTAGGTAGGGTAGGTAGGGTAGGTAGGGTAGGTAGGGTAGGTAGGGTAGGTAGGGTAGGTAGGGTAGGTAGGGTAGGTAGGGTAGGTAGGGTAGGTAGGGTAGGTAGGGTAGGTAGGGTAGGTAGGGTAGGTAGGGTAGGTAGGGTAGGTAGGGTAGGTAGGGTAGGTAGGGTAGGTAGGGTAGGTAGGGTAGGTAGGGTAGGTAGGGTAGGTAGGGTAGGTAGGGTAGGTAGGGTAGGTAGGGTAGGTAGGGTAGGTAGGGTAGGTAGGGTAGGTAGGGTAGGTAGGGTAGGTAGGGTAGGTAGGGTAGGTAGGGTAGGTAGGGTAGGTAGGGTAGGTAGGGTAGGTAGGGTAGGTAGGGTAGGTAGGGTAGGTAGGGTAGGTAGGGTAGGTAGGGTAGGTAGGGTAGGTAGGGTAGGTAGGGTAGGTAGGGTAGGGTAGGTAGTTAGGGTAGATGAATGTTTGGTGTTTTTATGGCAAAACAAAGTTTGCCGGGTCAGCTAGTTCATATATAATTTTAAGTGGTATCTGGAGCTCACTCATTAGCCAATTAGTTATGGGTGCTAATTAAACAGGCTTCTTTTTAATATCATTATTCGCCCCCAAAAATGTATGTTGCCTTCTAAATTACTAAGTCAGCCACAATTAACGAGCATCTAAATAATGCTATGTTAGCCACTAGTTATCTTCTATGTAAACCACTCTAAATACAACTCAGCATGATGGCTATTTTCTAGCATCAAAATTTTTAACATGCGTTCTAACAGTAAATTTCTAAAATACTATTAAATGACATCAAAAAATATATTTTTCTCAAACATGCTTGAAAATGTGATCATTATTTTGACAACCTTCTTCGAGATAAATCGAAATTGCTGTACTGGTCAAATACATACGCGCAGCGGTCGGCAAAAGTTGTATGAAAATCCATATCTGTCGTGTCTAGCGGCCAAATAAATTCCATAGTAAACTCATATCTGTCGTGTAGTTTAATAATGGAACGATGTTTTACTCCGAAACATGGCAACCAAGGAGGTAACTTATCAAAGGTTTTATTTAAATTTCGAACTGGCTCGCAAATAGAACGCTGTTTATTGAAAAAAAAACAAAGGAACACTTTAACGCGGGAACAATTATTGTTGTTCGTCATTGATTTTGACAAAATGAGTTCTAGGTACTACTTAGTTTTAATTTCCGCGCATTATTTGAGAAAAGTACTATACAAGCCTTGGCCACAACTAGGCATTGATGGACTAACGTATGTGTGCCTCGGCTTCGCCTCGGCCCACATTTACACGTACGTCCATCAATGCCTATTTTGCTGGCCGCTGCAGTAATGTACTATATTTAGCTTCTAATTTTTTAACTCAGTACGTTTAAAATGTAACTCATCCCATATTAATTGATCGTAAAAAATTTGCTAAAAATTTCATCAAATAGTATATTGGCCACTAATATTACCAGAAGCTATTGAGGAGAAACAAAATAAAAGACTTTATTTTTGAAAAATCAATTTGTTTATTGAATCACCATCATTTTACTTATACGAATAGTAAATAATAGAAACATAAAAAAAATGTAGGTATAATGTAGGTAAATGTTATTTTAATAATTCTATTGAATAAATATACACAAATATTTTTTTTTATTTATTGGTTTTAATATAGAATAGGTGCAAGTTGGATTAGTATTTATGCGACAGAGTCGACGGAGCCCCGCCGCGCGGGGCTCCTCAAAGTCAAAAAGTCAAAGTCAAATATATTTATTTCAACTAGGCCAATAAGCGGCACTTTTGAACGTCAAACATTAAATCTAAATTAAAAATGTACAAGTAATAAAAATTGACTCTACCGTGCATTCGGAAAGTAGCTTGTTATGGAGAAGAACGCACAAGAAACTCCTATTTCTGTATGCAGGGTTTAAAGTAACCTAATTTTTTGAGGATATTGCGTTGAAGCTGTAAAACGTTAAATGGTGACAAGATGTAAAATCCGTGACCGAGTTAGTAAATTACGTGGCAATGTATAAATAAGAAGGACAAGTCACAATCATTGATGATCTTTACTTGACGCTTTCTGTAGAATATTTAGTTGGTGTTGCAAAAAAGACGAATTAGTTTAGGAGAGAGACTATGCCATTTTCCCGTTGCTTAGTTATAAAATCAGAAGTTTAATCACGTGTCCAATAAATAATGTTGTGGCTAGACTTATAATTTCCCATTAGTTATTCGTTCACTTGGCGAACATGGCGTGTATTGGCGCAAATTCCATTTAGACGATTTTAACGGACCACTAGCGACATAAAGCGAGCGCAAAACATACATATTACCATTACTAAAGAATTTTGATCAGTCAACCGTGTGTAACACACTATGTTATGCTTCACAAAGATCTGTCCTTTTTCTGACCAAAACTATGAGCCCATTACATTGTCTTGGAGTAATAATTTCAAAGCCATGACGATGGTGGTTCTAACCTGTAGAAATTTGTACTTATCATGTAACAAAACGGTAACAAGTAAGTGCAAAAACGAATGATTATATATTAGTATTTTTCAACACGTGCCAACACTGCTCCTACAGCCTCATATTGCAGCAACATTGCAGACAATATATTATTAGGGGTTAAAGTATGAAATTGCCAATTTGTACTGAAAAATTAAAATTAGTATTTTTTTAAATTTAACATATAATTACCATTATTATCTATATATGGCTGCCATCTAATAGAAAAGTCATTTATGCCTTTGTGATAGAACTCTGGTGATCTAGATTCGACAAACTGTGTGAAAGCATTTTGTACTGCCTCCGGAGAAGAAAATTTTTTATCGCGAAAATTGTCCAAATTACGAAAAAAATGCTAGTCCGTTGGAACAAGGTCTGGCGAATACGGAGCGTGACGAATGGTTTCTAATTGCAGTTCCTGTAGAGTTAAAACGGTTTCTCGTGCTGTATGAGGTCACGCGTTATCATGGTGCAATAATGGTGAAGATCGATTCATGAATCGGGGCTGTTTCACTGCTAGTTTTTCTATCATTGTTCGGAGTTCGGCACAGTAGACATCTGCCGTTATTGCTTGACCAGATCGGGGAAAGCTATAGTGAATAACACCATGCTGAGACCACCAAACAGTTACCATTACCTTTTTATTGGTAAGCTTTGTTTTAGGACACTGTTGCGGCGTTTGACCTGGGGTCAGCCATTGCATTTTTCGCTTACGGTTATCATAAAGAATCCACTTTTCATCACATGTCATAATTCGATCCAATATTCCTTCATTTCTGTACCGATTCAACAAGGCAACACAAGTTTCAACACGCGTTTTGTAAAGGTTGTTTGTTGGGATGTTGAATGAAAGATTGAACTGTTCACTGAAAACTGTGTATTGTTAAGAAAAAGTTACAATGTTTGTTAATAGAGCGAGGGAGCACGCGCGACGACACTTAATGCTAGCCGATCACGTACTGACTTTAATTATTATTTGGGTCGCTTGACGTAAACGCGAATAGTGATGATTTGGCTATAAATATTATACTTATGATGTGCGGTTCGCCGTACACGTTTCTTTCTGCAGATCAGTAAAATCATGAGGCACCCATTTTTCATATTTTATTTAATTTTATTGGTTTGACGCAAATGAGTCAATATTGATGGTAAGGTAACGTTAAACCATGCCGCTAATTCCTGGGTAGTTTGGCTCGGATTGGCTTCCACCATCTCTTTCAATTCATTGTTGTACACCTGTGTGGGCGGTCTTCCACGTGGTTCGTTCTTCAAATCAAAGTTTCTATTACGAAAGCGTTTAAACCAAAATCGCACGTTGCGTTCATTAGCAGTCCCCTCTCCAAAAACAACATTGATATTGCGAGCTGTTTCTGCCGCGTTAGTTCCGCGTCGGAACTCGTATTCGAAGTATCCATCTTTCTTGTCAAAGCTGAATAAAAAAACAAATGAAAGTCGATAATCGAATGTTGCACATTTTTGAAAAGAAGAACTTCAGAAGTACCATGTGAAAAAGTTTCACTCAAAAACCATGAAGGTTCTATGTCAATTCGAAGTACCTATTATAATAAAACGGCAATTTCATTATTATGTTTATTTTAAAGAGTACATGTTTAGGGATTTATTTCTTTGGGCGTATTTGCGGTTAAAAAAATATTTAGAATTTGTGAAAGACGTTTTTACAAGCTTTTATTTATCTTGCAATGTATGTGTATGTATGTAAGTGTGTTCGGGTCAAATCTTGCAACAGAATTTTAAAGAAGTTATCCACCATTGATTAAGATGAAATTATGTATTCACGTTTAGCTTGGATTACAAAGCATGGTACAAAATACTAAGTGACGTCATTTTATATCCAATATGGTGGACGGCCCAAGATGGTGGACTAGTTATTTTTGTGCACTGCCATGATATCAAATGAAAGGGTTTGCTGAGAAGAATACGAAGAAAGCTTGTTTAAAAAAAAATATTTTTTATGATATTTTATTTAAGTGTTAGGCTACCGATTCTTAACAAATATTCTAAGTGGTAGTTATCTGATTTGGGTCCGCAATAAAAAATGACATTGATGTTATGAATAAAAGTCGTCTGACTTTAACGAACAGAACTGACTAAAAAATTGCTCAAGAGTCATTGATTAACATCGCTATAATAACTAATTAAATTAAAATTTATTAGCGATTCTTCTTCATCGTGTCGATGTTACCATATTAAGATTTAAATTTAAATGTTGTGCTTCGACCAGAACTCAGCCACGTCGATAGCCGTAGCATTGGTCACACAGGTCCTTCATGATGCAGGTGTTTGTGCACTTAGAGAGAACAGGACAACAGATGAGGCATCGTTTGCGGTGTGGTTCTACAGTCACATTGTGGCTGATCGGAGTACCCCCATCTGATCAGGTTGTACCTACAGCGGCCCACTTAGGTTCGCAGCCTATTTAGGGATGGAAATGGATGCTGGAGATAGATGAAGTGCCATGAAATTCTGTGATTTATTTCTACCGGAATAAAACGTGACACTTCGTTAATGAAAATCAAATACAGAATTGCCAATCGCCCATCTTTTGATAGAAAATAAAACTCCATTGGGTTTCATCTAAATCAGCGTGTCAAAAATTTAACATTCAAATATCGGAGTGAAAAAGGTTTTATTTCTAATTTCGTATTTTATCACTCGAAGGGTTCGGGTGGACGAAATGATGCCACAAAAGCCTTTATATTCAAATAATGAACTTGTATTGAATAAAATAAATACTAGAATTGACAAATGCCATTGTTCGGATCAGGCAGTCTGTTAAATTATTCATCAGAGCCTGTCTTACTTTTCTCGTATCGTGATAAAATCTCACAAATGGAATGTTAGTAAAGCCGTTTGCAAAGGTCCCTCGTGGTAATTACTTTAATACTAAGAGGGAAGACAAATATTTTATTAGGTTTCAGGAAATACACTATTGTATGGACCCGAATCCTTCCTAAATCAAAAATACCTCTGTTACATCGTGTATAAATATCAAATCTATATAATTCGTTTCTGTTTATGTGGGTCAGAGTCCCCTCACCGATCACATAAAGTTTACGATTCTTGGAGTGGCTCCAGCAGACACCGTCCGTTACCAAATCCTACATGTTCCGCTCTTCATAAAACTGTCGGAGCGACGCAAAAAGTGTTTAAGTGTGAAAGTAATAATACAGTACAGCGTAATGTAATTGTTATGTGCACACTGTTTCACGCGCGGAGTGAGTACTAACCGAGTTGATTGAGCGTTAATTGCACGGAAAATTGTTATCTGAACACTTCATCAGATCGCGGTTGGTGGCAGAACTTTTCTTTGTGAATAATCGTGGCTATTTAACTTTTTGTCTAACTTATGTTGTGTCTGTATCTTACCTGAAAAAAAGGAAATATATTGATAGAGCAGTATAAATAAATAAATCGTTTCTTTCTTCTAGATAATGTACCTATGTAGTTATAGTTTTGTAGATACTTACTAACAAATTCAATCTTATTACTCGTTACTATACCTGAAAGTAAACGTGTCCATGAATAAAATACATTATGTCTCTATCATGTAAGTGGAAGGTCCTATTAGGCCCAATCACAGAGGAAAACACGTTAGAAAAGCAATATCCCATCAAAAACATAACATGTAATGTTCTTCTACCGCAAAAAGTAGTGAGATCGATTCATTTCATACATCATTATGTTTTTATTTGTATTATTCGACGAAAGCGTTTTTACAAATCTAAGTTACAAACGTTAGTGTTAATATTAGTATGATGCCCATTTCAGCGTTATACCTAAGCCAATGTTATCACCATCATCATTATTTCAGAAGAAAGACTTCCACTGCTGGACATAAGCCTCCCCCAGGTGGCGCCACATTGACCGATCCCGTGCGTTTCGCATCCAGCGCATTCCCGTAACCTTAACCAGGTCATCGGTCCACCTAGTGGGTGGCCTTCCAACGCATCGTCTTCTGGTTCACGCTCCCATTCCAGAACTTTTCAGCCATCCGTTCTGCGAGCAATGTGCCGTGCCCATTGCTACTTAAGTTTCGCAATTCTTCGGGCTATGTCGGTAACGTTGTTTTGCCTGCGGATATCCTCATTTCTGATTCGATCACGCAAGGAAACTCTGAGCATAGCCCTCTCCATTGCCCTTGCCAATGTTATAAATAAATTATTTAAAAGGATTTTTTCCATTTTCTCGTAAACTTCTCTCACTCGTAAACGCTTTGGCGAATGCTATAATATAAAAATTCTCCTCAAGCGTGAAAAGATCACAAGACATAATGAAAATACCGATTCTATGTATCATTCCTACCTAAGACAAATCTCTTACCAAAAATTAAGCTGAATATTATAACTGGAGTTATTACGAAAGCTTTACCTTACTCTGAACTGTTAATATTCAAGAATTAATAATTATTATTAATATATGTAGATTAAATCTTATACTAACTACTGTCTTAATATTAAATTGTAGATTATACTTTGACTACTTCAAGTTCGTAAAGTAGTGATCTATATAACTTGTATACAACTGTCCCTTTTTCAAAGCCGAGCCATGATAGTTTCAACACGTCATGTTACGGGGGCTGTTATTATCCATAATGTTAAATGCCAATGTTACTTTATTAAATGCCTTGAATCTTTCTTGCCAAATATGATATTAGAAATTTTATGGACAAAAACGATATCCACGTTTGAAGTGGTAATTACTTATTGAATGCATTGCTTTCCTAGTTTCTAGTAAAATATCTATAAACTTTGATTAATTCTTCATATTACTTCCGAGACGGGTGAGCACGACTGTACTTTTATTTTATTTTATTTTTATTTGTGATGGGTTTGCTCTTGACTCTAGTCTAGGTCAGAGGTGACAGAGACAGAGTCGACGATGGAGTGAGTTTACCCAGAAGAAGCCTGTTCACTCTAACTTTGAAGAGATTCGGGTTGTACTTTTATATTTTTTGTTCTCTAAAATTTAATTCGGGTGAATCGCCTACTAAATAATTTTGGAGTGGTCAATCCGTCGATAAATAAACTTCGGGCGAATCGACAAAGAAAAATGGATATTTTTAATTGTGGACGATTCGCCCGGTTCGTGCGAGTTAAATTCGGGCGAGTCGTCCAATAACCCAAAAATACATTACTATAGGGTTTGACAGTAGGAAAACCTACAAAAAAGGCACAACCATTGTTGTAGGTTTAATAACTATTGCTAAGAATAACCGTTGATATTGAGCTACGCACGCGCGGTGCTCTTTCCAAACGACCTTCTTTATAGCCTAGACTAGGTTCACATTTATAGCCAGTCACACTGTTACACACAGTTTATTACTGAATGTGTTGATTAGATCTATTTACAGCTTATTGGACATTCTATAACCACCATGAATGACTTCTATTACTTTATTGAATGCCTTAAATCTTTCTTGCCAAAAGTTTCTTAAATCTTGTAGGGTAGGTACGCATCATAATGCTTTTTGTTTCGATATAGATGACATGGGCCAAGTGATTAATCAGTGCACTATGTATAATGCTCGGGCATTATGAATCAATTTAAATCAAATCGGGCAATGTGATAAATACTGATTTAAACTTCTATATTTATCACAATGTCTGGCCACAGTGAATATAGCTACGTAACGGTTAGGTAAGTCGATAATTACGGCAATGAGTTAGTCGTAGTAAAACGGAGAAGTTCGCTAAATCCTACATCGGCTAAATCATCATAGGCTTTCCGTTTTAAAAGAAAAAGATGATAAAAAAATATCTTGTCTGCATTGATGTATTAAAAAAGGGAAGATACGGTACTGGACACAGCGCTTGGTCCTACTAGACTAAGTGCATGCCCGTAGCGAGCACTCAGTCGCGCACGGCACAGGGTTGATCTCACAGTTCAATAATTTCAGTGTTATTGTATTTTTTTTTGCAATAAATACGCATCAAAATGACTTCTTGTGTAGCTAAACAATGTTTAAATAATACGAGGAAGAAAAATAAGTCACACGGCATCACTTACCACTCATATGTACAGTCAAAAATGTTAATTTGTTGAAAATTACAATAATATTTAATGTTTGCTCCGCCATATTTGTGAGAGCGAGATAGATATTACAAACATGCGTGAGAGACACGATACGTGTCATTTCATTCATAATAGTAAACATTCGGTTAACATTCGGCAGCTAACGCGATTTCACTCGCACTACAGCGCCGTGTCCTATTTTTGTCCTTGTCTATCGGTAACTGTAGGTTTGGGACTAGTGATGACACTGAATACAGATGTGTGAGTTTCGGTGCATGTAGTCGTGCGTCGAGCCCAGGTTTTCTGATCGCGATGTTAGCGCGTAACGTATCTTCCTATTTTTAATACATCAATGCTTGTCTGACATTCTTAAAAGATGTTTAGAAAATACCCATGGCCGTATGCTACCTTGCCATAAAGATTACTTATAACTATTATAAAAATTTATTGTTGATGCCAAAAAGATGACGCGTTTTAGTTTTATTGCTATCATGGTTTATACTTATAGAATAATAGCTGGTAAAATAAAAAAAATGCAACATTATTTAAGTTAATTGGGTGTAATAAAATGAGTAGGGTACCTACGTTCAAAGCACGGGATTGCATTTGGAATAAGAGCAGGGGGCAAATCCGCTACCTGCTTAGGGCCTTTACTGGCCACTTTGGAACCAACGACATGCTCATGGAGATGGGCCTAACCGTGACACCCAGGTTATGCGGGGAACATACGGAACGCATGGAATATCTTCTGTGCACATGCGATGCACTGGCTAGCAAACGAATGAGTCTTCTAGGCGTAGGATATCCAAGACCAGAAGACTATCGGCTCATATCTCCTAATCACGTTGTAAAACTCATGAAGAAGGTTTTCAACGAGTTTGGGGAGGAGTTACTTATCTAGGGGACTTTTCCGAGTTATTTCTCGGCCCCTCCACAAGATAAGATAAGAATTATTCCTTAGAGGCAGTCTATGTCATGTCTAAATTGGTAAATTATAGGTAAGTAATAGGAATTACCATGAACTTAATTTCGTCCACATTTCATTTAACATAATTTTATACGATGGACCAACGACTTCATGAACTTCTAGATTGCTCATCGTTAGGCGAAAACTGTTCTAAGCGATGCTTTGAGCATTTTTTACAAGTCTAGTTTCAGCGTCTGCGTGATTACTTTCAGTGGCTTTCAAAAATAATCACAAAGCCTTTGAAAATAGTAATACGTACCCGGGGAAAATTGGAACAAAGAGTTCATTTGTCTTGGATCACTTAAAACAAAACCACTTAACAAAATTTGACCTTTAATAGATCATTTTACAAAAAGTAAGACGTCTTTTAATAAAACTTTTTTTAATTGTCATAGGTGCCCTCTAAGTAACAAAAATATAAGTCCTAATTTCGGTGCATGTCGTTACTACTTTCAATTTAAATAATCACATTAATTTCGTATTTCTAATTACGTATTGCCAAACTTAGTCAGAAGTTCAGTTTAAAATTTTCCAAGGCATCCCTGATTAGAACATTGCCAGACGAATACTAGATTGGGTATCTTTCTATATTAAACTTTGCAATGAGGTCAAACAGTGTCTCAGTGGTCCAGCAGAAAATTAATATTTACCAACTTTTCTTCCATATTCCAAGAAATTGATTGGTACACAAAAATAAAGCCTTGCCCAGTAAAAAATACTTTCCGGCACCGACATTTTTTAATCCTGGACTCACAGAACTATGTAAAACTGAAATAAAAAGAACAGAGGTAGACCGAAATACACACAATAGTGTGAATTTTTTTTAGATGTTAACCAAACACTAACATTTCACGTTGTACTGCCATGCTGCCCTAAAAGTTAATATCCGCCAACATAACTACACTACCCTTTAAAGGGGTCCTTTTGCAAAATCCCAGTGATCGCTGAAAGGTTTACACTCCATTCGTTTTTGCTTTTTTGCTTGATGAATATTCTTTTGAACAAAAAAAACCAAATGATCGAATAAAGTAACGGGTGTTTAGTTAGTATTCCCTAGTCATAATATGTACATAGAAAGAAAGAAAGAAAGAAAGAAGAAAGAAAACTTTATTTGTCAAACATGCGTTTACATGACTAATCAGACATGCATGGTATTGAATTAATAAATGTTGTGAGCGTCCATGTTTTGCCAATAATGGCGTACAAAATTTGTAGGTATATTAGTTTACATTTAATTGCATTTTACATGCAGCCATTCTAAAATTTCATTACAAAATACAAAACAAATAAATAATAATTGATTTAAAGATATTATAGTATAATTAAGTATGTTATAGTCAAAATAAATTAAATAATGTCCAGATTATTCATTACTATGCAGTCAAATAGTATAATTCAAAAGTTAATAAATTTAAAATTCACATCATTCAATCCAATCAGACATGCATGGTATTGAATTAATAAATGTTGTGAGCGTCCATGTTTTGCCAATAATGGCGTAAAAAATTTTCGAAGGTATATTAGTTTACATTATATTGCATTTTAACATGCAGCCATTCTACAGTGTCGTTACAAAATACAAAACAAATAAATAATAATTGAATTAAAGATATTATAGTATAATTAAGTATATTATAGTCAAAATAAATTAAATAATGTCCAGATTATTTATTACTATGCAGTCAAATAGAATCATTCAAAAGTTAATTAATTTAAAATTCACATTATTCAATTGTTATTATTAGGAGCCGGTATAAAAAAGTCCTTTTCATTTAAAAAATCTACAACATTGTAATACACTTTACTAACTAAAAACTTTCTCAGCTTATTTTTGAAAAGTGCCAAGGGCATTTCTCTCCAACTTTTAGGTAATGTATTAAATATGATAGGAGCCATACAGAAAACACTTTTGCGCATGAGGGTTGTTCTCGCAGTTTGAGAACATATCCTGCTGTTGTCGCGCCTATTACGTGGGACTACTTCATCTAATCGTTTAAATCGGTGTGGATTTGTTTTAACAAAAACAGCCACCCCTAAAATGTACAGACATGGCAAAGTAAGTATTTTATATTTTTTAAAGTAAGGCACGCAACTATCAGTAGATTTAATTCTAAATATTGAACGAACGCATCTCTTTTGAGCCTTGAACACCGTGTCTTTTTCTGTCGAGTTGCCCCAAAAAATGACACCATAGCGTAGATGACTTTCTGTTAAACCATAGTAGGCTGTAAGTAATGCCTCCACACCTATTATAGACGACAATGTGTGCAGGGCGTAGGCAGATTTACTGATTTTCTTGCACAAGATTTCGATATGGGTTTTCCAATTAAGTTTTTTGTCAATGTGGAGCCCTAGAAATTTTGTTGTTTCTACCTCTTGTATAGGCTGGTGATCGTAGTGTATATTTAAATTACTCTTACTATTGATCCGTTGACTAAAATGTATTAATTTAGTTTTAGTCAGGTTAATTTTTAAGTTATTGTTATCTAACCACTTTACCATTAGATATATAGAATAATTTATGTCACTTTCATAAGTATCATTACTTTTGCAAGGTATCGTTATGGTGCTATCATCAGCAAATAGTGTCAAAGGTTGAGGGATGCATTTCGGTAGATCATTAATGTACAATATAAACAAAGGGGGCCCTAGAACACTCCCTTGTGGCACACCAAATGAAACTATACGTTTTGAGGATTGAAATACAATTTCATGTTTATTTTTCATATTAATTTGGGTTATATTTGTTATTTGAGTTCTGTTAAGTAAGTAAGATTTAATTAGATTGTTGACATTTCCTCTAATTCCATAAGCTTCAAGTTTATTTAAGAGTGTACCATAATGCACATAGTCAAAGGCTTGCGTCATGTCACAAAATACGCCACAGACCGGTTTCCTCTTATCCACGTTAGATGTTACATTATATAAAAAATCATAAATAGCCATATCAATAGTGTTACCTATTCTAAATCCTTTCTGTTCTTCGCATAAAATATTATGTCTTTCTATAAATGAATTTAGTTCCTTGTAAATATATTTCTCAAATATTTTAGATATTATAGGAATTAGTGATATCGGCCGATAGTTCTCCATTAACTCCCTGTCGTCTTTCTTAAATAGTGGCTTGACGATAGATACTTTTAGAGCAGCTGGGTAAACTCCTGCGCTAATGCTGAGATTGATGACATGACTCAAAGGACCGCAGATTTCTTCCGCAACATGTTTTAGTATATAAGTAGCTATACCGTCATATCCCACACTGCTCGTATTATTCAAGGACTTTATTATCTTTTTAATGTCGTCTGGTATACTAGGGGCCATAAACATAGTCTTGTTATTGAAATCTACTGTAGACGCCCCCGGTCTGCAGTCGACATCCAGTTTTGGCTGTATTTTATCAATAAAAAAATCATTAAATGCTTCTGCAATGGTCTTATGATGAGATACTACGCAGCCACCCATATTAATTTTATTTATGTTAGATTTAGGCAGGTTATACTTTGCACGATTGATAATTTGCCACGCAGTTTTCGATTTGTTTTTTGATGTTTTTATATTATAATTGTTTTGTGCTTTTTGAGTTAAATGGATAATTTTTTTATACATTTTAGAATAATTATATAATATGGTTTTATTGATATTGCTACGATTAAGTCTAAACTGCCATAGGAGTTTCCTTTTCTTTTTACTGCATTGTTTGATACCTTTTGACAACCACTTAGTTCTTGTTATTGTATTTATTTTAACCACTTTTATTGGAAAACACAGATCGTATAATAGCTTGAAAATCTCAATAAAATGATTATAGGCTACATTTGGGTCATCTGTGTCATATAGTTCTGTAAAGGTAAGATTACTCAGATGGTTTTTAAATTTTACTATGTTTTCCGCACTATAGTCCCTTCTAGTTGCGTACCAATACTTAATACAACATATTTTTTGTACTGGACACTGAAGCAGCTGTGCTGTATGATCCGATAATGCCCATTCTAATACTTCAGTCTTACATGAATTAAAGTTATGCGCAAAGTTGTCAATGCACGATAAACTGGCCATGCGAGTTGGTTGTTTCAAAGCAAGTTTCAGATTGTAACTCATTAAAAGACACTCAAAGTCATTAGTTACACGATTTTGCTTAAGTACATCAATGTTAAAATCTCCGCAGATAACAATTTTCTTACAGCATGTACGTAAAATTTCCTGTAAGAGCAGTTCAAATTTGTCGAAGCAATAATTTAAATTATTTGAGTTCGGAATTCTATATATACACACAATTATTAATTTATAATTAATCAGTTCCACGCCACAGCACTCAAATATGCCCGGAGTTGACAACTTTGCTACTTTTGGCAACTCTTTCCATTGTAGCCCATTTTTAACAAGGATACATGCACCACCCCTTTTTTGTTCTATTCTACAATAATGTGCAGCCAAATTATAGTTAGGTAAAAATAATAAATTTTGATACCCTTCCATGATAAAGTGCTCCGTAATACACAAGATATCAACATTTGTCTTTTTCTTAGATAGCTCGTCTAGACACACCAACAAATCATCAGCTTTATTTATCAATCCTGCTATATTTTGATGCAATATGTTGATATATCTATTAGAGAAAAAACAGTTCACTTTCTTCAGTAACATGGCTTGGTACAGTGTGAGGCAAATTTGTCACTTCATCAGAAGAACTACTCGTATTTAAGTCCCTATATAGTTTAAATTCATTCATCATTAAACCTATATTATGCAATATATTGGCCATACCGCGATTATTTACAGAACTACTATTCCTAGTGAACATACTAAAATCATAAGCAAGATAATAATTAGAATCAAACAAGTAAGCATAATTATATGAACAGGCATCCAAATAGATTAAATTGTTAAAGGTTTCTATTCTCGAATTAAACATTGTAGAGTAATCATTTAGTTTGAACGTAGGAGCACATAATATTATATTTGTGTGCTGTAATTTTGACAGCGTTTCACGAATACTGATAGCTAGTTCGACATAGTTCTTTGTCCGACGAAAGTCTTCTTCCCCGACCAATATCAAGCAGTAGTCATTCATATTGTAGTCCTTTAATTTGAGATCCAAGTCAGAGATAAGGTACTCAACACCACAGTTGGGTGTCAGATAGTGGCAGATTCCATAGTTAGGGAATATATCTTCTGCAATTTTTATAATTTTATTATTTTTATTGCTACTTAAAATACATAATTTACTTATTCTAGGTTCGTTCGGTTTACTGTTATCTTTATTGCCAGTACTGTGGATAACGCCATCTGTGATCGATTTATCCAACTGTTGATGGTTTTGAACACTGGTTGGCGATGTGGATTTCTTAGTACTATTGGTAAATCCTTCACATTCACTAGACTTTTCTGCGTTTTTTCTCAAACACTGGTTAATTTTTGATGATTTTTTCTTAATTTTTGGTGTTTGTAGCTTCAACTTAGCAGGGGAGCATGCCACTGTTTTGTACAGTGTATTCTGCTTCTGTAGGTCCTGGTTAAGGTGGTTGAGCTTCGTGTTTTCTAGAGTTAAGGATTCTATTTCGTTGTGGGCACTATTGAGTTCCAGAGTTAATTGTTCTAATTGCTGTTTTAATTTGGTAATCTGGTCATCGTCGTCATCAGAAATGTCAGGCAAGCTGGTGGTGGTGCCATCTATCGGTGAGTTCGTTAATAAAGTGTCCTCATCCGTATCGTTTATAATTGTTTCAGACTTTGAACGGTTACGTCTGAACGTGATGTTCTCTAAAAAATTCATTTTCCCAGTGCTGCTAAAGTGTGGAGCAAAAGGACATAAAGATACGGACTTGTAAGGTTGACCTGTATAAAATAACTTGTCTGCTTGCCGCTAGATGTTGTTGACACAAAATCAACAAAGCAATGTCGATAAAGCAGATTAAATTGGTATGGTATCACCTTAGAATAATGACTCACCAATCAACCGAAAAATGTTCATCAGCGTCACTTCTTGTTACGCTATTCGCCACTAGATGGCGTTTGTATACAGTTTCATACGATTGTTTATATTTTTTTACATCTGCAACCCCAGAATTAATGTCATTTAATTGATCTTTTCACCACTAGACGGCGTTGTTTAAAGTTTCAGTTAGATTCTGTTTATTTTTCACATCTGCAACCCCAGATTTAATGTCACAAAATTTTAATTTAAATGGTCTTTTCGCCACTAGAGGCGTTAGTAAGGGTACATAGGTCACTTTTCAAATATTTTTTTTTCTTGCAACGGCTTGACAATAATTTATATTTGATTAATTTCACTATTTGGTCCAATTTTATCACACTGAGTTATTGATTTTAGTTTTAAATATAGTTTGTTTATATTTCATTGTTCAGATAAAACACTTATTGTTCATATTCACCTTTTCGTGGAGAACGGCACTGTTTTTACTTATACTAATTTTTAAGTGATATTCCTTAGTTTTAAAAGTCACTAACACTGTCACATATGTAGTCCAATTTTTACAATTAGATCAGCATATTATTCATCATTAAAACTTTTGTTTGTTTATTTATTTATTTTAAATTACGCAGGTGATGTTTACTTTGCTAGTGTTGCCACTTTTTTTATACGATAGCGTTGTGTATTCGTATATTTTAATTCAGTTGCATAACTTACGGATGCGCAAGTACGTTATGCCCACATCGTGGTCGGGGGAGCTCGAATCGCTGTCGAGTCTACCATGAAGTACCTAGGGTTGGTGCTCTACAGCCGGTGGGATTTCGGCCCCCACTTCCAGCGGCTGGCGCCCAAGTTGTTGGGCGCGGCTGGGGCGCTGTCAACGCTGCTGCCCAATCTGGGGGGCCCGAGCGCTGCCTGTAGGCGGCTCTACGTGGGGATCGTGCGATCGATGGCCCTGTATGGGGCCCCGATTTGGGCGGCTGACCTGACGGCCGGCAGCATCGCTGTTCTGCGAAAGCCGCAGAGAGCGATGGCCGTCAGAGTCATCAGGGGGTATCGCACGATCTCATAACCAAAATGGTACGCTGTGGTATAGTCATACCGGACGATAGCGCAGTGTACCAAGACCTGAACATCGCAGCGAGAACGCTGTGGTATCAGAACCCATGGGTGGACATTAAAAAATGGGTAGTGATCCACTCAGACAGGCAGAAGACGTGCTGGTTCGTGGTGCTGGGTGTCCCCGAGGACCACATACCGGTCTTGATGGGCGCCGAGCGCAGGCTGTCTTTCGGCCTGGGCTCGGTGTACATCAAGTTCCAGGGTGCGAACGGGAAGTTTGCGTGCGTCCCTCGTGGTTGGGACCTGATCACGAAGCAGCTCGTCAAGGACAGCAGCACAGGGGAGAGCATCCCCCTGCCTAGCAACCCGGAAGCTTCTGTGGCCGACTCTGCAGCAACTGCAGAAGAGGGCACCACCGAGGAGGACACGTCGGGGGTCCCTCTGGCGAGCGGGGAGCTGGACGACATTACACTGTCGCCAGCCTCTGGCCCGTTGGAGGAGGACCTCATCGTGGGAGATGCTTTCGCGGGACTGCAACTGGAAGAGGAGGAGGAGGGACCCACCCATGATGGCGACCCCTTCGTCCGCCTTTAAAGTTGTGCAGGCAAACCTCCACCACAGCCAGACAGCGACGGCTCAACTACGCAAGTGGCTGGAGGTTCAACAGACTGCCATCGCCTTAATCCAGGAGCCGTGGATTAGGGGTGGCCAAATCAGAGGACTATCCAACCTTGGGGGTAAGCTCCTTGTTACTTCTAATCAGGATCACCCTAGAGCGTGTATCTTTGTTACAGGTAACCTCAAAGCACAGCTTCTAAATGATTTCTGTTGCAGAGATACCTCTGCAGCTAGGCTGTATATGCAGCGCGGTGGCATTGATATGCCGATTGTCTTCGCCTCGGTCTACATGACTGAGGCGGAGGCACCACCCCCACATGACCTTGTCCGCCTCGTAACCTTCTGCGAGACCAGCGGGGAAGAGGTCATCATTGGGACCGACGCGAACGCACATCACCCCCTGTGGGGAATGGAAGCGCCTAATGAAAGAGGTAAGGCATTAGTGGACTACTTGTTTACTACTAACTTGTCTCTACTAAATACAGGTGCAGAACCAACGTTCGTAACTAGACGCAGTCGCACAATTATTGATCTAACTTTGGCGACGGAAGGCGCAGCGGAGATCACTACTGGATGGCAGGTCTCCAACGAGGCCTCTTGCTCAGACCACAGATGGATCCGCTTTGACATTCAGCTCTGGGTAGCACCTACGCCCCCCTGGCGTAATCCGCGCAACACGGACAGAGCTGTATACACACGCACCCTAGAGTCGAAACTGCCGCCCTTATGTGAGGCGCGGACTATAGGGAACGAAACGAGGTTAGACATGCAGGTCAATCAACTTACCGAGTGTCTGATAAGCAGCTACCACACCGCTTGCCCTCTGACTACCCCACGCGATACACCGGGCAAACAACCATGGTGGGGAGCGGAGTTAAATCGTAAACGCGGGAAGGTAAGGAAGGCCCTAAACAGGGCCATGAATACAAGCAAGGATGAGGACTGGGACGCTTACTACGAGGCCAAATCCAGCTATAAAAAATGCATCAGATTCAGGCGTACCGCAGGATGGCGCAAATTCTGTGGTAACATCGAATCTTGCCAAGAGGCAAACAGGGTAAGGAAAATAATGGCTCAGGCGCAAACACCTGAGCCTGCCACACTCCTTGAACCTGACAACTCACTCACCACATCACCTGAAGAGGCTAGACGCGTCCTGATAGATACTCACTTCCCAGGCAGCGTTATTGCCCAGGTAACTGACTGGGTAGATACTACCCAGGTACCAACAGATGATGATTGGCTCTACGCATACAGGATGATCACGACGGAGAAACTACAGTGGGCCATCCTAAGCTTTCATCCTTTCAAGGCGCCCGGTCCAGATGGGGTGTTCCCTGCGCTGCTGCAGTGGGGAGGTACGTCTGTTGTAGAGAGACTGGTGCCAATAATGAGGGCGTGCCTGGCGTTTAGATACGTTCCGAAAGGATGGAGGGAAGTGAAGGCGATATTCATCCCCAAGCCAGGCAAAGGGGACTATACTAACGCCAAATCCTTCAGACCCCTAAGCCTGACCTCGTTTCTACTCAAATCGATGGAGAGGCTGTGCGACAGGGAGTTACGAGATGGCGTTCTTAAATCATTACCTCTCCACGGTAACCAATATGCCTACAGCTCGGGTAAGTCAACGGAATCTGCTCTCCATCTGGTGGTGGGCCAGATAGAGGAAGCAATCCATCAAAAGGGTACATGCCTGGGCACTTTCATAGACATCGAAGGGGCCTTCGACAAAACCAACTTCTCCAGTATAGGTGCTGCCCTCTCCAGACACGGAGCTGAACAGGTACTAATTGACTGGATAACTAATATGCTAAGCAAACGTGCGGTTCGGCTGGAGGGCGAACAGCAACTGGCCTTTTTAGCCAGGGGCTGCCCTCAGGGAGGGGTGCTCTCCCCTCTCCTGTGGAATATGGTAATCAACGACCTTATCACCAGACTTAACGAACACCGTTATTACACAATAGGGTATGCAGACGACCTCGCAATTCTAGTACCCGGGAAGGTGACTGGTACCATCTGTAACCTTACTCAGCAAGCGCTACGCATAGTGGAACGATGGTGCAGGGAGTATGATCTTTCAGTTAACCCATCTAAGACTGTACTGGTCATGTTTACTCAGAAAAGAGCACTGGGCCCTTTCCGTCTACCGAAGCTGTTCGACACAGAACTCCAGCTGTCCAATGAAGTAAAGTATCTTGGGGTCACTCTCGACAACAAGCTGAACTGGAGCAGTCACTTGGACATCAAACTTAATAAGGCATGCATTACCTTTTGGCAATGCAAGAAAATGATAGGTAAAAAATGGGGCCTGTCCCCCAAAATCATTCTCTGGCTGTACTGCGCGGTGATTCGACCCATGATCTCATATGGAGCCGTGGTTTGGTGGCCCCGCACAAAGGTAAGTACAGCCGTGAACAAACTGCAACGCACGCAAAGACTGGCCTGCATGGCGACGACAGGCTGCATGAGAACTACCCCGACCGCTGCGCTCGAGGCCATGCTGGGACTGCCACCGCTCCAGCTTTTCATTCAGCAGGAGGCTACGACGGCGGCAGGGCGGCTTAAGGCACTAAATCTCTGGGGTAGGAGAAAGACACAACACACGGCTCTGCTCGAGGACCTTAATAAAGAGTTCCCTCTAACAACAGCAATTATGGACCGGATACCTAAGCAATTTGTTTTTGACAAGAAATACAAGATCCAACTCCATGAGGACCACCACTGTGAGGGGTTACGCCCAGACGAGTTGAGGATCTTCACCGATGGTTCCAAGACTGGTACTGGCTCAGGTGCGGGGGTGTTCTCAGAGGACCTCAACATACACATAGCCGCGCCACTTGGGGCACACAACACGGTGTTCCAGGCAGAGTGTGTGGGCATCACTCTGGCTGCATCGGCCATTCTAGATAGGAAGGTAAAAGATTTCCCAATACGCATTCTCTCTGACAGCATGGCCGTCCTGCAGGCGTTGGGCAGCCACACGGTCTGCTCTGGACTGATATACGAGTGTCACCAACGCCTAAACCAGGTTGGGTCAAACAATAAACTAACCATTCAATGGATCAAAGGGCATAGCGATTCCCGAGGCAACGATGCAGCGGATGAGCTAGCCCGTAGAGGCTCCAGTATGGCTGTGGTGGGTCCGGAACCAATCGTGCCAATACCATTTGGCTACCTCCACAGTCTGGTAAGGAAACGAACCAAGGAGCAACACCACAGATTGTGGATTGACCACAATGAGTGCAGGCAGTCCAAAGAAGCACTTCCCGCTTTGGATAGACGTTTCACGCAGAAGGCCCTACGCCTGACGAAACAGCAGTTACGAGCAGTTACAGCTGTAACGACTGGCCACGGGACTTTTAATAAGCACCTCTTTGTCTTAGGGATCACGGACAGTCCACTGTGCAGAGCATGCATGGAGGAAGACGAGACAGCAGCGCACCTGCTTCTAAGCTGCCCAGTAATCGCCGGTTACAGGGCCAAATACCTCGGTGAACCAGGTACCGTACAGGAGGTAGTCAGCAACACGAAGGCGCTGCTGGCCTTCCTCGAGGAGTTGGGATGGATCGAGTGAGGTAGCTAGTGGAAGGTTAAGTCCCACCCGTACGCAAAATACGCGCTTAGTCGTGGAGTTGCGGAAACCAGCCCGTTTTAACCTAACCTAACCTAACCTATCGCACGATCTCCTACGAGGTGGCTTGTGCATTGGCCGGATCACCACCCTGGGACCTGGAGGCGAAGGTACTCGCGTCATTGTACCGGTGGCGCGAGGAAGCGCGGGCGCGGGGCGAGGGGCTGATGCAGCGACATATGGAGTTGCGTCAGTCTCAGCTTCGCGAGGTCCTGGTGGCGGAATGGCGGGACAGGCTTTCACGCCCTACCGCCGGCCTCATTACCATCGAGGCGGTCCGGCCAGTGCTCGAGCGCTGGCTCGGGAGGAGGCACGGCTCCCTGTCGTTTCGGGTGACGCAGGTGCTCTCGGGGCATGGTTGCTTCGGGAAGTACCTGTGTCACATAAACAGGGAGCCGGACGCCCGGTGTCACCACTGCGTCGACTGCCGGGAGGACACGGCGCGGCATACGCTGGCAGAGTGTGCCGCTTGGGAGGAGCCACGCCGTGCCCTCATCTCTGAAGTTGGCAGTGACCTGTCGCTGCCGGCCGTAGTCGAGTCTATGGTCGGCAGCGAGGAGTCCTGGGACGCGGTGGTATCCTTCTGCGAAACAGTCGTCTCGCAGAAGGAGGCTGCGGAGAGGGAGAGGGAGATTTCATCCTCTAACCCGATCCGCAGCAGACGCGCCGGGCGTCGGCGGAGGGCGGACAACGCCCTCTTCCAGCCCCCCTAAATGGGTCCAGGGGCGACGGACTCGGGGACGTCCGTCGCCCCCCACACATCAGGACCCGAGGTGGTGGCGCGTAGTGTTCCACGCGCGCCCCTCTTAGACGTCGCGGGGGGAGTCCAACACCTCACTCCCCCCCCAACCCGAGGTCGTGGCCCGCAGAGGTGGGCCGACACTAGCCGGGGGTTGCGGAAGTATCGCTGTTCCCGCGACCCCCAGCGTAGGTGTGGGATGGAACACCGGGGTGGTTTTTAGTCAGTACGAGTCTGAACCCTCCGCCCTCCTCAGGGCGGAGGACATCCAATGAGGATTTTCCAACAAGGAAAAAAAAAAAAAAAAATGTTACTCCGGGCGAAATAGTTGGAAATTGGAAACCTGCGGTGACTTCAAACTTTAATTATCACTGTACATTGAATGTGGACGCTTTCCGAGTACCTATTCTTATTAAAATTGGTTTTGTTTTTACGCAAAATGCCGCTTGCACGATGGTGGTAGAATAATTTTATTTTATTTACGCAATTCAAAAATGAAGTTTTATTTGAATTACGCTTTCAAAAATAAAACACTAATGAGAACCCATATCTAAGGAATCCCGTCCTTTATTAAAATAATATTAAACAATACAGAGGTGCTATTTCAATAGCCTTTTTTACCCGACCTCACACTCATCACTCATCTCGCTCCTCATTCCTACTTCCAGTGTTTTAATTAGTGAAGCGTTTCTTCAGCGCGGCCGCTTCCGTGCTTCCGAATAGCAACGGTATAAAAGATTGTATGCAATTGTGATACTTAAACAAATTTACAATATCAATCAAATAGCTCCTACAATGTTTGCAAATGTTGCAGCGAACATTCGCGGTACTCATAGAAAAATAGATAAGTCGTTGAACTTGGCCAGTTCACGATGCTACGAGTAATTGCAGATGTGATTAGAATGTAGTTATGTGAGTTATATTGCTTGCTCTCAGGTTAATCTCGTAAAAAGTCTCTCTTAATGTAGTTTGTTGCTACTGATTCACGAACTAATGACCACTGTTAGCATAAATTAGCCACTGCAATCATGTATGTTTCTGATTGATATTGGCACGCTTCTGTTTTACCATCAATCTAACAATTTACCTCTTATATAAGCAAGCAGAGATTATTCCCACCTTATAAACATTATCATTTTTGATCTAATACTACTTGATGGTAATAAATTACAAGACTTCGAAGTTTTGCAGACAACATGGAAATTAATAATTCTACCATTTATCTTGTGTAAGTATTCCGCGTCGAAGGTCTTCCATATGGATATTCCTACAAACAATTTTTTTTTTCCTCTTTCGCAGAAATACATGTAATTCTAAAGGCGACAGCTGTGACAGTAAAAATTACAAATTGTGTTTCGCTCACATGTCGCGCAATTGCTCAAAACGTGCCCGCGTCGCCATGTCTTGATTATGATTATGACAAGAAATCTGGTAATACATTATTTTTGTATCTTTTTTCCTAAATAATATAAAGTTTAGGATCACATTGCAAAGTTACAAAACAAAAGCTCTTAAGTCCCACTCTTGAACAAGTATTGGAACGGTTCAATAAACGGTACGTGGTATTATAAGAACATTGTATTTTTTGTAGTGAATTTTTTGAACGACAAATGATCCATAAATATATATAGCCTTAATGAGAGTTCGTCGGTCCTTGAACTTTAGGTTCGATGGAAGAAAAATGGGCTTTCACGTAACAGCACACGAAAGCGAAAATAAGGAATGAGCAATTTTCTAGGCAGCAAAACGAGAACCCGGCAAAAAGTCATGGTCGAAATGGGCAAATGCGGCCGAGCTAGACTGCCATTTGGCACTTAATCAAAAGATGTTTATAGGAAATTGGAACTCTTAAAGCCGAAGATTTTGAAAAGCAAATTATTTGTCTACTTGAGCACTGCTTTCGTCTTCAATATGAAAACTAACTGTCGTTATTTAGCATATAGGTGTAAATGAGGAAAGCTATGCAAACAAATCCTCATGCTAAATATATATAGACCCAGAACAGAGTTTGCGTCAATTATCCTCAGAAACTTTGGAAATACGGTAGGATTAGTCGGACACTAAATAACATTGTAGTCCAACATTACAGTCTTTGTTAATCCTCACTTACCTCACCTGGAGTTTCAGTTTATTACAAAACATGGTTTTAATGCGTACAATATGCGGTGTATTACACCTGATGATTAAAGGTATGATCCGTTACCAAATCCTTTGTGAATGTTTGTGAGGATGGATGGGTGGATGTTTGTTACTCTTTCACGCAAAATCTATTGAACGGATTTTTATGAAATTTTACAGATATATATGTGTATTTAAGTGCTATTCGCCGTTGTTTCGAACAGACCAAACTCCGTCCAAATCTCCTTCTTCGTAAATGGGGTCCATTTAACGATTTTTGTTAAATCCTCGCCGGTTCTTCTCTTGGGTTTTCTCAATTTGCTTCTTTGTTGTCTGTCACTGCTTCTCGCGATCTTCTATAAATTGCGCAGCCCATTGACGACCGAATAGTTCGCCTAGGTTCACATCTTCTTTCAGCCTAAGGTCAACTCCGAACAACAATGGGCACGGTGTTCTTCCTGTCGTCCGACTTGGAGTTGAATTTAAATATATTTGGACGACACTTACATGCTTGTACCATTTTTCCACCGCTGGAGCGGCCATTTTAGTTGAAAGTGGAATAAGAGTACGGTTAATTCTTTTAACCTACCCATTACCCCGTGGCATCCCCGTATCAATTAAAGGAGTGTTAAATCTCCTCTTAAACACAATATTCTTGAAAATCTTTTGATGTGAAAGCTGTCCCACGGTTGGAAATAATTCCTCTAGGATTTCCAAAAACTCTTGATTTACTGTGTAACCATACGAATTTAGTATATGTATCTTCATCATAATTCTTAACTACCAAAATATATTTATATATTTTAGACTTACTAACCATTGGCCTCACGTCACGTGGTCTATGTGGTAAGTGTCAAGTGGCACGTCACCTTTGTAAATATGATGTAAAAACCCCTTTAGCTTACCTTGTTTCTTCTCAGCTAGAATACAAACGAGGCAGCTCAAAACTACCTACTGTACCATTTAGTGCATCCCCTATACGTAAAATGGAAGTATATCCCAAAGAGCCCTCGGTCGTGCGCTCGCTTGACTACCTTTATCGCCTTACTCTTAAGTACTACCACTAATGTCTCACCCAAATCAGTCTTGTATAATACGTTATTCCTCAATAAAAAGCCGATGGCTTCATTGCGTCGTCTCGTCTATCAATTTATTTACATAATTATCTTTTCTATCTACTCTTCTAGTACTTTTCAATCGTGCAATCAAGCCAGCGTCATTCTCACAAATATACAAAACAGTGGGTAGAGGATTTCAACTTAAATCATCCATTATAACATAATACTGCACATACACACACACACATAACACTTCACACTTTCATTCAAATCACCTTGTTTTTAATTATGTACTCGCATTAGTATAGTTCAATTGAAACGTTTTGTTTATGAAAGAACGGAGTCTTCTAATACAGGCATCTATTGCTTAAAAGGAGGCTTCAATCTCAAATTTGTTGTACAAATATGGTTATCAAATAATAGTAGTTTATGCAATAGTCATATAATTAAAACTAAATCTACATAAATCAATAGGTTATTAAAACACAAGCGTAGGTTTATAATAATATTACGCGAGTGTTTTAATACCTAATTATATATGCCGTTGCATACACTACTTCATCTTCACTCATACAGTTGAAATAAAACAAAAGTGGAAAGGGAAAAAATATGTGGTATGGCGGGCAATTTAGATTCTCATTGCGCAGCGCGCGCATCCACAGGCAACTGACAATGACATGAGCTTTAAAAATTAAAAAGTTATTTTATGATGCAGTCGTTTGAAAATCGAAGGAACTGTGGAACGAGTGGAAATGGCGAGTTTAGAAAAACATGAATAATAGATTATGCGGGAATGGGTACAAACACATATGTCTTCTTTTCACGGAAATAAATAACTTTTTCATTCTCATTTCTCCTGTTTGCGTCTGCAGTTTATAATTCACAAACATATTCAGCAAACATGGATTATCAAACGTTTAGCTTCAAAAACTATTAAAGTCAGACGCTCGTAGCAGCATGGCGCCGACATATATATGACGTTGACTGAAATGCTCCAGAGAGCCGCGCTACGCTTGTCGTTTATTATTAGGTCCTTACCTATGAAATTGGCGTTAAGTCGTACTGGCCACCTAGATCCCAAATATCTCCTTTGGTTTGGAATTCCAATTTTAAATTTATACAGATATTTACTCATGCTTTTGTGTTTGTAAAACCGTAATTAATTTGTTTTTTACTCTTTCGGTTTTTTCTTTGCGCCAGTCAGTTTACAAAAAGGAAAACTTGAAATATCGCGTTATTTACGAGTACGAGTTCCATCGTGGCAACAGTGCTGCAGAAACGGCTCGAAGGATTAATGATGTGTATGGCGACGGTCTCGTAAAAGAAAACACAGTGCGTTTTTGGTTCCAACGTTTTCGTTCTGGAAATTTCGACCTGCAGAACAAGCCCCGTGGACGGCCGGAGACCAAAGTTGATAATGAAGAATTGAAGGCTATTGTGGAAGCGGATCCATCGCAAACCACGTCCGAGTTAGCTGCAGGCTGCGGAGTTAGTGATAAAACTGTTTTAATGCACTTGAAGCAAATTGGGAAGGTTTCACCGCAAGCTTGAAAGGTGGGTACCTCATGAATTGAGTGCAGCAAACTGACAAACGCACGTTGACTGCTGCGTTACATTACTCAACCGGCACAGTAATGAAGGGATTTTAAATCGAATGATATGATAAAAAGTGGATCCTGTACAATAATCGGAAACTAAATTAGAGAAGCTTCAATTGGAATATCTAAGACATCCACCGTACTTCCCGGACCTTGCTCCAACAGATTACCATTTTATTCGAAATTTCGATAACTTCTTGTAAGGGAAAAAATCAATTCCGATGGGGCAGTCTAAAGTGCCTTCAAAGATTTTATTGATTACTATTTTATGAACTACCTATGAGATGGCAAAAGTGCATAGATAGCAATGGTACATACTTTGTTTATATAAATATATTGTATTTAAAATAAAAAGGCTTTATGTTCCTCCCAACGCCAATTTTATATGTAATAACAATTTCTTTTCCATATTTATTTTAGCAGTGAATGTATATAATGTAGTTCTAGCTGTCTTTTGTATCAAACGAACAGAACCACAATTAAAAGTCGTATTTATGTAAATCGAGATACAGACATTATTATCAAAAGCTTACATTTTGCACAACTTTACACTTATGATCTGTGACTAGTTCTGATAGTTGATAGAAAGAAGCCAATAATTATAGGCCAGTGTCAATTCTGCCGGTTCTTAGTAAAGTCTTCGAAAAGTTAATGCTCAACCAATTGTTGCGTCATTTTAACAAACATTTCATCTTGCATGATCAACAGTACGGTTTCACCAAAGGGCGTTGCACAACTAATGCTGGTGTGATCCTAATAAAGAACATCTTTAACGCCTGGGAAGAAGCACAAGACGCCATTGGAAACTTTTGCGACCTCTCGAAAGCGTTCGATTGCGTTAACCATGAGACACTATTGTTGAAACTCGAGCACTATGGGGTTAGACATACGGCCCTTGAATTACTTAAATCTTATTTGAAAGCCAGACAATTTAAAGTTCAGGTAAACGGCGTAAACTCTCTAGGGTCTGAAATGACAATGGGCGTTCCTCAAGGCTCTATATTGGGTCCATTCCTCTTTTTAGTTTACATAAACGATTTGCCCCAATTATTACAAAATCAACCGAAGATCGTGTTATTTGCTGATGACACATCTTTGATATTTAAAATAGATCGGCGGTCACAAAATCTTGATGATGTGAATAAGTCTATTCATCAGGTCCAAACTTGGTTCACGGCAAACAATTTGGTACTAAATGAAAAAAAAAACAAATGTATTAGATTCACATTGCCGAATGTCAATAGTAGCGAATGCGACATCATATTGAATGGGAAAAGCTGGACTATGTAAATCAAACAGTTTACCTGGGAATCACTCTGGACGATAAATTGCAATGGGGGCCTCACATAACGTCTCTTGCGGGTCGGCTGAGCTCGGCCGCGTATGCTGTTGGAAAGATAAGACAGTTGACGGATGTGGAGACCGCGCGTTTGGTCTATTGTCACAGCATTATGTCATACGGTATTTTACTGTGGGGTCGGGCGGCTGACATTGAATCAATATTTATATTGCAAAAGAGAGCTGTGGGAGCCATTTATAAGTTAAGTCATCGAGAATCTCTTAGGGAGCTATTTAAAAAGATTAATATTATGACAGTTTCTTGCCAATTCATTTATGAAAATATTATGTATGTAAGGAAAAATTTAAATCTCTTTAGTAAAATTAGTGATAGACACAATTGTAATACTAGAAATAAAGATAAGTTAGATCAGCCATCTTATAGATTAGTGAAAGTACACACATCTTTCATGGGGTACTGTGTTAAATTCTATAACAAAATACCTTGTGAGATATTAAAACTTAATATTAACAATAATTAAAAGCACACTTTGTAAACAAGAGATATTAACAATATAGAGATATTAACAATATAGAGATATTAACAATATAGAGATATTAACAATAATTAAAAGCACACTTTGTAAACAAGCATATTACAAATTAGATGTTATATTCAAGATAAGAATGCTTGGAAACATGCTGGTCCTGCTCCGTAGGGCAATCTTTAGTGTAGAAACTATCAAAATGGTTAATTTGTGTACGGTATATTCATAATTATTATAGTAGTGCTTTATTTTTATTTATTTTCTTCTCTATTTGTTTAAAAAATTGACTCGCACACTGTTCCGTTGTTGTTGAATTAGGTAATTTACCTATGTTTACAATATTTGTAAGAATGTGAGAACCATGTCCCTATTTATCAAGTGAAGGAATTTACCTGTTAGTGCTTGTAATACTTTATACCTATATTTAGTATAGTAGTGCTGGGTGCATCGTTCTCACGTATAAGAATTTATTAATGTATGTACTATTTATGTTAATATTGTAAAAAGCCTTTATTTTTTTTAAAGAGTAAGTATGGAGTTTCTTGTGCATTCTTCTCCATATCAACCTACTTTTCCGAATGCACGGTAGAATCAATTTTTTATAACATGTAAATTTTTTAACGTTCAAAAGTGCCGCATAATGGCCTAGTTGAAATAAATACATTTGATTTGATTTCATACTACAAGAGCGAGCGTGTGTCTAGAATTTTGTCGTAAATTTTCTGTTTAATGTACATTAATATATTTTAGTCTAAAGTAATGAAACATTTTTACTTCATTTATTCACTTGACGTTTGAATATGAGTTCTTTAAAATATTGTAAAAAACAACTGTCTTGTTGTGATAATATTCCAAAAGTTTTCAACCAAAACTAATAAGTTTAACAAATTAGTTATTAAAGTTAAACTAACAAATTAGATTGTTATTTCAAACATCTTGTTTCTGATTTCATCCTCAATTGACTTGATAAAGTTGATTCGCGCTGGAATGCTCTTGAATACTAATTCTGCCAAACTAATAATCAACATTCAATCTCGGACTCCCGAGACATTTAATTACACAATGCTAACTCGAGGTATTCACAGTTTTACTTTTCGTTTTAAAAATAGTTACAAGTTAGAACGTACGCGGAATAAATAAATGAGGAATTACATTATTTAACGGGTGAAGGGGAGGGAACTAGAACTTTAACTATTTGTTTGTTTGTGTGGTTCGTTGTGGTCTCGCTCGTTACAAGTTGGATTAGTGTTGTGTATATTGTACAGTTAGTTCAAATACTTTAGCTATCGATTTAACGTTTCTAAATGCTTGTAATTAGTTTAACAATGAAATGAACTCATTGTGACACTGTATTGTGACGTCTGACATCGTGATTCAATTACAAAAGACTAGATCAATATCCTGATGATTGTAATGAAAACTAACTGGTAAACCAATTTGAAAAATAACTTTTAAATCGACCTGATACCGGCCTATTAGCCAGCAAATACAGATACAGTTCATCTGTGGGCTCACTCACTGCACTGCTGCTGCACTGGAGTCTCACTTGCGATACTCTCTATCAACTGCTATTGTACTCGCCACACATAATAAATAATAAATACAACGCATTTTGTTTGACTTCCTTCCACTTGACCGCCCTGCCGCGCGGCGCGCATTTGTGTGTCTACCGCCCCTGCAATTTAAGTGGCATGCGCATGCACTCCGTGCCATTGCCAACAAAAAGCTCATTATCTAGGAAACTACTGCAGCTACACCAAAATAAAAAATCGTTAAGTAGTAGTATAAAGTCGTGTTCTATTATCCATTTACACTTGATAGGGACGGCGAAAGGGTTGGGGAAGTTTGGTGCCGTGATCATGCCCACGTGTTGCTTCAAGTGTCCGCTGCAGGTTTGTGGCCCCCTGGTGCTCCCTGTGCTCGGCGGCCACGCTAAGCAGCGTGAGCGCGAGCAGGTGCCAAGCCAGTCTGGAACAAAGAAAAATATTCGTTAACATTATCAGATTTTTTTATTATTACGTAGTGATCAAACCTCATTATTTTTAGCCGACTGCCGAAGGTGGGTAATGTGTTTATCAGTGTATGTATGTATGTATGTTTGTTCCTATGTGGCGTTCTAGAGACCAAACGCGTGGACCGATTTTGATGGTTCTTACGTCAATCGATTCGTCTTAACCCCGCGAGTGTAACTGGCTACATAAAAATTGGCAAATAGGAAAATAGCGTTTCTTGGGCGCCATATTGTGGGATCCCAAATTTTTTTTTTCTTCCAAGCCTATCGTGTGAGGTATCAAAATAAAGGATTTTATGAGGTGATTTCAAAAATATATAACACTTATATGTTTAAATGTACCTGATTCGAAAAAAAAATAACTAAAAAGTTATAAATAAAAAAAGTTAATTGAAAAAAACAAAAAACCCGACTGCTTGAAAAGCAAACTAAAAAGACGTAAATAAGGAGAAAATCATGCTGTGCAGTCGGAGGATACGTCTGGTTTTGGTCAGCCAGCTCGCGAAGATGTATCCTCCGACTGCACAGCATGATTTTCTCCTTATTTACGTCTTTTTAGTTTGCTTTTCAAGCAGTCGGGTTTTTTGATTTTTTCAATTAACTTTTTTTTTTCAAGATAATCTAAACTGACATTGTTCGAACAACAAGATAATCTAAACTGAAATTTATTTGAACCAATTCGACGTTTATTTAGAATTTCTAGCTAATGCATAATTACAATAAAAAAATATCAATACTTTTATGGAAAAAGTAAATGGAAAGAAAACAGAGACTAAAAGGATGACTCCTTTTAGTCTCTGTTTTCTTTCCATTTACTTTATTACTTTAACTGGCCTCTGCATGATTAATTTTCACCTCATTTTTCGTTTTAGAATCTTTTAATTCTATTCATTGACCCTTGTCATTGCTCTGGTGTTAAGTTTAATAGGCTCATTTCAATTCGTCTTTTTATCGTATAAACTTTAAAAAAACCTTCAACTTACAAGATAACAGAGGGAATTTTTTGTATCAATTTAATTTGGTAACGATGTGACGACGTTCAGAAGTCTGACAACGTTATAATTATAACAGCACAAGTTTTATGAGAGTTTTTCTTAGCTTTTTAACTTTATTATTTCTTGAACAATACTATGTAAGAGGTTTGCTGCAATTGCCCCCTTTTGAGAACGTATGCCTTATATTGTTTCTAGAGGGGTTTAGGTAGTTACCAAATTGTAACAAAAAGTATACGAATGCTATTCTGTTGTTTTTTGTTGAGAAAATCTCACAATTACACAGTTATAAAAAGTTTATATTGATATAACACTTTCTATGGGCAGTTGTACTCGTCAACAAGTAAACTCGTCGTGAATCTAGCAAAAGTCCCTAGAGCTGGATTGACTCGACACTGTACCGAAGTCATTCCAGACGTCAGCCTGTTTGATATTAGGATGCTCTTAAACAGCAGAACAACAAGGCACCGGGTGATGACGGAATCGCTGCCGAACTCCTGAAGGTGGGGGTGAAAATCAGTACTTAAGACCCTTCAGAAGCTATTTGATTCCGTCATACTCTAGGGAAAAATGTGATAGGCATGGAGAAGGGGTGTGGTGGTACTCTTCTTCAAGAAAGGTTACAATGCCCAGCTTAAGAATGACAGGCCCATCTCACTCGTTAGCCATGTCTACAAGCTGTTTTCAGGAGTCATTGATGATGATGCTATCTAGCCGGTTTCGGCCACAGCGACCGCAATCATTGGCTACTCAATGTGGTTGAGAGCTCAGATTTGCTGCTCTGTTATGTGCTCTCATGTGACTTGCATATCCACCCTTGGCCGAAAAACTCCGAGCACAAAGCGGACACGTCAGAACACCGTTGACTACATGATAAATAGTAGCTGTTGGTGGTCTAGCTTTGAGGTCGTCGCGTTTCTGGTCCAATTCCGACCTCCTTCTATCCTCAAAGGCCTGCACCTGCCGCTGCACACAACGTCTCCACTCGGCCCGATTTTGTGCCTGATTCTCCCAAAGTGTGGGGTCAATATCGCCTCTCTTCATGTGTCTATTCTGAACATCCTTGAAGCGCAGCAACTGTCCGCCACGCCTCCGTTTTCCTTCCTGGAGTTCAGAATAGAATATACGCTTAGCTAGCCTTTGTTCCTGCATCCGGGAGACATGCCCACACCACCTAAGCTGACGTCTCATCAGGTAGGCCTCTATACCAAGGACCTTTGCTCGCCTTAGGACGTTTGTGTTTCTTACACGATCTGACCATCTGATGTTCAGTATGCTCCGGAGGCATTTCAGATGAAATTTGTCTAAGGTCCGTATATGCTTACGGTAGAGGCACCATGCTTCCGAAGAGTACAAAAGGTTTGGGAGAACTATTGCCATGTATACAGAGACCTTTGTAGCCAACCTGAGATCGTGAGAACGGAAAACTTTAGGCTGCAGTTTGCCAAAAGCCGCTGCTGCAGCACAAATCCTCTGATTAATCTCAGCATCAAGGTCACCTTTACTTGTGACTATGCTACCAAGATACTTGAAGCTCTCTACTTGCTTCAACTTACTGCTGCCGATTAAGAAGTCTGGGACTAGCACAGAGTCTTCTACACCCATGGCCATAACTTCGGTCTTTTTGATATTTATTTTAGGACCGAACTTGCAACAAACGTCATTGAGACCACCTATCAGCGCCTGCAAACCGTCACAAGTATCTGCCACGAAACACAGGTCATCAGCGTACATGATCTCTGTAATGACGCTATAAGAGACTTTTGTGCGGGCTTTTAGTCTGGCCAGATTAAATATACCTCCATCAGTTCGGAAACGAATGCGAATGCCTTCCGAAACTCGCTCCAGGACCTCCCGAATGACGACGGCAAAATACAAGGCAAATAGTGTAGGCGCAAGTACACAGCCCTGCTTCACGCCACAGGAGACATTAAAATAGTCTGATTGCTCGCCTTTTATCGCGACGCAACAAGACATGTCATCATGCAGGAGTCGTAACAGTCTTACAAACTTTTCAGAGCATCCAAGCTTAACCAACAGGACCCACAGAGCTTCTCGGGGAACACTGTCAAAGGCCTTCTCGAGATCAACAAAACAGAGGTACAGGGCTCGACCCTGTTCTCTGCTCTTTTCCTGGAGCTGGCGGATAGAGAATATGGCTTCACAGGTTCCCCGCTCAGGACGAAAGCCAAATTGGGTCTCCGGAAGGATTGACTCTGATAACGGAATAAGGCGGTTGAGAAGGACTTTAGCAAACACTTTCCCGGGGGTAGAAAGCAGCGAAATTCCACGATAAGAATTGCAGTCAGATCTGTCACCTTTGTTCTTATACAGGGCGCTTATTCGTGACACCTTAAAAGTATCTGGAACCCGTTCTTCATCCCACATTGTCACAAAGATATTCCGAATAACTTCCTGCAGTTTCTCACCCCCATACTTAAGTAGTTCTCCTGGGATATTGTCAACGCCAACCGCCTTTTTGTTGTGTAGTTGCATGAGTGCATCTTTGACCTCTTTCAATGTTGGTGGCTCGTCCAGCCCAGTGGCTGTGGGGAACGCGGGCATAGACAGAACATATGTCATATCAGCTGAGCGGTCCAAATTGAGAAGGTCTTCAAAATGCTGTGCCCAGCGCTTAAGAACCTCGTCCCTAGACGATAGGTGCTCTGAACCGTCTCGAGACTTGATAGGCACATTGACACGATAACTTGTGCCGATCAGTCTTCGCACTTCCCCATAGAAAGCACCAAGTTGCTTAGTGTCTGACAGCCACTGGATGTATTCGGCTTTCTCAAGCCACCACTTGTCCTTCATACCCCTTGTTAACTTCCGCAACGCAGAACTACTCTGTTTTGCGTTAATTGCGGTACCGTTTTGTCTATTGCGATCTTGCTGCTTTAATAGATTACGGTGCTTTCTTAATGCCTCTGCTATAACCTCATCATTCTCATCAAACCAGTCCTCATTTTTGCACAATGATGTGCCCAGTATCCGAAAACCAGTGTCCAGTAGTCGAGAAGAAAAGTCTTGCCATTGAACAATAAGATCACCACCCGTCGCAGTAGATGCACTTAGCGCAGTATCAAGAGCGTGAACATATTCCTTCCTCGTATTAAGGTTTTCCAGTTTCCCTACGTTAAGACTGGCAGTTCTCATCAAGGACGTTCTACGAGGAGGAAGAAGACGAAGCTTAAGCTTCGTGATAACCAGCCTATGGTCTGTCCAGCAATTTGCACCTCGCATCACACGGGTAACCGTAACCTGGGGTACATCTCTTTGTCGAACAATTGCGTAGTCAATTAGATGCCAGTGTTTGGAACGAGGGTGCATCCACGTAGCCTTGTATTTCGTCGGAAGTCTGAATAGTGTATTGGTGACAGTCAATCTGAACTGGGCACAGAGGCTGAGCAGTGTTTGCCCGTTACTATTCATATTGCCGATTCCGTGTCTACCAAGTACACAAGGCCATGCTTCGAAATAACGCCCAACTCTTGCATTAAAATCACCCAGGATTAATATTTGCTCCTTGGGTGAGATCTTAGCAAGGGCTTCGGCCAACTCCTCATAAAATCTGTCCCTAACTTCATCCGGATTAGTCATCGTGGGTGCGTACACACTTATTACGTTTAGATGATTATCATTATCCAGATGAAGGCGCAATGATAACATACGATCCGAAGTGTACGTAGGATACTCACTCAGTTTTTTGACTATTGTCGTCTTAATAGCAAAACCTACCCCTGAACGTCGGGGTTCAGACGCAGCAGTCCCTTTCCAAAAGAAAGTGTATCCACCGCCACGTTCTTCTAGTTCCCCTTCGTCAGCCAGATGCGTTTCGCTAAGTGCAGCTATGTCTACATTGTATCGAGCTAGCTCACGTGCCACAACTGCTGTCTTACGCTCAGGGCATAGATTACCATCCCGATCCAGAAGAGTGCGTACATTCCACGCACCAAACGTCATGTTAGATGATTTATTTAATTTCCTGTATCGTCGACCACGAGGAAAGGATTGCACAGGCAGCCGTGGTTGCTACCTCCCAGGAACAGCGGGTGAACAATTTTTGGGACACCTTTTCTAGTCCCCTCCCCGGCTGGGCGGGGGAAGCAGTGCCTCCCTGAATAGGGCTGCTTCGTCACTCAATGTGCTGCCCAATTCGCACCGTCACCCAAATGCGACGCGAAAACGACCACTCTCCTTGAGCCGCCTATGTGCAGACATCAGACAAAGCCCAGCTTGCAGTACAGCTAGACCTCTCTACCTCTGTCCATCGCCATAGGACTTTCATACTCGTAAGCCATTATTCAGAAGCAGTCAAGTACGCAGGATATATTTAAGTGCATAGGTGTGCTCGCAAACACAGATGCACTCTCTCGTCCGTGTCCTCCTTGATCCAGTGGAACGGAAAACCGCTACGACTGGAGAAGGAAAGGAGTCATTACGAATCATCTCGCGCGCAGGTTTGACGATTTCTAGAATGACAGATGAAGAATTTGATTCGAGTTCCAAGAATGAACGAAGCCATGTTCGATGTTACGTTACAGGAATTTGTATTGTATTCGATTCAGCTTGATATGAACATATCTAGGAATTTTTCTTAAAAAAAATCGGTTTCCTTTCTTGTGTGCAACTGACATAGTTTTGGTTTCTATCTAGCTAGTTCATTTTTTAGGCACTCCTAAAAGTATCGTGTCTCTTATCCCTTTCTGTGACATAAGAAAAAACACAAGTAAACCGGAATATACGTTTTACGTAAAACAGCTAACAGAGATCTATCTATCTATCTATTCTATTTAAAAAAAACGTTGCCCCACACTAGGAATTTCTTCCTGTATCGTGGGTGCGTTTACAAACATATATACTCACATACACAAACACCCAGAGCCGGAACAATTATCTGAAGGTCATACAAATTTTTGTTCCGTGCGGGAATCGAACCCGCGACACGCAGCGCAGCAGTCAATTGCTCAACCACTGCGCCAACCGTGCGCCCGAGAGAGAGGTAAGACTAAATCAAGTACCAACGAACACAAAAAAAGACTCAAGCAAAATGCTAAAATCTTTGATAAAATTTACTAAAAGAACAATGTAAAATTTTGAAGGACAGGTTTATGAAGCAGACTCTTTCGTTATAAGGGTTTTTGATTTTATCAACATTCAGAAACAGTCTGTGATATGTACAGACGCATTCAGTGGCAGTATGATATAAAACTTGAGTTGCTTGTTTTATACTCGATATTATTTACAAATCCAGAAGTAATCAGTCTGAATCAGAACATGAGTTCATAGTCTACTAATATTCCAAATTGATATTGTTATCACTGGAGAACTTTGAAGTCCAATTTAGGCTAGAACTTATCAGGTTCTATGCTGTTCTTTGACAAGATTATCAAAATTATAATTGAAGAAAAAAATTATGCGGTGTTAAAATCATTGGTTACTCAGACAGAAGAAAAAAATATATGTCGTTTTAGAAGGAAAACAATAATAAATAAGTTATCTATGAGGATCGATAGATATTCCTCATAGTTAAACCATATACAGCGTGTCCCAAAATTCAACGTCAAGTATTTAGTTTTATTATGATCGAGTTCTCAACAATGCAACAATATCATACTTCTTTTTATATATTTTTAACCATAACTCAATGAATCTTTTGTTTTCAGAAATTGACAATGTTAATTATAGATCTGTGACTACGATCAAAAGAATTGCTATTGAGGATAAAATAAAAAAACAGGAAGTATGGTTATTTTAAAAATACACAAAAATGTCTTCTTTCATACAACAAAAAGGAATTATTTGTAAGCAAATAATCATTTAACTACCTCATGTTCCTAACATAGATAACTACTATCCAGGGTAAAAGGAAACCACTAATTATCTTAAAGGAAACATTACATTATTTTTTTAAGAAACAAAACTGCATTCACAGATTTCTCGACACGCTTACTTAACCCGGAAATCAAACCAGCAAAAAATTCATAAACTTTACACTAGCTATTTTATTCTACTAATCGATAGGATTATTGTTCAGGATAAAATCCTTTAAGTAAGTTTCCTTTTAGTACAATAGTCTAACTTAAGGATTTAAAGTGGTTTCTCTTCAGTGGCCATTGATTTTATCCATCCTGTATATTTGTCCTGTAAATTAGTTAACCCGATCACTTTTCTCTGTGTTCTCATTACGCAGCATCCTCTGAGACTTAAAGTAATCCATTATACTACCATCTAAAGTCACTAGAATATTTTGCTCGAGATGTTTACACTTCACAGTATTTTCATAAAACAGAGATTTTAGCGTACTTATATTCAACAAACACTTTCAACGCGACACACAATGTAGTGAAATCTTCGATCACTATTATTGGTGATCGAAGAGTGAAATGACACGTCTTCCTCATTTGTCTTTAATCACGGTTTTTATATTATGCTCATTAAAACATAATATGACACTAAATATCAACCGGTGTTTTATTACACTAAACTTTTATATTACAGGCAATGCTACTTTCTAACTTTAAGCATCCATCCATAACCCATTCGAAATCCGTCAAGATATTCAATAAAACATCGTTCTGTTCGCGTCCGCTTGCTTTAACTTATCCACAATGGTCGCTTTTGTGCATTGGACATGTGGAAATCCGCTCAGAATATATTTAAGCTCTATAGAATTCCTGATATTATTCTATTTCAGGGAAATGTTGTTTTCTTCATTGCATTTTCTGCTACTTAAAAATAAAAGTAAGAGAATCGATTTATTTAACATTGTTGCGGTACCCACAGTAACTTTTTACATAAAAATACCTCTGGATAGCGTATGATAACATTCGACAAGATTTAACGCAATCCTTAATCAAATAAATTGACATTTGATGTTGATCGTTAATCCTAAATATATAAGCTTTTTAAGTGAATCCGACGTCATTTAGAAAATACGAAAAATAAAGTTGCCAGCCAGCTCTCAGTTAGACGCCACCTGTTTCGGTTTCACGTTTACCTGCTAAACCTGGTAACACATGCATGATGATGTTCTATACACACCCACGATACAGGCAAAATTCCCAGTGTAGGACATAGCTAAAAACAAAAAAGAAGTCAACCCTGCAGTAATCTATCCTACTATCAACAAGAATCATTCATAGAAAATATATCCGCAGATTTTTGCTGTGGGATCTCATACTCCTGTTGTATTTTTGATTTAATTTTTATGTTTTTATCATGGTGTACAATAAAGTATATATAAATAAATATATATGTATCAAGCACTGTGGGTACTTATCTCTCAATTTTCCAGTCTGGTGAACGCTGTTGGATTTTAAAGATTTTCCGGCAAGTAGTTTAAGTTTAAACGGAGTAGCGAAAACCAAGCTCTAAGAACACATGATTGTGCAATAACCCAACATTCTTTGACATAGAATAAAAACAATTTTAAAACGCAGAGCAAAAGATAATAGTGAAACATTGGTTAATTTGTCCTTTTCTATCTAGAAACATGCATTTCCCTATTTTCTGGCCATTAACTTATTATTCACTTGTTTAGTTAAGTTTCTTTTTTCACAATCATTCACCATCCATCTTCAGCGTTTTCTGCAGAAATCAGCGAGTAATGGATTAAAGCTGCACTAAATTGGTTCAGCAATTTCTTTGCAAATTGCATCAGACCAAAATTTGTAGATCGCAAAGAGAGCGATGTTAGAAGTTAAATTATACTATAATTATAGTTAAATTATAGTTAATAGTATAATTATAGTTAAATTATGTGTGACGAATCGCAATTTCTTAAAGATATGAATTGATAAATCTTTCGGTATATATATACTTTTAGCGCAATTTGTCTTTGTACTTAATTACTGTTTTTACTATATGGTTGGTGCTGTATGTGTTGTGTCTGTGTCGGATACATATATTTCTATTAAAATCTTTGTTTCTATACAAAGTTTGATGTAAAATAGTATCGTAATTTTACAAGCCATGTAGTTAATAACTGTACGGGGTGGACGTGATCGCTCGTGGTAGATAGGGATTCTGGAGGTTGTAAGGCTCCTGCAGTAAGCGCGTTGATACCCTTGCACCTATAGTTCAGTTGTCTTTAAGAATTCTCGTCCCCATGAGCCGCTTGAGGTCTGTCAGATGTTAGTAGGTGAAGATATGATGTCCAGGAAATAAAAGACTTTACTTTTCTTAACGTTTTGCGATGTTTTTCAAGGTTTTCGTGACATAAAGTTGCGTGGATTCTACTAATACAAAATTGGCTACCGAATTGCTCAGCGCAATTGTGCACTATCGTACTACCAAACTTTACCGTAACGAGGACCTTGATTTCACGCTCGCACAAGTTTTGTATTTACAAATTTTTTCGTTATAAACTTATGCTATAAATCAACAGAACCTCCCTTTCTCCTGTGAATTATGGCATGACCTATATGGTTGGATGCGCTGAAAATGGCCCATCCAATGGACCTTCGACCAGGTCCCTGACTATCTCCTCCGAGGAGTTCTGCCAGGAAGAATGAATGATGAAGGGAAATTCTGTCGGTTCTCTGAACTTAGGGCTATTTTCTCCTAAAACTATAAATTTTTCTACTACTCTCATGGTAAGGATCTTGAAACCCTTTTCCTAGGCTATAGATATGTAGTATTTTTATAGCTGTATCTATATCCTTCAGGCGTGTAGCCGCCTGGAAGTGTGTGCGAAAAGAAAAAGGTACTAAATTCTAACATAAAGTTAGATTGTACTTAGGGTACCTGGGGAATCCACACCCACCCAGTATCAGTCGATAGCCATTACGACAGGCTACCTTATGGTAGTACTTTGGTGGGCGTGGCTTCAACCCTCGAAGTAGTATTCACCCTGGAGTGTACGAAAACGAGAGTGTCCCGGGACCAGGCAACATATTCAGGGTGTTGCCTCCCTATCCACCAGAGCTAAGCTCCTTACAGAAGTGTGGTTAGGGAGGCAATAAAATGAGGAAACGAATGGTGGTACTTTGATGGGTGTACCACAAACCCTTCTGGTGTTTTGGGTGCCGGGAAGCGGCTGAAAGCAAGAATACTTGCGTGGCCCGGAAAAACCTACAGATTTTATGATACGCCCGATGGTCAGAGGACCTAAGGCTGATGAAAGAATCCGGGAGCCTGCCTGCCAGATCCCGGAGGTATTGCTCCAGAAAGCAAATCTATAACCCTTCAGGTTCAGAAGGTACCTGAAAGCGGGCGGGCCCGCTGACAAGCGCTCGAAACCCTTATGTTTGTGCATACAAACACATTATCCCAAGCAAGTGGCCTTTATGTACTAGAACTATGTGAGTACTATCTGTTTACATGACCTAGGCAGAAATCTAGGTTACCTAGAAGCGCTGAATCGCTTATAACCAGTTGTCTTACCACTTACTTGAGAGAAAATGTGTATGTATCTAGTGTTCCAGGGTGAAACTCTATTATCCCTAGCTATGTACTGTTGTTATGTATTGTTTTTCAGTCATAGCCTTAGGGTATCTAAGTCAGAACACCTAGATTGTGTTTCCTAACAAACTAATGTGTGTAAGGAAAATAATACGACTCAGTGCATGAATAGATCGCACCCCGCGCTACTTGCGCTCCCGCTTTTTTGGTGACCCCTAATCGAAAAGAAATAAATTCTTTATTTACCTATGCTATTACATACATTGCTTACTTATAATATCTTCAGTATTTCAATGGTATATAAGCGAGTATATAAACTATAAGCTATGTGACGCTTCGTCGCGAACAATAACCTAGTTTGAAAGTTATGCCAACCTTCTGGAAATTGGAAAGACTAGAAAAAATTTAAAGCAACTTTACTTGGCCACGTGAAACTGGAGACAAATTTGAAACTGAAATGTAATCATAACGGGAATTACATTGAAATGTGAAACTTTCTCGGTAATGCAGCGAAAGGTATCCCCGAATTGAATTTCGTTTTCTTGATATCCGTTTCGTATAAAATTGGATTCCTCTGAACATTATTGTCTAGGTCGGGCATCTAACCGAATAATATGGTTAAATGGTCTCAGGAGCTTCTGTACGTGACCATGCTGCAGCAGCGTAGTACGTGATACTCAGATATATGTGAGCGTTAAAGAGGAACCTGTTACTTGGAATAATGGCAATATAATTATTTGCACCTAACCCATAACCACAGAGAGCAGAAAGGAAGGTTTAGGTACATTTTAGCTGTAAGTTAAAGAAGGTATGCCTTTTGTTTAGAGATACATAGGCCATTATTAATTAACATGGCCTAACACACACAAACACACACTAATTAACACTGACATTATTCGACACCACTAATAAAATTGTATATATACGGTCCTCTATACTGAAAGAAAAACTCTATAAACTTGTTTCAAATACTTTAATTTAATCAGATACACGTACGTGAACACTTGGTTTACAACTTTCTGATCAAGAGTCAACGTAAAACCCCATTTTACAAAATATATGCTATTCGTTTTATCCTCTGAAAAACCGTGACCAAAAAAGTGCGTGCTGGCGCGCGAATGTAAAGTAAATTGATGGACGATTACTAACTATAAATTGTAACTGTTTACTTTTATCCCAAAACATTCAGCTAAGTTTTCGAGTTAATAGCTAAAATAATCTTCTATCGTAAAAATCAATAAAGGTAATATATTATAAAGTATTCACGTTGTTTTTACTTTCTTGCATTAAACAGTTTGAGAGGTGAAACCATCATAAAATTTAATACCGAAGTTTTGACGCTAGGTACTTGCCGCGGCTATCAGAAATAAATTACAGCGATAGATTACTTACAAAAAAAAAACAATGGTAAGTTTTAGGCGACTTTCACACTCGTCAGTTGACGAACCAGTCCGCGGCTGGTGGCAACTATTCTCGTTACCTAACTCCAAATTGACATAGAGTGCGATGCCACTATGGTCTAAGTGTCAATAACGTTGTAAATGTTCCACATCTAAGTTGATGTCGGTCATGAATACAGTTTTCGCAGAAGATCGAGTCAAGTGATACATATTGACTACCATGTGCGGTTGCTTGTGCTTCAAAAGTAGGTTTTCTATAGTTTTAACCTTATCTCAAGCCTAAATTGAGTAATCAATGCTTTCAGTATCCACGAAAAAGAACATCCCTTAAACTTTCTGAAGTTGAATTCAGTTACAAAAATAAGTTTTCAGTTGATATTAATTTAGTTACCTGAAAATTAGATTACCTCTGGGATAATAAAGGTTGTCCTCATGTTATCGGTTAAAACTTTCGTGCGTTGTATTAATTTCCTGCGGGAACAGAGATTTGAAATTTGTACGATGATAAAATAAGTTTTCATGGTTGGAACCAATACTTAAAAATCTAGTTGATTTAGTTAGTTAGTATGTGTGAGTCAAATCTTGCAATTGACTGTTATCTTTGGGGATAATCGGTTGGCCGATTAAACTGAAATTTCGCATATACGCATAATTAGCTAAAAACTTGGTATTAGAAACTTTTTAAATCAATAGTTTATTTAGTTACCCAAAAGCGGAGTGTTTGAAATAAACTTTTTTGGATCCCAAGATGCTTTTAGCGAGCACAGCATGCTACGCCATAGTACAGCTACGTGGGTACGTATCTACATACGTATTGACTGTGTATCGTTCTGCTACGGCTGCTACGTAGGCGTAGATTTCCATTTGTTGTAAATTTATGCGGCGTGACTTTTTAGTCTGTACTTTGTTTTGTTTTGTATATATTGTTAAAAAAATACTTAGATGGTTAATAGCCCAAAAACTGTAACAATTATTAAATCCATGAATTTATTATAGCACAAAGTGTAGTAAAAATACTTAGTTTGACGTTCCTCTTATATAGAAATTCAAACTCGTGCATCACTAACCAACGCCACCGAGTTGACAACTTGCACAGGAATTCAGTATAACGTGATGTCACACATCGTTGGGTTATTTCGCGTATTGCAAGGAAATCGTGTTATCAGCTCACATAGTGTGGTAGCATCTTGTGAAACAGAGTGGTCTATCTGTAGGGGTAATATAAACTTGCGATGTTAATATCAAGCCTCAATCTCAGTATAAAATTCGATGTCTGTGGAGCGCTACCGGGTAGGTCGTTGAATAAAATTATTTTACCAGCCTTTTTGAATTCATTTGGCAAATCGGATATATTGCAATTTTTGTCATAAACAAATTAGTTTCTCTGTTACCTTACCTGATTGCAGTAAATTCATTTTATAATAATTGTGTTCAAATTATGGTTCTACAACGAAATAGGTACTTACCAAAAATAATTCATGCTAACTCCAATCAATCAATCAGCAAATAGCACAAAGCTTGAAACTAAACTTGTGACCCGAACCAGAATCTCAGCGACCGACGATGGACCCGCATTTTACAACTACCCGCAATTTGTAAACAATCAGCCAACACGAGATTAAATCCACGCTTGACCGTACAGAGGAAGTGTTTAATAACTCGGGCTTCGGATAGAAATAGAGAAACATACCAAGTGATGAATTTTGAATGAATTAGAACTTCCCTAAATTAACATTTCGGGAACATACTTGATTGTTTACAGTGCTGATGGGTTCGGGTCGAAGAAATTAGGACATCAGCGAAGTCTTTCCCTCCGCCGTCCAACTTTTTTTCCGGAAAATGGCCACCGGTCCATGTTTACCAGCGCCATTTTGCGGTATCGACCCGGTCTCAGTAAAAAGCCGATTTCTCGGTATTTTTGTATGGGAACCATGTATGAGTGTTATGTTGTTAGAATCGTTATGAAATAAGCTATTAGATTTCATAGGGATTTACCCAGTTTTACCTTGTAATTTATTTATAAAAATTGTGTAAAGTCAGTGTAAGGGAAATTTTCCCAGTTTTGTGTACAAAAGGAGATAGAAATAAAAAAATAAACCATTATTTCATAAAATTTTAATTTTATTTACAGGAATACACCCTATCCACAATAATCAATCAAAATAACACACCTCCCCGTACATTTATTTCATACCACAAGCTTTACAAAATTACGCGGGAAAAAAATGACCCAACAGGCGGCAAAAAAAAAGGGTATGTTTACCTTCAATTTCTGAGAACTATGTATGCCAAGTGGCTTGAAGTGCTATTGTATTACATAGTTTGGCACCTAATCTCATCACACACACAGTTTAAGCGGTTACAATTGTTTAGTTTACGAACAATGAGTCACAATGAAAACACTTGACAAAGAGCCATAAAAAAGGCCTTTGTTTATTTGGCTTTGTTTACAACTACCACTGCATTTATTTAAAATATTATTTCACTATCCACTTGCTAATGATATTTACTAATGGGAAAACACAACACAAGGGCACGTTGCCTAAGAAAAACACCACAGAAATTAACCCGCAAGATGCACAATTTCACGACAGCAACAACAACTTGGTCCAGGAATAAACAAAAAATGGATACGGCATCGATTTTGTGCCATCGGAACTCGAACTGATTCAAAAAAAAAAAAATGAAATCCACAAATAATTAAAAGTAAGAAACCTGAAAAACACGATCCACAAAAAAAAATTGACCCTAGAAATATTTCAGTTGAACAACTACTGCAAAATGGGATATCCATTTTTTTGAATCCTGAGAAATTCCTGACAAGTTCGAACTGACCATTGAACCGATTCGGATGTTTTGAGTAGAGTGTTTTTGTTTTCACTTAAATTCGAATTTGTTTCGTTAGCACTTCAATTAAATGCATTGTTTCGGTTGTTAATTAGCGTAGCTTTGGTAATAACAACAGCTTGAAGAGTATTAGGCAAAAATAGTATTCGAAAAAAGAAAAAGAAATACAACAACAAAGAAAAAATGTCGGCAGACGTTCGTTAAAATACGTATTTCTGCTGGCATTTACGCCAAATACAATAGAAAGCTATTAAAAACAGGTCAACACTTACCATTCCATGATTTCCGAAAATAAAAATACTGCACAATTAATAAAAAAAATCAAAACTTTGAATTTGAAGCGCAGCGCACGTACGTGCGAGCACTAGTCCGAGTCATGTCCGAGCGCGCTGGGGTATGCACTGACTTTGACAATAAATATAAAAATGTCGAGCGGATCCACAGACTGCCGGATTTTTTTTTTTCACATTTGTCTATTAAACTGTCGAATGAAACCAAGATTTATCGAGAATATCCACCCTACTGGCAACATAACGCAAAAATAAGACCCTCTTGAACTTTCCCACCATTTTGTCCGATTCGGATTGGTGTGCCCGTAGGGTTCAGTTGACGTTTTCCGATTCGGATGGAAGGAAGCTTGAGGGGATAATTTGGTCAAAGGAATTTCTTGGGGATTAAGGGTATTAAAGTTTCTTATTTATCGGTTTTATGGTTAGAAATCACCGACTTGTCTTTACTAAGTCTGTGTGTAAGTTCTATTATATATATTTAAGGAGATTAATGTAATGACTGTGCGTTCTCAGTGTATTTATGAAAATCTTTTATATGCCCATAAAAATATAAAATTGTTTAAAAAATACAGTGATATCCATAATATAAATACTAGGAACAAACACAAATTTGTAGTACCTACAACAAGGCTCAAGGAAATAGGTGGCTCGTTTAGATGTCAATGTGTACGCTTTTATAATAAGATTCCAAGCCACGTACAAGATCTAAGTGTTAATAAATTCAAATTATTCATTAAACGTAAGTTGTGCCAGAAAGCGTTTTATACCATTAAAGGTTACGTTGAGGACAAAAAGGCTTGGGATTGAGCTGCTCCAATTAATTTAGTTTATTAAAAAAAAAAAAAAAACTTAATTCAATGTGCAATTGAATTAAGTTTTTTTTTTTTTTTCTTGCAATGACAAGAATATTTACTTTTTAAAGTATTATATTATTTTATTTTAATTATTGTGAATGTGAAGACTATGTGGATAATTCTTTTTTATTTATCTTTGTTAGTTTTAAATCATGGTCGGGCAGTTTGAGTAGTTTATGCGGCCTACCCGAATGTCCTTTCTTTGGTATTGTTCATCAATTCGTTGAGCGCCTTAAATTCTGAGTTGAGCTGCACGGTTATTGACAAATGCGTGCACTGACTGGACAGGTCCACTCAATCTTGCTGGTTCTTTCCTCAAAAAACCGTTTCAGACATCAGTCTTCATGGTCTTCACATGATCTTACCAAGATTTTGTCTGGACTTTAAAAGGGACTGAAACCTCTGAGTTTGTTTCGGCCTTTTTTCTCAGAGTAGTCAGACAGGAAACGCCGACCTTATCTAGTTTTAAAAAATATGATCGACATGTAAAAGTGTTTGTACAAACCAACTTACAGAAATAAAATCATTTATCATTTATTTTTGTCACCTGGCCACTCGTAAGTTCTCAAGAGCTTATTACTAGTTCAAACTCACTTTACACTCTTGTCTTGTTTGCTTTCTACTAGATAAATTATGTACATAATTATAACGATTATGTAATCAATGTTGCTTACCAAAGTGACTGCATAATTCTATAGATTATGGTATTACAGAGAATAGTAAACACTGCTAGGAATAATAAACATGATATAAATAAATAAACATAATAATAGATCTGCTTTTGTTTGTTGTTAATCCAAGAACATTCTTGTGTACATAATGTACACATAAGCTAGCTTTATACTTTGAGGTGGTCGAATTTAATTGTTAACAATCAGAATTGAGTTAACTTGGTATGATATCTTATAGATAGTGCCTACCTACACAATAACTAAGTAGGTTTTAAGTGTGAGAGATATTAGTGAGTTAGGTATCTTAGGTATTATTTACATCACTCCCTTTGTGCTTCCAAAATATATAACAATGTACTTGTACTGTGACGTCAGTCCGTCCTAAACTACTGCACGTGAAATAAAGGGATGGTAAGTAAACAGAAGCCTAAGGGAAATTATTCAAATAAGGGTCGATCCGACTCTAATAGGACGCTCAAATATCGAGAAAGTGAATGTGTTCGGCAACAGATACGATGAACTTTCGTTCACCATAACGTCGTCAATTTAAATTGCGTCGATAGGCGATATCATGCATGTATTTTATACGAAAAATTTAAGTGAAAAACGATCGAATTGCGTCGCATTGTATCCATCTGAACTTACATGCAACTTCGCTTAGTAAAAATGCCTTATCAGTGTGTTATAAATGGAATGGCGTCGAGCCATCGGGTAGCAAAGGTAAGTAAAAGCCAAAACGAGGATGGTTGCAAAATGGATGGACTAATGGATAAAGCTGAGAACTTTGATATCCTGTAATCATAATCATCGGCCATTTAATGTTCCACTGCTGGGACACAGGCCTCCTCTCATAGAGACGGAGTGGGCTATAATCCACCACGCAGGTCCAGTGCGAATTGGTATACATGTCTCAATTTTTTGTGGTTGTAGTGGTCAACAAAAACCTGCGTGTGGGTAAAAAGGCAACTTTTAGAAAAGTGAAATGGAAAAGTTACTCGGTGGTTGCACCAACATTCAAAATTTGATTGACATCCGCAATCCCCTATACCCATCCCTTTCCCGCACATACCTCGCGAGTGAATAAGAAGACTCACTCCATCATTTACTTTGCGAAATGACTTCCGTAATGAACCGCATCGCGTGCGCAATGGCGACGGCCCACTCTGTTAGAAAATATTGACAACTTTGGAATTACCGCGGTTTTCGTTTGTAATAAGACTTATAATCAAGAGTTTGTGTTTGAGTTTAACGTGTGATGACAGTAATTTGAGGCCCAGCTGCCCTTGAACGCTGGCGAAGTGATGCAGTGCACCGACGACGCGACCACGAGGTTCCAGTAAAGGTTTATGCTTCCTCCCCTTATTATTTTCGGGTTTTATTCTGTTGTTCCACATCCATCGACTTCACTGTGACCTTAAAACGGAATTCGCCACCACCATCATCCAAAAATTTGCTGAAGCCCACGAACACAGACTTCATCAACGCGTGAATGTTGAGGCTATTCAGCTGCTAGACAATACAGAGTTAGTGCGTAGGCTAAAAAGAACTAAACCTTTTGAATTAGTGTAGTGTACAAAGTGAATGAATAATAGGGACAACGCTGTGCTATACATACAACACATGAACACAGTGTTTTTATAAATTATATCAGACTCTAAGAAAGTGCTACGGACTTGTGTAAAAGTGCTAATGGAGACTATTCTTAGTTTTAACAAATTCTATAACGTAAAATATTTAGTAAGAGTTAAATTCCTTATTAGTATTTTAGGCTAGATCGTAATTAATTATTATGAATTTTGTTCTTACTAACAAAGAACAATAAAAAAAAACATCCATCGCAACTTGAATTACCTATCTCCAAGCGTTTGTCAATTATTTTGCTCCGCATTGCAGATACAGTCCACTAAACCAGCCCTTCGCGCCACCACTCGGAAAACTTTACATAGTTCGTTTTTTGGGTTATTTCAGTCCAAACGATGGGTTAGCCGTTAAGGTCTCTGGACCTTTTCAAACATGAAACTTACGTTTTGTATACTCACTTCAAGCAGCAGAGGTATAAAGAATCTGTAACCAACTCTACCTGTTTCAGTTTGTAGATACAACTTGTATCTAAGAAAAACGAAGCAAAATCTAGAGCCAGTAACTCTAGCTAACTTAAAATATTATTTTTATTATTCGTTTCCATTCTACCAATATAAAAATGCTATAAATCACGGGTCTAGTTAGTGAGCAGACCCACTTTTGCGATTAGATCACCAGCTGAAATATAAATAATGTTTCCCGCAGGCATTTCATCAAAAGTTATTTTATTACAAAACTTATTCTATTAGATACTGCCCGAAATATCTTTTATATAAAAGATAATGCGAACACAATAAATTTTGCGTAGAAGGGAAAGTAAACAGAAGTGTGATTGGTTTACTAGATAATAGTCAGCCAATAACACTCTCCATGTACCTAATAATAGTTTTTTAAAACGTTTCGCGAAGTGTTCGTTGTCCAATAAAGCAGTAACTAGATAATATATTTATTGCTAAGTTCATTAATAAATTAACTTTCTAAATAGAAAATTCACAAACGACCTAGTTATTGTTAAATTTACAAGATATAAGTTCAAGTATTGGTACGCTGCGGACAGCAGCCCTCAACAACGAGCTATGCAAACAAATATATCTAAATTCAAAAGCTACCTTGTTTCTGCCTCTTTGCTAGCTAATTGCTGACATATTTTGCCGATACATATTTGCGGCACCAGCAAATAATTATTTTGAGTGTGGGAATATCCGCAAACAGATATAAAAGCTAAACTTCTGCACTCCATTCGGTTTAGGTACCTACCTAGTAATACTTTTCACTTTGATACTTTGCTTTTTTAGAGTAAACAGACTTTACAGTCAATTACAGTTTCTCATTAGGGTAATCTGACTAATTGCGACTAGCTGGGGTTTGATAAGAAAATCACTACTGAGTTAGTTCTTGCCGTTAATTCATTGAGTTTAATCAAAATGATATATGTATGTAATTAATTGAAGTAAGTATATTTTTAGGCTTAATTAGTAGTTATTTATTGAAGTGTAAAATATGTAGGAATTCATATTTAATTAAGTATTTTGTTTACCAAGTATATTTGTTTGTATGAACTGAGAATGCACAATTAAGTTATGTTCTTGGCATGAAAGTGTTACTTGTGAAGTGTATCATTATTCACTGTCCAAAGAGTACACTTACAAAGATTTTTTTTTTCATACCTTTAGCACTTACAGAATTAATTGCTACACAGTAAATTATTAAATGAATATATTTTATCTTAGCAAGCTAATAAATCAGGGTCAGATGTTGTCGGAGAACTTCGGGTTCTAATTAGGCTACCTCAAGGAGAATGGCTGTCACCAGTCACCTGAATTTGCTCTTTATATTGTGAAATATTGTGACTGTAATTAAGAAACCTACAAGTTTGACGATAGTCTATTTTAATTTTGACAAGAGTTTATAAACTTTTACGCTACGTAAGGTAACTTATGATTACTATTCAGTGATTGTTTATTAACTTATTATTTTGATTGATTATTAGATAGATATTTGCGAAAAGCACGGTTTGACCACATTAGCAGAATCGGGAACAAACTTGCTTCATACCCAGCGGGTAGCAAAGCGTTTTGGTCCCTGGCTAAGTCGGTCGAATCAAATTTCTGTCACCCCTCTCTACCACCACTGCTGAAACCTGACGGGTCATTGGGCCACTCCGCTGATAAGAAAGCAAACTAGTTTGCTTCACTTTTTTTTATCTTTGCATCTGAATTCTGATGGCACGCAGCCTCCTCCTTTTCCAGATGGATGTGTGACGAGAATGTCGGACATTCGCATCCATCAAAAGGACGCCGTAGTGTGCTGCGTAGCCTTGATGTGAACAAAGCGAGTGGCCCTGATGGGATACCAGCAATCGTACTTAAAACCTGTGCGCCTGAATTGTCTCCGAACTTGACACGCCTATATCGTCTTTCGATAGAGATTGGAAAAGTGCCGAAGGCTTGGAAGCAAGCCAACGTACAGCCCGTGCCCAAGAAGGGCAGTCTAGCTGACCCGGCCAACTACAGTCCCCTATCTGTAACGTCCATCCTCTGTAAGAGTATATGAAACGTGTGCTCAACGGTAAGCGCCTGGCATACCTAGAAGCGAACGACATCCTCAGTGACCGACAATACGGCGACCGCCAAAATCGGTCCACTGGAAATCTTCTAGCGTATGCCATTCACATCTGGAATGAGACCATCGAAAGACACGGGGAAGCGCTAGCCGTCTCCCTCGACATCCTAAAGGCTTTCGACAGGGTCTGGCACGAAAGCCTCATTGGTAAGCTTCCTTCCTTCGGTCCGCCTAGTGGTCTGTGTGATTGGATTGCGGACTTCCTGAGGGATCGATCCATCCGAGTGGTTATCGATGGTAGCTCGTCCGGTCAGTTAGATATCAACGCCGGAGTCCCTCTCCTCTCCTGTTCTTTGCTCTCGGCAACATTATTCTTGCCGCACATTAATGATCTCCTAAAACCCGGAATCTTTGGGTACGCAGATGACAGCACTGTTGCTGAGAGATACGTGTCCGGCGCACGGGCTACTGAGCCTCAGATTCGGTCTCTCCGGGAGGCCATGGTTGAACGCTTGAACCTGTCCTTGAAGGAGGTCTCCGAATGGGGTGATGCCAATCTGGTTACCCGTGTTTTCTGCTAAAAAGAGCTAATTCCACCCGGCTCCAGCTTTCCGTGGTGTAACCGTGCCGTTAACGGACCATCTCGAACTTCTTGGTGTTACTTTGACATCGATCCTCAACTTCGGTCCATTCATTGAGGCGAAAGCTCAGTTAACTGAAAAAAGTTGGGGATTCTTGCAAAGGTAAGACGGTACTTCACGCCTGAACAGCTGCACAACTTGTATAAAGGTCATGCATGGAGTACTGACCTCACCTCTGGGATGGATCAGCCAAATACCAGCTTGATGCACTTGAGTTGATTGACAAACGGGCCAAAAGGCTTATTGGCAACGATGCACTGGTTGCCTCAAAGCTCCAGAGCCTCGAACATCGACGCCGAGTTGCCAGCCTATCGGTTTTTATCGGTTACATTTCGGGGAGTGTGCGACGGAACTGCACAATAAAATTGTATTCCGCCTAGCCCTTTCCATCATCGAAATACAAGACGTACGGCCATGCGCCATCGGTACATGGTGGACATCCCTCCCTTACGCACAAAGCTTTTTGCTAATACTTTCATTGTGCGCACAGCTAAGAAGTGGAACCCCCTTCCGGCGTCTTTGTTCCCTGATAGCTACAACCTTGGGGTCTTTAAGTTAAGAGTGAATAGGTTTCTTCTAGGTAAGCGTGCTTCACCGTATACCGCATCATTGCTTAATATCAGGCGAGATAGTGGTCAAACGCGAGCCTATAGATTATAAAAAAAGCAATGGTGTGCTCAGCTCATTGTTTCGACTAATTATTATAAATACATCACACATACCGTGAAAAAACAGAAATATTCAATTATTATTGTTTGTTTGTAAACTTACAATGCATTTGAATTATACAAGAATAACAGGAGAAAATGGATGGTTATAATGGATGGGAAGCACACATAATAGATGAGCCAATATTGCGGAGTGCGATTCTCACCCATCATGATTAATACTGTCAGGTTCAGGGCTCCGGTATTCCATTATTGCGTTTAATAGAAATGATAAATGTGGTGTGGTGTTTCACTCACCATTTTTATTCTTCTAACAATATAATAAAAAAGACGACGATGATCAGAAGTTGGTCAAAAAGTAAAAAGTGCGTGTACGTGTGATATTATATATTTATATTTTAGAAACATTCGCTTAATCCATGGTAACATGACATTGCAAGTATCTACTAGGCCATTAGCTTAGCATGCACATATCTATATAAATGCTCATAACCACTCTGCTCGACCAGATTATGACACACTTGCGGACGCCTCTCGGTTTCACCCACGTATTTCCCGTTCCCCTGGGAATACAGGTATAAAATGTAGTAGCCTATGTCACCCGGGAATAGTGTAGCTTCCCTACGGTGAAAGAATTTTTGAAATCATCCAGTTTTTTTTTAAGTTTATCCGTTACATACAAAAATACAATTCTTATTTTTTTATAATATTAGTATAGATGACATAACATACCAGCTGAGTCGACAGGGTATTGCAAATTACGTCATGAAATTCAAGAATTTACATGAACTTTCAATATTTGAATTTATTAGGAAAAATAAGTTTACGCAGTAAATTTGTAAAAAATATCTTTATTTACATGTTGAGGTCAGTGGAAATGCGTGCAATTTACGAATTACTTACTTAGCTTTCGAAACGGTAAACAACTTAGATTTCCTCAAAATATGTTCATAAACAACCTTTTCGCTTTCTGAAAAGATATAAAAGAGCAAAATAGAGATATAATCTTTCTATTTGCGTTCTTATTTTTGTAATTTTTTCGTACATAAGTTCTTACAAAACTCGAACAAATCTTTAATTATGTTGCAATGTAGGATTTCTTTGTTGTTGTGTTTTTTTGTGCTGTGCACTCACCCAAGTCTCTTAATCGATTAAAGAGTTGCATTCAGCCTAACCGATTAAGTATAACAAATGTTTTTTTTTTAATTATTTCCATCGACTCTTTTCATTAAAATAAATGAGAGATTTTCAAAAATGTATTGTAATAAATCAGAAAACCCCATTTTTTGCATAATATACAATAACAACATAGAAATATATGCATAAATGCTTTCATAATGTAATCTTGTCAGTTTTTTGAGAACAAAATTACTTGACTTGTGGCTAATTTCGAGCTGAATTTTCAATTACGTACAAGAATTCAGGTTGAATGGAAGAGATCGCGGAATGCGATAAGGCCGCCCATTGTATGTTTTTAGTATTAAGTTTCTTTTTTCTTGTATATAATGGTGTACAATAAAGTGTATATAAATAAATAAATAAGAATTCAAATCTGTATTAAAATTATTTTATTTTAAAGTTGTAAACTTTTCAGAAGGTTTTTTACAGTTTGACCAGTATGAATTATATGATAAGTAGGTGTAGGAAGGATATGGTACACTAGCTTTCCATTACAATAACAATTGTTGATGGGAACTCCTTGGTGATTATAACTTCTTAGATTTGCCCTGTACCGTAATAGAAAAAAAAATTGTAGCATTATTTTGCTAGAGAAAAATTGTTATAATAAGATTAGATTTTTAAATTTCGGTATTGTGTTTATAAAGTATGTAAATATAAACTCGTTTTGAAGTTTATAATTCTAATATTACGATATGAGAGTAGATAAATTACATTTACAACACTGTGCAACCCACGTTTCAAAATTACATCTAGAACTACTGAGACTGGCAGCTGATGTTGCAGCTTTACGGAAACCCAATCTTATTCGGCTTGGTTCGTTATCTCATTGAAATAAGATTTTTATTCGGTTAGTCTGCGGCAAGCCAGCGAGATAAAAAAGAAGTTTACGAAAGCGCACAAAATGTATTTATTTACATACATACTTATTTTGTTCAGAATGTTAATCTTTAAACGTTAGTTTTTATTGAGACAACTTGAGATTAGGCACATAACTCGACAATATTCATAAAAAGAAGCCTATTGAACGAAATACTCTTAACAACATCGTGATATCATGGGTAAGGGAATTCGGCAGCTTGCCTATATTTTATAATTACTTGTAATGGTCCTCTGTCTATAGATTAAACTTGTTCCTGCTGATGGCTTTGCACACAACTTTACTGTAAACGGCTATTCGAGTGGAAACGTAAAAATTCTATTTATTTTTAGATGTTATAGCGGTTGTTACCCGGAATTTAGACCCGTTCGGGAGATACTGTTTCTTTTCAGAAATAATAGTTCAATAATATAAGCATTTTATATTGTTAAAGATAAATAGACTATGTGAGAATCTTTCCAGTGTCTACATCAGATTTTAAATAATTATGATTGATGATGACAAGAAAAAGTTCATCACAGTCGATGAACCTTTTCTTGATCGTCTATCATCAAACATAGCTTCTTTACGCGACCGTAAACTTTAAATCTATTACCATATATATCTAGTATATCATTGTTTTATCGAGCATTAAGTCTAGCAGCTCGGTTTACCAGCACTTTCAGCCTAAAGTATTCAGTTTAAAACAGCAAAGGTTCAAAACTATCTGCTAAAATATAATATGTTGTTGGTCAGACTTGGCATTGAGATGCATCCGAAATATGTCTGGTTTGCAGTTTGATGGTCGGTAGTTCGTATTTTGAACTCTATTACCTAGTAAAGAGTTTGCTTTTCTTTGAGTAAGTACTTGTATTTTGTATATGTTGATGTTATCTGAACGCTGCCAAATAGCGTGTTATTCAAACGTTGACTGCGGCGTCGAGAGCTTGTGCCTTATCCCTTGAATATTTATCCGGCACTCGAAATCGTAAAATGTTGAAAATGTTTTGAGCACGCTCTAGCTTTCGAATAGATTCAGTAGTTTTTAAGTGGAATTTATATTCAGGGCGATAGAAACAAATGATTTACACTAACAGTGTTTTTATAACTTTTTCAAAAGCTTTTGCTTGTTGTATTTGAGATATCCTTTTCGTTATGCATAGATTTCGGGCTATCCTACAGCAATAAATCATGTTTTATTTTACCCATTTACCCTTGTGGGTCTTCTGTCACTTTACATAACATCTGTATCGGCCAACGACTTACAAACATGACCCATGTAACACTGTTGGGTCATATTCGTTAAGATTGCCCACCAGAACGAAAATGTATGAAACTTTGATTCCTACTTGTAGAAAGTTTGCTTTAAAGAAAGGCCTCTGAGTAAGGCATGTGATATCGGAAGATTTTCAATTCTGATATTGATTTCTGATATTAGATCTCAATATCGGAATTCCGATATTAATATCGAAATTGCGCCCTTTCGTTAAATATCACACATTTTTTTGTTAGATGCACAAATTCGGTATGAGGTTGGATTAATTATAATAAAAAAACACGTTTATGCCGCGACATATGAGGATTTTCTATTGTGACTCTCTCTAATCACCAATGACTGGGTAATCGGGTGCTCATTTACCTAAACTGGACATTTGTTCCCAAGAAAGAATATAACTCATGCCTTTCTGGAAAAGGACAATGCTATAAAATCTGGAAAATAAATTATTAGTTATCGATCAATCTTTGTCTCTCAAGATACAGGCTACCCTAGTTTGAGAGGCAGGGTTCATTAACCAATGGTTACAATGTAGTTCCTACAATATAGCTGTATACTTTTGTGAACACTTATTATTGTAACCTTTCTTTTTTTTGTAACAATAAACATTTTATTATTATTATTATTTATTATTATTAATCTGAAATCTTAACCTGACCATATGTAACAATTCATTTTATTTTGTGACCTTGTCACTTTTATTTATTCTACTTTTGGTTATTAATCCTTTTTTCCTAATATTTCCGTTGCGGAGCTATTTTTATGCCTATCAAGGCTAATGGTCTGTTGTGAACAGTTACTGGCGGAATAAATTATTATAATTTAGATAAGAATATTAGATTCAAATACATTTAATAATACTTTATTAATTTTGGGCAACCCTCAATACTAATCTTTAGTTGGTAGCAGGTAGTAGCAATTAGTATAGCAACCAACACCCGTCAGTTTGTACGTACCATACATACATACATACATATATGTACCATACATGATAGAGTTCACATTGCAACAGCAAATATTTATTAAGTATCTCATTATCATTCCAGGCATTAAACTATTGTGACAATTCAAACGCGCGTCAGTTGTCGCGACCAGCTGAATGAATTTTCAAACACCACCTAAATCGCGTCCAACTTGTAACGTGTCGGTTATGTCCGTCCAAAAACCGAGTGTAAGATTGTCCATACATAATTCATATATCAATATAAAATAGAATCCAAGTACATTCAGCCTGAATAAAGCATGCAAATGTGAAATAAAATATAGGTTATTAAAGACATTACAAAAAATATAATTTAAGAAATCCTGCAGCCGTATTGCGTAAGTGCGCAAAGAAGTTAAACTCTATCTGACCGACCAAATCGGCCAATCACACAAAACGGAAAGCCACATCGCGTCATTCTACTCGCATGTGATTGGTCGATTTGGTCACTTCGATAGAGTTTAACTTCTTTGCGCACTTACGCAATACGGCTGCTGTACTGAATATCATGATTATCATACATTTGAAATCACAAGTAATTCTGTGAAACGTTTTTAAACTTTTGCAACGGTAAGTTTTTAAGTTGATCAGGTATTTTATTAAAGATTACAGAAGCCATACAGATAACATTTCTTTTTAATAAGCTAGTTTTAAAAGCGCCCGTGCATAATATATTCTTGTATTGGGATCTCATAGCTGTACTTCGTTTTTTAGTTCCTATTTAAGTTGCAAATGGACATCGATTAGTTATTACAAATATTGCTAATTCAAGGATATTAAGGCATGGGAAGGTTAATGATTTATGAGACTTAAATATAGGTCGCAACCGTCTGTTATTTTAAGACCAAACATAGCTCTTAGGCAGCGCTTTTGAGCTCTGAAAACGCTTTCCCGTTCACAGTATATACACAGTACACTGACCCCAAAATATTATACCAAATCTTAAGATGGAAATTACAAGACCATGGAAAGACACTAATAATTATTGTCGGCAAATTTACTTTTTTTGATAAATTATTCAACGTAAACGCGGTTGTTCTTAAACGTTTACATATATCTGCCGCTTGCGACTTCCAAGTTACCGGACTGTCAACTATGATTCCTAAAAATTTTGTAACGTTTAATTTTGCTATAGTTTGACCATTATCGTTTATATCCATATCGCCCGTAGATATTCAATGGTAAAATTGCATGATTTTAGTTTTTTGGAGATTAATAACTAAATTATTATTGTCAAGCCACTTTATTAGACTACTAATTGTATTGTTAATGTCATTCATATATGATTCTTTATCGATACATGAAACAATTGATGTGCTATCATCTGCAAATAATATCATAGGATGGATCATATGACGTGGCAGGTCATTTATATATAATATAAATAACAAAGATCCAAGAACACTGCCCTGCGGAACACCATATTTTATTTCTCTAAAAGATGATCTAGATTTTAATTCCTTTCTAGATCCTAAACACAAGCTCGATACCTCCGTACATTTTCTACATCCTTTTAGATATGTTTTTATTAAATTAAGGGCATTGCCACGAATACCGTATGCGTTAAGTTTTGTTAGAAGGGTATCATGATCCACACAGTCAAAAGCCTTCCACATATCGGCATATATTTCGCATATTGGTACCTTAGAGTCTATTATCAATTATAAGTCTATTATTCTCTGGATAAAGTCGAAAATGTTGATGGTTTTATTTTTCTTGAAACTCTTTTGTTCGTCCTGAACGAGAAATTCTCAAGTTTATACGTATTGTCTCAAAACCTTGCTCTTGACGAGAGTCTTTTTATGTGGCAAGGCTGGCTTGATATTGCCCAGCTGATCCGCAATAAAGCTGTAAGCAAAGGCGTCAAAACCTATGAGCTATGTGAATCTCAAACCGGCTACCTATTTCGGTTTGAGGTTCACAGCCACAAGGCAGTCCGACAGCCGGAGCCGGAAAATCCGCTGGAGAAAGTTACACCGGCTATTGTGTTGCGGCTTACGCAAGGCCTGGAACACAAAGGATATACATTGTGGATGGACAACTTCTACAATTCGCCAGCCCTCGCTCGTCGGCCAAGCAGCAAATGCGACGTGGACAGCTATCTGGCCTTACCTCGGGGGACGTCGATGTCATGGTATGGAAAGATTCCAGCCGTGTGGCAACGATCTCGACATACCATGGCAACGTCGTCCAGGATTACCGTGGAGCCATCAAATCCATCTTGATACATGACTACAATATCATGATGGGTGGGGTGGAAAAGAAGGATCAGATACTGTCCATGTATCCGATTGAGCGGAAAAGAACAAAGATATGGTACAAGAAATTCTTCAGGAGACTGCTGAACGTCTCCGTATTGAACTCCTTCATCATTCATCGCTCCAATCACCAGGCCGCGGCTACTCCTTCCCTCTCTCATCGCAACTTCCGTATGCAATTAATTCAAACCCTGTTAAACAATCATTGCGTTGCTGTGCCGGCCCCACAGAACATGAGGAACAACGATGTGGCCCACCGCCTGTCCTATTATCCGAAGTCCGAGAGGGAAAACCGGAGGAAGAGACGGGCGTGTGCGGTCTGTCAGAAGCTCGTTCAGACGTTCTGTGTGGCCTGCCAGAAGTCCACCTGCCTTGAACCCTGCTTCCAGACCCTTCAAGCAAAGTTATAATTTATGTAAATATATTGTTTATATTTATTCCTCTATAGTATCTATATATTGTATATATATATTTCTTGTACCAGAGCTTTGTTCGATTCATGGGCTGCGTATTTTGTTGTTGTTGTTCATCCACTATGTTATGTTTTGTAGTCCAGACCTTTCAGCGTTCCCAACGCATACGGTGTAGCGTGATCCAGTGGATTTTCTGCTGCGGGGGCCGGGTGTGACGCTTTTGTTTGCAGCTTTGTTGTCCTCAAATTCATTTGTTTTCATTATCCATCTTTTCCCTTTTTAAATTCAAAATTAATAGAGGAGTTATCTATCACGGTACCTTGGAATAGGTAATCAAGAGTTGTAGCTTTCGCTAAGCGCACTTTTTCCTGCTCCCACCAAATTTATCATCGCGTCTGCGGCATTATTTCCATTTTCATCAACAACTTTACATGAAGATAAAACTTTCACAGTCCGCTCATGAATACATTGTCCGTTGCGGACACTTTAATCCTCAGCAGACAGTGACGGTTTTATCTTCATGTGAGGCTCGTGATGAGAAAAGAAATGAAGACGCAGACTCGTTGATTGCTTTGGTGGCAATAGGAAAATGTGCACGAGTGAGGGCTACAAAAATTGAAAAAAAAAAAAAAAAAAAACAATTTTTTTGCAAGTTCACAGTAAATTGTACCGGAATACCTAGTGAATAATCACTAGAATTCGGATTCTGTTTTTTTTTTGTTTTCTTTCAAAAGATTCTCGTCTTTTGCATTGTTTTGAGATATTTTATTTTGTTATTTTTCATTTACAGTCATTTTTAGAGTCATTTTTATTTCATTCCATAGTTCTCGTTCAGTTGGGACCATCCATTTGTATTATAATCTGTGTCACAAGTACTTGTATTTTTTATCGTAAAATTATGCATGTTGGTGATTGATTTTTGTAATGTTTTTGTATAGCAGCATGGTTTTGTGTTGTGTTTTCACATTAGTAAATATCTTTAGCATGAGGATTGTGAAATAATATTCCAATTAAATGCAGTAGTACTTGCTCTGCGAGCAAAATAAACAAAGCGTATTCTCTGCAGCATGCCAGATAAGACCAATCTGCATGTGCAGTATAATAATGATAAAATTAACAATGTAATAAGTACTAAATTTCTAGGGCTAGAAATAGATAAAAAACTAAGTTGGAAACAACACATAGAGTCACTATGCAAAAAACTAAGCACTTTCGCTTACGCTTTACATACTTTGTCGTCTATTGTAAATCTAGACGCACTTCTGACTGCATACCATGGTTTAGTCGAATGCCAACTAAGATACGGCGTTATTTTTTTGGGGCAACTCGACTGAAAGAGAAACTACATTCAAAGCACAAAAAAGATGCATACGGTCATTTTTAAAACTGCAAACTACTGATACACACACTGCCAAACAAATAACTGAATCAGAAAAATAATTTGATATGAAAGTTTAGCTGTTTGATGTGTTACGCAAAATGTAGGTAATGTAAATGTAATGTATTGTTTGCTTAGGTTTTATGAAAACAAATACCTCATCTTGAAAAGTATCTAACTAATTGAATAAGTTTTGTAATAACCTAAGACCGGCGAAAACACGAAACAACGTAATCTGGCCGCAAAAGTAGATACCAACAAACAATTTATTAGAACTTTCACAGTATGTTTTTGCTGACTTCCTCTTACATTTCAGCCAACTTTCTTCCCAACAAAGCCTTATGTTTATCAATTTATAGATTCTCTTAGAGTGACTTATAAAAATATTTTTATAAATTCTCTCTTATTACATAGCGAGTATTTTTATTATATTTTGGTCTCGCTTTTGACCACTATCTCGCCTGATAAGAAGCGATGATGTGGATTGAGTTAACTAAATAACGATTATTTACAAATAAATTCAACCACTTTCGTCGGTGCTCCGTAGACCAATTGAAATTTGACCAATTGGTCTATGGGGAAAATTGCATGTTTCCATCGTCCAATTGCCAACTGGGCTATGGAGCACACTGGACGTAAACCAAAACTATGTTCCATTATCACATTATACCCCGAGTTCACACCAGTTTCTTATACTTTGGGTTCAAAGAAGCCTTTGATATATTTTTTGGTTCACATCAAACTGAATTCAAGTATAAGTTAAAGTATAAGAAGCTGGCGTGAACTCAGGGTATCCTAAGTTTTGGTTTACGTCCAGTGTGCTCCATAGCCCAGTTGGTAATTGGACGATGGAAACATGCAATTTTCCCCATAGACCAATTGGACAGATTTCAATTGGTTCATGGAGCACCGACGACCACTTTAAAGGAGGTGTCAAGTATTAATGATGTACACGTTAATGTTCTTGGATTAGTAGCAAACAGACGTATAATAAAATCATGTTTGGAACATTAGATTATAGATTGCAATATTATATTATTATGCAGACTGTGGTTTTCAACATTAATTACCATAATCGTTATAATTATGTTAATAATCAAACTCATCATCATCATCATATCAGCCGAAAGACGTCCACTGCTGGACATAGGACTCCCCCAAGCGTCGCCACATTGACCGGTCCCGTGCGTCTCGCAACCAGCGGATCCCCGCAACCTTCACCAGGTCATCGGTCCACCTAGTGGGAGGCCTTCCAACGCAACGTCTTCCGGTTCGCGGTCGCCACTCCAGAACCTTTCTGCCCCATCGGCCATCCGCTCTGCGAGCAATGTGCCCTGCCCACTGCCACTTGAGTTTGGCAATTCTTCGGGCTATGTCGGTAACCCTGGTTCTCTTGCGGATCTCTACATTTCTGATTCGATCACGCAAGGAAACTCCAAGCATAGCCCTCTCCATTGCCCTTTGAGTGACTGTAAGCCTTCTGATGAGGCCCATTGTAAGCGACCACGTCTCAGAGCCATATGTCATCACTGGCAACACACACTGGTCATAGACTTTCGTCTTGAGACACTGTGGTAAGTTGGACGAGAAGATACCGCGCAACTTCCCGAACGCTGCCCAGCCAAGTCGGATTCGACGGTTGCCCTCTTTCTCGAAGTTGGCCCTACCCAATTGGATCGTTTGTCCAAGGTAGACATAGTCGCCCACAACTTCGAGTGTAGAGTCTCCGACCTTGATAGGAGTGGGTGTAACATGGGCATTCAACATCACCTTGGTTTTGTCCATGTTCATCCTAAGACCCACTCTTTCGGAAGCTCTACTGAGATCATCGAGCATTGTACTGAGGTCCTCCATGGTCTCAGCCATAACCACTATATCGTCGGTAAACCGAAGGTGAGTGATGTACTCGCCATTGACGTTGATGCCTAGCCCTCTCCAGTCCAGAACCTTGAAGACATCCTCCAGTGCAGCAGTAAACAGTTTCGGAGATATGACGTCTCCTTGTCTCACACCTCGCTGCAGTAGGACTGGTTCCGAAGTCTGATCCTGAAGTCGAACTGACATGGTGGCGTTTTTGTATAAACACTTCAACACTTCGATGTACCGGTAGTCAATTTGGCACCGTTGGAGAGACTGCAATACAGCCCAAGTCTCGATCGAATCGAAGGCTTTCCGTAGTCCACAAACGCTAAGCAGAGAGGCAGGTTGTACTCTTCGGTCTCTAATAATCAAACTAGTAGAAAGCAAAAAATGCAAATGTATACAGTGAGCTTGAACTAGTTAGAAGCTCTTAAGAACTTACGAGTAACTCCAGCTGGCACAGCTGTGAAGTAGATAGATCATAAAAAGAGACAGTAAAAGCAGGCTGATGATGTGTGATATAGAACCGATAAATTAAGCAAGTTTAATGTCGCTAAACCCTAAGAAATCCCTAAAAATAAGTTTTGAAAGACTCCGCTGAAGTTCTGTTCTTTCGACTTAAACAACACATCAACAATGTAATTCATCAAGAACGTACCCAAAACGTTCAATTAGAAGAAGGTCTAATACATTCAAAATTCATAAGTTGGCAATTTTTTCTATAATCATCCGCATCCACACCCGTGTTATTAAACTCTTTCTCTATGCGGGCTTGCTTGTATCCAATCCCCTATTTGCTAATTATGTTGCTTAAATAAATAAATAAAAATAAATAAATCTAAAAGTTGTGGGTATTTGTAAAATGCAGGTCCATCATGATTCATGGTCCATGAGATTCTGGCTCGGGTCACAAGATAAGCTTCAAGCTTTGTAACGTTTACTAATTGATTGGGGTTATGATGAAAAATTTTTTCGTAAGAAAATCGTTGTTAAAACATACCTACCAACCAACTTACCTTTAAAACCTAATACCGTTACCTAAACCTAATACCTTTAATATGAATATACTTACTCCAATCAGGCAAGGTAATAAAGTGACGTATTTATTCATAAAAAATAAAAATGCAATATATTTGATTTTTCAGATAAATTCAAAAAGGCTGGTAAAATGGGCTGTGGTAAAAAAACAACAATTGCGTTGGTTAAAGTTCATATGCAAAGCCAAATTTCTCATAGGTTTTGCAGTAGTTTTGCAGTGCAGTAGTTTTGCAGTGCCCGACAGGATCCACAATGGTCTTAATTTGTAACCTAACACATAGGTTCATATGTGAAAGAAATAAATGTATTGAGTATTGAGTTTGAATATTGTGCTCCTAATGCTGATGAATTTTTTTTAAGTCGGCTCATGAGGCGCTGTCTTAAATAACGCTCACGTGAGAGAAAATCTACGATGACAACAAATATCACGCACATACCTACATACAATCTTAGTGTTTATGGCTTTAACGTAGGCTGTACACGTAGGTGTACTCTCAAACAAATAATAATATCTTTAAATACATTACTTTCAACATAGGTAATTTCCGAATGTTTATGTCACGTTTGACCACTATCTCACCTGATGGTAAGCGATGATGTGGTCGACGGTGAAGCACGCTTGCCTAGAAATAACCTATTCACTTTTGACTTAAAGAGCCCTAGATTCTAGCTATCGGGCAACATAGACTACGGCAGGGAATTTCACTCCTTAGCTGTACGCAAAATAAAAGTGTTCCCGAAATGTTTTGTGCGTATGGGTAGGAAGTCCACCATGTACCGATGGCGCATCGCCGTACGTCTGGTAGTCCGATGACAGAATGGGCTAGGTGGCATTAGGTCTTGCAATTCCATTGCACACTCCCCGAAATGTAACCGAAAAAAAAACCGACAAGTTGGCAACTGGTAACGATGTCTAAGGCTCTGGAGCTTTGACTTGACCAGTGCCTCATTGCCGATGAGACTCTTGGCCCGCTTAGACCTGTTGTACTGTATGGACCAGAATGTTGGACTGTGAAAAAGATGGATGAAAAGAAATGACAATGTTGAGATGAATGCAGAGTGACGAGAATGGATAAAGTGACAAACGAGTATATTAGAGGAAGTTTGAGAGTGGCGCCAATGACAGAAAAGTTGAAAGGAAACTTTTTGTCCTGGTATGTTCATGTGATGAGGAGGGATGAAACGTTACTAAAAAAGTTAAGAATATAAATGTGGATGGATGGGGAGAGGAGAGGAATAAACCAAAAAAAAGATAAATGGTCTGTAAGGAGTGACATAAAAGAAAAGGCAGTCAGTGATAAAGTGATGATTACAGGACGTTATGGAAGAATAAAACCTGTTGCGCCGACCCCAAACGTGGGATAAGGGCAGGAAGAAGAATATAAATAAATGGCTTTACTGAATATATTCTAACTTTCTCTCTAGTCTAGCCATGAAAACAACAATATCTATTTTTGACTTTAAAAATAAAATCCCGATCCCTCCACTATACGTCAGATAATCCTTGTAACGTTCTTTTAGAACTGCATTTGCAAATTGTCAACACAATTGGATTTATTTTCCTTCCGCCTTACAATAGAAACAAGGGAACCAACATTTAGCCAAGTATGCAGTAAAAAACTGTTTCAAATTCATGGAGTTTGTTGAAAGTTACAATTGCGGAAACTGTTCTTTGTAAAAATAAAAGATCTCTTTGTAACAATACAACGAGATCTTTTATTTTACGGGTACTTTGTTTTCAATTTTACATTCAAAAGTTTTAGATTACAGAGTAAGGTCAGTCCTTCTTTTTAACTCTCGACTGAAAAAGAGGGGTGTTATATGTTTGACTTGTGTTCCTGTGTATTTGTGTATAATGTGTGGTATTTGTGGGTAACTGTCTGTGGTATCATAGCTCCTAAACGGATGAACCGATTTTCATTACGTTTACTTTTGTTTGAAAGGTGACTTTATCAAGAGTATTCTTAGCTATGTTTGATGGACGATCAGCGGTGGCGACCTCTCGCGGCCAGCCCTGGTTCTGGCCATGGTACGGAGCGAGAGGGCATGGGAAGCTGTCACCTCCTTCTGCGAAGCAGTAATGCTCGCGAAGGAGGAGGCGGAACGCGTGAGGGAGACGCAACGGAGACTCCCTCGCGCCCCTAGTCACCGCAGGAGACGCCCTGGGCGTCGGGAGTCACAAGCCGATTCCCGGCCACCGTAGGCGAAGGCTTGCGGACGGCAAGTAATGGGTAGCTCGCCATCCGATAAGAACCAGGCCCGAGTCGACGGCGCGTAGTGTTCCACGCGCGCCTCAAAGAGATGTCAGCAAAATTGACGGGGCCCGAGAGGGCCGATGTCTGTCTGGGTCGCGGATAAATTTGAAAGAGTGTTACCGCGGCCCTGGCACAAACAACTGAAGGAACACGGGTGGGTTTTAGTCAGTAAAAGTCTGACACGCCCTCCCGCTTCACCCAGAGCGGGAGAAGTCATTGGATGATTTCCCAACCAAAAAAAAGAAAGCTATGTTTAATCAAAATCGGTTCAGCCGTACTTAAGTTATGTGCGTTTTACTGTTTGAGTTTTTGCAAGATAAAGTGTCATAATTAGGTATTGAATAGATTGTCGATCGAAGCGTGTCTACTATTTGTGTAGAAACCGGCATGGCTTAAAACCATAAATTCGAAGACATGTGACATCTACCAACATGAACTGGGCCCGCGTGGTGGTTTATAGCCCATTCCCTCTCACAGAGGACTACTCCTGCACGTACAACGGACCAAATGCGAGTCTAAGTGCGGAAAAGGGGTCCATCTATCCTATCTTATCCTAAGGTAAAACCACTCAACAACGTATATTAAAGAGGCCTTCTTTTTAACCGACTTCTCAAAAAGGAGGCGGTTCTACGTTCGACTGTATGTATTTTTTTAAATTAGTTTTTTATGCATGTTCACCGATTTAACTGTCAATTGTGGACTGATTTTGAAAATTATTTTTGCGTTTAAAAGTGTATACACCCAAAGTGGTCCCTTTACCAAGAATCTGATGATGGGATCATGGAAATCTAAGGAATTCCTCAAATATTATAAGCATGCATTATATAGTAATTTTGGTATTTTCATCAACAATGCAATCATTTTGCACACAGAAAGTATCATTTGGTGTGGTGGAGCTGATGAAGAAGACGATAGATGGCATCTGGAACTCCCTTATCTTAAGTATGTCGCGGGTATAAGATATCTCGAATAGTTAACCCACATGTTTTATGACTTGTTCATATTCACAACGCCGGTCATTTTTGTCTCTGTAAATAATAAATTGGAAGCATCAGGCTTTCAAACGATTATGCTCCTCTGCACTATAAAATCGTTGTATGTTGCTTAAACTAATGAATGATATTTTCGTTCGTTTAACAACTTTGGTTAAGTGAACGAGAATATCATCCATCACCATATAAAGATTAAGTCCCAAAAATCTGAAAAACGCTATAGTTTTTGACGCCTGGTGCGGATGTAGCTTCGTGCATAGCAAAACAGTTGAAACTTTTCGATTGATCGATTCACCGGATTCATAAGGCAGTTTTATTCATGAGTAATTCTAGAATGAAATACAGAATCGTTGTTTTATTCATCGTGATAAAACATCTTACAAAATATTTTTACTTTAAAGGTTCTCCAGAATTCTATTAAATGTTGATTTGCTACAGACTTGTACTAATTGATTCAACTAGGATCGAGAGCCAAGTTTTACAATTTCGATTTCAGGTTGAAACCAGACTAGGGTAGTCTGGTTTCAACCTGTAATCTAAATTATAATTAATTAGTATTGTTAATTATTCATGTAGATCATTGGCGACACTACAAGGTTTCTTACTAATTTCTCAAGTAAGTAATATACCTTCTGATGTTAGTGATTAATTGCAAATCAATGGCAACTAAATTATCCGGCCGTTTTTAGGGTTCCGTACCCAAAGGGTAAAAACGGGACCCTATTACTGAGACTTCGCTGTCCGTCTGTCTGTCTGTCTGTCTGTCTGTCTGTCTGTCTGTCTGTCTGTCTGTCTGTCTGTCTGTCTGTCTGTCTGTCTGTCTGTCTGTCTGTCTGTCTGTCTGTCTGTCTGTCTGTCTGTCTGTCTGTCTGTCTGTCTGTCTGTCTGTCTGTCTGTCTGTCTGTCTGTCTGTCTGTCTGTCTGTCTGTCTGTCTGTCTGTCTGTCTGTCTGTCTGTCTGTCTGTCTGTCTGTCTGTCTGTCTGTCTGTCTGTCTGTCTGTCTGTCTGTCTGTCTGTCTGTCTGTCTGTCTGTCTGTCTGTCTGTCTGTCTGTCTGTCTGTCTGTCTGTCTGTCTGTCTGTCTGTCTGTCTGTCTGTCTGTCTGTCTGTCTGTCTGTCTGTCTGTCTGTCTGTCTGTCTGTCTGTCTGTCTGTCTGTCTGTCTGTCTGTCTGTCTGTCTGTCTGTCTGTCTGTCTGTCTGTCTGTCTGTCTGTCTGTCTGTCTGTCTGTCTGTCTGTCTGTCTGTCTGTCTGTCTGTCTGTCTGTCTGTCTGTCTGTCTGTCTGTCTGTCTGTCTGTCTGTCTGTCTGTCTGTCTGTCTGTCTGTCTGTCTGTCTGTCTGTCTGTCTGTCTGTCTGTCTGTCTGTCTGTCTGTCTGTCTGTCTGTCTGTCTGTCTGTCTGTCTGTCTGTCTGTCTGTCTGTCTGTCTGTCTGTCTGTCTGTCTGTCTGTCTGTCTGTCTGTCTGTCTGTCTGTCTGTCTGTCTGTCTGTCTGTCTGTCTGTCTGTCTGTCTGTCTGTCTGTCTGTCTGTCTGTCTGTCTGTCTGTCTGTCTGTCTGTCTGTCTGTCTGTCTGTCTGTCTGTCTGTCTGTCTGTCTGTCTGTCTGTCTGTCTGTCTGTCTGTCTGTCTGTCTGTCTGTCTGTCTGTCTGTCTGTCTGTCTGTCTGTCTGTCTGTCTGTCTGTCTGTCTGTCTGTCTGTCTGTCTGTCTGTCTGTCTGTCTGTCTGTCTGTCTGTCTGTCTGTCTGTCTGTCTGTCTGTCTGTCTGTCTGTCTGTCTGTCTGTCTGTCTGTCTGTCTGTCTGTCTGTCTGTCTGTCTGTCTGTCTGTCTGTCTGTCTGTCTGTCTGTCTGTCTGTCTGTCTGTCTGTCTGTCTGTCTGTCTGTCTGTCTGTCTGTCTGTCTGTCTGTCTGTCTGTCTGTCTGTCTGTCTGTCTGTCTGTCTGTCTGTCTGTCTGTCTGTCTGTCTGTCTGTCTGTCTGTCTGTCTGTCTGTCTGTCTGTCTGTCTGTCTGTCTGTCTGTCTGTCTGTCTGTCTGTCTGTCTGTCTGTCTGTCTGTCTGTCTGTCTGTCTGTCTGTCTGTCTGTCTGTCTGTCTGTCTGTCTGTCACCAGGCTATATCTCATGAACCGTGATAGATAGACAGTTGAAATTTTCACAGATGATGTATTCCTGTTGCCGCTATAACAACAAATACTAAAAACAGTATGAAATTAATATTTAAGGGGGGCTCCCATACAGCAAACGTGATATTTTTGCCGTTTTTTGGTCGATATTAACAAACGGCAACAGGTAGACGCTTGAAATATTCACAGAATATTTAGTTGTATATTCTCTTAAAAAAATAATAATTATTAAATTAAAATAAAATAAATTAAGGGTTCCCATACAACAAACGTGATTTTTTTGCAGTGTTTTGCGATAATGGTACGGAACCCTTCGTGTGCGAGTCCGACTCGCACTTGGCCGGTTTTTACTATTACCTTCCTAATTGTTATTTTATGCACATAAGTACTTCAATCTTTGGCTTAGGTATGTGATCCGTCGCAGCTACCTGCAAACAAACATTTTCATTATCTGTAGAATATTTGTCATTTGATATCTACGGAATATGTACAGTAAATTATTACGCTGATTCACGCTCTAGCGTCTTCATAATTAATTGGATCGTTTTTCTTCCTTGTTCATACATTTTCCTCAATTATCTGGCAAGCTGCTGACCCGCACGTTCGTGTCTCATGACGTCACTGAGCTAATTGTCAAAGCGGATCTTAATCACAGAGGCGGTGCAGATAACTCAGAGTGCCTTACTAAAGATGGTTCGTCACCGTGGATACGAGGTAGCGGCAATTAATTTGTTCTGTAGGTAAATGGCTCTTTAGCTTTTTGAAGACAGCAGTTCTTTTAATTCTTCATTGCCAAATTTTACTATATAGAGTTTCAGGGACTTTTTTTAATGGTATATTATGTTTGAATACGGTGGTGGATTGGTATTACTGTGTTTACTGAACGCGTGGAAGTTCTGATGTATAAATCAGTGAATATTTAAACTCTTGATGCCTGATGAATTGACATGGGATAATCAAGTGACCGTAAAATTTTATCGAATAAAACATAGGACTGTTTAATGGTTTTATAATAAGGAATATTGCTGTTAAAAATAATAAAAAATCACCCACGAAATAAGACATTTTGTCGAAGTCTGCCAATTTTAACTAACAGATAGCAAAAGCTGATCTATGCATGTAGTTGTTTCCTCCACCATAACGCACAGTTCTTACAAATGGGTCTCTTATAGTTTGAGAGAGAGTTTTGTTCAGATACTGATGTCTCATTATTTACTGATTCTGTTACAGAGTCTGTGTTTACTCTTTCTTGTTTTTCAATTATTGGTTCCATAAATATGATATCCCTTTTCACTTGAACTTGATTTGTTTTTGGATAAAATATCCTATAACCTTTAACATTTTCTCCATAACCCACCATAATACCATTCTACCCTTTAGAATCCCATTTTCTTCTTTTTTAAGTCTACCTTCAACAATGTCAATTAGACTTTGACCTCGCAGTAAAACCATTGTCTGGAATTTCCAAATGTTCCAATTCTTGATTCCTTCCAGTTTAATAACTGTACTATTTCCGTCCATCGTGTGTCTTTTATATTCTTGCTAATAATCCTTCCTTGCAGCTCAATTCTAGCAAGTAATTTTTCCTTCCCGGCAACTTGACTTTCAACTGCAACCCACACTATTCACGTGTTGCAATTTTTCTTCCTCCGGTATTTTCAACTAGACTTTTTATTGGTATATGGACTGGGCCCATAACCTGATGAAAATAATATAGTTTTGGAAGTAAAAGTCTAGGTCTTTTTAGTTTTCTTATTTATTAATAGCACTTAGCACGATCACACACAATCGATACCAACGGTTTAAGTTTGGAGAGTGCGCACAGATAACATCATATTATAACTCTACAACCACAGATAATAACTCTACACCGTTAGGTGGTGTATTAAATAAAGCAGTTATTACATTGAATGTTAACATGATCAATACAACTCACTGTCACAAAAGACGCGCTACCAGATACTATATGAATACTTCTATGCATGTAGTAGTTTCCTCCACCGAATAGCACAGTTCTCACAAATGGCTCACTTCTCTGAACAGTACGACTCACTGCCACAAAAGACGTGCTATCAGATACTATTTGAACACTTTAAACACGTTGTGAATGTAATTAATAGTAGTTTATGCAATGGTCATATAATAGGGGTTATTAAAACAAGAGCGTAGGTTTATCAAATGAGGCGAAGCCGAATGTGATAATAATATTATGCGAGTGTTTTAATACCCAATTATATGCTCCGTTACGCAGATGGTCCGTTATCGGCACGGTTACACCTCGAATAGATAGAGCCGGGTGAAATAAGCTCTTTTTAGCGGATAAAAACACACCCACAGCATTAAAACTGACCAATCCCACCGCACTATTCCCAAACCACTGCAACTCCTGAAAGCCAGAATCAACAGTGGCGACTACCAGAAAAGCGCCGAGGCAATGAAGCTCGACGAAGTCCCGGAGAATGAATTTAACTATCTTGGATCCCGCAACGAAATTAATCAGAAAAGAATAACGGAGGAGTAGGAAAAACATAAATTTCCACTTCCCTCTATATCAAGCAGGAGACAGAACAAACAAGGCCACTAGGCACAAAGGGTCGTTTACAACTGGGATAAGCCCAGTTAAAACTGACCAGATTGGCAGCGTCCCATTTGGAGACTGCTTTCAAGGACAAGTTTAAGCACTCAACCATGGCCTTACGCATAGACCGGATCTGAGGCCCGGTAGCCCGTGCACTATTTGGTATGCTTTAAACTTATTCCATTCTAATAATTCAGCCCCTTTGTTAGGTCTGTTACCACGTCCAACATTATCCAATGTGTCTGATATTAGCTAAGTTTCAGAGTCACGGCAGCTATGAGACAATTATGTCACACCAGACACTCACGTGATTTATGGTATCATTATTAATGAATTCCTTTGTAGTTTGAACCACGTAAGTGGGGATTAAAATACATTAAATTATTTTCATAGATCTGTTTCCACTTGTGACAACACAAAAGCATTCGTGATTTTTTGTTGTTTTTAGGGTTCCGTACCTCGAAAGGAAAAAACGGAACCTACAGGTTACCTACAGGTTTGTACGGAACCCTCGGTGCGCGAGTCCGACTCACACTTGGGCGGCTTTTTTATAATTTTATCTTTTTGTTGGTGAACTTTATAATGTAAAGTTCACCAACAAAGTAAAAAAATTACATTGGTGTAGGTAGCTGTAATCACTATTAAGTTGATAGTGAATTATTTCTTCTGTAATAGAAAAATACATTAATAAAATAAATCTAATAATTTCGTTATTATTTACTAAATTGGATAAAAATTAACATAGTGTTAAATGGAGGTCGAAACTGCCGAAGCAAGAGTGTGTTTTCTCAGTTTAACGTTATTTTCGCTTGGGGCAAGATTTGGCTGGTTCTCCAGGGTTCAGCCATTTCGACGAGCGTTTACGATTATTCTACAGGAACCACTTTTCTTCACAGGTAAAGATTCAATTTAAAATCCCTTAATTATTGTGCCGGTTGAGTAATGTAACGCAGCAGTCGACGCGCGTTTGTCGGTTTGTTGCACTCAATTCATGATGTACCCACCTTTCAAGCTTTTTCACCTTCCCAATTTGCTTCAAGTGGATTAAGACAGTAACAGTTTTATCACTAATTCCACAGCCTGCAGCTAACTCGGACGTGGTTTGCGATGGATCCGCTTCCACAATAGCCTTCAATTCTTCATTATCAACTTTGGGCTCCGGCCGTCCATGGGGCTTGTCTGCAGGTCGAAATTTCCAGAACGAAAACGTTGGAACCAAAAACGCACTGTGTTTTCTTTTGCGACACTGTCGCCATACACATAATTAATCCTTCAAGCCGTTTCTGCAGCACTGGTGCCACGATGGAACTCGTACCCGTAAATAACGCGATATTTCAGGTTTTCCATTTTGTAAACAGACTGGCGCAAAGAAAAAACCAAAAGAGGAATTAACAAATGAAACAAATTGAACAAACATACAAACAAATGGAACAAACAAATTTACAATTGGAATTCCAAACCAAAGAGGAGATATTTGAGATCAAAGTGGCCAGTACGATATAACGCCAATTTCATAGGTAAGGACCTAATATAATCGAATGCATTTTCTAGAAGTTTATTGCATATGTAACTATTTACCTCCATTATTCACACAAAGCTTACAACTTGACAAAACATTAAAACTTAAGAATCTCCTTTCGAATTTTAACTTTCCTCAGTTTGTTGACCAAATGCTTGTGAAACTTTTAGTTAAAGCTAAGCTATCTGCGTAATCCGTAGGTTGATATATAATGCTAATTTTAGCTTGTGTGTGTGTAAAAAGGTAAAAAATTAGTGGTCACTATTGAACCAACAACAATTGTTTGATTATCTATCACGGTAACACATAAATGCTTGATTAAAATGTAAATGATTGATTCATTCTCTTAAATATGTTGATCGATTTCTTATATAAAAACAGTTAAAACGCGAGTGCTCACTATTGAACCAACCACAAATTTCTGATTAACTATGGCGATAATAGGTAATTACTCGTACTTGATAATGTGAATGATTGATTCCGTCTCAAAGCGCACGTCATATCAACATCAGTAGGTATACAATCAAATATGTAGAACGATTTCTGATACAGCATAAACACTGATAGAAGCGTTTATTTCTCTAACGTCGTAAAGAAATACTACGACACGCAAGAATTATTTTCTTTTCAGAGACGTTTTAATGAGTAAGTCTTTTATTCTATCATGAAAAGGCCTCATCTATTCAAAAATATTAAGTTTGTAAAAAATAATTAGAGGAAGAAATTTTATAGATTTAGCAAAACAATTTAATGTTTTAGGTCGTAATTACAGTGGCCGTGCTTTGTAGAATGCAAACAACGAGTATTTAAGTAATTAAATTACTATCACTGACGTTAATATGTAAATAATAATATTAAAAGCTGTACCTATTTGGTTGCTCGTTGGAAGTGCTCACAGCGGTTTATTGATTAATCTCTTGCACTGTTCGTCGTAATTGTTAATTAAAACATGAATGTTGGCAGCACTCGGGTTTCAAGAGGTATAGAGATATATTGTGCAATGGGTTAACTAATAGATCTGGAAGCAATTTACATATGAGAGGATTTCATTTTCATTAGATTAAGCCAGGCTTCAATTTAAAACCGCAAACACATTCAGTTTCCTCTAAGCGGATATGAAAAGGTCGGAAGTATTACCATCATTAACTCCGTCTTAATCAATCCGCGTCATTACCATTATAGCTAGCTAGTGTGCACATCTCGTAAGCAACAGAATAGAAATTCATTTTATTTTTAACAAGAAGAATACCAAGTGCCCAAGATAAGGCAGAATGCGTCGAAGTCAGTATTAAGTATTAATGCGTGAATTGAAGGTCGGAGCATCAATCGACGATTTGTGAGCGAAATCGTCCGTAAAAAAGATTTACGAGGCTTCTGCTTGAATATTCAGCAAGTTGCTCTCTCTTCTTTTGAATCGGAACTTCATCTAAAGACATCTTGGTTAAAAAATTGTATAAGCGTCTACGTGCTCTTGAGTACAAAGTCAAAGTCAAATATATTTATTTCAACTAGGCCTATAAGCGGCACTTAAGAACGTCAAACGTACCTAAGGGTTTTACCCAAACATCACGTTACTAATTTATTATGTTTCGGGTAAATGCTTTCACCCATAGCCATATAAAATACCATAAAGTTTAGTACATTTTATAAGTGTGTGTATAGTGTGTAAGTGTATAAGTGTACATTGTATAAGTGGTGTAAATAAAAGTCCGCAAAAATGTTAAATAAGTGGATTATTTTCCTTTTACGGCCATAAAAAGATGGAACTAAAAAAATTTTACCGAGAACAAGAAAAAATAAGGATTTGGTCAGTGGGTCGTCTCAGGGAGGATCTTATCAAAATGTATTTCGAGTGGTTTCCACATGTGACGGTAAAAAAATTACCATTGTAGCCGAGTGAAATCACGCGGACTTGATCCAACCGGTAGTCCACAATGCCACAAAATGTGCAGGTAAGAAGAGATTGGACAGGAGACACCCTATTGAGAAAATCGACAAACGCGTCGACGGTAAAAAAAATACTTATGCGTTGTATTTGTACCTAACTTAATTTTAAAGCCCATGTTAAATGCATTTTATAATAAACTAAAATCCCCATTAGCATGTTTGTAAAGTTATTGAAGTGTAAACACCTCGCACGAAACCCTCAAGAGATGCCCTGAGATGGAAGTAGAATGGATCACTTTATATCTCTGGAGATCTGAACATGGAGTGAAGGCGATCGTAACCCGATCACTGTAATGTATGTATGGTATAAACTACAAAGAAAAGAACGAGTTTTATCAAAATAATATGTAATAAACAATATATAGGTATTGTATTCGTATAAAACTAGATGGAGCGTTTTTACTGTAAACCGTTTTGATGGTATAGGCCAGAATAATAACTGTAATTAGAGGACAATCTGCGAATAAAAAAGCTAAATACTTGGTCCAATGCGATTATTATGGACTTTTCAGGCAAAACGTTACTACTACCATTATAAACATAATTCTGGTGTAAGTAACAAGGATTTTTTTAGCAGCAAATGTCTTTATTTCCTGGGCTATGTACTGAAAAACTTCTGTTTGAAAATCCTCTAAAAGTCGTGTATTAAACTTGAAGTTACCTAAAATCTAGAAAAAATAATGGTTATTGGAGTAGAGAAAAAAGCTGTACTCGGAACTGTAACCGAGTACAGCTTTTTTCTCTACGAATGAATAGCACAGATATGTTATAGACCCACGAGAAAAGGATGAATCTATACAAATACAAATAAATAAAATTGAAGTGTCTGTATGTAATATCAAAACAACAACGTTTTATTGAATGCACGTGAAAGTTTATACGGTACTAACAACAAATAATCAATTTTTAAGATTTTTGTTTGTCTGTCTGTTTGTTCCGGGTAATCTCGGTAAATCGGTCCAGATTTTGACGGGACTTTCACGAGAAAATTCATAGTTCCGGCGGGAAAATAAAAATATATTTTTTACGAGTTTGACGCGGAGGAAGTCGCGGGCAACAGCTAGTATGAAATAAAGTATCTTCCTAATTTTTACCCGACTACCGAAGGAGGGTAATGTGTTTATCAGTCTATGTATGTATGTAAGTATGTATGTATGTATGTATGTATGTATGTTTGTTCCTATGTGGCATTCTAGAGACCAAACGCGTGGGCCGATTTTGATGGTTCTTACGGCAATCGATTCGTCTTAACCCCGCGAGTGTCACTGGCTACATGAAAATTGGAAAATAGGAAAATGGCGGTTTTTGGGCGCCATATTGTGGTGGCCCAAATTTTTTTTTTCTTCCAAACCTATCGTGTGGGGTATCAAAATAAAGGATTTTAAGAGGTGATTTCAAAAATATATAACACTTATATGTTTAAATGTACCTAATTCGAAAAAAAAATAACTAAAAAGTTATAAATAAAAAAAGTTAATTAAAAATATCAAAAAACCCGACTGCTTGAAAAGCGAACTAAAAAGACGTAAACAAGGAGAAAATCATGCTGTGCAGTCGGAGGATACGTCTGGTTTTGGTCAGCCAGCTCGCGAAGATGTATCCTCCGAGAGCACAGCATGATTTTCTCCTTGTTTACGTCTTTTTAGTTCGCTTTTAAAGCAGTCGGGTTTTTTGATATTTTTAATTAACTTTTTTTTGTTGATAACATCAAAAAGCTAAGTATTGAGCTACTTTCTACTAACTTTTATCATGAATTCATGCATCGAGTTTTGAAATAACTTAATGATGCAATTTGCTCATCATCTAGATGTACAGTTGAGAGTGTTGTTCCGTCTTGAGACGGAATCGGAGGCGAATCGTACATTTTTATTGATTGAGGGTAAGTCGGTTCCGTAATCAAAAGTGTTTGTCTGTGCAGTGGACGATATTGTTTTATTTTTAGTTATTGCTAGTGTACTAACGCAATCAAAGTTGTTAAAGATATTTCATCGTTTTTGTGTTGCCAAAATACTTTTGTAAAATAATCTGGGAAAATTTCGCGTACGCTGATTTTACAATTTTTTTACCAATATTTTACAAGTCAAAACTGGAATAATTCATTTTAAATCTGATAGCTTATTTTGTAACAATTCCAACAACATAAGTTTCATGTATGGCCCCTATACAAAACTTTCGAGTTATCAGCGTTTTAATCACGCGCGGTGACGCCGCGTGACGTCAGCCGGCTGACCTGTAACCGAAGGGCGGATCGTGCCCGCAACCCACGAATGGTTAAAATACTCATAAAGCCCTCATGGTAAAAGACAGTCATGATTTTATTAATGTGAAGGAGTTATCTAGTTATTATTGTTTCGCATAGAATCAGAAGATAAACAATAGCTTACTTAGGGCCGCAGACAGTCATTATGTACTCTATTTCTACATAATCTTTCTTTCAACGTCTCCACAGAATTTAAACCCTCAGCACGAAGCAGCATCAATACGTTTTGTGTTTGTGAAGAAACCATTTACCTTCGTGAACTGGATCATTGAATTAGCAATCGTACGTCGGTCTCTCGAGACTGACCTGTTAGCCGTCTGGTGTAGTGAGAGAAGAGTAGAAAACAAAGGTCTCCCAATCAAACTGTGGAGCAATACGGATTTATTCACACAACAAAGCGTATTGTTTCTATTTCATAACAGGAGGCAAAACTTTTTCTGAACACCTATCCCAACTCCGGGCTGAAACTGAAAATGATCCTATTGAAAAATAATAAAATTCACCCACACCTTTTTGACGGTGTAATTTTTCACTTCAATAGTAAAATTTACGATACACATTGGAAATTCAATATTTTCTGAAAGCTACGCGTTTGAATTGAACAAAATAATGTGAGGGATTTGTTTTAGTTTCGAAGAGTCAATAGTATTTTAGAAGTACTTTGATGTTGTAGCATTAGCTTAAAAGCACTTAAATTTATTAATGCTTATAATATAAGTATCTACAATTACAATAAGGAAGTATTTCTTTCACAAGGCGTAGGTACGCTTAGGTGTATTAAATAATTGCTCATATCTCATTGTTATCAATCAGCTAATTTAAAAAAACTGTGTTTGAGATTGTTTATGTAGGTTTTAATCATTGTGACCTCGTAATGGTTGCCCTGGTGACCTGTAACAGCCCTGGTGACCTGTAACACAGGCTTTTTTAAAACCTACTTCAGGCACCAGTCTCTTACAATGGTGGAATATAGCATTAGCCAAAAACAATGTTAATTTTAAGATAACCTATTATTGTAAAGAGAGAACAAATAAATGAATTGAATGGTGACGAATTCTGAAAAGTACGTAGATTCTTACCACTTCTTTATCGAACTTCGGTACCTATTTCCATTTCTTGTAAAGATGGTTAAGTACTTATCTCCGTTGTTTCTTGATAGGTCTGAGCAAAGTTTGTTAAACTTCTGTTTCCGACTTCATCCGACTATAGTAGCTCTTTTTACGGTTCCTTTCAAGGAGGATCTTTCTGTCCGTCTGTCTCTCTGTCGTCTGTCAGAGTCTTCAAATTTTCATAATACAGCACCTTGTTGAACCAAAGCCATACAAATTGTCAAAAAATATTTATAATGGTTTTTAAGGGGGCTCCCATACAACTAAAGAGGGACGCGAAAAACGCTAACCCATCGTTGTTTAGAAACACTTGAGTGGATAAATGCTGTATTTTTTATAAAGGAATGAGAAGCCACCAAAGTCAGCTTTCTTTTTCAAAAGGTCATTGGATCTTAGTATGGAAACCATATCCATGGCGTACACAAACGAAATTTATAGTAGAATGTATTGATATATGGTTCTGATTTACTATAGCATTAATTATATTAAAGTTAATCACGGGAATGTCGAAAAAAATATAAAATTATCATTTATAGGGTGAGTTTTTTAAGTGGACCAAATTCGAAACTATGAGGAAAAGTTAGAAAAACTTTAAGGAGTCTCGGGGCCGTTTTGATGAAAACATGCATTATGGGATTTTCGAAAATTCAATATGCTTAGCCAGGAATCGAACTTGTTGATTTTGATCAAATGAACACGCTGACTATTACACGATCCGATAGTGTCACTAATAACGATCAAATATTGAAAAGTAATGACACACGGAAAACTTAAGGAAAGTCTGTACATTTAAAAAAAAATGTACAAACTTTCCTTAAGTTAAGTTTCCTTAAGTTGCAAACGCATAGTTAGGGTTCCGTACCAACGTCTGACACGCCCTTGGCCGGTTTTTTTTTATTACAACAATAATTTATTTGTATAAACTCCTTACTTGGTTACTTGTTTTATTGTTCATGTGTACAATGTCTGGGGAAGATAAATTAAGTTGTTGGTTATTTTTTCCGGTAGACCGAGACGTAACGCACCGGATCAACTCAGAATGGATGAAATGGCGACAGGTCACTGGAACAACTTGCGACCCACGGATGCCCCTCAAGTTAAAGGGGAAAATCTACAAGTCCGTGATTAGACCTGTCATACTGTATGAATCGGAATTTTGGGCTGTGAAAAAGATGGATGAAAGGAGATTACTTGTAGCAGAGATGAGAATCTTGAGATGGATGTGCGGCGTGACGAAATTGGATAAAGTGAGAAATTAGTATATTAGAGGCAGTTTGAAAGTGGCGCCAGTGGCAGAAAAGTTGTAAGGAAACCGTTTGTCCTGGTATAGTCATGTGATGAGGAGGGATGAAACGCATGTTACTAAAAGAGTTATGAATATAAATGTGGATGGATGGTGAGGGAGAGGAAGGCCAAGGAAAAGATGGATGGACTGTGTGAGGAGTGATATGAAAGAAAAGGGAGTCAGTAATAACGTGACGGGGGACAGGACGGTATGGAAGAAGCAAACGTGTTGCGCCGACCCCAAGTAACATGGGATAAGGGCAGGAAGATGATAATGGTAACTTTTTCCGACAACTATGGCAAACATCTTTTTGTTTTCTTTGTCTAAGTTGGAGTAAAGGCTTTTGGCAGTTGGTTGGTCTTATGACGCGAAATTAAATGAGTAAATTTTGCTTTATGTAAATACAGATAAGCTAAGAAATAAATGCAACATTGAAAATCCGACAATGTTGCCACAATTTCAGTACTTTCGTGCAAAAGCACGGTTTCAATAACCCATGAACATTACTTTGCGTAGGTACACGATGCTATTTACATTATATAAAAATGTGTTTTTCGATAAAATTACAGCAAGTATTATGTTGACCTAGGAGCAATCAGATAGATTTATCATAATAGTAAACGAATAATATAAAAGGATCAAAATCAAAATCAAAATTTCTTTATTCAATTAAGCCATTAGGCGGCACTTTTGAACGTCAAAAAAAAATATATTAAAAGTAACAATAATTGATTCTACCGTCCATTCGGAAATGTAGCTTGTTGTGGAGAAGAATGGACAAGAAACTCCACACTTACTCTTTTAAAATAAAAAGTGTTTACAAGTATTTGGTTACATCATTTCTTGTTAGAAAATAATAAATATATGTGAGAACGATGTAAAAAGACGTGCAAGTAAAAGCGTCTAGAGCAAAATAAACAATTAAAAAAAAAAAAATCAGTACATAGGCAATTAAAAACTGGCCGAGGCAGCTAAGTTATGACCAATCCCAACTGACGGCGCCCGTTCACGAACATGACACATACCACTCAGATCGGCACCACTCAGATCAACCATCATGAAGGGAACCGAATGATCCAACACACGTGCCACCATCAGAGAGACATTAGAGAGAGCATGACACACTATTATCAAGATACGAGAAGATCAAGTACTAATGTCTCATTTCTGTTAAAAAGTTTCAAACTACATTATAAATTTAATTCGCTACACAATACACCAAATGAGCTCGTCACATACAAATGCGAGAAAACATATTATAAACTGTGGGACGACTTCACGGATAAGTGGCCCACCTGCTATATTTACATATCACTCACATTCTTACTGCAAATGAACAAAAACTCGTGAAAGCAGCAACATGTATCTCACGTGAGAGCTTTGAAAATCGACATGATATTACATTGCCTTCTGCAAAGAAAATAACGATGAGAGATATCCTTTGTCACTTTGAAGTCTTGTAGCATTCTCGTTCAAAGGTTAGAATCGAAGCTCTGGAAGTGAACAAGGCGTGTCTACATACTCAATTCCTTTCAGGTTTCTGTAAAAATCCATTTCATCATTAAATGTGTTGAAAATGAAGATGTGTTTTTTATATAGATACAGTTCTTTTGCATGCTCATAATTTATTAATCCCTAACAAATGACTGTTATCCGATTTATGAATAGCAAATTACGCTAAAGTTTAACATATATTGTTCTGCTACAAATTCTTAATTCTGAATTAATTACAAGTATTGTAATATCGGGATAGTGTTCAATTAGATGGAATAGTATTTTATTGTACTCCAAAATAGTTACCGCTCACTTTATATATATAATTATGACGTCTCATCGGTGATGAATAAATACCGCTGTGTGACGTTACACTCGGAGCAGATTACTTACCGCCACCCAGCGCATCGGATATCGCATTGTGTACATGCTTACCTCACCCCTTTACCCGGACAATATTGTCCTGAATCTATTATAATCTATAAGCCCACTATGGTGAAGAGAGGTTCTTGAAGCGACAAATGTCAATATCTTCACAAATTGTATTAATGACTGGCCTAGATTGCATAAGCAAAGCTAATGCTAAGGTTTCCGTGACGGCACGAATTATTTTGTGCGCGGGGTTAAAATGCATGCTATCTCATCCGACAACACGTGCTAAAGAGATAGATGCTGTGATGAGCAGTAAGAAGCTAGTTCGCGTACGAATTAGTACTTTTGCAAGTTTGTAGCGAAATGGACGATGATTTAGGACGAAAACGGGCGCGCGAAATTTTATAAACAGACCTTTGGGAGTCTAGATATCATGAAAAAACGACTAAATGTATATTTACAAAATAAAATTATTTGCATTGTTGAACTACTAATCTATCCGTGTATGGTGGCCGTTTTTAAATTTTCCTTCTTCTTATGGTATTTATTTCCGCCCAAAGATGCGTTAAAATTAGTGTTGAAATATGGAACTTTCGACGTTCATAACTTTCAAATATATATCTTTTTTACTTTTTTGTTTCCATACAGAGCTAGATAATAATGAGACAAATTGATATCATTTTTATTTTGAACGTATATCGTCAAACAGTGGAGTAATCACCAGACTACGTTTGTATGGAAGAATGATCGACTAGTGTAACCTTAACCTTTGAATTCAAAGTTACTTAGTAATAACAGAATCTTTTGAATTATTAATAGATTATAAGGTCACTTTCTAATTCAGGGTAGCTTCAGTCTGATCTCTGGCTTCGTTAAACCTATATTATCGAGTAATAAAAGAACGCGGGGAAAAATAGGCATTCATTGAACATTATTGATTAATATCATCGTGCCGGCAAACAAGAAGAGGGAGAAATAGTACATTACTGCAGCGGCCAGCAAAAGAGGCATTGATGGACGAACGTGTAAATGTGGGCCGAGGCGAAGCCGAGGCACACATACGTAAGTCCATCAATGCCTAGTTGCGGCCAAGGCTTGTATAGTGCTTTTCTCAAATAATGCGCGGAAATTAAAACTAAGTAGTACCTTGAACTCATTTTGTCAAAATCAATGACGAACAACAATAATTGTTCCCGCGTTAGTGTTCTTTTGTTTTTTTTTCCAATAAACAGCGTTCTATTTGCAAGCCAGTTCGAAATTCAAATAAAACCTTTGATAAGTTACCTCCTTGGTTGCTATATTTTGGAGTAAAAGATCGTTCCATTTTTAAATTACACGACAGATATGAGTTTACTATGTAATTTATTTGGCCGCTAGACACGACAGATATGGATTTTCATACATCTTTTGCCGGCCGCTGCGCGCATGTATTTGACCAGTACAGCAATTTCGATTTATCTCGAAGAAGGTTGTCAAAATAATGTTCACATTTCCAAGCATGTTTGAGAAAATAATTTAGACATACGTACTTATAGCGGCGGAATTATCTTATAAAACTGGGAAAAAAGGGCCACCAAAGCAACAGTTTTCAATCATTTTCATTTTGATAAAACTTAATTTAATATTGACGAAAGTTATTAACGAATTGAACAAAATTTACACGTCGAATAATTTATTATCAATCTGAGCATGATGTGAATGATTTTTGAATATAACTTTATTAACGATTACGATTTGTTAGTTGTATTCCAGTATTAGAGGATTATGTTTTTTCTCATATATGTACACAAATTTAGCATATTTAGAAGGAAACCTTCACCATTAAATCTCAGTCTGGAACTCTGGATCCAAATATTTTGATTCTATTAAACCTTTTAACAAAATCGAAGAGTCTAGACAGTACACAAGATTTTGTGTACTGTCTAGACTCTTTATCCTTAAACTTTAACTTTATCAACTTTTCTCGATTTATATGTCGAACACGATTCTGAGTTTCTATAAGGTACAGAGCAACAGATAACATATGCGGAGAACAGAATAACCATTCTGTTCTCCGCATATGTTATCTTTTGCCGTCGACTGTATTTATGTCATGAGTGTTCCAGATTATGTAGAATATCTGCAGACATCGTGCTCATGACTGTATACTTATGTTTAGTTACGCGTGTGTTCGTGATGTACGTGAGATGGCGTGAGACGTAAACTACATAGTTTTAACGCTTAAGAGCCCTGTCGTGTGTAAAGTGAAATGAAATACCTAACATTAAAATTTAATATAGCTTATTTCAAAATATCAAACCATGACTGATCCTTCCGAGATAATAAATATTGTCTCACAGATAGTCAAGCTTTTCCCCTTATAAACGTTTATCTTCAGAACTCAGGTACAATTTAGTTCCGAGTCTGAGTAATTTGTACTTGCCTATTTGTTGAAGTTCAATGGTTTTTGTATATCGTAAGGCTTTTTTTACTGAAATATTACCATTTTTAGTTTTAACAGCTTTCCGAAACAAAGATCTTAAGAAAATTTAAATTCAATAAAAACAAAACTTTCTACGCAAAATTTTTTTATTCCATCCTACAAACAAATTTTCTGTTCCATTTACTTGAGCAGTTCGAGTTTATTCGGGTAACGTTGCTGAGACAAACGTGCTCAAGTTTTCACATCGAACTGCCACCGAATGCGTCTGTTCATCTCAGGAATTGTTTCTGAATGTTAATTAAATACTAAAAACCCTAATAACGAAAGGGTCTGTCTCTTAAACCTGTCCGAGATTCCAGGTATTCTTTTGTTTCCTTTTTCTTAAGTTATTGGTCTTGGTACCTGTAAGCTTTCGGTGAATCTTTGTCTATACTAATATTATAAAGAGGAAAGATTTTTTTGTTTGTTTGTTTGTACCGAATAGGCTCCGAAACTACTAGACCGATTTAAAAATTTCTTTCACCAATAGAAAGCTACATTATTCCTGAGTAACATAGGCTATTTTTTAATCCCGAAAACGGGTCCTGTGGGGTGGCCCACGGGAGTGAAGCCGCGGGCAAATGCTCGTAGAGTATATTGTCGATTTTCTATATACGTTTCTTATTTTATACCTAAGGAAAAAGATGATCATTGCCATATTCTCACAACGTGGACAAGATCACAACAGTCTAAATAACAAGCTGAATATCATGCGATGGATATGACCTATCGAGGTCAGGACAGTTACAAGTCGATTTGCATTCAAGTGGAAATTGCGGATTTATTTTCAACACAACTACGGAGAGTCATCTCACTTTCTTATTTTCTGATTCTCCATAAATATATATATTTATATAAGTATATATTATTATATTAAATATAAATATTGTATATCCGTGTATTTTACCTATTTAAGTATAATTTCAACTTTTTTAAATTCAAAGGTGCCTTTGAATGGTTTAATTGATTTGACTTTAATTTTGAAAATTGACTCAACAGGCCGAGTGTTATGTTATCAACGGATACGTACACGTTGTTGGATGGTCGAGTGTTAGGTTATCTTTGCTAAGAAATAAATAATTTATTTTTAATACCAAATAGTATAAAGGAGTTGTTTAATTGATTACCCTAGAAAATATTAGAATGTCAAATGACGTCACATCTAATGACAGTTAACGATTGGAGGGGGATCGTTTGGAAGCGAGACCGGTTGAATCACTTCATGTGTCTAGTCGGGTCGAGCTTGAAAGGTGGTTGTGTTGACCTAAGTGGATAAATTGTATTGACTTGATGGTAAATTAGTGTGAACTGGAAAATAAAGAATAATTCAAAGTCAAAACTGTATGTTATTTCTGAATAACCAACTACACGACGTGAGTATTATTTATTCTTGAGTTTTTTTTCTACCCACTGTCCTTGGACTCCATGGCTTGTTTTGTAATAGCTCTGTTGTCTTATCTATCTAGTGATCTTTTACAATAATACAAAGATTTAGTCTGACGGTTGCTCTATAACATTAATCACCAGTGCAGCAGTGAAAGCCTACGCTTTCAATAGATGTCATCAGAGCAATCGATTGTTCAGCTGTCCCAATAGACTTCACTGGGATTGCCATCGTAAATTGAGCTTTATTTGTCACATGTAGAGACACACATTTCAGTGAGTCAAGCTCAATTAGCTACTGTCAACCTTTACCAAGATTTTATCCAACGCAATGACGTCTTCGTTTTATGTTCGTACTTAGTACTTGACGCAACGTTATACACATTTTCACTTCTTTATGGCTCAGTCAATTAAAAAATAGCTTCTGATTGTTTATTTACAACTGGTATAGCCATTGACTGACGCCCCCCTTGTGAGCATACTAACAAACCGCAGAATGTTTGAAGCGAAACACTGTGCCGAAATGCACCGACTGAGTTTACTTACTAAAGTTGTTTGAACACCTGTATAATTGCGGCATTACAAGTATTTGCTTAAATAACCAGTGCAATGCAAATTGGCTGGTTTTGCAAACGTTATGCTTTTAGCACATAGAAGCAGCTCGGCGCTGCAAATAAACAAATGTAACAAGTCGTATTTTATACTGAACTTAATGAGCTCAACTAAAAGCCTTTTAGAATGAATAGAGTGGAAACGCAATTTGGCGGCATTCAGATTTATATCAATCAAATCTACCTGGGTATTCAGAAATTAATTTTATCGAAAATGAATAAAAGCTATGCTCACCTGATTAGATGTTACTTGATCTTACTGAATTTCCCTCAATAAATACATATAATGCGATGACCCGTGTAACGTATTCCGGGCTCCTTCGCTTCCATACATTCGAAGTGGCATGATGTACATATAGCTGAGAGCTCACCGACACTTACAGATATTTTCACCAAATTGACGTGTTCGAGAGATTGCGATACGTGTCATGTTTACAAACATAACACAACAAAACATATTGATAAACATTTTACTCTTTCTATTCGTATAACATTATAATTATATTGAAGTAGCCACTCGCAACGTTTGCTTCCAACTATTTCAGAGTAAAAAGCACTTTATAATTTAAACACACACTGTGGGTTGCACATTAAGAATATCACTTTTACCGTCCTCGTTATAAAACGTTCATGGATGAGAAAAAAATTGTTAGTGGTGGTATGCAGAGTTACATTATGTGCCAATAGTTGAACGCACGCCAAACACATCGCCTTATATTAAGGATCGAACCAAGAACTAAGTCAACTGCAAAAGGAATTGGGTTTTTTTGCAACGAAATTGAATTGGTTTAAGTTCAAGCCAAGAATTTGCTGATCAGTAAATAGGGGGCAATACATTTACGAATGGTTGGTTGACCTATGGCTACAACAACTTACAACGATATATTTTTTTGGCCCAAAATCTTAGAAATGAAACATCCATGGGCGGTTAATGTTATTCTAATTTTCTCAGTGCTTCTTCTGTACTAAAGCTGAAACTGTAATTACCTCAACATACAAGTCCATTCATCTATTTTTCAATCACAAGGGTAATACAGAACGCGCAAACAGTACTTGAAAACACCTTAGTGCTTTTCAACGGAAGTCCAAAAATAAATAGCGATTAGCCTCTACATTGCACCGACCTATTTTATCGTATCGACAAATCTTGATTGTGAAGTCAATGAACGGAACTGCACAAGTCAATAGCGTGCGAGGACGTGGAATAAGAAATGTAACGCATGCCTACTTTGTAGACGAGACTTGAGCGGGTTCAGATGAGCTATAAGAGGCTCAGATGGGAGCTGTGCGGCACACGTGAATAATGCAGGTCGCTCTCGGTGACGCTCGGACACTTTAGGGTCGAAAGTGTCAAAGTGTAGACACTGCTATTATTTTGTTCAAAAGTTTATAGATTAGGATGTTTTGAATCATAAATTCTGATTGACCTTCGAACATTTATGAATAAAATATAACGTCATGTCAAGAATATTTGTTGAGTTTGTTTATCAATTGCCAGTCAACATTAGTACAGCTAAACTTAGAAAGCTAAAATCCGACTATTGAAAAATCACGGTCTAAAAAGTATGAAACAAGAAAATTGTTCTCATCTGAAATTGTACACAGTCAAAAAATAACCCTCCCTTTTGCTTCGCCGTAACCGGGTAATAAGCTCATACTCCAAAGCGCTGAACAACAAACTTCGCCTGTCTGCGGCCTGATTTTATGTTTTATTTATTTGTATCTTTTAGTTGACAATCAATGTTTTCTTTCTTTCCTTCATAGAGCAGACAAATTTTCACGAGAAATTGCATAAAACAGTTCAAAATAAGCAGTGTTTTTAACCAAATCTAAACTATTATCGGGTAATAGTTTCATTGTAAACATATCTCAGATTTTGTATGATAGTCATTATTATTTATAAAAGGTTGCTATCAAATTTCAAAATAAATTCCTGGCCAATTTGGTGGAATAAAATGCATTGTCTTTAAATTTGAAAGAAAAGGAAATAGTTATAAAAAGAAAATTAAATGACGTTTCAATGATTTTCGAGTGCAAAAATGGCCAGTATTTTCTTTATGTAGGTTTACAAAATGGTCGGACCATATTGTTAAAGATTTCTTTATTCCATCTACTTAAGGTTTACTAAATTGCAATAAAAAATATATTTTATTAATTAAGTATTAGCTATTTTTAAATTGCCTAGGGGCAATAAACCAACCTACATCATTTGTGGGGTAGAAACTAAAATAAAAGAATGAATATTTTTTAAAGAAAATCAGTTTTTCTTAAGTAATAAAAATAATAGTATAAACTGTAGCGTTACGTATATTTCAGATGAGCTATACGTAAGCCACGTTTATAAAAGTAAAAGTAATTATAAATTAAAATTAAGAAAATGGATATAGATAACAAATTAAGGTCCGGCTTCGCACGACGTGGGCAGCTAGAAAGACAGCAAGTCGGGCAAGAACACGTGGTGAGTCCTAGGTAGGCAGGTGAGCAGTCACCACAACGGACAACCAGGCAAAGGGCTATTAGGCAGGTGAGCAGGCAGCGAGGGTCGATGGTCAAGGCAGGCAATCGGGTAGGTAGGTAGGCACCAGGGAGTGTGGAGGTCGGGCTGTGGCTTCATACGCCGATCAAATGAGCCCTTAAATATGAAGCGGTGACTGACGAGGTTAATGAAAAAGTAAAAATGCTCACATTTAAGTTCCGCACTCAATCAATTATATTTATTGCACTTCAGTGATTTATAAACATTTACAGATTGTATATATTATAGTTTTCAAGAGTTTTCAGATACAATAGTAAACCTGGTAGTATTAAGTAGAAAAACCGACTTTTAGCGTTCAGTCCAGATTCCCAACTAAAAAAGTGACTCCCGTTTTTCTTCGTTCTCTGTGATGTCTCATGGAATTCAAATATCAATTAAGAAATCATGACGAACGAAATAAAACGGTTTATAGAGGAGGCAGTCTGCCGCTGCCCTTATTATGAAAATTGTAATGTACAACGAGCTTAAAGAGTATAGTCCATGGTATGATATGTCTACGGCTTAAGAAAATAAAATAGACATTGTCATGTCAGATAAAAATGTCAGAGTTAAAAATAATATAATAGTTTTGAATGTTAAAACAAGTCGTATGCATTTCAGGTGTATACATTATCAAAGAATACATAAAAATGGGAAACATGAGTTGATACAATTTCAAAAGTTATGAAGATGAAATTTGTAAAGTGTATCAAAAACGTAAGTAGACTAAGAACTGTGGAATGAACACCACAAAATCTCATATCAAAAAGTACATAGATCCCTCGTCAAGTTCGGTCACGTGACGAAATAGTCGCGGTCGCCGGTCTGCCCCCGGGCCGCAATATACCCACCCGCAGACTTGTACCAGCAGGCATTCCGCTTCAACTGCGTCAAAGCAAAATTTCAGAGGACACTGGGTTCATCGGCTTGACCAGAACCGCAGTATAATGGGTCAATATTGCAAGTTTTGTGAAATTGCTGCGTAGCGACTCAGGGTAAAACGCTTTGTTGTTACGTCGCCTCTCATAGTAAATCTCTACACGTACACTGGGCCTGATATTATAATTGAACGAGTTCACCTCTGGGCAATTATTCCGTCTGACCGTCGGAATAGTTATATAATAGCCTCATAATTAAAGACAGTGTTTGCGCAGACCACACAATTCTACTGAATATTGTTATACGCTGAGTGCTTAGCGACTTACTGGACACAGGGGAAGGCCAGTGTGTGCCTACGTACATAACTAGGTATGTACCTGTAAACAAGACTACATTATAAAGGGGTAGTTTCACATCAAGTTTATTTCCACAAACAAGGATAATTATTAGCATTCAATATTGACAAACCAAATAAGAATTCAATCTAATTATAAGAATCAGCTTAACTCTCATGAAAACTAAATTTTCTTATTAAGACTAATAAATGAAGTGCCATTTTATTTGAGGGATAAATTCAGCGGACGAGGCTAGTTCTGTGTACAACTTTTTATGAATAAATTCATTATACTAATGAACTATATCTGCTGCTCGGACGTGGCTGTTGTATTGTCTGTAATTAATTCATGAACGAATTCAAAAGTGTGAACAGGGTTTTACATGAACAAGTGAGGCTTAACTGTCTTCGTATGAAAAATTAAACTGGTTGGATAGACTGCAACCTGGACCGCACATGTTCGAATTTCATTATATTCAAAATTATGTTTTGGTTAATTGTGGTTACGTCTTCATGTTTTTTTTTGTTATAGTTAGTTTATTGAGTGCTAATGCTACATGATTATTAAATATTCATAAAATGCCGTGCGGAAACTGGTTGTTGCGAAGTAAATAGAAATAAGTATCAAAAGAGGCATCCTACGATAAAGGTACATAAATGATACACATGTTTGCATTGATTTACTCAAGAATATCTTCTGTTGTCCGTTATATTTTCACTTTTCCGGATGCAGTGCACTTGCCTAGCAAAAAGGCAAAAAGGCTAGGCAGATGATGAATAATTTATAAAACTAGTCCAACACAATTAGTGACTTTTATTGCTTTTATATAAAAATAAAGTTAAGCATTAGTGCTTATATATGGAGGGGACAACGTAGGCCCGACAATAAGTCGTAAGAAACTAAAAAAAAAGGTTTGTATAAACGAGATAAAGAGTTATTTCTCCGTAGTTAATCGTGACCTACTGTGTTAGCTTAGCTGGTGTTGACACATTTTACATCACAAACAAGATTCCAATTTTCAAAAGAGACAAAAACCATTTTTTTCTCTGGAGATTTGCCAAGTTATCGAGTCTAGATTACTGTCCTTCTGGTAGATGCCAAGGAAGGAGTGGCTGACGAATATCTTCATAAATAATTCGACAGGCCGTTTGACATATGTTTCATTTGCATTGTGTTAGAGTATCGGAATAAGCGAGAATTGTTACGCTGATCTTTGAGTATCGGATGTTTATCCAAAAATGTGCTTATCTGAGTGGAAATAGAAAAGAAAATGCTGTTAACCTGCTCTAACGTTATCCCTTTACTGGAAAAGTACATTTGCTTGATGCTTACTTTTTGGTCTTAATATGTTTTCTACGTAAAGTTAATGTGAAAGCTCTTTAAAATTGAAATAATATAGGTACTGAAGTTGTCATTAATATAAAATTATGATAAAGCATGAATATTCAAATGAATATTACATACGTCAAATGTTTGCAATGTTAGCATTTTTCATCATATTTGATTACGGACGGGAAAGAGGAGGATTATTTTAGAAATAACAAGTAAAGGACCTAGGTTTGCGCATCGATATCACCCTTGACTGCCGTTCTCAAATTGCTAGCGTCAGTCAGAACGGTCACTGGAATGCTGCGGGCTCTGTATTGTTTAAAAAAAATGATTCAAGTTCAATCAAGCGGGTGCCAGAGTCATTGAAAAAATAATGGTGAACGTCATGGTTTAAGAATTCTGGCGTACGCAGCAAAAAAAACACTCTCATAATATAATACCGTTGCAGATATTACCGCGCCTTTATTCACAAAACTTATTGCAAACTCCATGATATTTTTCACCTCGCAGGCGCTCCTACTGTTCTTGTTTCTCGGGTGACTCAAATCCGGAGGGGACTGCGGAAAGAATCCGCTGTGTTCGAGGACCTCCAAGATATGTAAGAACGGCGGCACCTGCAGGTGAGCGGACGCATTGCCTTCAGGTTATCGTCTCGTAGATACATTGTTTCTCAAAAAAGGAATACCGATGTCACCAGCATTATTTTACGTAGTGCAATTTTCTCGAATCCCTATCCTACATTAAGTTTTTTGAAACAGGCAAATGTGTAGAAACACATTTTCTATTTTATTTCCAGAGACCGAGCCACATCTGTATGTAAGGGTCCCACTTAACTTTTGAAACAATTCCTTTTTTGCGTCATGTATCCTTAATGTCGTTGGGTTTTTTGTTCTGGAACAAAAATGGGATACAGTAGCATAAAAGTATGCTATGTTGTATTAGTACTTCGTGTACATTTTTGTTGTTAACAGATGTTTTTCTCCAGAGCTTCAATCGTCGAATCCTACAAAAATGTTCATAAAAATCAACCTTCGGGCGTTATTCATTCATAAGCTGCATGTTTCGACAGACAGATGGGCCTAGCCGCCATTAGCTGTATTGTATCTGCGCGCCGACTACACGGGGAACCTGTGCGAGGCGTAGATAGCTCCGATGAAGAATTAGTCTGTTTCTTGCTTCTATGCTAGATAGAGCTATATAGCAAAAGGAATGCCTGTCACAAATTAGGCTCTTCTGGTGCAGGCTACAATTTCTATTTTCTAGACTAATTTACGAGTCTCTACATAATTATGTTGGATAGAATAAATAAAATGCTATTTTGTTACAGAATGTGGTATTGAGGATTGTGCAGAAGGTTGTAAGAAAGGAACAGCTTGTGACTGTAACCCAAAGGATACACACGTCTATCGATGATGTCAAGAAGCGGTGTCAAATTGAATAATATACCTTACTATCATAGACGATGTACGGTTATAGCATCAACACGATTTGAAACAAGACTGGAATTAGTGGATCAAGCAGGTGTTAAATATCTCAAGGAGTTATAAAACGGGTATCTACTGAGAAATAAGAATATAATAATGATGATATTTAAGTACAAGAATAACAAAACTATTTTATCTTTCTCAGTTAACAAGCTATTTGAAGGCATCAAACATAACATTGGAAGATGAAATATAAATTCTAAACACAGGGCATATCTGTATAATGGTGAGTGCTGGTAGTAGTGGTAAGCGTGTTGTGTACATGTGTGTGTGTGACAGCGCGGCTGGAGACCACGGTATGCGCCCTTGCTGTGGGTGTGCGCGTGTGGGGCGCTTTCAGGTATATCTCAAACACTAAAGTGGAACAATTAGTTCGCCGGAAATCTGAAATTAATAGCTTTGTTTGAGTAATCTGGAGACAGGACACCGAAAATTAAGAGCAACCGCACGCGGGATACACGAGATCAATAAGACGACCTCGACTTACCATAGTGGCTCGTTTGCTTTGCTAACAGAGTTAATAAGTAAATAAAAACAGATAGAAAGGGAACAGATAGCTAAAATGTTAATAGATAAGGAAATATTGAGCGCTATTCCTCTCTCCTAGACACTGACTGTATCTAGAATGTTGCTGTGCCCGACAGGGTCCATAATTGTTTCTGTAACTTATATTTACCACCTGTATGTACATTATGGATGCAATAAATTTAATTTGAATTTGAATTTGAATTTTAAGTCCAATCGAGTATGAGGTAGGTGCATGGAACATCTTTTTTCTTTCAGTGACTCTAATTTTCTTTACGGCTCTTAAAAATAACATTACAGTCATAAGTTAAATTACTTTAAGAACTACGCTCACTTTATGTATAGTACATTTTTTTGCGTGGAGGATTGCATATGCATACTAACTACACTGCCACGGGGAGATAGTGCAGCTATGTGGGACTCCAAGCCACTAAAACTTCTCGGTGTCACAGATCATATAATACTACAGTACAGATACCCAAACATAGTAGATGTATAGATTCAGATTATTATTGGAAAATAATGAAATAATACACTTTATTCACTTAATGAAACGTTAACAAAATATTTGTTTTGTTTCACGGAAAATAAAATGACATAATTTTGATTGCTGCTATCAATTCGATGTGCTCGTATATATTTTTCATCAGTAGTTTATGATCTCTTTTTTGCCACCTTCATGCACCTCATTTTTTTACCACCACGCTTGCCTAGAAGTAGTCCTATACATTCTTGACTTAAAGACCCCTAGCTATCGGGGAAGACAGACACTTATCCCTGTACTATTTACATGATGGCGTACTAAAAACGTTTACTTGTTCCTCGTGAGCAGCAGCACTTAACATTCCCTGCATAATGTATTTCGTCGCCTGAAGCCTTCGGTCCGAACTCCGCCGCACCAATCTCGTCTTGTAACAGCTGTTTACATTACCGTTTTTCAAAATTAGCTATACGTGTGTTGGATTTTTTGTTTCGTTGTTTTATTTAAGGACATTTTTACGTTTCACAATCACAATAATGCATAACGTGGGCATGTGTTGTTCGAGGCTATTTCATGGAATTACTTTTAATTTATAGCAGATTACCGGCTGATCCTGCGTTTGTAAGGATTTAATTGATTCGTTTGAATAATAAACAGTCCAATGATAATTTCGATTGCATTCTCTATCTGTAAATGGTTATCGAAAACAGACAGAGTTGTTTACGTTTAATTAGTCTTTAAGGAAACAAATTAAATTTATACAATAACATGTAGCTTAACACATGGAAAAAAAATACCTATAAGGAACGAAACACATCTCCCAATCCGGCTGGTCTCCATGGGAGAATTAGACCAACCTTCCAGGGGTAAAAACTTAAAGTAAACACACAAATAATAACTTGCTCTATAAAGCTCTCTGGAGGAAACGTTCGCTCACACTATGTGTAAGGATCATGCATGCCATGTTAATAGGACTGAGAATGTTTTTAAGTATGTTTATTTGTTATTTTATTATTTTAAATTAAGCAAATAATTAAACCATTAGCGGCTAGCCTTGCCATATGGCACGAAAGTAGTTGTTTTAGTTGCCCGACCATAAATCATAAACTATATTTTTTGGTTTACATTTTCGTGGAAAAGTTTTTATCTACGTTCAAAACACACGTAATGTCGTCATCAAGTAAGTACCGAGAACTAACAGTAGAGAGAGACACGATTTAGTGACAACTGACACGGGTAGTTTACATCGGATCCGTGTCATTACCTTATCTACCCGCATTTGGACAACGAGATACCGCTGAATGTGTTCCCTGGCGAATTCACAATTGGTTTGTTGAACCATTTTTTTTTTAAGAATTGGAAAGATCATATAAAGGGTCTTTCAACAAGGACGGATCGATGTTAAAATTGAATAAAAGATATTAACGAAATTTATTTTTTATTTAAAAAGCCCATTTATGCCAATTATGGATGGAATATGACATCGTTCAAATTTCCGCCGCGGCTTCGTATGGTGGCACGAATCCGAGAGGTCCAATTTTTAATGACTCTGCTGCATAGATCCGGCTGAATCCGAGCGATGGCCTGCGTTATGTTGGCTTTCAGGGCAACGGTCGAATGTGGTTTATTGGCATAGACCTGCGACTTCAGAAAACCCCACAAGAAAAAGTCTAGCGGAACTCTAACTCTACCCTCAAACCGTTCATGCAGAATGTCGATTGTGTCGTTCGCTGTGTGGCAAGTAGCGCCATCTTGCTGGAACCACATGTCGTTCACGTCCATATTGTTCAATTCAAGCCAAAAGAAATAGTTTATCATTGATCTGTAGCGCTCGCTCGATCTATGCAGCAGAGTCATTAAAAATTGGACCTCTCGGATTCGTGCCACCATACGAAGCCGCGGCGGACATTTGAACGATGTCATATTCCATCCATAATTGGCATAAATGGGCCTTTTAAATAAAAAATATATTTCGTTAATATCTCACACACATCTTGTTTTATTCAATTTTAACATCGACCCGTCCTTGTTGAAAGACCCTTTATAAGTTTCATACAAAACTATTTTTAGTTATTTTTTTCATTGTAATTACAATGTAAAATCCAATCGAAAATATTTTTTTGAATCCAGTACCGAAAACACCCCGACAGTTTTCCGAACAAACCCGAGCCCGTGTGACGTCACACCGTTCATTTCTACTCATTGTGGCACATAGCTTATACAGTGTTTTGACTTTTAACCGATTCAATCTTGTTATTATCGTCAATATATTGATGAATATCGAACGAATCGATATCGAATTTGGTGAATGCCACTCTTTATTTTGTATTGTGCGTTTAGTTTGTGCAGAATAAACAATTTTTCTTTCTTTCTTTCTTTCTAATATATTGATCATAAATATCGAACCTTAAAAGTTATCGTGCTTGCTTCGTATCATTATGTACGAACACTACAAAAAGATCCCTATTATATGTGTTTCGCGCAATAGCCAAGTACAATCTGTACTAAATTTGAGAAATATTCTATGTCTAACTAGATTCCAATTATAATCTGTTAATTATGTTGTTATCTTGTTTTAATTTAGTATAAGATCCGCATTAATTACTTACTTTTATCATTACTGACTAAGAAAAGTAAATTTTTAAGGGAACTTTCGAGCAAAGTTGACATTGTTGTATAATTACGTAACTTGAAAACATATTTTTATGTTTATGGAGATATATTCATTATGTTATTCTTAAATGACAGATATAGGCGTAAAACTAATATTTCTGTTTGAATTATGAAAATCGGTCGACGCATTTATGAGATATTACTGACGAATTAGTGTAAGGTAAATCTACCAAGTTAATATTTTCACGTTTCTGTTCTACAAACTTTTTAGTGTTTGTATATATGTAATATAGATAATAATATTATTTATTATTTTATTATTTATTTAATTTTTTTTTTTTTTTATTTATTTTTTTTTTTTTTTTTTTTTTATTTATTTATTTTTTTTTTTTTTTTTTTTTTTTTTTTTTTTTTTTTTTTTGATTTTTTTTTTTATTTTTTTTTTTTTTTTTTTTTTTTTTTTTTTTTTTTTTGATTTTTTTTTTTGTGTTTAATATTATTAAGGAATATGTAAATAATGTGAATTAACGATTTTGACGAAAATTTATGTTTATGTGTAGGTATCATATTTAGTGGTATCTAATGAAATCTTTTGATATCCAATCGTGTTTGTTTACTTTTTATTTTACACCAATATCACCTACCCATATGTAAAAACGATTAAGTTACGACAATTATGTTTCTAAATGTACCTGGTAAACAACAATAACTAACACCGGTTCACTAACACGTAATATTCATTACAACTAGTAAATTTATGCTCAAAACTTCCAAATCGTCCATCAGGTGGGTATATTATCGACATTAGCCTTTATGAATCCTTTATCACACATGACTAAATAAAATTTGTTGTTTAATAATATTTTTGCAATAATTTTCGGCTATTTTTAGTCAATTCACGTGCAGTTGACACTGTATTATCGTGAAATTCCTTGAACGTTATGACGTCACCAACATGGCGACGAATCATGGCCCGTTTGTAGACAGGTGGTTCTTTTTAAAATTTTATCGATTTTCAATTGCTTATAATAAATTGAAATAAAAAAATAATTAAGAGATTTCTGCAACGACAATATAATTTATGATATGTAAAGTTTCAAAATACATTTAAAAAATCGTATTTTTAAAAAAATTCAACAACCCAATTCTGTCAACGATCACAGGTTGAATATACAATTAATGGTTTTAAAAAAAGAGTGTTAATTGTCTCTGTATGGTATCTTAGGTAGGTATATCAGGGTCGCGGATAAATTTGAAAGAGAGTTACCGCGGCCCTGGCACAAGCAAATGGAGGAACACGGGTGGGTTTTAGTCAGTGAAAGTCTGACACGCCCTCCCGCTTCACCCAGAGCGGGAGAAGTCATTAGATGATTTCCCAACCAAAGAAAAAAAAAAAAAAGGTAGGTATATCAAGATGTTGAGGCATTGTCTGCATGTCTATTATCTATAGTTTTTGCATTGCGTCAAGGGAATCAACCTCGTGGATTTTCCAAGTAGGTACTTAGATAATTGGGTGACATCCAAAAAATTTCACTTATTTATACATTTACATAAGACATTCACACAGCTCCTCATGTATTAAGTTTGTAACCCTTTGGCTGATGACGACGGTTGACGGCTCGAGTACCCTGCTGCCCTTTCACCGGGTGATGCTTTTTGTAATCACATTAACCCAAACAGATTTTACCTGTGTTCCTACGTAATCCTAATTAAGGCAGGAACATTATGATCATGCATGACAATAACCAGCCAGTCCTTCTGTATCGTGGGTGTGTATGGAACATCATCATTCATGGTGTTACCTGAGGTCAGCAGGTAAACTGGCAACCCAAAGCTTGCGGTCACACTAAAAGCTGGCAACCTTATATTCCTATTTTCTTAGTGACGTTGAATACATTTGAAAAAATATGTATTTAGGGTTAACTATCAACATTAAAATCTCAATTTATTTGATTAGGATAATTCCGGCTAGATATTTCCAGGCAACCCTGCAGAAATCTATTCTACTATCAAGTATCGTTCATGAAAATTAATTTCAATCAAAAACCCCGATTCCTGCAGATTTCTGCATTCGCATCTTAGGCTTATTCATATTTGGGCATAATATATGTAATTCCCCTGACCGTTTATGAAAAGCCGATTAACAAATTATATTTGTCTGATATTAAGCTAAGTTTACGCGCATGTCACGGTAGCTATGTGACACATCGGTTACCCCAGACAATTATTTCATCTTCACTTGGTTTATGGAATCATCATAATACTCGTAAGGGGAACCCGATCACTTTGCACATTTTTTTTTGTTCGGATTTCATTTTACCGAAAACTATTGACCGACGTCTCTTTTGCTATATGCATTATTTGATATATTTTCAGACCATCAAAGTATCATGTGGCATATGTATTATTTTACCGAACTACATTTCGCCGATTTACAAAATAACTTTTTGCTTTTGGCCGAAGCCTCTTTTGAACTTTTTTCATTTGCCATATTTTCACCAAACCGAAACAACATTTTAGGGAATATTAATTAGTCACAAATATATAGCCGGCAAAATCGACTTCACGCAGTCTTGTCTGTGTTTAAGTATTTATTCGAATTTTCATGCAAATGATTTATTAATATCTAGCTGTCATGCATTAGACATTTTTATTAATTAATTATTTCAAAGAATTTGTGCAAGAGCGAGCGAAGCGAGCTCGGGAATTTAGGTCACCCCGACACGGATAGGTTAGGTTCGAAGCGGATAACGGGAGATGAAGTGAGCGAACTCAGCTCCCGTCATCCACTTCATGTTAGGTAACTTTAGACCCTGCAGACAGATTTTTTTTTGCAAGTTGCTGGCTTCAACATTTGTATATAAAATAAATATTTACTATTATTTAATTAAAATAAATATTTATTTAATTATATTTGATATGCATTTAAAAAAAAAAGATTTCGAACAAATGTTATTTCGGCTAAGTGTAACTTCGGTAAAAAGTTTTTCGTCCAAGTGAAACATCGGAGTAACGAAAAAAAATCGAATTGATAATAGGTCAACAGAGACAGTGGCATACGTGACTTCAATGAAGTAAAAAATCGACGGATTACGAATGGGCAATGGATGGAAGCTTAAAGTTAGGTAGTAGCACAATGCCTAAAACATAAAAGTATAATTTCAGATTTTATTTTAGTGAGCATAGTATGATTAAATGAGGAAACAAATGAGGAAGACATCATTTCAGTACATTGTGTATCACGTTGAAAACACTTGTTGAATAAACGCTAAAATCTGTTTTATAAAAATGCAGTGAAGTGTAAATAAATATCTCGAGCTAAATACTCTATAGACCTCACCTGGTAGTAAAATGGATTACTTAAAGTCTCAGTGGATGTTGCGTGATGCGAATACAGAGAAAAGTGTCGGGTAACTAAGTTATGTAGATACCTATATAATAGGTATGATACGAAGAAATGGTAGTTAAATGAGTGTTTTTTAGGGTTCCGTACCCAAAGGGTAAAAACGGGACCCTATTACTAAGACTTCGCGATCCGTCTGTCTGTCTGTCTGTCTGGCTGTCTGTCTGTCCGTCTGTCGCCAGGCTGTATCTCATGAACCGTGATAGCTAGACAGTTGAAATTTTCACAGGTGATGTATTTCTGTTGCCGCTATAACAACAAATACTAAAAACAGTATAAAATAAATATTAAAGGGGTGCTCCCATACAAAAAACGTGATATTTTTGCAGTTTTTTGCTCGATATTAATAACGGCAACAGGTAGACACTTGAAATATTCACAGAATGTGTAGTTGTATATTTACTTCAAAAAATAATATTTAATAAATTAAAATAAAATAAATTAAGGGGGGCTCCCATACAACAAACGTGATTTTTATGCAGTGTTTTGCGATAATGGTACGGAACCCTTCGTGTGCGAGTCCGACTCGCACTTGGCCGGTTTTTTTTTGTTAATATTGCCTTTATGTTGTATGAATAAAGACATTTTTGTGTAATATTTGTTTCAAAATCACGTATTTGAACTAAACGCAATGATACACCTGAAATTGTTTGTTATTCCTACAAAATTATCAGGTATAGGTACTATAACTAAAAAATGTAAGAGAAACTTTAAACAAAACAATATAATATGTGTTTTGTCTGCTTAACTTCTGTAAACAATAGCAAGTTAATAATAATATAGCTACGAGTCGAGGATGAAATACACTAAGTAGTTATATAAAAATAGCAAACCTTTAAATATAAATTCAACAATCGAGTTCTGAAATAAGTTTTATTCAATTTCCTCATCATCTAGATTTATGTTCAAGATTTATTCCGAGGGGAATCGTATATTTTTATTGGCTAAGGAAACATGGGTTCCGCAATCAATTGTGTTTGTCTGTGAACAAGACGATATTGTGCTCAGTATTCGTTGTGTACACGTATAGGGTTTAAAAAAAAAACCATATTTCACAATAACAATGTTTAATGAATGCCAGGCATTTTTAATTAGAATATAGAAAATTCATACCTTTTGACGGATATGGTAAATTTTCATTTCAATGCCAACATTCATAGCTCTATTCGGAATTTCAATATTTGCAGGAAATAGGCGCTTGAACAAATAACGTTGGGGTAAGCTTCAAAGCGTCAATCGTATTTTCGAATTGTTTTGCTGTTATGGCTTTGCTTTAGTACAGTAATTTTCTCTTGTAAAGCATAGACGTTGATTTTATTAAAATTGTTACTTGTAATGTCGGATTCTTATCTAAATATATAAAAGAAGAAAGTGACTGACTGACTCACTCACTCACTTACCAACAACGCACAGGCCAAACGGCTGAAGCTTCAATCATGAAACTTGGCACTTAGGTTCCTTTCGTAGTGTAGGTGAGCACTAAGAAAGGATTTTTGGAAATTCCTCCCCTAAGGGCGTGAAATAGGGGATGAAAGTTTGTATGAAAATCCGTCAGTTTTAAAGTCAGGGTCTTCATATTTTGGGTTTAGGCTGAAGATTAAAAAATAACTTACACGTGTCTCAGCGATTTTGAAGATTCCACCCCCATGAAGGTGAAAAGGGGGATAAAGTTATGGGAATATTTAAATTGTCTAAAGTCTTGAAATTTTGCATTTAGATACTTTATACTGTGCAGGCATCCACTAAGAAAGGATTTTTGTGAATTCCACCCCTAAGGGGGTGAAATAGGGGATGAAAGTTTGTATGAATGTCGGTCAGTTTTGAAGTTAGGATCTTCGAATTTACCCTACCTACCCTACCTACCCTACCTACCCTACCTACCATACCTACCCTACCTACCCTACCTACCCTACCTACCCTACCTACCCTACCTACCCTACCTACCCTACCTACCCTACCTACCCTACCTACCCTACCTACCCTACCTACCCTACCTACCCTACCTACCCTACCTACCCTACCTACCCTACCTACCCTACCTACCCTACCTACCCTACCTACCCTACCTACCCTACCTACCCTACCTACCCTACCTACCCTACCTACCCTACCTACCCTACCTACCCTACCTACCCTACCTACCCTACCTACCCTACCTACCCTACCTACCCTACCTACCCTACCTACCCTACCTACCCTACCTACCCTACCTACCCTACCTACCCTACCTACCCTACCTACCCTACCTACCCTACCTACCCTACCTACCCTACCTACCCTACCTACCCTACCTACCCTACCTACCCTACCTACCCTACCTACCCTACCTACCCTACCTACCCTACCTACCCTACCTACCCTACCTACCCTACCTACCCTACCTACCCTACCTACCCTACCTACCCTACCTACCCTACCTACCCTACCTACCCTACCTACCCTACCTACCCTACCTACCCTACCTACCCTACCTACCCTACCTACCCTACCTACCCTACCTACCCTACCTACCCTACCTACCCTACCTACCCTACCTACCCTACCTACCCTACCTACCCTACCTACCCTACCTACCCTACCTACCCTACCTACCCTACCTACCCTACCTACCCTACCTACCCTACCTACCCTACCTACCCTACCTACCCTACCTACCCTACCTACCCTACCTACCCTACCTACCCTACCTACCCTACCTACCCTACCTACCCTACCTACCCTACCTACCCTACCTACCCTACCTACCCTACCTACCCTACCTACCCTACCTACCCTACCTACCCTACCTACCCTACCTACCCTACCTACCCTACCTACCCTACCTACCCTACCTACCCTACCTACCCTACCTACCCTACCTACCCTACCTACCCTACCTACCCTACCTACCCTACCTACCCTACCTACCCTACCTACCCTACCTACCCTACCTACCCTACCTACCCTACCTACCCTACCTACCCTACCTACCCTACCTACCCTACCTACCCTACCTACCCTACCTGAGTCTCTCGCGATCCCCCGTCCTCGCTAGTTCAGTTTAAAGCGACTCCGCGCTCAAAAATCGGGAAAATCAGAAACTTATCGCAGTTTTCAGTGAGTGATAGCTTAGAGTGTTCGGGCTAGTGGGTGCTGTATGCGCGCACCAAGAGAAATCATCGGACTCCACTTTTGGGATTTTTCCTGGGTAAAAGAAGAAAAATTCAGAAAGTATTTTTCATAAACCCTTAAACGCTGTTGAATTCTGAGTGGTGGGCCCCTGATTTTTTGGAGTGCTGGGCTGCGCCCTCGCTGCCCGCACATTCTGAGGTGTCCTCCAGATTTTTCCGGTGCAACACCGGAGACCTGCAGGCGAAAGAAGAAATACCACCCTTCTTCCAAGACTTCGCCTGGGGGCGAGAGACAAATATTGGTTTTGCCCACCTGTGGGCCATCGACGAGTCGTGAAGTTTCCGACACCAAAACTATTCAATAGTGTGTGACAAAATTTTTACAGTGCAGTTCTTCAACATAACCTCAAAGTGTTTTTTCGCTAGTGATTAGCTCGAAAGATAAAGCGAACACATACCTTTTTTATTACGGGATATTAACCCTCTGTGTGGCCTTCAGCTATATCCTGACTTTCAGATTTTTAAGTGAAAAACTCGAGAGCGTAATTACACATCAGTGAGACCACGTTTTCGGTACTTAACCTCAAATAAAAAACGTGGTCCAAAAATCCTGATGTGAAAATTTTCTGAGTGTTATAGACATACCTGCCTGTTCCGAGCTGACTATAGAGCTGACTATAGAACAGCTCCACAAATCCTCAGCAGGAAACTTCGAGGGAACTCCTCAGTCTCTGGCCTGACGTCACCCGAGGTTGGACTTGTTTTGGACACCCGCTCCCCACTTCTTCAAATACCTATCCCCCCCGCCACTTTTACACCCCCCCCCCCCTCCCCCCCGCCTTCACCCCCTCTGAACTTTGGATTTATACCCCCCCCCCAACCCCCTCAAATTATCTCACCCCCCTCGGGTTATCTCGGCCAAAAATAGTGGTAGACCACCCGAGTTTGGGTCCATTGTGACCGGCTTGAGGAACCCTATTTTTTGGCCCCTACAGAAACACCCTCAAAAAATCCCCCCCCTCCCTCCCTTCACCCCCTCTAAACCTTGGATTTCACCCCTCCCCCCAACCCCCCTTCCAAATTACTTCCCCCCCTTAGTTTATCTCGGCCAAAAATAAAGGCAGACTATCCGAGCTTGGGTCCATTGCGACTGGCTTGAGGAGCCCTATCTTTTGGCCCCAACAGAAACCCCCCCCCCAACTCTTATTCCCCCCCTCTCTTATTCCTTATTCTTTTACCTTACCCCCTCTTCCTATCTCGGCCCAGGTCAGAGCTGGACCATCCGAGCTTGAACTCATCCTGACCGGCTCGAGGGGCCCTACCGACTGGCCCCAGCAGAATACTTCTCTCTGCACAAGCTCAGCCAGAACTAATAAAAACATCCGAAGCGCCCAGACTCGGACGACATTAGTTCCTGAGCACCACCAGACCGTATTCTTAATTTTTTTGTATTATTTTAAGGACTTATAGCAGCATTATTGTGCTGCTATACATTTAGGCTAAGATTATATAAGCATTTTATTGCTTATTATTGTGTAAATTATTAAACTGTGGACATATAGTAGTACTTTTGTGCTACTATATATTAGAATAAGTTTAGATTAGATTTTTAACTTGGGACATTCTCGCAAGAGAATTATTTAAAAACTCTGACATCTGACACACAAAAAAGGGGTATCTTTACAATATCCCCTTTTTTTACTTTTACACATAATAGAGGTGCTCTTTACAACACCTCTATCTTGACACATACTAATCCCAGCCACCCCTCACTTTCCAAAATGTCCGGAATGCCTGGTGTACGCACGCCACGCACGCCGGTTCCGCACTCGGCGACAACCAAACCCCCGACCAAAAGCCCCCAGAGGGCACCTGAGGAGGCAGGACCATCGGCGCAGAGCGTCAGAAGGAGCGTGGGTGAATGGGAGGCGGGTAGAACTGTCACTAAGAGGACTCCCCTATCCAAAAAACTGGACCAACCACCTCCAGTAATGTCGATATCCTTCGACGTCGGCAGCCCGCCTACCCAAAGAAGTAAAGTCGCCGAGGCGAGGATCTGCTCAAATAAAATAAAATCATTAATGACCACATCTAAGACGACCAAAAATGAGACTAAGGCGGAGGTCAAGGCGCAGGCAGACCGGCTCTACCGGCTAGTGAAGGAACTTGAGCAGGTAAAAGCCCCCCCAACCATCAACACAACGGCATCGATCGGGACCCAAGTCCAGGAGGAGCCAAGGGCTGAGCAAGTCCCTCCCCCGTCCTCAGAAGCTATCTGTGGGGTCGAGACCAACTCCCTCAGGCGAGCTCTAGAAGAGCATAGCCGAAACCTGGCCGAGAACAGCCTAAAAATGGACAGGCTGAAAGAGGCGCTACAAGCTAGCCGAGACCAGATGGTCTCGTATGCTAGCGTGGCGGCAAGTCGGCCTTCCAATCAGGCTCCGAAGCAGACCACACTACATTCCATCGTAGTGTCAGCCAGGGATGAGAAGGAAACGGGGGAGCAAGTCCTGGACCGACTTAGGAAGGTCGTAAATGCCAAGGAAGGGGGTATAGCGGTAGAGAAAGTGAGGAAAGCAAAAGATAGGAGAATAATTGTGGGCTGTAGTACAGAAGAGGATAGGGAAAAGTTGAAGGAAAAGATTAGGAGGGCACCCGAGCTGGAAGCCCAGAATATTAAAAATAAGAACCCACAGGTTGTGTTGCGCGGCGTAATGCAGTACAATACAAACGAGGATATACTTAAGGCGCTTAAAAACCAAAACGCCACCATCTTTCGCGACCTTCAGGATGAGCAGGCGAAAATAGAAATAATATACCGAAAGCGAGCCAGGAACCCGCACATGTGTCACGTAGTGATGAGGGTCGCCGCAGAGGTTTGGCGGCGCATGCTCGGGGTTGGGTCGGTGCACGTGGAGTTTCAGCGGGTGACGGTCGAGGACCAATCTCCGCTGGTCCAATGCTCGCTCTGCCTCGGGTATGGGCATAGCCGACGCCTTTGCACAGAATCTGTGCCAAAGTGCAGCCACTGTGGCGGTCCCCACATGAGGACGGAGTGCGCGGACTGGGCCGCTGGCCTACCTCCAAAGTGCTGCAATTGCGCGCGCGCCAAGACTGATAGCACAGACCATCATGCTTTCAGCTCGGAGTGCGTAGTTAGGAAGAGATGGGATGCAATAGCCCGATCTGTTATAGCGTATTGCTAAGGGCAACCCGGAGACTCCTGCCCAACAAAACGCAAGACCATACCGTGTGGCCCAAGCAAACCTACAACGCAAGGACCTGGCAACGACCGAACTCTTTTTAGAGGCCAGTAAAAGGAAGATCGCGTGGGCGCTGATCCAGGAGCCATACGTGGGAGGGGCGCGGAGTATGAGGAACTACCGAGGTTCGCGAATCTACCAGTGCGAGGTTGATGGAAGTGGGAGGGTAAAGGCGGCAATTGCCGTCTTTGATAGTGACTTGGACGTCATACCCTACCCAAAATTCACCACAAACAACATCGTTGTGGTGGGGATCCGGACCAAAGCCTGGGAGATCGCAGTAGTTTCTTACTACTTCGAGCCAGACCAACCCATAGGGCCATACCTGGACCAGCTGACCCGGATCAAATCGGAAGTGGCCACCGGTAGATTGCTGATAGGCGGCGACGCGAACGCTAAGAGTTCTTGGTGGGGCAGCATCGTCGAAGACTCTAAGGGCGAGGAAATGTCCGGAACCCTGGAGGATCTAGAGCTTCAGGTACTGAACACTGGTGACACTCCCACATTTGACACTGTCAGAGGTGGTAGAGTGTATAAAAGCCATGTGGACGTCACGGCATGCTCGCTCGACCTTTTTGACCTGGTGGACGGCTGGCGGGTCGACACAGGAGCAACATCCTCGGACCATAATACCATATTTTTTAACATCAATGTAAAAAAGGAAAAAGGGATCAACATAATTAGAACTACAAGGAAATATAATACAAGAAAAGCGGATTGGGAAGCATTTAAAATAAAATTGGTGGAAAATAAAACTGAAAGTAACTTAAATTTAGACAGAATACAAAATTTGAATAGTAAACAAGACTTAGAAGAAACAATAGTAAAATACAGTAAAATCATTGAATTAGCATGCGAAGATTCCATTCCTAAGACAAATAGTAAAATTAAAATCAAATGTCCGTGGTGGTCCGAGGAGCTCACGGAAAAGAAGAAGAAATTTACCAGATTAAAGAACCGTATCCGCAATGCCGCGCCGGTCCGGCGAGCGATGGTCGTCGACGAGTACCTGAAGGCCAAAGAAGAATACGAGATGCTAGCAAAGAGCGCCCAATTCGCCAGTTGGAAGGAGTTCTGCCGAAAACAGGATCGGGAAGGGGTCTGGGAGGGAATCTACAGGGTGATTGGTAGGACCGCTAGAAGGCAGGAGGAACTGACCCTATGCAGCGATGGTGTATTTCTCAACCCAAGTGAATCGGCCGCTCTACTCGCAGATACGTTCTACCCCGAAGACAGAGTAGACCAGGACAACGCTGACCACAGGCGAATTAGAGAAGCGGCCAGTCGAGTAAATGAGTGGGTTCATGATGAATATCATGATCCACCATTTACCTCGCTGGAGCTGAAGACCGCCGTGGCAGGTTTCAATCCCAAAAAGGCACCAGGAGGGGATGGACTGACGTCTGACATCTGCAGTCGAGCGATCCACCAGGACCTGGATGCGTTCCTTGCCCTCTACAATAAGTGCCTTGAATTGGCACACTTCCCGAACATCTGGAAGGAGGCCACAGTCGTGGTCCTCAGAAAGCTGGGCAAGGACGATTACCTAAACCCCAAGGCATACAGACCAATAGGTTTACTGTCGGTTCTGGGGAAGGTCCTGGAGAGGATGGTAGTAGCGCGTTTAAAATGGCAGCTTGTACCGCGGTTTAGTACCCGCCAGTTTGGCTTTATGCCCCAGAGAAGCACTGAGGATGCCCTCTATAAGCTAGTGAAGCACGTACAGGACAAGTTGAGGCTGAAGAAGCTAATTGTCCTGGTGTCGCTGGATATAGAGGGGGCCTTCGATAGTGCTTGGTGGCCAGCCATCAAGGTCAGACTGGCTGAGGAAAAGTGCCCGGTGAACATAAGAAGGCTGCTAGACAGCTACCTCGACAGTAGGAAAGTCAAGGTTCGTTACGCTGGGGAGGAATGCACGCGAGTGACTAGCAAGGGCTGTGTTCAAGGGTCAATAGGTGGTCCCATCCTGTGGAATCTCATTCTAGACCCACTATTAAAGGAATTGGAGCGGCGCGGCATCTTCGCGCAGGCGTTCGCCGATGATATCGTCTTGGTTCTGGATGGGGACTCAGCGACCGAAGTTTCAACATCTGCCAATGCAGCCCTCGCCCATGTTCAGAGTTGGGGCGTCAGAAACAAGCTGAGGTTCGCTCCGCACAAAACCTGTGCGATGGTCGTAACCAACAAGCGCAAGTATGATACCCCAAGGTTGAGCATGGCCGGGGTCGACATTTGTATGGTTAAGAAGATGAAGTTGTTGGGTCTAACCATAGACGAGAAGCTCACCTTCAACGAGCACACCGCGAACGTCTGCAGGAGGGCAGTTAACATTTATAAGCAGCTGTCCCGCGCCGCTAAAGTGAGTTGGGGATTGGACGCACAGATCATACACACAATCTACACTGCTATGATTGAGCCCATAATAACGTACGCGGCCGCAGCCTGGGCTCCCGCTACGAAGAAGCTGGGAATACGGAAGAAGCTAGGCTCGGTCCAAAGAGGATTCGTCCAGAAGATCTGTAAATCTTACCGTACTGTCTCCCTGAACTCGGCACTGGTACTTTCCGGAATACTACCTCTAGATCTGCGCATACAGGAGGCAGCCGCCCTGTATGAAGCGAGGAGAGGGCCATCCCGGTTTGTGCCAGGAGATAGGGAGATCGAAAGTGCGGTAAGGTTTGCAGAGGCTCCTCATCCAGCTACACAGATGCCCCTGGAGTTCATGTGCCTGACAGACCAACAGTTGCTAGACGGCAACAATGTGCAGGCGGTGCGAATCTTCACCGACGGCAGCAAGATTGAGGGGAAGGTCGGGGCCGCATTATCCATTTGGGATAATGAAGGCGAAGTCCGGAACCTCAAACTTAGCTTAGCCGCGTACTGCACAGTCTACCAGGCGGAACTCCTGGCCATCTGCAAAGCGACGGACGTGATCCTTACGCGGCAAGAGACGAGCTATGGTTTGTACAGTGACTCAATGTCAGCATTGCAGACGCTTGCAAGCCATGGCTCTCTCCATCCCCTGGCAATTTGGCTTTATGCCCCAGAGAAGCACTGAGGACGCCCTCTATAAGCTAGTGAAGCACGTACAGGACAAGTTGAGGCTGAAGAAGCTAATTGTCCTGGTGTCGCTGGATATAGAGGGGGCCTTCGATAGTGCTTGGTGGCCAGCCATCAAGGTCAGACTGGCTGAGGAAAAGTGCCCGGTGAACATAAGAAGGCTGCTAGACAGCTACCTCGACAGTAGGAAAGTCAAGGTTCGTTACGCTGGGGAGGAATGCACGCGAGTGACTAGCAAGGGCTGTGTTCAAGGGTCAATAGGTGGTCCCATCCTGTGGAATCTCATTCTAGACCCACTATTAAAGGAATTGGAGCGGCGCGGCATCTTCGCGCAGGCGTTCGCCGATGATATCGTCTTGGTTCTGGATGGGGACTCAGCGACCGAAGTTTCAACATCTGCCAATGCAGCCCTCGCCCATGTTCAGAGTTGGGGCGTCAGAAACAAGCTGAGGTTCGCTCCGCACAAAACCTGTGCGATGGTCGTAACCAACAAGCGCAAGTATGATACCCCAAGGTTGAGCATGGCCGGGGTCGACATTTGTATGGTTAAGAAGATGAAGTTGTTGGGTCTAACCATAGACGAGAAGCTCACCTTCAACGAGCACACCGCGAACGTCTGCAGGAGGGCAGTTAACATTTATAAGCAGCTGTCCCGCGCCGCTAAAGTGAGTTGGGGATTGGACGCACAGATCATACACACAATCTACACTGCTATGATTGAGCCCATAATAACGTACGCGGCCGCAGCCTGGGCTCCCGCTACGAAGAAGCTGGGAATACGGAAGAAGCTAGGCTCGGTCCAAAGAGGATTCGTCCAGAAGATCTGTAAATCTTACCGTACTGTCTCCCTGAACTCGGCACTGGTACTTTCCGGAATACTACCTCTAGATCTGCGCATACAGGAGGCAGCCGCCCTGTATGAAGCGAGGAGAGGGCCATCCCGGTTTGTGCCAGGAGATAGGGAGATCGAAAGTGCGGTAAGGTTTGCAGAGGCTCCTCATCCAGCTACACAGATGCCCCTGGAGTTCATGTGCCTGACAGACCAACAGTTGCTAGACGGCAACAATGTGCAGGCGGTGCGAATCTTCACCGACGGCAGCAAGATTGAGGGGAAGGTCGGGGCCGCATTATCCATTTGGGATAATGAAGGCGAAGTCCGGAACCTCAAACTTAGCTTAGCCGCGTACTGCACAGTCTACCAGGCGGAACTCCTGGCCATCTGCAAAGCGACGGACGTGATCCTTACGCGGCAAGAGACGAGCTATGGTTTGTACAGTGACTCAATGTCAGCATTGCAGACGCTTGCAAGCCATGGCTCTCTCCATCCCCTGGCAATTCGCGCGCGCGCCAATTTGGCTCAAGCCCTGGGCCAGAGCAAAGCTGTTTCTTTGTTCTGGATCAAGGCCCACGCGGGCCTGCCGGGGAATGAGCGAGCGGACGAGTTGGCAAAGAAGGCAGCATTGTCGTTACGGAGGAAGCCGGACTACGACCAGTGTCCGGTATCATTTATCAAGCGACAGATCCGTTTGGAATCGCTTGATGAATGGAACCGAAGATATGTGTCGGGCGAGACAGCTTCTGTGACGAAAATGTTTCTTCCGGATGCCATAGCGGCTTTCCGTATTATAAAACAGGTGCGGCCCACAGGCGTTCTCACGCAGGTTTTGACGGGGCACGGCGGGTTCCCCGTCAAAACCTGCGTGAGAACGTGTGATCTGCAGCACTTTTTGCATATTTTACTGTGATCAACAGCACTTTTTTGTATTCTTGTATATGTAGCACTTTTTCTTTTAACCTTACACCAAATAAATAAAGTTGCCTTTAAGTATTTATACAAAGTGGGAGTCCCACCCACTGTATACAAGAAGACGTATGCAAGAAGAACCATGGTATGAAGAATGAAAGTACGAGAGGCATGAAAGAGGAATGGAATGAAAGAATTTGCACAGAATAGGCGCCAACTTTGTTGAGCGGGATTAGTAATATATAAAAAAAAAAAAAAAAAAAAAAAAAATACCTACCCTACCTACCCTACCTACCCTACTTACCCTACCTACCCTACCTACCCTACCTACCCTACCTACCCTACCTACCCTACCTACCCTACCTACCCTACCTACCCTACCTACCCTACCTACCCTACCTACCCTACCTACCCTACCTACCCTACCTACCCTACCTACCCTACCTACCCTACCTACCCTACCTACCCTACCTACCCTACCTACCCTACCTACCCTACCTACCCTACCTACCCTACCTACCCTACCTACCCTACCTACCCTACCTACCCTACCTACCCTACCTACCCTACCTACCCTACCTACCCTACCTACCCTACCTACCCTACCTACCCTACCTACCCTACCTACCCTACCTACCCTACCTACCCTACCTACCCTACCTACCCTACCTACCCTACCTACCCTACCTACCCTACCTACCCTACCTACCCTACCTACCCTACCTACCCTACCTACCCTACCTACCCTACCTACCCTACCTACCCTACCTACCCTACCTACCCTACCTACCCTACCTACCCTACCTACCCTACCTACCCTACCTACCCTACCTACCCTACCTACCCTACCTACCCTACCTACCCTACCTACCCTACCTACCCTACCTACCCTACCTACCCTACCTACCCTACCTACCCTACCTACCCTACCTACCCTACCTACCCTACCTACCCTACCTACCCTACCTACCCTACCTACCCTACCTACCCTACCTACCCTACCTACCCTACCTACCCTACCTACCCTACCTACCCTACCTACCCTACCTACCCTACCTACCCTACCTACCCTACCTACCCTACCTACCCTACCTACCCTACCTACCCTACCTACCCTACCTACCCTACCTACCCTACCTACCCTACCTACCCTACCTACCCTACCTACCCTACCTACCCTACCTACCCTACCTACCCTACCTACCCTACCTACCCTACCTACCCTACCTACCCTACCTACCCTACCTACCCTACCTACCCTACCTACCCTACCTACCCTACCTACCCTACCTACCCTACCTACCCTACCTACCCTACCTACCCTACCTACCCTACCTACCCTACCTACCCTACCTACCCTACCTACCCTACCTACCCTACCTACCCTACCTACCCTACCTACCCTACCTACCCTACCTACCCTACCTACCCTACCTACCCTACCTACCCTACCTACCCTACCTACCCTACCTACCCTACCTACCCTACCTACCCTACCTACCCTACCTACCCTACCTACCCTACCTACCCTACCTACCCTACCTACCCTACCTACCCTACCTACCCTACCTACCCTACCTACCCTACCTACCCTACCTACCCTACCTACCCTACCTACCCTACCTACCCTACCTACCCTACCTACCCTACCTACCCTACCTACCCTACCTACCCTACCTACCCTACCTACCCTACCTACCCTACCTACCCTACCTACCCTACCTACCCTACCTACCCTACCTACCCTACCTACCCTACCTACCCTACCTACCCTACCTACCCTACCTACCCTACCTACCCTACCTACCCTACCTACCCTACCTACCCTACCTACCCTACCTACCCTACCTACCCTACCTACCCTACCTACCCTACCTACCCTACCTACCCTACCTACCCTACCTACCCTACCTACCCTACCTACCCTACCTACCCTACCTACCCTACCTACCCTACCTACCCTACCTACCCTACCTACCCTACCTACCCTACCTACCCTACCTACCCTACCTACCCTACCTACCCTACCTACCCTACCTACCCTACCTACCCTACCTACCCTACCTACCCTACCTACCCTACCTACCCTACCTACCCTACCTACCCTACCTACCCTACCTACCCTACCTACCCTACCTACCCTACCTACCCTACCTACCCTACCTACCCTACCTACCCTACCTACCCTACCTACCCTACCTACCCTACCTACCCTACCTACCCTACCTACCCTACCTACCCTACCTACCCTACCTACCCTACCTACCCTACCTACCCTACCTACCCTACCTACCCTACCTACCCTACCTACCCTACCTACCCTACCTACCCTACCTACCCTACCTACCCTACCTACCCTACCTACCCTACCTACCCTACCTACCCTACCTACCCTACCTACCCTACCTACCCTACCTACCCTACCTACCCTACCTACCCTACCTACCCTACCTACCCTACCTACCCTACCTACCCTACCTACCCTACCTACCCTACCTACCCTACCTACCCTACCTACCCTACCTACCCTACCTACCCTACCTACCCTACCTACCCTACCTACCCTACCTACCCTACCTACCCTACCTACCCTACCTACCCTACCTACCCTACCTACCCTACCTACCCTACCTACCCTACCTTCCCTACCTACCCTACCTACCCTACCTACCCTACCTACCCTACCTACCCTACCTACCCTACCTACCCTACCTACCCTACCTACCCTACCTACCCTACCTACCCTACCTACCCTACCTACCCTACCTACCCTACCTACCCTACCTACCCTACCTACCCTACCTACCCTACCTACCCTACCTACCCTACCTACCCTACCTACCCTACCTACCCTACCTACCCTACCTACCCTACCTACCCTACCTGTAAAGTCGCCGAGGCGAGGATGTGCTCGAATAAAATAAAATCCCTAATGACCACATCTAAAACGACCAAGAACGAGATTAAAGCGGAGGTCAAGGCACAGGCAGACCGGCTCTACCGGCTTGTAAAAGAGCTTGAGCAGGGGAATGCCCCCCCAACCGTTAAGACCATGGCAACGACAGGGACCCAAGTCCAGGAGGAGCCAAGGGCGCTGAAAGTCCCTCTCCCGTGCTCAGAGGCTATTCGTGAGGTCGAGACAAACTCCCTCATGCGAGCTCTAGAGGAGCATAGCCGAAACCTAGCCGAGAACAGCCTGAAAATGGATAGGCTGAAAGAGGCACTACAGACTAGCCGAGACCAGATGGTCTCGTATGCTAGTGTAGCGGCAAGTCGGCCATCCAATCAGGCTCCGAAACAGACCACACTGCACTCCATCGTAGTGTCGGCCAGGGATGAGAAGGAAACGGGGGAGCAAGTCCTGGACCGACTTAGGAAGGTCGTAAACGCCAAGGAAGGGGGTATAGCGGTAGAGAAAGTGAGGAAAGCGAAAGATAGGAGAGTTATACTAGGCTGTAGGTCAGAAGAAGAGAGGGAAAAGTTGAGGGAAAAGATCAGGAAGGCGCCCGAGCTGGAGGCGCAAAATATTACAAATAAAAATCCGCAGGTTGTGTTGCGCGACGTGATGCAATACAACCCAAATGAGGAAGTACTCAAGGCCCTTAAGAACCAAAATGCCGCCATCTTTCAAGATCTCAAAGATGAGCAGGCCAAAATAGAAATTATATACAGAAAGCGAGCCAGGAACCCGCTAATGTGTCACGTAGTGATGAGGGTCGCCACAGAGGTTTGGCGGCGCATGCTCGAGGTTGGGTCGGTGCACGTGGAGTTCCAGCGGGTGAGGGTCGAGGATCAATCCCCGCTGGTCCAATGCTCGCTCTGCCTCGGGTATGGGCATAGCCGACGCCTTTGCACAGATTCTGTGCCAAAGTGCATCCACTGTGGCGGCCCCCACATGAGGACGGAGTGCGCGGACTGGGCCGCAGGCCTACCTCCAAAGTGTTGTAATTGCACGCGCGCGAGGATTGACAGCACCAACCACCACGCTTTCAGCTCGGAGTGTCAAGTCAGAAAAAGGTGGGATGCAATAGCCCGTTCTGTTATAGCGTACTGCTAAGGGCGCCCCGGAGACTTCTGCCCAAAAAAACGCAAGACCATACCGTGTGGCCCAAGCAAACCTACAACGAAAGGACCTGGCAACGACCGAACTCTTTTTAGAGGCCAGTAAGAGGAAGATCGCATGGGCACTTATCCAAGAGCCGTACGTGGGAGGGGCTCGAGGTATGAAGAACTACCGAGGTTCGCGAATCTACCAGTGCGAGGTTGATGGAAGTGGGAGGGTAAAGGCGGCAATTGCCGTCTTTGATGATGACCTGGATGTCATTCCATACCCGAAACTCACCACAAACAACATCGTTGTGGTGGGGATCCGGACCAAAGCTTGGGAGATCGCAGTAGTATCTTACTACTTCGAGCCAGACCAACCCATAGGGCCATACCTGGAACAGTTGACCCAGATCAAATCGGCAGTGGCCACCGGTAGATTGCTTATAGGCGGCGACGCGAACGCCAAGAGTCCTTGGTGGGGTAGCATCATCGAAGACTCCAAGGGCGAGGAAATGTCCGGAACCCTGGAAGACTTAGAGCTTCAGGTACTGAACACTGGTGACGCTCCCACATTTGACACAGTCAGAGGTGGTCGAGTGTATAAAAGCCATGTGGACGTCACGGCATGCTCGCTCGACCTTTTTGACTTGGTGGACGGCTGGCGGGTCGACACAGGAGCAACATCCTCGGACCATAACACAATATTTTTCGAAATTAAAGTAAAAAGGGATAAAGGGGTAAATATCACCAGGACGACCAGGAAATTTAACACAAGAAAGGCGGACTGGGATACATTTAAAGATAAATTAGGGGATATCAAAATTGAAAATAATATAAATTTGAATAGTATAAGGGGAATAAATAGTAAAGTAGATTAAGAAGAATTAATTGTAAATTACAGAGATAGTATTTTAAAAGCATGCGAAGATTCTATTCCCAAAACTAGTATTAAAAGTAAAATCACTTGTCCGTGGTGGTCCGAGGAGCTCACTGTGAAGAAGAAGGAGTTTACCAGACTGAAGAACCGCATCCGCAATGCCGCGCTGGTCAGGCGAGCGATGGTCGTAGACGAGTACCTGAAGGCCAAAGAAGAGTACGAGATGCTAGCGAAGAGCGCCCAATTCGCAAGTTGGAAGGAGTTCTGCCGGAAACAGGATCGGGAAGGGGTCTGGGAGGGAATCTTCAGGGTGATTGGTAAGACCGCCAGAAGACAGGAGGAACTGACCCTACGCAGCGATGGTGTATTCCTCAACCCAAGTGAATCGGCCGCCCTACTCGCAGATACGTTCTACCCCGAAGACAGAGTAGACCAGGACAACGCTGACCACAGGCGAATTAGAGAAGCAGCCAGTCGAGTAAATGAGTGGGTTCATGATGAATATCATGACCCACCATTTACCTCGCTGGAGCTGAAGACCGCCGTGGCAGGTTTCAATCCAAAAAAGGCACCAGGAGGGGATGGAATGACGTCTGATATCTGCAGTTGAGCGATCCACCAGGACCTGGAGGCGTTCCTTGCCCTTTACAATAAGTGCCTTGAATTGGCACACTTCCCGAACATCTGGAAGGAGGCCACAGTCGTGGTCCTCAGAAAGCTGGGCAAGGACGATTACCTAAACCCCAAGGCATACAGACCAATAGGTCTACTGCCGGTTTTGGGGAAGGTCCTGGAGAGGATGGTAGTAGCGCGTTTAAAATGGCAGCTTGTACCGCGGTTTAGTACTCGCCAGTTTGGATTTATGCCCCAGAGAAGCACTGAGGACGCCCTCTATACGCTAGTGAAGCACGTACAGGACAAGTTGAGGCTGAAGAAGCTAATTGTCCTGGTGTCACTGGATATAGAGGGGGCCTTCGATAGTGCTTGGTGGCCAGCCATCAAGGTCAGACTGGCTGAGGAAAAGTGCCCGGTGAACATAAGAAGGCTGCTAGACAGCTACCTCGACAGTAGGAAAGTCAAGGTTCGTTACGCTGGGGAGGAATGCACGCGAGTGACTAGCAAGGGCTGTGTTCAAGGGTCAATAGGAGGTCCCATCCTGTGGAATCTCATTCTAGACCCACTATTGCAGGAATTGGAGCGGCGCGGAATCTTCGGGCAGGCGTTCGCTGATGATATCGTCTTGGTTCTAGATGGGGACTCAGCGACCGAAGTTTCAACATCTGCCAATGCAGCCCTCGCCCATGTTCAGAGTTGGGGCGTCAGAAACAAGCTGAGGTTCGCACCGCACAAAACCTGTGCGATGGTCGTAACCAACAAGCGCAAGTATGATACCCCAAGGTTGAGCATGGCCGGGGTCGACATTGGTATGGTTAAGAAGATGAAGTTGTTGGGTCTAACCATAGACGAGAAGCTCACCTTCAACGAGCACACCGCGAACGTCTGCAGGAGGGCAGTTAACATTTATAAGCAACTGTCCCGCGCCGCTAAAGTGAGTTGGGGATTGGACGCACAGATCATACACACAATCTACACCGCTATGATTGAGCCCATAATAACGTACGCGGCCGCAGCCTGGGCTCCTGCTACGAAGAAGCTGGGAATACGGAAGAAGCTAGGCTCGGTCCAACGAGGATTCGTCCAGAAGATCTGTAAATCTTACCGTACTGTCTCCCTGAACTCGGCACTGGTACTGTCCGGAATACTACCTCTAGATCTGCGCATACAGGAGGCAGCCGCCCTGTATGAAGCGAGGAGAGGGCCATCCCGGTTTGTGCCAGGAGATAGGGAGATCGAAAGTGCGGTAAGGTTTGCAGAGGCTCCTCATCCAGCTACACAGATGCCCCTGGAGTTCATGTGCCTGACAGACCAACAGTTGCTAGACGGCAACAATGTGCAGGCGGTGCGAATCTTCACCGACGGCAGCAAGATTGAGGGGAAGGTCGGGGCCGCATTATCCATTTGGGATAATGAAGGCGAAGTCCGGAACCTCAAACTTAGCTTAGCCGCGTACTGCACAGTCTACCAGGCGGAACTCCTGGCCATCTGCAAAGCGACGGACGTGATCCTTACGCGGCAAGAGACGAGCTATGGTTTGTACAGTGACTCAATGTCAGCATTGCAGACGCTTGCAAGCCATGGCTCTCTCCATCCCCTGGCAGTTCGCGCGCGCGCCAATTTGGCTCAAGCCCTGGGCCAGAGCAAAGCTGTTTCTTTGTTCTGGATCAAGGCCCACGCGGGCCTGCCGGGGAATGAGTGAGCGGACGAGTTGGCAAAGAAGGCAGCATTGTCGTTACGGAGGAAGCCGGACTACGACCAGTGTCCGGTATCATTTATCAAGCGACAGATCCGTTTGGAATCGCTTGATGAATAGAACCGAAGATATGTGTCGGGCGAGACAGCTTCTGTGACGAAAATGTTTCTTCCGGATGCCATAGCGGCTTTCCGTATTATAAAACAGGTGCGGCCCACAGGCGTTCTCACGCAGGTTTTGACGGGGCACGGTGGGTTCTCTGAATACTTGAATCGTTTCAAGTGTAAGGATAACCCATCGTGCGTCTGCGATCCAGGCGTGGCAGAGACTGTCCAGCACATACTTGTAGATTGCCCGTTATTTATCAGGGAACGCTACCAACTCGAATGTGAGCTGGACAGGAGATTGACGAAGGAGAGCCTGCATGGGCTCATGAGTAAGCAACACAGGGAAAAGTTCCTGGTGTACTGTGTTAATGTGGCCTCCACCGTCATTGCACGAAACCGAAGTTGAAGCAGCACTATGCTTCACTAGTATTATAAGAATATTTGTAAGAAGCATAGAATAGCACGCACAAAACTGCAATGACGAACCCCGCACTGGGGTAGTACCTAAGAAAACAGATTGTCTGTATGGTGAAAAGCACTGTTGTGCTTCTCATCCCTAAATGTAAGGCATTATTTATATTGTGATATTCCCTGTGATAAACAGCACTTCTGTACCTTACCTGTGATCTGCAGCACTTTTTGCATATTTTACTGTGATCAACAGCACTTTTTTTGTATTCTTGTATATGTAGCACTTTTTCTTTTAACCTTACACCAAATAAATAAAGTTGCCTTTAAGTATTTATACAAAGTGGGAGTCCCACCCACTGTATACAAGAAGACGTATGCAAGAAGAACCATGGTATGAAGAATGAAAGTACGAGAGGCATGAAAGAGGAATGGAATGAAAGAATTTGCACAGAATAGGCGCCAACTTTGTTGAGCGGGATTAGTATTATAAAAAAAAAAAAAAAAAAAAAAAAAATACCTACCCTACCTACCATACCTACCCTACCTACCCTACCTACCCTACCTACCCTACCTACCCTACCTACCCTACCTACCCTACCTACCCTACCTACCCTACCTACCCTACCTACCCTACCTACCCTACCTACCCTACCTACCCTACCTACCCTACCTACCCTACCTACCCTACCTACCCTACCTACCCTACCTACCCTACCTACCCTACCTACCCTACCTACCCTACCTACCCTACCTACCCTACCTACCCTACCTACCCTACCTACCCTTCCTACCCTACCTACCCTACCTACCCTACCCTACCTACCCTACCCTACCCTATCGTACGTCTGCGATCCAGGCGTGGCAGAGACTGTCCAGCACGTACTTGTAGAGTGCCCGCTTTTTATCAGGGAACGCTACCAAATTGAATGTGAGCTGGACAGGAAAATAACGAAGGGGAGCCTGCATGGGCTCATGGACAAAAAACACAGGGAAAAGTTTTTGGAATATTGCACTAGAGTAGCCACTGCGGTTATACATCGGAATAAAACCTGAGCGCACCGTGCTTCATTAATATTTCTGTGTGATATTTAAATGCAAGCACGGAATGCAGCAAGGACATGTATAGCCGGCAGTATTTCATGCTAGTACCTAAGTTTCTAAATTGTGTAAGACTGATTGTTATGATAAACTGCACTTTTGTGTTTTTATATCCTTAGCAATAATGTACGCTTGTGATAGAAAGCACCTTTTGTATTTCCTGTGATAAACTGCACTTTTGCACAATTTGTGATACCTTGTATTCTATATTTTTGTTAATCAGCACTATTTGCACGATTGTATTTCTGAGATAAACAGAACTCTTGTATATTTTTTGTATTTTAAGTTTACTGTGATAAATAAATAAAACATGCCCGTAGTTATTGAAATGAACCCACACAGTATACAAGAGGATGAATGCAAGATGAACCTTGGTATGAAGGATAAAAGTGCGAGAGGAATGAAAGAGGAATGGTACGGATGTGTTTGCAATTAATAGGCGCCAATTTTGTTGGTGGGGATTAGAGTTAAGAAAAGAAAAAAAAAAAAAAAAAAAAAAAAACCTACCCTACCCTACCTACCCTACCCTACCTACCCTACCCTACCTACCCTACCCTACCTACCCTACCCTACCTACCCTACCCTACCTACCCTACCCTACCTACCCTACCCTACCTACCCTACCCTACCTACCCTACCCTACCTACCCTACCCTACCCTACCTACCCTACCCTACCTACCCTGCCCTACTCGTCTCTCGCGATCCCCCGCCCTCGCTAGTTCAGTTTTAAGCTACTCCGCGCTCAAAAAATCGGAAAAATCGGAAACTTATCGCAGTTTTCAGTGAGTGATAGCTCAAAGTGTTCGGGCTAGTGAGTGCTGTATGCGCGCACCAAGAGAAGTCATCGGACTCCACTTTTGGGATTTTTCCTGGGTAAAAGAAGAAAAATTCAGAAAGTATTTTTCATAAACCCTTAAACGCTGTTGAATTCTGAGTGGTGAGCCCCTGATTTTTTGGAGTGCTGGGCTGCGTCCTCGCTGCCCGCACATTCTGAGGTGTCCTCAAGATTTTTCCGTTGCAACACCGGAGACCTGCAGGCGAAAGAAGAAATACCACCCTTCTTCCAAGACTTCGCCTGGGGGCGAGAGACAAATATTGGTTTTGCCCACCTCTGGGCCATCGACGAGTCGTGAAGTTTCCGACAACAAAACTTTTCAGTAATGTGTGACTAAGTTTTTACAGTGCAGTTCTGCAACATAACCTCAAAGTGTTTTTCGCTAGTGATTAGCTCGAAAGATAAAGCGAACACATACCTTTTTTATCACGGGATACTAACCCTCTGTGCGGCCCTCAGCTATATTCTGACTTTCAGATTTTTAAGTGAAAAACTCGAGAGCGTAATCACACATCAGTGAGACTACGTTTTCGCTACTTAACCTCAAATAAAAAACGTGGTCCAACAATCCTGATGTGAAAATTTTCTGAGGAGTGTTATAGACATACCTGCCTGTTCCGAGCTGACTATAGAGCTGACTATAGAACAGCTCCATAAAATCCTCAGCAGTAAACATCGAGGGAACTCCTCAACCCCTGGCCTGACGTCACCCGAGTTTGGACTTGTGCTGGACACCCCCTCCCCACTTCCTCAAATACCTACCCCCCCCCCAACTTTTAATTCCCCCCCCCCCCCTCCCCCCTCCACTCACCCCCTCCAAACTTTGGATTTTACCCCCCCCCCAACCCCCCTCAAATCACCTTACCCCCCTCGGGTTATCTCAGTCAAAAATAGTGGTGGACCGCCCAAGTTGGGGTCCATAGTGACCGGCTTGAGGAACCCTATTTTTTGGCCCCAATAGATTCCGTCCCACAAAAATCCCTCCCCCCCTCCCCTCTCGCCTTCACCCCCATCAATCTTTGGATTTTTTCCCCCCCCAACCCCCCTCAAATTACCTTACCCCCCTCGGGTTATCTCGGCCAAAAATAGAGGTAGACCATCCAGGTTGGGTCCAAAGGGACCGGCTTGAGGAGCTCTATCTTTTGGCCCCAACAGAAACCCCCCCGTACCCTTAATTTATTTCCGCACCCCCCTCGTCCTATCTCGGCCCAGATCAGGGCTGGACCAACCGAGCTTGGACTCATTTTAACCAGCTTGACGAGCCCGATCGACTGGCCGCAGCAGATATCTTCTCATCTGCACCAGCTCAGCCAGGAACACAAAAACTTCCCCAAGCTCGGTCGACAGCAGTTCCCGAGCACCACCAGACTTAAATTTTGTGTTATTTTTAAGGACATATAGCAGCATTATTGTGCTGCTATACTTAGGCTAAGACATTGTTAAGCGTTATTCGCTTAACAATTTATTGTGAAAAACTTTTTTGACTGACGTATTAGTAGTACCTTTTGCTACTATACTTAAATTAAGACACATTAGCATTTTATTGCAAATTTAAGTTTTAATATTTTAGAGTAGGACATATAGTAGTACTATTGTACTACTATACTATAGTTTTAATTAGTAAATTTAAACTTTGTTGACCAGTACCCTGATTGTGAAGGGGAACATCAACACTGACACACGAAGCGGGGTATCTTTTACAATACTCCCTTCTCACTTTAATTTTACACATAATTGGGGTGCCTTTTACACCACCCCTCTTAGACACGACACTAATCCCCACAACCTATACAAGTCAGGATGAGCGGAATGCCTGGTGTGCGTACGCCTACTCAGCACCCGGCAACAATAAAAACACTAGAAAAAAGCCCACAGAAGACACCCGATGTAGCGGGGCCTTCGACGCAGTGCGTTAGGAAGAGCGTGGGTGAATGGGAGGCGGGCAAAACGATAACCAAAAGAACACCCCTGAAAAAGCCAGTCCAAACACCACCAGCGACGGCAAGGGGAGCTATATTTTTTGAGGTGGGAAGCCCGCCCATGCAGAAAAGTAAAGTTGCCGAGGCAAGAAATTGCTCCAATAAAATAAAGTCGCTAATGACAACTTCCAAAACGACTAAAAATGAAATTAAGGCTGAGGTAAAGGCACAAGCGGACAGACTATACCAGCTCGTGAAAGAGCTGGAAAATGCTAGACAACCCCCAACCGTAAAGACAATGGCGACGACCGGGACCCAGGAGGCGCAAAAGACCGACGAAGCCTCCAACCCTCCTCCAGTGGCCATCAGAGAGGTAGAATCCCTAACAAAGGCCCTGGAGGAGCACAGTCGAAACTTGGCCGTGAACAGCGAAAAAATGGACAGGCTGAAGGAGGCACTACAAACTGGCCAAGAGCATATGGAGAAGCTCACCTATGCCAGTGTAGCGGCAAGTCGGCCTGCCATTCAAACGCCGAAACTAACAGCACTGCACTCGATCGTAGTGACGGCCAAGGATGAGGAGGAATCCGGTGAACAAGTCCTGGACAGAATCCGGAAGGTGGTGAACGCCAAGGAAGGGGGTATCCAAGTGGAAAAGGTGCGTAAGGCTAAAGACAGAAAGATAATAATGGGCTGTCGCACAGAGGAAGAAAGGCGTAAACTAAGAGAAAGGCTTAGCAAAGCACCTGAGCTGGAGACCCAGAACATAACAAATAAAAATCCACAAATTCTGGTGAGGAATGTTATGCAGTTCAATAGCAACGAAGAAATTATAAAAGCCATAAAGAATCAGAACAACCACGTCTTCAAAGACCTAAAGGAAGAACAGAAGACAGTGGAAATTCTTTACAGGAAGCGACACAGGAACCCGCACATGTGCCACCTAGTGTTGAGGGTCGTCACAGAGGTCTGGCGACGCATGCTCGAGAGCGGATCTTTGCACGTGGAATTTCAGCGGGTTTGGGTCGAAGACCAGTCCCCGCTCGTCCAGTGCTCGCTCTGCCTCGGGTATGGGCATAGCCGACGCACCTGCACGGAGACCGTTGCAAAGTGCAGCCACTGTGGCGGACCTCACATGAGGACGGAGTGCGCGGACTGGAGTGCTGGTCTACCACCAAACTGCTGTAACTGCATGCGTGCCAAAAGTGAAAACACGCACCATCACGCCTTCAGCTCAGAATGCACAGTAAGAAGAAGATGGGACGCAATAGCCCGCTCATCCATAGCGTACTGCTAAGGGCACCCCGGAGACTCCTGCCCAACGAACAGCAAGACCATACCGCGTGGCCCAAGCGAATTTACAGCGTAAGGAGCTGGCTACCACCGAACTCTTTCTAGAGGCCAGCAAAAGAAAGATCTCGTGGGCACTGATTCAGGAGCCATATGTGGGAGGAGCACGAAGTATGAAGAGCTACCGTGGAGCGAGAATCTACCAGTGCGAGGTCGATGGAAGTGGGAGGGTTAAGGCGGCGATAGCCGTCTTTGATCATGACTTGGACGTCATACCCTACCCGAAACTCACCACAAACAACATCGTTGTGGTGGGGATCCGGACCAAAGCCTGGGAAATCGCAGTAGTCTCCTATTACTTCGAGCCAGACCAACCCATAGGGCCATACCTGGACCAGATGACCCGGATTCATACGGAAGTGACCACCGGTAGGTTGCTGATAGGTGGCGACGCAAATGCGAAAAGTGCCTGGTGGGGCAGCATCAAAGAAGATCCCAGGGGAGAGGAAATGTCCGCTACCCTGGACGAAATGGAGCTTCAGGTGCTGAACACTGGTGACGCTCCCACCTTTGACACCGTCAGAGGTGGTAGAGCGTACAAAAGCCACGTGGACGTCACGGCATGTTCGCTCGACCTTTTTGACCTGGTGGACGGCTGGCGGGTCGACACAGGAGCAACATCCTCGGACCACAACACGATATTTTTTAACGTTAATATAAAAAAAGAGAAAGGTATACACATCCAAAGAACCACAAGAAAGTATAATACTCGGAAAGCTAATTGGGAAGCATTCGAAACCAAACTGTGGGAAATGAAAATTGGGCATAACATAAATTTAGAAAGGATAGAAGAGATTAACAGTAAAGAAAATTTAGAGAATGTAGTAAATAAATATATAAAGGCTATTACAGAAGCATGTAATATGTCTATCCCAAAAATAAATATTAAAAACAAACTTACCTGTCCGTGGTGGTCCGAGGAGCTCACTGTGAAGAAGAGGGAAGTGATGACAAAAAAGAACCGCATCCGCAATGCCGCGCCGGTCCGGCGAGCGAGGGTCGTTGGCGAGTACCTGAAGGCAAAAGAAGAGTACGAGATGCAGGCAAAGAGTGCCCAAATCGCCAGTTGGAAGGAGTTTTGCCGGAGGCAGGATCGTGAGGGAGTTTGGGAGAGTTTCTACAGGATCATTCGTAGGACCACTAAAAGGCAAGAAGAACTGACCCTATGCAGCGATGGCGCATTCCTCAATCCGAGTGAATCGGCCGCCCTACTAGCGGATACGTTCTACCCCGAAGACAGAGTAGACCAGGATAACGCTGACCACAGGCGAATAAGAGAAGCAGCCAGCCGAGTAAATGAATGGGCTCATGATGAACATCATGATCCCCCATTTACGACGCTGGAGCTGAAGTCCGCTGTTGCGGGTTTCAATCCCAAAAAGGCACCAGGAGGGGATGGACTGACTTCTGATATCTGCAGTCGAGCGATCCACCAGGACCCGGACGCTTTCCTTGCCCTATACAACAAGTGCCTTGAATTGGCACACTTCCCTACCACCTGGAAGGAGGCTACAGTCGTAGTCCTCAGAAAGCCGGGCAAGGACAGCTATACCACCCCCAAGGCATATAGACCAATAGGTCTGTTGCCTGTTCTGGGGAAGGTCCTGGAGAGGATGGTCGTAGCGCGTCTAAAATATCAGCTTGTACCGCGTTTTAGTACTCGTCAGTTTGGCTTCATGCCCCAGAGGAGCACCGAGGATGCCCTCTATACGCTAATGGAACACGTACAGGACAAGTTGAGGCTGAAGAAGCTAATTGTCCTGGTGTCATTGGATATAGAGGGCGCCTTCGATAGCGCCTGGTGGCCAGCCATAAAGGTCAGACTGGCTGAGGAAAAGTGCCCGGTCAACATCAGAAGGCTGGTAGACAGCTATCTCGATGGTAGGAAGGTCAGGGTTCGGTATGCCGGGGAGGAATGCACTAGAGAGACAAGCAAGGGCTGCGTTCAGGGGTCTATCGGAGGTCCAATCCTGTGGAACCTCGTTCTCGACCCACTACTGCAGGACCTAGAGCAGCGTGGAGTTTACGTGCAGGCGTTCGCGGATGACATCGTCTTGGTCGTGGATGGGGACACGGCGACTGAAGTCTCGAGATCTGCCAATGCAGCCCTCGCCCATGTTCATGATTGGGGCGTCCGAAATAAGCTGAGGTTTGCACCGCACAAAACCTGTGCGATGACCATAACCAATAAGCTTAAGTACGACACTCCAATACTGAGCATGGCCGGGGTCGACATCGGTATGGTTAAGAAAATGAAGTTGCTGGGTCTAACCATAGACAATAAGCTCACTTTTAATGAGCATGCCGCGAACGTCTGCAAGAGGGCAGCTGACGTATACAAGCGGCTGTCCCGAGCGGCAAAGGTGAGCTGGGGATTAAACACACAAGTAATACACACAATTTACACGGCAACGATTGAGCCCATAGTGACATACGCAGCCGCCGCCTGGGCACCCGCTGCAAAGAAGTTGGGTATACGGAAGAAGTTAGGCTCTGTTCAACGAGGATTCGCTCAGAAGCTCTGCAAATCTTACCGTACTGTCTCTCTGAACTCGGCGCTGGCACTGTCTGGGATACTACCTCTAGACCTGCGCATACAAGAGGCAGCCGACTTGTATAAAGCGAGGAGAGGGTCATCCCAGGTTTTGCCGGGAGATAGGGAGATCGAGGGTGCGGTGGGGTTTGCAGAAGCCCCTCATCCAGCTACACAAACGCCCCTGGAGTTCATGTGCCTGGCAGACCAAGAGTTACTAGACAGTAACAATGTGCAGGCGGTGCGAATATTCACCGACGGCAGCAAGATTGAGGGGAAGGTCGGAGCCGCATTATCCATTTGGGATAATGAGGGCGAAATCCGGAATCTCAAGCTTAGCCTTGCCGCGTACTGCACAGTCTACCAGGCGGAACTCCTGGCCATTTGCAAGGCGACAGAAGTGATCCTCGCGCGGCAAGAGGCGAGCTATGGTTTGTACAGCGACTCAATGTCCGCATTGCAGACGCTTGCAAACCATGGCTCACTCCATCCCCTGGCAGTTCGCGCGCGCGCAAACCTGGCTCACGCCCTGTGCCAGAACAAAGCTGTGACTTTGTTCTGGATCAAGGCCCACGCGGGCCTGCCGGGGAATGAGCGAGCGGACGAGTTGGCTAAGGAAGCAGCATTGTCGTCACGGAGGAAGCCGGACTACGACCAGTGTCCGGTTTCATTTATCAAGCGACAGATCCGTTTGGAATCGCTTGATGAATGGAATCGAAGATATGTGTCGGGCGAGACTGCTTCGGTGACGAAAATGTTTCTTCCGGATGCAATAGCGGCTTTCCGTATCGTACAACAGGTGCGGCCCGAAGGCGTCCTCACGCAAGTTTTGACGGGGCACGGTGGGTTCTCTGAATACTTGAATCGCTTCAAGTGTAAGGATAGCCCATCGTGCGTCTGCGATCCAGGCGTGGCAGAGACTGTCCAGCACATACTTGTAGAATGCCCGTTATTTATCAGGGAGCGCTACCAACTTGAATGTGAGCTGGACAGGAAAATAACGAGGGAGAGCCTGCATGGGCTCATGGACAAAAAGACAAGGGAAAAGTTTCTGGAGTACTGCATTAGAGTAGCCACTGCGGTTATACATAGGAATAAAACCTGAAGCGCACCGTGCTTCATTAGTATTTTGTATGATATTTAAATGTAAGCACGGAATGCAGCACAGGCACGTGTAGCCGGCAGTACTTCGTGTTAGTACCTAAGTTTATAAACTGTGTAATATAACTGTGATAATTTTGATAACTGTGCTTGTGTTTGTTATCCCTAATTATAATATGATATTGTATACATATTTCTGTGATAAACCGCTCACTGTATACCTGTGATAAACAGCATTGTTTGCTCAAACTGAAATAAATAGCAACTTTAGCTCAAATTGTATTGATAGCACCTTTTGCACATCGTTAATAGCACCTCTGCACACTTGTATTTTACCTATTTTTATAAGAAATAAATTATGCCCTTAGATCAGATTAATAAAAGTGGGACTTTTACCCACAGAATGCAAGATGATGAATGCAAGAAAGAGTTAGTATGAGGAATGAAAGTACGAGAGGCATAAAAGATTGACCGGAATGACAGAGGTTAAGCACATAAGGCACCAATATCGTTGGTGGGGATTAGTGTTAAGAAAAAAAAAAAAAAAAAAAAAAAAAAAAAAAAAAAAAAAAAAAAAAACCCTGCCCTACCTACCCTACCCTACCCTACCTACATACCTACCCTACCAGTGTAGGTAAGGTACCAATTTTTTTTCCTATTATTTTTTTTTTTGATAAGATCCTTCTCCTAACAATTACAAAAAAAAAAAGAATGAGCGAAATTGGATCAAAATTGAAATAAGCATAAAATGAAATGCCATCATGGATGGTATTAAATGAAAATTATTTTGTATGAATCATATTGAAACAATCCAAACCATCCATTGGTTTTTCATCGCAGATTCGATTTTTGTAAAATGGTCGTAATAAGGTCTACATCACTTTCGGGTATCTCTGAACTTGTGTTTTGACTTTCTTTGTGCATGGAGCCCACCCTCCGCTGCAGCGTCATCGGGTTGATTATCAGTGCTGGGCTTGCTAATCATCTCTTTTATAATTTGTTGCCGAAATTCTAAAATACTTTTTTTTTCCTTTTCCAAATTTTTGGTGAATAACCCAAGCATTTACTAACATTGTGCCACAGACAATCTCAATGATCATCTTGCGGTACCACTTTAGGGTTTTCTAAGGCTGGTATAGTACGACGCCGTCTGATCAGAAATATCTACCCCCTTTTTCGCATTATTATAATCCAAAACAAGAGAGAAAGCATAATTCCTGTCCGTGTCTACCGGTGGCGCACCCCGTCCGGGCAAGACTTTTGGTTCATGGGGCGGTGATGTACCATCGGTGGACGAATGAATATTTGCGCCGTAGGATACCAAGAACCTACTCATGAGGTGCCAGTCTGAACGTGTTCATAAGGCTCAAGGACAAACTCTGACGTATGCTTGTGTAGATTTGAGGGAGAATTGCTTTTGCCATGGACAGTTCTATGTAGCGTGTTCACGTGTTAGCTCATCAAATAGTCTGGTGATATTGGCGTGGACATGCAAAATGGTTTAAAATGTTATTTATAAGGAAATACTTTAATTTAATTACTTACTTATGCGTGTGATTACTTATTATTAGTCATGGATAAACACAGAAATAGTGAAGGGATAGGGACGGGACAAGGATAGAGCGTATTGATGATAAAGTAGGTAAGTATAAGTCTGTCCTAAGAAACACTTTCGCATTACATTATTTTTAGGGTTCCGTACCCAAAGGGTAAAAACGGGACCCTATTACTAAGACTTCGCGATCCGTCTGTCTGTCTGTCCGTCTGTCTCCAGGCTGTATCTCATGAACCGTGATAGTTAGACAGTTGAAATTTTCACAGATGATGTATTTCTGTTGCCGCTATAACAACAAATACTAAAAACAGTATAAAATAAATATTAAAGGGAGCCCCCCTTACAACAAACGTGATATTTTTTCCATTTATTGCTCGATATTAATAACGGCAACAGGTAGACGCTTGAAATATTCACAGAATTTTTAGTTGTATATTTACTTCATAAAATAATAATTAATAAAATAAATTAAGGAGCTCCCATACAACAAACGTGATTTTTATGCAGTGTTTTGCGATAATGGTACGGAACCCTTCGTGTGCGAGTCCGACTCGCACTTGGCCGGTTTTTTTTACTTTTTCTCTACATAATGTTAAAATATGATAAGGAGAAGCATGTAGTCTACGCGTGCGAAGCCGCGGGCAACAGCTAGTCAATTAATATAATATATGTTTGTATGAATAATTCCGGTAAGATTTTCCTTTTTCATATATCCAGAAACAGTTAGGTACTTTCTACATTACAGTACATTTTCCTTGATATCTTTAATAACTTTTATTTTCTACATTTCAATAAACCATTTATTTGAATGAACTCCTGATGTGTTACTTTTTTGTTGCTCTCTTGTACAATAAGCAGTAGTTTGGAAAATGATAGCTTGTGATCTTTTTATTTTTCTTTTCTTTGTCAGAGTTATAGTGAAAGTTTTCCATAGTTGCATAGTTGGTGAGTCTAAATATGTGACACGGCATTATTAACAGTACTAATATAAAAGAGAGAGGTGTCTTATGGACACCCGATTGGAACGGAGCTCGATTCATTAAATTTACAGTCTTTCAGTTTCGCAAAGTAAGACGAAACTGAAATAACAACAACACAGCTGATGTTCAATGTTAACACACAATAGTCGCTGCTAGCGTAGGTACTGTACTCGTATCTGTAGTCAGCACGCGCTCGTTCGTCTTCAGTTTTCCTCGTGCACCTCCGCGTACTCTCCTCGGCGTCTCCCTTTTGTGAGGATCTTCGCTTATACAGTAATACGGCATGCAGCACGCTGTGCTTCGCACAATTTATCACGCAACAATGATTCTTATACTTATTCATGTTAATAAAAACCACTGACCTGCACCATCACAGGGGGACCAAGTGTGCCACAAACGGGATCGTCTGGTGCCCATATGCTAATTTGGTTCCTGGGGTGGTCACGGTGTGCAATGTGTTCTGGTGCGCCAGTGATGGGAGGCACTCCCCAGAGTAGGGTCCGGTGATGGACAGCCGCGGTAAGCGGAACAGGAGGACACCGTGCAGTTTTAGTGGGTTGGAGTCTCACATAACTGCGTTATCTCCCCGTAGTAGCGCAATATGCATGAGCATTTCTCCAGGCTTAAAAAAAAAGTTTTTCCCCTCCCTACCTGCTAAATGGTTGCTTTTGAATATGTGAAAAAAAACACGGCACTAAAATATATAACGAAATTAAAGAGAACACATATCATAGCTAAGTAGGCTTTACAAGTTTGCGAGTAATAGTCGACCAAGTTATAAAAAAGTACTCGGAATAGTAAAAAAAAATCTTTTCGTTAGAGCAATGTTAGGTACTATCATTGTTTATGAACTTAAGTATTTTTTACCTAATTATGTTGGTGAATGTAGTTGTTTGTAAGAAACTCTCGGTGCGCGAGGCTGACTCGCAATTGGCTGGTTTTTTTTATTATTTTGAAGAAAGTAAACCGCAGTACCATATTATGAAGTTAATCTCATGACTAGCCCTTTTAAATTTGCAACTTAGTAGGTAGGTATAAAGAATTACTTACTTCATAATTCTAGCAAATAATGGGAACCACTTTTGTTACGCACAAAGGCGGGATTTGCTTCACTCAAGCAAAAGAAAATCCTGCTCGAGCAGTCTTAAGGAAACGATTTGTAACACTCTCATTGTTCGTATCACGTTGTTACAATAAATATTGTTGAGAAATTGTGTAGGTATATTACGTGAAAACCGTTATAAATATAGTGGCTATTATTTTTTATTTCTCTATTTGAATTCTATATTTCTATACAGGCAAGGTCATCTCTCTCTTAAAAAGCTCTTTAAATGTTCAAAACCAAAAGTGGCAAATATAAATTTTGATTCAGCAGTTTTCTTGCTAAGACCACGAGGTCTGGGATGAGGACATCAAATACGTGAGTTTAAATATGTATAAATAAGCAAAACGCAAAGCTACTTTAGTATCAATGAGTTATGAGAGTCTGTGGGAGTTGATTACTATTCCCGTTCGTTCCGTCTCGCAGACCCGAGCTCGTTGTAAGTAAAAAGAAAGAAGCTTAATAAACAAGCAGCTTGGGTAAATCCAGCTGTATACGTGAGGTTGAGTGATAATTTTAATCTATACAAATTTAATTATTTTAGCTGTAAAAGATTATTCTGAAATGCTTTACCTAGCATCTCTTTCTTCATCTTAATTAAATTACAAAAATAAACTAAAAATGTTTTTCCCCGTTGTTCATTTATTATTATTTTAAGTTGCACATTCTAGCCTGAAACACGGGTTCAACCTAGTTCAGACATATAAGCAACTCTTTTTTTATTTAGTTTTTTTTTTTTACTTGGACCCACACTAGGAATTTCTATCTGTAACGTGGGAGCGTATACAAACATATAAACTTATAAACGCAACACCTTATAGAGCAGGAACAACTATCAGCAGGCCATACAAAGTTTTATTCCGTGCGGGAATCGAACTCTGCTCTGAACATTGAGAGACACTTCACTATCAATTACACTAACTGCCAAATATTTTAGTTCATGAGTGATATTCAAACTCCACTCAAAAAATCAGTTAGCTATACGGTTTTATAAGGCAGGCTTATTACGTAAGAAACAGCAACCAGCGATCATCGCGCGGTCAAACGCTTTATGTCATAAAAATCGGAATTACCTACTGTGTAGGTACGGTAGGTCATACACAATCGTTTGCTAATCGCTCGCTGTTTGTCAAATGCACTTATCTCTATAAAGAAACGACAAAAACTCTATAACTTCTGTATTGAAGAGCAATTATTGCGCAAAAATCACTATCGTTTTGCTCCTGAAAGATACGTAATAAGTTTGCGGGACATTCCCACTGACAATATTTGATTTGGTTTAAACCGGCCTCTCCCATGTTCATGTGTTTTAATAGTGTTTTACGCAACGCTGGGTGAGCTCATACAGCCTGTTTCAGTTGCACATGATACGGAGTGGATTTCTGCTTCGTGTGGGGAAACCAAAAGGCTGGAAACAAGTTATTTTTTATCGAGAGTTTAGCTGTTAGTTTCGGTGTTGAGACGGCACATAATGAAAAAGTTTTGATGGCTTAAGGTTTTCATCTGATATTCCTTCTTCTGTCCTCTTTCTCAGCTGATATTCTCTTGTTAACAGGAAATTACTATTGCACTGTGCAAACCATAGTCTGTAGCAATATGGTACGAAATAAATTAGAAACAAAGAAAATTATAGAAAAAAAATTATAAAAAAATAATTGCTGAACTGTAGCAGATTTTAATTAAAATGATTACTGATGTGTTCAATTGCTCATACGAACGAATGTGAACGAAATAATCGTTAAACAGCACCCACAAATAGGTATATTTCAAATTGTAAACATCAATAGTTTACTAGTAATTACAACTTACAAGTACAAATTGCGAATTACAAGTTGTAGGTCGTGGGGCTCGAGCCCAGGCAGGCGCTTTACTTTGTGTAAATTATTTTATCACCACTGCTCTCAAAACGGTGAAGGAAAACATCGTGAGGAAACCGGCATGTCCTAGAATCAAAAATTCTAAGACATGTGACATCCACCAACCCGCACTGGGCCCGCGTGGTGGATTACGGCCCATTCCCTCTCACAGAGAGGAGGCCTGTGTCCCAGCAATGGGAACATTAATAGGCTGATGATGTAATGTGATGTGAATTACAAATAATTCTAACACCATAAATATCTAATGTTTTAACACATGCAATGTATGTAATACATTAATTTACACGGGTTGCATTCAGTCTGCGGTTTCATAAACATGAAGAGCGGAGTGACGCGCGTCACGCTCAGAAATAAACGATTGATACGTGGTGTAGTTGTATGCGTCTTTAGCAAAATTTTAAAACGAGAAAAATACTTTTAGGTCATTAGGTAGGTATCCGTAGGTATCCAGTAAATAGTTTCTACTGAACTTTTCTCACTGAATTTTTCTTTATGAACGATAAAGGTAGATACCAAAATAACATAATACATATTGTTTTTCTTCTTGATACAATTTATTTAATAATAAATTCATCATCATTCATTCACATATAACGATTTTTTTTTCTATTTTCAGATTCAATATAAAATGGTTAGTTAGTTGGAATTAATTAATAATTATACCTAATGTACATTATTTACAAACTAATATTAGAACTAAAATAAGAAAAACTAATATGTACAATTACGGGGCGTCAAAAAATTCGTCCACATCGCTGTCAACAGGAAAAGTGCCCAGAAGGCTGGCAGCATTGCCACGCTGGATGGCAATGCTGATTCTTTGGCCAAAAAAAACGCCAGCCCTCTGGTCACGTGAAGAGTCGACCAACCGCTTGGCGATATCCCGAAATAATAGGTGTGCACTCGGACCCCATGGCCCTAGTGTTTCAACCCCAAACGGCTCAAAAACATAATTACCAATTAAGTTGTTGTATTTGCGCCGTTTGAGGTTTTCAGCACCTGCAGCAGCCGCCCCAGCGCAGCCCACCGTGCTAGGAAGATGGGATGGTGCAAGGGTGTCGACGCAAGTTGCATCCCACACCAAAGACCTGCCCAACTTCCATGGCATTATGGTCATACCATCTGGTCTCTTCCCATCGACACGTGCCAGGCCATTGGGTTCTAAGATAGCTGGCACCCCGGCGGTGGCAAGAGCACGACGGATGAGATCATTAATGCTAGCGTGCCGCGCAATCCGACCTGCACTCTTACTACAGGAAAGGCCATGATGTCCGAGGCAGTCGACTGCTTCACCGCATTGGCAGCGATGTGGAGCCCCACAAGGAGCGCCCAATCGCAGACATGTAGCGAGTCGGAAGGTTGTGTCACCTAGCATAGTGCCTATGTTAGGTGACGGAAGTGCCTGAAGCCAGAGGCCCGACTCCCACTCACCCACAGCCAGCAGGCGGGCACGCTCAGCAGTATTGGAAGACGTATTAATAAGGTTATTCCGTACCAACCTGCAGAGCGGCTCATCCCACTGTCTCTGGGAAAATGGGTTTTCGGGCCGATCCGTATCCACGACACGAAATGTACTATTTTACAAATTTTACGTCTCAAGTTCTAAAAATCTATGAATTTAAAAAGGGCTTGTCTTTCATATTAACTACCAATTAAAACAAAAAAATATCGCAAAACACGAAATTTTATTAGCTGTAGGCAATGCCCAAACAAGCCTGCCGTTCGCCTTTATATTAAATTAATTTGGCAACGTGTTGAAGTTCAGAAGTTCGTGGAGTGATATTAGATTGGCTAAAAAAGTAACAGCACAAGTTTTATGAGTTTTTTTTACCATCACAACTTTATTATTTCTTGGTTAATATTGTGAAAGAGATTAGTGCTGTTAGTGGTTCCCCTTAAAGGGATAGCTGCGTAAACCATAAGGGCTTTTGGGAGTACCAAATTGTGTGAAAATTGTATATTACAATTCAGTTGGGTTGGCACTTATCAGATCTTTTTTCACTAAATTTTCATTACTTATTTTAGTACTAGTCCTAGTTAAATTAAAACCATAGGAAATTTCTTCAGGGGAGAGTTTTGTTTTTTTAATCTTTTGTCTATTTCAGAACCATACAGATAATTTCCTGGCAGTTCGTATGTGCGGCCAAGATAGAAAAATGCACAGTATGTAAAACACGTCTTTGATATTTGCAGCGTTACGTTAACTCCGGCGTTGTGGTAAACGTGAAATATTATCATCTACATGACAGACGAAGAATTTGATTCCAGTTCCAAGAATATGCAAATTGACATTCTTTATTTTTATTGTCAATATGCTCGCGCTTGACCACTATCTCATCTGATGGTAAGCGATGATGTGATCGACGGTAAAACACGCCTGCATTTTGATGTTATGTTACTGCAATTTTGATCGTATCCATTACGTAGTTCAGATATTCAGCTTGCTATCTATACTTATGTAGGTATTACGGTTTTCTTACTAATAAGCAGTAGATATAGTTTTTTTTCTAGCTAGATCAGCATTTCTTTTGGCACTCTTAATTGTGTATTTTATCTCTTCCTAAGCCAAAACAAATAAACAGGAACTTTCCAATACGACAAACATATGACTTACGTGAACCATACGACAGAGATAAGATCAAATAAATAAAGTATCAACTTAAACAAAAACTTAGACTGAAGCAAAAGGCTGAAAATGAAACAAAAGAACACCTAAAGGCACATCTAAGTACATAAGTAGGTTACCTACTCGATATATTTAGCGATGTATTTAACGAAGCCAGAGGTAATGTAATGGTCAGATTGAAGTTGACCTGAATTAGAACGTGACCATAAAATCTGATAATATTTCAAAAGATTTTGTTATTACTAGGGAAAATTGAAGTCAAAGGTTAAGAAGGCTTCGGTTCTTTATTGCTGTTTGCAAAAGTTATTTAACTCCTACATACTAGTACGGTTTTTTTTGCGATATTTAATCAATTTCTGCTTAAATATGAATACAGAATAGGTAGATTTCCAAAAACCTAGATTGAGTACAGGTCGTATTCAATCTAGATCAGTAATTAAATACACTATTTTTGAAGGAAGATAAAGACAGTTTGTTCGAGGCTACTCTCTTGATGGTATTGGACGTATAGATAAGATATTCAACGAAGATTCAGGACAACATTACTCGGGTAAAGGGTGGGGTAAACATGTCAATACCGCAATTTCCGACGCCGGGTATGGTAAGTAATCCACTCAGCCAGACATCACGTACGTCACTTGAATGTTCAATATGTGAAGTGACAGTTGTGTAAATATTTTGATGTTCAATAAAGTATATTCTATTCTATATAATCTAAAACTTATACCCGGAATCTACTATTAGTTAATTCTGAATAAAAAAATTAAAGTTGAACAATATGTTAAACTTCAGCGAAATTCTCAAATCATAAATCGGGTAATTGTTATTAGTTTGGGATTTAAAAATATGAGTTTGCAAAAACATTGCAGATGTCAATATAAAACAAAGTTTTCACGTTCACAACACACGTAAGGATGAAATGGATTTTTGACAGAATCATAAAGGACATTGAGGATATAGGCACGCCTTATTCGCTTCCAGAGCTTCAGTGCCTGAACGAGAATACTTCAATACTTCAAAGTGACAAAGGATATCTCTCATCGTTATTTTCTTTGCTCTCTGAGCAAAATGTAACATCACGTCGATGTTCAAAGCTCTGAAGTGAGTAACATGTTACTGTATCCACGGGGTCTCATTGCTAAGAAAGAAAATTTGGTTCAAATAAATCTCACTAGATGGCGCGATATGCACCTCCATCAACAGATCATTGTTATTGAATGTGTGTAAAATTAAAATTTTCTGGAATTGAACACAAAAATTGTATGTTCTTGTTTAATCAACTCTCCTAAGTACAAAATTATGGAATATTGGGCTCTTAATTCACATTTCAAAGATTATTAGACGGATCATTTAAAATTGATGCCAATAGATGGCGCATTTTTAAATTTCTGAGGCATTCCACTCGATTGTTAAAGTTTGCATTTTAACACATTTTAGTGCAAAAAAAAACAGTAATAAAGTGCAAATAAATACTAGAAAACAAACCTTCACTGTATTTAAAGAAAAAAAATATTCACGAAACTAGTAAACTCTTTTACTTGCAAGGCGCTGCTAACACCATCTATCTATCACCGTGAAACAGAACCGAATGCGTTCGATGTACAAATAATTTCCAGAATAAGCAGTCGAAAAACACTAGTTACGTCGGCACGGTTTCTTTGTATGGTATGAGGTATCTGTATGCTAGTATTATATAATCTGTGCTGTATCTAACACTTTCACGCATTCTTGCTCATATCATCTGCAGTAAGAATGTGAGTGAATATGTTAATGAGGAGGGTGCGCCATGTACTGTGACACCATCCCGCAGGTTTTGTGTTACCTCGTATTTGTATATGACAGGCTCATTTGGTATATTGTGTATCAAATTGACTTTATAAATATTTAGGCTGTTAAGAGCATTATAGTAACAACCTTTTAACAGACTCTTTTTACCTGACTCCGCCCGGATTAGATAAAAGTAATCAAACTAGTTTTTGCTTCTTCTTTTAGAGATATCATAGCAACTAAACACAATTTACAATTTGCTTTTAAATAGTGTGCTTTTAAATTGACGTTATATTGTTTTAACTATCTGGCAGTCAATTCTTCAGCTCAAAGTCGGCGAAAATTTCGTATGTTCATTTATAAAAAAACTCAAGATGACCTTTATTCACTAAAACCCTGAAACATTCTTCGAAACCTAAATGCTTTAATCACAAGAATCATTTATTATTTATTTATTTCCCTGTGTTGTTGCGCACTGAAGTATAATGAAAAATAGTGATGAACTGTTAAATGCATTTTGGTTTCCAGTTAATTTCATCATTCCTCAGATAATTCAGAAAATTCCGAAATCGCATAAAATCGCCCCATATTTTTTTCTGAGGTAGCCTAATTGGCGCCGCTCGTAAAAATTGGTCGCCCCGGCACCATTCCGAGTAGCCTAAATGGCAAAAAGGCGCCCAATCTGGCTACACCGATGATGTAACGTTGACAACGGTTTGAGAATTTGAGAATGAACAAATGTGTTTTTCTCAGTTGTGAAACCCAATTGAACGTCAATGAAGGTTTTTTGTATGACATAGGGTATACTTTGGCATGACTTGACAACGTATACTCAAACCTTGCTCAGCATCGGAGAAAACTTAAAGTGACAGATGATCAAGAATGACAGATGCTTAAATTGAGATAAGCACATACTTAACGTCAAATACTCAAATCAGAAATCGGCCATTATGTTTGAATAGGAGAGGAATAAAAGGCCTTTTCATGATAGCATAAATGTTCTCATTATAATGTCTCTGAAAAGAAAATTCTTCTTGTGTCTCGTAACATTTCTTGTAAAAGTAAAAAAAAATATATCTTTTAAGGATATATTATATAAAATTTATTTATAAATATCTACACCTACTCAAGCTAAAATAACTTTAAGTAATCATCGGCTAAATGAAACTCAATCATCGTATCTTAGATTACGTAAGTTTCTAAGTTGTGCTCTTTGAACATTGTGCCTCATAACCGGTAGTTCTATTGATCTTGGTTCCCACGCAGGATGACGACTACTGTGTAATTATTAACATTGTGGTCGGAGCTAACCTCAGGCACTCAGCCTCTTAGTGTATCTCGGTTATCTCGACAAACATTGAATATATTGCACAAAAGAACGCTGAGTATATTAATTGTATCAGTCTGCTTAAATAAAGTTTAAATTTTAAAACAAAGTTTTATGCAAAATTAGCTTAGTTGTGTAGATGAAAGTGCAAGCATCACTTTTTAGAAAATCTTTAAACAATGGAGTCTAACTATCTAAGAACTAGATAACTATGAGTTGGAATTTAACGTATGTAAGGGTATTTATAAGGTGTATCTTATGAATACCCTTAAAAACGTTAAATCATCACAATTGATATTCTCTAACAAAACAACCTTAGTTAAAGAAATTTATGTTGTATTGCATCCGTGTTATTTATTATCTTTCGTGAACAATCATGATCGTTTGACATTTACCGCAATTTCCACCAATGTCGGACCGAAAAAAAGGTTTATAGGACGCATAAAATTCTAAAGGCAAACCTCAATCTAGATTCCCAATCTTACAAAAGATTCATGAATCTCTGAAAGTACTCTTTGACCTTTTGTTGACTTGATTCCAAAACTTTCAGCTAAATTTTCAAGTACTTTATTGAATAGTTAGAAAATAACCTTCCATTGTCTAAACCAAGTAACATGATTGTGTTTACGGGTTTTATAAAATAGCTCTAAGTATTTTATAAAATGTCAAAGTCAAATTGCTTAGTGGTGAAAGCGTGATTTAGGTACACAGCGAGCCGTGGAGCGAGTGTCTACCAGACATACTGTGTGAACATTGTAATAAATCTTCTAAACACCATGTGGAATTATGAGTACTTGGCTCATCAGAAATATAAACGTAGGAAAAAAAATAAGGGCATGAAGGATTTGTAAGAAATGTAAGTAGGAAAATATTGCATAAGACGTGAGCAGCTTATATTACAACGTGTCCCATGGAAAAATATCTTTAGATTGTGGCATACTGGTTTTTATGAATAAAGATAATTTGTTTTAAGCTTGAGACTCTTGCTTAATTCTATAAAAGTTCTAGAGTGTTGATCACGAACCGGAAAACGTTGCGTTGGAAGGCCTTCCACTAGGTGGACCGCTGATCTGGTGAAGGTTGCGGGAATCCGCTGCATGTGAGACGCACGGGACCAGTCAATGTGGTGACACTGGGGAGGTCTATATCCAGCAGTGGAGGTATTTTGGCTGAAATGATGATGATGACCCTAAATGTGGCTAGAATTTAATTACTTAGTTTGTTATCGGCTAAATGAAGGCCGTTACTTTGTTAATAATTCAATAAATTCCCTTTCTAAAATTCACGGGCGCCTTCAAGTTATTAGTTTTACTTTCCAATTAAACAGGAAAGATTAAAGATCAGAATACTTGCGACTTAAAATGCCTATGCATTCCACTACATTCTTAGATAAATCATTTACTGTCCAGGCTGCTCGTTTGTGGAATGCATTGCCTGACTCAATTAAATGTGCTCAGTCGTTGCCTGTCTTTAAAAAACTTATAAAGGAACATTACCTGTCTCTGTGATCCTGTGCTAGTTTAAGCTGTATTGTTTTCTTGTTTGTATATTTAGATTATTTTATATGTATGTATTTATGTATCTATTTTAGTAGTTTGTTTTTATTACCTAATTGTACTTAGTAATACATGTATGATTTCAATCAATTGCACCAAGTGCAACCCCATGTCGTGTCCAGGCTATCTCTATCCATTCAAGGTTGCCTGGAAGAGATTGCAGAGCGCGATAAGGCCGCCTGTTGTATTTGTTTTGTTTTTTTTTTTTTGTGATATCTTGGTGTACAATAAAGTATATATAAATATAAATAAATAAACAACAGATTAATGAACATTTAAGTACAAACATTTAAGTTTAACATTTTAGTTTGTAAATTAAAAAGAATAGCGACCATTGTTAAGTAGGTTAAAATTACATAAAGTTACTATACAAAACAGAGCACACAAAAAATATAGCTTTGCTTCCAAAGAGCCGCATTTAACTTTAATTTAATTATCATCGAGTATAAAGTTTTCACATAGTGGCTGGAATCGCGTCGTTTGTGACAGGGACTCGCTTTATTCAGATAAGAGTCATTTGTGAGAACTGCGTGTTATGGTGGAAGAAAAAATTAGATGCAAAGATCAGGTTTTGTAACTGTAATTTAAAATTGGTAGACGTCGACAAAATGTCTTAGTTCGTGGTTGTTTATTTTCTTCCTAATTATTTTGTTATTATTTATTGTAACCTATTTTATTTTTTAAATATTGTATGTTTCGTTTCCGTGAGTGTTTCCGTGGCATCAACAGTGGGCCTAATCAGAATATCAGCGCATCGCTATTTTCTTTTATCGCTGCACATTCTGAGATGGGCGCCTTTTTGTATCGCACGGGGTTATTATTTATTTTTACTTTTTATTATTGTTCTTTTTTGTGTTTTTGCTTATCTCGTGTCTCCTGTGCAGGTCACAAAACAATATTTTTATTTCTTTCTTAATATAACTTATTGTTTAACGGCCCGTATTTCTTTCGATTCCATTTTATGTTCACTTGATTTACCCATGTGAATTCAACAGGCATCAAGAGTTTCAAATCTCAGTGATTAATACATCAGAACTTGCACGCGTTCAAGGAACACAGTAATCCATTACACAAACGTAATATACCATCATATATATACCGTGAAACACTAAAGTTTGCTGGCAGATAATACATCTTTAAGTTCAGCTTGTTTATGTTCATGACCTAAATTTTGACTGTGTTTTATATATTGTTTGGTGTACAATAAAGAATTAAGACAACTGCCAGCTTCAAAAAGCTAAGGAGCCATCGCCTCTCTGATTAAGCTCTACTGCGACAATTAGAAAAACTCAGTGACGTCATGAGATACGCATAAGGCTCAGTCAGCGGAGTGTCGGATAATAGAGGAAAACGTATGAATAAGGAAGAAAAACGACCCAATTAATTATGAAGGCTCGAAGACCGAAAACGCTCATTGAGCGAAAAAATTGCTCGGCACGCGTTGTGGCTTATTTCAAACAGTTACAACGCAATTTTGTTATCATATCAAAATCAAATCGAAGGCAATCCTATAATTGTGGAGAAGCTTTGATGTGAAAATATTTCGCAAGACGTTTGTTTAATCACGACTTCTGAAACAACGAAGCTGTGCTTCATTCCCGAGATGGAAAAACCTAAGGTCGATTATGAATAAAACTTCCTATTTGAATAGTCGATTTTGCTATGCACAAAGTTACAACCGCGCAACCCGGTTAATTACGATTTTTTAAGCCTAACGCTCTTCGGTTTTTTAATCCAGTTTTATTCAAGGATTTTTTAGTGGAGAGGTGCATGATCGTTTGAAAGCCAGATACTACCTATATTTCGCAGAGCCAAACGGCCGGTTTCGTGAAAACAATAAACCACAGAGGCTTGGTCTGAACTCGTGCATAACGTGTTATGTACAGATTGAGATACTAAGATGTTATATATACTGAGTCTTTCCTTATTTGTACACGAACATAAACTCAAATCATTCAACCATAGTGATACCAAGACAACTAATTAATTTAAAATAACATAACAGGTGCATTGCTCAAATTTGCTTCAGTTCTGTACTGAAATCAATAATCAGTTCCTAAACCAGTACCTATTGTTTACATGAATGAACTTTAATAACAGTGATTCCTTATTGTATTTATTTATGTAACACTTGTGTGTAGAAATAAAAAGTACAGAATGTTACAGTTTTATCAATACTAAAAATTAAGTCCTTTGATGTTTAGATTAATTTACCGACGCAGGTGCTACGGGATTATTTTCATTGAAATGCGCACTGACTGTGTTGGATATAATTCCACAAGCGTGATAGATTGTTTAAGGAGACCTGTTCAGCTATACATTACCTTAAAAAGCGCAGAATATAAATTGATACGCAAAATCAGTTTATATTCTGCACTTATTAAATACATTTGATCGAAGGCAGTATTGGTCACATTATTTTACCATAAATTAAAAATATTTAAATGCATTAGTGTTTACGGCGGATCAGTACAAGCAGACACAGCAACAATGACTATTGTTATAAAACTAGACAAGCTTTTTAACTAAGATAAATGACATGAACGTTCTGATGTGTGTTACTGTTTAATTATTGATACACTTTTTTCCATTGCACTCAAATTAATCAATTCAAAATTAATATGTGATGTAATTATGTGCAAATTCAAAATAGACGTTACAATATGTACTTCTTGAAACAAAAAAAAGAATCCACGCATGAATCTATTTACGTGGTAAAACTTTGTGATAATGGTAAGTGAAGTACAGAAATAAGATTTTCTTTTAAAAATCATTAAAAGGCTCGTGAAACAAAATGCTTCTCAAGATTACATATAAACGCGGAAAATCTTTTAAACAAGGGTGTGAAGAAATTTTGGCTTTAATTTGCAAACTCAATTTAACATTATGCCTCAAGATGTGTGAAATTGTCTAGTTATTTTAGAAAGTAATTCCATTTGCAAGAAAATGTCTCTTTGAATGAAACTAAATAGGCTCAGATTGTCGGCTTGGTATTATTCTTCTTTTTCGTGTGAGGATGTGGCCACATCTGGTGTCAGAGTTAATTAAGCCGCCTCTGAGAACCCCACAGGCCTCTGACTTAGGTTGGTTGATAAACTTAGAAAGTAAATATGAATTTGATAGTCACCTTGGTACTTACCCGGATTTGATCCCACGACTTCAAGAACGTGAGGCGAGGTCTTAGCCACTGGGCCACCATGTCACACGGCTTGGTATTGAACGTCATGAAGTAAATCATAAGTCACTCATACATAAAGTAAATCTCGTTAAGCTTTATTTTTTTCAATTTATTACTACATGTTTGAATTCCAATTTCCATACAAACTTAGTCTGGCTTTTACTCCACTGTTTAACGATGTACCTTCAAAATAAAAAAATGATATCAATTTGTCTCATCATTATCTAGCCCTGTATGGAAGCTAAAAAGTAAAAAATAAATTTACGAGAAAGTTATGAGCTTCGAAGGTTCCATATTTCAACACTAATTTTAACGCATCTTTGGGCGCAAATAAGTACCATCAGAAGAACGAAAATTGAAAAACAGCCTCCATACAGGGATAGATTAGATTATTGATTATTTATTACATTCAGTCGTTTTTTCATGATATCCAGACTCCCAAAGGTCTGTTTATAAAATTTCGCGCGCTCGTTTTCGTTCTAAATCATCATCCATTTCGCTACAAATTTGCAAAAATGTGTATTCGTACGCGAAGTAGCTTCTTACTGTTCATAACAGCATCTATCTGTTCCGCACATGTTGTCGGTTGATATAGCACGCATTTTAACACCGCGTACAAAATGGTTCGTGCCGTCGACTAGTGTACCCTTAAGTGACCGTCCTTACAGTGAATATGACGTATAAAGTTCAAGTTTCTGAAATATTTTGCTTAAAAAGAAACACCAGTAAATAGGTATGGGTAAAGCTTCTCTTCAAAACCACTCCCAATTTTTACGAGCCTCCTTGCATTTAGTCACAAGGAAAATCTGCCCGACTTTTCATCAAAAGCTAAGGAAAAGTTTCGGTTGAATTTCTCTTAAATTTAACCTTCTCAATCTTCATGTTTGCCTAATTAGACGTCAATGTCAATAAGGCGGCAATTTTTTGTTGCCATAATATGTTTTACGTGTTACTGTTAGAATACTAATTAGAGCTAACTGTAGCTCGATATTGACTGCTTTACTGACATACTTGCACACCGAACGTGATAACATCATAATTATGAAACTTAACTTCTTCTATATGGACACTGAATATTGCCAACTATCTGCTCTGGAACTTGGGTTTGGGTGTCATCATCATCATATCAGCCGAAAGACGTCCACTGCTGGACATAGGCCTCCCCCAAGCATCAACACATTGACCGGTCCCATGCGTCTCGCAACCAGCGGATCCCCGCAACCTTCACCAGGTCATGGTCAGGGTTTGGGTGTAATTACAGTTATTACTAGTGATACATTGTTGTTGTAGGACAACGTGAATGGTGTAGGGTTCGTATTAATTGGTTTCGTCTGTGTATATTTTACATTAAATTGCGCAAATAGATAAATTAATATTTGGTCAAGGAAGTAAGAAAATGAATAAAATAACACAGAGTTGAACTAAAAAATAATAATTAGGTACCTGTCATAAACACTTTTGCATAAACTTCTGCAATATATTTTGTGAATACATTTTTCCTTCACTACCTATTTTTAGTGCCTAAACATACCTATATGTAAGTACTATGTAGGCAATCGTCCATAATATAGGAATAATGAAAAAGAAAAGCCAAAAACACTAAGAAGAAAAGAAAAAGTTCAGGTGAATGTATTTCCAATATGTGTTTATTTTAAGAATGTCTTTCAGAAATAAGGCAAGTTCGGTAGCTGCCGGTAATCCAAGTATATTATTGGCATTTGGCACTTTGCTGAAAGATCGAAAGAATATGAAGCTGACAGATTGATGTAACAAACTCTAGTTAAATCAATGCAATGATAGCGACCACCGTCTCATTTGACATAACCTTTCTACATAAAATGACAACCCAATTTCAATTCTGATGATTTGATTACCTACAATCACATCAGTCTACTTAAGGTCTCACAGTTAGAGTCACCGTGTCATAAGATCAGTGTGTCTTGAAATTTATATATGATATTTTGATTTGTATATATTTGAATATATTCGCATTTATGTGCAAACATGTGGCCATCCCCGTCAGAACACTTCATGACTCGTTAACAACCTTCTCCAATTAATTAAAAAAATCAAAAAACCCGACTGCTTAAAAAGCGAACTAAAAAGATGTAAACAAGAAGAAAATCATGCTGTGCAGTCGGAGGATACATGTTCGCGAGCTGGCTGACCAAAACCAGATGTAAAAATTTTGGTTTTCTCTAGAACGCCACATAGGAACAAACATACATACATACATAGAGTGATAAACACATTATCCTCCTTCGGCAGTCGGGTAAAAAGAGATGACTTCGTCTTAACTCGTAGAATCGTTTGGTGGCCGCACTCCATTGTTAGTAGCTCCGTGTTCCACAGACTCACTCTTTCTGTTTTATTTCGTTATGATTCGTTTGGAGGATTTAGGATTTCATAAATATTAGATAGCTAAGGCGTTTTTGTCGAGGTTGGCTTTGTATAAGACCCTGATTCAAACCATATAGCTCTGCATTGCTAATAACGCCACTAACGTTTTGAATCGATGAAATAAAATTTTATTAGAACCAGAATTTGTATTTGTTCAAGAATTCATATTTGAACTTATCGCCAGCAAAACACAAGTTGGTTGAGATATAAAATACGAGTGGAATTGTGAAAATCACATTGTGAGCGAGAGAGAATAATTTAGAATCTGCACATTCCACTTAACCTATTAGATATTTTTGGAATAATTTAGAATCTGCACATACCGCACATTCTATTAGGTATTTGCAAGTAAAAGAGCAGATATAACGTTCGCTAATTAGTTCACGACTAGAACCAGTACGTTAGTTTAGTTAGCTAAAAGGTTTTCATAACGAATGCATGGATTTAATGGCTTATCACACTAATATTTTATAGGTGAGAGTTTGTGAGTGTGTTTGTTACTTCTTCAAGATCAGACGGCTAGACAGATCTAGATGAATTTAGCACATATGGTACGTATTATCCCGGGAACTTGTTCTCTCGAGATAATTTTCGACTTTCAAATTAGTGATAAACCCTCCAATTTTTTAAACTATCCTTATCTAAAAGGATCAATAACTTCAATTGAAATAACATTAGAATTTTCTACAACCCTTTTTTACAGTCCATTCAACCTTTTTACCCGACTGCCGAAGGAGGGTAATGTGTTTATCAGTGTATGTATGTATGTATGTATGTATGTATGTAAGTATGTATGTATGTATGTATGTATGTATGTATGTTTGTTCCTATGTGGCGTTCTAGAGACCAAACGCGTTGGGCTATTTTGATGATTCTTACGTCAATCGATTCGTCTTAATCCTGCGAGTGCCACTGGCTACATTAAAATTGGAAAAAACAAAAATGGCGGATTTTGGGCGCCATTTTGTGGTGGAATAACGAATTCATGCTGTGCAGTCGTCAGATACATCTGGTCCGCCAGCTCGCGAATATGTATCCTCCGACTGCACAGCATGATTTTCTTCTTGTTTACGTCTTTTTAGTTTGCTTTTTAAGCAGTCGGGTTTTTTGATATTTTTAATTAACTTTTTTTATTTGAGTTCTATCCCGTAAATACAAGGATAGCATAAAAAGCATAAACCTGTTACCAAAACTAATTGTTTACTACAGCTGCCATTTGTCATATCACCAACGCAAAATTGTTTGAACGAGCTGTAAAATGGGATTATTTAAATGTCTACTGTTATCTTAAATGGAGTTTTAGTTGTGTATTATTGGGCAGATTCAGTTTATCAGTTAATATGGATGGTGTTGTATGTTCGGTATGTACCTATTTCCCCAAAACGTATGGATCTAATACTACTTCTAACCCAGAATTGTATCCTAAACCACAATCTAGATTGGGTTTCAGACGTAACCTGGAACCGAACCCTGCTCGAGATTACGAGACGATATATTCACATTTACATTACTTTGATCTACTGAATACATACCGTTATATACTAGAGGTTGTCTTTTGAAATATACTCAAAATATGCGAATATTTTTTCCTAGAGCTGTAATATTAAATAATATTTAAGTTTGTAAGCAAACACCGCATATTTGTCAAGGTTGTTTATCCAGGCAGAAAATGATGTGTTTAATTATTAAGTGCCGTGTTTATGAGAACGATATGAAAAAAAAAATGAAAAAAAAAAATGTGAAAAAATAAAAAAATGAAAAAATGATGAAAAAAAAAAAGGTGAAAATGATGAATGATGAATGATGTATGAAAAAATGTGGATAAAACTTTTTGTTTTATACCAGCGATTTCTGAATTAAGTAGGTATTTAAAGTTGAGTTATGTCAAAATCTACTCTGATTGACAACAGAGTGAGTGAACTGAGAGACAACAGATCATTTTACTTCAAAACAGTATTATCATCTGAAATGTGTAATTACTAGTTGAGATTAACATTAGCCATCATTATCTGATTATAATAATTGTAATAGTCCAGTCATTGAAGCATGAATTAGGGATCAACCACGAAATGAGAGATATTAAGCAGAAAACTCTTATACATCTTCATTTTGGCGTTCTAAAAATTGTCTCAAAAGTCTCATAAAATCTCGTATCTGTGTCGTAATTTATTTTTATCCTTGCCCACATTAGTAATTACTCATGTATTGTGGATGCGTTTACAAACATATAAACTAACATACACAATTCCCAAAGCCGGAACAACATACAAATATTTTTTCCTTGCGGGAATCGAACCCACGACAAGAAGCGCAGCAGTCAATCGCTCAACCAATGCGCCAACCGTACGCCCTGCCCTTAATTGTTAAGATTAAGTGTTTTACAACTTAAAAACCCAGCCAGCGGAGCGAGCATGGGCGTACCCAAAACATTTGTGACAAGACATGATAAATTATGTCATGTCTTACAATTTGTCTTAAATGCTAGCACGGGTCAAACATGTGACTTATTTTAAACGCGCGAAATGCCATTCTTGTTGCTTCCCGGCGAACACGGCCTACTGTGACATGGCTTGAGTCACACATTTCATCGCAGTTTGGACGATAAAGCCATTTTGACTTAAATACTAGTACCGGCGGCGTGAGAAAATTTCCTGACGTTTATTTGGGACTCATCGGGTCTTAGTTGCTAATACGGGCACACCCATTTTGTCACAAATGTTACATTTTGACAGACAATTAAGAAAAATAGTATCACTTTCGTTAGGTGGTGATAAAATTTTATAGGTGAAAAATATAACGACTCTAGTACTCAAACAGATATTGTGGTTTCTGTCGAGGAAGTCGTACCTGTTTCCTCTAACGAAAACCACATAAGCAGGTCCCAAACCAAGGACCCTTGTGTCGCGGGTACACAGAAGTTTTTTCGAGACTAAATTTTTAAGAGTAGTTCACCAAAACATCGCCGGTTTACTAAGCAAAATTCATTTGATTGAAATACATTTATCAGAGCTTTCGGATCTTAAAATGAGCCCGGATATTATTTGTCTGTCGGAAACGTTCATAGAAAGAGGAAATGAAAATCTTATAAAAATCTCTGGTTACAGCTTAGCAACCTCTTACTGCAGGACCAAGAAACAAAAGCGTGGTGGAGTCTCCATCCTAGTAAAAAAGGGTACAATATTCAAGGAAATATCATTCTTAACTCAGCACTGTATTGACAATATCTTTGAGTGTTGTGGCATTGAGATCATGAACCAAAATCTATTTATCATATGCATATATAGAACTCCAATTTCCAATATTACTAAGTTTTTTGAAATACTTGAAACAGTGCTGCAATTTAAATCACGTAAATATAAGAAAAAAATTGTTATAGCAGGTGACTTGAATATCAACACGCTACAACTAAATAATAAATCTAAGGCGTTAATCGAAATTGCTCAAAATTATGATCTAGTGCTCCATATTCAGGAACCAACACGACAACATTCATGTATAGATCACCTAATCAGCAACATCAAATCGGCTAAAGGTGAACTCCTACACCTGGGTCTTTCTGATCATAATACTGCACAGTTATTGAATATACCTGTGAAAAACAAAGAAAGAGCTTTGACAGAATATTCAACGTATAGGAGAGACTATAATAAACACCACATTGCTAAATTTAAAGAATGTATGTCCGAACTATCGTTTTCAGAGGTATTTAAAGAATCCAATATTAACGCAGCTTACGAAAAGTTCTACGAGCTAATATATCTATTTTATAAATTATGTTTCCCGTTTAGGAGACTAAAAAATTTAAACAGGGATCGACCCTTAAAATGGATATCTAAAGGTATTAGAGCAAGCTGTAAAACCAAAAGATCATTACGAAACAAATACTATGCTAACAAAACAGCTGAAAATAAAACAAAATTTAAAAACTACGCTAAACTCCTACGACGTTGCATACATGGGTCCATTAAAGCAATTAACCATAAATTTATCAGCAATTCTAAAAACAAATGCAAGGCAGCATGGCAACTGATAAAACATGAGTCCGTCGGGAGTAAGAGCAAACAAGTCATAGAAAGCATAAGAAACAAAGGTACTGTAATTAATAGCCCGGATAAAATTGCTGAAGCATTAAATGACTATTGGATTAATCTAACAAACGATACCCAAAAAAATACTCATGCTAGCCTTAAAAACTCTGTTAGTGATAGTATTTTCCTAAAACCATATGGACATGAAGAAATACACAGAATTATGTTATCTCTAAACAACACAAACTCAGTAGGTTACGATGAGTTAGCAACAAAAATTTTAAAGTGTTGTTCTGGTGAATTAACGCCAGTCTTAACATTCTTAGTGAATCTATCTTTTGAATCTGGATGTTTTCCTAGCCTACTTAAAAAATCGGTTGTAAAACCTCTCCACAAAAAAGGTAACAAGGAAGATCTCTATAACTACAGACCAATTACTCTCATACCGATTATATCAAAAATCTTTGAAACTGCTATGCATAAACGCCTTACTCAATTCATCGACAAGCATAATATCCTAAGGGAAGAACAATACGGTTTTCAAAAAGGAAAGTCCACAACATTAGCATGTTTTAACCTAATACATACAATCATTACCAATTTAGACAAGCGACTTAAGACAACAGGCATATTTTTTGACATGTCGAAGGCCTTCGACTTCGTGTCACACAAATTACTAATAGACAAAATTGAAAAGTATGGGATACGGGGCCCAGCTCTTCAATGGATAGAAAGTTATTTAAATAACAGAATGCAGTGTGTAGAAATCGAAAAAATTGATAGTAAACTAGAACTAAAATCTTACAGATCAAACTATAAACATAACAGGTCTGGTGTACCCCAAGGAGGTGTGCTTAGCTCCCTATTGTTCTTACTATATATAAATGACCTTCTTGAAGTTACTAATCACCCCTGTTTTCTGTTCGCTGATGATATTTCGTTAATAATGACATCGAATAATACTGACATTAATAAATATACAACTGACATAAATAATACAATTGAATCGATAATAACATGGCTTGACGAAAATAATCTACGTGTAAACCTAACAAAAACCAATTTTATTCAATTTAGTACATATGGACGAGAAAATAAGTCTTTGGTCATCAATTATAGAGGACTTAAATTAAAAGAAGTTAACGAAACAGCATTTATCGGTATCACGATTGATAAACACTGCAACTGGAAAGCCCACGTCAATAAAGTATGCAACAAAATAAATAAATTCGTGTTCGTTCTATACGAACTCTCAAAAACATCAGCATTAAAAACTGTATTATCTGCATACTATGGCTACGTTGATTCTGTGTTGAGATATGGTCTTATAGCCTGGGGTTACCCAACAGAAAATCAGAGAGTGTTCATCGCACAGAAAAAATGCATCCGCGCCATAGCGGGAATTCGCCCATGGGAATCTTGCAAACCCATTTTCAAAAAGTATAAGATACTAACCCTTCCAAGCCTGTATATCTTTGAATGCGCTAAATTTGTTAAAATTCACCCGGAATTATTTAAAAAAGCTCATGAATTGTATCAAAAAAGTAATAGGCACAAGAATAGAATAGTTTTGCCAATAATCCCTAGGACAGCACTATATACTAAAAATAGCTATGCAATGTGTGGTCGCATATTCAATGCCATACCTGATACTGTCAAAATCTTACCACTTAATAAATTCTCAAGGTATCTTAAATTATGGCTATTGGATAAGAATTTCTACTCTGTAAGCGAAATATTTAATAGGGAGTTGAAAAATTAATTACAATCATAATCATTTACCCTCGGACATCAATATCTTTTATTTATTTTTAATTTATTTAATAATGTACATTTATTCAATTTCCCAATTGGAATTTATTAATTATAACTATAATGGAACTATGTAATTATTAATTAGTATTAACCCAAATGTTTGCATGTCACATTATTATGACTAAGTGTTATGGATCTGTATTGTTATTTATGTTAAGACCAAAATTGTACCAACATTTATTGCAAATAAACTGATTTGATTTGATTTGATAATATTTTTCTTCTAATTACTGCACCAAATGGCAATAAATTTATTTTGTGTGTATGGTGATCAATGCTTATTAATTAAGTGGTCAAGCGCGAGCCTATATATAACAAAAAAAAAAAAGTAATTGAAATGTTACAGGATTATTAATTAATTCTATATTATTACTTTCTTATAATTGCAATTTTTTTTAATTGTTTTTTTTTTCCTTTATTTATCAATTCTACAAAACAGTACAGGATTATTCATATTAAATAGCAACCAAAAACCACTAAGGTTTAAACTTGTGCTATCATGAGTCTATCAATATGTTTATGTAGGTATGTGTTATTCTTATTTTAAAATATTATTTTTATTTTGTTTACCTATTACTTTTTTTATAATTATTTTCTTTTATTCCATATTCTTCTTACTTTCTACATTTTAAATTATTTATTAAATAAAACTCCCAAAAAACATTTAAAATAAAAAAAATAGGGGCTCACCCACAGAACAGAAAAAACGCCTCACCGGTATTGGGAACTGGGTCCAAGCTATTATATTTTTAAGTAATTATTAAAATTTTCAAAATAATTATATCTTTCTAACAAACACTTACTATGTTATCAAACAAACAATGAAAAATAAAGTGTGCATAAGTATATGGTCGTGGGTCAAATATTAATTTGTTCCCAACAAAATTAAAAAGTTGTTTATCTGTATGAACGGCACACTTTTATACGTATTATTTTATTTGGTCGTCTATTCAGATTATGTCGCACTATGAAGTCAGCAACAAGAAAGGCATGTCGCGTCATTAAACTATGTCACATGGTTGTCCCGTGCTAGCATTTAAGACAAATTGTAAGACATGACATATTTTATCATAACTTGTCATGACCCAAAATATTTTCTGTTAAGAATTTGTAATTCAAGTCGAAAACCAAGCAAAGTAAAAAAAAAAACTTTTTCATAAATTCATGTTGGGATACTGCTAGCATGGGGGTTATCAAAGGGGGGGCTAAATTTTGGTTATTTTTTGCCTAGGACATACCGTTTTCGAGATATAGAGCGTTTTATGTAAAATAAAATAAGTTTCAGAGGCCCATAATTCGGCAAAAGTGCGTCGTAGGTCTATGCTTCTCTGAACCTAAATGGTTTTATGGCCAAGGTTAAACCGAAACTGCAATAAAATTGGCAAATTTCCGAAAAAAAAAAAAATACGTCAAGAAGTTATGCCACAAGTCAAGAAAATATCTCACGCCACCGTGCTACCATTTAAGACATAATGGCTTTATCACCCAAACTGTGATAAAAAGTGTGACTTAGGCCATGTCACAGTAGGCCGTGCTCACCGGGCAGCAGTCTAGTTTTCCACAAATTATACGTAAGATTTGCAACTTTCGAAAAAGTTTTAATAGTGTCAGAGAATTGTTAAAACGTTTTTTACAACAATAAAGACATGGAACAAACATTGCAAGTTTTGTTGCTACGGTTGCCACGAGTACATTTTTGAAACTTGTAATTGAATAATGTATTCGATTTCAGTCTTTAGTAAATTTTAAAAATATTATACTGAATTACGATTCGATTTCATATTTTAATGAATAAAGATGTTAAGGAGTTTAATTTTAAACTATTATATTATATATTATTATTTAAACTATTTATATTTTTTCTCTTGAAATTGTCCGTCAAGTAATTCAACAAATTGACTAATTTATAAAGAAATATACCTACTTGCGTCTTTCTCTGTATTCTGTATATAGTGACAACTATCAGGCTTAGACCAACAATTTCAACGCCACAGCATTCAAAGTATATTTTTTTTAAATTAGGGAGGATCTTGTTTTGGTTTGTCATAATTAACGGCAGTTTTATGAATGGGGGACTTAGTAACGAAAAAATGTCTTGGAATTATTACTAGTGCTATGAAGTGAGTTTCGTTCACTTACATTCCGTCTTGTAGAACTACTTTCATGTTGCATAAAATCAATTTCCATATTAAGTTTATAAGTAATTAAATCTAATTCTGAGAGCCTCTTTCAAAAATTTACATCCAACTCATTAATTTCAACAAACCTACAATTCTTATAGTTTTTTGTAAACAATTTTAGTTAATTATTAAGTTTCTTAACATTAAGATACTTATTTTCTGAAACACTTAAGATCAAAATTGAACAATTGCTAAAATTACACAAAGCACTTCACAGATTAGTTAATAACAGGTAGGGATTTTTATCATCTTTACCAACTGAGATTGTAACAAAATCATTGTCCGATAGGGTACATGTTAGATTATTTATATTTCGTAGGATCTAGCATGACGAAGCATAAGGTTGAACTGTATCCTCGATTTTGTAACTGTCAATCCATTTACCAGTCTTAGCGTGAATTAAACGTGCTGATAGACCTCTTACTTTTTCGTCTTCAATGATGTAGATATTTCTTTTCGTATTGCGTCTTAATTGGGTACTATATTTTAAGTTTCCATGACGTTGACAGCCAGTTTCCCTGAAGTGGCTTAATAATAACCCGAAGTTTTGTGACAACATAATATATTTAACTGTAATAAACCTACATTCAAAAAACGAGTAGTAAAGGCTATAGATGGAGATGAGTGACAGTCAACCGATCTTCTATCTTCTCCTGTCTTCTGTTATTCAACCTTTTTTTGTTTTTACCATTTCAAAATTGTGATTTAACTTAAACTTATGTAAACTTGGATTGTATTGCATCTTTTAATTTAAATTTGTGGCATTAGTTCGTTCGCATGTCTTATACATTTATCCCAGTTACACAGGGAAACCTATAATTGGCCATACAAATTGTAACACGCATATTTTGTAAATTATTTTTAAGTATCGCTGTTGGTTACCTAAATAAATAAATAAAATAAAATAAAACATCTGACCCTGATTTATAAGCTAACTACGTGATATATTCATCTAATAATTCACTGTAGAGCGATTACCTTTTGTGAGTGCTGAAGGAGTGAGACAATTCCTACCTTTGTATAACTCTTTCAATATTGAAGAACCATTTAGTTTATAAAAATTACTACACTCCATTTCACTTTTCAAAAAGTTTCCTTGTTACCCACATGCATACTTTTGATGACCACTACAGTAAAAAAAATAATGGGAAGAAGTCTTTCACAAATTATAATGAAATCCTTAAATGAAAAATTACATAAACTCGTTACAAATGAAACAACTAGTTCCATTTATTTATTAAATAGTCTTTCACTGACTTTCTCTTTGCTGTGACTCCATTAGTTTTTACATTGTGTGTTCACTCATTAATAGATTCCATTACACAAGTGATAAACTATTAATGCTCTCAGCTTTGTCTATTAATTATTTAATGTTTTTGTCATATTTTTCTTTTGTAATATATACAATGCTTTCTTATAGTTACAACTTCTAAAAATCAGAATGTACTTAGTATGCATAACGTAAATGTGTATGAGCTTAGCATTTGTAGCCCAACACATTCATTTTCTCTATATTTGAACGTTTTAATAGAGTTTTGGGATCGTCCCTTATTTTAATAATTTCCGTTAAACCACGATATAATTTAAGGTCTATGTAATTCACAAGCAGTGTTGTGTTTATGACTGAAAAAAAGTTCAGCATATAAATATATTCTGTTCCACAATTTTTAAGACTCGATGTTATGTTAAATACAGCTAAATAAATGATACTCGTAGCTATTAGTTTGGTGGTAAAATTTAATAATAATTTATCAAAGCATGAGCTTGTATAAGGTTTTAATGTTAATTAAACATATTTAGCTATTGCACATTTAGAAAATACAGTATATCTTAAATATTATCTTAATCACAGTATATTTCACGACATGTCCACTCAATTCCAAATATAACCAATCATATTCAATCGTTTCAAAAAATTAAGCTAGCTTAAGTGTTCAAGATGATATGATGATCTAGATATTAATATACTGATTTATTTACATTATTTATAAACTAATATTAAAACTGAAATAAGAATAAAATTATGTAAAATTACGGGGCGTCAAAAAAAATCGTCCACATCGCTGTCAAAAGGAAAAGTGCCCAGAAGGCTGGCAGCATTGCCACGTTGGATGGTAATGCTGAATAAATGCAATCTAATATACTTGGATTAGCCACAAGCAGGTGCAGATTTATTATAATGTGTATATTAATACTATCGCTGTTTACTATTCTCTGTAACACCACAGTCTACAGAATTATGCATAGATTGTCTTTTGCAACATTGATCACATAATCGTTATAATTATGTACATGATAAAATTAGTAGATGTGTTTTCGTAAGCAAACGAGGCAAGTGTATACAGTGAGCTTGATCTAAGAACCTCTTGAGAACTTACGAGTAACAGCAGCTGGCACAGCCTGTACAGAGACTTGGTAAAAACAGGTCGGTCAGGTCTAATAATAGAACCGATAAATTAAACAACTTTTTTTTCAAATCAATCAAATCAAATGTTTTTTATTTCACATAGGCAGCTCATGTAGATGGGCACTTATAAAACGTCGACAAAAGGTGCACGGTTTGGGTTGGTCTTTTCCTGTGGAGAAGAACCGGGAAGAAACTCCACGGTTACTCTTTAATGCTCCTAAGTTCTCCTTTTGAATAAGTTATGAAAGACTCCGCTGAAATCCTAATTTCTTCGTCGCGAATACGATAAGAACTGTAAACAATAAAGAATATTCCTGAAACGTTCATTAGGGAAATTTTTCGATTCATTCAAGATTCATCACTTGGTATTTTTCTCTATCTATCACGGGCTGCGGGTGTCTGCAGCCCGTGATATTTAACGCTTCCTCTGTGCTGTCAAGCGTGGATTTAATCTCGTGTTGGCTAATTGTCTACAAGTGGCGGGTTGTAGTAAAATGCGCGTCCATCATGATTCATGGTCGATGAGATTCTGGCTCGGGTCACAAGTTTAGTTTCAAGCGTTTTTAATATTTATTAATTGATTGGAGGTAGAATGAAAAATTATTTGTAAAAGCCATATGAATACCTATAAAACTGTGCTACTTTTAACTATAAACTTGTGCTACTTTGACCTGAACGCGGTATTCCTGGATAAGCTGGATAGACTCCTAAACAACTGCATCTGGTTCATATTCAACCTCCGGAAATATGACCATGTGTCGAGCTGCAGATCTGAGCTCAAATGGATGCCAGTTCGGCAGAAGAGAAATTTCCGGGCACGCTTTTCTCTCTTCTGGACTGGGAGAGTTTTCCAGTCCATAAGAGATAAGAAGGATTTCTCACCTCACTTTCAATATCTGTGTACTTCCCACGCTAGGAATCTGCGTTCATCTAACAATCTTCTCTTGCTTTGTCCGTCTCATACTTCTGATTTTATTCATTCTTCCTTTCACATTCAGTCCATTCTTCTCTTGAATGCGCTTTCTCTCGATATCAGGAAGGCTACCAGTCAGTGTGCATTAAAGCGGAAGTTGCGGCATTATTTTCTACACCATTAGCAGAGCCGTCTTAATAAAACGCCTTTCTATTACTTGATTTATATGTATATATATATATTTATAGGTATTTATTATAGTATATATATAAGTAAATATGTTTATATTTGCTATATATATATCTACTATTGTACCCATTTTACTATATCTTTTTTTATGCACCTGCCATGTTATCTCTCCATCACCCTTGGTTGACTGGTAGAGAATGCCTCAGGCATTAAGTCCGCCTATGTACCTTAATGTTACATGAAGTTTTTATAAATAAATAAATAAATAAAAATGAATTCATCTACTACAATTGGATAAGGTAATAGTGTATCGCATGTTTTTATTAAAAAAAATGCAATAGATCCGATTTTCCAGATGAATTTAAAAAGGCTGTGAGAATAATTTAATTAACCAGTTCATCCAGTCGCGCTGGCTTCAGTTCATATGCAAAAACAAATTGATCATACCACTATGAATATTTGGCAACTGATGTTGATGAGATTTTTTAAATTCGGCTCACGATGCGGTGATACGTATAACATTCACGTTAGAGTAAATCACTCAACACTCCCAAAACCTAGCATCCCCTTGAATTTGAGATATATAAATGGTATTTATCTTCATCACACTACGAATATTAATGTTTTCAAAGCAAAATTTAAACATTAAACATATATCTGCATACATTACTTTGAACACGATTCCCTTATGTGTATGATACCTGCCTGCGTCACTTTACATTTGGTATCTCTATGGAAATAAGATTTCATACAGAGATTTAGACTCGATATTAACGTCCCAAGTCTCTCTGTGACACAAGAAGTACCACAGAGTGAGCTTATAACACAATTTCCTTTCAATACGCGGGAGAAGCTGAAGTTGTGTGAATGTCACCACGCTGAATTGTGTATTTGAATATGTAAATATTTAGTTGCTTCATCTTACACAAGTTTGAGCACCTAATACTTAGATTTGAATCGGTAAGTACAATTATTTTAAACAAAATGGAACCTGTAGACATCCACAAGGAAAAAAATTACACGATCCATAAAATTGTTGATCGCTTCGAAGCGAAGATCTACATTTGCATTTTATTGCAATTGTTGTCAGAGAATAATTGAGTGGCCGTAGTCAGCGGTGAATTCCTTTTTGATTTTTAAAGTATTGAATAGAATTCAAGTTTCAATTTAAGAAAAATATGAGATTTAAAGTGGAAACTGACACAAAGTTTTTTACTTTTAAAATAAGCAGAGAGATACTATCCTAATCTAAATGATTCAACATCCTGCTGCTCGCATATTATAAAGTTTTTCAGCTACGAGCTTAGTTGTGTGGCTAAGACGTAGCGTGCACTGAGTGGTTTAGCTGAGACGCTACGACTTTAACTTCTATTAACTAAAGCACAAATATCAACGCACGTAACAGTGGATTTTTATACCAAAGATAATCAAACTACCAAGATTCGATCAAATTAAATCATTAGAGAATTCGTAAATATGATGCTGATTCAATTGCTAGGTATCCAATTTCAAACTTTGGTAAAGTTTCGGTGTAATCTCATGGGTACTATCAATAAATGATTAAAATTAACTTTAGGTACTTTTCAAACCGTAAATAATAGCATTTCAGATTGTATCGTACCGCTTGACCAGATCGCCGACAAATTGCATTCCTATGACCGACATAGACACTAAGACCGACAAAGCTGGTGAAACATTTACAACGTTATTGGCACTTTGACTATCGTCGCACCGCACTGTTTGTGAATGTGAAACTATATATGGGGAATAGCGTGCATTGTGTGAGGTATTGACCGCTGATCTGCTTGCAATGGTAGTTTTACAGAACAACAAAGGCTCGTTAAGGTAATTAAATTTTCTGTTAACTGTATTTAGACTTGTTAATGTATTTTGAGTTGATCATAGTTATTATCATCAACTTAAAATACATTAACAATTTTCTTTAAAAAAAAGTCAATTGATTACTGTTGTGGACAAACCTTTTTAGATTTCAAAAACCCTAAATGAAAAATACTGACCACTGTCTCTCAAAAAATATCTGGATTGTCGTTTTTAGGGTTCCGTACTCAAAAGGTAAAAACGGGACCCTATTACTAAGACTCCACTGTCCGTCTGTCTGTCTGTCACCAGGGTGTATCTCATGAACCGTGATAGCTAGACATTCGATATTTTCACAGATGATGTAGCCGCTATAACAAAAAATAATAAAATAAATGTTTAAGTTGAGCTCCCATACAACAAACGTGATTTTTTGTGCCGTTTTTTTGTGACAATGGTACGGAATGACTTCGTTTCTTCGTTTTTTGTATTTAATTATTTTTATTTTCTTAATAAAAGTGCAATTTTTTTTACAAAAATTGTTTAGGATTATTGTCTCTTTATCTGGTTGTAATCATTTTGATTAAGAATTATGTTGGGACACAAAAATTGCCTCGACTTTCAGTGCTAAGAAGAGAGAGAGAGAGTGAGAATTTTCCTGTACTAATTAACTGCAGTTTGCGGTCCGTTTACCTACTACGAGTATTATGCTCTGATTCAATCCGTCCGTAATCACAACATTGTCACAATGATCTCTCAGCCTAATTGTATATCGTTGGAATGAAAGCTGAAAGGAAAATAAATAAAGCTGATCATAAACATGTTTGGAGTATAGGGTTGTCATATTACGGTTGGAAGGCATACATGAATATCTCACTAAAGCTTGCAGCAGCTGGGGTCACGGTAAACCGGTAAGAAATTTTGGTATTTTTATTGAAGCATATTGCGGAAGCGATTGTATAGAATTATTTTATTTAAAATTGGATTTGCTCCCTGAAATGAGAACAGCAACCTGAACAATGAGTGTATGAATTTTAAACAAATTACATATTGAGAAGTATCTCTGACCTTCATCTCTTCAATATCAATTGTAATTAATTTGCCTACAAGAGATCTTAAATAATTCTATTCTGGTTAACAATGTGTTTAAATATTTCTGTTAGTTAGCAGTTATCATGAAAAGTTGAATGTTTTTTGTACTAATCTGTTAAGTCGTTTTTGAGGTTATCTATCAACAAATAAGGTTATTTTACCAAAATAATATTTTACTTAGTTTAACTTTAGTGGGTTATAGCTTCCCAGTAAACAACATTTGATGTACATGATTTTTAAAAGCATTTAAAATAAAGTTCACAAGACAAGACATCGTATGACACAAATAAGTCGATACCTTTTTACCCGACTGCCGAAGGAGGGTAATTTATATTTATTTATTTATATTTATATATACTTTATTGTACACCAAGATAAAAAACAATAATACATATGGAAACCTTAAAATTAAAACAAACATACAACAGGCGGCCTTATCGCGTTCTGCGATCTCTTCCAGGCAACCCAGAATGGAGAGAGATAGCCTGGACACGACATGGGGTTGCACTTGGTGCAAGTTTGAATAAAACAATAAGTAACAAACATAGTAACCACTAAATACAAAATACTAAAACAGATACATAAATACATACATACATATAAATATACAGTCAAGAAAACAATACAGCTCCAACAAGTAGAAGATCACAGTGACAGGTAGTGCTCCTTTACCAGTCTTTTAAATATCGGTAGTGATTGCGCGCGTTTTATTGTTACAGGCAATGCATTCCATAGACGAGCGGCCTGGACAGTAAAAGATTTGTCCAGGAAGATAGTGGAATGCATTGGCATTTTAAGTTTCATGTTATCCGATGACCTAAGAACTTTCGTGTGCGAGTCACATAAAAACTGAAATCGATTTTTGAGGTAAAGAGGGGTAGATGGGAAAAATAGTATATTATACAGGAGGGAAAGAATATGAGCATTCCGGCGAAGGCGAATTGGCAACCACTTGAGTTTCTCACGGAATTCTGAAACATGGTCATATTTGCGCAAACCAAATATGAACCTTATACATAAATTTTGAAGACGCTCAAGTTTATCAAGTTGTGCTTCAGTGAGATCAAGATAGCTGGCATCAGCATAATCAAGGATGGGTAGAAGAAGGTAATGTGTTTATCAGTCTATGTATGTATGTAAGTATGTATGTATGTATCTTTGCTCCTATGTGGCGTTCTAGAGGCCAAAGGGGTTGGCCGATTTCGATGGTTCATACGTCAATCGATTCGTCTTAACCCTGCGAGTGTCACTGGTTACATTAAAAACATAAATCTGGTTTTGGACAGCTAGCTCGCGAATACGTATCCTCCGACTGCACAGCATGTGTTTTTTTTTTTTTTTTTAATTTTTTTGCATTGATCGTTCTTTAAAAAGAAAAATATATTGATACAATAAATAATTAGATTTTTTACTAGTACGAGCAACAACTCAGTTTACCAGGCATTCGTTATTGAACTGTATATTCTAGAAGTTTATTATGTAAGACACTATTTACCTTCATTATTCATACAAATCTTACAGCTTGACAATGCATTAAAACTTGAGAAACTCCATTTTAATTCCAACTTAAATCAGCAGGTTGAGGAACGTCTTGTAAAACTTCCACCAAGAGCTAAAGGCGTAAATCATTGTTTTAAACTGTAAATGTATTTATACGTTGTGTGCGTGTATAAAGCTAATACGCGAGTGCTCGCTATTGAAACAACCACAAACTTCTGATTAACTATTGCGGTAACTCATAATTGTTTGATTAATATGAAAGTTCATTGGTTAACTCTCTGTGCGTACGACATGTCGATATAAGTGCTCAATAAAATGTAGAATAAAATTACAGGTCTCATGTAGGTTAAATATAGTTTAATTCAAGTACAAATTCACGTATATAGAGTGTAGTTAGGTACACTAACGTTAGCGTGTATCAGCACCACACATGCCTACACAAGACCACACATTCCTACACAAGACACTACACTTACCGGAGCTACTATATCAGACAGAACACTTACATATTCACTGTACTCGTCTAACTAAATCAAACCGCTCAGTGTCCTCTTATACAATACATTAGTTGTTCGTCGAGATACACTCAGCAGAGGAGGAGCACGCGAGGTTAGCTGTTCCGACCACAATGTTAATAATAACCACCCCTAGTCGTTGTTCCCAAGGATAACTAAGATAAAGAGAACTACTGGTTGTGAAGCAGAATGTTCAGATTATACAATACAATTTGAAACTTAGGTAATTTACATAATCGTTCATTTGGCGCAACAATGACGTCATTACACTTTTTTTAAAACAACTCAAATATGTCAAAATGTGCGGAAAGCGACATCGGGCGACACATCGACAGAATTGAATTTGTGGTGATTTTCCGCGAGATGGCGCGAGTGTCGTTGTAGAATTGAGTAAAATGTCGTCATTTCTGTTGCTAAAACGTCTGGATAGCCAGTTTGCACGCCAGTTGCGCGAAGTGCCTCGCTAAATTTGGTTGCGTTTGAGAGCTACAATGGCGTAAAGGAATCTATGACATTTAATTAGATATTTTTTGGTGCAACAATGCATTGAGCAAATGCGGCGTAGTTGTTCCAAAAAAAAGAGTATGTTCTTCGTGAAACAATGACAAAATTTTGTAAATTATATCGTTGTAGTGTAACACTTTTTTTGTGGTAGATAAAAGTTTTGTCAAAAGAAAATTAATTACCTCCTTCCGCCGTATTTGTATCGCTCATTCGCTTTAAAACTGCCGCTGGGTGGTGGAACCACTTTGGAACCGCACCCTGGGACGGTGAGTTCCCTATAAACACTCTCATTTCACCAAAATAACTTAGAATCACTTGATATCCGTGCACCGAAGCTGTATTTTTTGTTTGTTTTGACGGACTGCAGCTGTCATTTGGACGTACTGCGTTTTCGTTCGGAAACGCGCCCGTCTCCGCTAAGATTGGCTTAATTATTTCTTTGGACTAGCACACGGGTAGGATTCGAGTTTGGTTTTGGGATTGCGAGGACGTTGTCCCGCTTCCGTTGGTGTGCCTCAAGGAATTGCTTATGTGAATGATGGTAGCCTTTGAGTTCAGAAGATTCGAGAACGATCGGATTTCCTGAACGAAACGCGGGAGCAGGGTGCGTTCAAAATTCTCATCCGGGCTGTCAGGGATTGATAGTGTTTTATTGTAATCTGATTTTAAGTCGGGTTTTGGAAAGTTGTAGGGTGAGGCGTAGGTCTGGGATAGTGTATTTCTTTGAAGGAAAATTGTTCCGCGTAAATTCTTCGAAAACGGAAATTTTAGGAAACAGTTTATGGGATTCGGTGTTTTAGGTTTTCGGTTCGAGAATGATGGTATGAGAGCGCACCCGGCGAGAGTTTTTCTTGGCGACAAGGGCGAACTGCGTGGAGGCGTTTTTTTCTTGGGCTGACCGGCTTGAGCAGAGCCTGGAGATTGCGAGTGGGCTGGAATTATCGCGTGGGTGTCGGCCTCTGTGCGGCAGAGCGTTTCCTGTATGTGCCTGACGTGATTGATCGGAATACGTGAAGCCAAAAATCGCCGGTGACCGCGTGCGTGATTGTGGATACGCGGCCTGGAAGCCGCATGTAACCGTCGTGGTGTGATACTCGGCGTGATTGTGTTCCCAAGCTGGGCTCATAATCCCTCACGGTAAGTCGCCTTGCTCAGGGGATTGACCCCATCGTATTTCGTTGTGAGTTCTGTGTGCTGACTTGCTGGTTTCTTTCAGAACAACGTGGCGTGGGGTCGAAATTGGGCCGACCTATCTACCCTACGGGTTTTCTTCCTCCGAAAGGTACGTGTTTGACTTCCTAATAGACCAGGGTAGAAGCCTTTAAAAATAATAAAAAGTGAAAAAAAATAATAGTAGGATGAAACCCATTAGAAAAGGAGGGGAATATTATAAAAATGAAAGAAAAAATAATTTACGGGCGATCTGAGGTCGGGAAGGGGATGGGGGTGAGTTTTTAAGGGTAAAAAACGGTTTTTCTCGATTTCCGGCAAAACTAAAAGTCCTATCGAAAAAAGTCAAATGGCAAAGTTATAGGTAATAAAAAGATCTAAAACTTTTGTATTTACACTTTTTTCACATAACCTCAAAATTTATGTGAAAAATTCAAAAAACCAAGTTTTTGGTTTTTTATTTTTATCTTTTACAAAAATTTTTCTTTTTTTACGAAATTTGGTGAAAACTTACCTTTTTATGTCCCAAATACGCTGTAATTTATTTGATTAAAAATATTTATTTTTCACCTTATTTTGAATTAATATCGAAAAAACACCCTAATTTTCAATCGAAAATTCACCCGTCAAAATATCAGCTTTTTATAAAAAGTTGGTATGTTTTCTGTTTGTTGAAATCTCTACTTTTCGATGGTGAAAAAAAAATATATATGTTACCATAGTAAATCTTCTCAGAAAATGCAAAAAACTCGAATTCGATTTTTTTTTAATTATTGTAAATAATTTTGAGCTATTTATTAAAATTAACACTTTAATTACTCGAAAAACGTTAGATTACATGTTACATTGATAAAAAAAAATTGCAAATAAAAATATGCTAATATAATTAACAAACAAATAAGTTAATAAAATTAATATTTAATAAGACATCTACAATATTTGGAGAAAGTTGTCGAATCTTCTTTAAATTATATGCGTAGATGCCTATTTATAACTATTTTAAGATAAATTATATACCTGAGTGACCTACGAAAAATTGTAGCCCATCAAAAGGTATTTCATGGAGAAGTGGGGAAGGGGCTAGGCGGGTCTGGGTCTTACTACATACATACCTACTATTTCGTAGCAGCTGTTACAACCGTTAGCCTAACCAGTATTCGAAATACAGTACAGTATACAACATCGTTCATAAAAATACACGTGCACGCTGAGTTTCTTGAAGATAATTGTGACAAGTTTACTTAAAAAAAAAAAAACTTTTCTAATCTGCATAGGAAGGTAAATACTATCTCTATGTTTATGTGTATCAATCAACTCAAACATAAAAATCGGAATATTTTCTTTAAAAAATAGTATGCTTAATGTAAAATAACCTAAAGATTGAAATTAAATGATATTTTAATACAAGATAAAAAAATAATAATCTCCTTAATTTTGCACAAACAAATTTAGTAAAACCCATGAAAAAAAAAATATTTCAAAATACATAAAAAATATATTAAAAATCTATAAAAAATATATATCGTAAATATATGAAATATATATGATTTTCATATATATTTCATATATTTTGAATATATCTGAAATATATTTGAAATGTATAAAATATATATGAAAATCGGCCACATATATACACAGTATATTTTTATTTGCAAATTTTTTTTATCAATGTTACATGTAATCTAACGTCTTCGAGTAATTAAAGTGCTAATTTTAATAAATAGCTCAAAATTATTTATAATAATTAAAAAAAAATCGAATACGAGTTTTTTCGGTTTTTTTGCATTTCTGAGAAGATTTACTATGGTAACATATATTTTTTTTGTCACCATCGGAAAGTAGAGATTTCAACGAATAGAAAACATACCAACTTTTTAAAAAAAGCTGATATTTTGACGGGTGAATTTTCGATTGAAAATTAGGGTGTTTTTTCGATATTAATTCAAAATAAGGTGAAAAAATAAATATATTTAATCAAATAAATTACAGCGTATTTGGGACATAAAAAGGTAAGTTTTCACCAAATTTCGTAAAAAAAGAAAAATTTTTGTAAAAGATAAAAATAAAAAACCAAAAACTTGGTTTTTTGAATTTTTCACATAAATTTTGAGGTTATGTGAAAAAAGTGTAAATACAAAAGTTTTAGATCTTTTTATTACCTACAACTTTGCCATTTGACTTTTTTCGATAGGACTTTTAGTTTTGCCGGAAATCGAGAAAAACCGTTTTTTACCCTTAAAAACTCACCCCCATCCCCTTCCCGACCTCAGATCGCCCGTAAATTATTTTTCCTTTCATTTTTATAATATTCTCCTCCTTTTCTAATGGGTTTCATCCTACTATTATTTTTTTTGGTTTTAAAAATTATCGACCCTGGTCTATAAAGGCTCTGTCAGTTGGTATTCGGTTTCTTAGGGCGGCCGATACATTTATATTATTTGGGCTGGCCTATCCTTTGTGGGTGTTTGTTGACAAGCTCCATACAATTATACATATTTACATACACCTTAGGCATGATTTCCATATACTCAGAAGGGCCATCCATTATGTTAGCCTATGTAAAGCCCGGTATTTAAGATAATATTTCCCGTATTCCAACGATTTGTCTGATCTGTATAACAATAAAATCTGTGTGTTTAATCATGAAGAGTGCGGGACAGCTCATCCATTGTGTTCACCTATGTAAAGCCTGTGTGTAAGATAATACCTTCCGTGTGTAGCGAGTTGTCTGCTCCGTATAACCCTAAATTCTGTGTGTTTAATCATGAAGAGTGCCGGACGGCTCACCCATTGTGTTCGCCTATGTAAAGCCCGGTGTATAGGATGTTACTTTCAGTGTTTTAGCGACCTGTCTGTTCTATATACTCAAAACCCTTTGTGTTTGATTTGAGTTTTTGTGCTAAGAAGTTTTTATTCTGTAACTTCAGGAGGTGTCTGGTTGGGGCTGATTGCCTGGCTGAGGCTATCTGCTCGAGGCAGGCTGTCGCAGTGTGGAGTTGGCTGGCTACGCGACGGTTCAGGAGACGGGCTTTCTGACCCTTCCGTTTTATTATTATTTTTATTTTTTGTTCTTCCACCCTCCACTATAAATTAGTTGGGAAATATTTTGATACGGAGAAAAGTTGACCAGCCAACTGCAACCAGCGACCCTTTTTAAATTTATTTACTTTGGTAACGTGTTCAAGGGTTACATTTAATAAACATCGTTCTCAGTATATGGTGCTTTATTGTTCCCAAGAAAAAATCCCGTTACAGTAGCTCCTAAGGTATTTTTTTAGAGTTCCGTACCCAAATTGAAGAATAAACTTAAATCTCCTTGGCATGTTTGTAAAGTTATTAAAGTGTAAACATCTCGTACGAAATCCTCTAGAGATGCCCTCAGATGAAAGTCGAATGTATCACTTTATATCTCAGAGGATGTGAACACGGAATGAAGGTGATCGAGTTAACTGTAATGTATGTTCGGTACGAAGAACAAAAAAAGATTTAAACAAACAATACTAATGTATTGTACTTGAATGAAAGTACATGGAGATTTGTTGTCTTTTATATCTAAATCAGGGATTAAAACTAAAAGCAACGATAGCGTTAACTTTTTTTTTGCTAATTCGTTTCATCACGTCCTCACTCTGTCATCATATTATGCCTTCCTCTGTTCCGTGTTACTAGGGGTTGGCGCAATATGTTTTTTTCTTCCATACCGTCCTGTCTACCGTCTTGCTATCATTGACTCCCTTTTCTTTCATATCACTCCTAAAACAGTCCATCCATCTTTTCTTCGGCCTTGAGGATGTGGTCTCTCCATCCACATTTATGTTCATAACTTTTTTACATACGTTCCATCCTTTCTCGTACTAGTCTGTATGAAATCAAAACTATTACATTGGAAGATGTAATTGTAAGACAAACTTCAAACAAAACAAAAGTATTTCATTTGCTAAACGTATTACTGTAAAACTTTTCTTTATTGGACTAAAAACATCTATCTGAACCATCCTCTCTAAGTCGTTTATTAAACTTGAAGATACCTTAACTTCAGAAAATAATGGTTATACCTGTACAACAGGTTTTTAGGTAAGTACAGATAGTTGATTGCTCCACATTTTTTTCATAGAATAAAAACCATAATCACTCCGGGCTTCAAGGGTTTCAATTTAATTCTGGCTTTGGCTATCTTTCTCTTCCATCCTCTCCAAAATTTGAAACCCTCACCACTAAGCATCAACACCTATGTTGAATGTTTGTGAACGAACCGTTTTACAAATATACACGAGTCCCTCGAGATTAATCTTTTAGTTGTGTGTGTGTGTGACACAAGTAGGAAAGAAAGCTATTGAAATCTAACTACAGAACAATACGGATTTATTCGCACAAAACAGCGTTTTTTTTTATATTTTCAACTGTTAGACATAACAGGAGGCAAGCCTTATGCTGAGCACTAATCCCAACTCTGGGCAAGCTATTTTTGTTATTTTACTATAGAAAGATAACAGAAATTCTGACAAACCTTTTGAAGATATAGTTTTTCATTTCAATCATAAATTTCACAACCCGCATTGATATTTCAATATGTTCAGGAAACGGCGAGCTTGAATTGAACAATATAACAATAGCATTTGAGCAAACTTTTAGCTTCGAACGGCCAATCGTATTTTAGAAGAGTTTTGCTGTTTTGTCGCAGCTTAGTTTAACTGCTCGGAACAAAATAAGAGCAAGATGAAGCTATTTATTATATATATATTTTTTTTTTTTTTCTAGATGTTTTTTTTTTTTTTATATCTAAACTGCAATCATAGGCACTTTTCAGAAATCACAATGTGCATCAACAATCTGAAATACAGTTTTTAAAGTTATGACATAATTATTTCAATAATCGTCTATGCCTTGGTAACGAAATAGCTTCATCTTCATCTTGCTCTTATTTTGTTCCGAGCACACTTAGATTTTTTTTTCAGAAATTGATAACTTTTTGTCTCCAGTGTTTTATTCTGTATTTGAGCTAATTTCTGTTTCCGAGGATAATGGCTCTTCTTTCTATATTAAAACAACATTTTACTTGCATAAACTCCTGTTACTGGTTTTATTGTTTTTGTGCATAATGCTAGGAAAAAATAAGTTAATTTGTTGTTTGATATTTCTTCGGGACATGATAGCACATTTAATTTTGCTTTGCTTTTCTTTGAATAAGTTACAGCTAAGATTTTTCGCAATTGTTGAGACGCAAACTGATGTCAAATTAGGTAAGCCATAGCTGAAGTAAATTTTGCTTAGTGTAAGTGATAAAATTGACACTTATAAAGAATCATGACATGACGTTATTTACACTGTGTAATGATTTACTTCTTCATTCATTAACAGCCAGTGTTTTTCTGCCTGTGTTTGTTTTATAATTAAACTAGCTGACCCGGCAAACTTTGTTTTGCCATAAAAACACCAAACATTCATCTACCCTACCTACCCTACCCTAACAACCTTACACTACCTACCCTACCCTACCTACCCTACCCTACCCTACACTACCCTACCCTACCTTCCTTACCTACCTTACCTGCCCTAGACTACCCTACCCTACCTACCTTACCTACCCTACCCTACCTAGCCTACCCTACCATACCTACCCTACCCTCCTACCCTACCTACCCTACCCTACCCTACCTACCCTACCTGCCCTACCCTACCCTACCTACCCTACCCTACCTATGTAGGTAAGGTACCAATTTTTTTTTCTTAATTTTTTTTTCATAACAACCTTCTCCTAACAATAACAAACACAACAAAAAAAGAATTAGCGAAATCGGTCCAGCCGTTCACGCGTGATGCCGTGACCAAGGGAAATAGGGATTCATTTTTATATATATAGATATAATATCGTCACTAGAAAGGCAAAAATACTAAAGCCCCAAAATTGCATTTTACAGGAGACCGATTTAAACTTTTTTTTACACTAAAACTGGCATATCTTTTTTTCTAGAATTCCAATTTAAATACGCTGAAGGCAAAAAATCATTGTTATATTATTATGATATTATCATCCTAGAAAAAAATGATTTGTTATATTGATAGCAAAATAAGATAATATCATAAAGCAATAATGTATTAGTATGTGGACAAGAATGAGGTCATAGTTAAGTGAAGTTCCCTCCCCCACATTTACAAAATTATTTACTCATATTTTTACTGCAAATGATACGAACAAGGACGCGTGAAAGTGTTAGATACGGCAACATGTTAGTCACTTGAGAGCTTTGAACATCGACGTAATTTTACAATTTCTTTTACAAAGAAATAACGATGGGTAAAATATTTTGTCACTTTAAAGTAATGTTGCATTCCCGCTAAATAAACGTATTATAAAATAAAAGAATCATAGCTCTGTAAAAGAACAAGACGTGTCTACATCTGCATCGGTTTCCTTCATGTTTGTATCAAAAAGAAGAGATAAAATATGTTGGTCCTAATCTGTGTAAAATATGAAGGTATTATTATTAATCAGTTTTTCTAAACTTAAAAAAAAAATATTTTATAAAAAAAGCCTACGCAAATTACACTTTAATATTTGCGTATATAAATTTCTTGTTCCATCCACCCTCTGTTCAACAGCGTGCGTTGGTGAATAATGTCTGACTTCACACGCTGAGTGGATCACTTACCTCAACCCAGCGTTGGGTATCCCCTTTGTATGGAAGTTCTTCTCACGGATCTATAGATCTGTACAATAAGTATGCCGCAAATGGTGATTTATTGACCTAAATTGGAAAAGCAGGTCTACTTGTAAAACTACCTACTCTCTCTTCTATTTGAGTGCACATTGATTTTGAAGACCGAATAAAATCCGTTAACAGAACAATATCGTTCTAAAAGTGTTTTTTATTATTACAATTTTATATTTATTAACATTTTAAAAATAGAATATTCATGAAAAAAACTTATATACGGAAAAACGCCTAATTGCGCATCAAAAAATTTGTCCACATCGATGTCCATGAGAAACGTGCCCAGAACGCTGGCAGCTATGCCACGTTGAATGGCAATGCTGATTCTCTGGCCGATAAAAGGCCAGCCCTCTGGTGACGTGAAGAGTCTACGAGCTTTTTGCTAATGTCTCGAAAGCTCGGTGAGCACTCGGACTCCATGGACAAATGTTTTAACCCCAAACGGCTCAAACATAAAACTTTTAATCAATCAACGCAACAAAAAAGAACCTAAGCTGTAGCCTTTGTTTGACGTCAAAGTTCTCCAATAACAAAATATTTTGAAATACTATCAGGATATAAAGTCAGGTTCGAATTCAGGTTACTTTCAGATTGATTATAATACGCAACGTACCTACGTACGTTTGGCTTTTATATTATTATATGGACAGATAAATATCTGCTTTTGTTTCTGCAGTTATCACGCTCCTGTTTATGTTTCTTTATTTGTATTTTATCTTGTTGCTTTGCTTAATTTATCTAAAGAAAGGTGTCCTAATAAATATATCTTATCTTATCTTTACGTGCCTATTCGTCACGTGCGTCACATGAAACTTCTCGAATTCAAACGAAACGAGATATAACTAAGCTTAAATATCTAGGCTTTAGCATACCAGATAGGATAAAATGAGATGAAACACCAAAAATTAATCTTCAAAACCAGTTATTTCAGTCCGTTTATTCTAACCTAATGCTGTATCACAAATGTACCAGCTCTTCCACTATTTTTCTGCAAATTTCATGGAGTCATCTTATTTATTACGACCTGTTACGATATACTGCAGTAAACGTTTATCTACAGAACCCGGGTACCTACAATTTTTATCCAAATCTACTTATATTATCTATAGAAGGTAAAACTCGTGAGTAAACATATAAAAACAATTTTAAGACATGCAATTAAGTTATACCTAGGGTAGAATAAAAAACTTCCAAGTTTTATTATAACTGTTCTACTTCTTTAACTGCGGATATTCCCACTGTAAATACGTTCCATCCTCCAAACAGATTTTCTATTCCATTTACTTGAACAGTCCGAGTTTATTTGGGTAGTCACTGAGACAAATGTGCTGAAGTTTCACATACAACTGCCACTGAATTCATCTCTACATCTCAGGGACTGTTTCTGAATGTTGATAAAATACTGAAAAGCGTAATAAAGAAAGGGTCTGCCTCGTAAACCTGTCCTTCGAGATTCTAGGTGTTCTTTTTGTTTCCTTAAATTCTTGTACTTATTTTGGTCTTATCGACCTCTTCCTGGTACCTACTTGCTTTCGGTGAATCTGTGTAGTGTATATTATGTAGAACATTTTTGATTTTATGTTTACGTATCTTTATTTATACCTCCGGGAATATATGATCAGTGCCAGCTCGACGAAGACAAGAGCAGTAGCTAGCATAAATAAGAAGCTGAATATCTTGATCATGCGCCCGATACGACCCAAATTCTTATAACGTAACATCAAAACACAGCTTTGCAGATTGCAGAAACTGAAATCGAATTCTCCGTCTGTCACAGTAGTTGAAAATATTTCACGTTCACCGCAGCGCCGGAGTCTTCACTACGCTGCAATACATCACGGACGTGCTTCACAGACTGCTTTTATAATATTTTTACATTTCCTCCGCACGTAGGTATGTATGTACTGTGTCCAAACTACACAAATAATGTATTGTTCAGAAGCTATGTGTACTATACACAGGAATAAAACTGCTAATAGATTTTGTACACTATAAAAATGGAAACTTTACTATACCTAATTATTAAGTGCTTTTACAAAGAACAACTACTTTAATAGCAACATACTTTTAAACAATTTGGTAACTTCCAAAACCCTTATAAAAACGGCATAATGCGCTCTAAAAGGGGAACTACTTCCAAGGCGAATCTCTAACATAATATTTTCCAAGAAATAATAAAGTTATACAGATAAAGAAAAACAACTTGTGCTGTTTGTTACACTTATTTATATATTATTAATCTAGCAGAGCCAATGGAGTTGGCTAATAAGGAAAAACTATTTTTAGCAGGAAAAAGCAACGTGTATTATATTTTACATAGATATAAGAAGTGCAGTGACAGATAATTTAAGTAGCTGTCAAAACAGTAATGGCCAGGGTGTACTTATTAGAATAAAAAGGTTTTAACACCTCCCCGTAATACGGACACCCTGTATAAGGAATAAAATTTACAGAGAATTTACAAAAAATTAAACATCATATCAAAGTTCACTGTACACTTAACACTAACACACAAGAAAAATAAACGTACATACCTAACTATTACTCACTATATACATACCAACAAATTTAAAACACTGTACAAAACCTACACTAAAGTAAACCGAAGAGATTTGCAAATCTAGCATGCTTAATCCTTGGTAAAGGTTTTGTGAGGATATCGGCAATGTTATCATTACTTGGTACATATTTCAGGGTTAGATTGTGATGTGCAAGTGAGTCTCGAATGAAATGGTGTTTGATGTCTATGTGTTTAGTGCGTGCGTGATATGTGTTGTTGTGGGCCAGTTTAATTGAGCTTTGATTGTCTGAATGAATGATGCCGAATATTTCTGAAATGAGCGATTTTAGGTATATTGCCTCCTTGCAAGCTTCCCCGAGAGCCATATACTCAGCTTCTGTCGTGGAAAGAGCAACTGTGCGTTGCTTGCGCGCTTCCCATGAGATGGGAGCTCCACTCATTAAGAATATGAATCCTGTGAAGGATCGCCTATCTATAATATTATTCCCATAGTCCGCATCGGCATATCCTGTTGGATAGGACTGACCTGGTTTGTATAACAGTTTGAGGTGTATAGTCTCCTTTAGGTATCGAAGAACTCTCTTAGCGGCTCTCCAGTGCACCTCCCCGTAATGTACGTTGAATTGAGACAAGTACGAGACAGCATGTGCAATGTCTGGTCGTGTACATATGGAAACGTACATTAATGAGCCGATAAGCTCTTGATAGGGGACTTCAATATTTTCCTCTTCTTTGTCAGGTAACGAAAGTTTAAGGCCGGGTTCCAATGGTGTAGTCACGGGAATAGCGTCATTCATGCCAAACTTGTGTAACAGTTTTTGTATATACTTGGTCTGATCTAGAGTTATGAAACCTTCTTTTTGGATAACTCTCATTCCGAGACAATCCTTAAGGCGACCTAGATCTTTGACAGAGAACATTTTCTTGAGATCATTCTTGAAATTCTCTTTCAATTTAGCATTATTGCCAAGCAAAAAAAAGTCATCAACAAAAACTGCGACAACGAGGAAGTCATTGCCTTCTCTTTTATAGTAGAGGCAGTGTTCTGTCGTGGCTTGAGTTAGGGACAATGTTTCCATTGCTTCACACACCTTTTTGTTCCATTGGCGTGGAGCTTGTTTGAGGCCATAAATGGACTTCTTGAGAAGACATACTTTGCCCTTTGGATCTGTTGAGAAACCTTCAGGTTGTTCCATATAAATCTCCTCGTCTAAGTCTCCATTTAAAAAGGCAGTCTCCACATCAAGGTGTTCTACTTGCAAGTTGTTTTGGATAGCAACTGCTATTAATAGCCGTACTGAAGACAGTCTAGCAACAGGAGAAAAAGTTTCGCCGTAATCCACACCTGCTACTTGGGTGAATCCTTTTGCTACTAACCTGGCTTTGTATTTAGTTATCTGTCCACTTGTGTCCTTTTTAATTTTAAATACCCATTTACTCTTTGTAGTTTTCCTATCGCAGGGTCGGTCAACTAGGATCCATGTTCCATGCTTCATTAATGAATCATATTCAGCCTTCATTGCTTCGAGCCATTTTTCTTTTTGGGGGTGATCTGTTATTTCTTTATAAGTCTTCGGTTCGAGGTCTGAAGTCATGAAGAGGCCACACTGACTATATCGTTTAAGAGGATGTCGTTCCCGAATAGGATATCTTCTTTCGATGGTTGGCTCTTCACTGGGTTCAGCTTCGGGAGCGCCTGGAAATACTTCAGGCGTTACAGGATCATGTATGGCTGTCGGCTGATCCGAAGATGAAATTTCAGGTAGTGTCTCTGACTGTGAATGATGCTGTGTTTGTGGAACTAGTTGCTCCTCATCTTGAATGGGTTCAACGATTTCTTGCGACTGTGGCGGGGGTAGCATCTCGCTGGAAGAAGAATTTTGTGTATCTACCGACGTCTTGTCCTCTATGAAGACAGTATCTCTAGCGACTATTATCACTCGAGGATTTTCGGGGTTTATAAGACGGTATCCTTTGCTTTCTGTAGCATAGCCAACGAAAACACACTTTTGTGTCTTAGAATCCAGTTTGGTACGTTTTTCTTTAGGTACAAGAACGTGAGCTTCGCAACCAAAAACTCTTAAGTGAGATAAGTTGATTTTGTTTCCACTCTACAGTTCTTCTGGTATTTTGTTGTTCAAAGCTTGCGTTGGTATACGGTTCTTGAGATAGATGGCCGTATTTACCGCTTCTCCCCAATACGCCAAGGGTAGTTTTGAGTCTTGGAGCATTGATCGAGCTTTTTCGATTATTGTCCGGTTTACTTTTACTACTTTTACCTTTTGAGGTGTGTACGGTATCGTAGTTTGATGCACGATGCCATTTTCCTTAAGAAAGGTACACATATCGTTATTTACATATTCACGACCATTGTCCGAACGTAGGACTTTTATTCTCTCACCGGATTGATTCTCTACTAAATGTTTAAACTTTGCAAAAACTTCGGCTTTTGTTTTCAAAAGATATCCAAAAGTTTTGCGACTAAAATCATCGGTAAAAGTCAATAAGTATAACGCTCCGCCCCATGAGTGCGTACTCATAGGTCCACATAAGTCCGAATGGATTAACTGTAGGACTTTGCTTGATTTACTTTTAGAGTTTTTAAATGGCTTTTTAGCTAATTTACCTTGTAGGCAGGGAACACACTTTTCAGTGTAGCTACCGCTGTAATCTAAACCGATTGATTTATTTCTAAGTATATCCATACTTTTTGCATTTAGATGGCCAAGGCGCCTATGCCACAGCATTGCAGACTCTTTGGTCGAAGAACACAACGCTTGTGAACTACTCAGATCCAACCTGTATATTCCATTATGGTTTGATCCTGTAGCAATGACAGATCCTGTCACTTGACATCCGCCGTTTTGGATGATGCTTGCGCCTTTCGATGTAAACAAAACATCGAAGCCTTTTTTAACTAAATTGCTTACAGATAAAAGATTTTAAGGAAGGCCAGGGATATAAAGAACATCACTAATTTTATTAACACTATCGGAAATATGAATATTTACAGTACCTTTACCATGGCTTAGTAATTGCTCCTTGTTAGCAACTGTAATAGGGGTGACATGGGATGACATGTTTGCATACCAATCTTTCCTGTTACTCATATGGGAAGTTGCGCCAGAGTCAATATACCAGTCTTGAGAACCTGAGGGAGGAATGTTAGAAAAGCAGGATGAAAGTATGATTTCGGATGTATAATTTGTAGAAGTGTTAACCGAAATATGTTTCCCTTTCTTCTGTCTAAGCTTTCTACATTGCGATACTACGTGCCCTAGCTTTTTACAATAGGTACAGAACTTTTTCTTCTCGTCCTTCGTTTGTAGCGCTGCGTTGTTAGGTCCTCTGGTGGTAGTAGGTGTTGCGGTGCGCACATCCTCTTTGAGAAGTGCTGTCACCACATTTTCCGATGAAATCTTCATGTTGGAATGTTCAAGAGCCATGACGAGTGGATGAAATTTTTCTGGAAGTCCAGCAAGCATAATAATGCCAAGAAATTCGTCATCTACTGCTGCTCCTATTCCCTGAAGTTCTTGCTCTCGTTGATAACGCCTTGTTCACATACTCTTGTATGTTTCCTGTGTAAGTATTTCCTAGGAGACTCTTCATTAAAGCTAATCTCCTTGTAAGCCCGCTGTCAGCGTAAGCCTTCTTTATACAATTAAAGGTATCGTATGCGGTTTTTGCTGACCTGATTATTGGAAACACCGACTCGTCACACGTGAGGCAAATCTTTGCTCGTGCCTTCGCGTCTCTGCGCGTGGCGATGGGATCGGCGGGATCGACCGCTTGAATCACAACGTCCCATAAGTCGACGTCCGTCAGATAGCATTCCAAACTAAATGCCCAAGTGTTGAAGTTGTGACCATTTAGCTTACTAATGCTTATTGCATTTGTCATATTGGAAGAATTTGTTACCGCTGTACTGGAATCCGCTCCTGACTGCTGCACCGTGGTGGACGTTGGAGGGACCATAACCACTTATTTATATATTATTAATCTAGCAGAGCCAATGGAGTTGGCTAATAAGGAAAAACTATTTTTAGCAGGAAAAAGCAACGTGTACTATATTTTACATAGATATAAGAAGTGCAGTGACAGATAATTTAAGTAGCTGTCAAAACAGTAATGGCCAGGGTGTACTTATTAGAATAAAAAGGTTTTAACACCTCCCCGTAATACGGACACCCTGTATAAGGAATAAAATTTACAGAGAATTTACAAAAAATTAAACATCATATCAAAGTTCACTGTACACTTAACACTAACACACAAGAAAAATAAACGTACATACCTAACTATTACTCACTATATACATACCAACAAATTTAAAACACTATACAAAACCTATGGTAGCAGAACGTGGCAAAGTATGTCTTCTCAAGAAGTCCATTTATGGCCTTAAACAAGCTCCACGCCAATGGAACAAAAAGGTGTGTGAAGCAATGGAAACATTGTCCCTAACTCAAGCCACGACAGAACACTGCCTCTACTATAAAAGAGAAGGCAATGACTTCCTCGCTGTCGCAGTTTTTGTTGATGACTTTTTTTTGCTTGGCAATAATGCTAAATTGAAAGAGAATTTCAAGAATGATCTCAAGAAAATGTTCTCTGTCAAAGATCTAGGTCCCCTTAAGGATTGTCTCGGAATGAGAGTTATCCAAAAAGAAGGTTTCATAACTCTAGATCAGACCAAGTATATACAAAAACTGTTACACAAGTTTGGCATGAATGACGCTATTCCCGTGACTACACCATTGGAACCCGGCCTTAAACTTTCGTTACCTGACAAAGAAGAGGAAAATATTGAAGTCCCCTATCAAGAGCTTATCGGCTCATTAATGTACGTTTCCATATGTACACGACCAGACATTGCACATGCTGTCTCGTACTTGTCTCAATCCAACGTACATTACGGGGAGGTGCACTGGAGAGCCGCTAAGAGAGTTCTTCAGTGCAGTTACATTTTCATCCAGTCTAATATCGCTCCACGTTGTCAAATAAATTTAATACAAATAAAAATCTCTTTACAATCTTTCAGGAGTTCACTAAAACTTTATAATCTCAAATGAACGAACGAAAATGAGCTTTTTAAACTACCATCTCAAGTAATGACAAGGGTCAATGATTTTGAATTAAAGGATTCTAAAAAAAAAGACAGACTAGTCGAACATTTATCACAAAGTAGGCAGTTAAAATAACGAGGCCGCATTTGAAAAATTACTTCATTTTATTCTGTGTCCTCTTTCCATTACTTTTTCCTATCAAGTAAATTATAGCTTTTATTAGAATCATTTATTAGGTTGCAATCCCAAATCAAGCAGCAGAGCAGTGGTGGCCCAGTGGTATCGGCCGCGATTTACTAGTTGTAGGTCATGGGTTCGAGCCCAGACAGGTGCTTTACTTTGTGTAAATTATTTCATCACCACTGCTCTCAAAACGGTGAAGGAAAACATCGTGAGGAAACCGGCTTGTCCTGGAACTAAAAATCGAAGACATGTGACATCCACCAACCCACACTGGGCCCGCGTGGTGGATTACGGCCCATTCCCTCTCACAGAGAGGAGGCCTGTGTCCCAGCAGTGGGTACATTAAAAACCTGATGATGATGATGAAGATGAATCCCAATCAATAGAAGATTAGTGAGGAGTAGTCGTCGATCAATAGTACTCTGAGTGGTCGAACAACTGAAAGAATTTATGAGTTTTGGTCTTATCGTAATAAAATTATAAATGGTAACCATTATTTTATTTTTCGTTTGCTACAGGCTGGTAACTTGTTGTTGGTGCTGGCGCTGCGCTCTGCATTTGCGCCCAGCACGCTGTGGGAGACAGGGAGCTCCAGGCACCACAAACCTGCGGCGGACACTTGAAGTGACATGTGGGCACGATCACGACACCAAACTTTCCCAACCCTTTACCCGTCCCAACCAAGTGTAAATTGATAAAAGAACACGATATTGTGAATGGGACTTTAACGTTATACTGTTCTCAGCAGTAGACTACCAGTGGCTTGACGTTCTGACGTTCAACCTTTTATCCTAGCCGTTACCTAGATTAAAAGGTTTGAAAAAGAAATATTATTGATTCATGTACATTATTTGTGAAACACAGTTTTTTCGAATCTATAAGTATTTATTTAAAAAAATAATTAACAACATTATATTTTCTCGCTTCTTTTGCACTCCTCCAAAACGACTTGGATGTTTTAAAATATTTTTACACAGAAATATTGATGTTTAGAATTTCTTTATAACCTACATAGGATATATTATGTACTAAATCAAAAAATATTTTGCAAACGAAATTATCCATAAAAAAGTAAATTAAAAAATCAAAAGACCCGACTGCTTAAAAGGCGAACGTAAACAAGAAGACGTAAACAAGAAGAAAATCATGCTGTACAGTCGAAGGATACATATTCGCGAGCTGGCTGACCAAAACCAGATGTATCCTCCGACGGCACAGTATGATTTTCTTCTTGATTACATCTTTTTAGTTCGCCTTTTAAGCAGTCGGGTCTTATGATTTTTTAAATTTACTTTTTTTATTTATAACTTTTTAGTTATTTTTTTTTAGATTTTGGTACATTTAAACATATATGGGTTATATATTTTTAAAATCACCTCTTAAAACCCTAAAAAAATTCGTCCCCAACAATATGGCGCCCCAATATCCGCCATTTTTTTATTTTCCAATTTTAATGTAGCCAGTGACACTCGCAGGGTTAAGACGAATCTATTGAAGTATGTGTCATCAAAATCGGCTAACGCTCGGCGTCTCTAGAACGCCACATAGGAACAAACATACATACATACAAACATAGACTGATAAAAACATTACCCTCCTTCGGCAGTCGGGTAAAATATTAATATTCTGACACCGGGCGGGTGCACGGCCAGTATCGCGTTAACATTGGGGCATAGATACGCCATACAACATCTTCTATTAAACATTTAATAGGAGTAATGGACATTATTATATTTTATCAGTATCTATTTCTATGTAATTTATCAGCGCATCAGATCTGCAAAAAACCCATATAATTGTCAAAGTACTTGTTTACATTAGATATCAATTGAAAATAATGTTGTTGACCTAAATTTTTGGAGCGAACATGATGTTTGTAGTTGAGTTAATTTTTTTCTCGTTTTGGATTGAGCTAGGCTTATATTTTGTATTTAGTTTTCAATCAACGTTTTCATTTTAATGGAATCTTCCAAATGAAATATTATTCGTAGCATAAAACTGATATCTTAAAAAAAAACATCCTTAACTTTATTAATTATTGTAAACCAGACGCTTCTAGGTAAGGCAAGGTGCCTTTAGCTTGCGGAGATCATACAAATGAGGTGGCTCGCTTCTACGAAACTAGAACAAATACGTCTTACTTTTACCTTTCAGTTAAACTTTATACCTGACTCTACCTTTACACACTTTTCTTTATTAATACAACACTAAACAATAATATTCTTGGCACCTTTTTTTTGAGTTGTGAAAAGTTACTCTGGCTTTGCTAGTATAAAATTTAAAAAAGCAACATTTTGTGATAAAACTGAACTAATAAAATGGTAATTTCTTTTTTTTTTAATTGAGGAAATGAGGTGTATTTTCTAAATCAAAATGAGTGTATTCATTTCATTTAAGTACGAAGAGGACGGAGCAAGAAATGTCAGATGTGAATCCGTGGCGTATAGAATGAATTAAGCAATTCCATTTTCCATACGTAGATCTGATATTGTCAGAAAAAGGCAAATATTATAATGCCTAGCTAAATAGTCAGCATAAATTTAGCTTTAAGGGGGCGTCCTTATATCACATGAGGCGTTTAGGGGGATTTGGCAAATCTCACCCAATATCGCGTGGGGGAGAGGAGGTGTCGCGCCAAATATCAGTAATTTTTCCGCATAGTACAAAATAGCGAGAAATTCTCCACTAAAAGTGTCCACGGTCCACTGTACACTAGCGCACAATGTGCGACCCTCACGGATATACACATGTCGAGCTACAGAGCTTCTGTGTCCAAGCAACACCGGCTTAGAGTGGCTTAATCAGAGTGAAGTTGAAGTAGCAAAAGATTTTACTGAAAATCACATGAACATGTCGTTACGACTATTCATTCTAGAGACCACACATGAGCCCCCGAGTCTCCGTTGACTGAATAAGAATGAATATTCTTTTACGAATTTATTTTCATCATCATCATCATCATTTCAGCCGAAAGACGTCCACTGCGTCGCCACATTGACCGATCCCGTGCGTCTCGCATCCAGTGCCTTCCCGCAACCTTAACCAGGTCATCGGTCCACCTAGTGGGAGGCCTTCCAACATATCAAATTCGAATGAAAAAAAAATCGTTGTTTTTTTTTTTCGAATTTGTTTTAATAGTTACTATTTATGGTACATTAATGCAGCGGCCAGCAAAAGAGCTATTGATGGACGAACGTGTAAATTTGGGCCGAGGCGAAGCCGAGGCACACATACGTAAGTCCATTCGTCCGTCCATTCATAACAAAATACCAAATGCCATAAAAACGCTACCATTTTCTAGATTTAAAAATAATTTGACGAGGTTTCTAATTGAAAAATGCTTTTATAGTGTACATGAATTTTTCGATTATAAATTGCAAGTTTTTTATTATTTTAATTTTTTGTAAATTACAAGGTAATTTTAAATTACGATTGTTATTATTTTGTGTGGAATATCGCCCATTATTGACATGATTATTATTGACACATATGATTGTTATCTTTCCTTTATTCTTCTTCATTCTTACTTACTACATTTTTAAATATTAAAAAAGAAAACTTGAAAACATTTAAAAATATAAAAGTAGAGACCAACCGGTATCGGGAACAGGGTCCAAGCTACCAGTGGTTAGGGCTCCAGAGACAGGAACCTCCTCACAATGCGAGCCGTATCGAGGAGTACTGCCTTCTGTATCAGACCCTTGATCCAACCGCCCAATGACAGCCTCGACAGATGGTCGTCGAGGCTCTTGGCCATCAGGCCGTTGGCCGTAACGACAATCGGCACAATGATCGCCGAGTCCACATTCCACATGTCGACAACCTCGTGTGCTAAGTCAAGATACTTGATTTGTTTCTCTTTCTCAGCTTTCACGAGGTTCTCATCATGCGGGATGGTGACATCGATTATCATTGTGCGGCGCGCTAATCGGTCTATCACCACTATATCCGGCTTATTGGCAACAATAGTCCTATCAGTGATGATAGACCGATCCCAGTACAACGTGACATGGTCATTTTCGAGAACTGGGTCGGGCACATACTTGTAATACGGTACCTCAGAATCCACCAGATTGTATTTCAAAGCAAGCTGCTGGTGAATAATCCTGGCCACTTGGTTATGTCTGTGTAAGTACTCGCCGTTAGCCAGACGAGAACAACCAGAGATAATATGTCTGATGGATTCACCAGGACAGTGGCATGCCCGACACACGTCAACCGTCCCGTCCTTTATTATATATCTCCGGTAGTTATTCGTCAGGATGACTTCGTCCATAATTGCACAGACAAAACCTTCAGTTTCCCCGAAAAGGTCGCCGAAACGTAGCCAGGATACGGACGCTGAATAATCTACATCGGGCCCATGGAGAGCCCGATAGAAGCGCCCGTGTAACTCCTTGCCTTGCCATACCTCTTTGCGTTCATCAGTCGATAGTATTACAGGCTTGCGCCAGTTCTCTTTAGCCATGGATAACGGGGTGAGTCCCTTGTCCACTGCGACCACATCCCGGTGCATACCCACTTCAGCTTTTAAAAAGTATTCTCTGAGGCTGCACACCTCGCGGTTGTGAAGAGTCTTGGCGTTTAAAAAGCCTCGACCACCACACTTCCGCGGGATGTACAGTCTCATCACCGATGATCGTGGGTGATGCATCCGGTTTGCGGTCAGCAGTGTCCGGACCCTCCTATCGAGGGCGTCGAGCTCGGTCTGAGTCCATTTGAGTATGCCGAAAGAGTACATCAAAACCGGCATGACCCAACTGTTGAAGGCGCGCACCTTATTTCCACCCGACAAAAAGCTATTTAATACCTTTTTCAGGCGGCCAAAGAAACGCTCCTTCAGCAGTTGCTTCATGTCAGAACTGTTGATGCCCAACGCTTCCGACATACCCAAATACTTGTAAGTTTCGGTCGAGGAGAGGTGTCTAAGGTGTATGGAATCAGAGAGTTGAATTCCCTCGGATTCCATAATCTCTCCTTGCTTTACATGCATGACTGCACATTTGTCCACACCAAATTCCATCCTGATAGAGTTACTGAAGGTTTCAGTTACCTTCAGTAGCTCCGTCAGTTGGAATTTATTGGGGGTAAAGAGTTTCAGATCATCCATGTAAAGAAGGTGAGATATGACCTGACCACCTCTTCTCAACCGATAGCCTAGACCTGAATCCTCCAACAGTGTACTTAGAGGATTCAGGGCTAAGCAGAACCAAAGTGGACTCAAACTGTCGCCCTGAAATATCCCCCGCTTAATCCTTATAGGCTCATCATCCCCCTGAATCGGTCGACATCCCGGATATCGAAGAACAGTCTTCCATTGCCCCATACATGACTCAAGGAAGGTGCGCAGAGTTGCGTCTATTTTGTACAACTCCAGCACCCGCATGAGCCATGTATGTGGCACAGAGTCGTATGCCTTCTTGTAGTCTATCCAGCATGTCGACAGATCCTTACGGGAACGACGAACCTGCTGGCTTATGGCCATGTCAATGAGGAGTAGCTCCTTAGTGCCACGGGACCCATTCCTACATCCATTCTGAGAGGCAGACATTATTATGTTACTTTCAATGTGCACATTAATTTTTCCTCTCAGGATGGATGTAAGAAGTTTATAAACCGTCGACAAACATGTTATTGGTCTATAATTCTTAGGTTCCGCGGGACTACCTGTCTTATGGAGCAGGTGGGTAACACCAGTTGTTAAAAGCTGCGGCAGCGACCCAGATTCTAAGCATGATTGAAATTGAGATGCCAGTAGTGCGTGTGAGCTGCTATACCATTTTAGCCAAAAGTTATGCAGTCCGTCCGGACCCGGAGACTTCCATTTCGGTAGCGGACGAACTGCTTTGGCTACATCAGATGGACTGATGACTACTTTTTCCATTTCTGGTATAGCTTCACACACGCGCTCGACATCACGTATCCAGCCACCCTCAGTATGACAGACGGGCACCGACCAGATGCTTCGCCAGAATGTACTCGTGGCGAAATCATCCGGGCGGCACGCGTCTGTCACATTATGTTCAGGTCGCTCCCAAGCTCTGTATACCCACCTCTCATCGCTCTGGAACATGCGATTCTGCGAGTACCGGTCAACCCGTCGCTTATACCGCCGAATACGGTTTGCCCATGCACAAACTTTTTGTTTCAGGAAGTCGATGCGCTCCGTGACACGGGATATGTATTCTCGGGGACTAACTCCAGTCCCCGAAAACGCCCGCCTCACGAAGCGCATCACACGTGGTCGTGTATTGCCCTCCCTGAAACAGTATAGTTTGCCGATGAGTACCCTGGCCCCATCGATACGCCGTTCGATCCTGCATTGCCAGGCTGGCACGGCAGGCTTTGGTCAAATAGCCTCGTTTGGAAACTTAACGTTGGCTAAACGACATGCCGCAACAGCCCCGCAATACAAGATTGAGTGCGTATCAACGAGGTTCTCACTGCTCTCGAAGATGTTCTTAAGCAGCGAGTCCAAAGCACACACCAGCGCCCTATTCTTTTTGTGCATAGGCAACCGTGGTAATCGGGGCCTAAGTTCAGATGGAGTGGACCTATACTCGCGAAGCGCATCCTCCAGTGCGCTCCTCAATCTATCATTGCACTGGCTACTTACTGTAACAACCCTATCATCTGCCTCTTCATCAACACGATTGGACCGCGGCGGGACAACAATAGTGGCTGGCGGTGCAGCGGTCTGTATCGGAGTTGAGACGATTTGGTTGCTCAGCACTTCTGAGCGCAGCCTATCAAGTACGGTGTCGTCCAACCTGTGGTTATGTTGGATGACCCGCACCTGATCCGACAATCGTTGGGCCGAGACGTTCACGGTTGGTTCAAGTTTCTGGAACAGAGACAGCATCCTAGCACGGTACGCAGTGAGGTTAGTTCCCCCCTCTGTAGACCCGTAATATGCGCGCATGACGTTCTCATTCATATTTTGAGTCCATCTCATGCGCTGCACACAACCACCGGCAGCGGGGACCCGGCGCGGAGCCGGTTGGCCCCTAGGTCCCAAGCTCCTCGGCCGGCCTCTCCCCTGCCGACGTACAGGTGTTGGCGATTTTGTGTTTGGTTATTATTATTGTGTGGTGAATCTCTCCTATTATTGACGTTATTATTATTGATACTTATGATTATTATCTTTATTATTTTTTCATATTATATTGACATTTATTTAATTCAATAATACAATTTTAAGGGGCTTATCTTTTTGGTGACTGCATGATTTTGATCAATAACAATTTTAACTATTTGTAACTTTATTTTATATTTGCTCGCCGAAATTAAAGGCAGGATAAGAGAACAATTTTGTACATTTTACTAACCTTCTGTACCTTATTTATGCAAATAAATGAATTTTGATTTTGATTTGATATTAATGCCTAGTTGTGGCCAAGGCTTGTATAGTACTTTTCTCAAATAATGCGCGGAAATTAAAACTAAGTAGTACCTAGAACTCATTTTGTCAAAATCAATGACGAACAACAATAATTGTTCCCGCGTTAAAGTGTTCCTGTGTTTTTTTTTTCAATAAACAGCGTTTTATTTGCAAGCCAGTTCGAAATTTAAATAAAACCTTTGATAAGTTACCTCCTTGGTTGCCATGTTTCGGAGTAAAACATCGTTCCATTTTTAAACTACACGACAGATATGAGTTTACTATGGAATTTATTTGGCCGCTAGACACGACATATATGGATTTTCATACATCTTTTGCCGGCCGCTGCGTGCATGTATTTGACCAGTACAGCAATTTCGATTTATCTCGAAGAAGGTTGTTAAAATAATGATCACATTTCCAAGCATGTTTGAGAAAAATATTTTATTATTCAATTTTCTCACTGTGTTTCTAGACTACATTCATAGGAGTCTTAATTAAAAATAATTAAGCAAGTTATTTTTAATTAAGAATTAAATTTTGTGGTATTTGTGGATATTCGGAAAGAATGAGGTCATGATGTTGTGAATTTGGTTTTGATCATAACAATATACAACAAAAATGGTAATATCATGCGTTCATGTAGAATATTTTCGATTCCACAAAATGATGCAAAACATGCAACCAAACTCTTGAAACCCCATTATTCTGTAAATTTTTTTTGTCTCATACAAAGACCCTTTAGGCCAGACTGTTACAATCTCTTACAAAATAAATTGACCCTGTAATACAAGAACGATTTGCCGCCGTTCCATCGTTGTTTCCAAATGTGTTGATTTTTTATTAGTTAGCTATCCATTTTAGTTTTACTATTGTTGTTTGGGTGTGATGGAGGGTCTAGCTGCCTTTTGTGAGACCTTCGTCAGATGACTGCGCAAGAAACTGGCCGAGAGGGTAACAGTTGGCGAATAAAAGTGAGGTCAGACTTAAAATTGAACTTTCATGGTTGTATTTGCAATCATATGAAACGAAGCTGTTAGCTTTAACACACTATAGGTGATATTATTGAACAGAACGATAAGTAAGCCTTAATGATATTAAAATACTATAATAATAAAATAAAATAAAAAAAAGCCTTTTATTTCTTACAAACAAAAAGTTGAGTAAATACAGTTGAACTTACTATTTCTAATGTATACATATCCTATGATTAATTTTATATTTATATGGAGATATATTTTAATAACTAACCTTAATCTAGTTTCTATAATATTAATACTATGTGAAATGACCTTATCTAATGTATGTATGTAAGTATAACTTATGATTATATCTATTTTACATATCTATCTGTTCTATATATTATAATCTGACTATGTATTATCAAATTTATACCTTCTTATACTACTAATTGTTACTATATATGTATATTTTGTACATAAATACTATGAATAATATATATTTTAATGTTGTACTAGTACTAGTTAATTTGGTTTGTAAGAACCCCTTCTCGGGTGAAGGCCTCCTCCAAAGAATCCCACTGGTCTCTGTTTTTAGCTATTTGTAACCAATTTGGGCCCGCTGTCTTTGTGATGTCATCTTGCCATCTCGCATGAGGTCTTCCTCTGTAGCGCTTTCCTTTTGGACCGTTCCATGAAGTAACTTTCTTAGTCCATCTCTCATCTTGTAGTCGCGCCACATGCCCCGCCCATTTCCATTTAAGTCTTTGAGCGTGGATTAGAGCGTCTGTAGCCTTTGAAATATTTCTTATTTTCGTGTGTCTTATTTTTTGTCTTTTGCTGATGTTTAGCATACTGCGTTCCATAGCGCGTTGGCAGCTGATGATTTTGTTCTTTAGCTTGCTAGAGTATCGCCAGGTCTGACAGGCATAGGTTAGGCATGGTAGGAGACATGTGTTCATCACTCTAGTTTTTATTTTTACATTCATACTGCTTTTAAATATTTCTTTTAAGCTCCAGTATTTATTCCAAGAACTTTGTATTCTTCGTTCTGCCTCCAACTCATTGTTTTTCCTGTCAAAACACAATTGTTTACCCAGGTAGATGTACTTTTCTGTATAGGTAAGTACATCGTTGTCGACTGATATTCGGGGTTCTGTACTGTTCGTCATTAACATTGTTTTTGACAGGTTCATTTCCAAACCGACTTGTTTACTTACTTCGTTCAGCTGATGGATCATGAGTTGTATTTGTGTGCCTGTTTCTGATAGCAGAACCAAATCATCGGCAAAGCGGAGATGACTAAGGTATTTGCCGTCGATATTTAGTCCAAATTTTTTCCAGTCCAATTTTCTAATTATTGACTCTAGGATGGCGATAAATAATTGCGGAGACAGGGGGTCACCCTGTCTTACTCCTCTTTCAATGGGAAAACTTGGTCCGATTTTTTCCAGTTTCACTCTACCTTTGTTGTTCAAATATATATTTTTAATTATTTTTATATACACATTTTCTACACCCTGTTCTTTAAGCATTTCCCAGATGCTTGAGTGGGACACTGTGTCGAAGGCTTTTTTGTAATCTATGAAAGCGACATAGAGAGGTCTTGTTCTTTCTTGATATTTTTCAATCAGTAGTTCCAAGGTGTGAATGTGGTCTATAGTTGAGAAGCCTTTTCTAAATCCCGCTTGTTCAATGGGTTGTTCCGTACCCAATGTGTTGCTTATTCTTTGGTTTATTAGCGAAGAGAAGAGTTTGTACAAGCATGGTAATAAGCTTATTGGCCTGTAATTGCCTATATCGCGTGGGTCTCCTTTTTTATAAATTAATATTATATTTGACTCTGACCATTGAGCAGGTGTATCGGTAGTTTCCAGTATGCGGTTGAACAGGTGAGTTAGAGGCAGAGCCAGTTGAGTGTGGGCTGTTTTTATAGCTTCGTTTGTTAGGTTGTCTGAGCCTGGGCTTTTATCTAATTTCAGCCGTTTAATTGCTTCAACTATTTCTGTTACGTCGAATTGTGCTGTAGCTTCTTTGATAGACCCTTCTAAGGCGCTTGTGCAACTCTGTACTGTGGGATTTGGTTCTTTGGCTTTGTATAGGGTTTTATAAAATTTCGTTGCAATGTCTAAAACTTGGTTTCGACTGTTCAGTATTGTATTTGCCCGATTTAGGCCGTCGATCCATGTGTTGCATGACTGTAACTCCTTAAATGCTTTTTTTGAGCTACCTGCCTGTACCAGGTGTTTTTCTATGGTATTATATCTATATCTTGTGTAGTCCTGTTTTATAAGTTTGCTTATTAGCTTATAAAGTGCTGAAAGTTCATTTTTTTGTGATCTAGTTTTATTTGTAGTTTTTTGTAGTTCTTGTCTTCTTTTCATAAGTGTTAAGGTGCGCTCTGATAGCATGTTTTGACTTTTGTTTGTGTTTTTATTTTTTGAACGAGCACTCTGGAGGCTTTGGCAGATTACTTTTATTATTTTATCATGATAGGTTTGTACAGGTGTGGTGGAGCAGTCTTGTAAGTCTGGTAAGTAGGATATAATACTCTAATATTAATATATTATTGTTGTCTGTGTTTCCTGATAGCTACAATCTAGGGGTCTTTAAGTCAAGAGTGAATAGGTTACTTCTAGGCAAGCGCGATTCATCGTCGACCACATCATCGCTTACCATCAGGTGAGATGGTGGTCAAGCGCGAACCTATATAAAAAAAAAAGAAAATAAAAAAGAAAATAATAATAAATATGATTACAAAACTGTTCTTAGTTTTAATATTTTTTAGGCTATTTTAATCCGACCCAGTTTCGAGTAATTTTAACAAACAATGCACAAATATCCATTGTATTAAATGCATTATAGATTGTAATGCGATTTGAATCTGATGATTTTATAAATTCCTGAACAATAAAGAGATTCTGCAAGAAATCTATTAATAGACTGGGCTTTATCACAGTATTGTACAACCTTATCTTAACGAGGCTCGTAGTTTCCTTTAACTTTTAAAAAATAAAACTCCACCCTCTCTTGTTACTTATGTCAACAAATATAACAAAGTTAAAAAACGTTGGCATGTTGTTGTGTTACACATTCTATGACCCCTTTTCGATAAAAGTTTCTAGTAAAAAGAATGCCGGCTAATCCGAGAGTGACCTTTGCCCACTCACCCTACGTACCTCTAGCCCTTTTTTTCAGTACAAAGTTTTTGAAATGAAATAGTTTCACGTAATAAGATGGTACGTATGTTTGTTAGGTATCTTTTTCTCCCTCTGCGTGGGCTTTGTATTTTTGTTCTAAGATGTAACATAAAATCAACGATTCTTTGCCTAGTATTATTTTTTAAACCATTAAAATCATGGCACTGAGAACGAAGATTTATATTTTTCTATTGTAGTTTATCCATCAGTGTTAGAAAATTTTCCACTCCTGAAAATACTTTTATTCTAGCGAGCAGTATAAAAATCGTTTATAGTTATTCAATCGTTCCATTTAGCTGTGCCGAGCGTTAGAGGACAAAATTGCCTATTTGTGAGCATATAACATTTTACAGCCACACTCGTCGACAATTTTACTGGAATATTCTATGTGCGCTGAATGGGATCAGGATTTTTATTTCAATTGAAAAAGTTCATATGGTAAAAAACTGACAAAAATCATGTGGAAAACTATTAAAAGTGTGTACCTTCGTGGACAAATGAAAATGTAATATACAATCAAAACAGTCAATAATTTACTTAAATCAGATAAATCCGTATGTATAGTACACATGTACTATAAAAACATATTAACGGTTTACTTGATTCGATACTAGCAATATTTACGTAACATAAACATTGCCGGTAACCGAGAAAAATCGGCTCAAACTTTATATTCGGGTTGGGTACATACACTGATCTTCGCAGGCTCTTACTCTTTATTAGAGTTGTCAGAGTAAACTATCCTGCCAATCCATTTGACTGACAGTAGAGGATATCTAGTGTTGTAGTTTTTAGGACGGGGACAGGCCTTTAGTACCGTGTAACGTTGGCAGCAGTGGCACTGACCAACTAGGGTGGGGCTTCTCAATAGAGATGACTGTCAATGGACAAACGGAATTAATTCCGAAAATGGGATTATGACCATCGGTGTGGCTGCACACAACCAACCCCTTGTCATTTTGCTGGCCTCCTTTCGCTTTATGCAAGCGGTGGACAACGACAACGGGGACATTTTGGATTTCATCCGTGGGAATCTCTATGGGGACACACCGAAGAATCACTCGGGTGGGCGTGTTCTCAGGGAGGGAGTACGTGTGGAAGGAGTACTTCCTACTTTTGAGAAGCCGGGTCAGATCCCGGTAGTCACCCGAAGTGGGGACCTGAATCTTAATGCCTTGTTGGCAGGCACGGGCATAGACGACACGAACATAGACGGGCACTAGCATAGGGCTAGCAAACCTTTGATGATACAAAGCCGGTTAAAAATCAAATTCGTTCCAGTTCGGCATCGAATATTATTCCAGAACGAGCAACGCATATTTAATTCAGCGTAACACCGGTAAGCTGAAACTCGTTTGGAAATCAAACAGCGTAATATTATTACCTCAGCCTTCATGTGTGGTTCTCAAAACATAAATTATGTTGAAAAAATAACTCGCTTTCATAGCTGAAATTCGAAGGAAAATTTTCCAGTAAAAGCCTTTGTCTTTCTTTTTGGAGAAATTCAGACATTGAATTTTAAACTGAATATCATACCATCCATGATGTAGAACTTTTATGCGATGGAATAAGCAATAGACACTATTTAACTTTCCGTGAGCTTGGTTCACCCGCATTGCTGCATGGAGATTTTACCCTCGCTGAACCTCTTCATAACGTATGCAGTTGTTGCATATTGCATTTTTTTGAGATAAGTAAGTATTAGGGCAATCGTAATATTAACATGAATGTATTATAATTATGACTTACCACTACGGGAGTTGGTGTGGGGGGGAAAGGGCGTTCCTTGTAATGTACATTATACACAACATTAGAATTGACAAACAAGTAAGTCGCGGCCATTACCACTGGGCTATCACTGCTCACTCTTTGTCACCAACTGGTGACAAACGGCGGGAAACTTCCCGCACTTAGCAGATTTCACCATGTTGATGAATAGTTCGGTGTGTAGGTGGAAGACATTTTTCAGGCCATCACTTTCTCAGGCCTCGCAGGCGTTAAGGACTGAGTCGGAGATCTGGTCTACTGTGATGGGGAGGAAGGCAAAGTTAAAGACACCCCAATCCAGTGTGAAGCCAAGTTCCCCATCTGCCACCGTGCCATCGTCTAGTCCTACAAAGAGCAAAAAGCAACCGGTGAAGCTGCCTAGGGTTCCCACCACGGCTGCTATAACGGTGTCGATAAAAGAAGGGTCAAACGTCAAACTCGGAGATGTCATGTTTGCGATGAGGCAGCGAATCCGTTTGGCCGATGTCGGCATTGATACCGTAGGCCAAAAGAGGGCAGCTGATGGTGGCATTATTATGACAGTCGCGGGCGCCGAGTCCTCCAACAAGGCTGACAGTCTCGCCAGCCGTATGCGGGAGGTCCTTGCCGAATTCGACGTGAAGATTTCACGTCCAACAAAAAGAGCCGAGGCAAGGATCATGGATCTCGACGATGCAGTCACGTTGGAGGAAGTGGCAGCTGCAATTGCCGAAGTGGGCGGCTGTTCTACCGAAGATGTGAAAGTGGGTGAAATACGTCGTCCACCTGCTTCTCTTGGGCACGTCTGGGTCCGTGCTCCACTGGCGGCAATAAAGAAGTTGGCATCTGAAAATCGCATGCGTTTAGGGTGGACATCGGTAAGGGTTCAGGTTTTGGGGGCACGTCGTATGATGTGCTTCCGTTGCCTCGAGCCCGGGCACGTCCGTAGCCAGTGCACGAGTGTGGTTGATCGGAGCACCCTGTGCTATGCTTGTGGGGGAGCACACAAAGCGAGGGAGTGCAAGTCATCAACCTTGCGGTGTCCGCTATGTGCGGACCAGGGCCTTCCGTCGGATCACCGGCTGGGAGGCAAGAAATGCGCTCCACGCAAGAAACGGGCTTTGCTCGCTCCCGCTGCGACACATGAATCGGCGCCGGCACCACTGAGTGCGGGCCCTGCGGAGGTCATGGACACCTCGCCTTCCCAGCCCTAAAGGTCCTCCAGTGCAACCTGAACCACTGCCGCAACGCGCAGAACCTTTTTCTGCAAACTGTTGCGGAGTGTTCAGTTGCCTTGGCGGTGGTAGCAGAGCCCTATGGCCTTCGGGACCATCCTCGCTGGTTTCGAGACACTGTGGACTCTGTTGCCGTTTACTGGGCTGGTGGAGGCGGACGGCTTCACTGCTCCCTACTGGGTAGCGGGCAGGGATTTTTTGCAGTGGAATGGGGACCTCTGGCCGTAGTGGGCTGCTACGTGTCTCCCAACATTTCCCTCGCTGAATTTGAGGGATATCTGGACGGGGTTGCGAACTGCATTCGATACAAATGCTCACCCCGTCCGGTACTTGTCCTGGGTGACTTCAACGCTCACTCCAGAGCTTGGGGAAACACTCGGGACACGCCGAGGGGACACGTGGTACAAGACTGGGCGGTATCGCTAGACCTCCGACTTTTAAATCGGGGGTCCGTCTCCACATGCGTTAGGTGGCAGGGGGAGTCGATTGTGGATCTCTCATGGGCGACTCCTTCTGTTGCCCGCATGGTATCGGAATGGAGGGTAGCGGAGGAGATGGTCACGCTTTCTGACCATCGCCATATCATCTTCGATGTGACACTGCGCCCCTCCGATAGCCCGATCCGTCCAGATTTTAACCCACCGGCACGACGTTGGGCCCTTAAGCGGCTCAATCGAGACATGCTCATTGCAGCTGCTAACGTCGTGGCGTGGCCGGAGGTTGATCATACCCAGGGGATCTCGCCCGATCCAGAGGAAGAAGCGGCTTGGTTTCGGGACACGATGACGTCGATATGTGACGCTTCCATGCCCCGGGTCAAGTGCAGCCAGCGTCCGGGTGCGACTTACTGGTGGTCGGAAGAAATCGCGCAGCTGCGCGTTTTCTGTCTTAGGTCTCGACGCCAGTATCAACGCACCCGGCGCAGAAGACAGCCAAGATCTACGGACGAGGAAATAGCCAGAACCTACAGAGCGTATCGAGAGGCGACCATGGCACTCCAACACGCCATTTCGGATGCCAAGTCAAGATCCTGGAGGGAGCTTTTGGAGGGACTGGACAGGGATCCATGGGGGCGACCTTATAAGATGGTAATGGCCAAACTACGTCCATGGGTCCCCCCCATTACGGAAACCATGGATCCAGGACTGCTGGAAAGAGTGGTAAACACGCTCTTTCCAGTAGCTAGGGAAAGTCCCCCGTCACTCCTAGCCCCTTCGGACTGGACTGATGAGTTGGTGGTATCTGAAAGTGAGCTGAACCGTGCCGTTGGTCGTATGGGGGCCCGTAACACCGCGCCAGGCCCGGATGGCATCCCTGGCCGAGCGTGGGTTCTGGCTATGGCTCCTCTGGGGGACCGCCTGAGACAGCTGTTTAACAGTTGCCTCCGTGCGGGCGTGTTCCCCACCGAATGGAAGGAGGCTGGTTTGGTATTGTTGAGGAAAGCGGGCAGAGACTCGGAGTCTCCCTCTGCATACCGTCCCATTTGCCTGCTCGACGAGGTTTCCAAGTTATTCGAAAGAATAATTGCCGATAGACTCGTCGGGCACCTGTCGCGAGTAGGTCCCGACCTGGCTGATTGCCAGTATGGTTTCCGGCAGCAGCGTTCTACAGTGGACGCAATCCTACGCGTCCGCTCGCTGTCGGAACAGGTGGTGTCATGTGTGTCCGGGGTGGGGTGGCGTTGGCGGTAAGTTTGGACATCGTCAATGCTTTTAACTCCCTGCCTTGGGATGCAATAAGGGCGGCACTAGTACATCACAGAGTGCCCCCTTACCTGCAGTGCATCATCGGGGCTTACCTACGCGACCGGCACATTCGCTATGTGGGTCGGGATGGTAGCGTACATCGGAGGGAGATTACGTGTGGGGTTCCGCAAGGGTCAGTTTTAGGTCCTCCCTTGTGGGATCTCGCATACGACGTAGTCCTGCGTGTTGAACTCCCCGTCGGCGTTAATGTCGTTTGCTATGCAGACGACACCCTGGTGTTAGCCGGCGGGGATACTTTTGATGAGACCATCCAGCTTTCAGAACTTGGGGTGGCAAAAGTCGTGGCGTCGATCCGCGAGCTGGGTTTGGAGATAGCGCCTCAGAAAACTGAGGCGCTGTGGTTCCATAAACTGCCGAGGAGCAGAGAGCCACCCAGCTCGTCAGTGACTGTTGGAGATGCGCAAGTCCAGGTGGGCCGATACATTAAGTATCTTGGCCTAACCTTGGACGGTCGGTGGGGCTTCGAAGAGCACTTTGAGCGACTGGTCCCCCGCGTTGAAAAGGCAGTGGGTGCTTTGCACAGACTGCTGCCCAACCTCGGGGGACCTCGGGAAGAAGTTCGCCGTCTCTACGCTGGTGTCGTGCGATCGATGGTCCTTTATGGGGCGCCTGTTTGGTCAAGCAGACTGTCAGGTGTCCGACGTTGCAGGACTAAAATTAATAGCCTGCAGCGAAAAATGCCCATTCGTATCGCACGAGGATACCGAACGGTATCCTTTGAGGCGGCAACTCTCCTGGCACGCTTTCCTCCGCTTGACATTCTGGCGGATATGGATGCGAGGGTTTATAACCGGATTCGTGCCATTCGCCGGAATGGTGACAGCGTGCCGGGGATCGCTATAGTAAGGCTGAGGCGGCAGGAACGGCGACACGCGCTCGAGCGGTGGCGAGAACGGCTACAGCAGCCGCAATTTTCGTGCAAGCGCGTTGTCGAAGCCATCCTGCCGCACTTCGAAGCCTGGCTGAAAAGAGAGGAGCGCATCTCCTACAGGCTCACTCAGGTACTGACCGGACACGGTTGCTTCGGTGAGTACCTGAATAAGATTGGGCGAGAGACCACGGCAAATTGCCACCATTGTGGAGGCGACCTTGATTCTGCACAGCACACGCTCGAGGAGTGTCCAGCGTGGGCCTCTGAGCGGCAGGTCTTGGTCGCCAGGATCGGGCGAGACCTGTCTCTGCCAGCAGCTGTGGGGGCCATGCTGGCAGAGACAGAAAATTGGAGGGAAATGGCCTCCTTTTGTGAGACTGTGATGGCCCAGAAGGAGGCCGCCGAGCGGAATCGTGAGAGGGCCGATCCCGCTCGAAGAAGAAGGCGTCGGGGAGGCAACCGCCTCCTCGATGCCTAAAACACCGAAACCCCGCCTGCGTAATAAGCAAGCGGGACTCCGGGGTCGCAGGTGGTCAGATTGGGGACTCTGTCCGCCCACCAGGTGACTTCGGGAAGGACGGCAGCACAGTGATCACGTGCTGCCGTGCACAGCGAGGCTCAGGGGAGGCACTTCTTTCAGCCTCCCCAGGGATGTGCCCTAACAGGCGTTGCACAGAAGGGGCTCCGGGTTGGTCTTTTAAGAGGTGACGGGGCCCCTTTCAGGTGCAGATGGTGATCACCGGGGTGGTTTTAGTGAGGTAAAAATCCCACACTTCCTGGTCTTTTTTCCCCAAAAGTCCAGGCGCCTTTTGAAGGTCTCCCCCCGAAAACAAAAAAAAAAAAAAAAAAAAAAAAGGTGGAAGACATTTTGTACATAAATTTAAAGTTATCGCACGAACAGGTAATTAAGCCGTAAACATCTAATTGGTTTCGCACCGAGTGCGCGACTGATATCGATCTTATAAGAAGAAGTAAGAACAGCCACACTTGGTACATGCAGGTACGTGAAAGTTTATTACACGCAGCAAAAAACAAAAAAAAAAAAATATGTGCAGCTGTTATTGAATATGAGGAAGACAATCGGATAATCCTCTTTGTATGGTCTGCTAGAGACAGAAAAATATTCAGTTTGGTAGGTTGCTACCGTACCTTGCGTCATATTAATACTTAGGAAGGTGAAATAGAACGAAACGAATACCACGTCTGTACTATAGCGAATAATCGCATATTTAAGAATTCCATTAGCAAGCGTTATCGGGAGCACAACCATTAGGCAATTAGTTAGACTTTTACTTAACTAATCGACCCGGAACATGGCGTATATTGGCGCAAATCTTGGTTTAGAGGATTTTCAAGGATCATTAGCGAGGAAAAGTGAGCGCAATCCATATCACTAAAGACTTTCGGTTAGTCGACCGTGAGCACACGCACACTAGGGCTGCTTCACGAATATTTGTCCGTTTTATGACTAATACTATGAGTCCATTACATTTTCTTGGAGTAAGAATTTCAAAGACGTGACTATGGTTGGTTATTCTAATGCAACAACACGGCAAAAAAAATTGTTAATGTATATCAGTATCTATTCCTCGACAGGTTCCGAGGCAGCCCTGAAGCCTCGTATTACAGAAAAAACAACAATTTTTTTTTATTATTGTTAGGCTCGCGCTTGACCACTATCTCACCTGATGGTAAGCGATGATGTGTTGATGATTAAATGTGTCACAATATAATTTAATGACAATTTTAAAGAACACACGTATATGTCGCATCAAGGCTGGCCGATAGATGGAAACCATCGGGAAGTCAGGATGTATTCCCTTAGGTTAAGACATCGTGTGTGGGCAGGTCGTTGGGTACAATCGTGAAAATGAAATCACACAAATTATTCGATACACTGAGTATATTCAAATAGACACAAGTTACATTTTTGCTTACTAATATAACGGATCGACACTGATTCTACGACGTGTTAGCTCTACGGCTGTCAGTACTCAACTGCCTGTACATTTTAGCTCAACTGCAATATTCTATTATCCCCACCACGCAAGTGGTTAGAGAAAGCGCGCCAAAGCGTAGTCGTTCTTGCTTTGCCGCCAGATGGCGTGCTTACGATTTGTTTTGACGTCCGTACTATTGACTAAACCCGACACGGCCATCCTGCGAGACAGGCGTCCTCGTCTGTTCCTCATTGTCAGGTTCTAACAGTGTATCGAATCATGTGGAAATCCTCAATGGATGTCCTCAGCCCTTGGGGGAAACTGAGGGGTCTGTCAGACTCCTACTGACTAAAACCACATGGTGTTCTCTAGGCCGTAATTACTCTTGAGAGGCGAGCGTGGAACACACACGTCGCCTTCTCGGGCCTCTCTCAGGTGACAGATCCCCAAATCTATCACCCGCAGGCTTCATCATCTTGTCCTCGCTCCATGCCACCTCATGTCGTGTTGCGCCACACGTCCTCTTAGTCTACTCCGACCCGCCAGTCGCCCATCATACAAGGGATGTTTTTCTGAAACACAAAATTTCCAAACAGTATTCACTCGTCCAATCCTGACACATACTCTATGTGAGTGAGGAAACACTTTGAATCAATCAAACATGATCATTTAAATGTCTCCTTTCACCTTTGCAAGGAAAGATTAATTCTATTTCCAATTTAAAGAAAATAGCAAGTTAATCATCGATTTGGTACCTAAAAGCACCCAATCATAGTGATTACAAAGTCCAAGTACCACTGATAGTCATTAATCTCAAATTAAATCCAGCAAAAGAAACCACCAGGTATCTTATTTACGATATTTAGCTATCTTATAGCTCTCTTAGCAATCACAATTGCTCTACTCGAACATCTCCACGATGTCGCGTCAACTCAACTCTCTGAACTCAGAACCTGTTCACACAGAGATTTAGTCTGTCCTATGTTACGTCAATTCATTATCTACCTCATCTACTATCTCAATTGGTACTTGAGCTCTGTGTGTCTTACTAACACGATCTACGCAAAGTAATCAAAATTAGAAAACCAAAATTATTTCAATTTTCGTAATGAGGGCTTGACGATTCGAACGTCATCAAAATTATCATGGTGACCTCACCAAACGCATGACTGCGAGTTTACTTTCTTTTAATCTCATGACTCAATAGGAACTTTCTGTAAGGTTCCTAACACAAACATGAATTTTCACACCAGACATAAGTAGTGTATTATTGGGGGTTCTGCATCACTTGCTCTCGCTTCGCTCGAGCGCGTTATGCAGAACGCCCCAATAATACACTACTACTATGGTCTGCCTCAAATTTTGACACAATTTATGTGAAACAAATTTCATTCCCTGGCAGTATCTGGTAGCAATCAATATCTTCTAATGCAGGTAAAACTAACGCACGGGCTGTATCACTCTCCTGATGAAATAAATCTGCTGTTGCTGTCGATATACTACTCCCACTAGTCTTTGACGAACTCGCAATCGATTTTTCATTATCAACCTGTTTGTTGATAACATTAACGAATGTGCGAAGAAGCTCACCAGACTCGCTTTTGAGTATAAGATACTTAGTATTTTTCAATTTAGATTTCTCTGGATCTTCCAACTTCTGGTAAAATAAATCTTCTGTTTGTGTTTTAACATTATCCTGGTGTTTTAATTCACCTACGTCCGATATTTTTTTTTTAGGGTGCATATCTTGAATATGTATTATCTCACCCCTAGCATTCTTGAAAATCATTTTACGAATGCCATCTAAATTAGATTTCACTGAGTGAAACATTATAAATAACATCAATAAATGTAATTATTTATTTAAGAAATAAATTTAATATTGAACCTTTGCACTGTAATATTCAAAGTTAAATTGCTGTGATGCACGACGCCTATGTAATATATACCCATAAATTGACTCATTTTTAAGTGCAATGTGACATCCTATACATATACACTTTAATAGGGTAAGTATTCCAAACACTTTTTTGTAATATAGTTTGTGCCCTTCACAGCGTTTAAATAAAAACATTTAGGAAAATGTATGGCATGTTGCGTCCAAGGATCATCATAAATCTCCCAATCTTCAATAACACCTCCACATGAGAAACATGCTGCAATATCATTTATACTATTTCCATAATAAAAGAATCCTGCGTCAGCCATTTCCATCACTAATCTTTTCTTTTTATTAAGTGTCCCCCAGTAATAATTAAATGAAAATTCACGCATTTTAAATGTGTTATACATGTCATATCGAGGCTTGTATTCATTTTGAGACATGTTTTATTGACTTTCTAATTCAATTAGGTACAAATGTATAATGGTATGGTCCAGCTTTTGTCAGCAACATATAAAGACTGGACAGAAGTAGGAGGAAGGGGAAGAAAACTAAGATGCATTTCACCTAACTACAGAAATAAAAACAATAAAATATTTATTTTAGAATTTTATTGTCAACACACCACTTATTTAAACACAATACATTTTTTAAAGCACATACAGAGTCATGATAAATACAGTTATATAAATCTTGAGAATATTTATATTGATCGTATAAGCTTATCAAACTTGAACATCCTTTATCTTCTAAATTGAATATATTACAATGACTATTTCCTAAAATATGCTTTAACCACAACACTTTTTCTAAACCCTTAACGTAGATACATTTATCTCTTAAAATATCTATAACCAAATTCTGATAATTAGAATAGGGAACAAATCCTTCACGCCAGCGTATCTTTCTGTTACGTTCAATCCAACTTACTTGTTTTTTTTCTTGCTTCGTTAATTTTGAAAATGGAAATGGTGGCTTAATTAAAAATATTTGTAATGTTTTATTATACAATATGGCGATTTCTTTTATTATAAATTCATTTGTTTCTGTTTTAAAGCCTTGAATATCCACAATAGCAATCATGATAACCTGCGCACGATGTTGCTGAGAGGTTTGTATTCTACAAGTCGATCGTTTATAATCAAACAATATGCAGTCGTCTTATCTGGTATTGCTGTAGAACATTCAATTTCCAACCTCACGTCCACTGGACCAGTTTTCAGGCTATCGTTTTGTCTTGAACAGTCTAAGATAAAGAGAGGGGCTTTTTCTTTGAATTCCTTTAGGTCAAGCAACGGGTCTACTGGATAGTTGTAATACGACTGACGAAATTTCACAAACATTTCGTATAATATACTATATTTGTTCTCAGAAAACTTTAAACCTAAAGGTTCATAAGGATAATATTGTGAATTCAAAAAGAGCGTAACGTTTGTTACTTCACAATGATCGAATACTGAACTATCTTTAGTTTTATTATTTTTTCGATTAGTTTGTAAACAAAAAATTACATATCTGGGTTTTTCTAATTGTGAAGCAGTTTTAATAGACCAAGAATGCTTTGTTGTTTTAGGTAGTAATGGATACTCATATAAATCCCAATTTCTATACGCCATCTGAATAGGTTTATCTTTTTCTAAATGTTTTAAAAGTGACAGTCGTTCTCGGTCTGATACTTTTATGTGTGGCACCCTCCACTGAACTCTTTGCACATCTATTTGAAAATTAGCAATATCATCAGTAAGGATAATGCTATTTAAATTAGTGTTACTTCTGTTCAGTATAAGTTCATGTTTACAATTTATCACTATTTTATTGTAATCCTCTGCAAACCCTAAAACTTTATTTAGTGGTATCACAGCACTAAAATGCCCATCACTTTGAAATCCCTCTAAACACCAACCCCATAGGGCAGCAACTTTATTTTCTGCTTCATTTAATGAGATGTATGATTTTATTGTTGACGTTATTCCAGAATTTTTTATGCGGTCTATTTCAATACCATTCATTTCGTATCTAATGTCTTGAAACAAAAACATAACAGGGTTGTTAGTGAACGTAACATTTTTCTTGATTGGATTCCCATCTTTACCGAAGAACTTCGCCTGTCCTTCGATGTAAATTGAACTGGCTGATGGTAGCACGTATATGTCTTGCTGGTGGAGGGGAATTCTGATTTCATCGTTTTCTCTAAAGCTGCTATTGTAGGGATTGTATGAATGGACTTCATAACTTTCGATCGAAGTGTCAAAGTGCGGTAATTCAGCAATCTGTAGTATATTCATATTTTAAATCCTAGAGCTTTAAGAAAATCTTTATTTACTTTAGTCAATTTCTTAACTTTTTTCTTGCGTCTTTGCACCTTAGCAATCGCAGAAGAACTAAGACGTTTTTCATTCGCTTGAGTGTTTTTATAATATACTATCATTTTGTTTTTCTTAAATGAAGTCGTAACTGAATTTGTTTCTCTCCAAAGTTAACACAGTGGCCAAATTGATCTACAATCTTAACCGATATTGATGAAATTATATTTTTGTTTACTGGAAAGTAAATAACATTTTGCGGTATTTCAACACACTGATGGCCTGGAGTAGTATCAGACACGAATTCGTGAATAAAATGAGTTGGTAATCCGTTGCAATACGAACTGTGAACAAGATCACATTCGATTTTGATTACAGACAGACCTCTGTTAATAATGGGGTTATTTGGTGTTGATTGTAATACTGAAAAGTATATCAAACCGCACTCATATTGATCTGACAAATGCAGCGGTGGTTGAAAGTATGAAACCAATTCCGATTTATGTCCAGAGATGGTAACCGTAGTAGACATGCTTCTATACTGACTTCTTTCGGCAGATCCTGTTTATTTTATTCTTCCACTACACCAAAAATTGTTCAAAAAGTTTAAACAAAGATGTCCACAATTATAAGGGTGATCACGCTGAATATTATCATAATTATAATGAACTTTGGATCCCAAGTATTTTATAAATTCCTTTGGAGGCTTAAGATTTCCATAACTATCAAAATATTCAATATAATCATTGTATTTTGCATAGGCTACCCAATGAGAACCAAGATTTTTAGAGCTATCTAAATTTATAACACCGCATTCTTTTTTAAAAGGGTGTTTAGGGAGCTTATCTCTCATAAAGACGCCTCTGAAATAGGGAATATTATTCCCATACTTCAAAATGTCTAAATTACTCAAGGCTCGATTGGGTAGCCGATATCTTAGTTTTTTTCTTTCGATACAAAAATTCCGAGTCCACCTTTATATGGTTTAAGGTGTAGTCCTTTTCCGATGCAGAGAGCTTCCATTTTTTCATTGTGTCTCCTCGATTCTATGAATAATTTTTTTGCCATCTTGAATTCATTTATGGTTTTAGCAATACCAGCTGCACCGCCTGCTAAAGCTCCCACCGCAGATAAGCCCGCAAAAATCGGAATCAAAGGCAATACTCCACCAGTTTTTGGTATAGGAATAATACGAGGAAGTTTAACGGATGAATCATCAGCTAATTTTCTGGCAGCAGCCATAGCTAATTCTATTGCCACTTTCTTGCATTTCGGTTTTAATTTTTTGATATGTCTTTTCGTTTTTCTAATAACATTTTTAAATTTGTTTTTTAATGCTTTTTCAGGTTTAATTTTGGGAGAACACTTTTTGCTTTCTTTTTTTAGGCCAAAACCAGTTTTGATTTTTGTTGCCATAGCGCTGCTTACTAAGCGTGCTGACAGTTTTTCTCCTACAGTCGCATCTGAGGCAAGTGCTCGCTCTTTAGCCATATTTAACAAAACTAAATCTGCCTTGTGGCGATCCTTTAGGTTTGAAGACTTGTGATAGGCAATGTCGTGTTGTTTGCAATATTCGTCTAATTTATTAACACCTTTATCTCCACGCGTAAGCCTTTTAATTAATTTAGTGCCAGGCCCGCAATAATTGTATCCCGGTAAATGTAACTCAAATGGTAAATGATTTATAATCCAATTGAGAAGACTACTCTCTTCAATACCCATCATAAGACTGAAACATTTGGACTGAACACTTAATAAATATTCGATTTATCAATCCAACTGTTTTCAGAAGAAGGCAAGCCTAACCATTTTACCAAAACCCTGTTTCCTTTCCTTCTAAGAACTTTTTCAACCAAATATACATGAGGATTTTTTGTCTTTTGAAGCTCTTGTACATAAAATGCACCTAGAATGGGCCGGCCCCTGATTGCATCTTCAATTAAATAGGTGATAGGGGTTGTTTTTTGAATTTTTCGAATTTTAAATATTTCTGTCGACCAGTTGGGAGTATATCCTTTTTCAAATGTCCCCTTATACTTACTAATGCGTACATAATCACCCTCTTTAAACTTGCTTTTTATGCTATCGGTTTTTACCAGCCTGAAATATCTTTGTAATATGCGTTGTTTATTATTATTGTCCACGTTTGCGGGAATTTCATCAATTGTGCGATGATAGGTGTGATTGTATTCATAAATAACTTTATTAAGAGTATTATCGATCCAGTTATAGCTTCCTTTTAGACTAAATTCTTTATAAAGTTTAGACTTCAATGTTCTGATGAATCGCTCAACAATTGAAGCTTTTTTTGTTGAGAAGGTTGAATAATGATTAATATGATAAGATCTCACAAGTTTTTTAAATTTATCATTATAAAACTCTGCCCCATTATCAGTTTGCAGATTTTTAGGCATACGCCCTTTTTCCAATAAAATCTTGAAAGAATTGCATACAACATCTTTGGTCTTACTTTTCAAAGGAAAGATCCATGCATATTTTGAAAATGTGTCAATAACAGCAAGAATAAATCGAAAATTTTTATTGTCTTTAGAAATTGATTGCATATCAATTAAGTCCGCTTGCCATAAATCATCTATATCTTTCATAATAACATGTCTTCGCGGAAAGTTTACCCTTGCATTTTTATGAATTTCGTTTACTACGTCGGCTTTACTCATATCTTTAATTCAGTATATCAACATTTGTCTTGAACCCACCATTGATACTGAATAAAAACCATAGTATCTCCACTATTTATTATTGAATTATGTCAGCTTCTTTTAATTCTTCAACTATCGATAAAATTTCATTATCATGATTGGTATTGCCAGCATCTCTCGAAGCTACTAATAATTTTAATCTCTCAACCAATTCATTGGGATCATCCCAATATATCAAGTCGGTGTTGTTTTTGTACTTCTTTAACTTTGGCAAGTTTCCTCCAAATTTAGTGTGAACAAGTTTATCATCGTTTGACGATTCGGAAAATAGGTGTTTGATTATTTTACAATATTTTATACCTTTGTCACCTCTTATTTGACCTTTAGGATTAAAATCTCTTTTATGTGCATTTGTATAATGTAACATATCCTTATAGACAAGTTTATCTTCGCTCGATATTAACTTTAAATCAGGTTTTCTTCGGAGTAAAAGTTCTTTTAGACCAGCAGTTAAATTGTAAGCTTTGTCACCGATTTTAATTAAAATGGTACTTTCGTTATTCAAACTATCAACTTTAGAAAATGATACTGTTGAATTACCCATGAATAAAGTATTGTTTTCACTTCTGATTCCAAACGGTATACTAATACCATCATAAATACCAAAGATGTCATCACCTTCTAATGAAATTTCTAAATTATCAATCGATTCCTTTTTAGCATTTTGTTCGACTAATTGGGTAGATTTTATTTTTGGATCGTAATAGTCATTGAACTTTATAGATGAACTAGCATTATTTTCATCGGATTCGATTCCTTCGGAATTTTTTAGAGTTGTATTTTCATTTTTATTATTTTTTTCTGCAGATTTATTAGAATTAACTAAAGTCTGAAGAGGATCTGTCACCGGTTTTAGCATTTTATCAAGTGACAAGTTCATTGCATGTTCCTGATTTTTCATATGTTTTATTTTATTTTTTATGGAGTCAACAGACTTCATTAATTCCATTTTAATATTTTTCTCCATATTATGTAACCACAACTGTATTCAACTAAGAAAGGAATAACACTAGCAATGTTTTTTGTATACAATTCATTTATATGTACATGTATTTGCTTTCATTCAAATTTAAAAAAAAAATCAAAATTCTGTCTGTACCTTCCATTATTTAATGATGAGTCTTTGTTAATAAGAAGAAAGTTGTAAGGGTTACTCCAAACACTTTTACAAATATCTTTGAACTGATTCCACGGTACATCAGAGTTGACATGTTCTTCATAGATGTGCTTTAAGTTCACATCATCTTGTTTAAATATTATAAGAAAGTTAGCATTATCGCGTAACAACTGTTTCGGGATTTTTGAGTAGGTTTGCGATAAATAAAAGCAATCAATTAGCTTATGTCTACCCATACAGAAATAATTGCGGATATTTGTTTGATTTTCACATACAACATCATCAAATATAAATACAGAATTTGGTAAAGCTTCACTCGGAGATATGACATCTTTATCGTCATTGAACTCATGAAATTTTATCTGAGGCACTCTTTTTAATACTTCCCGTAAAAAACAATATTTTGGTTGAAAATTAGTCTTCGAGTAAAGGTAAAGGTTTTGAAATTTGAGCCCATTTTCATGCAGTAACAAACTGATCACAACGTTTGTTTTACCACAATTTGAGGGGCCGCAAATTATACAACGAATCGTATTTGGCAACAAAGCGCTATGTCTAATCTCTTTAGGAGACTCACCAAGATTTATATTTTTAACGTTAAGTGATATGGGTTGTTTGATCAACTTCATCTTGTCAATTAATTTAATTATTAACTAACATAAACATATATACTTTATTTGGGGCTATCTTTAGACTTGTCCCAACAGGAATGGTTCTAGTCTCATCTTACAAGATAGGTATGTATATTTAAGAGCTACGTAATGATCCATATTACTCATCGCAAATCAAATAATTTTTGCACGTGTTATAAAAATAAGCGATCACTTCACAGCTGGTGTTCTATGCATAAGGAGGTCGTTTTGTTAACGATTTTATATTTTCAAGGTAAGGTTTTTTTTTTAATTTAATTAATTAATTATTTAAACTAATAATAATAAGTATGTAATGCATCCCTTTTTTTTTACAGAATTATGTCACACTCACCATCGTACAGCCCCGTTGTAGATATGACCGCCCCGCAAAATTTAGCGGTATGTAACTAATAAGATTATCTTAAATCAAACATTAAATCCATAGTTCATGCTGTTTAGTTATAATATTCTTAGTATTCTTTCAGAATGCGATAGAAGACTCAGACCCTGTCACCAATCCGTTTTACTATGCTCAAGATGGGGAGAGCTGGTATGCGGAAGTAGCAGCTAAAACATGTGAGGAGAGTCGAAAGAAAAAAATAGAGGAACGAAGATTCAAGAAGAAAAAAAGTAAATCTTTTAAAAACTCTTCTTTTATCATGCGTAAGGAGCAAGGACGTGTTCGCCAGTTAATAAAAATTATGGTTTTTGATTTGGAAGGCCGTGATATGGAAGAAATAGACACTGAAACTGATAATGCGAGTGTGAATGTGCAGTATTTAGTGACAAGTGATTATGACGATATTGTTGACAAAACTGATCATTTAGTTAGTAAAATAGTACAAAAGTTAAGCAAATCTAATGTGTAATGTTTGTTATTGTTATTATTGTAAAAGTGAATTTAATTATTATTTGAATGTATTATTGTTAAATCAAAAAGAAATGTTTAAATTAATCGGGTTCATGTTATACCTGTATAATAAGACAGTATGAATAAATCAAACAACTGCTGTAAGATTACATAATTTATTTATTTCACATATTATATTAAAATATATAATTATTAGTACTTAAACTACAAACTAACAATTCAAGTTAGGTATTATTAATACAAGATGCTCAAATACATGCAATAAATAATATTCGAAAAAATCAATAATTTGTTTTCATTTAAAATATTGTTTTATGATGACCCCATGGTAAGGTTGTTATCTTATCAGCCATTATTTGTCGTTTATCATCGCTGTTTGACAAAATTACTTTATTTATCTTTTGAGTAAAAATTCTATGATTCTTAGATCTAATAATACACATATCATCTCTGAGTATTTCATTGTTCAGTAAAACCTTTTTATATTTTTCTATATTCAGCTTTTTTGTAACACATTTCTTAACACCTTTAGCTTTCTTTAAAGTGGAAATTTTAGAATCTATACAGTATAATTTTGCTCCCAAACCTACAAATTCTGATATAATTTCACCACCCATCTCATCTTTGAAGTAACCAGGTGTTTTAGCATTAACCATTGGTATATTAAATACATTATCTTTTTCAAAGTTGCTAGTATCAAAATATTTTAAATGTGCTTTTAAGTCTTCGTAAAAATCCTTTGTCTGTATTAAATATAGCAGACTGTCAGTGTCTGTATAGCAAAGCTTTAATTTATTTTCGTAAATTCTTTTCATGACCGAATAGTGGAATTTATATAAGTGACATTTTGCAATTTCTAAAATACTAAATCCGATATAGATTGGACGATCTAAAACTATTTTTGTTTGGTTCATTTGAATTGTTACAAGAGATTCTGAAATAACAGAAAAGTTATTGAAATTAGGTGCGCTAACATATTTTTCAGCCCCGTAAAACTTTTTAGTTCGATTAGATTTGTCTCTCCATATATTTACGAGCTTAACATCAACTTGTTTTCTTTTATTCTCTATGGTTTTTCCAAATATAGAATTATTTTGTTTTTTAAAAAAATCTCTTTCAAAATCAGAAGTTGCATTTTGCCTCAGCCCAGTATTTAAAGAAATATATGATTCTAAGAATTTACTTTGGTGAAATGCTAATATTCTATATATTTTTAACAGTTGTAAACCATTATTTAAGCATTCTTTTAAATGAATATAATGAATAACATATCTATGTTTATTGAAAAGATTAGCAATAAGTTTAGCATTTCGACTACAGAACGGAACAAATTTTTCGGGCGCAAATGGTAAATCGGAATGGTTATCATGCAAGTAGTCAGGGTAATGAAGATCTACTTCTAATATAAATCCAATATCAGAATCAGATGATAAGCTCATAACATCAAAATTTAATATTTCCTTCTGAAGGAGAAACCTAAATCCTCCTACTGGAAGCTTTTGCATCATAGCATATCCATATAAATTAACACAATCAAGATAAATTAGAAAACTATCAGGTTCTTCACTATTATAGTCGGTAAGATATTCATTATTTGCCTTAGCATATCTGAGTGAACATTGAGCAAGTCCTCCTCTTATACCCTTTTCTATCATTTGATATATTTCTAAGTCAGAGATTAGATCTAACTTGATTTTAGTATACAATAACATAGCATCCCAACTTAAGGATGGTGATGAAACGTAATAGCAAGGATCCAGACCATAATTATTTAAACTCATTTTCCTAAATTTTTCAAAAACATCGCACAGAAGTAAAACGTCACATTTAAGATACAAATCGGTATATTCACCCAAATTTTTTATATCAAAAGTTTTCCAAACATTTAAGGCATGCTCATAGTCTTTATCAGATATAGATTCAGATGTAAGTTTGTTGAAAAATTTTGATGGTTCTGGTAATTTATTCTCATCATATCGTTCCCAGGAATCTATGTAATCGTAACAATAAATGCCTTTTCTTCGAACAATATCAAATAAAGTATTATTATTAAAAAAAGATTTTAAATGTTTGAAATCTTCAGGGTTCATAGTCTTAACCAATTTGTCCATACTTGAGCTTAAAAAATTATATGAGTCAATAAATTTCAATTTTACAACATTTGTTGCATTGATGGTTATGAATTTTGTAAATGAAATATATTTCTCTTTAGTTCTCGGTATGAGATGAATTCGACCGTTTATCTTTGAAAGTTCATTAATAAATAAATGACTGTCATAACCGGATAAGTTATGAAACACTATGGGTATAAAAGTGCATTGCTTTGCATTTAAATTGCATATATCATGCGCAGGTCCTCTATATTTTCCAGTAAAGTGATCATGGTCCTTAACAATATTATCATTACACGAAAACTTATTTTTACAAATATGGCACTCAGTGCTGTTGATAAAACATCTATGTTCATCCTCAGTAAGCGGTATCATATTTTCACTCTCTAATAATACTTTATATAATCGTTTTACATCATTAGTCAAAGATTTGACAAATTTCTTAGAACAATCTGGCCCTCGGTAAGATACGAAATCATTTAATTCGGGATTTGAATTACAACAAATATAGTAAGCAAAACACGTAGCCTCATGAACTTGAATATTTTCTACATGTGTTGATTTATGTTTGTCAGAATATTCACGCAATAAACTTTCAAAATCACCATAAATCACTATTGGTACTCTTTGAGTTCTTTCATAATTTATGAAACTTATTTCAGTACCCTTCTCAGGTAATATGGTTTGTATTCCGGCACATTCGTGACAATTCAATTTCTCTTCAGTGTGAAAGTAAATAAAACATTCATCACATAAATATATTTTACTTTTATGTTGGGTCAATTGCTTGTGTACAAGTTTTTCAAAGCTTTTAATTAAACAGAAATGACTCTTTCTATTGTTGCTAATGTAAAGCAAATTGACATGGTATAAACGACGTGATTTTGTTTTATATAAGGGACCTGTAACTGTAACATTATTATCTAAACCGTATATATTGATACTGATATTAGAATTGTTTATTTCAAAGCGCTTAATGTCATTGAAACTAGGGGGAAAACTCATGTCAGAAATATTAAATAATTCGGAATAATGTGGATATGAAGAAGTTCTGTTTGGATTGGTCTTTGCCGGAAACATATCAGCTACAATACACCAAAGAAAACAATGTTGGTCTTCATTTTTTATGTTTAGGCATGATTTAGTATTGACAATACGTTTAGGCAATGGTAAATAAGAACCACCTCGCAAAGGATTATATTTTACGATATTAATTTCTAAATGACTGATAGACTCAATTGTCCAACCTGACTCAGACAGTTCAAATTCGGAACATTTACAAATAAGTTTACCACAAAATGATTTATATAAGGACAAAATATCTGTGTTTTGCACGACTACATTATACTTTGTGTTAAATGACTTTAAAGATTTTTCATAATTTTTTGGTAATATATACCAAACAAATAGTTCAAAATTAACTTTTACCGATTTATGTTTTTTCATCTGGTCTTTGATAAGGTAACAAATCGTTTCAGAAATTTGTGTTAAAAATAATTCAAGTGAAACGTTAACCATTCTAGGATTCACTCTATAACTGATTATCCGATTTCTAAAAGCTGTTGCTATTATATGAACATTATCAAAACGTGTCTGTAATAAGCAATTCGATTTGTGTACATTAGTTTTTTTGTGTGCAGAATATTTCGGAACTGAAACGTTACAGACTTCACAGAAAAACATATTTAGATAATTGTAATTGCAAAAACTATCTTAAAGTATTTAAATATTCTGGATTTCGGATATTAATTTCCTGTAAATTATTATTAAAAAACGAAATTTAAAGTGGATAAAGTTTAAATGTAAAACAAATTACAAATCGAATATTATAATTAAAATAATATCGAGTATTCTCAATGTTGAGATTTCTCAGAATCGAGTATTTTTAATATCGAGTATTCTGTTTCTTAGTATCGAGTTTTCTTAGTATCGAGTATTCTTAGTATCGAGTATTCTTAGTATCGAGTTTTCTTGGTATCGAGTATTTTTAGTATCGAGTATTTTTTGTATGAATTTTAAAGTGGATGAAAGTTTAAATGTAAAACAAATTACAAATCGAATATTATTATTAAAATAGTATCGAGTTTTCTCATTGTTGAATTTTTCTCAGATCGAGTATTCTTAGTATCGAGTATACTTAGTATCGAGTTTTCTTAGTATCGAGTATTCTTAGTATCGAGTTTTCTTAGTATCGAGTATTCTAAGTATCGAGTTTTCTTGGTATCGAGTATTTTTAGTATCGAGTATTTAGATTTTTAATATTTCATATATTTGAGCTTCCTGTAAATAAATCACAATTAATAATATAATGAAAATAATATTAATAAGTATATTATATGGATTACATTTGTTTAATAAGTAATGTTTTAGTATAAGTCAGTATCGAGTATTCTAAATATGATATTTTAAAGTGGATGAAAGTTACAAACAAATTACAAATCGAATATTATTATTGAAATAGTATCGAGTATTCTTAGTGTCGAGTATTTAGATTTTTAATGTTTCATATATTTGAGCTTCCTGTAAATAAATCACAATTTAATACCTAATGTAAATAATATTGTGGATTACATTCGTTTAATAAGTAATGTTTTAATATAAGTATAAAGAAGAGTATATGAGTAAAATAGGTATCACAATAATATTATTTTATTCCATCAAATAATATTATTTGGATACAGAACAGGCTGCACGCCCTTAAATTCTGCTTTCGCTGCAGATACAAGATTATTAGTGGCGCGCCAAGTCGCTGAATCGGAGTATACAGAGGCCCTATACGTGAGGAGCGCTTGCTTCCATCGGTCCTTTCCGAATTTTTCAGCGTCCCTATGGTTATAAATACGGAGCTCGATATAATAATCACCGCTCCGTGTTAGGTCCTGCTGATAGGAGTTTCCAGAAGCTGTTCTTCTGGACAGGGACGATCGCAGTGCAGCTGCCCTCACCGGTTCAAGATCTCCCTCTTCCTCCTGTAAACATTGTTATAAAATAGCATTAGATAAACATATTTGAGAGGAGCAGAGGAGAGCAGTGGTGACCCAGTGGTAACGACCGTGACTTACAAATTGTAGGTTGTGGGTTCGAACCCAGGCTAGCGATTTACTTTGAGTAAATTATTTCGTCACCACTGCTCTCAAAACGGTGAAGGGAAACATCGTGAGGAAACCGGCATGTCCTAGAACCAAACATTTTAAGATATGTGCACAGGGCCCATGTATCCGCCACCCGGGCCCACTCCCTCTCACGGAGAGGCCTGTGTCCCAGCAGTGGGAACAAGCCGTCAGATTGAAATCCTATAGGTAATTATAAATCTTAAACACATGTTTGATGAAATATATATTTTTTTTACTCACCGAGGAATCAGCCACACAAATCCGCTTGATTTTCTTAGGCCTCTTTGGTGAAGTATCGGTTTCGGAATCAGACTCACTGCCAAATAATTCTTTTACAGGTGGAGTTGAGGCCGCAGCTACTTTCTTCGATTTGCCTTTGCCTTTAGCCACTTTTATTTTCGGCTTTGTATTTCTTTTTGGTTTAAACGATGTAGAGGGCTCGTTGGGATGCGACTCTACATCGGATTCAAATGGATTCACAAATGTCGACCTAAAATAAAAAGAAATAGTATATAAGAAGTTATACAAATGAACGATTCCTAAAAGGATAGACAGAGTAATAGAACACTCTCTATAACAATTTTCTCTATCTGGAAATCGATCCTTGAATACTTAGAAAATTGAATAAGTCGTTATTTGGTTCTAGAACTCAGCGTCAATACTTCATGTTGTGAAATGGTAGTAACGGTTATTAAACCACTGCACGAGAAGCAAACAAAATAACTCAATAATAAATTTTAATTAGATCTGGAATCGAACCCAAAACTTTGCATTCGACGGTGACACTGATGTTGAATGGGCTACAGGGAACGTAAGAAATAAAAACAATTAACACATTAAATATTTATACCTTGGAGTCGAGCCAAAGATTTTACGTTCAGCAGTTATACTTGTAGTCTACATCATCACTGAGTTACTAGTAAGTTTAAACCCGTAAATAAACAATACTTAAAATTGGGAATCGAACCCTAGACTTAACTTTCGATTATTGCATTTACCATCACTAAATTGCAAGTGCAGTAAGTTATACAAAAAAATAATGTGATACGTACATACTTGTTGTGGAAGATATAAATTTGCACACTTAATCACTGAAGATGATGGAACTCGTCACCAACACAAGAACACCAACAATTCACAAATAACTGATTATGATTGATGGATGCGTCATTGAAGGGACTTATTTATAACACTTTTACGTAAGGTAGCGATTATATTAATATTTGCAACTATTGTTTTAATGTTTCACTAATATTTGACTTGTAAATTATATTTTCATCACTCCTTAAATAAGGTCTATAATCATTTGTTCTTTATTAGACACTATGCACACAGCCTACAATTCCATTTTTGGGGCGGTGGCGACACTCTGTCGCAGCAATCTGAGACGAAAATCTAAAAAGGAAGTTGCATGTACCTTGACCATTCAATATCGGTCTATGAAGTCTCACATTAAAATGGTAGCAAGAGGTTTTGTAAACACTTACCAAAATAAGTTAAGCCTAGACATTACATTTAGGAAAATGTATGGCATTTTACATTCAAGGATTATCGTAAATCTCCCAATCTTCAAAGCGATCCAGTATTTTGTCACATTTTTCGACGACACGTATGGCGCATTGCTTAAGAGCTCGTCTCGCTGCATCACAATGTAAATATTAGTTTATAAACGTGCTGCTACTAAATGTCCCAAGTGTCGCGGGTTCGATTCCCGCACGGAACAAATAAGTATTTGTTCCGGTCTGGATTTTGTTTTCATGTTTTATTTTTACCATTATTTAATTTAATAATAATAATACTCTGAAAAATGAGCAAGTATGAGCCTGGCTCAAAACATTCTTTAGGTACTTACTTAATGGTAAGGAGGTACGATTGGTGCAGTGGTTAGATTGACTTCTGCCCTACGTGTCGTGGGTTCAATTCCCACACAGCAAATATTTGTATGATCTACAACTAGCTCCGGGTCTGGCTGTCTGTAAAATGTATGTCTGTCAACGAAAGAAATCTTAGGATCGTATCGTTTTATTCTTGGCTTTGTGCTAATAGTCTGTTGATATCTATTATTTTTTAATAGCATAAAGTGTAACGTCGGTTCCCATGTGCCTAATGAACCTGCTGGAATTTATCGGGTGCAGATCCAAACTACTCGCTATTAAGAATTACGTTATAGAAAATAAAATAACACTGGACCTTGGAAATCAAACTGGGTTCCTCATGCTCAACAATTGCAAAATTAAAATCGCTAGACCAAAGAATAAAATAGATAAAATGCAAGTAAATTCTTGAACTACTAATTGATGCACTCTACATTGTTTTACCTAACTACTTTAAAAGCATCACACTTTCGTCAAGTAATATAAAATATAGGGACATAAGTTGATCAAACGAGTCGAACTTGATATGGTTGTTTATAAATTTTTAGTACACATCGCACCGTTGATTGAGGCATTCTGCATAACGCGCTATTATTTATTCCAATGTTCGACATCGCACCGTTGAATGAAATAAAAATATTCAGCCCGTATTGCAAATTTGAGGCAGACCATAGTAGTAGTGTATTATTGGGGCGTTCTGCATAACGCGCTCGAGCGAAGCGAGAGCAAGTGATGCAGAACCCCCAATAATACACTACTGACATAGTGTCATGTGTGCCATACAGGCCCTCCGCTGCCATAAAGACCACACAGGCCAACAGTTGTCACACAGGTCAACAGCTGCCACTCAGGCTCACAATTGTCACACAACGCTCGGTTACTCCTGACCAAACTAGATTATTGGGTTCGTGAAAATAAAGATTTTAGAACCCTACTCTTTAACTAAACCGTTACCCTGGGCCATGTACCACAGTTATTCCAAACAAACTTTAAAACTTATTCTGCAGCAAAAACTGCCAAGCTCACAGAAACTCTCGAGTAAAACCTCTAACGCCACGGCTCTATAGCAGACTAGCAATTATATTGCTCTCACACAACGGTCTCTCTAGACTCCGACCTCCGCCAGAATCCACTGGTACGGTTAAACATAATATGGCTGATAGACTCAATTACTCGACACCTTAAGCCTGCTCATTATCATCAAAATCCTTTTGACATCAACATCGACTGGTACATAACCCGCTGGCATCTTTCTTAACCTACAGTGTGCATACTTGTAGGTCCTAAGCGTACCTATTTAAAGCTTTCGGTGTATAACGCTCACCATCCTGTCATAATCACCTATCGCGGGCTTAATACAGGGCCTATTTAGTTTTCATACTAGAGATTCCCACACAACACTATTCATTAGAAAAAAAGGTCAGACGATCAACAAGTTCAACAACTAAACAAAGTAATAGTAACAATGCTGTTACAGTTTGTTATAATTCAAAGGCAATGTATACTCAACTCATGAAACCCTCATTGTGACTTGTGCACCAACACAAGCCAGAATCGTATCTACCAACGACTCTTTACATATCTGCCGCCACACATGATACAACACATGAGGGGCCTTGTGCACCAACACAAGCCTGAATCGTATCTACCAACGATTCTTTACATATCTGCCGCCACATATGCTACAACACATGAGGGGCTCTGTGCACCAACACAGACAAGAATCGCACCAACGACTCCCAAAAATCTAGCGAATATGTGCTACAACACATGAATCGCTCTGTGCACCAACACAGACAGAAATCGCACCAACGATTCCTTGTAGACCCATCGCCACATGTTACTCATGAGGTGCGGTCTAAGACCCATCGCCACATGTCACTCATGAGGTGCGGTCTAAAGTTTCGAGTATGAGTGTACAAGCCATTCTTAATCAGATTTGGTCTCACTACCACTGTCATCAACTATGACGTCTAATTCTCAAGGAACTTGTTGATCGGGGATCCTTCTCACAAGATTCGCACTTTTTACCCAAAGATCTTGGAACATACCGACTGTTAATATGAGGGGACCAATTAAGCCTGATAATGTCCAATGAAGCCGTGTGAAGGAGCTTCACGAATTAACTCTGATCAAATCTTTAAAATCAAATACCAACAGTAACTATTTACTATCGCTCACTAACTCAGTTTTTATGCAAGGAAAACGATTGCCAGATCTGCTATCATAATATTACTTTGAAAGCAAGCAAGTGAATTCAGATCTGAAGACGGTGGTTGTAAATCGTTACGCAACAAGATCCTTTCCGAGTACAGGTAAATGACCAGTACCATTACTAACTCTATACAATTTCGTTACCCCACGACATTACAGACTCGCTTTGCCACTGAAAATTACTAGTTATTCAGTCATTTTGGATATCTCAACTCCTTCATATGGGATATCTCATCCTAAGGTTCGTACTAAACCTAATATTGAAACTAGGAAAGTACTAACTAGCCAATAGGAAACTCATTAGCTACTTGCTTTTTACTAAGTGTGTCTCAATTACCCAGTGATAGTGCAAGATATAACCACGATCAATACAATGGTCGAACATGAAAACTTAAAACTCGAACTAGCATCTCTTCACTAGAGAATCTTCGACCTCACTATCGAAATAATATGGAAGCAACTCACCGAGTATTCCATTCCAAACTTGCGCGCGCTCCCGACATCACAGCTGTGGTCATAGCGTTCGACTACCACCTGCGAACTGCTAGCCTGCCATCGGTTTTAACCACTCAGACGTTGACACGTCAACCTTCGCGCTCAGCATCTGAATCGCTAGCCTGCAGCAGAGGCTTCAGGCTGCGACACAATATGGTATCTGAAACATGAAAAACATTACGAGAGTATATGTTCACACGGTTATCTTAACCATACACAGCTTTGATGGAAATTAATCGATGCACCGGTGTACTCGTAGTAACCTAAACTAATGAATCCAACTAGCCTTTTCCCAACTACACTGGTGTCGGCTTCCAGTCCTACCGGATTCTGCTTTACATGGAGTGACTGCCTATCTGACCTCCACAACCCAGTAACTGGGTAACACGGTACCCCTTGTCAAGACTGGTGTCAGATCTCAGGCTTCTGACTACCCGTAACGACTGTCAAAGATCTTCAAATGACAGCCGGGACCAACGGCTTAACGTGCTCTCCGAGGCACGGAGGAAACCCGGTATGTTGAAATGGTCACCCATCCACGGACCGACCTCGTCAAGCGTTGCTTAACCTTGATGATCGACCAGTGCGGCTGTTATTATTTAGCCACGAGCTTCTAGTAGTAGTAGTTACCTAAACCGGCATGGCCAAATAGGTTATTAAGGACATCGAATGTGAGTGCAGAGTTCCTGTCCAAAATATGAACCACACATTAGTGTCCCAAGTGCCCAGGTCGCTGTCGCTAGTCGATGGGCTTTAGAGAATCCAATGAATGCCATAGCGTTTTAAATCGCAATTAACGAGGCCTGGTAGAAATTACCACTTTTAAGATAGTTTGGCCCTACGACCACAAAAGAAGAATACTACGCTTCTTCTCAAACTTTGCTAACTCTCACTACATAGAATTATCACACTACAAAACTAATCAAAATATTTCATTTGGAATTATAATATTTTCCAGACTGAAGTGTAAGGTAGGTACGTTATTTTCCAGACTAAAGTGTAAGGTCAGCACCATATCGTTCTAAGGCCGTCGGCGTCGTAACCATAGTCTGCCAAGGCTAGTCAAGGGTCATTGCCAGTGTTAGCAGAATAATAACTCTTCAATAACACCAAAACTTGACCAGCGATAACTAACATGAGAGTATGGACCGAACATGGGCCACCCCGACAATCCACTGGCCGCCATACCGTACACAAAACCAGAATTTTGAATAACGAACACTTGGCAATAGTCATAACAAAATGAAAACGACTCACCAGATTCGCATAAAGATCCGTGTGTATGGAATTCTCCACAAGACCACACGCTCCTCCTTGACCTGTCCAGCTCCTTGGTTGTTGCTAGCCGCCTTGCTGCTCCGTTCAAGACTCGCTTTTTATTATTCAAGACTGAGGGTAGTCGCAACTGTCACCGCGATTTTTTTTGCAAGAATGTAACCGCCACTTTCACTAGCTTTGTTTTTACGTGTGATCTCATTAGCACGACCGAATCCCAATTCTGATGTCGCATCAAGGCTGGCCGATAGATGGAAACCATCGGGAAGTCAGGATGTATTCCCTTAGGTTAAGACATCGTGTGTGGGCAGGTCGTTGGGTACAATCGTGAAAATGAAATCACACAAATTATTCGATACACTGAGTATATTCAAATAGACACAAGTTACATTTTTGCTTACTAATATAACGGATCGACACTGATTCTACGACGTGTTAGCTCTACGGCTGTCAGTACTCAACTGCCTGTACATTTTAGCTCAACTGCAATATTCTATTATCCCCACCACGCAAGTGGTTAGAGAAAGCGCGCCAAAGCGTAGTCGTTCTTGCTTTGCCGCCAGATGGCGTGCTTACGATTTGTTTTGACGTCCGTACTATTGACTAAACCCGACATATACATATTTTTTGCGGATGCATTTGCGGTTGTAAAGTTACATTTCGAATTTGTGAAAGACATTCTTACAAGTATTTTCTGTTAGTCTATATTTTTATTACAAATATTCCGAGTAGTTATTAGATATCTGATCTGAACACACAATAGAAAAATAATATTGGTGTTATTTTTTAGACCCGTTGTAAATTATAAACATGTATATGACGAGAAATTGTACTTTTTACGTCACTGGTGGATAAAAATCGTCTGACTTTGAACATCAACAACACACAGAATATTGCATATATTTCTAACATCGCTATAGTGCTAAGTTAATTACAATTTATTAGTGAGGTACATTAGATAGATGAAGTGGCATGACATTCTGTGATTTATTTCTACCGGAATAAAGCGTGACAATAATTTAACGTTAATGAACATCAAATAGATAATTGAAAATCACTCATTTTCTAAAAGAAAATAAAACTCCAACGGGTGTCCACAGTTTAATTATTCAAATATCGGAATGAAAGAGATTATATTTCTTATTTTATCACTCGAAGCGTTCGGGTGGACGACGTCACTCTACAAATGCCTTTTTATTCAAATAATGAACTTTGTATTGTGTAAAATAAATACCAGAATCGACGAATACCATTATTTGGATTAGGCAATCTGTTAAATTATTTATCAGGTGCTTTCATACTTTGTCTGTGATGGAATCCCAAAAAGGGAATTTGATTTATCACAATTACCATTTTAAGGGCGGTTACGCGCTACATCCGATCCGTGTCCGTGCCTGGAACAGAAATTTCTCGGATTCGGATCGGATGCAATGCGTAACCGCCGATGTCATGGAAAGCGATGTATATGTAAATATTCTTTATATATATTAGAATACTACGAGGACAGTTTTAAAGTTTTGGCGAAACTCCTTTTTCTGAATTTCGCAAAGTGCAATGGAAACTTTGCAGTTTCTTGTGACAAGTTAAAGGATTGAAATAATATGTATACTGAATTTAGAGTGCTTTTATCTTTGGATAACATATAAATTATTATGTGAGTATAGTATTGTAGTTGGCGCTGTTTATCTGGTGTCCACTTTACTGGAATAACGATAATTAAAGGATGAATAATAAATCACAACCTAAATTCCAAAAGCTTAACTATCAAAATGCAGTCATTCTATTTGTAAAAGTCACTCAAGACAATCGTTTTTCACAATACCATTAGCTCTGTCCGTATTATTTCGCCACGACTTTGGACACACGCCAAAGACAAGAACCGGTCTCTAAAACTGTCGTTGCAGTACCTACTGCGACTCCAATAAAACATAGCCTGAAAGGTTATTTGAGAGAGCCGATATTGTTTTAAGATAGCGATTGAACTTTGAAAATGATGACTGATCGATCAAATTAAAATAAAAGAATGTTGTAAACAAATGACACTCGAGAGAGGCTAATTTGTTTATAACAGGAAGCAATAACGGGTCTTACAAAAATATTTATAATCACACCAATATAAGAATAACTTGTTCTGCACAAAATAATCATAAGGCTTCCATAAAATCATAAGGTTTTCAGGAAAATACGTAATCAAATGGATCTGAACCAGTGAATCTTTATAAAAAGCCAAAAAACTTCTGTTACACATCGTTTATAAACATCAAATCTATATTATAAATTTTTGTTTGTGTGGGTCTGAGAGGGGTCCATCTCAGAACACATAAAGTTTACGGTTCTTGGAGTTGGTCCAGTGAACCCCGTCCGTTGCCAAAGCCTACATTTTCCGCTCTTCATAAAACTGTCGGAGCGATGCAGAAAACGTTTGTGTGAGAGTATTTTTCATAACAACGTTATTGTTATGTGCACGTTGATTCACATCCGGGGAGAATAGAGTACTTACCGTGGTAATTGAGTTTTATTAGCACAGAAAACAGTAAAACAAACAATTTAAAATAAGATCAAAATACTTCGGCAGCTCCTGGTTGGTGTCAAACTTTTGTTTTATGTATTTCCAAGCGAATAGCGATTTTTTTTCTAGAATATTGTCGTTTTTTTTTCCAAATTACTCGTTACAGTCACTGAAAGTAAACGTTACTGTTATTGGGAGGTTCTATTAGACCCGCTTTTAGTGGGAAACACGGTAGAAAAGCAATATACAGATCCAATAACAACACGATCAAAGAGCACTTTACTTTATTATAAGTATTAGGGACTTGTAAAAAACTTAAAACTGAACGTGATAGCATTTCGATACGACAGCTAGGTATTCGTTGTGAATTTTTTTTTGTAATAAGCCTAGTTTTAAAAAATCCCTTCTTTATAAATAACTAGCTTTTACCCGCGGCTTCGCTCGCGTATAACGTAGAAAAGGAAACACAGAGTAGTAGTAAAAAATAAAATTTTGTGTTGTGCGTAACATAAAATGCAGTAGGTACTAATTTGATTTTTGATTCTTATAAATACTGTTTAGGTCGTCAAAGTGTGGAAATAGGTTGTGAGCACAGAGTTGTAATTTTTAATAACGTACTTTAACACAGTCGTGTAAACAATATTTTAGTTTTACCATCTTTTGATAAAACATATTGATTATGTGGACTTGATACTCGTGAACACGCTACATACAGTTGCCCATGGGAAAATCAGTTTTTTTCTAAATTCACTCCTGCAACTTTCAGTGTTTGCCCTTGAGCTTTATTTATGGTAATCGCGAATGTCGCTATACGGGGCAATTGCAACCTTTTAAATTGGAATGGCATATTGGTTGGGATTATCGGAATACGTGCAATCATTACATCTTCTCCCTTTGCTATTCCTGTCATAATTGTTGCCCTTACTATATTGCGTCCTAGGTGTGTTATTTGTAGTCGGGTGCCATTACATAATTTTGGTGCGTCCAGGTTTCTCATTAACAGGACTGGGACACCAACTTTCAGCATCAACGTATGGGACGGCACCCCTGATAATTCTAAAGAGTTAATAAACTCTACAGGGTAGAGTTTCTCACCCTGTAGAGTTTCAGGGTTAGTCACTCTGCTGCCACTTGCTTCAAGCTTGCTTGGAAAGATGTATTATATTTTCTTATTCTGCTTAAAAAACGGCGCGATTCATCACTGTCATACAAAAGCAAAGACTTGAGTGGTTCTTCTGGCTCACCAAGCGTTGGAACTTAAACTTTTCCACCAGAGCAACACATACCCGGTGTCTCATCATTCCACTTGAGTGCTTCACAATATCTAAAAATTTTTATCCATGTTCCCTATGAGAACTAATCGATGGTTAGTGTAATCAATCAATGGGTCATAATCAGACGCAGCGTTGTGGAACGACTCCCATGTATTTCTTGCAAACGTACGTCTCCTTTCAGACTGCCGTTGAGCTCGTAAAACACGCCGTATTTGGGATTGTTCAGGCGTCTCAGCAGCTATCGATGACGCGGGACGTTCGGCATCTAAAATCCGAAGGGCCTGTGTTTGCTCAAAAGTCTCACCAGCCCACATTCAGCATCTGTGAGTTAGCGAGCTTGAGTCTGGTTGAAAGTCGCAGCAGCCCTTTCAGTTGCGTGATGCTCAGCATCTGCGAGTTAGCGAGCCTGAGTCTAGTCTAAAGTCTCAGCAGCTCTTTGAGTTGCGTGACGCTCAGCATCTGCGTGTTGACGAACCTGAATCTGGTCTAAAGTCTCACCAGCCCTTTGAGTTCCGTGACGCTCAGCATCTGTTAGTTGGCGAGCTTGAGTCTGGTTGAAAGTCGCATCAGCCCTTTCAGTTGCGTGACGCCTAGCATCTGCGAGTTAGTGAACCTGAGTCTGGTCTATAGTCTCAGCAGCTCTTTGAGTTGCGTGACGCTCAGCATCTGCGTGTTGACGAACCTGAATCTGGTCTAAAGTCTCACCAGCCCTTTCGAGTTCCGTGACGCTCAGCATCTGCGAGTTAGCGAACCTGAGTCTGGTCTAAAGTCTCAGCAGCTCTTTGAGTTGCATGACGTTCAGCATCTGCGAGTTGGCGAGCCTGAATCTGATCGAAAGTCTCAGCAGCTCTTTGGGTTGCGTGACGCTCAGCATCTAAAATTAGACGGATTGAGTCTGCTCCTCTATTTCTTAGCTTCTAGCTACGGCTCAGAGAAGATTTACGCTTGCGAGGCACATCCACAGCATAAAAATATCCTCCTAATAAAAATAAGCAGTAGAATATTTTAAAGTTTTGCTTAAATTACCACTTTCACGGACACTGACATTAAGTTGACTTTTTCAAATTGACACTCAAATCTTTCATAAACAATTATATCATGCCTACAGCCGAATAAGAAAGAATCTTCTCCCAGCTCACATAAAGGCCATGCTTGTACAGGCCCTTATCTTTCCAATAATTGACTATGGTGATGTGTGCTACTATGACCTGAATGCAGATCTACTCAATAAACTTGACCGCCTTCTAAATAACTGCATTCGATTTGTCTTCAACCTCCGGAAGTATGATCATGTATCTGCACATCGAGCACTTTTAAAATGGTTGCCGATTCGTCAGCGTAGAGTGCTAAGGGCCTTGACTACCCTGTTTTCTTTTATTGATAAACCCACTTCCCCTTCTTATCTGACTTCACATGTCCAATTCCTTTGTTCTGCCCACAGTAAAAATCTTCGCTCCGCCAATAATCGTCTTCTACAATGTCCCTCTCACCGCTCTGGGCTTATCCATTCCTCCTTCTTTGTCCAGGCGATTTCTCTTTGGAATGCGCTCCCTCAGAACATCAGGATGGCAACCAGTCGGTTGTCTTTCAAACTGAAGGCACGCGAGCACATTCGCAAGAAGTTTGCAGAATCATCACATGGTTAATTTGTTGGATTCGGTTTCTCAATAGCATTATTTATATGTATGTATGTATCTATGTATAGATTTGTATATATTAAATTGTTTTATTTATATTTATTTTCTCTTTTTGCTTTTTCATTAAGTTGCACCTGCCATATATTATCTCTGCACCACCCTAAGGTCGACTGGTAGAAAATGCCTAAGGCATTAAGTCCGCCTTTGTACTTGTGCATAAAGTTTTATAAATAAATAAATAAATAAGAAGGACGCCATAAAAAGTTTCATATTATTTTCATTTTTTATAACTACTCCACCCCATTTCTCCCGCACCTTGTTTTATACAAAATAGTAGCCTATGTCCATCCCAGGATCTCATACTATCTGCATACAAAATTTCATCTAAATCGGTTCAGTGGTTTAAGCCATAATAAGAAGTTTCATACAAATCTAACCCACCCCCCTATTTCTTCCCATTTGTGTTTTATGCAAAAAAAAGTAGCCTAAGTCCTGGCCTGGGTCTCAAACTATCTTCACATCAAATTTCATCTTAATCGGATCAACGGCTTAAGCCATAATAAGAAGTTTCATTCAAAATTAAACCCCCTCCCATTTCTCCCCCTTCGCATTTTTTGAAAAAAAAAAGTAGCCTATGTCCGTTTCAAGGTCTCAAACTATCTTCTTACCAAATTTCATCTAAATCGGTTGAGCGGTTTAAGCGTGAAAAGGTAACAGACAGACAGACAGACAGACAGACAGACAGAGTTACTTTCGCATTTATAATATTTATAATATATAATATTATTATATATTATATAGTAATATAGTATGGATAAACTGTGTTTCGTATTTGATACCTTACTCAACTCATTAAAAAGTTAACGCAAGAAGTATGTGAAATATATTTCAAATAAATTATAAAAGCACGGTTTATACTCAAGTACAGCCATTCCGGGAACAGATAAATTGGTTCTATGAATTTCTTTAACGATTACTTTAAAATAAACTCTTAGACATCAAAATCTTGACTTTTAAATTCATAATGGAGTGACATGCACTATACTGATATGTGATGACCTTACTACTTACAAAAACATAGTAAATTAACATTCAAGTTTCAACAGTATGGCAGGCGTAGTGATGACGGCACGTGTACTACCGCGTAATTCTCTAAATATTACTTCACAACCGTTCCGGTTTTATTATTTATCTTCATGTAACACCGCCAATTTCATTTATTTTATCGTTATATAACCAATCACTTTTCGACTTAGTTGTGACGTTTCACGAGATAGTATCAATTTATCCAGGCACAAAGTACGAAATCCTGCAGCCAATAGTTTGACTGTGATAAGTTCACGAGTTGAGAAAGTTTCTGATACGTAAGTGGTTAGAGCAGGTCCTCTTTTATTCAACTATCATATTACATTCTAACACAACTCTTTGGAGGAAAAGCAATCGTCGTTCGCACGCGAAAGTGAGCGTACGTTCTACTAGCGTACCCGTAGTTAGTTTCGGCCTTAGATAAAGTACCTATAGATTAAGCCTTAAAATGACCTTGATTGATAGAGCGAGATGGCTAATTGGCAGCTCCATGTAAATGATAAGGACAAAAGATTATTTTTTGTCTTTGTCACCGTAAGGCAAGGCAAGTATAAGGATCACTTAATATTATAATAACTTCTGTATCTTGTACCTACTTTCTGAGCAAATAAATCATTATTCTATTCTATTCTATTCTATTCTACCGTGGCCGATTTCTGTTGTTTGTCAAACTCTAATACAATGGCAGGTTTGACAAACAAACTCGGTTTTGTTTGATTTTCTATGATTTCGTGGTATTATGTGTTAATTGAGACAAGGAAATTGGGTTATTTATAGATAATAAATGTCAGTGCGATGGTGGGTTGTAGTGTTCTTGTTCTTGTTGTAACACCAGAACTAAGTATTGCTGTCTCATGTGCGGCCACGCCAGTGCTTAATCTATAGGTACTTTATCTAAGGTTTCGGTGCAATGTAAGACTTAGCAAGACCAAAAAAAATCACTTCAATTTTAAAATTAAGTGTCATACAAAGACCTGCCAATTATTTTCAACTACGAAGTGGAACGAAATATTGTCATGACTAAAAAAAATAACAATATTATTCACAACCCATTGTGAATAGTATTGTAATTATTTTAATGTAAGCAAGCTTATTTCCATAGAGCGTAAGGGACAGATGACAGATGTATATAACTGTTAACATAGGTCCTGTCATCTGTGACAGTGAAAATAACCTTGTTCTAAGATCTTATGGTAGCCCCCCAGAGTTTAGTTACATCTAAACACATACGCGATATGCCACAATACTGCATAGAATAGGTAACACGTATCCAGTAAGCCAAACTGTGCAGCACCCACTCGTCGCTGTCGTTCACGTGAAAGCTCTCGCTTTTCATTAGCTGCTGCTGCTTCTGACTTGTGTGACCTCGTATCAGACGAAGCTTTGTAAATGAACGAATTTACCAGTAATATTGAAACTGAGCTAGTTCTGTAAACTATTTAAAAGTGGCTTCACCTCTTGTTTTAATTTAGACTCTTGCTCTAGTTAAAGCTACACTTCAGTTAGTTAGAAACTGTTCTAACAACTCCGTGGGTCTTTGATAAATCTTCACAAAACTAGTTTTTACTGCTTGCATACTTTCCTTGACTGTCAAAAAAACTTTACAAAGCCTTTATAATAATAATAATATAATAATAATAATAAAGTTTATTTAAAAATCATTAGGTAAAACAATAAGTACAATTTTTGCTTAAATCTATGTCAAGTTCACACGTGTTATGTGCCTGAACTAGGTAAACCTGTGTTTCAGGCGAAAAGAGGTACATATTTTTCCTAAATAATCACTGTAAATCAAATATGAGATAGTCTTAGGTAAATTTTTAAGAGTGTAAATAATATAAAAAAAAATTCTAATTTTCTAACATCTTATATACTAAAATATCACCATACATAAAATACGAACAATATCTATTTTAGTACAAGTAATAACCTCTCTGTGTCTTCGTAGGACATACTTTGTAGAGTTTCTTTGAGAATTTTCTTACAGTTACAATAATTTAGGGAATAAATGTTTGTTGTTACGTTTAGTCTATTGTAGAGTAGTGGTCCGAGGAACACATAAAATTTGTCTGTGAATGCATGTTTTGTACTTTTTTGAAGGCAAACTACATCTTTCCGTCTTTTTTTAGTATATTCATTGCGATAGGGAAGGGCTGCGTGTTGTTTTAATACGATGCTCATTATGAATAATTGTCGAACTGTTAGTACTTCACAAGATTTATAGAGGAGGTTAGTGGGAAATAGGAACGGTCGGAAAGTAGATACCTTGAGGATCGCTCTCTGCGCTCTCTCGATGGGTAGTAACAAAGTTTTACCCACCCCACCCCATGAAGTAATGCAGTAAGTCAAAATTGATTGACATAGAGCAAAGTAAACTTGCCTAATTAGTAGTGGGTCTGCAATATATCGTAGCTTTTTGAACACGAATATTAGCTTTCGAATTCTATTATTTAAAGCTTCTATGTGCTGCTTAAAGGAAAGTGTTTCATCAATAATGATACCTAGGTATTTTATTTTATTAGCCATTTTGATATTGGGACACCCACACTGGCTATCGGTAGGGTCCGTACAACAATGAGCATACACCGTTGGGGCAATATTAGTTGTTTGTTTGCGCATCGAAAACCTAATGTAATTAGTCTTATCCGCATTTAGTGTTAATGAGTTATGTTGAAGCCAATTATTTACAATATTAAATCCGTGTTGCGCAAGCTTGTACACTTCATTTTCTGAGTCTGCTGAAAAAAGTAGAGCAGTGTCGTCAGCGTAAGATACAATTATGCCGTGTTCTAGCTTTAGATTACAAAGGTCATTTATGTATATCAAAAACAGAGTAGGCCCTAAAACACTTCCTTGGGGAACACCAAAAGACGTGTTTTTTTTATCAGCGCTGAGCACATTGCCAATTTTTACGCATTGGGTACGGTCCTCCAGATAACTTTTAAAGAGTTTCAGCTGAGTTCCTCTTACACCAATGGTCTCAAGCTTGCGCAACAGGATGGGAATGGAAACTGTGTCAAAAGCTTTGGCGAGGTCCAGGAAAATTCCTACTGTGTGGTTACCCTTGTCAAGTTCCTTTGCTAGATAGTCAGTCAGTTGATGTACGGCATCGGCGGTTGAGACTTTAGGCCTAAATCCAAACTGGCGCTCGGATAAAATTGATTTATCCTCCAGATATTTGAACAATCTTTTATTGATAATTTTTTCTAATATTTTAGACATACAAGGCAGTAAAGAAATAGGTCTATAATTTGTCACTTGCTCTTTACTGCCTGATTTATAGATAGGGAGAACTACTGCTTTTTTTAGGCAATCGGGAAAAATACCTGAAGATAAACAAATGCGGAAAATGTAAGTTAGTGGTGGTACTAAAATATGCCTGAATTGCTTAATAATTCTATTGGATATGTTATCCCAACCAACTGCACAGTCGTCTTTCAAAGTCATCATTATGCTTTCTACCTCATTTTCATCCGTATCCAGCAGCCCAAAGGAAGTTAAAGTGGTGCTACACATAAAAGGAATGCCTGTTAGATAATGTGATTGACCCCGAACTTGTTCTGATAGACATTTTCCAACATTAACAAAGAAATTATTCGCTGTGTTAGCAGATGTCAAGTGTGACGAATGTGCTTGTAATAAACCTGATGATGACTCATTTTGTTTTGATGCATAAGTTACATTTTTAATATATTTCCAGACTTTTTTACTATTTGTGCCAGCCTTTTCCAGTTCAATTTTATCGTAGTTGCATTTAACTTTTCTCAGTAGATCATTGCAAAAATTCCTGTATCTTTTGTACGACACTTGAAATATTAAATTATCTGGATTAGATTTTGCTTTCAAATGCAGTTTATCTCTATGTTTCATACAGCGAATAAGCCCTGGCGTGATCCACGGTTTTAAGTTGTGATTTTTTTTGTTCAACTGTGATAAAACTGTGTTTTTCTGAATTGCATGTCTAACATTTTCTATTACATACGACATACAAAACTGCGGGTCAGCGGAATTGTATACTGGCTCAAAATCGATGACGCGTAAATCTTCTTCAAGTTTATTTATATTCAATTTAGAAATTGTTCGAGTATTTAATTTAGGTAATTCACAATTGAGGGTTAGTAGGGCAGCATTATGATCGGTTATTGTTGAATTAACAACAAGTGCAAGTGAGGGAAAAATCGATTTAAGCATGATATGGTCCAAACAAGATCCGCTGTGATGTGTAGGAAAGCTGTGTGCGGGGAGCAGGCCATGAAAGGCGCATAAATTGAGATAGTCCTGAGCAGGTGCATTAGTACTACCTGAAAAAATATTTATATTAATATCGCCAATTAAAATAGTGTTTTTGAAGGATGACAGAGTTTGCAAGGTGTCGTTCAGAGAGTCAGTAAAACTGGTGGTATTTTTAAAAGAGGGCGGTCGATATAGCGCTAGTATAGCAAATTCAGACTCTATTTTAATTAACAATCTGTTACAGTCGTGCATATTTGGTTTCTCAACAGAGACATTCAGATGATTCCTTGCATAAACTATCACTCCATCGTTTTGATTATAATTTATATTACTTCTATACATATTATAGCCCGGCATTACTGGTATGTTATATTGCTTGGCAAGCCAGCATTCGGTTAAAACAATAATGTCACAATTTATGTTTAGCCGTTGCTGAAATGTACTAAAGCTATCAAAATTCTTAAAAATACTGCGAATATTTTGTGTTAGTATGGTTAACGGACTTTTGTAGCCAGATAGATATTGTTTGCAGTTTTCAGCTTCACAAACCTTAGACTCAGACACAGAGAAATTATCTAAATCATCAATTAAATTATTTATCATATTTATGACAGTAGAGTTACAAAATAAAAATAAAAATTTAAATAATAACCGTAAAAAGAAAGAAAAATAAACAATGAAACTAAAAAGGTCCGAAAAATATCCAATTTACGGCGCTCTTAGGCGCCTCCATAATCAATGGAATTGATGTATTTCTTTTCAGCCATTATTTTTGCGGGGCAGTCAGCAGAACCTGTGTTGTGTTTGTAGGGCTTTTTGAAATGCAAGCAAGTAGCGCATTTTGGATCCTCTGCCTTCTTTAGACATTCCTTTATGGAGTGACCTTGATCGCCACAGTGTCCACAGGTGTAGGATGCCTGCCGACATGACTTGGCAGCATGTCCATACTGCTGGCACTTATAACATCGTGTGACCAGAGTAAAATCTCTAACAGGGCATGATGACCAATTCACAAACACTCGGTCTTTTGACATCAGGGCTTTGCGTATTTCTGCAGACACTTCTACCACATAATTACAGGTCTCAGCGTCCTTCTTACCTGACTTGTGGCTCAACTTAATTGAGGTCAAAAACGCCTCAAGGCTGCTGTCCTGAAGTTTCTCGGCAAGGTTTTGATGGTATAAACAAGTAAAAACCTCTTTTTCTGGCATGGATGACGGCACTCCTATAATAACCACCCTAGGCTTCCTTTTATAAGGCTCATCGAGTATTAGGCCCGACTTCGTTAGCTGCACCGATTGTCTCAGCTTCTCAATGTCGTCCTTCGTCTCAGTGCTGATGATAACACCTCCGTTCCTCGTCTTGCGCATGCCTCTCACGTGGAGCTTCATCTGTTCAGGATGTATAATTTTTTGGACAAGAGATTTTGTTTCATCGCTGGTCTTCAATTTGTCATTCGGATAGATGGCCACAGAACTTAAATTTATTGGCTGTATAAAATTGCTGGCTCCTTTTTTTACCATGTCCGCAAAAGAAGTTCCCTGAGCAGGTCTCATAAATTCTCCAATACTCTGCTTAAGGTTCTCTAGTTGCTTCGATAGGTCGAGTTGGTTCTCAAGGCTTTGTACAGCGTGGTGATATTGGAGAGCCGTCGCCTTGATGGACTGGTAGTGTACGGCCATTTGCGATGTGCCGTGACATACTTTACGGCATAAGGCATTAATACGTAGCTTCTGTTCCGTATTCATCTTACCGTCGGCCACAATAGTGCACACCTCCTTCAGGCTCTGCTCGATGGTCACCATCCAGTTCTGAATTTCTGGCGTCGAGATCATTTCAAGGGCATCTTTTGTTTTTTGGCGAGGCTCCTGAGAGGCAGGAACGGCTTCGGGGGTGGCTGCGGCTGCTGGTACGGGTGTAGAGGGCGGGGAGCGAGCACACTTGCTGCTCCGGTTGTATGGACTACCTTCCATTGTGATTGGATCTTGTTTTTCTTCTTCTAAATTATCAATCTCGGGTCATTTTCACATTTGCACACTTTACACATACCTAATGAATAGCACAGTTTGCGTTATTCGTAAAACTAGGTCGCGATTTCGCAAGTGATTATTTGTTTATTTTAATAATTGTTCGATACGTCTGTTCACTATGATCGGCAAACGCGAATCAAATTGAAACTGGCTAGCTCGTAGTCGTTCATAACTGGGAAAATATTTACAAAGGGATTACTTTATTTCGATATTGTTGAAAGTAAAACTATAGTAGCAAAAGTGGTTCTCCAAGATCAACTTCTTCTAAAAATATATAATCCTTAATTTAGTTATGGCATTTGAAATTTCGATAAAAAAAAAATAACTAAAAATATTAAACGAAACACAAAACGAAGGAAGATAAGTCAGGCTGACGTAAAACGTGACGAAAATATTTTAATACCTGATTTAAACCTAGAAAATGGATAAATGGATATTAACTAATAAGAATAATAATCGATAATCTATGTGGGTGTAAACTGGATGCAATCCAATGGCACTTTAAAGAGGAATGTTGAAAAAATGCAAATGGCATCTTAGGACGCCCACTGAAAAGGTTTAAATAGTATCTTGGTTTTTGAGATCAAAGTGCTAGTACGACAAATCGCCAATTTCATAATTGGAGGGTTATGGTGCGCCTCTAACGCTTCACAGCGACGTTTGTGACAATCATAAGTTTGGACGCAACGCGTCACCTTCTGTCATCGGTAACCAGGGCTGCGCTGCGCTAAAATGACGGCGGGACCGGCGCGGCGCTCCAGGCCGCCAGCGCGACTGCGCCGCACTCGGTCGCTAGGCAACCACAGACATTTTAGTTTTGTTTATTTATATTTTATTATGGTTTTCTTTTTGAGTGAATAGTTAGTGTTTATACTTTTGTGATAGTTGGTAAGTCTTGTGTAAGTTATTTTTTTATTATTTATTTTATTTCAGACATAATTACAGTCCATAGATACATAAAAAATTACAAACAGATAAAAACCCAAAATAAATCACTGAATAATTAAAATCTAAAATAATCAAAAACTCATTAAAAGTAATAATTAAAACGGCCCAAAAAATAAATTATTAAAATGTCAGAAATGTATAAAACAATGTCAAAAGTAAAATTTCTAATTGTTGCATATTATAAAAAATGTCAAAAATATATAATGTCAAAAATAAGATTTATATAAAATTATATTGCAAAACATAAATAAACTATAGTAATTATTTTAAATTTTTACCTGCCCCACGCCCGGTATACGGGTGCATGCAAGGCCTGCCACTGCCGCATGAAAGGCCCGTCCAACCTGTTGGCAACAATGCTAAGAAGACTGTTGCCGCTGCCCCGCACTCTACTCGCCATTGAGGTCGCCCTCTTGCGCATGCTAGCATAAAAACAGTCAACGCGGACGCTTGCGAACATTCCCGATGCGCTGCAAAAGCGAGGCAGCCGCAGCAGTGCCCTCAACGCGTTATTATATTGAACGCGAAGGGCGCTGTAAGATTTCTGCAAATATGACACCCACAGACTGCTCGTATAAAAAGATGTGCAGTAGGCTCGAAACAAGGTGATTTTCACATCCTTGGAGCTACGCGCAAACCTGCGGGCAATCATATTCGCCCTCACCGACAACGCCCTCCTTTCTCGCTCAATATCAGCGTCGTCCTTCAGGTCGGACGTCACAATATGGCCCAGATATTTAAAACTATGTACCCGCTCCAAGGGTACGCCACACAGCCTTACTGGAGGAACCTCCGCTGGGCACTTAGAACCAGCATTGAAAACCATAAGCTGGCTCTTTTTGACGTTATATTTAAGGCCATGCGTACGAGCGTAAGTTTCGCATATGCCTATTAGCTCTCTGAGTCCCCCTATTGATGCACTCAGCAGCACCATGTCATCAGCGTAGCTGATGTTGTTAAAACAAACATCATCAACATGGCATCCAACATGGCGGTTGCTGAGCCCGGCAACAAGTTCATTGATGTAAAGATTGAAGAGCGTTGGTGAGCTCAATCCCCCCTGCCTCACCCCGCACTCCAACATGTATGAGTCCGACAGAGTTCCCGACCATTTAACATTATTGACCTGGCTTCCGTACCAGTGCCGGAAGATTTTAACAATTTCAGGCGCAACTTGCCTATCGAGCAACTTCCTCCACAGCACTTCGTACGAAACCAGATCAAACGCCCTGGACAGATCGAGGAAGCAGGCGTAAACAGGCGTGCTCCGATCCGTGTAATATCTGACAGCATGCTTTAAACTCAGTATAGCACTATCTGTGGACAGTTTGGGTCTGAACCCAAACTGGTTATCGTGCAATGTTATTGTTTTGTTTAACTGAGCATTAAGCATGCTGTCAAATACTTTCGCGATGACTGTCGCTAATGAGATCGGTCTGTAGTTGTTTTTATCCGATAAATCGCCTGTTTTATTTTTAACAACTGGTACTACGACCGTCCTCATCAGCTCGTCTGGCAAGTACGAATGGCGAAGGCAGAACGTGAACAGCATGGCCAAAACACGCGGCAGGTGGGGACCTGCATGCTGTAGGTGTTCGATGCTGAGCCCATCATGTCCTGGAGACTTACCTCTGGTCATACACCCTATGGTCTTAGCTATGTCCGCAGCTGAGAACTTAACTATTGGTTCCAGGACATTACACTGCGACTCAGCATCGAGCACCTCAGAGGGTGGAATACTGCTTGGCTCGACACAAAACTGGGATTTAAAAACATTGGCAATATCCCTTCCAGCAGACACGCCGTCGACGCTCACCGGCAAACCAGGCCTAAGGTTGTGCTTTTTTGTAGACTTCCAGAAGTCCCGAAAGTCTTTTTTAGTGTGCAACTCGGCTAGAATGTCCATCTGGATTTGGTCTTGGTGATTCTGGCACCACCTTAGTTTGGATTTAAAGATCTTACGAGTGTCACACATTTCCTTATAAATGAAGCCAGACGTAGGTTTGCCACAGTTAAGCCACTCATTAAACTTAAGCCTAGCGTACGAGTGAGCCTCGCCGACGTGCTTATTCCAACCCACCACGCGCTTCGGCCTCCCACCTCTCACACGTGACTCCCTGCTAACAATAGCGGCCTCCCTTAGAGCGGATACCACATCCCGATACAGGCAATCAATTATTTGATTGTGGTCCGAATCACCACACATGCGATCACAACAATTGGACAACACGTGAGGGAAATCAATATTTCGCAATCGCGGATGACATTCTTGCCTGTAGGTGTAAATAGCCTCTGAGCTTTTTTCTCCCCACACAACTTCGTTGTCGTAAGACATACTCTGATTTACTTTCGGCCGAATTATATTAAGATCGCAATCGATCAACAATGGGTAGTGATATTAATACGTATCGCACACACTCTCGGATTATCACTCTGAACGATCGACACATCATTGAACGCACTTTTTCGCCACAGCAGAGCCACCCCTCCATAGGGTCGCCCTCGCAGCATGCCTGCAGACGCGTCAACAGCAGACGTCCCCGTGCTGCCGAAGTCACCATGGATGGTGCTCAGGAACGGCAGCTCCTCCGGCAGCAGCCAGCACTCCTGAAGCGCTATTAAATCGCACGTTGCGCAAAGTAGTAAGTGTAACTACTCTTTTTCTATTTTATGTTTGGCGCCGGCTGTAGCGACGCCGGAATAATTAGTGCCAGTCAACCTATCACATCACTGGATGTTCAGCTGGTAAGATACCCACATTGCTCCCAGGCTCGTTTTTTCAAAGGCGAACGGGGGCTTAAGATTCACTATGGCAAGGTGCATAAACCTCATAGTGTACCTTTGTGCCCCCCAGCCACATCACCGACATCAACACCTTTTGAAGAAACTTTGTGGAAAACATTGTCTAAATTCAAAAATTCCATTCCAGTCCTAAAAAGAGTTCCTCGGGGCGCGAGGCACTGTGTTGCTCTAAGTTTAGCACGATGTGTACGTCACGCGACCCAGAAGAACTCACAACGTGCCTGGGAGCACTTACTCACCTTCCCTTATAGGATTCTGCATGGCCAAAAAAATTTGGCACATCAAAAATCATTAACAAACCAAATTAAAGAAAACTGCAACAATTCGGCCCGCATTTTAGGCTCCAAATTACCGTTTTTTAATATCTCTCAGAAAGGAATTTGTGCTCATGTAGAATCTAAGTTAAGTGAGGGTGACATAAGGGGGGCGGCCAGACTTCTGTTCAGCAGTGATGTGGTGGCGCCTTACTCTCCGGAGACTCTTGCAGCTCTAGAGAGTAAACACCCGGCGCCTGCGGACGGTCTCACCTTCCCCGACCCGCCCGTTCACCCCGACCCCCTCGTTCAGGATTCATCAATTTTCCAAATTACAGCCCCGCAGTTAATCGCAGCCGTGAGCTCTTTCCGGAGCGGTTCTGCCGGCGGCCTCGACGGCCTGACTCCACAGCATTTGAAAGATTTGTTGAGTTCAGGCGCCGGGGAAGCTGGTGAGTCGCTCTTGAAGGAGCTTGCGGTTTTGATCAACTTAATGCTCTCCGGCGGCGTGAACGATGCCGTCGTCGATGTCTTGTATGGGGCTAACCTGTGTGCCCTATGCAAGAAGGACGGCGGCATTCGTCCCATTGCTGTCGGTTGCACCTACAGGCGTTTGGCAGCCAAAATATGTTGCAAGATGTATAGTGAATCGCTTGCAACTAAGTTCCAGCCCCTTCAACTTGGTTTTGGTTCCAGAGGGGGCTGTGAGGCTGCCATTCATGCCTTATCCTCGTTTCTTGACTCCAAAAAAGGTGAGGTCATTCTCAAGGTTGACGTCAAAAACGCATTCAACTCCGTGAACAGGGACACTTTGTTGGCAAAAGTCAAAAAAGAACTCCCCGAAATTTATGGTTTTATGTGGCAATGTTATAGGCATCCATCAAAATTATTGTATAAGGACAACATTTTGGAATCTGCAGTTGGTTGCCAACAAGTTGACCCTCTCGGGCCTGTCATTTTCAGTTTGGCTATTCATCCCATAATCCAACAACTAAATTCAAAATTTAACGTGTGGTATTTAGATGATGGAACGCTAGGAGGTGATGTTGACACCGTTTTGAATGACCTGCAACTCCTCAAACAGAAATTTAAATCCATTGGCCTAGAACTTAACCCCTCAAAGTGCGAAATTTACCTCTCTCACGTTACCGACAGACAATCGACATTAGATAAATTTAATGCAATAGCCCCGCAAATCAAAATCTTAGAAAAAAGTTCCCTGACCCTCCTAGGTTCCCCGATTTTAGAAGAAAGTTTTTCATCTTTCATCGATAACAAAATCAAACATTTTATTGATATTCCGGATAGACTCTCCAAAATTAATTTACATTTGGCATTCACCCTTATCAGATATTGCTGTTTCGGTCCAAATTTTATGTATTTTCTCCGTTCTTCTCCTCTTTGGAAGTAACCACAACTTTTGAACAAAATTGACCAAATCATTCGCAACACATTAACATCCATTCTTAATGTGGCCTTGGACGACCGAGCGTGGCTGCAAGCCACCCTACCAATTCGTTTTGGTGGCCTCGGCATCCGCAAAATTTCTAGTGTAAGCTTACCGGCGTTCCTGTCTTCTGTCCACAGCACTGAAAAGCTAACCAGGAAAATTTTAGCTCTTTCCCTGGTTGACTCAGAAGTGCCGTGCTTGACCGACGCAGAGGACGCCTGGAAAGTGGCTTGCCCGGATACGGATCGGCCCGAAAACCCATTTTCCCAGAGACAGTGGGATGAGCCGCTCTGCAGGTTGGTACGGAATAACCTTATTAATACGTCTTCCAATACTGCTGAGCGTGCCCGTCTGCTGGCTGTGGTTGAGTGGGAGTCGGGCCTCTGGCTTCAGGCACTTCCGTCACCTAACATAGGCACTATGCTAGGTGACACAACCTTCCGACTCGCTACATGTCTGCGATTGGGCGCTCCTTGTGGGGCTCCACATCGCTGCCAATGCGGTGAAGCAGTCGACTGCCTCGGACATCATGGCCTTTCCTGTAGTAAGAGTGCAGATCGGATTGCGCGGCACGCTAGCATTAATGATCTCATCCGTCGTGCTCTTGCCACCGCCGGGGTGCCAGCTATCTTAGAACCCAATGGCCTGGCACGTGTCGATGGGAAGAGACCAGATGGTATGACCATAATGCCATGGAAGTTGGGTAGGTCTTTGGTGTGGGATGCAACTTGCGTCGACACCCTTGCACCATCCCATCTTCCTAGCACGGTGGGCTGCGCTGGGGCGGCTGCTGCAGGTGCTGAAAACCTCAAACGGCGCAAATACAACAACTTAATTGGTAATTATGTTTTTGAGCCGTTTGGGGTTGAAACACTAGGGCCATGGGGTCCGAGTGCACACCTATTATTTCGGGATATCGCCAAGCGGTTGGTCGACTCTTCACGTGACCAGAGGGCTGGCGTTTTTTTTTGGCCAAAGAATCAGCATTGCCATCCAACGTGGCAATGCTGCCAGCCTTCTGGGCACTTTTCCTGTTGACAGCGATGTGGACGAATTTTTTGACGCCCCGTAATTGTACATATTAGTTTTTCTTATTTTAGTTCTAATATTAGTTTGTAAATAATGTACATTAGATATAATTATTAATTAATTTCAAATAAAAAAAAAAAACAAAAAACACTGAAGCGAAATGAAAAGAGAAAAATAAAAGATTTTTACAATATAAATTTTTTAATTTAACCAATTTTCTTCGTTTTTGACACCAACTGGTAAAACAAAGTTATTTTTCGCTTTGTAATGTTTTGTTTTGAAAGTCAGTTTAATTTTTTTTGCCAAAATATTTTTTTATTTCTTCTTTTTAGGGCTGCGAAGTCAACAAGGAGCTCTTAGCTCAGCCGCAGCTTAGCTCAGAGAATCTAAGTACTAGAAAGCTATTATTTGGCATGTATATACATATTAATAATTCTGACAAAGTGGTAACACATACGATTTTTTTCTAATTCCGAAAGAGAAATAAACAAGGAGCGTGCACGCAAGGATCCAGTAACGAACTATAGCATTCCCCGTTGCTCTAACGCGCGCTTATATCGGCTCCTTTCGCAATTCGTACCCGCGGTGGTACTCAAATAGATAATATTTTTCTAACTTCAGTTGCGAAGTTGGATTTTATAACTCTTTCTTCAGTTACCAGTTAGCTATGTGGGCCCGTTTTTAGACTTTGTGAGCCGCTGAAACCGTTCTAATGTTCATGTAACAACAACATCATCTGCCTAGCCTTATCCCAACTATATTGGGGTCGGCTTCCAGTCTTACCGGATTCAGCTGAGTACCAGTGTTTTACATGGAGCGACTGCCTATCTGACCTCCACAACCCAGTAACTGGGTAACACGTTACCCCTTGGCAAGACTGGTGTCAGATCTCAAGCTTCTGACTACCCGTAACGACTGTATCTGACCTCCACAACCCAGTAACTGGGTAACACGTTACCCCTTGGCAAGACTGGTGTCAGATCTCAAGCTTCTGACTACCCGTAACGACTGATCTGACCTCCACAACCCAGTAACTGGGTAACACGTTACCCCTTGGCAAGACTGGTGTCAGATCTCAAGCTTCTGACTACCCGTAACGACTGCCAAAGATCTTTAAATGACATCCGGGACCAACTAAAAAAAAAAAAACTCGGTATGTTGTAAATGGTCACCCATCCACGGACCGACCTCGTCAAGCGTTGCTTAACCTTGATGATCGACCCGTGCGGGTGTTATTATTTAGCCACGAGCTCCTCGGAACCCTATTACTGCGCGTGGCCCGACACGCACTTGGCCAGTTTTATTTTTTTCTCTTTTTAGTTTGGTACCTTATATTACCATTAACATCATTTATAGCCAGAGGGCTTCTCATAGCAATTCCAACAAGCCTTAACACGACTGGGATACATTATTTTATGCCAGAGTTCCGGTGCCTACCTTCCGGCTTCATCACCAGATCAGTTCATTGGTACTTTGGTACCATTTTCATTTGAACAATTTATTTAAATTTGCTTCATCACAGTTATACTATACTACTCGAGATATGTTTTACCCAAAACATACTTATCATTGAGAACGTCCAAAGGCCATATGAGGTCTTCTTCATCATTTCCACTTTCCAATTGATACTTTCTGAATGCAAATGCACATGGCAAATGTTGATGAAAATACCAAAATCGCTATATGTACACCTATACAATTTGAGGAGTTCCCCCGATTTCCATGAGATCCCATCATCAGATCATGACTTGGTGACTATGGAACCACCTCGATTGTATACCCATTCAAATAATTAATTAATTTTCAAAATCGGTCCGTAATTGACGGAGAAATCGGTGAACATACAAAAAAACAAAACAAAGTTGAACATAGAACCTCCTCCTTTTTGGAAAGGAAGTTAAAAAATCTTTTCATTTGCATAATCTCCAAACTAATTAATTCAAAGAACAACAACAGCAAGATCAATAGTATTTAGCTTGGAGATTATTCGACTTCACTTGTCTCGCTCCACATTCTTACGGCTAGTTGTTTAGTTGTAAATGCATTTCTCAATGCGGCCCCGTTTTCCCGTTTATAAATATCATGAGATATGCGCTGAATGAGATGAGGGAGCAATGGAATAAATATTGTATGCAATTGTGTTACATAAAAGCTGTTGAATTATTAATTAAAACGCACTTATAATATTTGCTAACGAAGTAGCGAGCAATCGCGGCACTCGTAGTGAAACAGATGACTTGTTGAACTTAGCCGTTGTTTACGTTGCTGACTCCAGATGCGATGATTAAATTATAAAGTAGAATATGATGAATATGCTGTGTGATTTGTTGACATCTATGCGAGCCGAGCCTAATTACAAACGTTTCGTTTCAAATCTCTTTCTACAATCGTTAACGCCTTCTATTCGTTTAAATAACTTGCGGCTAACCTTCTGCAGTTGGGCAGTCCAAGAAAAGTTCTTATCAATGAATTAAGAGTTTAAGTTTTTAACGCCAAGTTTTTAACTTTCTTGCAGAACGGAATAACTGAGTTATCGAATAAAAACCTGGGGAAGAGTCATCCGGTCGACTGTTGAAACCATCCTAGAACTACCGACCACTCTAACCTCCGTCTTTGTGGGGTTAACCATAAGTTCATAACTTTTGCTCCATTCGCATATGCGTACCAGATCATGATTTATTGTTACGATAACCTCAGAGAGATTTCCGAGAGGCGCTCGCAAATAAATTTGTAGATCGTCTGCAAAAGATGGTAGGAAGAAGGTAGTTCACTGGAGATTGAGTTTATAAAAAACCGGCCAAGTGCGAGTCGGACACGCACACGAAGGGTTCCGTACCATTATCGCAAAACACTGCATAAAAATCACGTTTGTTGTATGGGAGCCCCCCTTAATTTATTTTATTTTAATTTATTAATTATTATTTTTTGAAGTAAATATACAACTAAACATTCTGTGAATATTTCAAGCGTTTACCTGTTGCCGTTATTAATATCGAGCAAAAAATGGCAAAAATATCACGTTTGTTGTATGGGAGCCCCCCTTTAATATTTATTTTATACTGTTTTTAGTATTTGTTGTTATAGCGGCAACAGAAATACATCATCTGTGAAAATTTCAACTGTCTAGCTATCACGGTTCATGAGATACAGCCTGGAGACAGACGGACAGACAGACGGACAGACAGACAGACAGACAGACAGACAGACAGACAGACAGACGGATCGCGAAGTCTTAGTAATAGGGTCCCGTTTTTACCCTTTGGGTACGGAACCTTAAAAACTGCGAAACGTGACATTATTAATATATGACGTAGAAAAGAATTTATTGAAAAGCTAAAAGGATGGTCCCATCCCAAATGGTTGCATACAGATGTGGCTCGGTCTCCGGAAATTGAAAATGTGTTTACTTGAGGTTTTCATTTTTACTACTTGAAACAAATTATTGTTCTTTCATTTTATTTTACAGAAAGTTGAGAAAATTATACTAAGGAATAGAAAACTGTTAACAACATTATTTTTTTTCTTAAAAATATGTACGATTACGAAACGATGGAAAGCAGAAGGCTATGAGCTCGCTCACCTGCAGGTGCCACCGTTCTTACCCATGTTGGAGGTCCTCAGGCACAGCCGACCTCTCCGCAGTCCGCTTCGGAGTAACCTGGGAAACAGGAGCTGCGTTGCAGCAGCGAACTGCTTGTTTAAACATCATTAAACTTTATATCTTCATAACCACGCGGACGAAGTTGTGGGCAACAGCTAGTTCATAATAAATCTAGGTTTCCTCAAAATGTCTTGCAATGTATATTATATCCGATTCCGCCTGTCAATCACGTCACCGAATGATTCACACAATCCCAAATTAAGAGTGATTACTTAATTTCGTTCTGGTACTACTAACATAATAACTGCCGACTTACGTCAAAACTTGCAAGCGGATCTAGACATCCTGAAGCAGAGGCTATGGTCAGATCCACCACCAGGATCAGTGTCTTGCTAGTAACACACAGCTTTACGACTATTTTTCTTTTCTTCATTTTTTTCCTCTAAAGTTTAATATTATGATGGCGAGATTTTTTCGTGCACAGAATTTGTTGAAGGCGAGTGAATGACGCTCACTTTAGTCGGTATACCATCACGCCAAGCTTGTACGACTTTATAGGTAGCGTACACAATTGAAACCGAATTGAATCGTTATTAAGTATCGCCCACTACTTAACTTATCAGTAGTACTTACTCACAATCGTGCCTAGAATAGCAGTGTCATAGCCTGCTGTCGACGGCGCTACATGAAGTGGCTCCCGGCACTGCGCTACTCCTCGCACCTCATACGTCACGTTGAACGCATAAACGTACAGCAGCCCCAGCGCCCAGAGCTGTTTACCCTCTAGTTTGTCCAGGGTGAGCTCCACCACCAGCACCGGACACTGCACCTGGGAATAAAATTACTATATGAATTCATTCATAAATTCATTATCAAAATAAATATTGGGTTCTTAAACATATTTTTGGATAAAGTCAATAGTGTAGCTTATTTTGCAGTCAGTCGAAGACTGATGTCGATCCGTAATTCAACAACAAAGAAGAAATACATCTAAGAAATGCCTGTTGAATTATTTATGTTGACATTCGTCAGCCATCCTCGCGCTGGTGTCTACGCGATAAACGAGAATTACAAACTAGACAAGATAACTTGGCAAATCTCCAGATAAAGATAATGTTTCTTTTCTCCCTTTTGCAAACTGGAAGCTTGATTATAATGTAAAATGTGTCAACACCAACTAAAACAGACCAGACGATTAACTACGAAAAACAAAGCAGTTTAATCATATTATATTACATCCAGTTGTATCGAAGTGCCAAGGATAGTATCGAAGTTCTTCGCATGCTATCCTTGGCAGCCTACTTGCTTTTCTTCGACTGATCCATCGTCGTGCGCGGACGCTGTAACGGATGTGTTGCGTCAGGGAATGGAGTACTACATTCCGTTCTCTGACGTATCAATGTCTAGCGAAGACCGGCCATGGTTTGGCGCCGAATGTAAGCGCGCCGACGCGCTTAAGCATGGGGCGTACCTAGCTTGGGTCGACGCTCGATCGCGTAAGGCGGGTGACGTGGGTCAGAAGAAGAAAGCCTTCAACAGGGCTGCCAAGTCCTGCAAGATGGTGTTGCGTAGGGCTCGGTTCGACCACATTGGCCGTATAGGGACCAAACTTGCTTCTTACCCAGCAGGTAGTAAAGCGTTTTGGTCTCTGGCTAAGTCGGTCGAGTCGAACTTCTGCCGTCCCTCACTACCACCACTGCTGAAACCCGACGGGTCGCTGGCCCACTCCGCTGAGGAGAAGGCAAATTTATTTGCCTCTCTTTTTGCGGAATCTTCACGTCTAAATACTGGTGACGCGCGGCCCCCTCCTTCTTCTGATGGATGCGAGACAAGTATGTCGGACATTCGTATCCATCAGAAGGACGTCCGTAGGGTGCTGCGCAACCTCGACGTGAACAAGGCTAGCGGCCCTGACGGAATACCAGCAATTGTTCTTAGAACCTGTGCGCCTGAACTGTCTCCGATCTTGACACGCCTATTCCGCCTTTCGTATGAGGCTGGAAAAGTGCCGAATGCTTGGAAGCAGGCTAACGTACAGCCCGTGCCCAAGAAGGGAAGTCGAGCTGACCCGGCCAACTACAGACCCATATCTGTAACCTCCATACTCTGTAAGAGTATGGAACGTGTACTTAATATTAAGCTCCTGGCATACCTAGAAGCAAACGATATCCTAAGTGACCGTCAATACGGCTTCCGCCGTAATCGGTCTACTGGGGATCTTCTAGCGTATGCCATTCACATCTGGAGTGAGGCCATTGAGAGGCACGGGGAAGCGCTTGCCGTCTCCCTAGATATCTCAAAGGCTTTTGATAGGGTCTGGCACGAAAGCCTTATTGGTAAGCTTCCTTCATTCGGTTTGCCCGGTGGTCTGTGTGATTGGATTGCGGACTTCCTGAGAGATCGGTCCATTCGAGTGGTTATCGATGGCTGCTCGTCGGACCGCTTGGATATTAATGCCGGGGTCCCTCAGGGGTCGGTGCTCTCAGCAACTTTGTTCTTGCTGCACATTAACGATCTGCTAAAACCCGGCACCTTTGGGTATGCAGACGACAGCACAGTTGCTGAGAGATACGTGTCCAACGCTCGTGCTACCGGGCCTCAGATCCAGTCTCTGCGGGAGGCCATGGTAGAGCGCTTGAACCTGTCCTTGCAGGCAATCTCCGAATGGGGCGATGCCAATCTGGTCAGGTTTAATGCTGCTAAAACTCAGGCGTGTCTTTTTTCCGCTAAAAAGAGCCAATTTCACCCGGCTCCAACTTTCCGAGATGTAACCGTGCCAATAACTGACCATCTTGAGCTTCTTGGCGTTACGTTGACATCGACGCTCAATTTTGGCCCATACATTGAGGCAAAGGCTCAACTGGCTGCCAAAAAGTTGGGGATCCTTGCAAAGGTGAGAAGGTACTTCACGCCAGAACAGCTGCTCAGTTTGTATCAAGCGCAAGTTCGATCATGCATGGAGTACTGTTCTCATCTCTGGGACGGATCTGCCAAATACCAGCTTGATGCACTAGAGTCGATCGAAAAGCGGGCCAAGAGGCTCATCGGCGATGAGGCACTGGTTAAGTCAAAGCTCCAGAGCCTTGAACATCGTCGCCGAGTTGCCAGCTTGTCGGTTTTTTATCGGTTACATTTCGGGGAGTGTGCGATGGAATTGCATGATCTAATTCCGCCCAGCCCGTTTCATCATCGGACTACCAGACGTACGGCGATGCGCCATCGGTACATGGTGGACATCCCACCCATACGCACTAAACGTTTTGAGAACACTTTTATTATGCGTACAGCTAAGGAGTGGAATTCCTTGCCGGAGTCTGTGTTTCCCGATCACAGAACAGAAAAAACGCCTTCTACAATAGAAGTCGCAAGTAGGCGGGGCCCGCGTACCCCGGGATTTGCACTATTCCGCATATGTCTGCTACCCCGCCCACACAAAAGTAAAAGTTGATTTTATGTTGTTAAATTTAAGGTCTACTTTCTTTTAAATTCAAACATATTGTTCTCGAAGATTCCAACTATGCACATGTCACAGTCAGCTACTCAATTAGAGATTGCCGTTATCGATAATGAGTTATCGATATTTTAAACTTACAATGTTCTATGTGTTCTATGATATACCTTTCTGAAAAAATTTAAACCAGTGTGCGGTTTTTTTTGTTGATTCAGTATTAGTAATCAAATACATGTCATTTCCATGTTCAAACCCATTTTTTTCGAATTCTGCCTTAACCAAGTTTAAAATGAATAAAGCATGGATATGAGTAATCTATTGGTAGTATTCTAATCGAAAAAAGGTTAATCGAATAATTAATATTTTAATTAATTATTGTTTAATTAATATTTTAATTGCATTTTTATTGCATTGTATAAACTCAATTTCCTTAGTATTGTATAACTGCACAGCACGTGTGTGAGTATTATGTACCCAACTGTAAATCTACCATTTACTGTACCTATGCGTCGTTCGTTGACTTGTGTGTGCCCTGGCCGTTGAGTGTGTCATGCTCTCTCAAATGTCTCTCTGATGGTGGCGCGTGTGTTGGATCATCCGGTTCCCTTCATGATGGTTGAGCTGGGTGGTGCCAATTCATGCGTCATGTTCGTGAACGGACGCCGTCAGTTGGGATTGGTCATAACTTGACTGCTTCGGATGTTAATTTTTTTCTAGTATCTATTATATAACTGCGCAGTACATGTGTGAGTACTTCTAATACTTTGTCTGTAGGTGGTATAGTGGGTAGTGCTATTCTGGGTACATTGTCCTCACATGTATGAATTTAATAATGTATGTTCCTAAATATTGTAAAAAAACATTTTTTTTTTAAAAGAGTAAGTATGGAGTTTCTTGTGCATTCTTCTCCATAACAAGCTACTTTCCGAATGCACGGTAGAATCATTTTAATGTAACGTTCAAAAGTGCCGCTTGGTGGCCTAGTTGAAATGAAATATCTTTGTCTTTGTCTTTTGTCTTTGAATGTAACGATAAAGTGGCAACCGAAATGTCAGTTTAGTGCACGAAATTAAAAATCAGACTATAGTTTAATATCTATCGCGTAAACGCCACAGGGTGTATTTTTCTATCAATATAATGATTTTCAAAAACGGATTAGTAGTCTAACATGACAATTCTTAATTATATTTTCTATAAATCGTAAGTATTAGAATAAATTTATATAAACACTATTTTGAATTCTTTATTTTTAAATATGACTTACAAGTACAGTGGTTGCTACTTTAGAAAACGGAACCGCTCTTGAGTTTCGGGTAAGGAAAGGCTCGCGCTTCTTAAACTGGGCGGCGCGCGAGGTGGGCTGCAGACGTCGCCGCAGACGGCGCAGCTGCGGGCGCCGGTGCCGTCATTAATGACATCATACGTCGAGCTCTTGTCACCGCCGGGGTGTCAGCTGTTTTAGAACCCAATGGCTTGGCACGCGACGGTGGGAAGAGACCGGATGGGATGGCCATAATGCCTTGGAAGTTGGGTAGGTCTTTGGTGTGGGATGCAAAATGTGTCGATACCCTTGCGCCATCCCTTAGCACGGCGGGCTGTGCTGGAGCAGCTGCTGCTGGTGCAGAAAACCTCAAACGGCGCAAATATAACAACCTTATTGGCAGTTATATGTATGACCCGTTTGGGGTTGAGACATTAGGTCCATGGGGTCCGAGTGCTCATCGAGTGCTTCGAGACATAAGTAAACGGTTAGTTGACTGTTCGCGTGACCAGAGGGCTGGCTTTTTCTTCAGCCAGAGAATCAGCATTGCCATTCAACGTAGCAATGCTGCCAGCGTTCTTGGCACGTTTCCCATTGACATATACGTGGGCGAATTTTTTGATGCACTATGAGCCCTTTTCCCTCTCCCCTTTGTATGTAAGTTTGTTTTGTTATTAGTCATAAGATTAGAAATATTCAGTTGTATATAAACACTGGATTTCAAGCATAATAATATTTATCGAATCTAGCTGTTGATTTTGTTTTGTTTCAAAATAAAACGGATTTTCGATAAATAAGTCAACGACGGTGGTACATCTCTAGAGGAAAACGAATTGTAATGACCTCATTACGCAAATATAAATCTTATTAATAACGAAATACAGCTTTAAATTGAATGCATTTAGTATAGTGACATCTAGCGGCGGGTAGCGTAACTTGGTTATTAAATTATTCCATGTGCGATTTTAACGGAAAATGTAATAAATACTTAAAAAGAGTAGTCAATTAACAACTCTATAATCATTAAAATGTGGTTTATTTTCAAATAAGCGACGACTGACATATTTCCTACTTTCAAACTACCAATCACATCAAAGATTTCTTAGTGTTACGAAATACAATTAACCTGTATATGTGTGAGTTTGGGTACGCTGCTTCCGATACTAATGAAGCGATATACGATTTCTACTGTCTTCTCTGTTCTGTGTTCCCGATAGCTACAATCTAGGGGTCTTTAAGTCAAGAGTGAATAGGTTACTACTAGGCAAGCGTGCTCCATCGTGGACCACATCTTCGCTTACCATCAGGTGAGATAGTGGTCAAGCGCGAGCCTATAATAGATAAAAAAAAAAAAAAAAAAAAAAAGTTCTCCCCCAAGCAGGGTCAACATTTAAATTGCAAAAGGTTGTAATAATATTATTTTATTTTATTTAAGAGCAATTAAAGTCACTTATTGCGGCAGTTTTATAAACGACTGTGTTGCAATATTTACGGATTCTCAGGGGTGAGCAATTTTCAAAGCACTTTAAAATCCATGAGCGTTGGCGTTTGGAACAGTAGCTTTCGGGTGATGAAAATTCCATACAATATTATTACATTTGAGCTCTGCAGTGGGAAAGTTCATAATTAAGAATTAATTCAGCGAGTATATAAAGTAAGTAAAACTCAAATACATTTGACTAACCATACTCATAATAATATTTGGGGGTAGGTGGAACAGGGTGTAAAGTCCCACAAACCTCCATAGAAAAAAGAGGATCCTCCGACCAGACGGGTGTTGTGTCTGGTCCGGGCAACTGCCCAACGGTTATCGTCGGACTGTTGTATACGTTCAAATCGCGCCGAAAACTTTGCTTGCGCGATGCAGGATTTGTGTGACGTCATGTCATTTGTTCGTAAGTGGCGGCGTTGGTGCCGCTACAAATATTATTATGTGGTAATGGTCTGTGGTAAGTTCATCATATTTCTGCACTCATCCCATGTTACTTGGGTTCGGCGCTACACATTTTCTTCTTCCATACCACCCTGTCCCCTTTCATGCTATCAATGCCTCCCTTTTCTTTCATATCACTTCTCACACAGTCCATCCATCTTTTCTTTGGCCTTCCTCTCCCTCTCCATCCATCCACATTTATATTCAAAACTCTTTTAGTAACACGCGTTTCATCCCTCCTCATCACATGACCATATGACACCAGGTAAACGGTTTCCTTTCAACTTATCTTTCTTTGGTAAATTAACAACTGTAAAATAGATTTTTCGACCAATCTACAGGAAATCACTCTTAGGGACCCCCGCACACTCATTGTTTTTATCGGCCGATATATTGGTCGGGATTTTAATCAGTATGAGGAAGTGCAAGTGCGCGCATTACAACGATTTGGTAGTGAATGTTAATTTTTAATCCGAACAAACTATCAGCAGATAAAAAGTCCGTCGTTTGCGGCAGCTCTTTAAGGTCTCGCTGTGTGCTAGTGAATGATTGAATACATTCACGGTTCTGTCATGAACCTGTCAAGTAAGCACTTCAACAAGCGTGCTGACTGGGTGAAACTCTAATTTATCTATCTACCAGTGATAGGTGACCCAGTGGTAACCACTGCTCACTATAGCTTATGTACTCAAATATATTTCAAGGTAAGTAGTATTGCCACCCGGGTTTATAAACTCGTTCATATTGGATTTTTCCTTTACTCTTCGTTCATTTTTCTGGTATTAGAAACAAGAAAGACTTCAATAAAACCAACAAATTTATTACAAGTAATGCAACGAAACGAAACGTTCGAATTTCCCCGAAACGTTTTGTCGTAAATGATGATGCCCCCATTTGGAAGGATATATTCTACTAGTGATTAGCTAAAATTTTGTTTTACTCAAACCATCCCGTTACATTTCCAGCTGAGCTTAATGAGAAATACCTGGTGCTAGAATAAGTATTTGAACCGTTTTCATTCACGGCTCGTAAAGGTGAGCCACATAAAGAAAATGAATCACATTACCGCAGACCACTTTTTACCGGTAAAAGCCAAAATATTCTACGCGAATGTAAAGTTAATTATATTTCTGTCAGTTTAGATTATTCAAAGCTTGCACAGTAATATTTTATGCAAGTCTAGGTTTTTTAATAGCAAAGGCACTTTTGCCAAATAGAAATGAAATGAATTTTATCTGTGCCATGAGACTGGTTATTTATAATAATATGTATATGTCGCAGCCATCTTGTTAAATTAGCTAGCTAATTAGATGCCTAGGCCATTAATTAAACGCCGGTATCCAATTATATGGCTGAAGGACAACTAGCTAAGCCATTGAGCGCAACGTTTAACCAGATGGCTGAATGTCGTGTAGTCATTTAGTTAAATGGATATTGATGAATTTGTTGAATGTTTGGTAAGGGTGACTGGATAGTTAAGACTCAAATATTTCGGGAAAACTTGAGGAAACTTTACCCACCGAGTACGTTCCTAGAATTTGTATAAATGAGACGAACGCTAAAAGCCCAAAAGCGTTAGAATTTAATTAAACGCCGGCATCCAATTATATGGCTGAAGGACAACTAGCTAAGTCATTGAGCGCAACGTTTAGCCAGATGGCTGAATGTCGTATAGTCATTTAGTAAAATGGATATTGATGAATTTGTAATGTTTGGTTAGGTTAAAATTTTATATTTCCGTAACAAAACACAACACTGCTAACGCCTTTTAGCTCATTACAGAAAGGTAACCAGAAAGAACCTTAAAACACTTTTCTGTAAGAAGTGTTTTAAGGTTACTTAATTTCGTTAAAGTTGACCGGAATCTTATTAAATTAATTCAGAGGCCGCTCCGGAAGGAATTTCATTTACACCATCTGTTGCTTACTAAAGCTCCAGGTATCATGAATGACGATGAATGGGTCATCATCAGCTTTTTAACCTTCCCACTGTTGGGACACAGGCCTCCTTCCTGTGAAGAGGGAATGGATACTAACGTACAAATACCAACCCGTGCCGGCTACCAATAAGATTATTGAATACTTATGCGATGAGATATATGTGAAGATCTGCCACATATTAATGATTTCGTTTGAATTAAGTTTAAAATTGAGCTATTCCTTCATCAAGTCTCGCCATCATTCCATTTTTTTTTAAATAGCTTTTAATTTACTTTAAAAGATTTAAGGCATCTATAAATACAACGATATCGAAGCGGTCAAAGTTCGAGCCTAACATAGCAGAAAATTGAGAGCGAAACTTATAAGAAATATCGCTCAACTAATTACGAGCAAGCTCACTCGCCTGCTGATCCCTAGAACGTCGGTAGCGTGACACGTAAATACCGCGCGGCTGGCGGGGGTGCTTACTGAGGATCACGCATCGGAGACTGGTACGATGCGTGAGCTTCGTGTGCGGTGGTGTCGTCGTTGCTTGTAGTTTAGCTGGTACAGTGCTCCCCCCCAGCGAAGCGTACTGGAGGATTTGAGTATCTTCCTGACCTCGTAATGTAGGGTGCATCACGAATCACGTCGGGGTCACCAATTTACCGAGGGAAGTGGTAAATAAAATAGCGTTAGTATGGTTTTTCACACAATGATTTATTAACTAAAATGTCTTAGCCTATATATACACATTTGTCATTTGTTCCAAAATTCCTCAGCCACTTCTGCCACCGGCCTCGCCCGTACGGCAAATCACCCCCACCCCTGACATTGCTTCTTCTCAGCGGTCTAACCGCAGTCCCAGTCCCATGGTAATAGTTACCAATAAGAAGCTCCGTCCCCCTCCACCTGTTTATCTTCAGGATAAAGTCAAGTGGAACGATGTTTCGAACGCTTGTGTTGAGCGGAAAATCAACTACACCAAAGCCACTGCATGCCAACAAGGCATCAGAATCCAAGTACCCATCCCCACTGATTTCCGGAATCTAACCCGGTACCTCAAAGAAAGGAACATCTCGTTCAATACTTACTCCCTCCCAGAGGAAAAGCCCGTCCGAGTAGTTATTAGGAGAATCCCAAAAGAGATCCCTACGGAGGAAATCCGTAAGGACCTTCTAGACCAGAATGTCCCCGTCACTGAAGTCCACCGCTTGCATAAAGCAAGAGGCGGACAACAGTAAGATATCGTATTAGTTGTCTGTAGCCCTACTGAGGGATACAACCCGATCTTCAATATAAAGACCGTGTGCTCCCTGTCGGGCATTTCGACCGAGAAACCCTACCGCCCCCATCTTGTAGGACAGTGTCACAACTGTCAACTTTATGGCCATTCTCAGGCCCATTGCTATGCAACACCCAGGTGCGTTAAGTGCATGGGCGATCATGGCACTAAGGACTGTCCCCGTCCTAAAGACCGCTTACAGTGCACGGAGCCTCCCAGCTGTGTGCTCTGTGGCCAAGTCGGGCACCCGGCTAATTACCGGGGTTGCCCAAAAGCCCCCAAGCTCGCGCCTAAAATGGCCAAGAGATACAATACGCACATAATGCGCATAGCACCCTCTTCCCAACCACCCCCCCGTCTAGCCCCTCAGAGGACTTCACCATGGGGTAAGCTGAACCACCAAAGTGTGGCTCCTCAGACTTACTCCCAGCCCATCCCATCGCTGATGGCCCACCCCATAGCAGCTCCAAATCCAGTCCCCGACCCAGTGGCCCCAGCTGCCCCCATGCCCGCACAAAACCGGAAGGTGGCTTCCACCACCACCGCCGCCATGTGCCCGCCCCCTGTCGCCCCCTCCGGGCACAAGCCATATTTGAGCGTCGCTGAGAATATTATCAGCGCGTATTCCATATGGATGACCCCTCAAGCCCGTGCTCTGGATGCAGAAATCCGGAATGCAGGCTCTCTCTCCCCCGCTTCATGCAGTACCCTCTTCTCGAGGTACGAGTGCATTACCAGGGAACTTGATAGCCTTGTCTACAAGGACGGTCAATGGGTTCGTAAATAGTACGAACACCTATTCAAACGTAGCATACACACCGATTGGTCCGTCCTCGCCGCCGAGGCCCCGCCGCGAAGTCCCAGTCATTATTTATGTAGCCAGCCCGCGAATAGCTGTGCCATAGTTAATTCTAATTAGTTAATTGGAGTTTCTTGCCCGTTCTTCTCCACGTAGGCTTATTCCGAACGGATGGTAGAATCACTTTATTAAGATCCAGCCTTAGTTGTCCCCCCAGCGACGCCCTGAGCCGAGGTTCGACCCCAACTGGGGTAGGCCTCAGCGTTGTCGCTTAGGTTTAGTAAATTTTTGCCTAGCTGGAGGCTATATTGTTTAGGCTCCGTAGGAAAGCCCGGTTAAGCAGCTGAACAGTCACTTTGACTGAGTTGCGAGACGCCCCGCAGAAAAAAAAAAAAAAAATGTTCCAAAATATCACTCAACCAATTACGAGCAAGCTCACTCGCCTGCTGATCCCTAGAACATTGGTAGCGCGACGCGTAAATACTGCGCGGCTGGCGCGGGCGCCTCAGTGTCCGATGCGCGAGCTTCGTGTGCGGTGGTGTCGTCGATGCTTGTTGATTAGCTGGTACAAAAGTTTTGCAGTGTAGAAACCACACTTATTAAAGCTCGTTTAAATGCATTATCTATCTAATACCTTTAAACGAGCAATTCTTGTGTATATACGTCGGGTTTAGTCAATAGTACGGACGTCAAAACAAGAACGCCCCTGGCGGCAATCAAGAGCAACTACGCATTGGCACGCTTTTTATAAGCACTTGCGTGGTGGGCAATAGGGCAGTTGAGTACTGACCGCCTTGGAGCTAAGACGTCGTAGAATCAGTGTCGATCCGTAATATTAGTAAGCAAGATTGTAACTGTAACTTGTGTCTATTTGAATAAACTCAGTGTATCGAATAATTTGTCTTCAATGTTTTTATTTTCAAGATTGTACCCACTGACTTGCCCACACATAATGTCTTAACCTAAGGGAATACATCCTGACTTCCCGATGGTTTGCATCTATCAGCTAGCCGTGATGCGACATATATATCATCTGAATCTCGGACACGGCTCCTACGATTTTCATGAAATTTTGTATACAGGGAGTTTCGGGGGCGATAAATCGATCTAGCTGAGATTAATTTAAAAAAATCGTCAATTTCTCTATTTTTACCCGACCAGAGCTCGGTTGCCCAGGTACTTATGATTAATTATGCACATCTTGCCCTTTAAACTCTACTTATGTCATAGCCCAAAAATAGCGTGAAACCAACAACATCAGAAATAGTGTGCGCGGCAAAGGAATTCTGGTGGCGCTTTTACATTGTCAACATACATTTTTATGATGTATATTTGGGTATATTTGTGAAGTTATTTCGGCCATAAACTCGGCATTAGTGTGGATCATCATTTGATTATCTTCAGTGTATTGTAATTGTTTCTTGTTTTTTTTTTTTTATGACATTTGATTATAATGTAGCAACTATACCGCAATGCGGAATACTCGAGCGTCTCTGCTGTACAAAAAATTATGCTGAAGTTTATTTTCTAACTATTTTAGTCGATAGTGATAGACGATCGTTCGCAAAGCCGTGTCACATATTTTACATCTAGTTTCAGTGCAATTAGGCGATAATGGTTCTAGATAAGATACGGGCTAAAATACTTTCTTTAATTCCTTAACTATTTAAAATAAATCATCTTCACTGTTCAGTCGTGTATCAGACCGTTTCTTATAAATTCAGAAGACGGAACAAAAAGGGGTTAACTTGTTGATGAGCTGTTTAAACGAACTTTGAATTTGTAGTTGATGTTCCGAAATCACAAAAACAGCTAAATTTTTGTTCAGTTCTAATGCAGTCGTTGTTAAAAGTCCACAAGAAATTTTAACGAATGTCGGACCAACCCACCCGACCCAAGGCATTTGTGTCTTCACTTGTTCTTTCAAGTGCACTGGTGAAGTAAAATATGCTGAAGCTGACATGTTTCAGGTATTTTAGAATATAGTGACGTTAGGAAGTGAGATCAAGGTTGAAAAATAAAAACTGGCCAAGTGCGAGTCGGACTCGCGCACTGTGGGTTCTGTACCATTATCGCAAAAAACGGCAAAAAAATCACGTTTTTTGTATGGTAGTCCCACTTAAATATTTTTTGTTATAGCGGCAACAGAAATACATTATCTGTGAAAATTTCAACTGTCGAGCTATCACGGTCGACGACGGACGAACGGACAGACAGACAGACAGACAGACACCAATATTACCAAGATCTAAAACATCACACTATTTTTAACGAACGGTTTAAAGAGCCGCACCAATTCAGGAATGAATGTGCCTAAAGAACATTTATTCCGGTAAGTCATTCATAAGCTCAGAGAACTGAGCTTGATGCTTCAATACGGAGCGCGGCCATGACCTCATTTTGCTGTCAAACATTTTTCTTGACCAAGTTTGAATTAGCATTCAGCTCAACGAGATGCGGCTAAATGTTCGGTAGGTAAGGTATTAAATATTTACCAAGAGGCTTGTGGCCTTATTACAAAGTTTTTAAAGAAATAATTTACGTTAAGGAGGGTTACGCACTGCACAGCCGTGTCCGTGATCTGTGCCAGTGCTTTGAGTTCCGAGTTCGAAATGTTGTGAATTATAACTGATTATGATGGACATAGAATTTGGTTGTAGAGCGTAAGCTTCCCTACAAAAATTACTACGGCTACTTCGGAACCGAAATTTCACGGACACGGATCGGATATAACCGCCCTAAATCTATTTGTTTTCGTTGAAGCTTGTACATTTTTGTGTGTGTCAGCTGAGGCTCTACAATAGGCATTCTAACAAAAAAAGGCGTCGGAATTATCTATATTACTATCGAAGTGTCACGTGATCAAAGCCTAATATTTTGGTATTTCAACAATTGCCATTGCTGATAAAATTACTCTTTTTTTAGGGACTCTGTTATAGTGTGTGTCACGACTCAGTGAAGCGAGTGTGAACGGCTCTGAGTCGCTCGAGGCGACGCACGGCGGAGATCAAAGAGACGACACTCGCCACGGAATAGCTTTCATAACTACATGTTTTTTTAACTTTGAGCTACTTAAGTATGGTAAACAGAAATGCTAGTTTAGAAACGACACTCGGATATAAACACTTGAGATGAGATGAGAAGACAAACAAAGAAGAAGATAAGTTTTGTGACATGATTTGGCCTATGACCATAGGCTTTTACTCGTAGTCAGATAAGGTAGGTTTATTTCAAAGCGCCCAATGCTCTTTAAGAGCCTAAATAAAGTATCACAAAACATCATACTACTAAAACAGTGGCACATATTAAATAACACGGGTGCTTACGTAAACGAAAATCGTAACATCGAACTGATCTGGTGATGAAGCTGGAAAGTAGCCACCGGAGCTCCGTAATGAAACAATATACTTTTAACGCCCTTTCATACGCTCCGGTTGGTAGCTAGCCGCTACCTACCCGGCAACGGGAGCGTATAGCATACCGGCGGTGAAGTGTATGGCCATGTACGTTAGCTTTCACACGTACAGAGCTATACATTAGCCACCGGGTACTCGGCACCGGCTACCCGGCAACCGGAGCGTGTGAAAAGGCACTTAGGCTTGTTGGCATTGTAATGAGAAGCCTTCTGGCTATAAATGATTTTCTTGGTAATATAAGGTACCAAAACTAAAAAGAGAAAACTTTTAAAGTTATTTTTCGTTTTGTAGCATTTTGTTTTGGAAGTCGGTTTAATTTTTTTGTTAAAAAGTTTTTTTCGTAACCCGAAGACTACTCCACCCGAAGCGTATTTTGATAGAATTCGAATATCAGACATGTTTTGAGTCCACATATAAAAAATAAATTGAAGATGAATATTTTTATTTCTTGCGGGTAACGAAAACTTTATTCTGCTAATACTAGCATTAATTCACGAAATTTATTACCATAACCACCTTTGTTCATATTACTTTTACAAAATGAAAGCTAAGTTTCTACATCATCCTCATTAATATTAAATAACCAAAACCAACAGAAACATAAATCTTGAGCGGCTTGAACGATATAAGAAAAAGGTTTTCACACCATAATAGTTTATAGCAAGTGTTAATCTAAAGGCTCTCACGCACAACAAAGCTCCATATCTTCTTATCTCTGTCTACACACTATAATACCGTCCCTCACTCAGATAATAGCACAATTATTATGCAATTTTTTTGCGCTCGATTTAAACAGTCCACTCTAGTATTCAGTAGATAGTAGTTTGTGACTCGATCACAGTTTTCATCTAGTCTACTGTACTCGATGATACTGCTCTGACATTCAGATTGGAGATCGGGAGCCGCAATCTGTTTATCGTCTCTACACTTGAGACAACAACTGTTTGTGGTTGTGAGCTTCTGAATAGCGCACTTATTTTGTTGTTCACTGAGTGTGACCTAAAGTTAAGTACCATCTTTACTTATATTTTAGGTTGAAAGTGCAGCTTTTCATCCCATCGTTTTGGTAAGTTCAATCAATATGAAACCAATACGTTGAGAGAGCAGTATTAAGTAACCTTTTGCTAAAAAGTCGTCATATCCCTTTCGTAAAATGGCCGTCTGAGCTGAAATCGATGATGAGGTGGAAATTAATTAGAAAATATTCATAAAAGTTATTGAAAATATCGAGACTTTTGTTAATATAATGCTGTGTTGAGATTTTATTACTGGAAGAGATGCTTTTTATTTATAAAGTGACAACAAAATCAAAAAAAATCAATTAAAATTTACATACTATTAAATACTTAAATAACAATAACTACCTATATATACACTTAAATAAAAATAAAATAAAACTACGAACGCGTATAAAAGGGCAGGGGTCATAGGGCGTCAAAAAATTCGTCCACATCGCTGTCAACGTGAAAAGTGCTCAGAACGCTGGCAGCATTATCACGTTGGATGGCAATGCTGATTCTCTGGCCAAGGAAAAGCCCAGCCTTCAGGTCACGTGAAGAGCCGAAAAAAAAAAAAGAATTACAATTGCCACATTTTATAAGAAATTCTTTCACACGTCAACCAATTTTCAAATTATCATGGTAACAAGCAAATAAACTGGCTCGTAGAATATATATATTCATACATAGTATCGTTCAGCGTATCGACGTAGCCGCTCGTAGCATTTCGCAGTAAGGTGCGGCGTAGCTGTTCGTAGCACGTCGTAGCGGTTCGTAGCACAACGCATCCGATTGCATACAAATCGCTTACCTTGCCATGTATAAACAACCATTCCGCCGACATTATCAACATTTATCACTATTAATTGCAACGTGCAATATCTTGATACAAAAAATGAAACGAAAGAAAAACGGTTTGCAAAATTAAAATACCATGTTCTATTTTTAACCGACTTACCAAAAAAAGGAGGAGGTTCTATGTTCGACATTATGTATGTTTTTTTTATGTATGTTCACCGATATCTCCGTCAATTGTGGACCGATTTTGAAAATTATTTTTTTGTTTGAAAGAGTATATTCCGAAATTGGCCCCATTTTTTTCCCGAATTTGGAGAAGATTTGATGAAGAACTTCGGAGATATACAATAGAACTCTTCAATAAATAACGGCAAATCTCTCGGGATTGCTGCAATCGCATGTCTGTTTATTGTTTATACCATTTCATAACATAACATTACGCCAGTATGCTCGAAAGGGGTATGCAGATCTCTCATTTTACCGGTTATATTCATATTTCATGTTATTCGGGTAATCTATTCTGTCGTTATAGGTACTTACTTAACTACTTCCCTATTAGGTAGGTACAACTAAAATGTGAAAAATAAAAAGCTTTTTTACAAAAAAATACCACCGACTTCCAAATAAGAAAACTAGAAAGTGAAAAATAACTTTATTTTTGGAAGTCGGTGTCCATAACTTAAAAATTTGGTACCTACCAAAGACACCAACTTCCAAATAAGAAAACTAGAAAGTGAAAAATAACTTTATTTTTGGAAGTCGGTGACATTATCTTAAAAATTTGGTACCTACCAAAGACACCAACTTCCAAAAATAAAGTTATTTTTCACTTTCTAGTTTTCTTATTTGGAAGTCGGTGGTATTTTTTTGTAAAAAAGATTTTTATAAATTTTAACGCATAAGTAATTATTGTATAAGTACTGGGGAATCAACATCATCATCTGCCTAGCCTTTTCCCAACTATATTGGGGTCGGCTTCCAGTCTAACCGGATTCAGCTGAGTACCAGTGTTTTACATGGAGCGACTGCCTATCAGACCTCCACAACCCAGTAACTGGGTAACACGGTACCCCTTGGCAAGACTGGTTTCAGTGCTCAAGCTTTTGACTACCCGTAACGACTGTTAAAGATCTTCAAATAACAGCAGGGACCAATGGCTTAACGTGCTTTCCGAGGCACGAAGGCAACTCGGAATGTTGAATTGGTCACCCATCGTCGGACCGACCTCGTCAAGCGTTGCTTAACCATGATGATCGACCCGTGCGGCTGTTATTATTTAGCCACGAGCTCCTCACTGGGGAATCAACATAAACTAGAAAATTGCCAACGACGAAATTATTAACTTAATAACCCTTGTTATGTTTCGTGTACCACATAAAAGCCTCATCATCTCGCTAATTTGTCAAATTACTACCAGCTTGTTGATCAAAGGTAGTCCCAATTGGAACGTGATTCCATTTTGTATGAAGGGCTATAATATGATTACGGAGGGTTAATGTGACCCAATATTCCGCTATCAATATTCTGAAGCACTACCCAAACATGATGCAGTTAGGAACGGTTAATACTGGGATCTGGACAGTCTGTGATATTCAATAGATTAACATTACTAAAGCCACGTTCTTAGTGCAGAATAACCTAAATATTTTGTATGAGTCAGCGACCGAAACAAGCAAAAACTTGTTACGCAAATTTTTGCTCGAAACTTTTATTTGGCCTTATTATAAACCGAGGTAAACATTGGTAATGCTGTCTATTACAAAGTGTTACATGTTTTGTGAAGCAATCTTTTTTATATTTTTTATTTGATATCATCCAAAGACTTCTCCCACTCTGGGTGAAGCGGGCAGGCGTATCAGACTTTACTGTCTAAAACCCACCCGTGTTTCTTTAGCTGCATGAGCCAGGGCCGCGGTAACTCTTTTTCAAATTTATTCGCGACCCAGACAGCACAAGTCTCGCGGTGCAGTTCTTCTACCTCAAAAAGTAGTGAGATCGAATTAAAACCTAGTCGGATATTTTTTTTAAAAAAAAGATACCTTATTAATTAGGTTACAAACAAAACAATTAACCGACTTGGATTTACTTTTACATAAAGAGTCGACATTATTGTGTTCTTCTACTGTAAAACCAAGTCGGTTATCTATCTATATATATATATATATAAAAATGAATCCCTATTTCCCTTGGTCACGGCATCACGCGTGAACGGCTGGACCGATTTCGCCAATTCTTTTTTTGTTGTGTTTGTTATTGTTAGGAAAAGGTTCTTATGAAAAAAAAATAAGAAAAAAGAAATTGGTACCTTACCTTAAGTAGGGTAGGGTAGGGTAGGTAGGGTAGGGTAGGGTAGGGTAGGGTAGGGTAGGTAGGGTAGGGTAGGGTAGGTAGGGTAGGGTAGGGTAGGTAGGGTAGGGTAGGGTAGGTAGGGTAGGTAGGGTAGGGTAGGGTAGGGTAGGTAGGGTAGGGTAGGATAGGTAGGGTAGGGTAGGGTAGGTAGGGTAGGGTAGGTAGGGTAGGGTAGGTAGGGTAGGGTAGGTAGGGTAGGCTAGGTAGGGTAGGGTAGGTAGGGTAGGGTAGGTAGGGTAGGGTAGGTAGGGTAGGGTAGGTAGGGTAGGGTAGGTAGGGTAGGGTAGGTAGGGTAGGGTAGGTAGGGTAGGGTTTTTTTTTTTTTTTTTTTTTTTCTTAACACTAATCCCCACCAACGATATTGGTGCCTTATGTGCTTAACCTCTGTCATTCCGGTCAATCTTTTATGCCTCTCGTACTTTCATTCCTCATACTAACTCTTTCTTGCATTCATCATCTTGCATTCTGTGGGTAAAAGTCCCACTTTTATTAATCTGATCTAAGGGCATAATTTATTTCTTATAAAAATAGGTAAAATACAAGTGTGCAGAGGTGCTATTAACGATGTGCAAAAGGTGCTATCAATACAATTTGAGCTAAAGTTGCTATTTATTTCAGTTTGAGCAAACAATGCTGTTTATCACAGGTATACAGTGAGCGGTTTATCACAGAAATATGTATACAATATCATATTATAATTAGGGATAAAAACACAAGCACAGTTATCAAAATTATCACAGTTATATTACACAGTTTATTAACTTAGGTACTAACACGAAGTACTGCCGGCTACACGTGCCTGTGCTGCATTCCGTGCTTACATTTAAATATCATACAAAATACTAATGAAGCACGGTGCGCTTCAGGTTTTATTCCTATGTAGGTAGGGTAGGGTAGGTAGGGTAGGGTAGGTAGGTAGGGTAGGGTAGGTAGGTAGGGTAGGGTAGGTAGGGTAGGGTAGGATATGTAGGGTAGGGTAGGATATGTAGGGTAGGGTAGGTAGGGTAGGGTAGGGTAGGTAGGGTAGGGTAGGTAGGGTAGGGTAGGTAGGGTAGGGTAGGTAGGGTAGGGTAGGTAGGGTAGGGTAGGTAGGGTAGGGTAGGTAGGGTAGGGTAGGTAGGGTAGGGTAGGTAGGGTAGGGTAGGTAGGGTAGGGTAGGTAGGGTAGGGTAGGTAGGGTAGGGTAGGTAGGGTAGGGTAGGTAGGGTAGGGTAGGTAGGGTAGGGTAGGTAGGGTAGGGTAGGTAGGGTAGGGTAGGGTAGGTAGGGTAGGGTAGGTAGGGTAGGGTAGGTAGGGTAGGGTAGGTAGGGTAGGGTAGGTAGGGTAGGGTAGGTAGGGTAGGGTAGGTAGGGTAGGGTAGGTAGGGTAGGGTAGGTAGGGTAGGGTAGGTAGGGTAGGGTAGGTAGGGTAGGGTAGGTAGGGTAGGGTAGGTAGGGTAGGGTAGGATATGTAGGGTAGGGTAGGTAGGGTAGATGAATGTTTGGTGTTTTTATGTCAAAACAAAGTTTGCCGGGTCAGCGAGTAAATTATAAATTATCCGACTTGGTTTTACATTCAATCTCACTACATTTTGAGGTAAAAGAACTGCGCCTCAACACTTGTGGTTTTTACATATCATGTTATTGATGGGCTATAATTATTATTCCGTACGTGGCTTGAATTGTATTCATATATATATATATGGACACTTATACCTCTAAATTCAGAATAATATCATTCGCATGACGGGTATCACAAACATATTTTTGACACGAAACATGTCCGGAACGTTTGAAATCCCAATCAACTGCAGTTGTCTAGCTGACTGATCGATCGGATACACTACACCGGATGCTATATGTCTTCCATCTCTACACACATACCACATCATCAGCCTATTAATGTTCCCACTGCTGGGACACAGGCCTACTCTCTGAGAGAGGGGATAGGCACGCGGGCCCAGTGCGTGTTGGTGGATGTCACATGTCTTCTAATTTTTGGTTATAGGACATGGACATGCCAGTTTCCTCACGATGTTTTCCTTCACCGTTTTTGAGAGCAGTAGTGATAAAATAATTTACACAAAGTAAAGCGTCTGCCTGGGTGCGAACCCACGACCTACAACTTGTAAGTCGCGGCCGATATCACTGGACCGCCACTGCTCTACTACTACTACTCTTTACTTAACTTCACAATTTGAGAAGAGGTGTATTTTGGATTCGAAAACTAAATGTATAGATCAGAATGTGGACAACGCAACCTAATCTGTATGATGGGGGAGGTACGTAGGTATATATGTTAATTAAATTAATATTCAATTTGTATCTTTAAAAGGAAGCTAAAGGACTTCCTGATTAAAAAAGCATATTACACTGTAAAAGAATTCCTTGAAGAAAAATAATATTTTAATATATTAAAATGATCGTGATACTTAATATAATATAATAAAAAATAGTATAAGAATTATTTGATATAAAATAAAATGTATGAATAATGATAATTAATATAATTTAATGTAAGCTGTATATATAACTGTAATATTGAGTATAATCATGTAAATGCCTTAACAGGCAACTAAGTTCTAAGAACCTACCTTATGTTTACATCTTCAAAATTCTGTACACTTAGTTCGCAATAAAGAATTTGAATTTGGATTCTTTAGGAAAGTTATGTTAATTAAAATACTATATAAAAATAAATATTTCGTATACATGGCCACCAGTTGAGAATATAAGTTCGTTTTGTGGTCATACCCTCAGGAAAATTTACTTACCTCATAATTTACCTGTTTCTAAAGAAATGGATAATTTATTCGGTCTCTCGAACCGACAAGAATAACAGCAACTTCAGCTTCGTGCATAGATAATGTATTCACTAATTGAGTAAAAGATTCGTTTTTAATTAATGGCGTTAGGTCAGACCATACTGGTCAACTAGTGTCTTTTGAGTCAGATAAAAAAAATAACCTAGCTAAATCAATTCGGTTAAGACGTCTCACTAAAAATAAATTAAATTCTTTTAATAATAATGTTTTTAGCAAACTTTGTAACGCCAGTTTTGATTCAAAAGACCCCAATATAAATTATGGCACGTTGTTTTCTACAGTTTGCCAAGAATTCAATAAAACGTGTCCTGTAAAAACAGTTAAAGTCAACAATTCCAAATCGAATTTTAGTGAATGGGCCACTGTGGGCATAAAAAAAGCCGAGATATCTTATATAATTTATATTACGAAAAAAAATTGACTTCCGATCAAGTTTTTCATACTTATGTTAGAAACTATTCCAAAATATTTAAAAGAGTATGCGCTCAAGCAAAATCTCAAATAATAATTAACAAAATTGGTGTTTCTAATAATAAAATAAAAACTGTGTGGCAAGTAATTAATAGAGAAACTGGAAAGACACAACAAAGCGATCAGAATGAGTTGTCTTTGAAAATATCTAATCAAACCATTTCTGATAAGCAAGAAGTCACTGAGACATTAGAAAATTTCTTTACCAACATTCCGTTAGAGGTTACGAAGTCTCTTCCCTCCTCATCTAAATTAGCTGAAGCTCTTCTTAAAGAAAACTTTACTAAAGACACACCAACCTTTAAATTTAAATCAATATGTATTGATACAATTAAAAACGCGTTCAAAACGACGTCCTCCGGGTCTCTAGTCAAGATGGGCGTGCCCCAAGGTTCAATTCTCGGCCCTTTCCTTTTTCTTGTTTACATTAATGATCTCCCTTTTATGATGGCCAAATTATCGGATATAATTCTATTTGCTGATGATACTTCGTTAATTTTTTAAATTGATAGGAAAGATACGGATGTCTTACAAGTCAACGAAAGTCTAATTGTTCTCTCTAAATAGTTCGCAGCTAACAATCTTTTACTGAATGCGAAAAAAACAAAATGTCTGAAGTTCTCTTTACCAAATGTACCACAACGTGACCTAAATTTAAAACTTGACTGCAAAAATCTTGAAGTTATAAAGGAAACTGTATTCTTAGGGATTACTATCGATTCAAAATTGCAGTGTGGCGCGCACATTAGAACTCTTTCGGGTCGGTTAAGTTCAGCTGCATATGCAGTAAGAAAAATAAGGCAGTTAACCGATGTAGCCACAGCTAGGTTAGTATACTATGCTTATTTCCACAGTATTATGTCTTATGGCATTCTGCTGTGGGGATCAGCAGCAGACGTTGACTCAATTTTCATCTTACAAAAGAGGGCAATCCGCGCAATCTATAAAATGAGTCCACGAGAGTCCCTCAGAGAAAAATTTAAAGAGATCGATATACTGACTCTACCTTCTCTTTATATATTGGAATGTATTTTGTATGTCCGCAAAAATCGAGGGCTTTTCAAAACTAGAAGCGATTTCCATAATTTAAATACATGCAGTAAGCATGGAATTGTAATACCCAAATTCAGATTAACGAAAACTAGCAAGTCTTTTCTTATAAACAGTATACGCTTTTATAACAAGTTGCCAAAGTCAGTTATAAAATTGACCGATGGAAAGTTCAAAAACTACATCAAACGTGTCCTTATTAAAAAAGCATATTATAAAATCAAGGACTACGTTGAAGATAAAAATTTTAGCTCCTTCTGCGCATGCGGCTTCTCTGGTAACTCATAAATGGCACAAATATGTGGATGTCTCTAACTATTCTCAATCTCATTTTTACTTTTTTTCCTTCTTTTAATTAGACTTTTTACAATGATTTCAATAATCTTAATAGCCCTTTGCTATGAATAGTTACAGCACTGATAACAACATTTGTGCCACATGTTAAATTTAGTCTTGGTATATATTTTTATTTATTTTTTCCTTTATATAGATTCTTTTACTGATTGTTTTGTGAATGTGTGAACATTGTAGGCCTTCTAGATTTCTAGACGCTTGTTAACATTTGTTAACTCTCTCGTTTATACAATTTTGTTTTAGTTTCTTACGACTTATTGTCGGGCCTACGTTGTCCCCCCATATCTAAGCACTAATGGTTTGTTTTTACAATATTTACATGTTAACATGTAAATATTGTAAAAACAAACCAATTTTTTTAAAAGAGTAACCGTGGAGTTTCTTGCCGGTTCTTCTCCACAGGAAACGACCAACCCGAACCGTGCACCTTTTGTCGACGTTTTATAAGTGCCCATGTAGGCCTATGTGAAATAATAAACATTTGATTTTGATTTCTCCTAAAATTGTGTAAGTTGAATGTGGATGAAAAAGTCATCCGTGGATTATTCTTTATCTCTCAAGAGCCTTTTAGAGTTTAAGTTATTGTTAAGCTGAACAGGATGGGGTTGGAATAGCAGAATACTTAGATTCAACTGAAGCCTATTATTTTTAGATAAAAGCTTTACAAAGCCTTGATTAGACAACAAATAAATACAATGTGTGTAGAGATCAATGAAGTCGTTTATATTAATGTTGTGTTCGGTTCAAATTTGTTACGATTAAACAGATATTTATATGAAACATCCAGGATAATCTGAATGCGGAATACCTATGTACGACAGATATAAATTAATAGGTAAATTGTGTTGGTAGAGCAATTATATTTACTCCGTACTAAAATTGGTATAACACGATCAAATCTGGCAACCATAAACTTGTCAATACACGAAATTTTGAGGTTGCATAAATAAGTTGATTTAAATAAACTTTTACCTTAATCAATCTGTTGTATAAAGCAATCTGTTGTATGTTGATACAATATCATTATGTAATTACTTTCCTACCCTTTAAAACTAAAATTTACTTAGCTCAAACTTTGATTCAGCCGATCATAGATTACGCTGATGCCTGCTATCTGGATGCCACCGAGGAGCTCTTAAATAAGCTTGAGCGCTTGCAAAACTTGTGCATCCGTTTTGTTTTTGGTCTGAGGAAATACGATCATGTCTCTCAGTTCCGCAAGGATCTCAAGTGGCTCCCTATCCGTCTTCGCAGGAACACTCGCATATTATGTCTCCTTTTTAACATCCTTTTTAACCCTGCATACCCTAGCTACCTGCGCGATCGTTTTACGTTTACTCGCCCTGCCGATGCTCTTTGTAGATCCCGCCTTAAACTTCATCTCAATTTCCCATCCCATAAAACTCATTTCTATTCCCACTCCTTCTCTGTCCATGCAGTACGATTGTGGAACTCACTTCCACCTAAAATACGTGACTCTCAAAATGTATCTCTGTTCAAAAAACGAGTCAAAGAACATTATCTCTCTACCATATTGTAATTTTGTATATTATATGTATGTATATATATATATATATTTTTATCTTCTAATACTTATATTTAGTTAATGTATGTGTAATTTATATATAATTAGTTAAGTTATTATAGTCTATTTTAGGTTTCCTTACTTCTTTCTACACACTGTGTCTTCGTCTATCATCCAACTTTCCTGTCGCAGGTCTGCTGGAAGAAATTTCTATTGAAATAAGCAGTACCTTTGTGCTCTTCTATCTGTATTCTTTCTTTTCTCTGTAAAGTGTTTTGTGTGTACATAAATAAATAAATAAATAAAAAAAAAATACTTAGTCACTAACATTTAAGTTCTAATATTCAATGGTTTCGAGGAACTATGACTCCTGAGATACAAGTATCTTTTTACTTAGTTCAGGAGTCAGCTGTTCAACCTGATTCTGACCACCTTTTGTACAAATGTTTTTGTGTATAATGTACATTATTCGAGTAATGTGTCATGTAGTTTAGAGTCATTCAAAATATTAAAACGACAATTCCAAAGAAGACGAAGTTATGTTTTTGGAATATATTCAATAACAGAAAGTTGAAAGCTTACATTTTTCATCGAGTTTATCCACGAAAATTTATATGTGATCATTTCGCACCGACACTCGTATATTAAAGTTCAGCCAGTAGCGAAGGTGTGAGGAATGCAATATTGATGCTTCGGGGAATTTTAGAATTTGATATCTGCATCCAATATTTGGATTCAAAGGAAAAATACATGTAAAATACAGACGCATAAAAGCTGAAAATGATGAACACTTAAATAGTAAGGGTCAATGTTCAATATATTCTAATATGAGACAAGTGAGAATAAATTAAAAAAATAAACAAAAAAAATGGTACAGCAAGCTGTGTGCTGTAGTTTTCTGAACACAAATAATATTGTATAGTCAGCCATAAATAAGGTCATAGCTATAGTAAGGTCCCGAAAAGTTTGTTAGATTAACGACGATTAATCTTGAAAGGGGTTTTAGCAAGTTTTGACGTTATAATAGTTGTGGATTTGAATGTAATGATGGTCTAAATGTAAAAACGAACGACATTTGTGAACCTAACTTGAATGAGTTGCGTTTTTAAATTTAGACCGTCATTACATTCAAACCCACAACTATTATAACGTCAAAACTTGCTAAAACCTCTTGAATTTATTTATTTATTGATTTTTGGAAATTCTACCCCTAAGAAGGTGAAAAGGTAGAAATTTGTTGGGTTATATATTTGAAACTTGGCATAAATACTAACCTAAGTAAATAGTAAAGGTTTTTCAAAACTTCTCCTAAAAGACGATTTAGGGGTATTAAAGATTTTTGAAGAATTTTACTGTACAGGGCTTCCTTTTATGATTTAAGGGAGCACTAAGAAGGGATTTTTGGCAATTCAACCTGTGAAACTAATAAGTCATCTGTAGGATAAAATACGGATCACGCAAACGAAGTCGCGGGCGAAGTGCAAGTAATTTTATAAAAGCTGTAAGTTTCTCTGTGTATGTACCCAATACAGGTAAGAACAATACCGAATATAAAGTTTGAATCCATTTTCTCGATTGCCGGTATAAAATCAGGTAACCCCGTATGTACTATATATACGGATTTATCTTATTTAAGTAAATTATTGACTGTTTTGATTGTATATTACATTTTCAGTTTTCCACGTAGGTATCTATTTTTTTTAGTGTTCCACATGATTTTTGTCAGTTTTTTACCGAATGAACTTTTTCAATTGAAATAAAAATCCTGATCCCATTCAGCGCACATAGAATATTTCAGTAAAATTGTCGACGAGTGTGGCTGTAAAATCTTATAACTATGTTAAATTTTTTGACGTAAGTAACAAGGGCAGAATTATGTCTTGTATGATACTGCGATAAAACCCAGTCTCTTACATAATACCAGATTTCCTGAAGAATCTCTCTTTTTATGAAAATATCAGATTCAAATAGCATTACAATCTATTATGCGTTAAATAAACTGGACACCTAAGATTTGTTTGTTAAAATAACTCGTAACTGGGTTGGATTCAAATAATCTTATGAACTACTAGATTTTGCCCGCTTCGTTCTTGTGCCTTACCCCGCAGGACACTCAGTGATAATGTAGCTTTCTACTGGTGAAAGAATTTTCGAGATCGGTTCAGTAATTCCAGAGATTTCTTCCTACAAACAAACTTACAAACTTTACCTCTATTAAGTATAGATTAAAACTAATAAAAAAAGTTTTGTATTGATATTTACAATCTTAACATACAATGCCACCACCGTAGTGTGTTAAAGATAACAGCTCCGTACCATATAATTGCAAACTCATCCATGAAAGCTCATCCGTTTTAAGTTTGACCTCACTTTAATTATCCGCCAACTTTTTCCCTCTCGGCCGTTTCCTTGCGCATTAAACTGACAAAGGTCTCACAGAAGGCAGCTTCACCCCTGTCACACCAACACAAAAATAGAAAAACTGAAATAGAAAACTATTTTTTTTAGTTGCGTTTAGCTTATTATGACATTGAGGTTACCATTACTGTTGTGTTTTTTTTTCGTGTAACCTTACCTAACCTCAACTATATACTTTTCGTTTCTCTTACCACTAAAAACCAGAAAAAGCCGGCGTTAAATAAAATATTCAGTTGGTTCCTGCATAAACAAGTAAGACCAAGTGAGAGCTAACAGAAGCTGATATTCAAAGCCGTGAACTAACAGAACAAAAAGCAGCTAAACCTAGACTATTGTGGTCCGCATCGGTTGTCAGTGTACTTGACTCCATTTGCCAGGCTCTGTTCTCGAGTACTGTTTGCTTACACTTGGTCTCCGAGTGGTTTTCTCAGGATTTACAATCAAACCTCGATGTTTGGGTGAAATAATGCAAAAGAACTTCTGTTCTATCTTTTGATTTAGCACAAAAATAAAACTATAAGACAATTACCGTGTCATATTTAACTGAGAACTCATCATCAGAATCATTATCAGCCTTTTAATGTTCCCACTGCTGGGACACAGGCCTCGTCTCTGTGGAGAATGGGCCGTAATCCACCACGCGGGCCCAGTACGGGTTAGTGAATGTAACATGTCTTTTTGGTTCTAGGACATGCTAGTTTCCTCACGATGTTTTCCTTTACCGTTTTGAGAGCAGTGGTGATGAAATAATTTGCACAAAATAAAGTGCCTACCGACCTACAACTTTTAAGTCGCGGCCGTTACCACTGGGCCAACACTGCTCTCTACTAACAGAGGACTAACCTTTTCTTATTATTTAACCAGAGGATACTAAATATATAATTAAAATAACTCAAGTCATGAAATGGATATTTGTAAGGGGTAAATTAGTTTGAATTGTTTGTTCTTCTACAAGTGCAAGTTCTACAATATTAATAACGCCAATCAAAACTTTTCGTGTTTGCAAAAGTAATGAATGCCCGCACTCGCAAACTGCATAGGTACAGACGTCATCTGTGTTACTACTATGTAATTATTTATAGTATGCAAACAACAAAACAAAAAAATAATAATACAACTACAACACAATATTATTAAAACAGGAGTATATCTCTTAAATAGGAAGTTGTTCGTATATATTCATCACTTGTTTTTGCGCCCTAGTGGCATTTTTATTAGCGATGTAATCCCCTAACTTATAATATGCTTGCCTGCATAGTGTGCGTTTTATACAAGTTTTAAAGGGGACAGGAAATCCTGGGTCCAGCACTGAACTAGTTGAAATGTGTATTAAAAATCCGTTATATTTTTCTAAAGGAAATCACAGAATACAGTACCATGTTGCTATCTAGGCAGCGAGAGGAAGATAAACTAAGTTATGAAACTAAATAATCGGTTAAGTACATGCCTGAATTCTTAGTAAATGATAATTAATAAATCGGTAAAATATGAAACTTGAGGGAAAAGTGCTTATCAATTGTTTGGTGGAATCGATTCATAGCAAATTGAGTTCCTTTATTTTTTCTTCTGTTGGCAACACTGATCACCGACTGATAGATGACAGGCAGAAAAAAACCGGCACTCGTTCGTTTTCTTTCGTTCTGTGTGCGCATGTATTTTCCATGTTTTATTGTAAAACCCCACGACCTCGGCTTTGCATACTTTAAAGGACTATTTGACGGATCTTGCTATTTTTAATTAGCTGGCTCTATCTCTCTAAGACTGTGTTAGAAGCGTTGGAGAAGTCAATTAACACTAAAGTAGTAACTTTAATGTCATCTATTCCCCGTCTTTTATCGTCAGTCACTCTAAGGAGTGCTGAAACGTTACTGTGCCCGGGCCTGAAACCAGCTTAAAATGCGCTGATGAGGAAGTTGTAGTAAATAAAATATTACGCTCCCTTTTTTATAACTAGATATTTAAAAAAACAGATGCTATCAGTCTAAATCCTATCATGATTAGATCCTGACTTCATAGTGCAATCCTTTTTGTTATTACTGGAGTACTTCGAAGTCAAGACAAATTCAAACATATTTATTTCAATTAGGCCATTAAGTGGCAGCGGTTTTGAACGTCAACAATTAAAATTAACAAGTAATAATAATTGAATCTACCGTCCATTCGGAAAAGTAGCTTGTTATGGAGAAAAAGGGACAAGAAACTCCATACTTACTTTTTAATTATAATAATTGAGAATGCAGCAATCACGAGAGATTTACCTTCATTTATTGAAGAGTTCTATTGTATATCTCCGAAGTTCTTCATCAGATCCTCAGCAAGTTTAAATGGGACCACCTAGAAAGTATATCCTTTCATACACAAGAGAATTTTCCAAATTGGTTTAGGCATTTTTGTGTAAATAGGGGAATATACATAAAAAAGATTCTGACGAATTGAGAACCTCCTCCTTTTTTAACCGACTTGCCGAAGTTGGTTTCTTTGGTACCTATTGTTTTTCATTTATTGACACAGACTTCGAAAAACAAAGTTATTTTTCTCTTTGTAGTGTTTTGCTATAGAAGTCGGTATTTTTTTGTAAAAAATGTTTTTTTTTTAAGTCAGTTCAAAATACGAACTTTTGAACGATAATGCTACAAGTAAACAATACTAAAATTAACTTACTAGAAAATAACTCTAACAGTATCAAGATATTGGATCTTTTCTAAGACTTTAAAGTGGTAAACGAAAAACTCCAATCGTTACTTCCCTTACAAAGGAAATGCAAGAATTCACGTTGATATTTGATATTCAAAGCTCTTCCACGAGTAACATATTATCATATCTAACACTTTCACGCGTACTTGCTCATATTATCTGCAATAAGAATGTGAGTGAGTTTATTTCAATGTGGGGTGCGCCACTTAACTGTGACGTCATCCTGCAGGTTATGTGTTGCCTCATATTTGTATGTGACAAGCTCATTTGTTGTACCTATTGTGTAGCGAATTGAATTTATAATATGTAATGTTGAGTATTCAAATGTATAAATATCAGCCTTTTTATAAACATTAACACTTAATCCTTTAATACTATTCATTTACCATTTTAATACATTTTTCATTTATTTTTGTTCACTGGCGGATATGGAGTAAAAAGAACATTTTATATGTGTAAATAGCGTTCATCAACATCAATTTTCTAAAGTTAGTACTTAGTGAGTACCTTCAAGTTCATTGAATGACTTCAGGCAAATGTCCTTATTAGTACAATACATTGAGAACGGCTTACTGTCAGAAGCTAGCAGACACAATAAAATATCTGTTTTGTTCGAAGTTTGACTTACGATTCCAAATAAAAATCAACGTATTTTGTAAAGGGTAGTGACTAGTGGAGCGAGATAAAATTGTTTACCAAAGAATTAGTTCATCAAAATTTAATATACAGCTGTTGCTTCGCCTTTAGTTTCGATCGTTGTATTTTTTTTAAACGCAAAAAGCTTTAAGTATTTTTTAACTCAGAATGGTATTATTTAAAGTAAAAAGACTCGTTCTTAAAAAAATCTCGTCTGTGTTACATATTATTATATACTTATATAGGTGTTAACCCGATCACCTTTCCTTTTGTTCACATCCCCAGAGGTATAAAGTGATCCATTCTTTGTACTTCCAACTGAGAGCATCTCTAGAGGATTTCGTACGAGTTGTTTACACCGTTACATGCCTACCGTGATTTTAATATCTTCTGCTGTGTATTATGTAACAAGGACTTTTAAATGAACACACAATGTACTTTGTGTTATTTGACACTTTTCCTCTATCCGTCCGTCTGTTTGTGAATGTGGTATCCATTGTCTATTTTTTAATCAATTCAGTAAATGTTAACTAAAATAATTCGTTACCTCGTCACAAATTATATAACCCACCATTTCTACATCACATCCATCGAAATTCAATAATACAGCGTTCGGTTAGTTTCCACTTGATTTAACTCGTCCACAATAGTCACTTTTGTAACCATGCACCTGACATGTGGAAATCCCCTCAGATCTCATTTTGTAAGCTCCTACGTAGAATTCATTTCATTTCCGTTCCTAGTAAAATATTTTTGAACAATTTGCCTTTTTAAAGCTATAAAAAGAAAGGAATCCACTTATTTAACATTCTTACTTTACCCAAACGAATAAAATGAAACTCGAGAATAGTGAATGTAGCGGATGTCATTATTGAGTAGGATGTATGTACCTACCACAATGAGCATCGGGCAGTAGGGCAACAGCGCAGGGTTTTATATCACACAAAAAAAAAAACTGCGTTGTGCAGAAAATGCATAGGACCCTCCTTGAAATGTCTGCGGATATTTTATGGCATATTATAATATGTCTATGGATAAAAGCATTGATCCGGCACATAATAAATTAGTAACGTAATGCGCACTCAAGAGCACGCATACATCGCTTGTAAAACATAATATCTGAAACGTCTTCATATATTAAATATTCAGTTCATATGAAGATGAAGAAGCTTCGTTAAACTTTTTTACTTGCAATTTCGCTCACAAATCGCCTATTATACTCGAAGCTTCAATTCATGAATCAACACTTAATTTTCTTTTTATCGACTTCTGCCTTATTTAGACATTTAAGACATTATTTTTCTTAGAAAAAGTTCGTTTGTCTATTTTGTTGCTTACGATGTGTGGAGTTGTGGACCATCAATACCAATAGCTAGCTAGTGGCAATGTTATGAAATGATGTAGGCGAAGCTAATTATGGTATTCCTCCAGCCTTTTTAAAACGTAGATAGCCGCAAAATTACTATACTGCAGTTAGTATGTCATGACTGCAGTATGAAAATTTGATACCAGGCCAAATATCCTCCCCCCCCCCTCCTTGCATCGTGTTCCTCATTATTGAGGGTCGTGATTCCCCGGTCTTCGTGGAAACAACTTCTCCTTCACCAACTTGCGCCATCTGCTTCTGTCTTTGGCGTCGTGGAGAGCATCGTGCAGCCTGGTATTTAGCGATGTGCGGACTTGGTTTGACCATCTGATTGGACTTCGACCTCTCGGGCGTGTCCCTTCGATCTTGCCAGTAACCATCAGCTGTTCGAGGTTGTGTCCGTCCTTCCTGGCAATGTGACCAAAAAACTCCGGAATCCTACGAAGGCAGACCGTGGACAGTCTGATATTTAGGTTTAGTTCCCGGATGATAGATTCATTGGTGCGATAGGCAGTCCAGGGGATTTGCAACATCTTCCTCCAGCACCACATCTCAAAAGCATCGATTCGGTCACGGTCGGCCTTCTTCAGAGTCCACGTCTCGGACCCGTAACTGAAGATGGAGAACACCAGGGAGTTGACCAGGCCAAATATAATGAAAATTAAATCCTCTCATATGCAATAGATGCAAATGTGTGGTATTACTAACCCGTTGCACAACCGCATCAAGATCAAAATTCCAATAATAAACCGCGATTGCTGCTACATATTAATGTCTGTAGAGACTTGCAATATCCGGTGCTCTTGTCAACGACGACGTTAGCGTGCTTTTAAAATCACGTGGTTTTATGTGAACTTACCACACACGAATTAACAAGGCTTTCCCTAGTTAAACACAAAGCCTAAACACTTCTAATATTCACCTTGTAATACCAGTTACGAAGAAGAATCTGACCAAGAGATTAATAAATAAATCGCCGCGACCGCCTCCAACAATATTAATTATCACCGTAGAGCGCCGTTATACAGCCTTTTCGGCATCCAGCTTGTTCGGGAGGCTGAAAATGGTCAAACCTGCATGCGAGACGATTCGTGATGACGTTGAGAACAACCGGTTTGGCGGATACGATCGTTGGTCTTCAGTTTCGTGAGGTGGCTACTTGCATGTTCAAAACTACATAAGAATACCTGAATAATGGTTACATAAATCACGTGAAGATAAATAAATGTCTGGTGTGACAGATGCGTCTTATAGCTGCCGTGAGTGAGAAAACTTAGTAATTATTAGACAAGTTGGGTGATGGCGGACAAGGTAACAGACCTCACATAGGGGCTGAGTTATGAGAATGGAATAAGTTTAAAGTACACGAACCTAGTAATTCCTTAATTTTCCGCTGTGTTAGAGTCGATTTCTTCTCAGAATACAGCCTTTTGTGAAGACTGTGCATAGATGGACCAACTTTTGCTATTAATAAATTCTTCTTCTCTTGTTCATATTGAATTCAAATTTTGTCTCACTATTCCCAAATTTTGTCTGAACAGTATGGAAGTAAATATTTGCTGACGTCGACAAGATGTCCCAAATCGTGGTTCCTATGATTCAAACATATGATTCAACAGGCATCAAGAGTTTTCATTTTCACTAGAACTTTCATGTGTTCAGTGAACACTGATAAATACTACTAATACTTGAGGACACAGCGATCTCCAAAAAGCCAATGACATTCATCTATAGAAATCTAATTAATTACCGCTACCTCGGTAACACGCGATGACTTAGTTACTACCTATATATAGGTGACATATCCATTGCACCTCTCCCTCACGTTGATATAATGAACGTCTTTAATACCACGTAATGTTCGCGTCGCACTCCGAGTTACCTTCACCGCCTCTATGATTAAGCTCCACTGCGACAAATTGATTAGCTCAGTTCAGTCAGCATAGATCCAGATAATTGAGGAAAATGAATAAAAGACGGAAAAACAAGATCCAATTAATTATGAAAACAGTGTTTTTATGTGTGATGTTATATTACATGCAATGAAAAATTCACTGTGGCTAAACTAGGTACAGATGTGATGGAATGTTTTATTTCGTTTAAGTTCACTTAAGAACTTACCTCTTTTTGGATTACAAAGTAACACATTCGTATAAACAAGTTTATCCAAGTAATAAAACCGTGTCGGGCCACGCGCAGTAATAGGGTTCCGAATTTGCATAATAATGCGGACTAAGAAGAGGGTTTTGTTGTTGTTACATGAACATTAAAACGGTTTCAGCGGCACACGTCTAAAAACGGTGATGATTTTTTTTTAAATCTATATGCTCGCGTTTGACCACTATCTCGCCTGATGGTAAGCGATGATGTGGTCTACGGTGAAGAAAGAAAGAAAAGAAAGAAAGAAAACACATTTATTTGACACAAGCCAGAGCACATAAAATATACATTAAAAAAAAAAAAAAAAACTTAGATTAAGCGACAATAATATAAAACAAAATAAAAGTGTTTATATCAATCACAATATTCTGTGTGTCCCACGGCTGCGCCAAATAGGACCAGTTCAGCAAAATCAGTAGTATCGTGTGAGCACGCATTAGCACAGTACGCTTACGCTAAAAAAATAGATCGTCAACCTTTTAACGATTCCATAAAGTTGAACTTATATTATTACTAATAATTATTTTGGTCACGATGAAGAAGTATGCAATTTGCAATGATCAGTTTAACGACGGGGTGCAATGTGGAAGCTGCAAGAAGTTCCTGGATTTCTCTTGTTCGGGCGTGTCTGAGGCGGGTTGGAGAAAATTGGGACCTGACCGAAGAGCGCAATGGAAATGTCCTGCTTGTAAATCGTCGTCTGCTCCGCTTTCACCGCAACCTTCTGCTTCGTTAGATACAGTACTGGGAGAGATTCGCGAGATGAAGCAGCAGCTGCAGAGCTTACCAACCCTAGTCAGCGACATAAGGTCGATTAAAGATGAGTTGACAGAGCTTAAGAAAAGTTGTGATTTTTCTAGTGGTAGACTCGATGAATTCGATACCAGACTTGCTGACCTAGAGAAAAAAACCTGCGAGTTTGAGAAGCTTAAAGACACTGTCTCTTCATTGCAAACAGAATTAGCCTCAACAAGGCTTGAGCTTTCTTCGTTTGATCAGCGATCCAGGCTAAATAATGTGGAGATTAAGGGTGTCCCCCTAAAGAAGGATGGGAACTTATTCTCAATTGTTGACGCCATCGGCAGCAAAATCAATTACAAGTGTCCTAATGCCCAGATTAATTACATTTCGAGGGTGCCTATACATAATTCCAAGGAAAAATTAGTGATAGTGAGCTTCCTTAACAGGTATATCAAAGAAGATTTCATTGCGGCTGCACGTACTAATAAGGACCTCTCCACCTCCGACTTAGGTTTTCTGGGAGCGCCACAACGTATTTATGTTAACGACCATCTAAGTGTGGAATCCAAAAAGCTTCTGAATTTAACTAAAATCGTCGCTAGAGAGAAACGCTATGAATTCGTTTGGGTGAAACATGGTAAAATTCATGTGCGCAAGGATGTTAATTGCAAAACACTTATAATAAGAAAGGAATTTGATTTAAACAAAATTGTTTAAACCGCTTCTATTTACATCTAAGATTAATTTGTTGCTTTTCTGCTTTTAAAATGTCTCGAAGATTACACATCAATTGCTATTTGTTTTGCTTTTGTAAAAGGTTTAGCACCTCGGCACTGCTAATGAGCTTCTATTGTGTTCCTTATCGCGCTGTTCGTCTTCGAGTTCTAATACTTAACTACACATTTGTCTCGCTTACGCATATGCGTATGATATGTTGTTGCTTGCTTGCTCGCACAGTCATGTCCTGCCTACCATCGGATGATTTTTACATTTTTGTTAACTTAACTTATTTTTACCCACATTATAAACTCATACCTCTTTTATGCGTAACTAATAATCGTATCGAAATGAATTGGCGTATTTTATTATTCTGTTTTGTTGTTGAAGCTTATTCAATTATTGATGGATATATGTGCAATGCCTAACAACAGTGAACAGCGTCTTACTGTCTTTTACCAGAACGTAAGGGGATTGCGAACAAAGACAGACTCGTTCTATTGTCAGGTTTTACTGAATTCCTATGATGTTATTGTTTTGACGGAGACGTGGTTAATAGATGGCATGTTAAACTCAGAGTTGTTTGATGATCGTTATTTAGTGTGGCGCCGTGATCGGGATTATGCTATGACTGGACAAACGAGAGGTGGTGGTGTGCTTATAGCGACGCGTAGGGAGTTACCTGTCACTCCACAACCGCTCCTACACTCCTCGGCGGAGGATCTCTGGATCAAATTACGGCTTAAAAATTCGAAATCACGAGAATACGTAAACTTATATATTTGCACTGTTTACTTGTGTAAACAAAACAAAGGATTTTCGTTTTCGGAACAGCTGAATAACTTCATGTCCAAATTGAACCCCACAGCTCTGAATAAAACTTCAGATGTGTTTTTAGTTTTAGGTGATTTTAATATGAGTGGAATCTCGTGGGCTTCATCTAATAACCTTTCGTTAGTCCCAGTGAACCCCGCCACTAGTGACGAATGTTTGTTTGCGGACGAGTTATGTACGCTGGACTTTGGACAGTATAATGGGGTAGCTAATGGATACGGGAAACTGTTAGACTTAGTCCTCTCAAATAAGTTAGCCTGTGTTAGTGAGTGTGTTAACCCTCTAGTGACTATTGATCCCTATCATCCTGCGTTGTTAATCAATATTGACATCTTTGAAATACCACCCCTTGACCATTGACCGCGGTTGCGATATATCTATAGCAAAGGCGATTTTGATTCTATAAATAACGAGATTACTGGTACTAACTTGGAACATGAGTTTTCAATCCGATCACTGGATGAGTCGGTTGAGTATTTTATAGACATTATAAAACAGTTTCAAAACAAGTATATACCACAAAAACTAGTAAGTAATAAAAAATACCCAGTCTGGTACAGTTCATCACTAATCAAAACAATTAAAGAAAAATATAAATATCTAAAAAAATTCAAGACGTATGGCAATAAATCTGACGAGTTAACTTTTAAATATTTACGTGACAGAGTCAAGACTATGGAAGCTTCATGTTACAAATGTTATCTTAATCAAACTGAAAAATCCATTAAAGATAACCCTAAACACTTTTGGAGCTTTGTCAAAAATCGCTACAACTCAAATACTATACCTAATACATTAAATTATAACGATGAATCATTGCACACTGGAGATTCTATTTGTGAGGCATTTTCGTCTTATTTCAAGTCGACTTTCCTCAACCCCACTTCATCTAATACTCCCAGTCCAACTCCTGCTTTCCTTTTCGATACAAACAGAACTTCATCTGACATTTGTCACATAGAAGTGAATGTTGATGCTGTGACCGTTTTACTTCGTAACTTGGATCCGACTAAAGGTGCTGGCCCTGACAATATATCGTCTAAATTTATGATTAAATGCGCACCTTCCATTGCCCTACCTATCTCAATTTTGTTTTCCAAGTCTTTGACTCAGGGTGTTGTCCCCAAAGTATGGAAATCTGCTTTTATTACGCCCGTACATAAAAAGGGGGCTAAAACAGAGATCACTAATTATAGGCCTATATCCAAGCTGTGCATTATAGCTAAAATATTTGAGAGGATTGTCTATAACCAGTTATATTCCGCCCTTGCTAGCTCATTGAGCTCCTTTCAGCACGGATTTTTAAAAGGACGGTCTACCACTTCTAACTTGATTTTGTTTAATGATTTCATTACGGATGCTATGGATAACGGTAAGCAGGTCGATGTGGTATACACAGATTATAGCAAGGCATTTGATCGGATCGATCACGATACCCTGATAAAGAAGCTAAGCTACATGGGCATCCGTGGGGACCTCTTGAGGTGGTTCTCTTCTTAAGTTGCTAACAGATCACAAGCAGTAGTACTCAATAACTATATGTCTAGTTGGGTAAACGTGCACAGCGGAGTGCCTCAGGGTTCGTTGCTCGGCCCTTTTTTGTTTGTAGTCTGTGTGAATGACATCTATCAGTGCCTCCATTCATCCAAACTTCTTTGCTTTGCTGATGACATGAAAATCTTTGCCACTATTTCAACGCTCGAAGATAGTCTAGCACTTCAGGCTGATTTATGTCGGCTTGAGGAGTACTGTCGGGCTAATAAACTTGATCTGAACCCATCCAAGTGTTCGGTGATCACTTACACTAGAAAACGTGCAGTCATAGCCACTACTTATACTTTGGCGGGCCAGATCTTGCCAAGGTGTAATACTATTCGAGACTTGGGCTTCTATCAAGACAGTAAGTTAATTATTTTCGACACACACATTGATGCAATTGTCAAAAAAGCTTCTAAACTTCTTGGGTTTGTAATGCGTCTCTCTAAGTGTTTTACAGATGCTAAAACGCTTAAAATATTGTATTGCACTTTTGTAAGAAGTCAGTTAGAGTATGCGTCTCAGATATGGAATCCACGTTATCGTAAATACATTGACCGCATTGAAAACATCCAAAGACGTTTCATAAAATATCTTTGCTTTCATCAAAAGATTCCATATCAGTCAACCAATTATCTTGGACTCTGTAAGAAGTATCATCTGCTACCACTGGTAGATCGACGTAAGATTGCTGACTGTTTATTCTTGTTGAAAATCCTCAATAACAACATTGATAACGCTGAATGATTGTCAAAATTTTATTTCAATGTGCCATGTAAAACATTTCGGTTTAATCCACCCATACGTGTACCTCATACTTCTTCGAACTATAGGCGGAACAGTTATATTGTGCGTGCAAGTAGAGACTTCAATGAAATATGCAAGGAATATGATTTGGATCCATTCACAGTCAGTGTAAATTCAGCCAGAAGGTGCTTAAGGCTCAAATTTTTCAAGTAGTGGTAAAATCAAAATCAAATCAAATAATTTATTTGCATAATACATGTTAAAAAGGTGTTACATGTAAAAAAAGTACATTGTATTATAACCTAATAAGGTGTGCAAATTATAGTTAGGTACAATACATTTTAAAATGGAGTTACAATAGAAAAATAGAAATGTCAAATTAAAAAATGTCAAATAAAAAATGAAAAACATTGAATTTAAAATATGTCATATTATTATACACAACTCAAATCAAACAATAAAAAAAAATATAAAAATCAAATAATCAATAATAAATAATAATAATCAGTCATTTTTCATTTAAATAATCATTAATTGAATAATAACATTTTGCAACTAGGAATTCATGCAAACATAATTTGAAATGGTACATTTTGTGTAGGTTGGTAGGTTATATTGATTGTTTCTGTTTTTATTAATTTATTATTTTCTTTCTCATCAGTCATATAATTGCAAGCCAAGTATATATATTGCTTCTTACTTTAATTAAAGCTGTGAGATTTTTGTTTTTGTGCTCACACTATAAATTATTATTATAAGTCTATACGTGAGGATTTGTAATTGGCTTTCTGTTGACTATGGTTTCCTTTTTGTCTGTATTTATTAGCTGTAAGTCTTCCATGTACTAAAATAAATAAATAAAATAAATAAAATGTCGGGCAACTAATGCCGACGCTGGTTTTCAACTGTACGCGCAGTAAAAGGGTTCCGAAGTTGCATAATAATGCGGACTAAAAAGAGGGTTTTGTTGTTGTTACATGAACATTAGAACGGTTTCACAAAGTCTAAAAACGGGCCCACATAGGATGATGTCTTTTTTTTATCTATATTCTCGCGTTTGATCACTATCTCGCCTGCTGATAAGCGATGATGTGGTCTACGGTGAAGCACGCTTGCCTAGATGTAACCTATTCACTCTTGACTTAAACTAAATAATGACTAACTGGTAACTAAAGAAGGAGTTATAAAATCCAACTTCGCTACTGATTAGAAAAATATTATCCATTTGAGTACCACCGCGGGTGCGAAATGCGAAAGGAGCCGATACGAGCGCGCGTTAGAGCCACGGGAAGTTGTATGGTTCATTCCTGGATCCTTGCGCTCACGCTCCTTATTTATTTATCTTTCGAAATTTTAAAAATTTCGTATGTATTCACCTCTAATCTGCGGTATTCAATATTTCGTTCTGGAAAGTTTTACGCTACTCAATTAGTGATGTAATCGGGTCGAATATTGACTTTATAGATGGATATCGACAAAAGAAAATAAATAATTTGCTTGGCAATCGAATCTAATTTGACTTTAGATTACAAAACGTCGAAAATATTTCTGCAATAACACAAAATAGACTTCCCCGCGCGCATGCTCCGTATGGACTACGGACCGGTACTGCCAATGACTCCGGCCATTCTAATGCGTTATTCAAGTTTAAATATTATTCATTTAGAAATCATGATTATTAAGGATGTTATGATTTTATATTTGTATATTTTTACATGGTTCATAAGCATACATTTACTATCTATTTTACACAGCTAACAACGTTATTTAGGTAATTTTTCAATGGCATTTGTACAACAATTTTACTGTGCCAAGTACATTAATTAAGTTGGTCGACTATTACTCGTTAACTTGTAAAGCCTACTTATCTTTGATAGTTTTCCTTTTAATTTCGTTATATTTACTACTGCCGTGAATTATTTCGCATAGCCAAGAGCAACCTTTTCGCTGTCAAGGGGGGGGGGGGGCCTTGAATTTACCATAAATTTGCAATTTACAGCTTAATTTTGGGATTAAGTTTGTTCAAGTCTAGCATCAAATCATAGCCAATGCTAAAGTAGCTTCAATGTAAATATATTTCGTAAAACGTATTTTCTGGATGTTATTCCCTTGGCGGAACTACATAACGTCACTTATAAATAAAAGTGCTATCCTTTTGAACCCCGTGTTTATCAATAAATATTTGAGGGATCTATCAGTCGAAAGCTTTCATCTGTTTTGCTATGCATAAAGCAAAGGCCGCTCCAGCCAATCACGAAACAATTTTTGCCCAGAGCTCTGCAGACTTTATGGGATTACAGTTTTATTCAAAGATTTTGTTACAGTGCAGATGCCAATAATCATTTGAAAGCCAGCTTTCGTGTATATATACTTTTGTGAATAAATCATAAATAAACACATTACCCTCCTTCGACAGTCGGGTAAAAAGGCCCATTGGGAACAGAACAATCATAGAGGTTCGCCCTGAGCTCATGCATTAAGACGAGATTCTATTAGACAAGTCTTTCATGCAAGTATGTCGTCACATTTGCGTACAAGTTGCTTGCATTGGAAACATGTTTTCGAAAGTGTGCAAATTGCATGCAGGTTTTACGTGCTTAAAAGTGTAGATGTTCAAATTGAGTAGGTTGACAGTTTAAAACATGGGCGGAAGACGTGCAACTAATATTGGCACGTACAATTTGCGCGTCACTATAATAAAAATGTACAAGTGCAAAATACCTACACGCAACTTTTAGCTTGTATGCAGGTTTGTTCAAGTTGCATGCAATTTGCAACAAGTAAGTTGCCTAATGGAATCGCGCCTTTACTTGTGATTATGATACCTACAGATGTGATTATGCTTTGTCTACTGAGACTTTCCTTATCAGCACGCGAAAAGCTACTCTAATCATTTTGGCTGTGCAGCCAGTGTAGGTCTGTATGTAGGAAACTAATGGAATAATATATTTTATAAAAAATATTCAGAGTCGAGTTAACGACAATAATTGCGAAATTCTTTTGGCGAGCATCTCTCTTCTGTTCCGCCTGATTCATGTTTGTGTTCTGGCGAAAAATGTGTAGTCGTGTATGGTCTTTACATTTGCATCGCTCTAAATTAAAAGAAGGTAGGTCCTGTTCATAGTACTACCTACTAAATGAGGTAATTTGACTAGTTTACGTAAGCTAAGCTAAGTTTGTCAAGTAAGACAAGTTGAGCCCGAACATACAGTGAACAAAAGCCTTAGTTGTCACGTTTCTAAGTTTTAGGATATGTGTGTCTCTATGCACCGCCATTAATCACTCTCAGTAGAAACTCAAACATAAAGTTAATTTAACAGAAGTGGATCCGGGTCGCAGTTGATAAAGTTTTCGTTGATAAACTTTCAAAGCAACATTACTTACCACTGACATTTAATTACTTCTGGATTAACATAATTAGTTCCGGAATCATGTAATTTGAAGCGTTGTTGAACTCCATTCTTCACTTAAAAATAGCATAAAGGTAATAGATCTCAGTTAAACAGTGAAAATATTTAATATATTATTGTGTTAAAATATTTGAATCTTATGGCGTTCTGTATCCACAGTTGCAGTGAACGACTTCTCTTACTTCACAGCTGTACTTGAATCACACTCTGTGACGTCACAGTGTTGCGTCGTCGTTTTCTCTGACTCTCTAATATTTTCTCAAGACCAGACAAGCTAATTTTTGATAAGCTAATCTTGCTCAACGGTGATATTTCTTTATTGATGCTCCTTTAAATGAACATTATTTCAGCGATCTATGTAGTAAAATTAATGTTATTGTTTAACTTGATAATTTGTAGATTACTAAGAATAAACTAAATTGTTTTAAAACATTAGTTATTATCACTCGGTGCGCACTCTGATCGTTTTTAGGGTTCCGTACCCAAAGGGTAAAAACGGGACCCTATTACTAAGACTTCGCGATCCGTCTGTCTGTCTGTCTGTCTGTCTGTCCGTCTGTCTCCAGGCTGTATCTCATGAACCGTGATAGCTAGACAGTTGAAATTTTCACAGATGATGTATTTCTGTTGCCGCTATAACAACAAATACTAAAAACAGTATAAAGTAAATATTAAAGGGGGGCTCCCATACAACAAACGTGATATTTTTGCCGTTTTTTGCTCGATATTAATAACGGCAACAGGTAGACGCTTGATATATTCACAGAATGTTTAGTTGTATATTTACTTCAAAAAATAATAATTAATAAATTAAAATAAAATAAATTAGGGGGGGCTCCCATACAACAAACGTGATTTTTATGCAGTGTTTTGCGATAATGGTACGGAACCCTTCGTGTGCGTGTCCGACTCGCACTTGTTTATATTCAATTACGTTTGGTTACTTTGGTAATGGAGGCGTACTAAAATAGTTATTTTTTGTTTACCACAAATTGCCAGGGCTGGCTGCATTATAAAATCGTTATTATTGCATAAAAAAATATTTTTTCCAAACGTACAAAAGAAGTGTATAATTCATTTATCAATCATGATTAACCTACAGTTTTGACTCTTTAAAAACGTAAATATTTTAAACATAATTATTATTTCAAAGTATAATAAAACTATTACTCAAGTTCTACCTTATTATAGGTTAGATTGTAACAATAACACTTACCTGTAATTACGATCATAAATTAAAATTTATATAAGTGAATAGGTTACTTCTAGGCAAGCGTGTTGCACCGTCGACCACATCATCGCTTACCATCAGGTGAGATAGTGGTCAAACGCGAGCCTATATATAATAATAAAAAAAAAATATCGAGGAGAGTGAGAACTCTCATTTATTATTAAAAACGCGTAAAATGTTTTAATGAGATATTTTCTTAATTTTTTTTTTTTTTTTTTTTTTTTTTTATAATTTATAGGCTCGCGTTTGACCACTATCTCGCCTGAAGTTAAGCGATGATGTGGTCTACGGTGAAGCACGCTTGCCTAGAAGAAACCTATTCACTCTTGACTTAAAGACCCCAAGGTTGTAGCTGTTGCCCTTTGTTGCGTAAAACTGATGCACTTGTTAAGTTTTCAATTTGAAACGAAATGTTTATTTATAGTACAGCTCGCGTTCATCATAAGATTCAGTCACATCCAAATCTTTGTAGGTTTAAATTGATCCCATCTGCTGCATCATGCTTCAGTGACACAAACAACGAATATACTGTATGTAATCCAGCCGCAGTGTGTCAATCCAACGCTATGAACATGTTTATTTTCAGTTAATGTATTCGCCTTTCAGCTTCCATTCCAACAATATACGATTTATCAGAGAAATCATTGTGACAACATTGTTGTTATAGTTGGATTGAATTGGCTCATTATATTTTACTACAGGGAATCCTACCGCAAAAGCTGCAGTTATTATTTATTTATTTATTTATGTATTCTTTATTGTACACTTGAAAATACAGTCACAAAAGAAACTACAGCTACAATTAATTGTACAGAAAAGGAAAGTTACGATTTTATTAAGATTCCTTGCGCTGAAAGTTGAGGCAATTTTTTGTATTACATCATAATTCTTAAGGTACGTTTCCGTGCATTGCAGCCTCACCTCCGCAGCTTCGGCTTGCTGGTCGCCCCCAGTGACCAGCCTCAGCCACTACGTCTCGCACGGATGCCTATGCTTTGTTACAGTGGGTAGGGGGTTGCTTTCCCTTCGCCTCCGGTTTTTATATAACGGCGCACGGTTGGCGCAGTGGTTAAGCGATTGACTGCTGCACTGCGTGTCGCGGGTTCGATTCCTGCACGGAACAAATATTTGTATGACCTACAGATAGTTGTTCTGGCTCTGGGTGTTCGTGTATGTGAGTTTATATGTTTGTAAACGCACCCACGATACAGGAAGAAATTTCTAGTGTGGGGAAAAGTTTAAAAAAAAAAAAGAAAAAAAAAAAAAAAAAAATGCTTTGGAACAGATACGACCTATTTTAACCATGAAACTACAAGAAGAACTAGGTGTCGACGACTGTCTGTCTGTCTCACCGACCACACCCACCACACTCCCACTCCCACCACCATCACCACCACCCACCATCTGTCACTCCCACTATGAAATCCTATTTCTGTAGAGATACCGAATGTAAAGTGACGAAGGTAGCTAACATAAATATGTGGGAATTATGTGTTATGTAATGTATGCAGATATGTGTTTAATTTAGGTGAATTTTCCTTTCCTAACGTTAATATTCGTCGTGTACTGAAAGTAATATTTATGTACCATATCAAATTCTAAAGGATACAACCACTGAACAGTTTCACGGTTGTGTGAGTGCTCTCTATATGTTCGTAGATTTTCACTCACGTGAGAGTTATACTACGTATATTATTAGTTATACGAGATTTTTACGCATCTTGCGCCGTATTTAAAAATCTCATCAACAGCACATGCCAAATTTTCAAAGCGGTAGATAGATTTGGCTTTGCATATGAACTGAAACCGCTACCGGATGGATCGTTGAATTAAATTATTTTCACAGCCTCCTTTACCAGCATTTTTAGGGTTATGTAGTCAACAATTATATGTCCTTCACATCAGTAGTATATAATAACTTAACGAAATTAAAGGGAAAACTATGGTACTGCCATAGTAGGCTTTATAAGTGTACGAGTATTAGTCGACCAACTTATAAAATGTACTTGGAAAAGTAATAATATTGTATACTAGCTGTTCCGCGCAGCTTCGCTCCCCACAGGACCCGTTTTCAGTATTAAAAAATACCCTATGTCACTGAGGGATCATGTAGCTTTCTATTGGTGAAAGAATTTTTTAAATCGGTCCAGTAGTTTTGGAGCCAAAAAAACAAACAAAAACATCTTTCCTCTTTATAATATTGTTATCAGATTGATGTTGTATGGGGACAACATTAATTTTGTCCCTTCGTTAGAGCAATGTTCAGTGCTTTCATTGTCTAGGAACTTTAGAAAATTTGATCTATTTATTTGTTGAATGTAGCTGTTTATACACGGTACCCACTGTGGGCAAGTCAGACTCGCACATGGCCGGTTTATAAATTTATTTTACAAATCGGATGTGTTGTTATTTGGTGCATAAACAAATAAGTTCTATTACTTTACCTATACTGAAGACATTCCGGATGTCAGCCTCTACGAGATTAGGATGCCTCTGAAACAACTTAAGAGCCTACATACCCTTTAGTTCCGTAAAACGGTAACTTTCTAAAGCATACTCCTTATGCATAGTAAGGGCTAGGTTAAAAAGTTTGAAAAAAAAATATATTTATTATTAATTCATGTACATAATTTTGAACACAAGGGTATTTTCGTGTAACTAAAATAGTTTTGCTTTAAAAAATAATTAACAAAACGATATTTTTCGCAACTTTTGGAAACTCCTCCAAAACGACTTGGATGTTTTTAAAATATTTTTACACAGAAAAATTTATGGCTGGATTTCTTCATAACTAACATAGCATAATTATATAAATCAAATAATATTTTGCAAACAAAACTGTTTCAAAAGGAGGTTCAATATTGATATTTTGGCATTGAGCGGGCGCACGGCCAGTACTTCGTTAATATTGGGGTGTATATAACGCCTTAAGAACAACAAGGCGCTGGATGATGACGGAATTACGGCCGAACTCCTGAAGGCGGGTGGAAAACCGGTACTTAAAGCCCTTCAGAAGCTGTTTGTTCCGTCATACTCGAAGGAAAACCCCACAGGCATGATGCAGGGGTGTGGTGGTACTCTTCTTCAAGAAGGGCGACAACACCCGATTGAGGAATTATAGGCCTATCTCACTTCTTAGCTATGTCTACAAGTTGTTTTCAAGAGTCATCATGAATCGTTTCGCGCACATGTTTGATGATTTCAAGCCTCCCGAATAAGCCGGTTTCCGGTGCTTTAGTACCGTAGATCACATACATACGCTGCTGCACGTTATACAGAAGACCGAATAGTATAACCTGCCTCTTTGTTTAGCGTTTGTGGACTACGAGGAAGCCTTCGATTTGATCGAGACTTGGGCTGTACTGCAGTCTCTCCAACGGTGCCAAATCGATTACCGGTACATCGAGATGCAAAAGTGTTTCTACAAAATCGCCACCACGTCAGTCCGACTTCAGGATCAGACTTCGGAACCTTTCCTTCTGCAGCGAGGTGTGAGACAGGGAGACGTCATATTTCCGAAACTGTTCTCTTCTGCACTGAAGGATGTCTTCAAGGTTCTAGACCGGAGAGGGCTAGGCATCAACGTCAATAGCGAGTACATCACTCACCTTCGGTTTGCCGATATAGTGGTCATGGCTGAGACCATGAAGGACCTCAGTACAATGCTCAATGACCTCACTTGAGCTTCCGAAAGAGTGGATCTAAAAGTGAACATGGACAAAACCAAGGTGATGTTGAACGCCTATGTTGCACCCACTCATATTAATGTCGGAGACTCTACTCTCGAAGTTGTGGACTACTATGTGTACCTTGGACAAACGGTCCAGATACGTAGGTCCAACTTCGAGAAAGAGGTCAACGGTCGAATCCGACTCGGCTTGGCAGCGTCCGTAAAGTTGTGCGGTATCTCTCGTTCAATTTACCACAGTGTCTCAAGACGGAAGTCTATGACCAGTGTTTATTGCCAGTGATTACTTACGGGACAGCTGTGACGTGGTCGCTCACAATGGGCCTCATCAGGAAGCTTAAAGTCACTCAAAGTGCAATGGAGAGGGCTATGCTCGGAGTTTCCTTGCGTGTTCGAATCAGAAATGAAGACATCCGCAAGAGAACCAAAGTTACCGACATAGCCCAAAGAATTGCCAAACTTAAGTGGCAGTGGGCAGAGCACATTGCTCGCAGAATGGGTGGCCGTTGGGACCGAAAAGTTCTAGAGTGTTGACCGCGTACCGGAAGACGCAGCGTTGGAAGGCCTCCCTCTTTATGGAGCGACGACCTGGTCAAAACTGGGGGCGTCCGGTGGATGCGAAACGCACAGGACCGATCAGTGTGGCGACACTTGGGGGAGGTCTATGTCCAGCAGTTGATGTCTTTTGGCTGAAATGGTGAATAATGATGATGATTAAGTTACCTGATTCAAGTAAATATTTTTAGGTATTTATATTATATTTCACAAAGATATAGGTAATACTAATATAGCACAAAGCGTGACACAAAACTTGTGACTTGAGCCAGAATCTCATCGACCGGGAATCATGGTAAACCCTCATTTTACGATTACACGCAACTTGTAGACAATTGACCAACACGAGATTAATCCACGCTTGACCGCACAGAGGAAGCATTTAATTACAAAATACGGGCAGCGGATGACTATTAAAGGTGAATAATGACTGCGGCGCGTGCGGCGCCTGCGGTGCGTCTAGGTGCGCGTTCACCTTAGTAAAGAAAAATGCCAATTTAAGTTGCTTAATTTATCGGTTGTATTGTTAGGCATCTCTGTCATAATCTTTATCATCATTTACTAAGTATCTGTGTAGGTTCTATCTACATTAAGGCTGTGCGAGTTTGAGTTAAGTTCTCAAGAGCTTCTTACTAGTTCAAGTTCACTGTAGAAATTTGCCATATTTGTTTTCTACTAGTTTGTTTAAATTTCATTATAACGATTATGGTATTAATTCACGTGTACATGTTAAACACCAAAGCTAACTTAATCCTTTGAGGTGGTCGAAATTAATTGTTAAAAATCATTATTGAGTTAGTTTTATGTGATACTGCATCAGCTGTTGCCCGCGGCTTCGCTCTCGTGGACCACCCCACAGGACCCATTTTCGGAATAAATAAATGTGGACAGAGTAGATGTTACAAAATTTCTAGGAATCCTAATTGACTGTCAACTGACATGGAAGGCACAGACAGAGGACATCTGTAAAAAGCTTAGCGCATCTGCTTATGCACTTTATAATCTAAAAAAAAAAGTTAGTATCAAAACAGTGTTACTAGCATATCATAGTCTTGTTGTTTCTATTTTAAGGTTTGGTATTATATATTGGGGCAATTGTACTGAAAGAGAGAGTATCTTTAAGGCCCAAAAACGCTGCCTACGAGCAATATTTGGTTTAAGAGTTACTGACATCTGTGTTCCAATTTTTTAAAGTCATAATTTGTTGACATTCCCTTGCCTTTACATTTTAGAAATTGCTCTTTTTGTTAAATGTAATCGACATCTATTTTTAACTTTATCGGAAAGCAGATGCCGAAACGTAACTTTGCGATCTCAATACCAAAACTTGTTACGCACAGGTGGATATGGGACTGCTTTGTTGAGGAAAAGTATTTTTGGTATGGCACCAGTTATTTTTAACCACATTCCTAATTCCATAAAAGAGGAATCAGTAACAACTTTCAAAAATAAACTAAGTATACTTCTATTAAATAAATGTTACTATTCCGTGTCGGATTTTCTAGCTGATAAATTTTAATTGTTTTGTATAAGATCAATGTTTCTATATTTGATGATAAATTGCATCAATGTTTGCATGCCAAAATGGTAGAATGTACAAGGATTCTTAATATTATTGTAACCACCTTATTGTAAATACCTACATTCTAAGCAAATAAATAATATTCTATTCTATTCTATTCTATTCTAAAAAAATAGTCTATGTCACTCAAGAATAATGTAGCTTTCTATTGGTGAAAGAATTTTTCAAATCGGTCCAGTAGTTTCGGAGCCTATTCGGTACAAACAAACAAAAAAATCTTTCCTCTTTATAATATTATTATTAGTATAAATCTCATAGTTTATAATTGTCTACCTGCACAATAACTAAGAAGGTTTCAAGAGAGAACTGATTCGTGATGGTGAATAAATTCACCCAATAGTATCTAGAAATATTTGAAACAGTATCATTCAAGAAACTGTTTCTTATACGTAGGTGATATAACTTAGGTATCTACATCACTCTTAGTATTTATGCTTCCAGCTCGAATCAAAATGTGCTTGTACTGTGATATTAGTCTGGTCCTAAACACTACATGATAAATAAAGAGACAGTAAAGTAAACAACAGGCTAATGGGCATTAATAAAATAAGGGCCAACCCTACTCTATTAGGAGGCTCTAATATCGAAAAAGTGAATATGGTGGCAACAGACGCTAACTCACACACTTCTTACCGTAAAGCTACATTGTATAAGTTATATAAATTAAAAGAGCGAGTGATTGCAAATTGTATGAACTATAGACAAAGCTGAGAGCTTAATTATTGTACTGTTAACTTGTATAAAGGCATCTATTAATGAGTTCACACTCAAGTGAGCACTGAAAGTCACAGCGAACAGAAAGTCTGCGTCAGACTATTTAATAAATAAATGGAACATGCTGTTTTATTTGTAACGAGTTTGTGTAACTTTCCATTTAATAAATAGACACCAAACATTTTAGGACTCCAGTATACCTTTTAAAAGGCTACCGCCCTTTTAGGGCTAAAATGGCAACTTTTCGGAAAGTGAAATGGAAAAGTTACTCGAAAACATTTATGTAGTACCTGATTTGGGTTATTTCAGTCCAAATGATGGGTCTGGTGCCTTTCACTACTTCAACCTTGAAACTTACATTTTGTATTCGTCAGCTAAGCAGTGGTTTAAAGAATATTTAACCTTATCTACCTGTTCCAATTTATGGGTTCGATTCTAAAAAAACCGAAACATGTTAAGCAAAATCTAGACTCAGTAACTCTAGCTGATTTAAAATAATGTTTAATAAAAATCAAAAAATCAAAACCAAGTAGTTTATTTCAAGTAAACCATATAGGTACTTTTGAATTGTCAAACAAAAAAATTATAAAAAGATGACTCTAGGTGCAAATTCGCAAGCGTCTGTAGGTCTCAATGGAGAAGAATTTGCAAAGAAACTCCACGGACTTGATTTGATTTAAAAAAATACATATATGTGAGAACGATGTAAAAAGACGTGTACGTAAAAGCGTCTAGACTCTAGATTAACAAACAATTAAAAATAATACTATAACAGGCCGAGACAACTAAGTTATGACCAATCCCAACTGATGGCGCCCGTTTACGAACATGACGCATGGATCGGAAGGGAACCGAATGATGCAACACATGCACCACCATCAGAGATAAATTAGAGAGAGCATGACACACTCAACTACCAGGGCGCACAGAAGTCAACGAACGACACATAGGTACAGTGAATGGTAGATTTATCTACAGTCGGAACATAGTACTCACACATGTGCTGTGCAGTTATATAATACTAAAAGAAATTGAGTTTATACAATACAAAAATTTTCATACAGTCTTCAGCAGGTCCAACAATACTTCGAAACTTTTCTGCCCATCACTAATTGTTCTTGCGTCCTAGTGGCTGCGGAGCAGGACCAGCATTGAGCCAAGCATTTTTATCAGCGATGTAATCCCCCAACTTATAATATGCTTGCCTACATAGTGTGCGTTTTATACAAGTCTTAAATTTCGTCTCATTTAGTTGTAGAATGTGGGGAGGAATTTTATTGTAACATTTTATACAGTACCCCATAAAAGATGATGCTACTTTAGCCAGCCTGAAACCTGGTTGAATTAGTTGGTCCCTATTTCTAGTAAAATAATTATGTCTGTCGCCGTTTTTACTAAATTATTCCTAACATACATGATGTTTTCATAAATATGTCGGGTTTAGTCAATAGTACGGACGTCAAAACAAATCGCAAGCACGCCATCTGGCGGCAAAGCAAGAACAACTACGCTTTGGCGCGCTTTCTCTAACCACTTGCGTGGTGGGGATAATAGAATGTAGCAGTTGAGATAAAATGTACTGGCAGTTGAGGACTGACAGCCGTAGAGCTAACACATCGTAGAATCAGTGTTGATCCGTAATATTAGTAACTTTAGTAAGCAGGAATGTAACTTGTGTCTATTTGAAATATACTCAGTGTATCGAATAATTTGTGTGATTTCATTTTCACGATTGTACCCACCGACCTGCCCACACACGATGTCTTAACCTAAGGGAATACATCCTGACTTCCCGATGGTTTACATCTGTCGGCCAGCCTTGATGCGACATCAGAATTGGGATTCAGTCGTGCTAATGGGATCACACGTAAAGATAATGCTAGTGAAAGTGGCAGTTACATTCTTGCAAAAAAAAAATCGCGGTGACAGTTGCGACTACCCCCAGTCTTGAATAATAAAAAGCGAGTCTTGAACGGAGCAGCAAGGCGGCTAGCAACAACCAAGGAGCTGGACAGGTCAAGGAGGAGCGTGTGGACGTGTGGAAAGATTCATACGCACGGATCTTTATGTCAATCTGGTGAGTCGTTTTCATTTTGTTATGACTATTGCCAAGAGTGTTCGTTATTCAAAATTCTGGTTTTGTGTACGGTATGGCGGCCAGGGGATTGTCGGGGTGGCCCGTGTTCGGTCCATACTCTCATGTTAGTTATCGCTGGTCAAGTTTTGGTGTTATTGTAGAGTTATTATTCTGCTAACACTGGCAATGACCCTTGACTAGCCTTGGCCGACTATGGTTACGACGCCGACGACCTTAAAACGATATGGTGCCTGCCTTACACTTTAGTCTGGAAAATAACGTACCTACCTTACACTTCAGTCTGGAAAATATTATAATTCCAAATGAAATATTTTGATTAGTTTTGTAGTGTGATAGTTCTATGTAGTGAGAGTTAGCAAAGTTTGAGAAGAAGCATAGTATTCTTCTTTTGTGGTCGTAGGGCCAAACTATCTTAAAAGTGGTAAACTCTACCAGGCCTCGTTAATTGCGACTTAAAACGCTATGGCATTCATTGGATTCTCTAAAGCCCATCGACTAGCGACAGCGACCTGGGCACTTGGGACACTAATGTGTGGTTCATGTTTTGGACAGGAACTCTGCACTCAAATTCGGTGTCCATAATAACCTATTTGGCCATGCCGGTTTAGGTAACTATTACTACTAGAAGCTCGTGGCTAAATAATAACAGCCGCACTGGTCGATCATCAAGGTTAAGCAACGCTTGACGAGGTCGGTCCGTGGATGGGTGACCATTTCAACATACCGGGTTTCCTCCGTGCCTCTGAGAGCACGTTAAGCCTTTGGTCCCGGCTGTCATTTGAAGATCTTTGACAGTCGTTACGGGTAGTCGGAAGCCTGAGATCTGACACCAGTCTTGACAAGGGGTACCGTGTTACCCAGTTACTGGGTTGTGGAGGTCAGATAGGCAGTCACTCCATGTAAAGCACTGGTACTCAGCTGAATCCGGTAGGACTGGAAGCTGACACCAGTGTAGTTGGGAAAAGGCTAGTTGGATTCATTAGTTTAGGTTACTACGAGTACACCGGTGCATCGATTAATTTCCATCAAAGCTGTGTATGGTTAAGATAACCGTGTGAACATATACTCTCGTAATGTTTTTCATGTTTCAGATACCATATTGTGTCGCAGCCTGAAGCCTCTGCTGCAGGCTAGCGATTCAGATGCTGAGCGCGAAGGATGACGTGTCAACGTCTGAGAGGTTAAGACCGATGGCAGGCTAGCAGTTCGCAGGTGGTAGTCGAACGCTATGACCACAGCTGTGAGGTCGGGAGCGCGCGCAAGTTTGGAATGGAATACTCGGTGAGTCGCTTCCATATTATTTCGATAGTGAGGTCGAAGATTCTCTAGTGAAGAGATGCTAGTTCGAGTTTTAAGTTTTCATGTTCGACCATTGTATTGGTCGTGGTTATATCTTGCACTATCACTGGGTAATTGAGACACACTTAGTAAAAAGCAAGTAGCTAATGAGTTTCCTATTGGCTAGTTAGTACTTTCCTAGTTTCAATATTAGGTTTAGTACGAACCTTAGGATGAGATATCCCATATGAAGGAGTTGAGATATCCAAAATGACTGAATAACTAGTAATTTTCAGTGGCAAAGCGAGTCTGTAATGTCGTGGGGTAACGAAATTGTATCGAGTTAGTAACGGTACTGGTCATTTACCTGTACTCAGAAAGGATCTTGTTGCGTAACGATTTACAACCACCGTCCTCAGATCTGAGTTCACTTGCTTACTTTCAAAGTAATATTATGATAGCAGTAGATCTGGCAATCGTTTTCCTTGCATAAAAACTGAGTTAGTGAGCGATAGTGAATACTTACTGTTGGTATTTGATTTTAAAGATTTGATCAGAGTTCATTCGTGAAGCTCCTTCACACGGATTCATTGGACATTATCAGGCTTAATTGGTCCCCTCATATTAACAGTCGGTATGTTCCAAGATCTTTGGGTAAAAAGTGCGAATCTTGTGAGAAGGATCCCCGATCACCAAGTTTCTTGAGAATTAGACGTCATAGTTGATGACAGTGGTAGTGAGACCAAATCTGATTAAGAATGGCTTGTACACTCATACTCAAAACTTTAGACCGCACCTCATGAGTGACATGTGGCGATGGGTCTTAGACCGCACCTCATGAGTAACATGTGGCGATGGGTCTACAAGGAATCGTTGGTGCGATTTCTGTCTGTGTTGGTGCACAGAGCGATTCATGTGTTGTAGCACATATTCGCTAGATTTTTGAGTCGTTGGTGCGATTCTTGTCTGTTATGGTGCACAGAGCCCCTCATGTGTTGTAGCATATGTGGCGGCAGATATGTAAAGAATCGTTGGTAGATACGATTCAGGCTTGTGTTGGTGCACAGGGCCCCTCATGTGTTGTATCATGTGTGGCGGCAGATATGTAAAGAGTCGTTGGTAGATGCGATTCTGGCTTGTGTTGGTGCACAAGTCACAATGAGGGTTTCATGAGTTGAGTATACATTGCCTTTGAATTATAACAAACTGTCACAGCATTGTTACTATTACTTTGTTTAGTTGTTGAACTTGTTGATCGTCTGACCTTTTTTTCTAATGAATAGTGTTGTGTGGGAATCTCTAGTACGAAAACTAAGTAGGCCCTGTATTAAGTCCGCGATAGGCGATTATGACAGGACAGTTATCGTTATACACTGAAAGCTTTAAATAGGTACGCTTAGGACCTACAAGTATGCACACTGTAGGTTAAGGAAGATACCAGCGGGTTATGTACCAGTCGATGTAGATGTCAAAAGGATTTTGATGATAATGAGCAAGCTTAAGGTGTCGAGTAATTCAGTCTATCGAACGTATTATGTTTGACCGTACCAGTGGATTCTGGCGGAGGTCGGGGTCTGGAGACCGTTGTAAGAGCAATTCAATTGCTGGTCGGCTAGAGGGCCGCGTTGGAGGTTTTACTCGAGGGTTTCTGTAAGCTTGGCAGTTTTTCCTGCAGCAGAAGTTTTAAAGTTTGTTTGGAGCGACTAGTGGTACATGGCCCAGGGTAATGATTTAGTTAATGAGTAGGGTTCTAAAATCTCTATTTTCACGAACCCAATGATCTAGTTTGGTCAGGAGTAGCCGAGCGTTGTGTGGCAACTGTTGGCCTGTGTGGCAACGGTAGGCCTTTATGGCAACGGTAGACCTGTATGGCACCTGTAAGTCTGTGTGACACTATGTCTGGTGGGAAAATTCATGTTAGTGTTGGGAACCTTACAGAAAGTTCCTATTGAGTCATGAGGTTGAAAGAAAGTAAACTCGCAGTCATGCGTTTGGTGAGGTCACCATGATAATTTTGATGACGTTCGAATCGTCAATCCCTCATTACGAAAATTGAAATAATTTTGGTTTTCTAATTTTGATTACTTTGCGTAGATCGTGTTAGTAAGACACACGAAGCTCAAGTACCAATTGAGATAGTAGATGAAGTAGATAATAAATTGACGTAACATAGGACAGACTAAATCTCTGTGTGAACAGGTTCTGAGTTCAGAGAGTTGGGTTGACTCGACATCGTGGAGATGTTCGAGTAGAGCAATTGTGATTGCTAAGAGAGCTATAAGATAGCTAAATATCGTAAATAAGATACTAGAGGTTTCTTTTGCTGGATTTAATTTGAGATTAATGACTATCAGTGGTACTTGGACTTTGTAATCACTATGATTGGGTGCTTTTAGGTACCAAATCGATGATGAACTGGCTATTTTCTTTTAATTGGAAATAGAATTAATCTTTCCTTGCAAAGGTGAAAGGAGACATTTAAATGATCATGTTTGATTGATTCAAAGTGTTTCCTCACTCACATAGAGTATGCGTCAGGATTGGACGAGTGAATACTGTTTGGAAATTTTGTGTTTCAGAAAAACATCTCTTGTATGATGGGAGACTGGCGGGTCGGAGTAGACTAAGAGGACGTGAGGCGCAACACGACATGAGGTAGCATGGAGTGAGGACAAGATGATGAAGCCTGCGGGTGATAGATTTGGGGATCTGTCACCTGAGAAAGGCCCGAGAAGGCGACGTGTGTGTTCCACGCTCGCCTCTCAAGAGGAACTACGGCCTAGAGAACACCATGTGGTTTTAGTCAGTAGGAGTCTGACAGACCCCTCAGCTTTCCCCAAGGGCTGAGGACATCCATTGAGGATTTCCACATGATTCGATACACTGTTAGAACCTGACAATGAGGAACAGACGAGGACGCCTGTCTCGCAGGATGGCCGTGTCGGGTTTAGTCAATAGTACGGACGTCAAAACAAATCGCAAGCACGCCATCTGGCGGCAAAGCAAGAACAACTACGCTTTGGCGCGCTTTCTCTAACCACTTGCGTGGTGGGGATAATAGAATGTAGCAGTTGAGATAAAATGTACTGGCAGTTGAGGACTGACAGCCGTAGAGCTAACACGTCGTAGAATCAGTGTCGATCCGTAATATTAGTAACTTTAGTAAGCAGGAATGTAACTTGTGTCTATTTGAAATATACTCAGTGTATCGAATAATTTGTGTGATTTCATTTTCACGATTGTACCCACCGACCTGCCCACACACGATGTCTTAACCTAAGGGAATACATCCTGACTGCCCGATGGTTTACATCTGTCGGCCAGCCTTGATGCGACAAATATATTGACAAGGAACCATCATGATGTTAATGTCCTTAAACAATTCCCTTAGAGAATCGCGCCAGCGAAGATTGTATATCGCTCTGATGGCTCCTTTTTGCAGAATAAAAATTGAGTGTATGTCTGCAGCCCTTCCCTATAGTAAGATACCGTAAGACATTATACTATGAAAATAACTAAAATAGACTAGCCTGGCGGTATCTACATCAGTAAACTGACGTATTTTTCTAACAGCATAAGCTGCCGAAATTAGCCGCCCCGCAAATTATATTAAATGAGGACCCCATTGTAACCTCGAGTCTAGCGTGATCCCCAGGAAAACCGTTTTATCTACAAATTCTAGCTTCTCCTTGTTTAATATAATGTCACAATCAGTACTTTTGACATTCGGCAAGGCAAATTTTACGCACTTAGTCTTGTTAGCATTTAAAACTAGATTATTAGCTGTGAACCAATTTTGAACCTGTCGCAAGACGATATTTACGTCATTAACGTTACTCGTACGTCTATTTATTTAAAAAATCAAAGAAGTGTCATCAGCAAATAACACCATGCTTAGATTGTTTTTCAACAGATGAGGTAAATCGTTAATGTAGACTAGAAACAAGAAAGGACCCAAAATTGAACCCTGGGGTACCCTCATTTTCACGATTAACCCGGTCGAATTGACACCGTTTATTTGAACTAATTGCTGTCTCTCATTTAAATAAGACTTAACTAAACTCAACGCAGATTGGCCTAGCCCGTAATACTCATGTTTCAAAAGTAATGTTTCATGATTAACGCAATCAAACGCTTTTGACAGGTTGCAGAAGATCCCTATGGCATCTTGTGCCTCTTCCCACGCATCAAAGATGTGTTTTCATAAGGTGACACAAGCGTCAGTCGTACAACGTCCCTTGGTAAAACGATAGTGTTTATCGTGTAGGATGTTATTCGTATTAAAATGATTGAGCATTTGATTTAGCATTATCTTTTTAAATATCTTGCTGACAACCGGCAGCACCAATACTGGTCTATAATTATTTGTGTCTTTACTGTCACCGGCTGTTGTTGTTTTGGGGGCTGAGTCACCCTCGTCCGTAGGAGAGCACCCCATACGATTCCCTACACGTGGCCCCCGGGTGGTGCTAATCAGGTGACACAAACTGGTGGTAGGCTTCGGCCGAAGGCTTGCGACCACCCACCGGGCAAAGACGTACCGCCAAGCGGCCTAGCCGTGTTCCGGTACGATGCTCGGTGTAGCCAACTAGAGGAGTTGGGTCGAGATAGCTGTTCCACTGCAGGCGGACCGGTCTGACGCACGCTGTTATGGGCGTATCGGGAGACTGGTCGCGGAGGGTAGCGGGATCCGAGGCACGGTGCGCCGCTGGCCGACGGCAGGTAGTTGGGGGCCCGAATAGTGTGCCAGCCACACACGAAAGGCTGCCCCGCCAACTGTCGAAAAATCCCGGAATGCACCATCGTGCTGGTTGGCGACCAGAAGACAGGGCCCGATGGACATTCCCGGGAGGGCTCGGGCGTCCCCGCAGTCTCCAGACCAGTCCCCCATTGATGGCGTCCTATCAGTGCGTGTCTGTGGGTTGCCAGCGTGGAACCTCTTCTCACTGCCTTCTCCTCCCCTTTTTCACTCAACTATGCCAAGGAAAAGTAAGGGAAAAGCTGTACAGCGGCAGCACTCCCTGTCACACAAAGTGCACCTCAGCAACATAAGAGGGCTGCACTCAAATCTCGAAGCAGTCCATCAACACCTGGAGACTGATAGACCAGCTCTTCTTTTCCTTTCCGAGACGCAGATCGGATGTCCGTCAGACGTGTCGTACTTATCATACCCAGGGTTTACCCTGGAGCACAATTTTAAACCACGCGCGGGTGTATGCATGTACGCCCGAGACGACATCTGTTATCGGCGTCTCCGAAACCTTGAGGACTCAAGGTTTTCCGTGCTCTGGGCACTGGTGGACACAGGCCTGGATAAAATTATCTACGCCTGTGTCTACCGATCGCACAGTGGAGATCAGGAGACAACCAGGCTTACGGAGCATCTGTGTGAGGCGGCTGATGAGGCACAGCAGCGGTACCCTTCTGCCCAATTAGTGATACTGGGGGATTTCAATGCCCACCACCAGGAGTGGCTCTTCCCATACCAGTGCACTGATCATGCTGGGCGAGAGACGCGAAAGCTTGCGCTTGCGTTAAATCTCGCCCAGCTGGTCCAGGGAGCAACGAGGGTGCCGGATGTTGATACGCACACTGCCAATTGCTTGGACCTTTTGCTGACAACAGATCCAGACCGCTACTCTGTGTCGGTATCTTCACCTTTGGGTAGCTCCGACCATTGTCTGGTGAAGTCTGTATCCGTCTACTCCCCACCCGATCCCAGCCCAAGAGGCACTCGGTGGGTTTGGCGGTACAGGTCAGCAGATTGGGATGGGATGCGTTCGTTTTTCGCTTCTTATCCTTGGCGGCCCACTTGCTTTTCTTCAGCTGATCACTCGTCGTGTGCGGACGCCGTCACCGATGTGTTGCGTCGGGGAATGGAGTACTACATTCCATTCTCTGACGTAGCAATGTCTAGCGTTGACCTGCCATGGTTTGGCGCCGAGTGCAATCGCGCCAACACGCTTAAACATGAGGCGTACCTGGCATGGGTCGACGCTCGGACGCGCAAGGCTAGCGACGTGGGCCAGCGGAAGAGAGCCTTTAATAGGGCTGCCAAGTCCTGCAAGAGGGTATTGCGAAGGGCTCGGTTTGACCACATAAGCCGTATTGGGACCAAACTTGCTTCCTACCCAGCCGGTAGTAAAGCGTTCTGGTCCCTGGCTAAGTCGGTTGAATCGAATTTCTGCCGTCCCTCACTACCACCACTGCTGAAACCCGATGGAACACTGGCCCACTCCGCTGAGGAAAAGGCAAATTTATTTGCCTCTCTTTTTGCGGAGTCGTCACGTCTGAATCCTGGTGATGCGCGCCCCCCTCCTTCTCCTGATGGATGCGAGACGAGTATGTCGGACATTCGTATCCATCAAAAGGACGTCCGTAGGGTGCTGCGCAACCTCGACGTGAACAAGGCTAGCGGCCCTGACGGAATACCAGCAATTGTTCTTAGAACCTGTGCGCCTGAACTGTCTCCGATCTTGACACGCCTATTTCGCCTTTCGTATGAGGCTGGAAAAGTGCCGAATGCTTGGAAGCAGGCTAACGTACAGCCCGTGCCCAAGAAGGGCAGTCGTGCTGACCCGGCCAACTACAGATCCATATCTGTAACCTCCATACTCTGTAAGAGTATGGAACGTGTACTCAATTCTAAGCTCCTGGCATACCTAGAAGCAAATGATATCCTAAGTGACCGCCAATACGGCTTCCGCCGAAATCGGTCTAATGGGGATCTTCTAGCGTATGCCATTCACATCTGGAGTGAGGCCATCGAGAGGCACGGGGAAGCGCTTGCCGTCTCCCTCGACATCTCGAAGGCTTTTGATAGGGTCTGGCACGAAAGCCTTATTGGTAAGCTTCCTTTATTCGGTTTGCCCGGTGGTCTGTGTGATTGGATTGCTGACTTCCTGAGAGACCGGTCCATTCGAGTGGTTATCGATGGCTGCTCGTCGGACCACTTGGATATTAATGCCGGGGTCCCTCAGGGGTCGGTACTTTCAGCAACTTTATTCCTGCTGCACATTAACGATCTGCTAAAACCCGGCACCTTTGGGTATGCAGACGACAGCACTGTTGCAGAGAGATACTTGTCCAACGCTCGTGCTACCGGGCCTCAGATCCAGTCTCTCCGGGAGGCCATGGTGGAGCGCTTGAACCTGTCCTTGCAGGCAGTCTCCGAATGGGGCGATGCCAATCTGGTCAGGTTTAATGCTGCTTAAACCCAGGCGTGTCTTTTTTCCGCTAAAAAGAGCCAATTTCACCCGGCTCCAACTTTCCGAGATGTGACCGTGCCAATAACTGACCAACTTGAGCTTCTTGGCGTTACGTTGACATCGACTCTCAATTTTGGCCCATACATTGAGGCAAAGGCTCAGCTGGCTGCCAAAAAGTTGGGGATCCTTGCAAAGGTGAGAAGGTACTTCTCGCCAGAACAGCAGCTCAGCTTGTATAAAGCGCAAGTTCGATCATGCATGGAGTACTGTTCTCATCTCTGGGACGGATCTGCCAAATACCAGCTTGATGCACTAGAGTCGATCGAAAAGCGGGCCAAGAGGCTCATCGGTGATGAGGCACTGGTTAAGTCAAAGCTCCAGAGCCTTGAACATCGTCGCCGAGTTGCCAGCTTATCGGTTTTTTATCGATTACATTTCGGGGAGTGTGCGATGGTATTGCATGATCTAATTCCGCCCAGCCCGTTTCATCATCGGACTACCAGACGTACGGCGATGCGCCATCGGTACATGGTGGACATCCCACCCATACGCACTAAACGTTTTGAGAATACTTTTATTATGCGTACAGCTAAGGAGTGGAACTCCCTGCCGGAGTCTGTGTTTCCCGATAGCTACAATCTAGGGGTCTTTAAGTCAAGAGTGAATAGGTTACTTCTAGGCAAGCGCGATCCATCGTCGACCACATCATCGCTTACCATCAGGTGAGATGGTGGTCAAGCGCGAACCTATATCAAATAAAAAAAAAAAAAAAAACCGGATTTAAAAAGTGGTATAACCTTACTATGTTTTATTAGATCCGGAAAGACTCCTTGATCTACACACAAATAAAAAATTAAAGCTAAGTACGGCGCTATGGTCTGAATAATGGAGGTACAAACTTTGATGGACATTCCCTATAGATCTTCGGTCAGTTTGATCTTGATTTGCTTAAAAGCTTTTATTATTGTTATTGGGTTTATATGTGAAAAGTTAAATTCAGTCGGGCAGGCTGAAACGTTAGCGTTTAATAAACCAGAAGCAACTCAAGGCGAATAATTTAAAGTTTCAGTAGTTTTAATTGGGATGCTGGTAAAGAAATCCACAAATTCTTGAGCAACTTTTTTGTTATCTCTAATAAGTCCATGTGTAGTTTCAAGCGTGTAATCAGTATTATTTATTTTGTTCCTGTTCGTTTCATTGTTTATAATTTGCCAAACTGTCTTGATTTTATTTTCTGCGGTTTTAACTTTATTGCCAATGTATAAAGCCTTAGCTACTTTACACGTATTTCTAAATTTTTTTGAATAAGTAGCAACTTAATTATTGAAAGTTTCAGTGTTAATATAAGGCTTAAGGCCATATAGCTCGTAAAAAAAACGGATAAATCTTATTTATACAAATATTACCATCATTCACTGTGAGGTCTTGATCACTTAGCTTACTAATTAAAGTGCTGTTAAATTTATTTAATTTACCGGATATAATTGATCTGGATTGAATCTGCACTTGTTGAATTGGTATGTTGGCCTCAAAGGTTACCAGTAGCCCACTATGATCCGAAGGCAGACAATTAATAATGGCTTTGTCTAAGTAGTCGCAGCTACAAAATACATTATCAATACATGTAGCAGTAATCACAGTTGTTCGTGTTGGTTCCATAAACACATGTGACAAATTAAATGATTTGAAGAGGTTTAATAATCTACTGCTATCTGAATTACTTTCTAAAATATTTATATTATAGTCACCACAGATTATGACTAGTTTAGTAGCAAGTTTTGCCAAAACATCTTCCATCACTGACTCAAATATAGAATAGTTTCCATAATTGGGGGCTCTGTAAACGCACACTATGACATCCTTATCCAGCTCAACGCAGGACAGTTCAACACTATGTTCAACTGATAGATCTACAATTTCTTTATGAGGTTTTGATTTAATACCATTTTTAATTAATATAAGTGAACCTCCACGCAACATAATATTTTATTAAAACAACTGCCCACGGTATAATTTTCATAATTAATTAGCATTGTATGATCTTTCAGCCAATGCCTGAGCATTGGCTGAAAGATCATACAATGCTAATAAAAAACAATGTTTGAAATTGTTTGTTTTACTGATAAAACAAACAATTTCAAATATTGTTTTTCCAAAAACAGTTCTATTTCCAATTGCTTCGCAAAAAAACCTTGAATATTTTGATGGAATAATTTCAAGGAATTCTGCTTAGCCCCTTAACTAAGTGAGAGCAAGAAGGTACCTTATTGATGGTGGATGTACTCGTAACTATTTCGTTGTTGGTACCCTCCCTTGTCCTACAAACTAGTTTAAACTATAAATATTAATAGCAAAAGTGCTAACGTTATTGAACTTATTGACCACCTATAAATTAGTATTACTACTAATACCAACTACAGTACATGCCTTCGACATACTATTTATGTCTGAGTTATCATATTAATAACTTATTCTATTATATTCTTGCCGAGATATCTTTTATATAAATGGTAGTGCTGATATAATCAATTCTGCGTAGCGGGCAAGTAAGCACCAGCAGGACAGTAAATATTGTATCTCCTAGATCACTCTCGAAGTTTTATTATTAAAAACAATAACCAAGATAATAACTTTATTATCAGCTACGTTAATTGAAGGATATCATACCGGCACTTATTAGTGGTGCTGGCATTTATTTTGTTTCAGTGTTGGCATTCAACAGAAGATAATAAAGCAAAAACTTTCTGCTATATTTTCGGTTTAGGTACCCATATTTTTTCAGTTTGAGACCGTATCTCTCTGGATAAACGGACAGTTTGTATAATAAATTCTGATTAGGCAATCCGAATAATTGGTCTCCGGCTAGACGGTCATTACTAAATTGGTTCTTGGATTAAATGGCGTAATAAGTTTATTGGAACTTCTAAACTATATATAATTGTGTAATTCTCATGAAATCCCGTTTCATAAAAAATCGATCATAATAAACTGACAAATAATATTGAAATTAATTTGCATATATTTTCTGTGGCTTTCGTAGTACTATGTACCTAGATTGTAATTATGTGGTCCCCAGTTTTTTATGAGAATTATGAGGGAACTTTACAATACCAAAATGAGGGAATGACGACTTATCCCACCATATTCTATCTTTTTTATTTAAACTTATTCATCGTCAATCTTTTTTGTCTTGTCATTATTTGACCCTACAATAAGACGGTAGTGGTAAATTTAAGAGTTAGCTATAGAAAACAATAAAAAATCAACCTGACTCAGTCAAAAATAATTTCCTCATAAATCATCATTCCCTCACTACAAATTAATATTAGGGAATGACGGTCAGGGAATGACGAAAGAAAGCATCACCCAAAAAAATTCTCGGGATAACCTTACTTTTAAAAGATTATTTGTATAAGTAAATTACTCCCAAAAGCCTTCTTCACTGTGTAATAAATAACTGTTTAAGTATTTAACTTTGGTTTTTCCATGATGTGATTGAATGACGGTCAAAAATATAATCCAAATAAAATAGTAATTAAACCTTTTTACATTGCAAACTCCAAGACTCTCCCGTAAAATTCACCATATTGATGAATTGCCAGTACTGCAGACTATCAATAACTAATGGCAGCGTTCATGTTTAATTATTTATGCGTTCATAATTATAAGGTCAGTAAAATGTGAGGAAATTATTTATTTTTATGAGGACACGTATACTGTAATAGTTTTGTATCAGTTCTTTATTTTATAATCCCAATTAGATGTTTTGTTATGTGTTTTTGTTTTGTTTTGTTTGTTTGTTTTGTTTAGATGTTTTTCATATTTTGAATTGATTGGTAAAACTTGCGAGACTATTTGTGAAAAACCTCATTTTGGGCGACACCGGACTGTCGTGTGGGGATAAGCTTGAAACACTTGTAAAATTGCTGTTTTACGGTTAACTGTCAGTGATTATATTGTCAGATTAGATAATACATATATCGGTTCTAAAAAATATATCTAAAAACTCTGAAGCAGGAAAACTATGTTCCTAAAGAAATCCCTTTAAACTTTTCTCCCCTACGTAATGTTACCAGGTTAAAAGCTACTGAACGTTTTGCATATTTGTAAAAAAATTGTTTTCGTCCGCATCCAACAGTAGTTTAAGACTATTTATGTCTAGCCCGTAAATGTTGACCTCATGCTGAAGTTTTCCTAATGCTTTGGCAACGGGATGAAAAGTAGGCTAGGTGCTATTTCAGACTTTGTAGACTGAAATAGCACCTAGTAGATTGTTCTACTACAACTGCAATCTATATCTGTCCCAAATTTTACTGAGACCCATTCACCCTTTCTGGCGTGATTGAGTAACAAATATACATCCATATTATGACTAACTATAATTGTATGTAAAATAGCGGCAAGAGATAATGTAAGTAATAATCGTTGTATTACGTACAAGACAATTCTCTTAGCGATATCCCTGTTGGTATAGTTTCATGGTTTGTCCAGTATGGTATCAGGGTGAGTTTAGTAAGATATGCTCGTGTATATTTTAAAACATTTATAAAGTTTAAGGCACATATGAAATAGGTAAGACACCATACTCTACTATATAAATTATTTTTAAACAGTCCATTTAAATACAAACTTTTATTCAATTAATACAATTAAACAAAAAGACAACCGTCGACCCAAGTTGTCCCTTTTTCCAAAGTAAACTAGACAGTACAACTTTAAGCAACTCAAGAGTAAAACTTTATTCTGCCATCCTCTAATTAGATCCCAAGCTTCTCGCCGTTCCATTTTCTATTTACAAATAAATTGTAAGAGGAAGGCGATACGGAGCTATTCAAAGCACGGAACATTGTAACGTTTGTCATGTTTGAATGTAATTAATTGTAAGCCCATTTAAATGTTCGATTTTCAATTAGATTGAGAGAGTCTTCAATAGTAAAAGTTCTGTAAACTTCAGCTATCCGAGATCGATTCGATGTTAAGTCTCAACACAGATCTCAGAATTTCGTATTTATCTACGTTCAGTAGCAGCTGTGTACTTAAAGTATTTACCAAAAACTTAAACAGAACTTGAGAAATGATTACAATTCCTATCATTTACGTAAATTCATAAAACACAAATTTCCATAATTTGTTACTAAGTTATTTAACCGGGTAATCTTTCGACACATGTAATTATATCAGTTAGGTGAACTCATCAGCCCACCGAGCACTGCAAGCTCAATGATCTTCATGTATAACGAGGTCCTCAGTAACAATTTACTAATTCACATTCGTTTTTAAACATACAAAAACTTAGATTACTGTCGCTGAATCAGCGCGGCAACATCACAATCTACTGTAACTGTCCTCATTTTGCTCTTGAATAAGAAGAGTTTTGGAACTAAGGCAATTGCAATATTATTTAATACACCAAATAGGAATAAATATTAAATTATAGATAACAATATTAGGCCAGACAATGTAGTAACAGCGTTTAAGTTAATTTGTTTCAATTGTTTTGAACGAATAATTTTAACAAAGTTTAGTCACGAAACGTGCAAAACTAATTGAAATTGAATATTTAATAATAAATACTGAAAGTTTAGCTGGTCGTTATTCCGCTGGCGAGATTGAAACTGCTATATATTACAAATGTATGGGATGAAATACAATTCGGTAACTGCTCTTGTAACACGTGTAGCGATAGAAATCAATGTTGAAATCATGATTATTGTCCACATAACGTGTTCTCATAGATAAATACAAATTAAGGCTAAACAATTGAGGTTTCGTCGTGACATGTCATTTTGTCTTTCTTAAACTTGCCCGAATTCTCAAAAAAAGGCGTGAAGTTATAATTACGTAATATATTAAAAACTAAAAGTGTCGTAAATACGCTATGTTAAATCTCAGTTTGAAGATTTTTTTTCAATTATGTCACTGGAATTATGAGACGGAGGAGCTCGTGGCTAAATAATAACAGCTGCACGGGTCGATCATCAAGGTTAAGAAACGCTTGACGAGGTCGGTCCGTGGATGGGTGACCATTTCAACATACCGAGTTTCTTCCGTGCCTCGGCAAGCACGTTAAGCCGTTGGTCCCGGCAGACATTACTGGGTTGAGGAGGTCAGATAGGCAGTCGTTTCACGTAAAACACTGGTACTCAGCTGAATCCGGTAAGATTGGAAGCCGACCCCAATATAGTTGGGAAAAGGCTGGGCAGATTATGATGAACTTGATTTATGACAAATACAAATTGAACAAATATAACTGTTTTTCAGACTCAATTTTTCACGACATGATTAATATCTTTTAAATTAGTGGCACAAAATGTGAGTTAATGATACTCTTCGCTTATTATTCGGATGTGAAGGAATTTTATCCCTTTCTGTTTGTTTCGATACTTTGATACCAGAAGTAAAAATGCACAACTTTAAGTCTCTTGTATATTTACACTATTTACATGGTATTACACAAACTGAATAAAGATAGACTTGTAGCATTTGATTTCTAATAGATTGCACGACAATAAAATTCTCACCAGACTCTGAACCAACGAAACAATGTCACCCTTAATGACAACTCAAAACATTTAAAAAACTTACTTATAAAATATTTACAAACAGCCAGTAACTATGTACAATCGGCCAGTACGTAAATAAATCCTAAGATTCACCGTTTGATTGCTGTCTTACCGTGTGATTATCATAGATCATTTCTGACTTTTACCGGTAAGACTTTGTAATTCTTAGGATTTACCGATAAAGCCTAGGTTTTACCCTAATTCGGGCTTTAACACATCCACAAGATAAACTGAGAACAACTTAGGCGAAATGTGGTCACATTGCACAAATGTATGGTGAAATCTATCCTGGGATGTACCTATCTGGCAAAAATTATATTTCCACACAATATTAATTAAGTCTTCATGGTTGAATATGTGTGTTCAATAAACATTCTTTGAAGCTTCATACCCTTATTAAAACTTTGGGAGCTATGCTCCCAAACCCATAAATCGTAATTTTTCTTCATATAGTACACCAAATTAATCCAGATATTTCTGAACGCAGACATAACAAAAAAGATTATATTTTAAATGGCAACACTCTTCCAAAAAATATTAAATGTCATTGTCTCCAAAGAGTAAACTAATATATACGGAAATTGTCTCCCAGCGGAGCTCCACATCGCTGTCAATGTGGTGAAGCAGTCGACCACCTCGGACACCATGGCCTATCCTGCAGTAGGAGCGCTGGTCGGTTAGCACGGCACGCCAGCATTAATGACATCATACGTCGAGCTCTTGTCACCGCCGGGGTGCCAGCTGTTTTAGAACCCAATGGCTTGGCACGCGACGATGGGAAGAGACCAGATGGGATGACCATAATGCTTTGGAAGTTGGGTAGGCCTTTGGTGTGGGATGCAACATGTGTCGATACCCTTGCGCCATCCCATCTTCTAAGCACACATATGTTTATTGGCAGTTATATGTTTGAGCCGTTTGGGGTTGAGACATTAGGTCCATGGGGTCCAAGTGCTCATCGAGTGTTTCGAGACATGAATAAACGGTTAGTCGACTGTTCGCGTGACCAGAGGGCTGGCCTTTTCTTCAGCCAGAGAATTGCCAGCATTGAGCATTGCCATTCAATGCGGCAATGCTGCCAGCGTTCTGGGCACGTTTCCCATTGACATCGATGTGGACGAATTTTTTGATGCGCTATGAGCCCTATTCTTTCTCCCTTTTGTATGTAAGTTTGTTTTGTTTTTAGTCATAAAATTAGGAATAGTCAGTTGTACATATTATTTGAATTATAAATAAACTAAATGTCATTGTCATTCAACGTCAAAGGATGTTGATGAGATTTTTTGCACACAAGCCGGTGTCTACGTTTATTAAATGCTTTTTATTAACTTGTAATGTATGTATGAATGTAAGTGTGTTCGGGTCAAATCTAGTAATTGAATTTTAAAGCAGTTATCAACAACCGATTAAGATTAAATTTTGCATACACGTTTGGTTTGGATGACAATGCATGGTAGGCTAAAAAGCTTGTTTAAAAAAAGTTTTTTTAATTGGAGCAACTTATTTTTTATGTTATGCTGGAAAAAAAATTGTACGTAGATTTGAGTCGCAAAAACGGAACGTAGACTATATTTATTGGCCAGAAAGTTGCCACAGAATCATTTGTATGTAACCTCGCCTCGTCTAAATTTGGGTCTTATAAGTGAGACGATATCATCCCAATGTCCGTTGCATAAAAAATAATGTAATATATAGATAATGGGAGTTATAGTTCCCACTTACATGATTTAGGTGAGCGCATGATCAGATAAAGGGGAGCTATATTTCCCACCAAAAAAAAGTCACTTTCTTCACGAGCCAAAATTACTTTAAAACCGATCTTTGTTTTTCATTTATCCTTCCACAGGCTCGCATTTGAATTATCCTGCAGGAGTAAATACATACTTTTATTTACAAAGCCAAGGAAATCACTTGAAAATTTCAGAAAATACGTTGCTTGAACAAATGGCCGCTGTATTTTTGTAAAATACTTCTTAACTGCCGAGAGGCCATAGTTTTAAGTATGTAAAGGAATGTTTAAAAAGCCTGAGATATCCCGTGTGACAACCACAAGCGGTGTTACGAAACATAACTGAAATTCTACCTGCAAGCGATGTTTGTGTTTAAGAATGTACAGCTTGTACAGCTAGTTAGTGGTCACGATCTAGTTGGCAGGCGCTCAGCTAAAGCTGATATTTTCACAAGGTTTATAGTTTCCACAAGTTTTAAAATTGCCAAAGTTGTAACCGCACTTTGATTGCTTTTGGGATAAGTGTTATATTGACCAGTCTAAGCATCTACTGAATATTGTGTATGGCCTGCACCCACACAATAATATCAGAGTGAACCGCTCTTTGCTAAACACTCTATTAACACTCAATATCGTGGTAGTAAAGTGAAGCGATGTAGGCGGGTCAATGTGATAAGCTCGCAACTTTTCACGTCGCTGTTGCCTACAATTTTTATCGAGGTCGTAAAAGCCATTTGTTTACAAAATATAAAGAAAAGAGAGAGAGAGTGTAGAGGGAGAAGCGACCTTTTAATATTAAAACACATCGAGAAAAATACAACATAGGAGAAGTCGGAAATGTTAACAAGGGCCACGGTTGACATATCTTTAACAATTCCATAACCCGTACTATAGCTATCCAATGCAATATTGCAAAGGATGATAGTATCATAGTATCAATGTTTACGACACAACTTTACGAGATATAATAATCGAATAAAAAAAAATAAAAGAATAGTCTTTCTAAATCAGTTCCGGCGTTTGGCGAGATATTTTATAAATCCCTCAGTAAAAACACTGCAAACTCATGCTCGTCGGCTTAGCTTGCGACTTGAACTAGATATTGGAATCATTAATTATTCGAACTATTCCCACTGAAATGTGTACCTTGATTTATTTCGTAGTTAGGTTTTCATCATGTCGTTATGTATGGTTTTTATATGTGGAAAGCATGTCATTGAAGTGTAACGTTTTTTAAAGTCTAGGGTTATAATGTGAGGACTGAATTGAAAAAGTGTAGATATAAAATCTCTCTGAAGTGACGATACTAATTTAGGATTCCAGAGTCACCATGCATGGCAGGCGGATTGGCGATCGCAGTATGGTTGTAATAAATGCACAGAAATGCTGCTGCCCATTCTCTGGTAAGTCCCTTGGTCACCTATTATGACACCCACGCGAAGATAAGGGATGGTACTCGTACTGTTCTTTACGTACATATAGTACACACATAAAAATTTGTTAAAATTATAATACTCCTCTTGGCTTCGTCGTAGTTGGGTAAAAATCGTAACTCTCTTTTTGGATTCACCGTCGTCGGCTTAAAGGAGAATTTTAATCATGTAATCTATTTTCCTGCGAAGTTATTGCAATTATAATTTCGAAAGATGCTAGATGTTAATAAAAATCGATGCTTGGAAAATATTTAAAATCGTTTTGTTGTGCACACTATTATCCAACTGGACGCCAAGTTTCAACTTTCTAGGTCAGGCAGTAGGTTAGGTTTTTTATCTATCCATCAGTCATTGATAAAAAATACGAATTTAAGGCGTTAATAACTCAACAACCGTTTGAGCTATATTTATTACAGACTTCAAAGAAAAAGGAGATAATCAATAATTCGACACGTATGTTACATATATACAAGTCGAATTATTGATTTCTTTACATTTGTTTTCTTTGTATCTTGTTGGACATTATTCACATAATATGTTAGTCTGTATGGGCTTCCTAACACGTGTGCCAAATTTCATGTGTATGTATCTTTGTTTGTATATTTGTATGTCTGTATGTTTGTCCACGCATTCCTCCGAAACTAGGTATCGGATCGTTATCATTCCTTTTTTATTGGATTAAGTATCTCTCTACTTAGGGAAAAGTGCAAGTTTCATCAAAATCGTTTCGGAAGTCGGTGTTGAAAAACGATAAAAAACAAGAGGTACTAAAAAGACACAGACTTCTGAAATGAAAGTTATTTTTCACTTTTTACCCGACTGCCGAAGGAGGGTAATGTGTTTATCAGTCTATGTATGTATGTATGTATGTGCCGATTTTGATGATTCTTACGTCAATCGATTCGTCTTAATCCTGCGAGTGTCACTGGCTACATTAAAATTGGATAAAACAAAAATGGCGGATTTTGGGCGCCATTTCGTAAGTAAAAAAAATATTTTTTCTTCCAAACCCCTCGTGTGGGATACCACATCATCAGCCTATTAATGTTCCCACTGCTGGGACACAGCCTCCTCTCTGTGAGAGGGGATGGGCCGTAATCCACCACGCGGGCCCAGTGCGGATTGGTGGATGTCACATGTCTTCGAATTTTTGGTTCTGGAACATGCCGGTTTCCTCACGATGTTTTCCTTCACCGTTTTTGAGAGCAGTGGTGATGAAATAATTTACACAAAGTAAAGCGCCTGCCTGGGTTCGAACCCACGACCTACAACTTGTAAGTCGCGTCCGATACCACTGGGCCACCACTGCTCTCTGGGATGGGTGGGATACCAAAATAAAGGATTTTAAGAGGCGATTTCAAAAATATATAACAATTATATGTTTAAATGTACCTAATTCTAAAAAAAAAATAACTAAAAAGATGTAAATAAAAAAAGTTAATTAAAAATTCAAAAAACCCGACTGCTTGAAAAGCAAACTAAAAAGACGTAAATAAGAAGAAAATCTTGATCCGTAATGAAGAATCCGTCTTGAGAAGATAACGAACGATTAAATCCTTGTTGAAGAAAATATTTGCACAAATGACAGCGAAGATAACAGGAAATGTAAGTAAGAAGTATTCACTTTTCTACTTCAAGGAAAGTGCCCTCGACGTTTTAAGAAAAGAATAAAGATGTGTTAAACACTAGCTTCTGCCAGCATCTTCGCCTGCGTGAAAAGTCCCTTATTCCAAGGAAACATTATACCGGGATGAAAAGTAGACTAACTATGTGCTATTTCAGACTATAATCTATCTCTGTGCCAAAGTTCATGTAGATCCGTTCAGCCGTTTTAGCCTCATTGAGTAACAAACATACATCAATCCAAACTTCCGCATTAGTAAGAAGAATGTCGGTTGGATTAAACTATAGTTACTTTGTAAAACTCTATAGGTGCATTGCTAATGTTGCAATTCCTTACGTTTCTAGTAACATAAGAAGCAAATCTTTTATCGCTTGTTTTCCAGAAACAAGTAGGCGTACTATTCCCGATTGATTGTTTTATTTGTATCAACTATTCTCTGCCAAAATATACGCTCGTAGATATATTACGATGTCTGCCACACTTGTTCCGATTATTTATTTACGAGTTTCTTATTTTGTAGGGAGTTGAACATCTTCACAAGGTGCTAACAGGGACTAGGATTTATTGCAACTCGCAAAATCAACAAGGGCAAGGACGGCTCCAAAAATTATGGTCGGTGCAATTTTTTTTATTTTTTTTTATTGTTGATAGTCTTGCGCTTGACCACTATCTCACCTGATGGTAAGCGATGATGTGGTCGACGATGAAGCATGCTTGCCTAGAAGAAACCTATTTACTCTTGACTTGAACACTCCAAGGTTGTAGCTATCAGGAAATACAGACTCCGGCAGGGAATTCCACTCCTTTGCTGTACGCATAATAAAAGTATTCCCAAAACGTTTTATGCGTATGGGTGGGATGTCCACCATGTACCGATGACGCATCGCCGTACGTCTTGTAGTCCGATGATGGAACGGGCTAGGAGGAATTAGTTCATGCAATTCCAACGGACACTAACAAAAAAAAAAAAAAAAAATTCTCAAAAAAATTGTAAGTAGATACGTCATAACTTTCTACCTAAATAATGTTTATATCTTACATGCTTACGCACACTACAATCGTTATATTAGCAATGTATTATTACACAAACGATGCCAACCAGTCACTATTCTTTAAACTTTGTTAAATATTAGTATAAATCATGTATGTCATTGTTATGTATCAATAATAATGTTCTACGTAATGTCTTTACAACAATACAACACGGCATTACTTTGACAGTTGGCAGCATATATTTTATGTTCAACACATTGAGCATAAAAAATAGCCCATGTATCACGGATTACGCAGATATTGCACGTATTTCTCACAAATTTACGGGAAGGCTGTAAATAAAGAAGGCTGTCTATGCAAATATGACTCACTTCCTGTGCAGCACTTCGGTCAGAATAATCTCTTTTATATAGGAAAACAGAAATAGCCTTTCTTGCGCAAGATAGTGAATGTGCCTGTTATGTATCACGTGTGAGAGCATTGTGGCTATAAACTTGACTTAGTGCACCAGAAGAGCAACATTAGTTTTGAGAGGAACGGGTTACAGTGTCATGTGCCGGTAACTTTATAAGTATTACTCATGGTAATACTTATAAAACTTGTAGTCAAAGTAAGTGAGCTTTGTCAAAGAATGCTTGTTTGACACACAAAAGAAAATCATTTGTAAGCTTTCAAGCATTCTCTGCAGTCTTCACTGCTGTGTTTGGTTGTTGAAATTAAGTCAAGAAGTATTACTTAGACTAAGACAATTAATTTTAGTGATAGAAAGCTACACTATTTCCTGAGTGACACAGGCCACGGCAAAAAGCTATTAGTTTATGATTCATTTTTATTGACGTAAAGAGTGTGTTTGACCTGCTGGCTCTAAAAACTGTTTTTGTGAAAGCTGAAATACAACATGACATAACATTAACCTGAAATACAAACAGTGGCACTTCATAGCGCTTGTGTGATACCTCCGTGAAATATGTTGGGATAAAGGAAAATCATAAAAAGGTCGCTTATCGCTTTATGATACATCACGAACATTGAACAACAAAGAGAAAAGATAACGTTCAAATTTTTTGCTAAATGCTTCATAAGAAGCTTTTCTTATCTTGGTGAGATATATTTTAGTTTGAACGATATATATTTATTTCATATCATATTATAACGTTAACGTTGTATGAAATCTCAAATAGTCACGCGATCATACCTTATATGTTACTTTTACTTATGTATGTAAATACGTATTTATAGCAATCGTCCAACTTATCTCATACGAATTTAGAAGTCCAAACTTACTCATAGCACCTAACTGAGAAGAATTAACTAAACACACGAGTATTTCGGCACGTGTTAAAAATAAAATACTTTTTTTTAACAATATCCTGACAATGTTCAAAATATACCTGTACAAAATATACTTTAAATGTAATATCATGACGTAGAGTTTCGAAAGTGTCGGTTAACTGTATACGCCATATCTACATCTCCTGACGGTCACAGCCTCCATCGTCTTTGGCGCGCATAACTCGGTTAATCTACATAAACCTCCTTATAAAGTTTGAAGGTATTCTCGTCTGATGCGGCTGAAGCACGATATTACCGAATTGTGAGTTTTTAACTTTCGTCGTGGAAATGTTTATCGATTTTCGTCTAAGGGCTCGTATTTCTCACGAATTTTGGAAGATGAAAATGTTGTAAATTTAAATTTAAAAAAACTGTGTATTATATGTAACTAGTGAGAGGGAGATGTCAATGTAACCATATAAACTTGTGTTCTTTTATAATAAAGGGCAGTATAGCATCAGCATTCGTTGTATCACTTACTCCTAATATCACCCATCCGTACATGGCGACCGTGACAGGACAACCAACATCATTTTAATCGTGTTACTTCTTATAGCATCGTTGGCGTTTTTGTATGGTATCTTCAGAATCTACAAGAATTGCCATCAGAAATGGATGGGTAATGAGATCAGGAAGGACAGACTACGATGTTCTATATGGAGACGTAGAGCTGACGCAGAGGAAATGCGGACGAATGCCAGAGGCTACAAGAAGGACACTGAGGACATCATCTGAAGAGTTAAAAACCCAGGGTTTACGAAGAAAAGTGCGCGAAAGTTGTATTCGTTATGTGTCAGTGCGTGGTTATATATAAGGTGTTGTCTATTCTCTATTCGTAGTAAACGTGTAATAGCATAAAATATACATGACATTATTTTAGTGGACTAAAATAAGTGACAAATGAAAATAAAATGAACGCTGGAGTGTATGCAGTATAAAATAATGGTATGTAATTCAGTACCTACTAAGAAAATAGAAATAAGTATTTATGTTAAATGGCAGAAAACTTAAAAACATTGTACGACAAGTTATTTGAAATCAGAAAATATTTGATAAAGATAGGTCCAGATAGAAGAAAAGGTAACATTATAGTCGTAAAATTAGCAGAGGCAGATAACTTAGTAAAAGAGTACAACTTATTTTTAGAATATTATTCAAAATCGAAAAGCACCGTATGTGAGAGTGAATGTTCGCATATTCACGAGCTTTGCGCAAATTTTGATCATTTATATGAACAAATATTAGATTTGTGCTCACAGAAACCTAGTACGGCAGATAAAATGGCAACTACTTGTAAATTTGATTTAAAAATTGCTTTAAGTTTATTACCAGTTTGTACAGACGATGAGGCTAGCGTAAAGCAACTTATAGATGGCATAGAGTATTACAAAACAGAGTTAGACGAAAATTCACAAGGAAAACTGTTAAATTTTGTATTAAAAAATAGACTCTCTCAGACCGCAAAATTGAAATTAGCGACTTCATATGTCAATATTGACGACTTTATAGCTGACTTGAAGATTCAGTTATTGCCTAAAAAATCGGCTACAGCAATTCAACGAAAGCTGCAAAGTCTTAGGCAAAACGATTTATCAATCGATGATTTCGGCAAAAAAATTACGGAATTGTTTGTAGATTTGACGATCTCTCAATCGGGGGCCAACGAAACCGTATCATGTTTAAGATAAAAACAATAAGACAATTAATTACCAATGTTATAAGCACTTAACAATAGCTATTATACAGGTCAGCAGAAAACGGAGACGAATAATAAGCGCCAGCTGTGCGCTCATAGGTACTTAGGAATTGATTGTTATTATAAGTATGTAACTACTTATTATTGTATAACTTTGTATACCAAACATAACGAACATATGTACTACGATTATGTTATAACTATATTTTATACGTGTTAGCCTAAGAGTATCAATGTTTAATTTGTGCTTATATTGTATCCATGCAATAAAATAAAATTAAACTTTTATTTTATTTTAGTTTTAGGGAGGAGATGAGAGGGAGATGTCAATGTAACCATATAAACTTGTGTTCTTTTATAATAAAGGGCAGTATAGCATCAGCATTCGTTGTATCACTTACTCCTAATATCACCCATCCGTACACTAGTGAATACCTAAAACTTAAATTCAATAGATGAGGTTACAAAGAAAGATACTTTCTTACGTTTATTCCTTGTTAGGTAAATAGGTACTCGTAATTGAAAAATATCTAACTGCTCCGAATTATTCTGTCCGGTATTCAAACACAAATACAATGAGCTCTCAAAGCCATTTCTTCAATTTAGTTTAATTGAATGACCCTTATCAACAAAATCGCTTTCTATTCCATTTACGTAATTTATTCGATTGAAAAGGATTGGTTTATAATCTAACTAACATCTGGCAGCGGCTAAGCACGCGGGCAAGTCAAAAGTTGTCCTACGGGAACCGCACATTTTGACGAGATAAAAAGTAGTATATGTCTGTGCCAAATTTCATCTAGATCCGTTTAGCTGTTTTGGCATAATTGAGTAACAACCATTCATCCATCCAGCCAAACTTTCACACTTATAATATTAGTAAGAAGTAAGATATTTTATTTTGCGTACAGCTAAGGAGTGGAATTCCCTAACGGAGTCTGTTTTCTGATAGCTACAAACTAGGGGTCTTTAAGTCAAGAGTGAATGGATTTTTTCTAGGCAAGCGTGCTTCACCGTCAACCACATCATCGCTTGTAGGTGAGATAATGGGCAAGCGCAAACCTACATATAATAAAAAAAAGATATTTGTAAGAAAACAAAATTTGTTCTGTTAAGCACGTGAAAGGTTTGATTAAAAATATACTATTTTATAAAATTGATAAAATAATTGTTGATATCAACACGTTTACTTGTATATTATAGTAGTTTATGAAACTGTTGCATAATAGGGGGGGCGGGCTAGTTATGTGCAGTTTCATACACTACTTTATCTACACTCATACATTGAGATTTAACCTACAAAATAAAAGAAAAGAGTAAGAAAAATTCAGTACAGTAAAACGTATGAATGGCGCCAAAACCCAGCACATCACCGCATTAACTGCGCATGCGCTAAAGCGGGCGTTGCGACAGACAAGTAAAAATTGGAATCAAAACTTTTTATAATGGGTACTATAAAAAAACATTTCCCTCCCACAGTCGGGTAAAAATGGCGGACTCCGCATAAGCTTTCTATTACAAATAAATAATTGATTAAAACTCCTTGGTGATATTAACTTAAAAAAACATGTTTTATGACATTATTTTGTTCGAGGAAAAGTGTTATACCTAATAAGATTCTATTTTTAAATTTCGGTATTGTGTTTATAAAGTATGTCAATTTAAACTCATAACTCATATTGCGATATGAGAGTAGATAAAATTGTTTATATCTCCAGTGACACGGCCGGAACAAAGTGCACAAACACCTCGCTATACTACACCTCCTTTTTATGATCACGTAATGTATCCTCTCTACGTAAGACTTGATAAATGTATGTGACATTTTATCACACGCAGCCATTTACAACTACTGAACATTATTTATGAGCAACTGTTATTGAATAAGAGAGGAAAATAATCAATTTGATGGCCCTCAAGTGGCCTGCTTGTGACAGGGTAATATTGGGTTTGGCAGGTGCTACTTTATCTTTGGTCTCATTTTTTATTTGGGAAGATGAGATGAAATGAAAAATACCAAGCCTGAAGTAAAGCATGCTTAGTTGCACATACCTATTTATTTTAGAAAATTTAATGGAAGCCGTTATCCAAAGCCTAGTCATAAATTAATTAGTTAGTCATTCATTTAATGCATCAAGTTGGAACAGTGCATGTATGCATGCACATTTATACGGTTCACGCGGATGACTAGCGATGTAAAGAGATTTTTATCAGTCGATCGTGAGCACACTCATTAGGACTTCCTACCGGAGAACTGTTTGTTAAGTATGATCCAATACTATCAGCCCATTTTTATGTATGCTGAATTTCTATAAATTATTTAACTTAAATAAAAGCGAGGAATACAAGCGAGACACTTTGTTAATGAACATCAAACACATTGCCATTCCTTAATTTAGAAAAAAAAAACTCGTTTAGTTCATTCCAATGGGGGCTACCGCGTATGAATTCCCCGCTGGAAGCGCTGCACTGGTATAGCGTTAGATCTCTGATATGTCAAATTTCATAGATTTGTGATTTAATCACACTTCTACGGCATTAGAAATTATTTTAATTAAAACTTTGCTGCCGTGCCAAACAACGTTTAAAATCATATATATTTATGGACCTTAATCAACATTCCAAGTTTAAACTGACCTAAATTAGTTCATTCTCATTTCCTTTTCATCGCTTATCATGGGTGAGATAGTGGTCAAGCGCGAGCCTATCTATAACTTTTGAAGGTAATAAACCATTTATTTATTACTCGTAATATTCCTTGTGCTTTTCGCTTAAATCTTTCTATTTCTCGTAGTCATGGTATAAAATATAGTATGCAACTCTTGAATAAAACGGATTTATATCGAGGGCCATGAATCACTCGCGTCACTCATGATTCTAACACTTGAATCACTCGCTATGCTCGTGACTCAATAATCATGAATAACTCCATACGGTCGTGATTCAGTCGTTAGAATCCTTCACTTGCTCGTGCTGCATCTTTGGCCCTCGCCTTTAATCCGTCCTTTATTCACTAGTTTCATAATATACTATTGAATTCATATTTGGAACATTACGTTATGAGTGTAGATAAAAGCCTTTATATTCAAATAATCGTGTATAAAATATAATAAATATAAAATAAAATGAATCCGAACTCATGAAATCCATTGTCGAAATATAAAAATCTGGCAAATTATTCATTAGATCTTGTTATTCTTTTTGGTGATGAAAACTTGAGGATTTTATAAGTTTACATAAGTATTATTTTATTAACCAAAACCATTATAATGATATCGTGGTAAGCACATTATGCACCTTTTATTTTTAACGACTATTATATCCGAGGTCGGGCGAAGGGGTCTGTGACGCTAACTTACTAAACTTCACGGTGGTCTGTAGCTACCTTTGACCGGGGTGCTGGAGTGCTTGCGCATTTCGTCACGCTGCTTCGGGCAGGCAGGCTAGAGATATTATGGCCGACGATGACGGCCATAATATCTCTCTCGACGGACACGGCGCGCCAGTCGTGCCTTCTCGGGACTTTAACTATTTAGTCAACAGACTGCCCAAGTCTTACAAAGACAGTTGTATGTTAGCAATTAAAATTATCATCAAATATTGTCTTCTTTTATAAATTTTTTTATTGATAGGTTCGCGCTTGACCACTATCTCACCTGATGGAAAGCGAAGTTGTAACCTAAATGTTAATTTTTAATTAATTAAATCAAGTCATTTTATTTGGCAAGGTCACTTAAGCCAATTGATTTTGGTAACGATACTTACATACCAATGCCAATGTTCAGTCGCCGTATTACTTCCCCACGACTTTGGAGACTTGCCAAAGACGGAAATCGGTCTTAAGGAGTGCCATTACAATTTTTGTTACTTTATTCTATACTTTACTAGCAGTTGCCCGCGACTTCGTCCGCTTGGTTATGAAGATATAAAGTTTAATGATGTTTAACGCAAACTATTTTTATATTTCAGTCAGCAGAAAATGCCTATCACACGAAGCATCATTTTTTAAGGCACGAATTAGAAAAAAAATATAGAGTTTCACAAAATTCTTTCTTAGCTTATGTCTCCTACTCATAAACTCTAGACTTGCTAAATTTCAGGATGCTAGTACAAAAAACAACCGAACTTTTATACAAACTTGCGATAGTGCGTAGACCTCTTTAATCCGGCCCTGACATAAAATCCGCTCTTAGCAAATGTCTACTAACTATTAAATACCTCCCTGCCAAATTTAAAGTTTGTAGCACAAAAAAAATAAGGAGTTTCGTACAAACTTGCGAGAGCCCTTAGACCTCCTTAAGCCGGCCCTGTCGCAAAATCCGTTCTTTGACCTACTATTAAATACCTCCCTGCCAAATTTCAAGTCTGTATCACAAAAAAAGAAGGACTTTCATACAAACTTGCGAGAGCAAAATCGCAAAATCCGTTCTTAGTAACTATAAACTACCTGCCTGCCAAATTTCATCTTTATACATCAAGCGGTTTTCGATATTTCGTGATAGGTGAGTGAGTGACCTTTCGTTTTTATATATATATATAGATAGATTACGCCACATAAAAATTACAGGACAAAAATATAATGGTTAGTGTACAATGGGCGATCTCATCGCACTAGTCAATCTCTTACAGACAACCTTTAGATGGACTGGACGAGAGAAAATAGACATAGGGCAGTCAGTGTTCAAAACTTCATAATTAAAATAAATTATACATAATAACAATATTCTAATCATGTTTATTTGACATAAATATGTTAACGTATATACAAATAGAAAGCGGAGAGGGAAAAGGGCCCATTGTGCATAAAAATAATAACTTATAATAAATATATACAATACAAAATAATAAACTAATAAATATCAAATATATTTTAACAGAGAAAGGAGAAGAATAATTACAGTGAAAGGAAATGCTCCTTTACCATTTTTAATGTGAGAGGCGATTGGTTTATAGAAGCCGCAGTAAATATTAATACTGTGGCTTCTATAAAACCAATCGCCTGAAAGGTTCTTTGAGCGGCAGAATAATCTTTAGCATCTTAAGAAGATTGATAACACTTTGTGAGCGTTGAGTGACCAAGCTAATTAAAATAAAAGATTGTTGAAAAAATTACACTCAAAAGTGGCAGTTATTTACGTTTGGGAGCAATGATAGACCATACAATATAATACAATATTCTTTTTGGTCCACTGATCCAAAAAGGTAATTCAGAAAACTATAATATCTATTTTTGTACCCGAACCGCACCCTCACAATAGTTCGTTACACATCTTGTGTAAATATCAAATTTATATTATTCTTTTCTGTTTATATGGGTCACATGGATCCCTCACAGAACTCACAGAACAGTTTACAACTCTTGGATTAGGTCCAGCGGAATCTTCTGTTTCCAGAGCCACATTCCGCTCTTCATAAAACTGTTGGAGATATGCAAAACTGTCTGAGTTTGAGAGTGATGGATATACTATATAACAGCGTCATTGTTAAATATGTCACAGGGAAATGAAAAATTCACGAAATCCCTAGGGATACCATGAAATCACGGTACATGTCGAATATTCTTGTTTATTACATCTTCTTACTAAAAATGTTTAGTGATATGACAAAATACTAATATAAATGGAGGTGAATTGTCGATTCACTAAACTAAATCTAGTAAAATGAGTAAAACTGACGTTTGTATAAAAATAAAACAATTTTACAAATTAGCTGATGCATTTTTATTAGATATTGTTCTACAAAGCTATCTATTTTACGTATGTATTTGTACCTAAAAGAGAAATATAACTGAATTATTAGTTACTATCCCTGAAAATAAACGTTATTGTCCAAAAATAAATATGTTATGATTCTATCATGTAAGTGGGAGGTCGTATTATTAGGAGGCCCACACTCAGAGGTAAATACGGTAGAAAAGATAATAAACAGATCCAATAAGAAGACGCTCGAAGAACACTTTACTTTCATTATTAGTGGGACCTTCTAAAAACAAATCATGATAACATTTCTTTATGATAACAATTATAATAGTAATAGTCTTACAAGTACCTTTTATTGATCAGATAATTCTGTGCCAAGACTTTGTCAAATCAATATACGTCTCTACAATACATCTAAACAGAAAGTGACTGACTGACTGACCGCACAGCCCAAACGGCTGAAGCTTCAATCATGAAACTTGGCACGTAGGTTCCTTTGGTAGTGTAGGTGAGCACTAAGAAAGGATTTTTGGAAATTCCACCCCTAAGGGCGTGAAATAGGGGATGAAATGTTGTGTACAAAAGTCTTCTTTTACAAAGGAAAAATTATTAAAAATACTTTCAAGACTTAAAAGTCTCTTGGTAACTATAAAATGCATAAATATAGGAATTAAATAGGGACGGAAAAATCTGCTTCACCATGACAATTGATAAGGCACAAGGACAAACTCTGAAGTATGCTGGTGTAATTTGAGGGTGAATTGCTTTTGCCATGGACAGTTCTAAATAACGTGTTCACGTGTTAGCTCATCAAATAGTCTGGTGATATTGGCGTCGACATCCAAAATGGTTAAAAATCTTGTTAAATCACATCACATCATCAGCCTATTAATGTTCCCACTGCTGGGACACAGGCCTCCTCTCTGAAATACTACTGAAATAAAAAAACACAAAAATACTTAACACAAAAAACACACACAAAATACATTAATTTAATTACTTACTTATGCTTATGATTACTTATTATTAGTCATGGATAAACACAGACATAGTGAAGGGATAGGGGCTGGATAAGGATAGAACGTATTGATGATAAAGTTTACATTTTTACATTACATTATTTTTATCATAAATCATTCCTTCAGGTCATTTTGTACTTTTTCTCTACATACTGTTAAAATATGGTAAGGACAAGCATGTAGTCTACGCGTGCGAAGCCGCGGGCAAAAGCTAGTATTAGCACATAGTCATGAAAAATTGAATTCAAAACGAAAGTACAATATCCACGTACATCCCTTTCCAGAAATAAATACAATAGTTCTTTTTATTGAAGGAACTCCTCAAATATTATAGGCCTATAGCGATTTTGGTATTTTCATCAACAATGCAATCATTTGGACTCATAATGTATCATTTGGTGAAGTGGAACTGATGAGGAAGACCACAGATGGCCACTGAAACTCCTTAATAATAAATATGTCACGGGTATATATAATAAATAAATGTTACTGATGAAAATGGTACCATCAGACTGATCTTATGTCTAACAAAATAAAAAGCGAAAATAAATTTCCAACAAAAAAAAACAAACCGCCTTCCAAAACCAAACAAAATAAGCGAAAAATAACTTGCTTTTCCGAAGTTGGTGATGAAAAATTAAAAACAATAGGTCCTAAAGACACTGACTCCGGAAAATAAAGTTATTTAAACGTTTATTTTAACGCTTTGTAGTGTTTTGTTTTGGAAGTCGATGGCCGTTAGTATATAGTTTCTCGAAATCGTATCAATTTAACCAAGCACAAATTGCACCACTGACACTAAAAGTCAGACTGCGATAGTTCACGAGTTGAGAAAGTTTTTGATACGTGAGTGGTTTGAGTAAGTAATCTTTTATTTAACTATTATAAACTCTTCGACAAATATTTGTGGAGGAAAACTGGATCGTTTGACATTATCAGCAAATCGTTAAAAGGTATTCAGATAAAAGTATATTTACTTTACCTGAGTTTATCTAGGCGTGGAAAGCCGATTCTCACATCACATTCCTAATATTTTTTATCATTACTTATTGGTAACGATCACGTTTTCATATCATCACAGTTTCAATGATTGTATTATGAAAACGTTTTTACGTGCTAAGTTAAGTATAAGTTTGACGCCGATGTCAGCGACCAACGTATAAGTTTGACCCCGATATCAGCGACCAGCGTTACAAATGACAACTAAGCCGATGTCATAAATTACGTTCAAGTAAATTCTCTACAAGATAAAATTAAATTTAAAAACCCCCATTTAAATTTTTATTTCATGCTTTTTAAACTACATAATAATATACCTAGTAGCAGACACGCTTCAATCGACAATCTATCGAAACACGTAATAATGACACGATAACTTGCGAAAGATCGAGATTCAAGGAGTAAAATGCGAATAACTTTTGAACGAATAAACCGATTTTATTCAAATATAACACTCTCGACAAAGTCACCTTTCAAACAAAAAGAAAATAAATCAAAATCGGTTCAACCACTTAGGCGCTATGATGCCACAGACAGACAAACAGATACACAGCAACACACGTCAAACTTATAACACCCCTCTTTTTCCGTTGGGGTTAAAAAAGGTCATTTTCCAATTTTCTCTTTACCTCTAAATCGCTTTGGTAAATTATATGATATTCAATTCTCATCAAACGTGAAAAGAACACATTATATTATCAAAATGTTTTCATGTATTTTCATTAATTATCAAATATAATTTCATATTATCAAAACCGATTTTATGCCTATGGCAAATTACTGTACTACAATCTAGACTTAGTGTTACTACCGAAGTTATTAAGCAAGTTTCACCAAACCCTAAATATCCTGATATGGCTCTATTAAAAAATCCGAGTAAATATTAATGTAATTCATGTAATCTTGCGGTTTCATATTATCAGAAAGTGTTATCTTTGTCCTATGTAATTTTAGTTGCAGAGGACATTGTACACTCGAAGTTGTGGGCGACTATGTCTATCTTGGACAAACGATCCAATTGGGTAGGGCCAACTTCGAGAAAGAGGTCAACCGTCGAATCCGACTCGGCTGGGCAGCGTTCGGGAAGTTGCGCGGTATCTTCTCGTCCAACTTACCACAGTGTCTCAAGACGAAAGTCTATGACCAGTGTGTGTTGCCAGTGATGACATATGGCTCTGAGACGTGGTCGCTTACAATGGGCCTCATCAGAAAGCTTACAGTCACTCAAAGGGCAATGGAGAGGGCTATGCTCGGAGTTTCCTTGCGTGATCGAATCAGAAATGTAGAGATCCGCAAGAGAACCAGGGTTACCGACATAGCCCGAAGAATTGCCAAACTCAAGTGGCAGTGGGCAGGGCACATTGCTCGCAGAACGGATGGCCGATGGGGCAGAAAGGTTCTGGAGTGGCGACCGCGAACCGGAAGACGTTGCGTTGGAAGGCCTCCCACTAGGTGGACCGATGACCTGGTGAAGGTTGCGGGGATCCGCTGGTTGCGAGACGCACGGGACCGGTCAATGTGGCGACGCTTGGGGGAGGCCTATGTCCAGCAGTGGACGTCTTTCGGCTGATATGATGATGATGATGATGAGGACATTGTTACTGCTTGACTCACTGTTCTTAATTTACTAATCCATTTCTGGCCCAAGCACAAATGCCTGAATTTACCATACAATACCAGATGAGTGACATACATAATAAAATCTTAAATACGCGCCTTCATTGAAAATAATAAGGTGTTCACTGTCGTTTATCACACAGTCGAGAGCTGTCTCTTGTCTGTCATTAATGGAGCAGAGACGTCTCGAACCATTATGGATGCATATTGAAAAAGGGTTTTTTCAGGATTTTCTTGCTACAAACGAATGATGATTTGTACCCGTCGTTGGCAGAAGTCGCTTCTTCGTCTTTTTGCCCATTTCACAGTGTTGGTCTCGCTTTCAACGTCATCTTTGTGCAGTCACAAATGTGACTTTTTTTAGTTTTTTTTTGTTATTTTTTCTTTCAAATAATAGCCAGGTAAACAAAAAAACTTCGGTCCAATATTATAATTAATTAGGTGCCATACAAAGACCGCCCAAATATTTTAATTACCAGGTGGAACAAAATATTGTCATGGGTACAACAATATTGTTCGGAACCGAGTTCAGTTCAAAAAAAAGAAAGAAAAAATTCCTAGTGTGGGGCAAAGATTTTTTAAAACAATTAAAAAAATTAATTTGAAGAATTTTCCTTAGTATTCAATACATACGCGACATGATAAAGTGCCACAATACTGAACGAATAGGTAACACACGGTTTTATTTTCATTCAGTAAGCCAAGCAGTGCGTCACCCACTTGGTATATTTCACGGTCGTTGAAGTGAAAACCCGTTTCATTGCTGCATGCTGCCTAGTTTACCAGCTTCTTCTAACTAATTCGGTGCAGAACATTACAAGACAACAAAAAGCCTTTGTTTCATCAATTTTTGGTGTATTCATCGGACGGCGTTCAAATTTCAAAAATACGTGGTGACTTTGATAAACACGAAATTTTTCTGCCGTGAAAAGTGAAGCGAGTGCATCTGCGTTCTGCTCAGCAGTTGGAGGGTTGGAGAGAAAATCATACTATGTACGGGAGTAAGTGCGATCGATGTTGGCGACAAAACGTGTGGGTATTGTGTTTGAAATCTACCCACAATGTTATAAAGTTTAGGTAAATGTTTGTTTTAAATTATAATATCTACAGATGAGGATGGATTTTATTTTAATAAATAGTTATGACGTTGTGGCCATGTCGCGTTTTCATTGGTTCATTATGAAAGAGCTCGATATACAGGTGGCTGTATGAGTGTTATGTGTCTATAGAAGAAAGTTGTAAGTGGGGCTGATTGGCTATACTATAGTTTCGTGAAGTTATGACTGTGATTTTGACCGTGATAGTACTTAGTGTTAAGAAATTGAAATAGACAACGAAATAAAGGCTTTTATTTGACTATTTTTTATTATATTTTTATTACTATTTGCTTAAAGTGGAATCGGAATTAGGTAAGGCCTACCTGCTGCAAAATAATACCAAATAAGTATTTAAAAGTCAAGCGGTAATACTCACAATATAGTTATTTTTACATATTTTAATTTTTGTTTAAATTTTGCGGACTGGCAACTCTGCAATAAAATATGAAGTTCATCATGCTATCTTTTTTGTCTCATCAAATATGCTTATGTTATGAACAGACGACTAATGCTGATCCATAAATAATACAATATGCGACATAATGGATATCTGGTTCCACAATTATTATGTAAATGAATGAAATAACTTCGTTATCAGTTTTCTTTTACGATCTTTTTGAGCATGCAATATTTTATTACTTATTTTTCCTTTCTATAAATAATAAAAAGCAAAAGCAAAGATTGAACAACGTAACTCTAGTAGAGCCAAAGTTCTGTAAGCCAATAAAAATAAATATCAGAGAACACGACACTTGTCTTAATTTCTCGAACTCATTTGTTTTGTGGAATCTCAATAGATACTAGTAAAGTGGTGAGCACTTAACGAGTGCCGCGAGGAGTACTATACATCATACCATTTATTTCAAATGTAAGGAAACAAAGGGTGCCAAAATGCGTTACGCGGGTCATCGCACTATTACATCGTCCATCATATTTCCAGGTGATACACAAAGGGAAATACAGTAAGGTCAAGTCACGTGTAATCAAGTGAGAGTGAATTAACTCCATTTTCGAGAAAATCCATTGCTGAAACCTATTCAGGGCTGCGCCGCTTCTTAATGCTACAAGCATATTTTTTGCAAAACCAGGCAATTAACTTTTGACTAAAGATTCAGACAAATGCTTGTAATGCGGAAATTGTACTGGTATTCAAACAACGTTAGTTAGTAAACTCAGTCGGTGCATTGCGTCAAATTGTCTCGCTTCAATTATTTTGCAGTTTGTTAGTTTTTGTGCACAAAACATACGAGGGTAGCCCCTAATTCGGAGACGGAGACACCTAGTTGTAGAAGGAAAGTTTTCTCTTTATGGCTTGTATTGCAAACTATGATAACAGCTCTGAACTACGCAAAGATGTTAAAAACAGAATTTCTATCTTGGATGAAAAGCAACATAAACTGATGAAATATACTTTTAAAATGGATGAACCATGAAGAAAAGATAATGTACGTAATGTTGCCCTGAATTCTAAATACTTACTTAAAAACGAAGACGTTGGATAAGATCTTTGAACAGAATATCAATAGCTAATTTTGTAGCTATTCAAGCATTGGATTGTGTACTCTATATGTGTGCAATAAAGCTCATTTTACACCGGGAACAGTGAAGTCTATTGTGACAGCTGAACAATCGATTGCCCTGATGACAATCTATTGTAAGGGTAGGCTTTACACTGCCGCACTAGTCATGAATGTTATCGAACAACCGTCAGAAAATGGTTATCGTTAGATCATTTACAATTTAAGTAAGAAAGGTGGGTGTGCCACTTCACTAGGCAAACTTGTTAGGTTTACTGATTCAATGAGGTCTGTGGGATTTACAACATTATACTGCGGCATTTTGCTGATTCAATTTAGATTGGAACCGCTAAATTACCTAACATTTAAATAGTTTATCGATTTGAAAGGCCTTGATAGAATTCTAATTGGTCATTAGAATTGTATCAAGACCTTTCCTGAGAAGCAAAATATAGGAATCGAATTTACAGATTTGCTGGTCGTTATTAAATAGTCCAGTAAACCAAACTAAATATAGAGCTATAAATTTAAGCGATTCAATGAAATTGGTTATGTCCAAGTTAACTATCCGATGATAAATCTTATCTTTGAAACTTGTCCGCGTCACTTTGTCAGTTTGCATATAAACCTATTTATCTTCTTGATACATTGTGTGGACCTGATAAAGACCTATAATTTGTGTGAACCACTGCCGCCACCGACACGATGCACTGCGGCACACGCGAAGGCAGTCTGTAATTTACCAGAAAGCAAGATTTTTTTCGAAAAGGGTTTTATATATTGAAAAACAAAACGTACTGGACAACTTTCGAAAATAATTTGTCAATGCCATTTACTTAACAAAGAAAAAATAAGTGAAATCAAAATCATCATCGAGGGCATCTTATATATTATTTAGGGTTGCGTACCTCAAAAGGAAAAAACTGAAACCTTATAGGATCACTTTTTTGTCCGTCTGTCCGTCAAGACCCTTTTTCTTGGGAACGCGCGAAATTAATATCATGTACTCAAATTTGCAACTCCTTGCAACTGCGAAAAAATCAAGAGACACAGCCGTTAATGACGCATATTTTACACTCGCAAGGGAGTCAAAACCGACAGGGTACTATCCGTAGACCTAGAATCGTGAAATTTGGCAAGAAGCAATGTCTTATAGCACAAGTAAGGGAAACAATTCGAAAACTGTGCTTAAATCTAAAAAAAGATTATTAACTTATTTGCAGTTGGTAAAGTGACCGCGACTTATTCCGATTTATGGGGACTACAGTTTTTCAACGTCCAAGTATAGTAGCAAACAGAAACTTGAATATTTCACTATTTGACGGAAAGTTTGTGCTGAGATGGGAATATTTTAGATATTCTGTCGTAATCACCCGTTTAGATTTATTGTTTAAAATATTTTTAAAGATAATAAATTTTATTGATGTCGATTGTTTCATTCAGATTAACGATTATGGTATAAATTTAGCAATAGCTTCGTTATTACTTTGAGTTGGTGGTGTCACCTATAATTTTGGTGAAAACTGTAAAACTTTAAATAAATTAGCTATTAAGCCTGTATGTTAAAATATCTTCACTAAATGTCTTGTGGCCCATGAACTGTACTGTTAACCGTAACATTTAGGATTTTTAGGTTAATATATAGCACATTCCATACAGTGCAGTCTTCCGGGAACATAACCATTACGACGGAAAGATATCGTCACTGAGCCTTTGTTAATGGTTTTTATCCGATACCAGACTATAAAAGCATTGCCGACTACAAAAAGAAATGCATGTTGTCCAAATTACAGCATCTCTTTACACCACAAAAAATGTAATATTTAACTACGTAGGTACTTACAAACAAATATTAAAATTACAACGAATTAAATTGTTTCCTTTAGAACCTTATCATTTGACCAAATAAATGGATTGATTTACAGTAAATTATAACGAATGAATGGAATGAGTGGAACTAGCGAGTTTAGATAAAGACATGAATAGTATACTGTACTATAATGGGTACAAACATAATTATTCTAATGTTCACGGTGATAAATGAGTTTGCCAGCATTTTGATGTGTTTGCAGTTTACAATAAATTAAGAACTTTTCGCTCAAATTGGACTTTTTCTTTATCGCAAAAATTCTTGAAGACTTGAAGACTTGTTCGTAATACGCCGCGTGGTGCTGACATCTTTACGATGTGACACAGCATGTGACGCCTGTAATGTACAGTGAAACGCTCCAGTTAGTCACTTATTTATTTCCACATAATACTACATTTTTACATTCATTACTATTTCTTTTTCTTTCTATTAGTTCTGGCAGTAAACACGTAAAATTTCTATTGGCTCAGACGTGATCAATTTTGTTTAAGAACTGTGTGATAGAAGACAGCTATATTTTTACCAAAAAGAAGACAAAGATAAACAATAAGGGGCTAATATTATGCACGTCTTGTTTATGCTCTTGATGTGACTCGACACTAGATGCGCTCCGAGCGAGGGTATTAAAGTCGTAGTGATATTTATATATCACATACTAGCACTTCGCCCGCGACTTCGTTCGCGTGATCCGTGTTTTATCCTACAGATGACTTTTTAATAAAAAGTTTCATACAAACCTTTATCCCCTATTTCACCCCCTTAGGGGTTGAATTTTGATAAAGCCTTCCTTAGTGGACGCTTACGTCATAAGAGGAATACGTGTGCGAAATTTTAAGTTTCTAGCCCTAAGGGTTTGGCCTGTGTGTTGATACATCAGTTAATCACTTTTGCCTTTTATATATATAGATTTACGAAGTAATATTGTAAACCTAGTTGTTTATATGTCATTTAATTGGTACATAGTAAAGAGTTCTATTAATAGGTGTTCTTTAATAACGAATAGATATGTACCGTAGCCTTTTTCAGACACTAGAAGCATCCCATCATCATCATCATTTCAGCCGAAAGACGTCCACTGCTGGACATAGACCTCCCCCGGGCGTCGCCACATTGACCGAACCCGTGAAATGAAAAATTTAAAATTGGAAGCATCCCATAATCTATCGTAATTAAGTGTAGAGTAACTAAGAAATGTAAATTGTGATTAGGAGTTATATTTTAACAAAATCATATTGACTAAGTAGGTAACCGAGAAGGTAGGAATTATGCATTTGAATTAATAAGCTTCTAAAATAAGAGACATAATAATTCCGACTAAATTATAATACATTTCGGATTCTGCCCTATTAACGTAGTACCTGATATCAGCCGGTGCCGATGGAGCAAAGGTGAACTGTAGTATCTGTTGGTTATTCCAGTCCATTATGTATAACGAGCAGAGAACGGGCATAACATAAACACACGCGTCGACATCCTTTAATTTCGTTCCATCATTGTAAGTACCTATAAACGTATTGTATTGTTGTTAGTTTACCAAATAATTAAAACGTGATATAGATGAGTATCCACTGAGATATCATCGACCTGAGATGATTTCATTAAAATTCCATAAAAGTTCACGCCTCCACGAAGTATCTTTTATAGCCGTAAATTAAGGCTGAACGAAAATTAATTAAAACCAACAAATTCCATTATTATTTGAAAAATTCGGTTACTGATTTGATACTCCATCAACTTGAAAAAATCAATTGATCCACGCTGGAATGCTCATGAATACTAATTCAGTCGAACTTTATAATAAACATTTAGTCTTGGACTCCCGAGATATTTAAACACAATGTTATGTCGAGGTAATCACATTTTGCTACTACAAACAGTTACAGAAGAACGGATGCGGAATAAATAAATAGATTTCAAATTATTCAAAGGGTGAATGAAGGGGAGGGAGTGGTGTGCTCATTACAAGTAAGATTAGTGAATGTAGAAAAACAGATTAGGAAGTGTTTGTTATTCAACATTTTTCATATGTTGGGTGTTTGGTTTATAACTGTCTTCCACAGTACGAACAAAACAACATGGTATACCTAATACTTGGTTTCAACTTTTAAGATACATACCCATTATTACTTGCCATAGGCAACATAAAAATAAAGGGTACGTTGGACCGAAGTTCCTCATGCATTTTTTAACTCAATGTTATTTGAAACGGCCTATTCCCTCTTACAGAAAGGAGGCCTGACTCCCAGCAGTGGGAACATTAAATGGCTTATGACGATGATGATATAATTTGAAATACGATACACGCACCCACACACACACACATAATCTATAGAAAGAGAAAAAGCATGTGGTTTGCGTTTATGTTTGCTCATAGAAAGATACACTGAGAGAAAAAGAAGGGCTATGGAGATGGAGGAGGTAAAAATCTTACAAGATGTAAAATTTTCTCCCAAATCACATCTACCCGCGCTACGAAAACCCATTATAACTAGGTAGAGGCTCCACAACAAAATTACAGCATTTTTCTTTTATTTGTATTATTTCAAATTTAGTTAGGTGCATCTTCCAGACACGTGCAGATGAGAGACCAAAATTTATTAGTTGAGGTACCTCAGCTATCTTTTTAAATAATATGAAAATTGTAATTATTACACTAGACACGGCATTTATAATAAGATATTTCTCCACAGTGGATATACCCCTGCTTCAGAAACGTTACCTGCTTCGGAAGTCACATGTTTTTTTTTTTTTTTGGTTTCAGAATTCATTTGCGCTCTGGGTGAAGTGGAAGGGTGTGTCAGACTTTTACGGACTAAAGCCCATCCGTGTTCCTTCAGTTGCTTGTTCCAGGGCCGCGGTAACTCTCTTTCCAATTTATCCGCGACCCAGACAGGCAGCGGCCCTAGCGGACCCCGTCAGTTTGTGCTGACATATCTTTGAGGCGAGCGTGGAACACTACGCGCCGTCGAATTGGGCCTGGTTCTTACCGGACGGCCTACGGTGGCCGGGAATCGGCTTGCAACTCCCGACGCCTAGGGCGTCTCCTGCGGTGACTAGGGGCTTGAGAGCGTCTCCGTTGCGTCTCCCTCACGCGCTCCGCCTCTTCCTTCGTGAGCATTACTTCTTCGCAGAAGGAGGTGACAGTTTCCCATGCCCTCTCGCTCCATACACTGGCCTGAACCAGGGTCGGACGCAAGAGGTCGCCACTGCTGATCGCCTCTACGAGGACACGGCGGTGCTCTGCCCAAGCTGAGTAGACCTCCACCGTATGCTCCACCGTGTCCTCCGGGCGATCCACACAATGGTGACACCCGGGCGTTTCCTCCTGCCTTATCGGAAGTCGCCCTACATTGTTAGAAAATAAGGAACAAATTTCAAAAAAAAATTGGCATTGAAAAGTTTTTGTAAATTCAACATAAAGCCTTGCCGCTTTTATTTTCACTAATTCGCGTTCCATGTCATATTCTCTGTCTCTGCTTTTAAGTAATAGTTTGGAATAAAGTGTTCGGTAAAAGTGTTCATAACGTTTCTTGTGGGTGTTGTGGTGACTTTATACGCAATGAACCATTTTGCAAAACGTTAACGTAACCACAACACAGCCACACAGCCACACAGCGAACTATAAAATGGGTCCTCGCGAGTCCCTATGAGAAAAATTTAGAGAGATCGATATACTGACTCTACCTTCACTTTATATTTTGGAATGTATTTTGTACTTACGCAAAAATTGAGGGCTTTTTAAAACTAGAAGCGACTTCTATAATTTAAATACACGCAGTAAGCACGAAATTATAATACCCAAAATCAGATTAACGAAAACTAGCAAGTCTTTTCTTATAAACAGTATATGCTTCTATAACAGGTTCCCAATTCAGTTATAGAACTGACCGATCAAAAACTAAAAAAAAAAAAAAGTTCAAAAACTTCATCAAACGTGTCCTTATTAAAAAAGCATATTATAAAATCAAGGACTACGTTGAAGATAAAAATTTAAGGTCCTTCTGCGCATGCGGCTTCCCTGGTAACTCATAAACGGTACAAATATGTGGATGTCTCTAACTATTCTCAATCTCATTTTTTTTTCTCTTCTTTTAATTGGACATTTTACAATGGTTTTCAATCATCTTAATTACCCTTTGCTAAGAATAGTTACAGCACTGATAACTACATTTGTGCCACATGTTAAATTTAGTCTTGTTTTACATTTTTTTGTTTTTTTTCCTTTATATAGATGCTTTTACCGATTGTTTTGTGAATGTGTGAACATTGTAGGCCTTCTAGATTTCTAGATGCTTGATAACATTTGATAACTTTTTATCTCGTTTCACTTAATTTTTTTAGTTTCTAACGTTATATTGTCGGGCCTACGTTGTCCTCCCATATCTAAGTAATGCTGTAACATGGAAATATTGTAAAAACAAACCATATTTTAAAAGAGTTAACCATGGAGTTTCTTGCCGGTTCTTCTCCATAGGAAACGACCAACCCGAACCGTGCGCCTTTTGTCGACGTTTTATAAGGCCTACATGGCCTAGGTAAAATAAAAAAAAATTGATTTAAATTTTGATTTTGATTTTGACAACAAGATTTTTAATTTTATCGCTTTAATATAGTTAAAGCCTCCTAAAATTTTGTCCCTTGACTATAGACGGGCTGAGAATATTATCCTGTTATTATCTAATCTGTATTTATTAGTGTACAATACTAAAATTATAAAGTATATCTATTATTTTAGTACTGTTAACGTAATTTGCAATAACTTCAATCTTATATTTTAGATTATTTACTATCTAGTGAGGTTTAGATATTTTATAAAAATGTTGAACGAGTTAATTAAAAGGTCAAGAGTTATTAAGTCTTGAAAACTCTGACTCCATCAGCGTGTGTAAGGTTCGGATATCTTACTTTCAAACGAACTTCTCAACAATTACTTAGAGAGAAACAATAGTAAATTTAATTAAATTAATTAAACCCAGGCGTGTCTTTATTCCGCTAAAACGAGCCAATTTCACCCGGTTCCAACTTGCCGAGATATGACCGTGCCAATAACTGACCATCTTGAACGCCAAGAGCGTTACGTTGACATCAACTCTCAGTTTTGGCCCATACATTGAGCCAAACGCTCAGCTGGCTGCCAAAAAGCTGGGTATCCTTGCAAAGGTGAGAAGGTACTTCACGCCAGAACAGCTGCTCAGCTTGTATCAAGCGCAAGTTCGATCATGCATGGAGTACTGCTCTTATCTCTGGGACGGATCTACCAAATACCAGCTTGGCTACCTCCGCAGTCTGGTAAGAAAACGCACCAAGGAGCAACACCACAGATTGTGGATTGACCACAGTGAGTGCAGGCAGTCCAAAGAAGCACTTCCCGCTTTGGATGGACGTTTCACGCAGAAGGGCCTTCGTCTAACGAAACAGCAGTTGCGAGCAGTTACAGCTGTAACGACGGGCCACGGGACTTTTAATAAGCACCTTTTTGTCTTAGGGATCACGGACAACCCGCTGTGCAGAGCATGCATGGAGGAGGATGAGACAGCAGCGCACCTGCTTCTAAACTGCCCAGTAATTGCCGGTTACAGGGCCAAATACCTCGGTGAATCAGGTACCGTACAGGAGGTAGTCAGCAACACGAAGGCGCTGCTGGCCTTCCTCGAGGAGTTGGAATGCATCGAGTGAGGAAGTTGGTAGAAGGTTAATTCCCACCCGTACGCAAAATACGCGCTTGCTCGTGGAGTTGCGGAAACCAGCCCGTTTTAACCTAACCGTTTTAACCTATACCAGCTTGATGCACTAGAGTCAATCGAAAAGCGGGCCAAGAAGCTCATCGGCGATGAGGCACTGGTTAAGTCAAAGCTCCAGAGCCTTGAACATCGTCGCCAAGTTGCCAGCTTGTCGGTTTTTTATCACTTACATTTCGGGGAGTGTGCGATGGAATTGCATGATCTAATTCCGCTTAGCCCGTTTCATCATCGGACTACCAGACGTACGGCCATGCGCCATCGGTACATGGTGGACATCCCACCCATACGTACTAAACGTTTTGAGAATACTTTTATTATGCGTACGGCTAAGGAGTGGAATTCCCTGCCGGAGTCTGTGTTTCCTGATAGCTACAATCTGGGGGTCTTTAAGTCAAGAGTGAATAGGTTACTTCTAGGCAAGCGTGCTCCATAGTCGACCTCATCATGGCTTACCATCAGGTGAGATAGTGGTTAAGCGCGAGCCTATAAAAGATAAAAAAAAATATAATCAATTGAAATTAATTGGGTTTTGAGTTTCTAATTGTTATGGTATTCTTTAAAGTGTAACGCGAAAGTCTTGCTGGCATTGCCAAATTTAGAAATGAAAATGAATATCATTAGAATAAATTGGTTTAATTTAATCTGTAATAAAATTATAAAAGCGATAGGGCTTACAAATGGTGGACCTTTTTACTTGAATATTGCAGAGATAATCTCAAATAATTTATATAAAAACGGAAGACAGGTTAATTTGCTAACCTGGGAGTAGTATCTATGTTCTATGTTAGGGGGGTTTGGTTTCCGCACTTAGTCCTTCAAATGGACCTTTGTACGTGGGCCATGGCGGCCGTTGGGTGGTCATTCCAACCAGCCCACCTCCCTCCAGAAGTCAATTAGAGCTCCTGGTTTCCTCAGAACATCTGTGTAAGATCTGGGTGACCCGAGGGTTAGTGCTCTTATCTGTGTGACACCTGTGCATTCAAAGAGAACGTGCGCAACGGTTTCCTCAGCCTCCATGCATGCCCTGCACAGAGGACTGTCCGTTATGCCTATTGTGTGGAAGTGTTTATTGAGTGAGCAGTGTCCCGTGATGGTCCCCGTCACCAGGCGGAGGCCATTCCTGTCCAGGCGTAAAAGACGCCTGGTAAGCCTACTGTCCAAGAATGGCAGAGCTTCTTTGGATTGCCTACAGCCCGGTGCCGAGGCCCACCAGTTCTCCGCCTGTGTCTGGGTGAATTCCTGTAGCCACCTGCGTATTTGGTTGAAGGGGATGGGTACAACGGGTTCGGGTCCATAGACCGTCGAGCTGGATCCGCGCCTCGCAAGCTCGTCAGCCGCGTCGTTGCCCAGCGATCCACTGTGTCCCTTTATCCATTGTAGTGTCACCGTGTTACGGCTAGATACAGTTATCTGTTCCAGTGCGTTGTGACATTCTAGTATTAGTTTAGATGTAATGTAATTTTTTCGTAAGGATTGGAGGACTGATGCGCTGTCGGAGAGTATCCGTATGTGGGTGTCCGTGACCCTCCTGGCTTCTAGGGCACGGACCGCTTGTATGATGCCCACACACTCCGCCTGATAGACGGTGTTGAACCCTCCTAGCGGTCTGGATATGTTTATGTTGAAATCGTATGAGAAGACTCCGACTCCGGTACCTAAGTCAGTTTTCGATCCGTCGGTGTATATTCTCATCTCTTTCGGGCCAGAGTAGTCACATCTTTCCTCTGTGAGTGTTATGTTGTAGTGCCTGTGGAAGTGGTGTGATTTTGGGGCTTTGTCACATGGGGATGCTAGCATCGGTTTACGCTTAATCGCATCCTCCTTTATGCGTGTGTGCTTAATTCTGGAGTCTTTATTTAGGGAACCTGATAGGTAGAGTCTAAAGGTGGCTAGGGCTGCCTCCTCCCTCACAATTAAGTGCAGAGGTGGGAGTCCCAGCATTGCCTGTAGGGCGGCAGTGGGTGTGGTTCTCATACTACTGGTGATTGCAACGCAGGCGAACCTCTGTAGTTTTTCGAGATCTCTTTGGGCTGTGCTGAGGTCTGTCCTGGGCCACCAGACCAGCGAGCCATATGTGATGATTGGTCGGATGACTGTAGTGTATAGCCAGTAGGTGACCATGGGGCTAATACCCCAATTCCTGCCTAGCAGGCGTTTGCACTGCCACAGGGATATGCTGGCTTTTGTGATGATATGGTTCATGTGATTTGCCCAATTCAACTGTTTGTCCAAATAAATGCCCAGGTACTTGGTTCCAGTTGAAAGGCTTAGTGTTGTTCCGAAGAAACGCGGTAATTGCAGTGTCATCGGTTTTCTCTTTTTAGTAAAGAGAATAAGTTCAGTTTTTGCGGGGTTCACTGAGAGTTGGTGCTCGCTACACCATTCCTCTACTATTTTCAGGGCTTGACGCATGAGATTGCATAGAGTGTTTTCGTGGGATCCGTTTATTATTATTGTTATGTCATCCGCGTAGCCAACGGTGAAATAACCTTTATCGTTGAGTGCTTTGATGAGGCTATCGGCTACCAGGTTCCACAGAAGTGGCGAAAGAACGCCCCCCTGTGGACAGCCCTTCGCGACGATAGCCCTTGTAGTGTCGTTAACCGTGACTTGGACCGCTCTCAGTTTTAGCATATTGGTGATCCAGCCCCCTAGGGTCGGGTCTATGCCATGTCTGTCGAGGGCCGTGTTTATGCTGTTGAACATGGTCTTATCGAAAGCGCCCTCAATGTCAATGAAGACAGCCAATGAAGAGCATTTGTGGTCCACTGCGCATTCAATTTTTGAAACCACGTTGTGCAACGCGGATTCGGTTGATTTGCCTGTGGAGTACGCATGCTGCTGTTTGTGCAATGGTTTTTCTCGCAGAGGCCCATCACGGATGTGCCTATCGCAGAGTCTTTCGAGGGTTTTCAGCAAAAAGGATGTGAGGCTTATAGGTCTATATGCCTTGGGTTGTGTGTAATCAGTTTTTCCAGGTTTGGGTATGAAGATGACTTTCACCTCGCGCCATCCGAGAGGTATGTATCTTAGTGCTATGCAGGCCCGATAGATCTCTAACAGCCATGGCGTTAGATAATCTACCCCCCACTGTAGCAGGGCTGGGAAGATGCCGTCCAGCCCCGCTGACTTGTATGGCTGAAAGGTATTGATAGCCCATTTTATCCGGTCTACTGTTATTATATTGTGGGCTCTTGACCAGTCTTGTTCCGTCGGGGTCCATTCGGGTTCAGCCTCCCACATCCTGTCCTCCAGGACTTGACAGTCTGGGAAGTGAGTTTCGAGGAGGACCTTGCTGGTTTCATAGTCGGTTTGTGTGTATGAGTTGTCGGGTTTTTTCAGCGCGCCGAGGGATCGGTCCTGATCAGTTGATAGGATCTTCCGTACCCTTGCGGCCTCATTATTTGTTTCAATGGATTCACAGAATTTCCGCCACGCCATCCTCCTGGCGGTTCTAGTCTGTTTTTTGTATGCATATTGGGTCTCTTTGTATATCTCCCAGTCTTCCGGGAGTCTCGTGTTTTTTGCTCTGTTAAATTGCTTACGCAGCGTATCTCTGAGTTTACCAAGTTCAGCGTTCCACCAGGGGTTCCTCTCGTTCCTGCTTTGTGGCGCTCTTGATTTACAGCATGCGTGGTAAGCTTCTGTTATGTGTTTGGATAATTCCGTTACAGTGTGTTCTAATTGTGCTTGGTCCCTTACGGTTGCCAGTGCTAGATGCTCAGCTAAAAGTGAGGCCAGAAGGCTTTTGAACCTTGGAACGTTGGTACGCCTCGGGTTTCGCCTTGGTGCGGGTTTTTTGGTGTTTGTGGTAAGTGTAAAGCGTATCCTTCTATGGTCTGAGCAAGAAGGCTCGTCCGATACGTGCCAGTTTGTGATAAGGTTTGTCGCGTTTTCTGTGGCGAGTGTTAAATCTATGATTGTTTGTCCCCGGGCCGTGACCCAAGTGGGTTCTGTGCCGCGGTTAACAATGTTAAGATTAGTAGAGAATAAAAAGGTGGATAGTACCTCTCCTCTGGAGTTCGGTGTGACACTGCCCCAGAGCGGGTGGTGTGCGTTCGAGTCAGTACAGATGATCAGGTCCAAACCGGCGCGCTCACAGTGCTGCACCAGGTCAGCCAGCTCCTTTGGAGGGCAATCTGTGTCCTCACCTGGCATGTATGCCGAGGCCAGTACAACATCCGGAGCGCTAACTTCGGTATGGAGCCTGACAGTTGTCAGGTCTCTGGAACAGAATTGAGTTAGTGTCGTAAAGGGAATTTCTTTGGGTATATAGATGCAGGTTCTTGGCTTTCCTGAGCCATGTGTGTCGAGAATTATCTTACCTCCGATGTTACCGAGGCCACATATTCTATTGTTCCTGATCCACGGCTCTTGGATCAGTGCGATGGTTCGGTGTTTAACCTCCAGTGCCCTGCGTAAGCTAGCCGTGGCAGTCTGGCTATGTTGGAGGTTAGTTTGGATGATGTTGAGGGGGGCTGGTGGAGGGGGAGCAGGGTTAATCGGAGACAGATCCATCGGATAGTCCCTCCGTCTCCACCTCCCGGTAAAGCTCGTCGTCGTGCGTGTCCCCCGGTGAGGAGGCAAGAAGTTGCGCATTCCAGCCGGGTGATGCGGGCAGTATGGGTTCGGCGACCTCGGCCATTGTCGTTTGGGCCATGTACTCCTCGAGTTGGACAATGTCCGTGTCGCCCGTCTGTGTCGTCGTCGGTTCTGTCGCGTTAGTGTCTGTGTCGTCGGTCTGGATGTCAGAGGGGCGGGTCTTGGGCCAGAAGCGCACGTATATCGACCCTAGCAGGTACGATATACGTCGCTCCCGCCCCAGGACCTTTTCGGCTTCCTCCGGTGGCAGCCCCAGGGTTAGATACGTCCCGTAGCGGTCGCCACCGACGGCAGTCGCCCTGTATAGTGACCACCGGGCAATGTTGTACCAGGTATTCTGACGAATCAGAATACCGTGGAGCCTGCCCACATCACCTCTATAGCGAGGGACGAAGAGCGAGGCTCGGACCCGGGTGGGCACGTCAGTCTGTCGCAGTACCGTCAGCGTCTGGTCGTTGTCGGGGAGTTTTATGAGTGGGACGTTTTGGGTCAGCCAGGTCAGGGCGTTTTCGTCCTCACACCATATCTGCACCGTGCCTTCCGCTACCCGTGGGTATCCGCGGAAGGCCGGGAGTGGTGTGGACGGATCCGAGTCCATGAGTCTGTCTTCTAGGGCAGTCTTAATGAGTTCGGCCTCATCCCCAGTTAGCTCTCTACTGGGGTGGGGAAGGCAGATTGCTACCGCCAGCCGCGCAGGAATGTCCTTTGTGGCCCGCGCGTAGGTTCTCTGCCCTCCCTGCGCGGAGTGAATTCTCACGCGCTTGGCATCCCCCTGGAGCGTACTGGGTGAGGCCGTGTCGTCAGGGCGCGTCCTCTTCCCCGGCCCCGTCCCACCTGGTACAGGCTTCGGGTTTGAGGTGCCTGGCAGGGCGTCGGATGTCAGCAACGCCCGGCGTGAGGCATGAGAGCGCTTTCCCCTAGTGCGTTTCGGTCGTGTCTGGTTGTGGGTTTTGTCGGTGTCTTGGGGTCGGGCGGCGGCCCCGGCAGATGCTCTCGCTTGCGGAGGCTCTTCGCGCTGGGTTGCCCCTTCGCGTACCTTCCCCCGCTCGCTTAGGTCCGCGTCCGGCCGCTTTTCGCACTGGGTTTCCCCCGCACGTACTTGCGTCTGGTCGCGTGGCCCCGCGTCCGGTCGCTCGTCGCGCTGGGTTTCCCCTTCGCGTGCAAGCGGCCGATCGCGTGGCCCCGCGTCCGGCCCCTTTCCGCGCTGGGTTGCCCCTGCGCGTACTCGTGGCTGGTCGCGTACCCTCCCTTCAGCGTCCGATCGCGCTTCGCGCTGGCTATTGCCTTCGCGCGTGCTGCGCTTTCGGTCGCCTACTTCCTTCTCCCCGGCTGGGATTTTTCCGCGCTTTTCCAGGCGTACTTCATCGACATCAGCCGGGCGAGTGATAGAGCTGCCAGGCTTGTCGACCTTCCCCGTGTCTGTGTTGTCGTGTCGGTCTGAGTAGGTGGAGCTGTTCCGCACGATGCTCTGTTGCCAGAGGTTCGCGGGGGGCATGCCCCGTGTAGTGGGTGCTGGCGCGTGGGTCGCAGCCGGAGTCGGGTCTAAAGGCGCGTTAGTCGCAGCCAGGGTCGGGTTTGTGGACGCGTTTATCGCAGCCAGTGGTTTGGGCGCTAGATCAGCAGCCAGCCGCGCAGAAAAGCGCGGCATCAGTACATCATTACTGCAGTTAGATGCTCCCCCCATATTACGATGGGAGCTGACCGCCGAAGCGGTGTGGGATTCCCCGGCTTGGCCGGGACCCACCTGGGTAGTTAGTTTCTCTTCCTGCATTGTTCATGATGTGGGGGGTGGGCTTTTTTGGAATCGAGGTTACCCTTCCTCTGGGATCGACGGGATTTAAGGAGAAGGAAGGAAGGAATTTGATGGATAGGGGAGTGGTCTTGGGGGGTCACCCTAGGCTTGGGAGTTAACCTCGGGATTTAGGGATCGACGGGATGTGTGCGGATAGGGAAAGGATGGAATATTTGGGTGATAGGCTCATGGGAGAGTGGTGTCTGGGTTACCCTAGGCCTGGGGTTTGGCTTTCGGGAACTTCTCTTGTCCGGGATCTTTATCAGATGCCCCGACCGCCGGAAAACCAACAGCGAGCGAAGCCGCCATCGGCTAGTACCGCAGCCGGGGTTGGGCTATCCGCAACCTGCCCACCCGCTCGGTTGCATGAGAAGAAGTGCCTGGCAGTCCGGGTCGCCCCACCACGGATGTACGTATACATTCGCGTTGGGTCGACCCAGCCTCCCCCGAGCAGTATTCAGTGTCGTAATTATAATGTGTAAAAAAAAGATACCTCAAAAGTTAATAAAAACAGCAGCAGCAGCAGTTAGCTTTGTTTGAAAATGTTTGTCCTTTATGTTTTTATTTTGTGGTGTACAATAAAGTTTATAATAAATAATAATAAATAAATAAAACTAGAAGAGACAAGCTATTATTCAATTAGGAACTAGTATCGGTCAACTTATAGTATAGTTCAAACGTACAAAGAAACAGCTTCTTGTTTGTCCGCTGGTTATAGGGTATGTGACGTCACATTAAATTGAATATCAAATCAAATCAAAATCAAATAATATTTATTCCACAAAGATATTACACACATATAACAGGAAAAAAGTAAAATGAGAATATACGGCTAGGCGATGGTACATATAGGACTTTCTGCATCCGAACTAGGCGGCAGCCTGTATCTCGGATTGCAGTATATACCCTTCTATAAATAGTGGTCTCTGAGTAGCCTTCCATTATAAAATAATCCTATTTGAATGCCATTTCATGTGAAGTTGTGTATGTGTGTGTTGTGTGTGTGGGGTGTGTGTTGTGTGTGTATGTGTGGGGTGTGGTGAGTGTGTGGTGTGTGTATTTGAATTAATATGAGCAATATTATGAATGATTAAAGAAAGTGTTTATGTAGCTTAGGTATCTATTTGGGAATGTTCAAAAGCGCTTCTGTTTCATCATATGAGAGTCCTTGTAGATAGTTCTGAATTTTTCTTTTACATTGGATCTTATTAAATGGATATATATTTATAATTGCGTTGATTTTGTCATATAAGTAAGGACCAAGAAAAATGAAGAATCTCCTGATGAAAGATGTTTTAGCAACATGTGTGCGTTTACAAACTGCATATTTCCTACGTTTAAGTAGAGTACCTGCGTCATATGTGAGATCACCATGTTGCTTAAGAATTATGCGAAGAATAAAAAGTTGGCGAATGGTGAGAACTTTACTTAATTGATAAAGTTGCTTTGTAGGATAAAGAAAGGGGCGGAAAGAGATAGTTTTTAAAATAGCTCGTTGGGCTATTTCTACTCTCTTTAGGGTGGTTTTCGGAGCTCCTCCCCAAGAAGAGATGCAGTAAGAAATTATAGACTGGCAAAGGGCAAAATAGACTTGCTTAAGTAATTTGGGATCAGCCGCGTGCCTGAGTTTTCTGAAGACATAAATAAGTTTCCGTACCCGAGCACTTAGCTTTTTAATATGTTCCCTGAAGCTAAGGTTGCTATCAATAATGATACCCAAGTACCTGATTTCATTGACGCGCTCTAGAAATCCGCACGAGCAGTCTACCCCAGGCAAGCATTCATGTGATGTGATGCGACGATATATAATGGCCTCACTAAGGCAGCGAGTACTAAAAGTTAAATATTTAGTTTTTTCGATGTTTAAGGATAGGATATTGGACCTGAGCCATCCCTTCACAACATTAAATCCCTCCTGGGCAGCATCGAATACCTCATCCCAAGTATCAGCGGAGAAAAGGAGAGCAGTGTCATCTGCATTGGAGATCAGTTCGCCTCGGGGTAGTTGGAGGTTAGTGAGGTCGTTAATGTAAACGAGAAATAGAGTCGGTCCCAGAATACTACCCTGTGGCACACCATAATCGACGGCATGGTCACTGCTCGTGTGTTCACCCACTCGCACGCACTGTTTACGCTCTGCAAGATAGCTCCGAAAGAGACTCAGTTGCGTTCCTCTGATTCCCAGTTTCTCTAGTTTATTTATCAATATAGGAACCGAGATAGTTTCAAAAGCTTTGCTTAAGTCAAGAAAGATAGACAGGCATTTCCTTCCCATATCTAGGTTGGTAGATATGTAATTAGTTAAGATATGCACTGCTCCTTCAGTAGATCTACCCTTCCTAAAGCCAAACTGTTTCTCGGAGAGCAAGTGGTGCTTTTCCAGATAGTTTGTCAGTCTTATATTGATAACCTTTTCTAAAATTTTTGACAAAGCGGGTAGGATTGATATTGGTCTATAGTTAGATAAGATATTTGTGTCTCCACCTTTGTGTATAGGAGGCAAAACTGTTTTTTTTAAGGAATTGGGAAATATGCCACTCTCAAGGCAGACATTGAAGATGTGTGTAAGGGGAGGAATTAGGACATTTTTGTTGTTTTTGAGCAGATGATTTGAGATTTTGTCCCAGCCTACTGCCGAATCCGTTTTTAGTCTCGCGAGAATTCTTTCTAATTCCTCTTCAGTCGTGCTAGTCATTACAAATGAATTGAGCTGAGAAGATGTGGAACTAGTGGGTGGACTATCATCACCAGGCCCAGGCATCGGGTTGTGATGCGTATCGATACAAGCTTTTGCTAAGTTTCTGCCTACGGTTGCAAAGTATTTATTGATGTCATTAACAGATAATTCAGGTGTAGAACGTAGTTTGAGAAGTTCATCCGGACGGTTGAATTCTTTAGTGGTATTGGTAATGGTTTTGATATTTTTCCACAGGGTTTTTGGGTCGTCTCTAACTTTTTCAATAAGTGATCGGTCATATTCCATTCTAACCTTTTTCAGAATCCTATTGTAGTAGTTTCTGTATCGGAGATACGTTATTTTTAAAGTCTCATTATCTGGTGACATTTTTGACTTACGGTGTAGTATATCTCGGTTTTTCATACATCGAAGTAATCCCTGAGTAATCCAAGGCTTAATAATCTTTTTGCGCCGCGATAAAGTTATGATTTTAGTATTTTTCTCTATAGCTTCTTGTAACTTAGTTATAAAGTAGTCAAGGGAAAAATCCGGATCTTGAGATGCATAAATGGGTTCAAAGTCTATGGACGAAATAGCCAGTCTTAAGGATTCAGTATCAGTCTTGTTAACGGTAGTTGTAGCAAAAAGTCTTGGCTGCTTGAAATCGATGCATGTTAAGACCGGAAAATGATCTGTTAGATAGGTTTTGGGTATAATTGTGAAAGAAGGATATTTCGTTTTTAGCAGTACGTGATCAAGGCATGTTCCGGAAGCTTCACGGGTCACTTCTGTGTGAGCTGGTAACAGCCCGTGAGAGGCAGCTAAAGTGAGATAACGTTCGCCTGGATATTCTATTTTCGATAAGTTAATGGGGATGTTTATATCCCCAACTATCATAACATTATCGAAATGACCAAATTGTGACAAGACATCGTTTAATGACGACAAAAATATATCAATATTTTTGTAAGAGGGGGAGCGGTAAATTGATATAATTACGGTGCGGTTGTCGCCTACAACGACCAAACAATTACCATCTGTGAATTGGGGCTCGTGTATTGTGAAATTAAGATGATCTTTGTAGTAGACAACCACTCCATCATTTTGTTTGGGGTTTCTTGTGGTTGCCGATGAGCGATATCCTTGCATTTTGGGAATGATGGATGAGTCTGACAGCCAGCATTCAGTCAGGACCAGCACATCACATTCTCTTTTTAGGCGCGATAGTATTATTTCTAACCCATGGATGTTACAGTTTATACTTCGTATATTCTGAGTGAGGATAGCTAAGTGTCTAGATTGAGTATGTGGAAAGTGTTTATGACAGTCATCAATATCACAGACAGTTACTTTAGAGACAGTTATATTATCAATGTCCGAAGATAGTTCATTCACGTTACTGAATTTTAGTATTACTTAATGAAAGGAACAAGTTAATGGGCAATAGAACTACAAAAACAATAGTTACCTTGTTAATATATATACTTAATGTGTTAATGACTGAGTTAAAATGGGTACGAAAGAGTTTTGAGGAGTGTTTAATAGTTTTATAAATTATTAGACACCTCGTCATGTAGTAGAAGCGAGTATTTAATGTTTGATATTTGTTTGATTGCAGTATTTTTTTGTTGAAGTAGATTTGTTTGTGTTGAAATTGTAGTTGAAGTGGTGGAAGTGTGAGACGAGGCTTGGTGTGCGTGAAAATCTGTTTTTTATGTTTGTGTATTGGCAAAAGCATTTGCATAACATGAACCAGTGTTATGGCGATAGACAGCAGTTTTACAACTATCATCATTGACATCATAACAGACAAAAAGAGCATGCACAATTTAAAATACCAATAACAGTTAGTCTTAACTAGTACATACATTGTGATAAATAAATTGAAAGACCTTAATTTCAAAATGATTGATAACATATTAGACGTAAAAAACATGCTAGATTGAAAATGGTGATAAAAGTTGGTCAGAGGGACCATTTTAACTAAAACATGAAATAAATTCGTCAGTCATATAGCATTTCTTATCTTAATTAGATCCGATTCGGAATTAATTCTTACAGCGTTTTGTCCCTCCTCCTTACGAATGTAAATCTTCCCATACGATGTCCAGCAGTACTGTATATTGTTTGATTTAGCGTAATCTCGAGCAAGATAAAATAGTCTCTTTTTCTTGAAGGTAAGATGTTCAGACATGAATATAAGGTTTGATGGTCCAACTACATTTACGTCCGTAGTGGTATGTATGGCTCCCTCTAAGGGGCACGAAGTGAAGAACAAAAATAATGTTTTCTCCCCACCACATTATGTGTGGTATCGGCGCCATTTTCAATTTAATGTTACTTCGCATAACCTCTAACCATCGGACAAACAAGACGTTCCAAAATACCTCATTTTGTCAAATTATAATAAGTAGTTTAAAGGTTATAAGGGAACATATGAACATATATACGAACCCACCTACATACCGGTCAAAAACATAACCGTCCCTTTTGCTTCGCCGTAGTCGAGTAAAAAATAAAGGGCGGTTGTGGCTTCCATGACGAGGGTAGGTACATGTCATGCCGGGACACACACTATAGAACTTAATTGAGTAATAGAGGTAAAAATGGTTTAGTTATGTAAACAAGATTAGGAGAAGACACTCCTAGATTTTCCGTAATTACAAGGTGGTTGTGTTTGAAAAGAAAAAGTTCGTTAATGCTAGTAATACTCGTACTTTTTATATACTGCAAATAAAACACTTAAATAGTTATTTTGTAGGATTAGAACAATACCAGTGCAACAGCTATAACTGGATTAATCATCAAAATATCTTCTTAAAGCCCTGTTTAAAATTCTGGTTAAAATCTATTCGTACTTTGGACCTACAAATATATTCTGACAATTCATTAACGAAACCTAGGGCCTGTAATAAAAGAACAGTGTAGTTAAAACAACTACACAACGTTTTAACGGGTCCGTGCCCAGTCAACCCGATTAGACTCAACCCGAAGAATAATACCAAAGTTTTACTACCAATTCAGTGCTATTTGTACAGTCAGGCAAAGTGATATTTAATTCTGAATATTTTAACTTTGGAAGTTAGTACCTACTTGTTAACCTTATAATTATAATCACGTTTATAGACTGATCCAATAAATATCACCGTGCCACTAATAATCACTAATTATCATTACAGTCTTATAGCTTTGTAATGATAATTAACAATAATCTGTGATTTTTGCCACAAAGTACAAAGCGTATACTATATTAAAAAGGATAAGTACTTGTTTAATTATTGATTTATTTATCCAAACATTATTAAAATTTTGCAGTCTCTGTGATGCAAGCGTTAATTCAACATTTTTCTGCCTGACTATACATCGACGTTTTACACCTATCAAAATAGAAATATGCAGGTATTATTCTTTGGGTTGAGTCTAATCGAGTTGAGTGGGCACGGACCCGACTTTTTTTGGAACGTTCATCAAAATACGTAAGAAAAACTTCACGCCCACGCTTTTCTGTCCTCCATTTCATAAACTTTTTGTAAGTATTTAACCACTCTGCTCGACAAGATTTTGACACAAGAAATACCAGCTGAGTCGACGGGGTGTTGCAAATTACGTCATGAAATTCAGGGATTTACATTAACTTTCAACATTCGAATGTATTCAGAAAAATTAGTTTTCACAGCTATCTTACACAGTAAATTAAAATATATATATATATGTACATGGTCGGTAAAACCGCGTCAGTCTACTTCAAAATGAGTACAAAATACGAATTACTACACCTTTCCAAACGGTAGATAACATAATATATTCGCTCAAAATATGTGCATAAAAATCCTTTTTGCTGAAGCAAAGGTGTAAAAGGGCAAAATAAAGATATAATCTTTGTATTTGCGTTCTTATTTTTATAATATTTCGTGCATAAATATTCAATCAAATCATATCTTGATAAAATTTACCATCCCCCGGTTTCTCAACACTCGGTTATCGGGCTGTTAACGTAATATGAATATTCGCAGGTTATCTGCTGTGATTGGCTGTTGAAAATACATTAAACCAATGACAGCAGATAATGCGTGCTTGACAATTTGTCACATTAAATCCGATAATAAGTAAGCACCTAGCCTTTCTGAAGAACATCCAGACCAACATAACTGAACCCTATGTCCTAGGTATGTAGTCGTCCACAACTAGAGTGTAAAGTCTCCGATCTTGATAGGAGTTGATGTTCATGGGTATGTTGTTTATTTTAAGACTTACTCTTTCAGGAACTCCACTGTGGTCACCAATAATTGTACTAAAGGATTAAAATTTCGATTATGGGCCGTCGATTTTTGGCACAGGGAGGGTGGTGGGGGGAGGGGGGGAGGTGTGGCTGCCCCCCAGTACTATTCCCACTACTCGGAGCCCCATGGTTATGGAGATATCCATGGTTAAAGTTTTCAGGTTAGAATTAAAATTTCCATAAATAACCAACGATTTAAGGGGCGCAGAGGGAGGGAGGGTTAAGGGGGGTAAAGGGGCTACCTCACTGTACCATCCCTACCCCACGGAACCCCATGGTTATGGAGATATCCATGGTTAAAGTTTAGGTTACTATTTAAGCAAAAAAGTCGACTTCGTCGATTACTCGTCGATTACTGTCTGCAGGGTCTAAAGTAACCTAACATGAAGGAGATGACGGGAGCTGAGTTCGCTCGCTTTGCTCGCTCACTTCAGCTCCCGTCATCTCCTTCGAACCTAACCTATCCGTGTCGGGTTGCCCTAAGCTCCCGAGCTCGCTTCGCTCGCTCTTGGAATTCTCATTTTTTTTCGCCACGAAAAACATACAAAAATACATAAAATTTCCGAGTCTTGAAAATTTGTAAAATGCTTTCTTTTTATGAGTACTACCTATACAAAAAATATGAACTTCCAAATCAGCGGCCCATAATGGAAATTTTATCCTACTAAAGTTCTTCATAGTCTCAGCAACTTCTTTATTGTCAGTAAACCGAAGGTGAGAGATGTATTCACCACTAGTCCAAAAACATTAAAAACCCTCCAGTAAGGTGATGTACAGTTTTAAAGATATAACGTCTATTGCCTCACACATCGCTGCCGGAACAACACTTCTACACCTCGTTATATAGATGTTTTTTGTACCTTCTCCGCAAACGCTAAGTATAGACGCTGGTTTACTTTTCGGTTTTCTGTTTAAGGGCCTTCATACGCTTTAGTGCCGTAAAACTGTAACTTTCTAAAGCATATTCCTTAGTAACGGCTAGGTTAAAAGGTTTGAAAAAAATATGTATTATTATTGATTCATGTACATAATTTTGAACACAAGGTTTTTTCGAGTAACTAATAGTTTTGCTTTAAAAAAATTATTAACAACACGATATTTTTTCGCAACTTTTGGAATCTCCTCCAGAACGACTTGGATGTTTAAAAATATGTTTACACAGAAAAATTGATGGTTGGAATTTCTTCATAACTAACATAGAATATGTAAATTAAATAATGTTTTGCAAATAAAACTGTTCAAAAGGAGGTTCAATATTGATAATTTTGCCATGGAGCGGGCGCACGGCCAGTACTACGTTAACATTGGCGCGTATATATCGACTTAACTTGCCGCAGCAAATACCTGTGGCCTACGGTGCTGAAGCGTTTTCAATAAGACAATTGCGTAATACTGGATAGGTGTACAAAAAGTACTTGAATTTGGGCAAGCGTATCTTTTTAGGAAAGAATTAGCTCAGAGCTAAATAAAAAATGGGGCTATTATTTTTGGACCACGTTAAGAGCTTCATGATCATCTTGTTGAGTAACATTTCGCTCGGAAAAATCACAGAAACGTTGTTTAGGTAAGTAACATTTTAAAGACAATAAATTAAGTATCGCAGAAAATAACAGTGTTAGCCCGACAGTTTTCAGGACGGATTGGAGACGAAAACGCACTGCGCTGAACTCAAATAACGTGAGATGAGGGCAGGCAGATGATGATGAGATCGATTTTTTTTGTCAGACGACACAGAAGAGTGAAAAGAAGAAGTAGACGTGTGATTTCTTGTTTTTATTAATAATGTTCTGTTATTTTTCTGTTTTTCTGTAAGTGTATCTGTGTGTGCGTCTGTATAATTGTTTAAAGACTTCACTGTTTAAAAGTGTTTTTTTCTGCAATAATTTAATATCGTACCTTTCTGTTATAATTTAGTTTTTGCATGCTGTATCCGGGTCAATGTTAAAATTGAATAAAACAAGATGTGTGTGAGATATTAACGAAATTTATTTTTTATTTAAAAGGCCCATTTTTGCCATTATCGATGGAATATGACATCGTTTAAATGTCCGCCGCGGCTTCGTATGGTGGCACGAATCCGAGAGGTCCAATTTTTAATGACTCTGCTGCATAGATCGAGCGAGCGCTACAGATCAATGATAAACAATTTCTTTTGGCTTGAATTGAACAATATGGACGTGAACGACATGTGGTTCCAGCAAGATGGCGCTACTTGCCACACAGCGAACGACAAAATCGACATTCTGCATGAACGGTTTGAGGGTAGAGTTAGAGTTCCGCTAGACTTTTTCTTGTGGGGTTTTCTGAAGTCGCAGGTCTATGCCAATAAACCACATTCGACCGTTGCCCTGAAAGCCAACATAACGCAGGCCATCGCTCGGATTCAGCCGGATCTATGCAGCAGAGTCATTAAAAATTGTACCTCTCGGATTCATGCCACCATACGAAGCCGCGGCGGACATTTGAACGATGTCATATTCCATCCATAATGGCATAAATGGGCCTTTTAAATAAAAAATAAATTTCGTTAATATCTCACACACATCTTGTTTTATTCAATTTTAACATCGACCCGTCCTTGTTGAAAGACCCTTTATTATAAGGTTATTATAAGTGTAAAAATTGAAGATAGGCCATTAAATTATTAAATAAATGAGGATTTTACACTTATTTTTGTTTTTGTATTATACTAATAGTATGTGGTTGAGTTTCGTCACATAATTACAAGAATACAATTTGATTCAGCTTATTGAAATAGTTTAATTACATAATTATATAAGATATATTTTGAATAAAACTCATGATGCAAGCTACGAATATTTAGATAGGTACCATTCACAATGAAAATTTGGTAGATCTATCAGTAAGTTTCACTTTACAGTCTTTACTTTCTTCAAAATATTTTAGAGCTGAGTGAAAAATCACTGACCACGGTCGAAAATGAACTAATTTAAAACTAAGTCAGAAATTTTACAGAAAACCATTAACTAGTTTAGTTTACTTTTCTCAATAACTAGACCTTTTTCACTAGTTACAGCTATTATATTACAGATATTAAGTTGAATTTATTTCCTTCAAAATAAGTCTAAACACACGAAGATATGTAGTGGCATGCCAACACTTGCCGCATGCATGTGGCGTGCATGGAAACCGGCATGTCCTGGAACCAAAACTTCGAAGACATGTGACATCCACCAACCCGCACTGGGCCCGCGTGGTCGATTACGGCCCATTCCCTCTCACAGAGAGGAGGCCTGTGTCCCAGCAGTGGGAACATTAATAGGCTGATGATGTGTGTGTTTGTGATGCCAAAGTTGTGATTTCTTACATTTTCCAAAACTTTTAACCTAATTATCTCAAAACAGGGTTTTTCGACTCAGTGACTTTTCGATCTACGGTGTCGCTACTGTTTTTTTTTTGTATTATTATAATAGTATTAGGAGTAATTAGCGTACAAAGTAAAATTGTAATTCTAGCATCAAACAAAGGATGTCAATTTCCTGGCAATCGTAAATCGGTAGAGGTGTTGATACTCAAACAAAAACTTTTCAAGTATTACTTAAACAGTTTTTGTTTGACTAACCGAACAACTTTCACTCGGTCTTTGATCCGCCCACACGATCTTCACTGGTCTGGAAACATTCTGTGGTCTTCTCAGGAATATTTTCCTAACCTTTAAATTCGTATTTTGATAGGGAACTTTATAACAAACGTTTTGGGACTACTATATAATTAAATGAAGTTAAATTTTCATTTTTTGCGAGCAACGAAGACCTTATTCTGCTAATGCTAGCATTAATTAGTTCTCGAAACAAATTACCAGAACCACTCTTGAATCTTTTACTTTTACAAAATGTAAGCCAAGTTTACACATCATCCACATGAATAATAAAATGCGAAACCCAACAGAAACATAATTGAGCGGCTGGAACGATATAAGAAAATGACTTTCACGCCGTAATAGTTTATAGCGGGTGTTAACTGAAAGAACAAAACCTCCCCATAGATTGTTATCTCCGCTACCGCGCTACATAACACTACCGCATAATACCGTCCCTTTTTAGGGTTCCGTACCCAAAGGGTAAAAACGGGACCCTATTACTAAGACTCCGCGGTCCGTCTGTCTGCCTGTCTGTCTATCTGTCTGTCTGTCCGTCTGTCACCAGGCTGTATCTCATGAACCGTGATAGCTAGACAGTTGAAATTTTCACAGATGATGTATTTCTGTTGCCGCTATAACAACAAATACTAAAAACAGAATAAAATAAATATTTAAGTGGGGCTCCCATACAACAAACGTCATTTTTTTGCCGTTTTTTGCGATAATTGTTCGGAACCCTTCATGCGCGAGTCCGACTCGCAGTTGGCCGGTTTTTTTCCTACTCCTCCGTTATTAACATTGTAGGCCTTCTAGATTTCTAGATGCTTGATAACATCTGATATTTTTTTATCTCGTTTTACTTTTATTTTTAGTTTCTAACGTCTTATTGTCGGGCCTACGTTGTCCCCCCATATCCAAGTAATGCTGTAACATGGAAATATTATAAAAACAAACTATATTTTTAAAAGAGTAACCACGGAGTTTCTTGCCGGTTCTTCTCCATATGAAACCCGAACCGTGCACCTTTTGTCGACGTTTTATAAGTGCCCATGAAGACCTATGTAAAAAAAAAAAAAAATGATTTGATTTGATTCTTTTCTGATTAATTTTGTTGCGGGAACAAAGACAGTTAAATTCGTTCTCCGGGACTTCGTCGAGCTTTATTGCCTCGGCACTTTTCTGGTGGTCACCACTGTTGATTCTGGCTTTCAGGAGTTGCAGTGGTTTGGGAATAATGCGGTGGGATTGTACCGTCCCTTACTGAATTAATAGCTCAATTACTGGCCTTTTTTTCTTTTGCTCTCGATTTAAACAATCCAATCTCGTATTCAGTAGATAATCGTGTGTGACTCGATTCCTGTTTTTAAATATTACTAGTGTACCCGATATTGCTGTTCTGTTATTCAAATACGAGATCGCGAGCCGCAATCTTTTTATCTATCGTCACAACACTCGAGACAACAACTGTTCAATTTGTGAGCTTATGATAACAGTACTTTGTAGTTCAGTGATTTTGACGCGGAGTGGAGTGTGATCATAACTCTTATCTTCTGTCTTAGTAAAGTTTAAATGGGTATAATTTATGAGTAAAATACCCCACTAGATTTGTAATATATGGGTATCCAATAAATGTTGCAATATGAGGCACATACATTTGGAAAATGACAACGTTTAACTTATTAATTCACCTAACCACTGTAATGTTTTGTGTATCGCATTAAAGCCACATTATCTCACTAATTTATCACATTACTCCCGGCTTGTTGCTCAAAGGTAGACCCAATTGGTACGTGATTCCATTTTTATGTAGTACTAGATTATGATCAGGAAGGATGAATATGCTCCATAATTCCGCAATAAATATTCCGAAGCTGTATGCAAACGTGATACACAAACTCAAACTAGAGTAGTTAATAAGAGATAAACAGCACCTCCTGAGTGTGTTCACCCTACAGTGTGATTAAGCCCACTTGATGCAAACATTAAGGCTTCGTAAAGACTATCTTGGATATTTTATATGGCAAAAGACCTAGGTTCTTCACAAAGCAGTTTTAGATGTTATTTTTTAAGTAAGGTCAAGGTTGTTTATTTCTCTTTTTAAACCTTTTTATACATTGTCTAAAAAAATAACAAGGAACTGAATAGCTAGGGAGATAGACAGGATAACTGTCTATCTCGCTAGCAATTCAGTTAGAAACTCCGAGCATAGTCGTCTCCATTGCCATCTTTGAGTGACTGTAAGCTTTCTGATAAGGCCCATTGTAAGCGACCACGTCTCAGAGCCATATGTCATCACTAACAACACACACTGGTCATAGACTTTCGTCTTGAGACACTGTGGTATGTTGGACAAAAAGATACCGCGCAACTGCCCGAACGCTGCCCAGCCAAGTCGGATTCGACGTCTGACCTCTTTCTCGAAGTTGCCTCCCCCCCCCCAATTGGATCGTTTGTCTCAGGTAGACATAGTCGCCCACAACTTGATAGGAGTGGGTGTAACATAGGCATTCAACATCACCTTGGTTTTGCCCATGTTCATCCTAAGACCCACTCTTTCGGAAGCTCTACTGAGATCATCGAGCATTGTACTGAGGTCATCCATGGTCTCAGTCATAACCAATATATCGTAGGCAATCCGAAGGTGAGTGATGTACTCGCCATTGATGCCTAGCCCTCTCCAGTCCAGAACCTTGAAGTCATCCTCCAGTGCAGCGTTAAACATCTTCGGAGATATGACGTCTGCCTATCTCACACCTCGCTGCAGAAGGACGGGTTCCGAGGTCTGATCCTGAAGTCGAACTGACATGGTGGCGTTTTTGTACAAACACTTCAACACCTCGATACCGGTACGGTACTCGATTTGGCACCGTTGGAAAGACTGCAGTACAGCCCAAGTCTCGATCGAATCGAAGGCTTTCTCGTAGTCCACAAACACTAAACAGAGAGGTAGGTTGTACTCTTCGGTCTTCTGTATAACCTGCCGCAGCGTATGTGTGTGGTCTACGGTGTTGAAGCCTTTACGGAATCCGGCTTGTTTGGGAGGCTGGAAATCGTCAAAACTGCGCGCGAGACGATTCATGATGACTCTTGAAAACAGGTCCGTAATGTCTTCGGTATAGTGTCGGGTCAATCTAGCTCTAAGGTCATTCGCTAGATTCGCCACGGGTTTACTGGTTGACGTGTACAACTGCCCATAGGATCTCTCGATCTCTCTCAAAAACTCCGGTTTGGCGGACACGATCCTGCCATCATCGGTCTTCAGTTTCGTGAGCTAGCTCTGCCCAATAGAAAGATCTTGTTCCACTCAAACGCGTTTTTAATACTTTCGGTATTAAAGCGGCGGTGGTCGCTTTTCAAGGAGATACGTATATTCAGCTGCCGGTATTTCAACGCATCGTCTGAAGACTGCAAGATCATCTCACGCCTCTCCTTCATGAGCTTGAGAGTAGGATCAAAGAGCTTTTTGTTTCTTTTTGTATGGCGGGTCTTGAAAAACTTAAACCCAACCGTATGGACAGCTTCCACGAACACATTGCTGTATTCGTCCACGGAGCTCACTAGGCACTCGAAACGATTCTGGAGTTCGAGCTGAAATGTCTCGGGGTTTTGGACCTGGATCTGTGCTGGACAGAGCGTGGACTTCATCAGTCGAGACCTTTCAAGCTTAATATTAATGTTCAATTTGCCTCTTACCATGCGGTGATCGCTCCCGGTTTTAACCGAGTTGATCACGGAGACATCATTGAACATTTGCTTCTTGGTTGACATGATGAAGTCGATCTCGTTTTGAGTGGTACCATTGGGGCTTTGCCAGGTCCACTTCCTGTGCTCACGCTTTCTGAAGAAGGAGTTCATCATGTAGACGCCCTCCTTATCCATAAAACTGGCCAGTATGTGACCCTGGTGGTTCCGACATCCAACTCCAAATTGCCCCACTTGCAGCTCATCTACGTCTCGTTTGCCCAGTTTTGCGATGAAGATACCCATGACAAAGGTAAAGTGAGTTTTGAAACCATGCATGGCTCTTGTGATATCCTTATACATGGCCTCTATCTCGTCGTCGGGGTGTGCCGAGGTCGAGGCGTAAACCTGTATGACCTTCAGCGAATATCTTGCGGATATTCTGAGTATAAGCTACGCCACCCTGGTCGACACACTCTCGATCTTCACCACGTTGTTCACTGGGGACTTGTGAACGATAAACCCGACGCCACCCTGGGACTGCCAGTCACCCTCTTGGAAATAGAGCTAGTTATCAGATTTGAGGATAATCGAGTCCTCCCCCTCTCTTCGGACTTCAGATAACCCTAAAATACTCCATCGCTCCATCGTAACCTGCTCAATTCTTACTCGAGTTCGGCCATCTTCTCGTCGGTCCGGAGTGTTCGCGTGTTATATGTCCTAGGTCCAGTCATCGGTGTTTATTGCGGTAGCCGGGTACACTCCGGGTATTCTTAGCACCCCTTGCCACGCCATCACCTCGACCGCTACCGTAGCCGAGGGTAGACGGGCTGCCGGGCACTCTGGGACGTTTTTTATGTGTGCTATTCATTAGGTTTGGGGGATTTGCCATAATCGCCACGCTTGGCAGACGGGTTGGCGATCGCAGTTTGTTGTTGTTAAAATGCACAGAGAACGCTGCTGTCCATTCTCTGGTGACACCATGTGATATTTCATTACTAACATGATGTCTCGATGCTCTGACATGTGTATTGTGATTGTTTTAGTTTCCGTTTGTGGTCTGGTCCAAGATCTCTCCAGGGTAGACCCACTCGTCTCTACGAAGGCAGGTCTGGTCCGGGGACTGAGGTCTGAACATGGCTACGCGAAGTTCTTGGGTGTGCCATATGCGGTGGTGGAAAAGAACAATCCTTTTGATGCGTAGTTTGCATGTTCAGGATATAAGTTGCTACAAGCCTATTCCATCATTATTATAAACTATCATTAAAATACGATATGGTATATGTTTAAATTAAATTGGTTAGACGTTCAATAACTTTTAAATCTTAATAGTCCCGTAATCGTGTTAATAGAGGGCTATATCATTTACAGCTGTCACTTCCGCATCCTGGATTTGGCAATATCTTTAACGCATACCAGTCGAACGCTTGCCCTCAAGTTGAAAACAATGTAGCCGTAGGGAACATCGATTGCCTCACCATGGACATTTACCTGCCAAGTATCACCGACTCACATAACCATCTCTCTTCCTCGGAGGCAGTGCTGGTGAATTCAACAGCCCTCAGTTTTTGCTGAGAAACGACGTCATTGTAGTAGCAATCAATTACAGGCTCATTGTTTGCGGGTTTATGTGTTTGGGTATTCCAGAAGTACCAGGAAATCAAGGACTCAAAGATCAAGTGTTAGCTCTGAGGTAGATCAATGAAAATATTGAGGCTTTCGGAGGAAATGTGAGACAGATTACTGCGTTCGGTGAAAGTGCTGGTGGCATGTCAGTGAACCTGCACCTGTTGTCTTCATATGAAAGTATATTTCAAAAGGCAATTAATCAGAGCGGTCCTGCTTTAAGTCCAGGGTTAATAGTAGACTCTGACAACGCGATACTCTTGAAACTGGCAGAAGCATTGCTTCCTGTCAAATGGGAGTGGGTCAGGAGGTGAGGAGGAATGGGTCACGAAAACCACTCAGTCTTGTCTCAATCTAGATTCCAAACTGATCCTTGAAGGTAGACCCTTCCATGATAGAATGGCTTTTTGGGACGTTTTCTACAGACTCTGTCGAAACCAGCAAAATAGGTACAAAGGAGAAAAATAGATTCCTTAAAGAATTATTCAGATAATACCTTCAACTAAAATACATGATAATAGTTCTTGTACTATCTCTCATAGTACAAGTACTCTGTATGAGGTGATTACTATTTCGATCACGTTTCTGATACCAGAGCTTATTTTAGGTAAAAATAACGAAACTGAATATGCCACAGTTGTTCCATCTCACGACGACGGTAGGTTGGTCTTAGTCGTGTATGTAGATGCACATGCACATTGTTTCTATGTGTTCAGGCGATACTGAGCGATCCCGAGCTTACGCACACAGAACCAATGTGAATTTGACACACACACACGACTAAGACCAACCTATCACGTTGTGAAATAAAACATGTCGTGAGATTGCTTCACAAGGCCACTCATTGAAGCCAATCAATACATTTTATTACATGAGTAACATAAATACACAATACATATGCATGAGTGACATTTGTAATGGATTTGTTATGTTGAATTCAGAAAAATAAAAGTTTTCTGGTTGGATATTGCGTGCATTGGACACACCTGGGACATTCCCTCAGTAAATATTTGATTTGGCTTAAACTCCGAGTCACGCGTCGAATTTTCAAAAGCATTGTGTAGTGGCTCGGTGAGCTCCCAGCCTGTTTCGGATTCCTGCATCCCTCACACGAAATGGCAAAATACTGAGAAAACGGATGTTAATTTGTTGTTTATTAATTTGATGTTAAACTGTTAATTAGTGAACAAGCTTTGAAGCTACATTTTATTTTAAATGCAGCATACAAAATTTAAGCCGATTATCCGACTGATAAAATAAATAAAGTTATGCAGTTATAGGTAACTAAATTAGTTTCAAAGTGCAAACAGAATTGAAATTAATATAAACCTTTTAATTAAAACATGCGCAAGCAGTAGTAAAACTTTTACTTCTATAAAAGTATAGTATAGTTTTCTTTTGAACATTGACACGACACACAGTGGTCTGAAAATCGAGCTCCATACTCATAGAAACTTAATGGAAATAATTTTGAAAAAAATTTTTTTAATGGTTCTGGTATACCTCCTTTTATGTTATAATAACGTATGGGTGGTATTAGTACAACCACGCGTGAGAAAAAAAGATTTGTGTTTTTTTATATGGGAGAAAACACTCAAAGTATATTTTTTTGAAACTTAATGGAACTGAAGGGCTGGTGCTCACACGAGCTATTACCATACCATACACGGCAATCAAGATGACATACAATTTCATGCACCTCTGGGTGCCGCTTTGCGCGTAGCAAATTTCTGAAATTTTTAATTTTCGGTATGTGATTTTTCAAATCTTTGACGTGGTTAAATGAAGTTGCCGATCAGTTTACTTAGACAATCGTTAGTTTATATATGTCGCATCAAGGCTGGCCGATAGATGTAAACCATCGGGAAATCAGGATTAATTCCCTTAGGTTAAGACATCGTGTGTGGGCAGGTCGTTGGGTACAATCGTGAAAATGAAATCACACAAATTATTCGATACACTGAGTATATTCAAATAGACACAAGTTACATTCTTGCTTACTAATATCACGGATCGACACTGATTCTACGACGTGTTAGCTCTACGGCTGTCAGTACTCAACTGCTAGTACATTTTAGCTCAACTGCAATATTCTATTATCCCCACCACGCAAGTGGTTAGAGAAAGCGCGCCAAAGCGTAGTTGTCTTGCTTTGCCGCCAGATGGCGTGCTTGCTATTTGTTTTGACGTCCGTACTATTGACTAAACCCGACACGGCCATCCTGCGAGACAGGCGTCCTCGTCTGTTCCTCATTGTCAGGTTTTAACAGTGTATCGAATCATGTGGAAATCCTCAATGGATGTCCTCAGCCCTTGGGGGAAACTGAGGGGTCTGTCAGACTCCTACTGACTAAAACCACATGGTGTTCTCTGGGCCGTAGTTCCTCTTGAGAGGCGAGCGTGGAACAAACACGTCGCCTTCTCGGGCCTCTCTCAGGTGACAGATCCCCAAATCTACTCATCACCCGCAGGCATCATCTTGTCCTTGCTCCATGCCATCTCATGTCGTGTTGCGCCTTACGTCCTCTTAGTCTACTCCGACCCGCCAGTCACCCATCATACAAGGGATGTTTTTCTGAAACACAAAATTTCCAAACAGTATTCACACGTCCAATCCTGACGCATACTCTATGTGAGTGAGGAAACACTTTGAATCAATCAAACATGATCATTTAAATGCCTCCTTTCACCTTTGCAAGGAAAGAGTAATTCTATTTCCAATTTAAAGAAACTAGTAACTCAATCATCGATTTGGTACCTAAAAGCACACAATCATAGTGATTACAAAGTCCAAGTACCACTGATAGTTATTAATCTCAAATTAAATCTAGCAAAAGAAACCACCAGGTATCTTATTCACGATATTTAGCTATCTTATAGCTCTCTTAGCAATCACAATTGCTCTACTCGAACATCTCCACGATGTCGAGTCAACTCAACTCTCTGAACTCAGAACCTGTTCACACAGATTTAGTCTGTCCTATGTTACGTCAATTCATTATCTACTTCATCTACTATCTCAATTGGTACTTGAGCTCTGTGTGTCTTACTAACACGATCTACGCAAAGTAATCAAAATTAGAAAACCAAAATTATTTTAATTTTCGTAATGAGGGCTTGACGATTCGAACGTCATCAAAATTATCATGGTGACCTCACCAAACGCATGACTGCGAGTTTACTTTCTTTTAACCTCATGACTCAATAGGAACCTTCTGTAAGGTTCCCAACACAAACATGAATTTTCCCACCAGACATAGTGTCACGTGTGCCATAGGCCTGTATTGTACTGTTGCCACTAAGACCAACAGTTGCCACACAGGCCAACAGTTGCCACACAAGCCAACAGTTGCCATACAGGCCAACAGTTGCCATACAGGCCAACAGTTGCCACACAGCGCTCGGCTATTCCTGACCAAACTAGATTATTGGGTTCGTGAAAATAGAGATTTTAGAACCCTCTCTTTAACTAAACCGTTACCCTGGGCCATGTACCACAGTCATTCCAAACAAACTTTAAAACTTATTCTGTGGCAAAAACTGCCAAGCATACAGAAACTCTCGAGTAAAACCTCTAACGCCACGGCTCTATAGCCGACTAGCAATTATATTGCTCTCACATAACGGTCTCTCTAGACCCCGACCTCCGCCAGAATCCACTGGTACGGTCAAACATAATATGGCTGATAGACTCAATTACTCGACACCTTAAGCTTGCTCATTATCATCAAAATCCTTTTGACATCAACATCGACTGGTACATAACCCGCTGGCATCTTTCTTGACCTACAGTGTGCATACTTGTAGGTCCTAAGCGTACCTATTTAAAGCTTTCGGTGTATAACGGTCACCATCCTGTCATAATCACCTATCGCGGACTTAATACAGGGCCTATTTAGTTTTCGCACTAGAGATTCCCACACAACACTATTCATTAGAAAAAAAGGTTCGACGATCAACAAGTTCAACTAAACAAAGTAATTGTAACAATTCTGTTACTCTTTACCATAATTCAAAGACAATGCATACTCAACTCATGAAACCTCTTCGTAGACCCATCGCCACATGTTACGCATGAGGTGCGGTCCAGAATTTGTCTAATGAGCAGAAATGTTAATCAGATTTGGTGTCACTACCACTGTCATCAACTATGACGTCGATTCTCAAGAAACTTGGTGATCGGGGATCCTTCTCACAAGATTCGCGCTTTTTACTCAATGATCTTCGAACATATAGCTCGTGTGAAGGGACTTCACGAATAACTCTGATCAATATCGTTAAAATCAGATTATCAACAGTAACCCTTTACTATCGCTCACTAACTCGGTTTTCATGTAAGTAAAAGAGAGATCTAGTACTATCATATTATTACTTTGAAAGTAAGCAAGTGAATTCAGATCTGAAGACGGCTGTGTAAGTCGTAACGCAACAAGATCTTTTCTGAGTTCAGGTAAATGAACAGTACCGTTACTAACTCGATACAATTTCGTTACCACACGACATTACCAACTAGCTTTGCCACTGAAAACGACTAGTTGTTCAGTCATTTTGGATATCTCAATTCCATCATATGGGATATCTCATCCTAAGGTTCGTACTAAACCTAATATTGAAACTAGGAAAGTACTAACTAGCCAATAGGAAACTCATTAGCTACTTGCTTTTTACTAAGTGTGTCTCAATTACCTAGTGATAGTGCAAGATGTAACCACGGCCAATACAATGGTCAAACATGAAAACTTGAAACTCGAACTAGCATCTCTTCACTAGAGAACCTTCGACCTCACTATCGAAATAATATGGAAGCGACTCACCGAGTATTCCATTCCAAACTTGCGCGCGCTCCCGACATCACAGCTGTGGTCATAGCGTTCGACTACCACCTGCGAACTGCTAGCCTGCCATCGGTCTTAACCTCTCAGACGTTGACACGTCAACCTTCGCGCTCAGCATCTGAATCGCTAGCCTGCAGCAGAGGCTTCAGGCTGCGACACAATATGGTATCTGAAACATGAAAAACATTACGAGAGTATATGTTCACACGGTTATCTTAACCATACACAGCTTTGATGGAAATTAATCGATGCACCGGTGTACTCGTAGTAACCTAAACTAATGAATCCAACTAGCCTTTTCCCAACTACACTGGTGTCGGCTTCCAGTCCTACCGGATTCAGCTGAGTACCAGTGCTTTACATGGAGTGACTGCCTATCTGACCTCCACAACCCAGTAACTGGGTAACACGGTACCCCTTGTCAAGACTGGTGTCAGATCTCAGGCTTCTGACTACCCGTAACGACTGTCAAAGATCTTCAAATGACAGCCGGGACCAACGGCTTAACGTGCTCTCCGAGGCACGGAGGAAACCCGGTATGTTGAAATGGTCACCCATCCACGGACCGACCTCGTCAAGCGTTGCTTAACCTTGATGATCGACCAGTACGGCTGTTATTATTTAGCCACGAGCTTCTAGTAGTAGTAGTTACCTAAACCGGCATGGCCAAATAGGTTATTATGGACACCGAATGTGAGTGCAGAGTTCCTGTCCAAAACATGAACCACACATTAGTGTCCCAAGTGCCCAGGTCGCTGTCGCTAGTCGATGGGCTTTAGAGAATCCAATGAATGCCATAGCGTTTTAAGTCGCAATTAACGAAGCCTGGTAGGGTTTACCACCTTTTAGATAGTTTGGCCCTCCGACCACAAAAGAAGAATACTATGCTTCTCAAACTTAGTTAACTCTCACTAGATACAACTATCACACTACCATACTAATCAAAATATTACATTTGGAATTATCATAATTTACAGACTGAAAGGTAAGGCAGGTACGTCGCTGTCACCATATCGTTCCAACTTCCAATAATAGTAGGACAAGGCCAGTCAAGTGTTATTGCCAGTGTTAGCAGAATAATAACTCTTCAACAACACCAAAACTTGACCATCGATAACTACGATGAAATTATGAACTGACACGGGCTACCCCGATGATCCACTGACTGCCATACCGTACACAAAACCAGAATTTTGAATAATGATCACTCTTGGCCATAGTCATAACAAAATGAAAACGACTCACCAGATTGGCATAAAGGTCCGTGTGTATGGATCTTTCCACACATCCACAAGCTCCTCCTTGACCTGTCCAGCTCCTTGGTTGTTGCTAGCTTCCTTGTAGCTCCGCTCCGGACTGGTTTTTTTATTATTCAAGACTGAGGGTAGTCGTAACTGACACCGCGACTTTTTTTGCAAGATTGTAACCATTTTCACTAACATTTTTTTTACGTGTGATCTCATTAGCACGACCGAATCCCAATTCTGATGTCGCATCAAAGCTGGCCGATAGATGTAAACCATCGGGAAATCAGGATTAATTCCCTTAGGTTAAGACATCGTGTGTGGGCAGGTCGTTGGGTACAATCGTGAAAATGAAATCACACAAATTATTCGATACACTGAGTATATTCAAATAGACACAAGTTACATTCTTGCTTACTAATAATTGCTCACGGATCGACACTGATTCTACGACGTGTTAGCTCTACGGCTGTCAGTACTCAACTGCTAGTACATTTTAGCTCAACTGCAATCTTCTATTATCCCCACCACGCAAGTGGTTAGAGAAAGCGCGCCAAAGCGTAGTTGTCTTGCTTTGCCGCCAGATGGCGTGCTTGCGATTTGTTTTGACGTCCGTACTATTGACTAAACCCGACATATATATTGATTATAAACTTTTTACAAAATTGCATTCCAAGAACTAAGTAACTCTTCAGTTAATCACCGTGATTATGGTCGAGTTATAATTAGATACTAATGACATGAGCATTAATCAGTTAAGCTCTAGGAGGGCCAAATATACCCTAGTCCCAATAAAATTCTATTCTTTATAATTACCTAATTAGTATAGTGAACGTTAATGAGATGAGGGTAGTTATATAAAAATAGGATGTTTGAGTTCAATTTTAATAGTAGCTCTCAGCACTTGTGCGCACAAACTTATTACGTTCTATTTATTATATATTGTGTTGTGATGGAAGGTTTTGTTACCAATTTGGACATGTTCATGTTAGTAGCAAACAATGGTTGGTTTTCACAGCCACTAATTTATTATGAAAATTATACCTTGGGCAGTTGTTTTAATAGAAATATTAAGTTGCGTGGAAGTATATTAATTAAAATGGTATTAAATCAAAACCTCGTAAAGATATTGTAGACCTATCAGTTGAACATAGTGTTGAACTGTCCTGCGTTGAGTTGGATAAGCATGTTAAAGTGTGCGTTTACCGAGCCCCCAATTATGGAAACTACTCTATATTTGAGTCACTGATGGAAGATGTTTTGGCAAAACTTGCAACTGGTAATAAACTAGTCATAATCTGTGGTGTCTTTAAAATAAATATTTCAGAAAGTAATTCAGATAGCAGTAGATTATTAAATTTCTTCAAATCATTTGATTTGTCACATGTGTTTATGGAACCAACACGAACAACTGTTACCGAGATAGCCCGAAGAATTGCCAAACTTAAGTGGCAGTGGGCAGAGCACATTGCTCGCAGAACAGAAGGCCGATGGGGCCGAAAAGTTCTGGAATGGCGACCGCGAAGCGGAAGACGATACGTTGGAAGGCCTCCCACTAGGTGGACCGATGACCTGGTTAAGGTTGCGGGAAGGCGCTGGATGCGAGACGCACGGGATCGGTCAATGTGGCGACGCCAGGGGGAGGCCTATGTCCAGCAGTGGACATCTTTCGGCTGAAATGATGATGATGATGACGAACAACTATGACTACTGCTACATGTATTGATAATGTATTTTGTTGCAGTGACTACTTAGACAAAGCCATTATAAATTGTCAGCGCGGAGCATAGTGTTGTAGGTAAGGGTCAATCTTATGTGATTCTTCTAATCGATGTGACATGACTCCTCTATTTAATTTTACTAATTGGTGTAAATAAATGTTTTATGAATATAAGCGTAATATATTTAAATATAACCGTATTCATAAACACAGTACATAAACTTTTATTGTGTTAAATATGAAATCAACAGTAAAATAAGTGGGGTCGATAAAAAGTCTGATTTAAATGAGTAGAAACTAAATAAGGGTGAATTAGTTCCATTTTAGATCTACTTAGATTTTCGAACAACTTTCTATCACTCAGGATAGTCAGGATACGACACTATTTTTATTTCACGATAAAGTGACAACCCCCCGAATGTCAGCTTAGTCTACGAAATTAAAAATCAAAATTTTGTCGTCTTGTGTTATTTACATTTGCATCACTCTAAAGTAAAAGTATATATATATATATATATATATGTATACTTACCTAGAGTCATAATCATAACTAATTAAACTTAATGACTTTTTAATTTAAACAGAATCTCATCAATCCGTGGAAGCTGCGACGGAAGATTAATTGAAATTAAATATTTTAATTAACGCTGGCTCAAGATCCTTGTTCTTATTTTCCAGTTTCTAGTGGCAGAGAAGTTGCCTATGATTGAGATTATTTTTAAGTAAGCTAAGATAAGTTTGTCAAGAATGACAAATTGAGTCCGAACATAAAGTGAATAAAAGCCTTAGTTGTCACGTTTCTAAGTTGTAAGATATGTGTGTCGTTGTGCACCGCCATTAATCACTCTCAGTAGAAACTCAAACACAAAGTCAATTTAACTGAAACAGCTCCGGGTTGCAGTTGATAAAGTTCTCGTTGATAAACTTTCAAAGGAACAGTACTTACCACTGACGTTAAATTAAATCTGAAAAAAATTGCATCAATTTTCTTATTCTATATAGTTTATTTAGCAACCTAATAAACGAGAAAATCACATTAAGTAAACTTTCACGATAAGTCAGCTACTGCCAAAATCTAATTAATTAGCTGTATCAAAAATTACAGTGTAGCTTGGCTGAAATAATATGAATATTAATTTTAAATGACTTTCAGCCAGACTGATAAGAATGAAGATAAGCATGGAAAACTATTTAAAAGACATTCGAGATGAACGATATATACGTAGGACTGGTAAATTTGGCATTACTCTTAAAAGTAAACTTTTTTAATTACTAAAGGGCCTGTATTGCTTTATTTGAATGCTAAAGTATCCTTCAAAAAGATAACCTAACCTATGCAGTAAAATTATTGAATAGTGTCTGTATTTACGTAGTACAGGGTTATTAAAACAAGAACTGAGAACAAAATAGAAGCCCACAGAAAAATCCCCTGAGAAACATACGACCAACTCACAATGGCGTTAAGACAATAGAGTTCAGTGAAACAGTAAATTTCTTAAATGTTATTGTGTTAAGAGATTTGAATCTTTTGCCGCTCTGTATCCACACTTGTAGTAAGCGACTTCTCTTACATCACAACTGTACTTGAGCTACAGAATATATAATGGTACAGCCTGTACCACAGCCTGTGACTTCACTTCTTTTCCCTTCTCCTTCTTTTTCCCCACTCTTTCGCTTTGTCCCGATACCGGCTAATGCGGTTTTTTGTATGCTAATCTAGTCCGACGGTGGTATTTCTTTATTAATGATAATTATGAGTCCATAGTGTGGGGTAAAAATACTATAAAAATTAATAGTAAAAATTATTTCATAACTATGAAATGTAAAAAATGGAAAGCTAGAACTTATTAAGCTGTAATCTGAAACTTTTATTCAGGGAGATAATTCAGTATATACATACTATAAAATACTTAATAACTACATCTTACTACATATATAAACGAGAAAATGTGTAAGGAGCGATGGATGGATGTTTTTTACTCTTTCACGTAAAAACTACTGAACGTATACTTAGCTTATAAATCAGAATAACACAAAGGCTATAATTTATAAGGATATTGAGAGGAGTACTCGTACTACTCGGGTGGAGCCGCGGGCGGATATATAAACACCTAAATAAAAAAACTACTAACTAAACCAAAAATAAAAATGTCTAAAATATGGCGTCGAAAAATCCTCCAAATTGCTACACTGGTATTGTGCCCAAAAGACAGCATTGCCACGTTGTATGGCAATGCTTATCCTCTGACCAAGGTAAAAACCAGCTTTTGGGTCACGCGAAGTGGCTACTAGGCGTTTTCGCAAATCTTTGAATAATTAGTGAGCACTCCGACCCCATGGGCAATAACAAAGAGAAATGATTTAAATAGTTGCAACCCCAAACGGTTCGAAAATATGACTGCGATTAGGTTATTATATTTCCTACTCGTACAATTGGGGTTCTCTGCAGCCGCAGCTGCAGCGCCAGCACAGCATGACCAGCTAGGAAAATGGGATGGCGCAAGAGTATAAACACAAGTTGCGTTCCACACTAAATGCCTACCCAACTTCCATGGAAACAAAGAAACATGAAATCCAGTCTGTTGTCATCATCGCGTGCCAGGCCATAGAGTTCTATTCTAATACGGCTGGAACGCCGGTGATAAGAGCACGTCGGATGATGTCTTTGATGTTCAAGTGCCGCGCGATGCGACGCGCACTTCGGCTGCATGGCAGCCCGTGTTGACCGAGGCCGTTAACAACATGTATTAGTTCTTGTGTTCCCTATTTTTATTAGGTTAATCAATTTGTAGCTTACGAAATAAAGACAAACTAAACTGCTAACATAATTATCATTTAATGCGCAATTTGGTCTTATTTAATATTCAATTACGCGTGTGGTTACCCCTGTAATAGAGGGGTACTAAAATATTTTACTGTGTAGTGTACTACAAATTGTCAGGGTTGGTAGCTTTACGAACTCCTTATTACAAGTATTACATTAAAACAAAATTGGATGCAAACGTACTAAAGAAGTGTATAGTTAATTTAGTCATCATAAACCTAAAGCGATAACTCCATAATAACGTAAATATTTTATACAAATTTCAAAGCATACCTAATAGAAGTATTATTTTAGATCTCATTAGGAGGTGATTAAAGACTCCTATAAACTTAATAAAGGTGAGATTATTATCAGGGCAGCTTCATAAATAATTAAGCCTTTCCGTAATTACGATCATTAATTATAATTTATACTCAAGAATTTGAAAACTCTTATTAATCATTAAAATCGCGTGATATTGTTTCAATGAGATAATTTCTTAATTTTGCATTTTTGCGTCAAAATCATGCACATGTTTAGTTTTCAATATGAAGCGAAATGTTTAATTTCACCTCAGCTCGCTTTTATCATAAGATTCTTTAACATCCTAATCTGTACAAGTTTATAGTAACCCCAACTGCTGCCAGTTTCAGTTAGATATTCATGTTATGTCCGACCGCAGTGTGACAACCCTACACTCCGAACATGTTAATTGTCAGCTTTATTTATTCGACTTTCAGCTTTAATTCCAACAATATACGATTAAGCTGGGAGATCATTGTGACACCGTTTTGATTACACTTCGATTGAATTAGAGCGTACTACTCGTACTACCTGATACACGGGCCGCAAACTGCAGTGAATTGTATAGGAAAGTTCTAATTTTTCTTCGCACTGAAAGTCGAGGTATTTTTTGTGTCAAATCTTAATTCTTAATCAAGAAGGTTACAGTAAATTATTTAAACTTTAATCCTGGCCTATTTTTGTAAAAAAAAGGTGCACGTTTATAGATAAGAAAAGAAAATAAATACCGTGAGTACACACGCACTGAATAGTGCAGCACGGAATTGCTATTCGGTGTAAACATGAGCCGTGGTGGCCCAGTGGTATCGGCCGCGACTTACAAGTTGTAGGACGTGGGTTCGAGCCCAGGCAGGCGCTTTCATCATCATCATCATGATATCAGCCGAAAGACGTCCACTGCTAGACATAGGCCTCCCCCAAGCGTCGCCACATTGACCGATCCCGTGCGTCTCGCAACCAGCGGATTCCCGCAACCTTCACCAGGTCATCGGTCCACCTGGTGGGAGGCAGGCGGCAGGCACTTTGTGTAAATTATTTCATCACCACTGCTCTCAAAACGGTGAAGGAAAACATCGTGAGGAAACCGGCATGTCCTAGAACCAAAAATTCGAAGACATGTGACATCCACCAACCCGCACTGGGCCCGCATGGTGGATTACGGCCCATTCATTCTCACAGAGATGAGGCTTGTGTCCCAGCAGTGAGAACATTAATAGGCTGATGATGTGATGAGTGGTGTCACACACCACATACTACCACTCACACAGACACAACGGCTCTGCGGTCTGATAGCGAACGGTTGGCTCTGGAAGTGAGGCAGACGGGAGCCACTCATTTTATCTGAGGTTCGTTCAAGTCGGCTGTATCGGCAGCTCTGTGACCGCTGGATTGATGACTTTCATTAGATTGCGTCTCAGCTACGCCACTCAGTGCGCATTACGTGATAGCCTATGCTCATTTCTTTGTAGCTGGCAAACTTTATTATAGGCGAGCAGCAGGATGTTGAATCATCTAGATTAGAAAATTGTCTCTTTGCTTATTTTAAATTGTAACTGTAGTGTATGTAGATATCAATAGATCGCGCTACAAGCCGATAACAGTATTGTAAAGCTGCCTCGTGCGCACACGCTGCTCGGTTATAAATACCGGTCCGAGTGGTGGGGCGATCAGTCGTTATCGGACTGTCGGCCTGTGCGGTGGTGCGTTGGCGAGTCAACTATTAATATTGATAAATGTGCATATTTTACATTGGCGACGAGGAGAAAACCGTAGAGTGAATAAAGTAATTAAAATAAAGTAATAAATAAAACTGTTTTTCACTAAAAGGAACATGAAGACTTTGTTATTAAATCATTAAAAAAAAAAAAAAAAAAAAAAAGTGTGGAATGACGGTAACAGTTAAAATCAGTGGCGGTTCGTTTTTGAAGTGCATCAAATGTATACGATAAGTAGTGCACTTGATGAGTAAGTCAACCTCGTCAAACACATACTGTGCACACTGGTGGCACACTAAACCGTCGGCGTCGTATTGTTATGGTCCCACCAAAACTGAATGCAGTAGAAGCAAGTCCTTCAGCTTCGCGTCTACATGGCAGACAATGTGGGACTAATTTAAGAAGTCGTCGAGTTTTCTGCGACTACCCTCAGAATCTCGAATAATGAAAAACCAGTCCGGATCGGAGCAACAACCAAGGAGCTGGACAGGTCAAGGAGGAGCGTGTGGATGTGTGGATCCATACACACGAATCTTTATGCCAATCTGGTGAGTCGTTTTCATTTTGTTATGGCTCAGGACAAGTGTTTATTGTTCAAACTTCTGGTTTTGTATACAGTATGGGTCATGTCAGGTCATAATCCATATTGGCTACCACTGGACAAGTTTTAGTGTTATTGAAGAATATCACTGTAGGCCATTAGCTAGCCTTAGCTGTTTATTTTTGTTTGGACGTTAGAGCGATATAGTAACAATGCCGTACTTCATTCAAGAAAAATGATAATTCCAAATAAAATGATAAGTTTTGAGTTAATTGTGTTTGATCATTGAATTGGTTGTATTTATACCTAGCACTATCACTAGGTAATTGAGACATATCTAGTACAAAGCCAGTACATAATGAATTTATTATTGACGGTAATAGTTTCAAAATTTTGTTAAGTAAGGATGAGATATCCCCTGTGAAGGACTGCACAACTGTCATTTTAAGTGTTTGAGCGAGTTAGTATTGTAGCTGCTTTAACCAATACTGGCCATTGGTCAAGTACATGTATTCAGAAGAGATCTTATGTCTTGGAACGATTTACAACAATCTCGATCGATCGATCGATCGATTTTCATCTTCAGATCTTAATTAATTTGCGTAGTTTCAAAGTAACATTATGATAGTATTAGACCCGCGATCGCTATCCTTTGAAATCTTTAAATAGTAATAGAACGAATAAGTACGCTCATGAGGCATACAAAGGAATACCTCTAAGTAGTGCTCCTAACGAGTTAAACGTAGAAAATAGTGAGGGGAGTTCCTCCACCAAGCAGGAGAACACATACCGTGGCTATTAGGTCGCACTGTACGCACTTGTCTGTAGTCTTACCTGCAATTCACTTGGAGTTGTTCAGGGGGCGATGGGCAGCTGGTGGTGTAGCCGGGACATGGGTCTCAAAGGAGACTATCGTTGTATTGGTTTTGTAATAACCTAGAAGTCGTAGACTCTATGTGAAGTGACACACATCGTGTTGGTCGATCACTTGAGGTAATGACGATATGGGTGGCATGAGTTTCACTAGCTGCTGCGGCAGTCGTGACATGAGCGTTGTATATTATCTAAGCTGAGACGGGTTCTGATCAATTACTACTTAGGCTTAGAGGAACCTTTCGCTATCGGTGATCGTTATACACTGAAAGCTTTAAATAGTTACGCTTAGAACTTAGAAGTATACACACGATAGGTTTAGGAAGATGATAGTGGGTACTCACGTTCCAGTCGATGTTGATTTCGATAATAATGATTGATGAGCAAGCTGTAGAAGGTTAGGTAATTCAGTCTATCGGCCGTAGTGTGTGTTCGACCGTACCGGTGGTTAAGCGTAGTCGTGGCCGAAAATCGGTATATTTTGAGGCAACACAAGTAGTCCGTAGGTGTGCAATATTGCGTTTAGCTCTGTCGGAGGTCTGGGTCTAGTTAAACCGTTGTGTGAGGGCAATGCGATTGCTGGTCGGCTAGAAAGCCGAGGCGTTAGAGGCTTTACTCGAGGGTTCCTGTTGGCTTGGCAGTTTTGCTGCAGTAGAGTTTTAAAGTTTCTTTGGTAAGATTGTGATTAAAGTTAGTTATAACTTAAGATTTGGTTGGAATAAAGCTAGAATTCTAAATTTTCCCTATTTTCACGAACCCAATAATCTAGTTTGGTAAAGAGTAGCCTAGTTGGCCTTTGTGGCAACTGTGAGCCTAGGTGACAAACACTGGCATAACATAACATCACGCATATGGTGTATTATTGGGAGGTTCCTGATGGAAAAACCGAGTGACACTGCTCGACCTGGGAGTCAAACCCTTGACCTCATGATTAGTTATTTGATTTGTGCTATATGATTAGTTCTAAATTAATAAATCAAAGAGCACACAAATGCAGTAGAATATACCTACTGGTCATTAAATTGACAGGCAGTAGAATATACCTACTGGTCATTAAATTGACAGGCAGTAGATTATAACTACTGGTCATTAAATTGACAGGCAGTAGATTATAACTACTGGTCATTAAATTAACAGGCAGTAGATTATAACTACTGGTCATTAAATTGACAGTCATCAGAGAATGACAGTAATAGCAGTAGATTATACCTACTGGTCATTAAATTGACAGTCATCAGAGAATGACAGAAATAGCAGTAGATTATAACTACTGGTCATTAAATTGACAGTCATCAGAAAATTACAGAAATAGCAGTAGATTATAACTACTGGTCATTAAATTGACAGTCATCAGATAATGACAGAAATAACAGTAGATTATGCCTACTGGTCATTAAAATGACAGTTATAAAAGAAAAAAAAAGAGAAGTCAGCAGTAATGGTACTTTTTATGTACAAACTGTTCGCACCCAGAAGACTCAAGAGATGAGATCTGGTGTGAAGAATATTTCACCGTTGCTGATTGGCACAGAGGCAGTGGAACGCGTCCACAAATTCACTTACCTCAGGAGCGTCGTGTCAGAAACTGGAGGTAGTGATGAGGACATCGCATCAAGGATCACTAAAGCACGATCAGCTACCTTCGCGCAGCTGAGACCTGTTTGGCAATCGCGGAAATTGACCCGAAGGATTAAACTCAAATCTTCTCAACTCAAATCCGTGCTACTTTACGGGTGCGAAACGTGGAAGGTCACAAAAGACATCTCTTGCCAGATCCAAGTCGTCGTAAACCGCTGTCTTTGTCACATACTCTTCACTTACTGGCCCGAGACCATCACCAACGTAGAGCTGTTGGAGCAATGCCACGAGAGCCCGATCGACCGCCAGATCAAGCGTCGCAAATGGAGTTCGATTGGCCACAAGCTGCGAAGGGATTCTGATCACATACCGAAGCAAGCGCTGGATTGGAATTCCCAGGGCAAAAGAAAGCGTGGCCGTCCGCGTCCAACCTGGACGAGAGGATGCCACGCAGCTTCCCGGACACTGCCTGGCCGAGTAAGATTCGACGTTTGACTTCTCTTGAGGTTGGACCTGCCTAGCTGGACTATTCGTCTCAGGTAGCCATGGTTGTCCACGGCTGCGGATGTGTAGTCTCCGATCTTGACGGGAGTGGGCGCGACATGGGCGTTTAACATCACTTTGGTTTATCCATATTAATTTTTGGACCCACTCTTTCGGAAGCTCTACTGAGGTAATCGATGCCTGGCCTTCTCCGGAACGGAGCCTTGAAGGCGTCCACCAGTGCAGCGGTGGACGGTTTCGGAGGTGGCGTCTCCCTGTCCCACACCTCGCTGCGGATGGATGGATGCCGGAGCCAGGTCGCAAGGCCGGACTAGCGTAGTGGTGTTTTAGTGCCCGCGCTTCGTTACCTCGATGTACCGGTGGTCGATTTGGCGCCGTTGGAGGGACTGCAGTGCAGACCAAGTCTCGATCAAGTTGAGGACTTTCACCTGGTCCACAGACGCTGAGCGGAAAGGCAGGTTTGGTTTACGGTGCTAGAGCCTGTTCGGAGACCGGCTTGTTTGGGAGGGTCAAAGTCGTAGGGCTTGCGCGCGAGACGATTCGTGTATTAATTTATTGGTTCCAGGTAACTAATTAATAACATGAGTTCTCCACTAACGTTAGAGAAATCGGATGGAGAGGGGGAACCTTCATCAGTAGGTCCGAGATGGGAATCAGAAAATGGAATAGAAGAAGAGGAAGGGTAAAAAGAAACACTAAATTAAACCAGTAAATGATATTTAAATTATTGTGCTGTCATTTTGTTATGCCAGAGATGCCAATAACAAAAATCATTATATGCTAAATGTCTTATTAATAATTCTGGTTACATCCAACTGTTTAAAACAAGGAAGGGATGTAGTGTATGTAGATATCAATAGATCGCGCTACAAGCCGATAACAGTATTGTAAAGCTGCCTCGTGCGCACACGCTGCTCGGTTATGAATACCGGTTCGAGTGGTGGGGCGATCAGTCGTTATCGGACTGTCGGCCTGTGCGGTGGTGCGTTGGCGAGTCAACTATTAATATTGATAAATGTGCATATTTTACAGTAACGTTAATTTTTTTTTCTTGTAGATGTCTACAGGTTCCATTTTGTTTAAAATAATTGTACTTACCGATTCAAGTTAAGTATTGGGTACTCAAAGTTGTGTAAGATCAACCAACTAGTTATTTAAATATTCAAATACTGTAATTCAACGTGGTGACATTCACACATCGTTAGCTTTTCTCGCATATTTCAAGGAAATTGTGTTATAAGCTCACTCTGTAGTACTTTCTTGTGACACAGAGAGATTTGCTTGAAGAAGTAATCTAAACTTAGGACGTTAATATCGAGTGTCAATATCAGTACGACATCCTATTTTTAAAGAGATACCAAATGTAAAGTGACGAAGGTAGGTATCATAAACATGAGGGCGTTGTGTTCAAAGTAATGTATGCAGAGATATGTTTAATGTACGTAAATTTTGCTTCCAAAACATTAATATTCTTCGTGTAATGTAGGTAATATTTTGGTACCGTATCTTTAAAGAGATAGTAATAGCATTTAATTAAAGATAAACCACTGAACAGTTTCATGGTTGTATGAGTACTCCCTATTTATTTTGTTTGTAGATTTAATGTCACGTGAAAGTTATAGCACAAAGTACGTAAGCGGCGGTGCGCCGAATTTAAAAATCTCATTAACAGAGTAGGTGCCGCATATTCAAAGCGGAATGATCAATTTGGTTTTGCATATGAACTGAAGCCAGTGCTACCGGATGGATCGGTGAATTAAATTATTTTCACAACACATTTGCCCAGCTTTTTTGAATTTATGTGAAAAATATCCGATTTTGCATTTGTTTTCTCTTAAACCGGTACATTACTCTTTTACCATACCCGATTGGAGTTAATTAATCGTTATAGGTATTCATGTTTTAACAACGATATACGTCACAAAGAAATCTCATTTTAACCCCAACCTACGAGTATAAGTCAGTAGCACAAAGACACGAAACTTGAACGAGCTCAAAACTAAACGTGTCCCCTTGCCCGCCGAAACTGACTGAAAGTGCCCGTGAATCTCATCTACCATAAATTATGATGGACCCACATTTTACGATTACCCGAAACTTGTAGACAATTAGCCAACACGAGATTAAATCTACGCTTCACCGCACAGAAGAAACTATAATAACACGGGCTGTAGATTTCTATAGAGAAACATGGCAAGTGATGAATCTTGTAAAATTAGTTCTTCGCTAAATTAACGTTTCGGGAACATTCTTGATTATTAATTGTTAATTTATTGTTTGGATCACTAAAATTAGGACTTCAGGCGAATTATGACAAATCATAACTTGATTAAGTGGATTTCTTAGGGCTCGAGGCGGGGGGCTCAATAGCCGTGGCTTGGTTACCCACGGTGAAGCGAAGAGGAACCAGAGGAGGGGCCGCTCGTCAGGGCTTTTGCCGATAAGCCAACGACGTAGCGGCCAACGAGTAGTTTGCGGTGCCGCTTGACAACAGAGGCGACATCGCAACTGATGCGGGCCGCGATATCGTATGGGAAGCATCACAGCTGAGGGTAGGAGGCCGCGGCGGGAGAGGAATGCCGGTATTGCGCTGGGCCGCTCTCCTTACCTTCCGCGGTCTGGACGGGGTCGCCAATGTCTGATGGCAGACGCGGTGTGGCCGCTGGGGAGAAGGAGTGACGGTATAGCATTGGCCGCTCTCACTATCCCATGCGGCCGAAAAATGGTAAGTGGCAGGGCTGCTGACCTGACCCGTCATTGGTGGACCAAGGGTGCCATACACGATGTCGTCAGGCGCCCATGTTCTGGTTTGGCCCCTGTGTTCTGGTGCGCCAGTGATGGAGGGTACTCTCCAGAGGAGGTTCCGGTGACGAAAAAAAAGGGCTTATGGGCCATTTTCCCTAATTTATCAGTTCTATTGTTAGACATTACCGACCTGTTTTTACTTAGTCTCTGTGTAGATTCTATCAACAGCACAGCTGTGCTAGCCTGATTTACCCAGTAAGTTCGGGAGAGCTACTTACTAGTTCAAGCTCATTGTAAACATTTGCCTTGTTTGCTTTCTACTAGTTTGAATATTTAGGTACATAGTTATAACGATTATCAATGTTGCTTACCACAATACCTGCTTGATTCTGTTGATTGTGGTGTAACAGAGTAATATAGTAAACAGTGGTAGCAATAATTAACGTGATTATAATAGATCCGCGTCTGTTTGTTGCTAATCCAAGAGCATAATTAACACTTGAGCTAGCTTTCTCCTTTGTGTTAGTAGAATTTAATTGCTAACAATCATAATGTAGTTAACTTGGTGTGATATCTAAAACATAGTATCCACCTTCCGCGTAGTGTGGTGTTCATTCCACATGTCTTAGTTTACTTACGTTTTATAATATATTTTACAAATTTCATCACCGTTACTTTTGAAATTGTATCATCTCATGTTTTCCATTTTTATGTATTCTTTACATTGGTATAAACCTGAAAATCATAAGATTTGTTTTAACATCCAAAACTATTATATTATTTTTAATTCTTGACATTTTTATTTGACGTGACATTGTCATTATTTTATTTTCTTAAACCATAGACATAAGATACCATTCTCTATAGCTTATTAAGCTCGTTGTACATTATATTTTTCATTATAAGGGCAGCGGCAGACTGCGCCTCTGTAAACCGTTTTTATTCGTTCATGATTTCTTAATTCATATTTGAATTTAAAATTGAGAAGACATGTCGGAACGAAGAAAAACGGGTGTCACTTTTTTAGTCTTGAATCTGCACTGAACTCTGAAAGTCGTTTGACTACTTAGTACTACGTGTTGTACTATTGAATCTGAAAATCTCTTTAAAACTATTATATATAAGGCCTGTGAATCTACCAATTCTGTGAAAAACAATAAATATAATTTATTGAGTGTTGAACTTAAATGTGTGCATTTTACTGGTTCATAAACTACGTCGGTGACCGCTTCATAGTAAAGGGCTTGATTGATCGGCATATTAAGCCACAGCCCGACCTCCACACTTCTATCTGCCAGTGCCAGCCTATTCTACTGCCTAACTGACTGCCTGACTATTAGTTCAGCAGCCTTGACCATCTGTGTGCCAGCCCATTCGTCCTGCTGGCTACCCTACTGCCTATCTAAGCGATTCATCTGCGAATTTAAAAAAAAATTTGGTTGGCAAAATATTATTATTAGACTTAATAAGTACACTCGCGAGCAATGAAAAAGTTCCAGTGACATAGCACCAAATTACTCCTAAACGGGAAAGGCTAGCTTAATGACGCCGTCTGCAATATTGAAGTGCATTTAACAGCGCATCAGAATATTACCAACTATTACCAACTAAAAACGTAAATATTGTGTTCAAATTTTAAATTAAATGTGAAATAATTTAGTTAAGGTGTTTGTCGGCATTTTGTGGGTGGAACTTTTTCATTGCTCGGCAGTTTATTAACCGACTCCAAAAAAAGGAGGAGGTTCTCAATTCGTCGGAATCTTTTTTTTTTATGTATGTTCCCCGATTACTGTAAGACGCCTGGACCGATTTGGAAAATTCTTCTTTTGTTTGAAAGGATATACTTCCCAGTTGGTCCCATAGTCATCAGGTCAGGATCTGATGATGGAATCTTGGAGAAATCGAGGGAACTCCTCAAATATTATAGGTATACATATGACGATTTTAGTATTTTTATCAACAATGCAATCATCTGCACTCAGAAAGTAAAATTTGGTGAAGTGGAACTGGTGAAGAAGACCACAGATGGTCAATAGAATTCCTTAATGCTAAGTATGTCATGGGTTATAAGATATCTCGAATAGTTTAACGACTATGATGAAGCAAATACTTATAAATACATAGTGCTGATGAAACTGATTTGATGATGAAGCCGGCAGGTAGGCACTGGTACTCCGAAATAAAACAATATATCCTAGTCGTTCGTAAGAATATATCGTAATCGTCATGAGATGTACTTTGGCCATATATGAATTTTATGGCAATTGGAAGTACCTATCAGAACTAAAAAGAGATAAATAAAAACTTTTTATCAAAAAATCAAACCGACTTCCAAAAAAACACTGCAAAACGAAAAATAACTTTCTTTTCCGAAGTCGGTGTCGAAACACGGAAAACAATAGGTACCAAAGACTTACAAATGAAGAAAGTGACATGTAACACGTTAGCGCTCGAGTCTTCAACGTTTATTAATCCATTTGCCTACTTGTGTTCACCCAAGCTATTCAAAAGTAGAAATAATAGAAAAGTAAATTTTTCAAAGTCAAAGTTAATTATATTTATTTCAACTAGGCCATTATGCGGCACTTTTGAATGTCAAAAATTAAAATTTACAGGTAATAAAAATTGATTCTAACGTCCAAAGTTCGTTTTTATCTCATACCATTTATTTTACCCTCCTTGATCCTACTATTATTGCCTACAATGATGCCAGATAGGTAGTGTTTCAGAATATTGATGAATACACTTTTGAACATATATATATAATATTTAACATCACCAATACTATAATTGCGTAAAATCAAATAAAAACTCAATTTTTGGGATGTTTGGTTTCGAAAAACGGCAAACAATAGGTACCAAAGACACCGACTTCGGAAAAAAAAAAGTTATTTTTCGCTTTGTTTTGGAAGTCGGTTTGATTTTATTATAGAAAAAGCAGAGCTCAGTCGCCCAGGTATTACGTCAGAATAACACATAGGTTATCGAAGTGTTCATTCAACTCGAGTGGACCCTCGGGTGGCAGCTAGTTATGAATAGTTTGTTCTTCAGACACAAAAGGTGTTCCTTGTGTTATTCACTATTTAAAAAGTTAGTCAAAGGAATGTACCTTAATCACTAACAAAAAGGTAATCACGCTACAGTAAACTATTAATTTTCACGTAGTGAGCTAATAAATCAGGGTCAGACGAAGTTGGGGAATTTCGGGTTTTAATTAAGCTACCTCAGGGTGCATGGCTATCAACAGTCACCTTTAGGTTGCTCTTTATCTTGTAAAATATTGTGTTGGTAATTAGAAGTTTTACGACTTCGGTGACGGTTTCTGAATATAATATGTATGAAGTATGAAAATAATGTGGCGACGCTTGGGGGAGGCCTATGTCCAGCAGTGGACGTCTTTCGGCTGATATGATGATGATGATGATGAAAATAATGAAAATTCTAAATAGCAGCTTAATTTACACAAGCAAGTAGGTACTTCGAACACTGTTACCAAATACTTATCTATTTTGCTCTCGTTTCATCACAATCGGATTAATGGAAATCATTAAAAAAAACATGCATTTGTGACTAATATTTTGTATAAATAATACAATATGTAAATCGTTGTTCATTTATAGTGAATTTTCAATATTATACACAATTCATTAATGTGACGAAATTTACGTTTAATATTTAATGACAACCTTGGACACATAATATGGGAGTGGTCCGAGAAGCTGAAACGCTGGGGCGAAACTCCGTTTCCGCGACAAAACGCGGCTCGCTGGGCCGAGCTCTGGCAGGATCTCATGGCGACATGGCGAGGTGGACTGTCCCAACCCAGCGCCCCTCTTTAAGGAGTGGCTTGGCTATCGTCTCGGAGTACTCACCTTCTGCTTGACGCAGGTCCTCAAGGGACACGTCTGTTTTGGGAGATTCCGGTGCAGGATAAGGCGGGAGGAAACGCCTGGGTGTCACCATTGTGTGGATCGCCTGGAGGACACGGTGGAAAATACGGTGGAGGTTTGCCCCGCTTGAGTGGAGCACCGCCGTTTCCTCGTGGAGGCGAACGGCAGTGGCGACTTCTCGCATACGGCCCTGGTCCAGGCCATGGCACAGAGCGAGAGGGTATGGGAAGTCTCCTCCTTCTGCGAAGCAGTAATGCTCGCGAAGGCAGAACGCGTGAGGGAGATGCAACGGAGACGCCCTGGGCTTTGGGAGTAGCCGCAAGCCGATTCCGGGCCACCGTAGGCGCGGGTTTGCGGACTGCGAATAATGGGTAACTCACCGTCCGATAAGGACCAGCCCGAGTCGTCATCTTAAATTACCATTTTTTTATTCATATTAAAACGATATTTTTTAAAATGGATGAGAGTTTGTGTGCAAAACATGTCTCGGTCTCACGCGCGAATACATCCCCCGAGAACGCGTCGCGTCTCGGTCGCGCGGTGAACTCACACTAGTGTGGTAGAGAGCTTGGATACGTAGCGTCCTCTCGTGGCGGATAATCACCGTAAATGTTATCTTATCTCATCTTGTGGAGGGGCCGAGACATAACTCGGGACACTTCGACCCATTGGGATCTATTGTGGTTCCCTAGATAACTTACTCCTCCCCAATCTCGTTGAAAACTCTTTTCATGAGTTTTACGACGAGACCAGGAGATATGAGCCTATAGTCTTCTGGTTTTGGATATCCAACCTCTAGGAGACTCATTTGCTTACCAGCCAGTGCATCGCATGTGCACAGAAGGTGCTCCATGCGTTCCGTATGTTCCCCACACAACCTGCGCATGGGAGTTGCGGTTAGACCCATCTTCATGAGCATGTCGTTGGTTCCAAAGTGCCCAGTAAAGGCCCCAAGCAGATAACGAATTTGCCCCCTGCTCATGTTCCAAATGCATTCCCGGACTTTGAAGGTAGAGCCCAGGAATTTCTTGGAGTGTTGTAGACCGGTATTACACAGCCAATAAGTTCGTTGTCTGTGATATGCAAACTGCCTAAATAAGGTCGACTGGTAGAAAATGCCTAAGGCATTAAGTCCGCCTTTGTACTTGTGCATAAAGTTTTATAAATAAATAAATAAGGTTCCTGTATCAAGGCAACGTTATATGTGTTAAGCTTCAGTTGCCGAGCCAGAAGGGCAGTAGCGGCTCTGCAATGATGCAAATTAATTTGTACACACCTTGGTCACTCCATCTTGGATGATCTTGATGGGCCTGTGTTGATTTATTAGGGCCTTAGTTTTGAGGCCCCTCCTCCATCGCCTGGCTCTCCTCGAGAGCAGTCAGCGACTCAATCCTCAGGGTGTCGAAGTCCCCGAGGATATCATCCTCGTGGTCTGCCTCTGACGTCCTGGTCTCTATCTCTGTCTCCTGCACTGCGTCGTGAGCAGAGATATCAACGATTGCCTCCTGACATTGTGGTGGTCCATCCTCGGAGGGTTCCGCTTCTGCTTCCGAAGTGGTTGCCTCTCCCTTGTTTTCTTCCAGGAGCTTGAACGAGTATCGTTCAATTCCTCCTGGAAGAGAATAGCCCGCGGCCTTGATAATCCCAGCGGACACCCCGTCCATGAGGACGATACGACGGACTGATCATTGAGAGTATTCACGACCTTTCAGTCGTCCGTCCTCAAGGTAGGTAGTTATGGAGCAGTCGAATGGCCCGGGCAGAGTCTTACAACGCCAAGTTGCGACTCCTCCATGCCATTTTGACTGGCTTTGAAAGATCCTTGGCGTCGACGACCTTGAGTTTCAGGGAGCCAAGTTCCATATTGTGGATGGCACCCCGAAACCAGCAAGCTGCATCAGAATTGCCGCAGAATACGTGTACTGCACCCGCGACAACTCCGGGAGCAACCGTGAGAACAGGCAGAGGATCCGGCGCCTCTTCCAGTTTCTCAATTATGAGCTCCTGGATTGGCACCAAGTCCTCCGCCGTCAAGTACTCCTCTGGGTACTTGACTTTAACGACAGCGAGTTTCACAACTGCTACCGTATCCCTAAAGGATCCGGTTGAGAATGATTGCCCTTGGGTCTTCATCCTCTTAGCCGCCATGTCCCCGCTGTCACCGCTGAGAACAGCACGCGGTCTTTTTGATGGGCCCTCCGTAGGAGTCCCCTCTAGAGCCGCCTGCTGTCTCAGCTTTTGGCGCTCTTTCCTTTGCGCCCCAGATCTTCCAACCGGAAGCCAGCCTGATTCATGCCGGCTGCCGGGAGACGACGAGGTGCTGTCTCTGCCAGTCGCGTCCGGGGTTGAAAGGTCCGAGGTCATTGGACCTGTAACGCAAGGGTCCCGTGTCGCGCCAGCTTTGGCAGTACCCTTATGCTCGGTTAGCTGATTTTCAGTTCCGCCCTTCGGTGGTCCCACAGCAGTGCCGACCATCAACAGTGCCGCAGCAGTACCGTCATTTAACAGTCCGGCCGCAGCCCCACCTCGAGACGATCCCACTGCAGTCTCGCCTCTGGACGTTCCTACTAGGGAAGGTGCAGTCCCGGCTTGCGCCGGTCCCGCCGTCTGGTGTGCAGTCCCAGCTTTCGCCGATCCCGCCTTTTGGAGCGCAGTCCCAGCTTTCGCTGGTCCTTTCGCCTTGTGTTTTTTTTTAATAGTGTTATCCATTAATCCCGAAAAAAGTTATTCATCTTTCGACTACCCCCATCCGCCATGGAGTGCTCAATTGGCGATGCTACGGTAGCACCAGGGATCAGTCGAGGGATATAGCCCCCCATTAGTTGCTCACGAGACTACACGTCACCAACTCACACCGCTACCACTAGCGATGCGAGCGAGCGCCGCCGTCTGCAAGCCCCCAATGGCAGTGAACTCGCCTGGGGGCCATCTGACCGGACCCCACAGCCGATTGACCGCAGCTGGCTAGGCTACAGCCTCCCGTGTAAGAAGAAATCCGGGCCAAAGTGGAGTGTTGCCTCAGAGACGTTAAACCACCTACGCTCATCGGGACAGCCACCAGGATCCCATAATCCTTCCGTACGGGTCCCCACGCACGGCACAAACACGCGGGAGGTCATTGCTATCCATCATTGATAATCATCTTGTTCAATGGTGGACACCCAGGGGCATGACCTCGCCACCCCTGTGATACGTCGCCCAGTGATTTCTGTTACGTCATCACCGCATTTGCCTTGAGGACCTACACGACCGTAGCGCTCTCCCTCAAGACCACGCCACATTGCCGTCTCTGAAGGAGCCAGGCAAGGTAAGACTGCATCAACAAAGCTAAGCCCTACAAGGCTAATCGCTGACAGTTCAAAGCGTAAGTTTGCTAACACAGACCAGACCCTAAAACCAGACCGTAAATGTTACTGTCATAACATTTTTTTATTCGTTGTGTAATAAAAATAATATTTCAGTACCGTGACAAATTGAAAGATATGTCATAACACCACAAAACGTGTTTATGTTTGAGTGTGATATTCTCTTTTTTCGTAGATTTCTTCTTATGCGATCGTTACCTACAAAATTGTCTCATGTATATTGAAATCGGTATGATCAACTTAGCTCTACATAAGAACTGAAGCCAGCACCACCGAATAGCTCAGTAAACTAAATTATTTTCGGTGCATGGAAGGGTCAGCTCACACCGAGTTGCGACGTTGCTTCGACGTTGCTTGAAGAGGCCATTTGTAGCGCCGAGGTAGCGCCACCCGACGCATCCCGAATTCGCGATAAGGTTTACATTTCTTCCACATTACGTATTAATCCTCTCACTGAAATATGTACTATTTTGTGTAGATAATTCAATTCTCTATATTGCATTGTACCGCTACTTTAAAAAGTGCGCGTTTCTTCGTTTCGCATCGTGCCACTGCTTTGGGTGAGCTAACCTAAAGATTCAAGTTGAACAATAGTACATATTAATTCCATGATTTATACTTTAGATTTATTTATTCCAAATATGCCATATCATATTATGTCAAAATAAAAATGACAGATACATTTTTATAACGCAGCAGACCACAAAATATTATTTAGACTCACTACAGAATACTTTTTATACGCACGCTTCTAACCCACATATTAAATTTACAAAACTATCTGAACTAATATACTAATCATATCATTAAATTTTGATTGTGAAATATCAGGTGATATGACATACAACAATTCAGTTCTTGTTGGAAATTGGTCCGAAGAAAGACTCAAAAATGAGGTAATATTTATAATATTTGGAAAGTCAAATTTTATTGCTTACTTAACAGTAGATACGTGTCTAGCGTAAACAGTCTTGATGTGTTGATGTATGTACTGGTAGTGGTTTATGACCCGGGCATTATACTCACAAACACATGTGATCATGTTTGGTGACAGAGAGTCTGTAAGTACCCGGGTTCAACATAATGCATGGCTTTTTCCAGGTTAAATATTGCTAATGATACACAAAAAAACATTAGAGTAATTTATTCCTACTCTGTTTCTACAAGTAAGTAAGAATAAATTATTACTAAGTATATCAAATACCTAAGTTTCAGTTTCATTTGAAGTTAAAGTTTTGCTCACTTTGTTGCAGTACGAGTTCAAATTATTTTTAAGGCAACGTGAAAGACGAGAACTGTTACTTCAGAGGTCTAGAACGTTATTCAGCAATTTACTAATGGAGGTAATGTGTGCTTGTGATGTTCTGTTATGAATAACCTAGCCAAAGTTAGAAATTAGTGCGGCATAAATTATTCGACCTCACCTGCAAAAAACGGGTTCTTTTGAAAAGAGAGAAACTTGAACGAAAGTTTATTGTTCTGAATTAGCATTTTTGTACTTATAGGAGTTGTTGTGGACAGTCAAAACAAGTTTACAATGGCAGATTCAGCTTGTTAGAAAAGAAATGGTGGCGCACACAAATATGGGCGTGGGAGTGTACCTAGTATTGAATAAAAAATTCCGGCTGCAAATAGTTTATGATTTTTGTTACAATATTATATATTACTACCCTAAATATACTTACGCCTAAAACACTTTCCACGACCGCGGCGTTGACGTTACTCTATTTCAATCTACAAATAGTTCAAACAAAAATAGACAGAATATCGTTTATTTTGGACCAAACATTTCCTGAAATTATTTAGACCCACCAAACTGCTAAAATATTATGTTACAATACAAAAAAATCGAGTGGAATGCCTCAGAAATTTAAAACCGCGCCATCTATTGGAATCGATTTTAAATATTGCGTTCTATTAATCTTGAAATGTGAATTAAGAGCCCAATTATTCCATAATTTTTTGCTTATGAGAGTTGATTAAACAATAACATACAATTTTAATAATTATTTAAATTTTATTATAATTTTAATTTTACACACAATTCAACACCAATCGATGCAATTTAAAGAAGTTACGAGTTATTTTTCTATTTGAATAAAATTTCATTTGTTTTTAGAGACCGATGGCAATTAGTGGAGCTTATGTTCTATATGGATATAACGCACAAATAGTTGCGTCTGATATTCCAGGTAGATTTTTCAGCCTTAACGGTGAGATTTAGCTAAACCTTGTGCTAATGGTCGCACTCTGTCTTAAGCTGCTAATATTATTGTTCTTAGCAAAATCGAAGATGCTTGGTGCCAAGCAGCAATACGGCTTAGCTATGTCAATACTTGTGCGGGAACGGCAGGTGGACTGCATGCAGAATATATGCGACGGTTGTCTCATGACCATGTCGCCCATCCTCACGCCATGCTGTCGGAACACATTCCTTGTCGTCAGGTTTGCCTGACAAACTGCTTCTTATTTTAGGACGTTACTTTATTAGATAGACAGGCAGTCTTGTGCTTTTGCAATAATCTTCGTGACTGAATTAATTCAAGGCCAGATACAACTTAGTACTGAGACCTAGGAGTAGATACTCCTATAAATTTTCTCTAATCCGAAATCCCAACCCAGCCTTAAGTAGATTTCTGATTAGAGGAAAAAGTTTTGTGTCAATTGAAAACCTTTTTACTAGTTTTTTTTTGTAATTCGGCGTCAGTTCACACCAAGACGAGACGTGCGATACACAACGTGGAAATTGAATTCTCTCACTGCAATGTGTACCGTATTGTGTAGTTATTAAAGTTCTATTAACTACACAAAAATTATAAGTAAAGTGTCACTTTTTTAAAAAGTGCGCGCAGTGACACGTCTCGTCGCGTCTCGGTGTCAGCTGAACCTTAGTCTAAACAGTAAAATAAAAAAAGCCCTTTCACCCTCTTTTTAATACATCAATGCCTTTCACATTTTTGTAAACAATAAACTAAAACAATAGATGCCTCATGCAGTATAATTATTATAGCGCAGTTTGGCACAGTGCTGAGCGATTGCCTGCCGCGCTGCGAATCGCTGGATCGATTCCCGAACAAAACAAATATTATGTATGATCTACAGGGTCTAGCTGTTTGTGTATGTGAGTTTAATAATAAAAAAATATGTTTGTATACGCACCTACGGTACAAGAATAATTCCTAGTTGGAGCAACATTTTTAATAAAAGAGAAAGAGAAGAATGTTTTTGTAGCCATCTGTTTGCTTGCAGTGCATTTGATGAAAGTGTTCACGGAAAGCATATGCAATATGGTGACGAATTCCTATTAAAGGCTGTAAATTATGGAGACCCCAAGGTAAATTAGGTGATTTGCTAAAAATCTGCTTCATAATTAGGTATTCTAGATGATAAAAATATCAGGCAGTATCTGTTACCGACTGGGTAACAGATACTGCCTGATATTTTTATCATTACCCTTTTTTTTCCAGGCATAGGATCGTAATAAAATTAGTTTTGTAATAGAATAATTGAGTAGTTTGGAACTTATATGTAGGTATAAGTAAAATGATTAACAGAAATTCTGATGATGTGACGATGTTACCGACTGACTGTTTCGAGTTAAAAATACACTATGGAGAAAACTGCATACTGCACACTTACTGCATACTTTTGTGTGTACATGAATAAATAAATAATAAATAAACTGCACCAGTATTGTAAACAATACTTAGTATGCTCATTAACTGCCCTAATAATTTGACGGAGTAGTTACGTGCTTGGTTTCAAGTTGATTATTAGGATTTTTTAAACTTTTTTAGTAATTTAACTTCATAAATTACTGAAAAAGTAGGTATGAGGAATGAGATTTTACCAATAGAGACGCCATACTCATTATAATAAAATAAAAACATGGCGATATTTCACTTTAGCCACCTAAATAAAACCTATGGAACTTGGAACTTTATTTCTATCATGAGTAGGTTAAAAGATCACAGAAATAGGACCTTGTTGTCAGAAAGAGATAAACATACTGTTCAAACGTACGTTCATGTCGCGGCCAGACTCAGGACGCACTGAGTTCACTCAAGCTAGTCAGTTTGTGTTTGTATTGCCGCGCAGACGTTGGTAAAACGTATCTACCTCGTTATATATATAACATCATTGGGTAAGATAGATATAATAGAACCTAACTCGGTGTAGCGACCAGCTCTGAGGGTATTATATTTACTGCTTAGGTTAGGCATTATTTATTTAATTTTATAAATTACTACCTGTTCCTCGCGGCTTCGCTCCCGTGGAACACCCCACAGGGCCCGTTTTTGGGATAAAAAAAGGGATAAAAAGCCTATGTCACTCATGAATAATGTAGCTTTCTATTAGTGAAATAATTTTTTAAATCGGTCCAGTAGTTTCGGAGCCTATTTGGTACAAACAAATAAACAAACAAAAAAATCTTTCCTCTTTATAATATTAGTATAGATTAAAAGTAGGTATACTTTTTAATTAATAACTATCAGTACTTTAAAAATAAGCAGGTGCTAAAGGAAGGCTAGCTAACCTTTAGCGACGATCAAAGCTAGCAGGTATGCATACGTTCAAAGTACATAGTACATACTAACATTACTCAATCCCACAAATTTTGTCAAGTAACGTCTGCGGACTGCGAGATCTAGCTCAATTCGTTTCTTCATCGGCTCCTGTAGATGCATCAGTGAAGCCACCACAAAATTATGCAGTTTGGAAGATACCAGCTAGTTTTAAGAGTGCACAACATTGAACGTTATCAGTAGATAATAATGTAATATGAATGTAGGCAGCCCCTCTGTACGTGAGGTACGAGTCGGCGGGCACGCCGGAGCCCGCGGACCGCATGCCGCTGCGACTGAGCTCTGTCAGAGATGGCAACTGTCGGTTCACTGCTATGCCGCTGCTGCCGTGTGACAGACTGGAGGGACTGGGCTGTCCTGTCAAGGTACATTACCTTTTTAACCGACTTTCCAAAAAGGAAAGTTTGTATGTTTTTCTTTTTGTTATTTTTTGCATATGTTCACCGATTTCTCCGTCAATTGTGAATTTAAAATATTTTTTTTGTTTGTGAACAAATTGATTCCATTTTAATTTTGTGTGACAGACTGGAGGGACTGGGCTGTCCTGTCAAGGTACATTACCTTTTTAACCGACTTTCCAAAAAGGAAAGTTTGTATGTTTTTCTTTTTGTTATTTTTTGCATATGTTCACGAATTTCTCCGTCAATTGTGAATTTAAAATTATTTTTTTGTTTGTAAACAAATTGGTCCCATTTTAATTTTGTGAAGATGTGATGAAGAACTTTGGCGATATACAACAGAACTCTTCAATAAATGTCGGCAAATCTCTCGGGATTGGTGCAATCGCATGTCTGTTTATTGTTTATACCATTTCATAACATAACATCACGCCAGTACGCTCTTAAGGGGTACGCAGATCTCTCATTTCACCAGTTATCTTCAAGTTTCATGATATTCGGGTAATCTATTCTGGCGATATATGTACCTTACTAAACAACTTGCCTATTAGGTAGGTACAACTAAAAAGTGCTCTAAAGGGGCTCACAGGCCACAGAACCAACTTCCAAATAAAAATACTACAAAGTGAAAAATAACTTCTTTTATCTACACTCACAACGTAATGTTCCAAATATGAATTCAAAAAATATTGTATAAACACGTACTTTATATTCATGGATAGGAAAAATTAAAAAAAAATACCATTACAGTGCAATATTTTCCTTCGATTTTTAAACAACTGCATCATAAAATAACTTTTTAATTTTTTTTTAATACACACACTTTTACTTAATTTCTTGACACTTATGGCCTCATTGAAGTACTGTCATTGTCTAAGGAGGGGCACGCTGCGCAGTCATGTGCAATAAGAATCTAAATTGCCCGCCATACCAAATATTTTCTCCGTTTCCACTTTTGTTTTATTGCAACTGTATGAGTGAAGATAAAGTAGTGTATGCAATGGCTTACAATTAGGTATTAAAACACTCGCGTAATATTATTATAAACTTACGCTCGTGTTTGAATAACCCCTATTATATGTCCATTGCATAAACTACGATTTCAACACACTTGCTCTTAAAGTGAGCCTTATTACATCACTTCTAGAGCCATAAACCGAACTATAACACACAAGTACGTAAAACATTACAAACTAGTGCGTAATAGAATTATCCCTACAAAGTTAAATGAGTACCTTTCTGCAAATTTATTTATTTATTTTTTCATTTACACATACATTTATTTAAATTATATGCGAGTAAACAGAGCATTTTCAATTTAACCAGGTAATACAGTTTTTTTATGTAACATCAAAAAGGTTTTATGCCGCTGAAAAGCCATATATAGTTTTGGAATGAATAAATGTGTACATCCTTAATTAAGTCAAACTTTATTTAAATTATATGCGAGTAAACAGAGCATTTTCAATTTAACCAGGTAATACAGTTTTTTTATGTAACATCAAAAAGGTTTTATGCCGCTGAAAAGCCATATATAGTTTTGGAATGAATAAATGTGTACATCCTTAATTAAGTCAAACAAACATTTATTATTATCAAATTATTCATACTTTACAATATTTTTTTATAAAATATTTTAATATTTGCATTTCATCACTAAAAATTATAATTTTGAAGTCACTCACCTTGCATTTGGCGCGTGAAAAAAAAAGCTTGCGCGCCATTTCCCATCATTATCATTTTTTGTTTATATCATATTTGTCGCTGTGATAAATTATTTTAGAAATGTTAAGTTTTCATGCAGAAGATGAACATTATGGATAGAGTTAACCCCGCGAGAAATACTAAATGAGCTGCCTACTATTGTTTCCCACAAAGGAAGAGAAAGGTGAAAATGTGTTTTTGGCGTATTTCTCTGAACTTGCCATTACATAAAAGACCAGCTCCCTGTGGTGAATCAATTCCTGGTGGTGCTCAAACATGGTGTTGATATCAAAACGTACTGTAATTTAACCTGATGGCATTTATGGAGAGACGGCTCGCACGGATATATTGGTCGAAAAAAAGATCTTGAAAGAGGCTCTAGATAGTCGGTGCCTAGCAACAAAGGTACGTTGAATATTATTAATCTAAACGTATCTAAATAATTGCGTAACCTGAACATAACTTCTTAAAAACGAATTAATTGATTTCGTTGCAGGTTGCCTTAATATTCGGTGCTATTGGTGCGTGTAGACGACAAGAGCTTCATAATATTACAACAAAGGATGTAGCAATCGGAAATGCCACTGTCGCCGAAATTTACATAAGAAGAAAACGAAAGTATCTACTAAAGAAGTGGCAAGCATCAATGTAACACAAACTGTGAAGTTTTCATCCAAATCAATCCAATATTGCTTTGAAAATTGTACGTTTACCAATTGTTTTAATAATTAAACGATATAAGCAATACATGTTTGTTTTTTACTCGCAACTCGTGAGCTCTGCTCATTACACGCTCGTCTGAATTACGCTCTCGCCTACGGCTCGGGCTGCAATCTACAACCTCGTGTGTAATAAGCAACTTAGCGCACTTGTATCATAATATACTATTTCGGCAGTCGGTGTCGAAAAACGAAAAATAATAGATAGATTCCAAAGACACCGACTGCCGAAAAAGAAGTTATTTTTCACTTTGTAGTGTTTTTATTTGGCATTCGATTTATTTTTATTGTAAAAAAGTTTTGTTAGTTACTGATTAATATAAATAAAAATTAAATAATTGTACTGGTACAGTGATTAAAGCAAAGTTATCAATCTACCTGTAGCAGCAGCGGTGAGGTTTGTGAAAACTTATGGTGGTTTTGAGATTGTGTTATGGATTCTTACTCCACTGACGCACATCAGGGACCACCAGCGACATCTCGATCGACAGGTATGACGTAGTATATGGTGTCATTGCCTGCTTCGAAATGTCGCTGGTGGTCCCTGATGTGCGTCAGTGGAGTAAGAATCCATAACATGCCCCCGGCCTTGGAAGCAGTGGCTTTCAATGGCCTTCAGTCACTGCATCAGTGTCGATCACGTCCTGTAGTAGCGGACATATCTTGGTGAATGCGCGCCTCACCACGCCCGATGACGTCTGTATATCGGCCACCCGGGATATACCATCCTTTCCTGGGATAGTGCAAAGGACACGTCCCAAATGCCACTTCAAAGGTGGGAGGTTGTTGTCCTTAATAGCGACCAAGGAGTTTGGTTTGAGCTCGTCCTTATTCGCCGTCCACTTTGTCCGCACCTGCAGCTCGGAGATGTATTCCTTCGCCCACCGGTTCCAGAAGTGTTGACGAAGTTGTTCGACCCTCTGGTATCGCTGGAGACGACTAGCAGGAACATCGCTCAGGTTGTCGCCGGCTGGCGCAGTCAATGGTCGGCCAATAAGGAAGTGTCCGGGAGTGAGCGGGGAAAAGTCACTAGGATCGGAGGAAAGAGGAGACAGAGGTCGGGAGTTTAGCACGGCTTCTATTTGAGCCAATACTGTGCTGTACTCTTTGAACGTGAGATGTGCGTTACCTATCACTCGACGAAGATGATGTTTACACGACTTTACTCCTGCCTCCCACAGACCACCAAAATGCGGCGAATAAGGAGGAATGAAATGAAATTTAATATTTTGACTAGACGCGAATTCTAAAATATCATTGCTACAATTAGTTAAAAATTTCGAGAAATCATTCATTACACCTACGAAATTGCGACCATTATCAGAGTAGATATCTGCAGGCTTACCACGGCGTGAAATGAATCTTTTTAAAGTAAGTAAATACGCTTCACTGGAGAGGTCACCGACTAACTCCAGGTGTATAGCACGTGTCACGAAACAAACAAAGAGACAAATGTAGCCCTTGATAAGCTTAGCACCCCTACCCTTGCGGTTCAGAATAAGCACTGGCCAAGCGTAATCTACCCCACAACGAACAAATGGAAGACTAGGTGTGACTCGATCCCTAGGTAAGTTACCCATCAGAGGACTAAACGTCTTACCTCTAATGCGAGTACAGGTAACACAACTATGCACTACCTGACGCGCTAAATTTCTACCTCCGACCGGCCACCATGATTCGCGTAAATTAAAAAGTAATGCCTGCGGAGCAGTGTGGAGAAGCTGAATGTGCTCATGACGAAATAATAAAGTGGTAAAATAATGCTTGCTATGAATTACAATTGGATGCTTTTTACCGTAAATGAATTCATCAGAATTAACTAAACGACCATCTACGCGCATTAATTTGTGATCATCTAAAAACAAATTTAATTTATACAAACAACTTTTACTTTTAATAGTAAAAGTAGTAGTTGTAGTAGTTGTTTTTTAATAGTCTCATTATTAGATAATGCCTTATATTCAACTGGATAAGATTCCATTTGACAAAACCGAGCTAATGTTTTATCTGCGTGGTCTAACTCGTCTACACTAAGGCCGCCTGTACGCTTATGATTTTTAAATCGACTGTTATTTATAAAACGTAACATAAAGGCAACTGCACGCCTCATACGTTTAAATTGAGAGAATCGAGTGAAGGGAAACAAAGATAATTGTCAAAAATCATGAGCTACAACGGCAGTGACGCATGTTTTGACCTCAGGTAACTCGCGATGTTTGAACGAAACCGAACTTTTGTGATCGTCTATTGAAAAGCTAGGGTCACGAAGAAATTCAGGACCTTCCCACCACAAGGTAGATGAGGAAAGTTCTTCCAATCGAGTACCGCGTGACGCTAGATCTGCGGGATTATTACCACCGCTTACGTGACGCCACGGGGCGTCTAGTGTAAGATCATGAATTTCCGCGATCCGATTTTGAACAAATGTCTTAAGTTGGTTCGGCCTCATGTGCAGCCAGCCTAAGACAATCGTGGAATCAGTCCAAAATACTATGCTATTAAATTTACAACGTAATGAGTTGCGTACTTTGTCGTACAGACGAGCACCCAATAAAGCCCCACAAAGTTCGAGCCGTGGGATACTACTAGGTTTTAAAGGCGCGACCTTTGTTTTTGAAAACAATAATCTAACCGATACTGTTAAATCATTGCAAACTGTGCGAACATAAACACATGCGCCGTACGACGTCTGAGATGCGTCGCTAAAAATGTGTAAGTCAATATACATAGGCTGTGTACCTATAGCGTGGCGAGGTATACGAACAGTATTTAGCGCTTGCAATGAGATAACAAACCGGTTCCACACGCGCGTCGTGCCATCTGGAACGTTATCATCCCAATCTATTTTTAATAGCCACAATTGTTGTAAAAGAACTTTGACAACAACTATGACAGGACTTAATAAACCGAGAGGGTCAAAAATTTGAGAAACGTTTGATAAAATAGACCTCTTTGTAATAGGCTTGGCATCATTAATATTAAAGTGAGAATTAAAATAAAAGTTGTCACTTGCGTTATGCCAGCCCATTCCTAAGGTTTTAGAACTAACGTTTTCATCTAAACTTAAAGGTTAGAACTGACTAGACGACTGACGGTCATCATCGTGTTTAAAATTAAATATCCACTTCCTAAGTGGAAAACAGCCTGACTGCACCGTCTTCTGAGTTTTTTCGCATAGATCTAATAATTTTATTTTATCATCTAATCCCGTAATGTAATCGTCGACATAAAAATCCTCTTTTATAGCTCGAGCGACATCAGGATCAGGAGATTCAGAGGCTAATTGTTTTAGGCACCTAACACTTAAAAAAGGTGCAGAGGCGGTTCCATACGTCACGGTGTTTAATTTGAATATACCTAACGGCTTTGAGGGATGGTCACGCCACAGAATCATTTGCAACCTACGCTGATCCTCATCTACCAGGCACTGCCGGTACGGTACATCTTCTCCACGTCGGCGCACGCGACATACCTGTGCTGCCGAAAGCGGAGAAGAATGGCAATGAGATCACCCTGTATAGGAGGGCCAACCAGTTGCAAATCATTTAGTGACTTCCCAGTGCTCGATCGTGCGCTTGCATCAAACACCACGCGCAACTTGGTGGTGGTGCTGAGCTCGCGGAATACGCCATGATGCGGCATGAAATAACACGGGGATTCATAGGAATCTACCTGTGTCATATGGCCTAAACTAAGATACTCTTTCATAAAATTGGAGTAAAGTAATTTATATTCAGGAGAACGCTGCAGACGTTTTTCTAACGCAAAAAATCGACGTTCTGCTTGTGTATAAGAATCCCCCAAGGTATCAGGTGACTGATGGAGTGGAATGTGCACGCAGAATCTCCCGTCGCTATTGCGAGTAGTAGTGCGAACAAAGTGATCTTCGCATGCACGTTCTTCCTCAGTCTGTGCGTCTCTGACCTTAGACGGTTCCTCAATCTCCCAGAACAATCGAAGTTGCGTATCTAAAGAATTAATAATATTGCAATGAATTGGCGCATTTTTTCGCGTATAATTATGTATAGGTCCGGAAATAATCCAGCCTAGTTTGGTGTTCTGTAGAAACGGACCACTAGTCAAACGAATTTTACCGTCTTCTAACAGATCCCAAAACCTATCTGCGCCAATCAAAATGTCAATATTTTTGCAGTCTAGAAACTCCGGACCGGCTAACTATATGTTGTCTGGAATACAGACTTGCGCGCTTAATTTACATACTTTATTTATTTATTTATTTTTAAGGAAAGCTTACAGACTAATGTAACAATAAAAAAAAATCGTAGGTAAGGAAAATGGCTAATTACAAGCTTCCACACGTATACATCGCGTTACAAATAGTAGCGATACACAGAATAAAATAATAACAATAGGTAGACAAAGATTAAAAAGGAAAGATAGAAATAACAAGATTCGTGCAACATTTAAATAATATAAATATGATTTTTTTCATTAAATTAACAAAAACTATTTTGCACTCACTTCCGACTGCCGTTAAAATATTCTTTGCTCAGGACTTTTCTAATTTTGTGTGCGCCGGTGCAGAAGAGATCGATTTCCAAGTGTGTTGGCAACCTATTGAAAGCTACAACGCTACGTATACAAAAAGCGTTACGCCTGTAGTTTGTAGATGCGCACGGTGCCTCAAGCAGAGGCCGTGTTCGTAGGCTGCCTTGGTTAGTACGAAGAAGTATTTTGCTGAGTAGTTCGGGACAATCCACCGAGCCGTTTTGCTATGTTTGCCAAAAAACATATGTCATTAATGTTACGTCTCACGTGCAACGGTAAAAAATGGTATCGCTTACAACGGTGTTCGTAGTCTACTGAGAATTGCTTCGCCTTAAAGTCTAAGAATCGCAAGAATTTTCTCTGAACGGCTTCAATACGAGATTTGTAGATCTCGTATTGAGGGTTCCAAACTTGAGAAACGTACTCGAGGTGGCTGCGCACGAGGGAACAGTAGAGGACTTTTACAGGTTTTAGAGACCGAAAGCTTGAACAAGCTCTAATAATAAAACCCAGAGCCTTGAGCGCTTTCCTGACAATGGTTTCTATATGATCATCAAAAAGTAATTTGCTGTCGTGGACTACACCGAGATCTCTGATGTTACTTGCCTTACTTATGTACGTACCGTCTAGTGTATAACCCGAACCAATGGTAGTTCTCAGACGAGTAAATACTACATGAAAACATTTAGATACGTTTAATTGTAATTTATTGGTTTTGCAGTATGATACGAATCTGTCAAGGTCCAACTGAAGTAACTCAGTATCAGATACTGTACGTACAGACTTAAGGACCTTCATGTCATCTGCGTATAGCAAAATATGTGAATTTAAAAAGCAGTTTTTTATGTCCGAGATGAATATAGTGAACAATAACGGCCCCAATATTGAGCCTTGGGGCACTCCTGATGGGACAGTTTTCCATCCGGACGTGTATCCACGTAAGACCACGGCCTCTGTTCGGTTATCTATATATGACTTAAACCATCGAAATAAATCACCGTGTATTCCTGCAGATGATAACTTCTGAAGAAGCACGCGGTGATCTATTCGGTCGAAACACTTGCTGTAGTCCGTGTAAATAACATCGACCTGACATCGTTCTTCCATCCCACTGGTTATTAGTTCGTTGGACAGTACCAGGTTCGAAGCAGTTGATCGTTGTCTGAGGAACCCATGTTGTTCGTCGCCAAAGTGCCGTTGCAAAGCTGAATAGACTTCTGTATGTACCACTCGTTCCAAAACTTTAGAAAAAAGGCATAGTTTAGATATTGGACGGTAATTATCTATTTGCGACTTATCCCCCTTTTTAAAGATAGGTGTGATGAATGCCGATTTCCATATCCTCGGGACGATACCCTCTCTCAACGACCGTTCAAACAACAAACAGATGGGCGCGACAAGACTCTTAGCACAATTAATTATGAAAATAGGGGGTATCAAGTCAGGCCCTCCAGATTTTGTAGGGTCCAGGCCTTTAAGTAACTTGAGTACCATGTCAGGACACACGCCAACGGTACTCAGGTTCACTGAACTATAAGAATAAGTAGCTGTGTTAGTATCTATGTCATCAGAGTCTGGATCTGAGTCAGGATCCTGGAAAGTGGAATGAAAGTAAGAGGAAAACAGCTCAGCGATACCCTCGCCGGCGCCTGCGGACTGGTCCATGTAATGCATTACGTTAGGTAAAGTGTTACAACTACTTTTATTTTTAATATAAGACCAGAAACACTTGGGGTTTTTAGTTATTGCTGATTCCATTTTTTTCATATAATCATCAAAACAAACTGCTTCAAGTTGCTTAACACGATTACGCAACAAAGAAAAAGAATTATAATCGGTTAAATTGCCGTATTTTTTATATTTATTATGGCATTTATGTTTTTCTTTCAACACTTTAATTAAAGCACTGGTATACCAAGGGGGGTGTGTATTTTTTTTTTGTGGTTTAACGGGTATGTATAGGTCTCTTAGCTCGTATAGTTTTTCATAGAAAAGGCAAAGAGCTTGGTCTAAAGATCCAGCCTGCAACAATGTTTTCCAGTCTATAAAATTCAATGCAGACGTGATTGCAGGGTAATCGCCTTGATGAAATATATATTTTACACTAGGTTTCTCAATGCATTTATGGACTTCAGCGAAGTCAGCGTTAATAATAACCGGTTTATGGTGCAAATCAACAGGCACCGCCAAAGGATCACTACACTCATTAACCTTCACTGCACCATTTGAAAAAACGAGATCCAATAACCTACCGTTGACATTACGCTCACTATTAAACTGGGTCAAGTTACACGCATTAATTGTGTCAAAGAAATCCAGAATATATCGAACAGACACTTTCTCAGGGCATAATCCAGGGCCGTCGTCAGAATGTCGCCATTCCACATCGCCACCGAAGTTAAAATCCCCAGTTACGATAAATGTATCAAGCGGGTAGGCGGTCACTAACTGGCTAAGTTTAAGGTGGAAGTTTTGCAATTGTGCTATGTAAGAATTACCAGCATTTTCCTTGCACAAATACAAGCCGCAAATGTTAATATTATAGCTAATAGCTGGTTTAGACCTCTTCAGAACGATGGACACCCATATGTCCTCGGCAGAGGTCTGCCATTCACATCTTTCCACAACGGTCAGATCATTCTTAGCCGCGATCAACACTCCACCACCACGAGTCTGTGCCGTTCGACAATAATCACGGTCCCGCCTCCACACAAGATATCGTCCGTCCATTAACTCACTATTACTAATATCGTCAACCAACCATGTCTCCGTGAATATAATAACATCGTATGAATTCATACAAATATTGCGATATACCGCATTTGTTTTCGAGCGCAGACCTCGCACGTTCTGATAATATATATTAAGCATTTTTAAGCTTAACAGTAACCCTACTAACACCGATGCATAAACCATTCTTCAATAGTGAATTTAACAAAATGCTCAAAATAATAATTGAGAACAGAAATAACAAATAGCGATAAACTATGATGGAGGTAGACAACAAAAACCGGTGAGACGTAAATAATGGAACAAAAGGATTGGCACAAACTTCAATATATCCCAAGCAAGAATTATAAGAAAATTGGATCCACTTAAATAATAATAATTGTAGGCAAATCAAAGCAGCAGCAATATTAATTACAAAACATGCGCAATAACTCGTATTCATTATGTTGAAATAGTTGGAAGTATAGTAAAAATAAAAATACAGTTTCAAGTGTAGGCAGATCCCGCACTTGATGGTATAGGCATAAAGTTTAAAATATCGAAAACCAAAGCATAATAAGTCAAATGAGTAGGTGACACTGAGCGATAAGCGAACAAAAGGCAGGTGAGAATGGAATGCGTGCAAAAAGTGAATACCTGCGTTTCTCAAACTTAAATTAAGTGAGTGAACGAATAACAATAGTATGTTGGCGTAGCTTAAAAAAACTTTTTCAAATCTTGCTCAGTCCTGATATGGTGCTTCGGTGACGAATGGTTCTTCCTAATATAGATTTTGCAGCCTGTAACCCAAACATATTCATACCCTTTTTCCTTCGCCAGAATCTTTGTTCTGTTGAGTAAGGCTTTGTTATCCAGCGTCAGGTGGTCGTTAACATATATTTTCTGATCACCTCGTAGTCCCAAATCAAATCAAATCAAATCTTATGCTTTCTAGCTGCTGCGACAAAATCATTTTTAAGATAACAACTATGCACCGAGCAAATTATTGTTTTGCTATGGCTGTTGTTTCGCGTTGGAATCCTTGCTACATAGTTTATACGGTCCTTAGGTATGGGGCATTTAATTACTTCCCCTATCCTTGCAATGACGTCAAACAAGTTCTCCGAGTTCGATTCAGGTACATTCTTGATCTCAATATTGTTCATCCTGGATCTCTGTTCATTATCACGACACTGAAGTTCTAGGCTCCTACAGCGCTCTTGCAATGTGGCAATGTCATCTTTGGACTTCTTTAAGCTGTCTATCTCCTGTTCCAGTCCGGAAACTTTGCCTGTGAGATCTCTTACAGAGCCGTGCACAAATTCTAGAGACTCCTTCATCTCTGCAATGGAGTTTGTGACGTCAGTGAAGTCTACTCTCATAGATTTAAGTTCCGCCAACTCCTTGTTAATTTGCCTTAAATCCTCCATCAACATCGGCAGTGACTCCATTTGCACGGACAATCTCTTCAATTCAGAGAGAACACTCTCCAAATCGGTTCCCGTTGATGACCCGACCCGAGGACTCGCTGCCAGGGCTTTACAAGAATTGCACCTCCACGTCAGTTTCCGATCTCCAAGCTTTCTCCATCCAGTCTCAGTGATGCCAGCGCACGGAAAGTCATACTGGCCCTTACAAGCCGTACATCTGACTCCGTCGTTGACTTGGTTGTCGCAACTCTTGCACTTGAACATCGTATTTCAAGAAAGATAAAAACTTTGAGAAACTTAGTCGAACAATGAGTACTTAACGAGCGAGCGTAGAGCGTATATGTGCGCACGATTTCGCTGTCTACCGTCGAATGACATGATACGGCAGGCATCGAAGCCGTGATCCTAGACAGCACATAACAATGAATGCGCGCAGTAAATGAATTTTCGACGCAGGATTTGATAACGATATTACAAGCTTGCGAACAATGTACTACCGAATTACCTACGACTCGAACTTCGTTTGTGGACTGTATTAATGGTGCATTTAAGAGTTGACATAACGATTTTGAAACGAAACAGCGCTGGCTTCCATTATCAAGGAGCGCCCGTGCCTTATGATATCTACCGTGTACATCTGCCACATCAATGATAGCTGTTGACAATAACACGGACTGCACACCTGTAGACTTCGATTGCGGTTGCATGTGTGCCTTGTTTACTTGAATAGGGACTGCAGGGTCTGAAGCGGCTGGTGCGGCCGCGGGGTAGTGCGCCGGCGCTTCACTCTCATTAGCACGCGATGGCGACGCCTCAGTAGTCGTTGTGGAATGCAAAGCAACAGAACTAGCGTTATCATTGTGCAATAATGAGTTATGTTTTTGATTGCAGTGTCTATAAGGCCCAAACCTACAATTATTTATTGAGTGCTTCGAATGTAAACAATTCTCACATAAGTTGTGCTCGCGTACAAGTTTAAGCTTTGTGTCTAAGTCGCATTCGATAAACTCTTTACAAGTATACAGTGGATGATTCGCGTTACATTTTGCGCATATTAACTTAGCGCGTTGCTTATTTGATTTACTCGGCGCGCTAGAAACATTGCAGTGTGACATATTATGACATTTTGAGTGTAGTTTTTTGTTGTCAGTGCTTTGAGCTTCTTTGCTATGTGACCGCTGCAATGCCTCCAGCATGTCTGCTTTGTTGCGCAAAAAGTTTATTAAAACATCCACCGATAAACGTTTAGAAGTATTGTTATCGCTTGGGTTTGGGAACAATGTGCACTTATGAGACCCCCATTCTCTTTCAGTAATTCTATCTAACTTTGAAACCATGATATTAATAATTAAACTATCCCAGTAGTTTGTAGGCTCACCTAGAACCTTAAGTGCGCATAAATTATTCAAAATAGTGTCTATTAATGTTCTAATCGAAGAAGGCGACTCTTTAGTTATTGCAGTTATATTTAACAACGCTTTGATATGGTGATCAATTAAAAGACCGCAATTATTATATCGGTTGAGCAATAAATCCCATGCAACCTGATAATTATCAGCAGAAAATTCTATGGAATGTATAACTAGTCCTGCGCTGTCTTTTAGGGACGATTTGAGATAGTGGAACTTTTGGATGTTGGAAATATCTTTAGAATATGAACTAGTGAGGTAAATGTGTCTCTGAATTCGAGCCAGTGCTCATAAGAACCGTCAAATGTAGGCATGGTGATAGTGGGTAACTTCACGGATTGCATTTGACTGTTGTTATGACTATGAAATGACCTGGAGCAGTCAGGGACCTCATCAGCGTTCAGCATACACTCAGCTATAGATATTAAATTGTAGTAACTATCTTCAAACTGTTCTCTTTGATTTAATTGTTCGCCTAATTCACTATCGGAAACTCTTTCTTCTATTTTAGTTTGAATGTCGTTGAATTCAGAAAATAAAGTAGTACATCCTTGAATCCTCAACTTTAAATCAATGCGTTTTTGATTAAGAAAGTCATGATCACAATCTTTTAAAGACTCTAAATAATTATTAAATTTGGTAAGCCTGCCCTTAATTATACAACGCTTCCTAATTAAAACGCGAACTATCTCACTACTTTCTTCGCTTAGAAAATTAGGAGATTTGTCACGGGATCTAGCAGAGTCGATAGGCATTTTGGTGGTCAGTGAAAAGAGGAGTACTCACGGTTTTATAATCGTCAGCTCAATCACACAAGACTCTGATGCTAGCAACGTCACCAGGCTAGTAATTGACTGGAAATCCGATATTCCGAGAATACAATGCGGCAATTTCTCTGAAATAAGATCACAGACACACTATAGCACCAAATAGAACTCAGGAGATGATAAGAAGGAGTAAAGATTGGCCCCACCGATTGCGTATTATATTCGATGAAACGTTTTGCGTTTTCTTCTCAATCCGCCACGTGCAACGGGTTCACATCCAAAGGTCGCTCGGCGATCTTGTAGATATTAATAATCCAATATTCGGTTCGAAGGTCCAAAATGTAGCAGCAGCGGTGAGGTTTGTGAAAACTTATGGTGGTTTTGAGATTGTGTTGAGGATTTTTAATAAAAACGATGCGTTCGTCTTAACGTACAAATTCTGTATTCGCCATTTTTATTTTACAACATTCAAGGAGAGGGGTGTGGGAACAATATTTTGGAAGACGACCAATCACAGTCGATCGACAGGTACGACGTAGTATATGGTGTCATTGCCTGCTTCGAGATGTCGCTGGTGGTCCCTGATGTGCGTCAGTGGAGTAAGAATCCATAACACTACCATCCATTCGGCTTTTACTCTTATTAGGTATTGCTGTTTTGGACCAAATTTTATGTATTTTCTCCGCTCTTCCCCTTTATGGAAGCAGCCACATCTCTTGAAAAAAATTGACGAAATTATTCGATGCACTTTGACATCCATCTTAAATGTAGCCTTGGATGATCGAGCCTGGATGCAAGCTACACTACCCATTCGCTTCGGCGGGCTCGGCATCCGCAAAATTTCTAGTATAAGCCTACCGGCGTTCCTGTCTTCGGTCCACAGCACTGAAACGTTAACCAAAAAAAATTTAATCCTTTCACTGGTTAACTGTGAAGTGCCGTGCTCGACCGACGCAGTGTGCGCCTGGAAAGTGGCTTGCCCGAATACGGCGTTGCCCGAGAACCCATCTTCCCAGAGACAGTGGGATGAGCCGGTCTGCAGTTTGGTACGGAATAAACTTATAAATACGTCCACCAATACTGCTGAGCGTGCCCGCCTGCTGGCTGTGGGAGAGTGGGAGTCGGGCCTCTGGCTACAGGCATTACCGTCACTCAACATCGGTACTATGTTGAGTGACAACACCTTCCGGATCGCTACTTGTCTGCGTTTGGGTGCTCCTAGTGGAGCTCCACATCGTTGTCAATGTGGTGAAGCAGTCGACCGCCTCGGTCACCATGGCCTATCACGGCACGCCAGCATTAATGACATCATACGTCGGGCTCCAGCTGTTTTAGAACCCAATGGCTTGGCACGCGACGATGGGAAGAGACCAGACGGGATGACCATAATGCCTGGGAAGGTGGGTAGGCCTTTGGTGTGGGATGCAACATGTGTCGACACCCTTGCGCCATCCCATCTTCTTAGCACGGCGGGCTGTGCTGGGGCGGCTGCTGCCGGTGCAGAAAACCTCAAACGGCGCAAATATAACAACCTTATTGGAAGTTATATGTTTGAGCCGTTTGGGGTTGAAACATTAGGTCCATGGGGTCCGAGTGCGCATCGAGTTTTTCGAGAAATTAGCACAAAGCTCGTCGACTCTTCACGTGACCAGAGGGCTGGCCTTTTCTTCGGCCAGACAATTAGCATTGCCATACAACGTGGCAATGCCGCCAGCGTTCTGGGCACGTTTCCCATTGAAATCGATGTGGACGAATTTTTTGATGCACAATGAGCTTTTTTTGCCGTCTGCCTTTTGTATTTGTATATAGGTTTGTTTTTCTTAGAATATTCAATTGTATTTATGTTAATAAATAAAAGCGATAGTTTTTAATCTACTATACATAATGTCGATTCAAATATAATTTTATTGATTGTAACTCTGCGCAGTCTTCTCTTCTCTTCTTTTTCTTCTCTTCTTGCAGACTGGTGCTAAGACAATTATTGTAAACCTTGTCGCCGACAAGAGTTTATGCGTTATGAATCAAAACTGGATGCAAACATTTTTTGGAGCTGTAAGTAACTAAACATTATATATATTACTAGCTGTACCCCGCGGCTTCGCTCCCGTGGGCCACCCCACAGGACCCGTTTTCGGGATAAAAAAATAGCCTATGTCACTCAGGAATAATGTAGCTTTCTATTGGTGAAATAATTTTTTAAATCGGTCCAGTAGTTTCGAAGCCTATTCGGTACAAACAAATGAACAAACAAATCTTTCCTCTTTATAATATTAATTAATTAATATATTAGTGTTAGTATAGATATATATAATATCTTCATTTTGTTCATGAATCGGTGATAACTCACTTTGACCTTTGCTGGCCTTGCATAGTACGGAGTTTCGATAGAATAGCCTAGCTGCCAGTGGTTTGGTAACCACTGACGCGCGGCCTACTACAGTACGTACGGTTTATAGTCATGCTAGCTAATTATAGGTACTTATCCATCAAATGATTAGTTCGAGATTTAAACCAATCTATTTTTCGTAACTTTTACAGGAGTGTGGAGTGACTTGCAAGAACTATGTAGACATTCATGGAAGACATACAGCTGAAAATGTATTCGCTCTGATTAGCGACGTTGATACTAAGACTAAGGATTGACTGGCGACTAGTGTTTTTAAATAATATTGATTATATTTTTGATAAATTTAGAGGTGTGCGTTGCCTTTCTTACGGCGGCGATATCTTTTTTGTCGGTGACGGTGGCGCCATCTGCGTCTTTCGAACAATGTGGCGGCCAACCTCCATTTCAGTTTGTAAACCCTGCAAGCTATGTCGGTGATTTCCTTTCCTGATTACCGGCGGCGTACGCCACGCCGAACATCGCACACCACAGTATTTTTTATATTATATTATTTATGTCGTATTATTTTATTACTTTAATATATTTGCTAAGTATTTTTTCAGATGTTCAATATTGTTGTTACAAAATAAAATATTCAAAATCGGCTTTAAATTTAATTTAACTGTGATGTTCTTGGATTGAATTTAAAGGCGGGCAAAAGCATCTTGCCCGCCTTTAAATTCTTGTTTGCTGTATTACGTGGGCTACTACCGGAGGATCCAAACAAAAGCAAATTTAATCAATAAAATTTAATCATACTAAAAGTTGCAAGTTAATTATTTCTAAGAGGTTGACAATGTTCGAAGTATGAATCAAATATGAATTTGGGTCCGCGTTTCCGATATTGCGAAACCACTGTTGTCGTCATCGCACCGCACGTTCCTGCTGACGCTGCACTGCGTGGTCGAGCCGTGTGCAGTGTTGATTTGGGTCAATGCTTAAAATCCTTAAACGGTTTCAAATTCCTTTAGGTTTCTGAAAACAGATGAAATATTTCTATATATCATATTTCATTTTTATAAAATACTGTAAAATATTGGCTAGCAATTCAAATGCACGCGGTTCTCGTTATTCGAGTTCGAACCTCCAACACAGAGTACTCCGGGACGCCGTGTTGAGGAAAATGGATGAAAATTGAAAACTTGCGGTGACTTCAAGCTGTAATTTTACTTTACAGTAACATACATTGAATGAGGACGTAATTAGAGGTACTGCAATTGGTTTGCTTCTATTAGGAGTGCTGTAGGTATGACATAATATTCTTTTCTTGTTTTTTTATTTATTTCGTTTCCAGTTTTTAAGGATAAAAGCCTAACTTCATTAAAATAATCAAACAAAACCAGCCGAACAACTTCAATAGCATTGTGATTCGTCACACACCCGACCTCACTTGTCTCGTTCCTTATTATTACTGCCAGTATTTTAATTAGTAAAGCATTTCTAAACGCGCAACCTCTCCCGTGGCTCCGTATATTTTATAAATATCATGAGAGATACGCTCAATGAGACTAGGGAGCGACGATACAAAAGATTGTATGCAATTATGATGCATACAAACTGTTGAATTATTAATTAAAAAGCTCTCAAAATGTTTGCAAACGAAGTAGGGAGCGATCGCGGTACTCGTTGAACTTGGCAGCAGTTCACGTTGCTAAGTGCGGATGTGAGGCTGTAATTAGGAGAATTGTAGTAGTTATTTTGATAATTGCTTGCACTTAGTTAATGTCGTTAACAGATTTAATGGTGTGTTGACATCTAAAACACGTGCAAATAATTCTCGAACTATTTACACATGCGTCATCAATCAGTACTGCATTAGAGCAATTAGTTACTAATTGCTACTGACAGGCATAACATGGGCGTAACTTAGTTCTCCTATTTTAACAGCAGTCTATAAATATTTAAACTAAAAAAAAAAAACAAGAAATGGCCGTAGTGTTTATTTGCTTGCTATTCGCTGTCTTAAATCGATATTAATAATTCATATGACGTTAAATTTCACTAATAACATGTAAATAATGATACCCCATTGATCTTGTATAAATATTCCGTACGTCATAGGCGTCGGACTTCCAAATTAATTTCCCTAACAAACTTCTTTATTAGTTAAATGTTCGCAGAAATGGCTGAAATGCTGAAGAGGACCACTGCAGACAAAGTTATCATTTCTCGCTCTATCCAACAAAATTTATTATTTTATGATAATGTCCTTTATTCATTGCCTTTCTTATTATCTAAATTTTTAAATATTTTTATAAAATATATATTTAAAAAAATATATAAAAAATAGAGGCCCACCGGTATCGGGAACAGAGTCCAAGCTACTGGTGGTCAGGGCTCCAGAGAGAGGAACCTCTAAACAATACGAGCCGTGTCCAGAAGTACTGCTTTCTGAATCAAGGCCTTAATCCAGCCATGCATCTAACGAGAGCCTCTTAAGGTAATGGTCGAGGCTCGAGGCTATTAAGCTATTGGCTGACACGAATATCGGTACAATGATCGCTGAAATCACATCCCACATATCAGCAACCTCGCGAGCCAAGTCAAGATACTTGATTTGCTTATCTTTCACGAGGTTCCCGTCATGCGAGAAGGTTCTGTCAACAATAATTGCACGCCTCTTGATTCAGTCCACCACCACAATATCAGGCTTATTAGCCACAATAGTCCTGTCACTGTGATGATGGACCGACCCAAGTTCAATGTGATGATGGACCGACCCAAGTTCAATGTGATATTGCCATTCTCGAAAACTGGGTCGGGCACGTACCTGTAGTACGGCAACTCCGATGCCACAAGAGTGTATTTCCGAGCAAATTGCTGTTGGGTAATCCAGGCTACAAGGTTGTGCCTATGCAAGTACTCTTCGTTAGCTAGACGAGAACAACCAGAGATAATGTGGCGAATTGATTCAACCGGACGGTGACATGCCCGAAAGATGTCAACCATGCTATCCTTTACAATAAATATCCCGGTAGTTATTCGTCATGAAAACTTCGTCCATAATTGCACAGACAAAACCTTAGGTTTCCCCAAAGGAGTCACCGAAACGCAGCCAGGCTAAGGACACTGATTGGTCCACATCGGACCCATGTAGGGCCCGCGAAAAGCATCCGTGAAGTATATCTCCCTGCGATTTTTAGTGTCAAGCACTACAGGCTTGCGCCGGTCTTATTCGCCAAGGAGAATGAGGTGAGTCCCTTGTCCACTGCTACTACATCTCGATGCATACCCACGTCGGTGTGTAGGAAATATGTGAAATACATGACCAACAATCGTGAGTGATGCATTCGGTGTGCTGTCATCAGTGCACGAACCCGCCTATCCAAGGCGTCAAGTTCCGTTTGAGACCATTTGAGAATACCGAAAGAGTACATCAATAACGGCGTGCACGTTTTTCCGCCCGAAAGAAGGCTATTGAATACCTTCTTCAGGTGACCAGAGAAGCATTCCTTCAACGATTGCTTAATGTCAGTAGCGTTGATAAATAACGTATTCGACACACTCAAATAATTATCGGTTTCATTTGGAGAGAGGGTTCAGAGAGAGAGAGGGATCTCAGGTTTATGGAATCCGCGATGTTATCCCACGGATTTCAAAATCGCTTTACATGCATACTGCACATTTGTCCACACAAAATTTCAGATACTTTTACTAACTCTATCAGCTGAAGATTGCTGGGAGCAAAGAGCTTCAGGTCATCCATGTAAAGGAGGTGAGATATAACCTGACCACCTCTCTTCGACCGATAGCCTAGCCCTGAATTCTCTGGTAGCGTGCTTAGAGGATTCAAGGCTAGGCAAAACCAAAGTAGACTCAAACTTTCGCCCTGGAATATACCTCGCTCGATCCCTACTGGTTCGCTATTCTTCTGGTTATTCCGTCATCCGGGATAGTGAAGGACCGTGCTCCATTGCTCAATCAAGAAGGTGCGTAGAGTTGTATCTATTTTATACAATTCTAGAGAACACCCTCATGAGCCATGTATGAGGCACCGAGTCATAGGTCTTCTTAGGTCTAACATGTCAACAGATCCTTTCGGGAACGCCAAACCTGTTAGCTAATGTCCATATCTATAAGGTAGTAGCTCCTTAGTACCGCGGGAAACATTCCTACATCCATTCTGTGAGACCGACATGATGGAGTTATTGTTCATGTGATTATTAAATTTAACTCTCAAAATGGATGGACCTTATAGATCGGTTAACATATAATAGGTAAAAATTTTAACCAGCAGGGCATGAGATCAGGGGATTCAACTAGAATAAATTATTAGAACGTACTAGGCTAAATTCCCCGGAGTTCTGATCCCAGTGTTCTATATCCACGAATTGTTCTCGGTTTTGTCTAATAATATTTTTTACAGCACTTTATCGTATGCGTTGGACATATCAAGCATGATTCCAATCGCGTATTTTTTTTGTTATTCAAAACGTTTAATTGTTCCTGCGAAATTATATACGTTGCCAGAACCGTCCTGATGATAAGCGATGATGTGACCTAAATGTAAAAATTTTGATTAATTAAATCAAGTAATTTTATTTGGCAAGGTCACTTTAGCGAATCGCTTTTGATAACGATACCTACATACCGCTGCCAATATCAAGTCTCCGTATTACTTCGCCACGACTTCGGAGACTTGCTAGAGACGGAAATCCGTCTCAAAGCGTGCCATTGCAATTTTTACTGCGGTTTCTATAAAACTAATCGCCTGAAAGGTTCTTTGAGCGGCAGGATAATCTAATATAGCATCTTAACAAGACTGATTATACTTTGAAAGCGTTGAGTGATCGCTGGACATAGGCCTCTCCCAAGCGTCGCCACATTGATCGGTCCCGTGCGTCTCGCATCCAGCGGATCTCCGCAACATTCACCAAGTCATCGGTCCACCTTCCAACATAACGTCTTCCGGTTCGCGGTCGCCACTCTAGAACTTTTCTGCCCCATCGGCCATCCGTTTTGCAAGCAATGTACCCTGCCCACTGCCACTGAAGTTTGGCAATTCTTCAGGCTAAGTCGGTAACCCAGGTTCTCTTGCGGATCTCTACATTTCTGATTTGATCACGCAAGGAAACTCCGAGCATAGCCCTCTCCATTGCCCTTTGGGTGACTGTAAGCTTTCTGATGAGGCCCATTGTAAGCTACTACGTCTCAGAGCCATATGTCATCGCTGGCAACACACACTGGTCATAGACATTCATCTAAAAAAAAGCTTTTAACTTTGACTACCGCTTCTTTTTTCTATATGTAGCTTTGGGCTGTACCTATATAGATATGCGTTTGTACTTAAAAGAAAAACAAAACCGAATTATTTATTTAATAATTAATGTACACACAGTGCAATGCATAGAGACACTAAATAAGACAATAGAGTACAAAGGCACAGCTTATTTTTTAAGAAATTTCTACCAGCAGACCCGCGAAAAAGAAAAATTAAAAAGAAATATAGACAATAGTGTTTGAGAACCAGAAGAAAACCCCTATCCCTGAAAGTAAACTTTACTGTCCATAAATAAATACGTTATATCTCTATCAAGTGTAATAGGGAGGTCCTATTAGGGCCACTTTCAAAGGAAAACACGTTTGAAAAGCAATACTCAGGTCCAATAACAACACACTCAAAGAGCACTTTACCTTTATTATAAAAATATTAGGCCTTTGCCTGTAAAATTGGAGTTTTATGAAACAGGTCTCTTTGAATTGGGATAACTTCGGTTTTATTTAAAATTATAAGTAAGTTGTAAGTACTTTATATTGAATGCATGTAATTATTCTTCTTTAAAAATTTGTTACTTTTTTGTATTTTTGGGTTTCGTTTTTTCTGTAACATTGGCATATTATTTATTACCCTCAACTTGCCAAGCCAATAAAATTATAATAAATAATATATAACGTATATTATTATGATACCCTTCTCAAAGCTTATGAAAACGTTCACATAAAAATAATGTAAAATATCAAAATGGCGTAGTAAATATACATGAGCTATGTATACTCAACTACAGCCCATTCCCATCATGGGAATTTCTCCAACGAGTTTAGAGTACCTAAATACAAAAAGGTTCAAGCAAATTCCTCGACATCAAAACTCTTTAAATTTTAATTGAAACTGAATCACAGACGGCTATAAAATTTTATACTACGAACAAAACGAATGTTTTAAAATTCAAGTCTCATCATCGTAGAGTTGACGTCACGTCTACTACGTCGTAGTAACCGCGCAGTACTTTTAACATTATTTTACTGTACTATTATTGCAATTGTTTGTAGCGTATCTATGTTTTACGATTGTTATTTAATTTATTGATATAAAAGGGACTTTCACGTACCTAACTTAAAGCTACGAAATATCATGGAAACGTATCAATTTGTTCAAGCACAAAGGGTATCTCCATAAAAACTTTGAAGCCAAAAGTTAAACCAACATAGTCCACGACTATAGAAAGTTTCTGTTATGTTCTAAGATCTTTTAAGACGATCTAGGTAGACTGTTTATATCCTATCATCGGCAAATTATTAGATTTTGTAGATTTTACGTATTTTCACTTTTCAATACCAGCGAGTCATAAAATAATAGCATCACGTCTAATTAAAAAGACATTTCAATTAAACATTAGTACAAAAGAGAAATAGATAAGGGTCTATTAAAAGGAATACCTACAACGAAAGGGTTTGCGATTGTGGCTAATGGCCGTCGGTGTAGCGCTACGCACGCGCGGACCATCATTCAGGAGGACCTAATTTATAGCCAAGATTAGTTTTACATTTATAGCCAGTCACACTATTTATTGTTGTGTTTGTTGATTAGATCTAAAACCAGCTTATTGGAGCTTTGTTGATGACCGTGAATGACTTCTTTCCTTTTTTTGAATATTTGCCTTAATGCTATTGTTTCTTGTATCCATATTATTATTTGTTTAGTTTATTTACTTGGGTCCAAATGGCAAAACCCGCTAGATCATATACTTGGCGTATTGTTTTTTAAATCAACCTCATCATCCAATAAAACTGGTATCGGAGAATAACAAATTTATCATATTATGTTGCTTTAAAATATTTAGGGTCTCATTAGTTATCTGGAGACAAAGACACACATACAATAGTTTTAAGGTTAGAAATTTGCTGGTAGTAAACTAACTAATTTAAGAACAAACCGCTTATTGCTAAAATTTATTAAAGAAAGAAATAAAACATCTCATATTCCCGTTTTCATTGATAATAATGAAGTGTTCACCGTCGTCTGTCGCGCAGTTGATGGCTGTCTCTTGTCTGTTGTTAATGGATCAGAAACGTACTGAACTATTATGGATGATGGCAAGAATATTGTAAATGCCTTCTTTCAGGATTACCTCGCTACAAAAGAATGACGATATGTATCCCTTGTTTGTAGGAGTCATCTTTTTGCCCAGCTGTTCAATGTCTAAATTTTATATATAGGTAGGTAGATGGAATTATGTTGGGGAAGGTTTACAGAGCGAAAACACATGGAATATCGATAAGCATATTGTAATAGGAAGGTATAAGATCAAGTATAGTAAAACATGGACAACCATACAAAAGACAGTACAAAGCTATATTCTATAGCTCGTTCAAACTAGACAGTTCTCTATCTAGCCAGTGGCTAGTGTTAGTACATGAAGGTGATATATCTTCAACACACCCCCTTCAACTTATGTACGATACAATCTATAAAAATAAACGTATCTTTACTTTCGCACACACAATCCTAAAGCACTTGTTAGTAATTCGTGTCTTACGCGAGGTAAAGGTTTGGTGAGGACATCTGCCAACATCTTATCAGTTGACAAATATTCCAACGTTATGTTTTTATTGTCACGTAGCACATCCCTTATAAAGAAATGTCTAATGTCAATGTGCTTACTTTTCGCATGATGTACACCGTGATCCTCAGCAAGGCAAATAGCACTTAAATTATCAGCATGCATTCTTATCTTACAGAGTTGATGTAAACCTAGTTCTTTCAACAGGCTATTCAAATACATACCTTCTTTCATAGCTTCTGCCAAACTTACAAACTCAGCCTCACAAGTAGAAGTCGCAACGATGCGTTGCTTGTGTGAAGACCATGATATGCTTGCTCCACCTAGAACGAATAAATAACCCATAAATAATCGTCTATCGATAACGCAGTTACCCCAATCTGCATCCGCAAACCCTTGTATGTATAACCCTGTCGGCTTAAAAGCCAAACCGTGAGTTATCGTACCTTTTAAGTATCGAAGAACTCGCTTCGCAGCCCTCCAATGAGTTTCCTGCGGGTTTTCCGCAAACTGCGCAAGTTTTGCCGTAGCGTTAGCGATATCAGGTTTTGTCGCTACACTTAAATACATGAGCGCTCCAATTAGTTCTCTATATGGAAATTGTTTCCCTTTAGTTACTTCTTTTTCACTAATAACAGGATTTCCAATTTCCATTGGAGTCCGAATAGGATTGCAACTATCCATAGAAAATTTCTTCAAAATATCTTTTATATACTTCTCTTGTGATAAGAAATATTCATTGCCATTTTTCTTAATATCTATCCCGAGACAGAAGGTTGCTTGGCCAAAGTCTTTGAGTTCAAACTTCCTCGCCAATTCCTGCTTGAATTTATCTATATAACATTCTATTTTGCGATGCGATCAATATGTCATCCACGTATATAACGACAAAAAGATCTGATCCACCTTTATTACGCTTATGATACAAATAAGGTTCATTTATCGTAGATGTCAATCCCATTTCTCTCAGCTTCTCGTCCAGTTTCATATTCCACTGTCGTCCAGCTTGTTTGAGACCATACAGAGATTTCTTTAGACGACATGTGTCACCACCTGCTTTCATATCTTCAAGCATTTTTGCAGCTTTTTTACCTACTGCAGAATTTACGCCATCTGCATTTTTTAGTTTCTCTAAACCTTCTTTCAGCAGCTCTGGGATTCTAATATAAATATCTTCGTTCAGATCACCGTTTAAATAGGCGGTATTTATATCTATCTGGTCAATGTCCATGCCCATTTCGATAGCTAAGGCGACCAACAAACGTACAGTGCGAGAATAGTCGCAACTGGGGCGAATGTCTTATTATAATCTAGGCCATGTTGCTGATTGTATCCTTTAGCTACCAGTCTGGCCTTTTTTTTCTCAGTATTGTCAACATTTAGCTTTGTCGTCAGCACGAAACCTTCAGATCGTAATATCGTGGGTTGTCGATAACCCACGATATTACGATCTGAAGGTTTCTTTACAATTTCCCACGTATCGTTATTTACTAGACTTCTTATTTCTGAAAGAATCGCTTCTTCCCGTTTGACCTTTTCGTCAGATGACAAAGCTTCCTTTAACGTGGTTTCAATAGCTCCAGCAAAATCATCAGTGTCGACGTATTCTTCCACCGATGAATCATTGTCGCTATTCTCTCTTATCTCAACCATATTATAGATTTTACGAGGGCGGCCAACTTGTCCTCTCTGAATCCTTGGCCATCCAAGACCTCTTTTAAATATAATGTTTCTATGATTAATTTCAGTAGATTCCGTATTTTCTGTACTTTCTTCATTTATCACTGGCACATTCGGTTGAATATTTAAAGGAATTTCTTCTCTTGAAGGCTCATCATTAAATGACACATCCGACTGTCCTTTAGTTTGGATTTCTATATCCACAGTCTTCCTCATAATACTTTTTTCACATTGTGGTTCAATTAGTGATTCATTTGAGACCTTACACTCAATTTCAATTAGCTTTCCTTCCTGAAATTTTACATCTCTTGACACTACGATTCTTCTACTATCAGGTATCCATATTTTATGCTGGATAACCCACAAAAATGCCAAGTGAACTACGTGCTGCAAACTTATCCTTACCTGGTTCCTTTTCCAAGACATGTACTTTGGTGCCAAACGTTTTTAAATATTTGACATTCACAGGTCTCTCAAACCATTTTTCGTATGGAATTTCACCGTTGAGACTGCTCGTTGGACACCTATTACGCAAATAGCATGCAGTAGCTACAGCTTCTGCCCAAAAACTTGGTGATATTCCTGACGTTAAGATCATGCACCTTGCCATCTCAATTACTACTTTGAGGTGAGTATGGCGTCGTAAAACGTCTCTTAATGCCTTTATTTTCTAAATATTCATCGAACAATTTATTTTTGTATTCAGTTCCGTTATCCGTATGTAAATATTTAATTTTTCTTCCTGTCAAATTTTCGACATGACATTTAAAAATCTTGAATTTTGACAAAACGTCACTTTTATTTTTCAGCATAAAAACTTCACACCAACGAGTACAATCGTCAATAAAAGTGATAAAGTATTTATTTCCGCCATTCGATTCAATCGAATGGCGGAAATAAATACTTTATCCTCTCATTGGACCGACCACATCAGAATATATTATTTGCAACTTCTCATTGCAACGTGAATTGGATTTCACAAAAGGCAACGACACCATTTTTCCTTTAGCACACACATCACAATCATGCAAGTTACTATCGATCTTTATCGGATCAATATCTGATTTCTTTAGTAATTTCATAAGATCCCTAGCATTCAGATGACGCTCATGCCATCTATACAAATCAACACTTTCATTATATACCACAGACGCTGAAGCGTCCTGCTCCCTCAAGTAATATAAATCGCCTCGCCGATCAGCGGTCAGTTTTATCTCACCTTTTTTAACTGCATAGGCTACGTCACGCTTGAATGTGACTTCACAACCTCGTTCAATAAGCTGGGCGATAGAAATTAAATTACTACGTAAATCGGGAACCAATAGGGTATTTTCAAATTGAATTTTACGCGTTCGATCATCATTGCATGCTAATAACTTAACTGTACCTTTACCTTGCACGGTTGTCAAAGAATCTGTGGCTAATTTTAATTTTTGACTCGCAGGGAGTACCTCAGCAAACCATTCCGCGTCATTGCACATGTGAGAAGTGCAACCACTATCAAAGATCCATTCCTGACGACGCTTCGCACCAACAGCGATGCGACAGTCATCTGAAACATAATATATGGATAAGGCTTCACAACTTTCATGACTAGTGCATGACTCCACACACATCGGGTTTCTTGAGTCTTCTCCCTTTTTTTTGTGCATTCCGATGCCTTATGGCCAAAATTGTGACACTTAAAACATTTGAACTTAAATGCTTTTCCAGTAATTTTCTTCGAATGTTTGTCCAAATACATGGCGTGTTCTATTTTGTCAACTTGAGCGTTTCCTCTTGAACTATCCTCTTCGATTATTTTAACTCTTAGTTGCTCTGGCTTTGGGAGCTCATCTCTAGACTCTATAGCACATCTAAAATTTTCATAGCTTCCCGGCAGACTATACAGCAGCATAATCGTTAACAAGTCATCATGGATTTTAATATTCATTTCTTCCAGTTTGTCGACGGCTTCGAAAAAGGAATCAAGGTGCTCACATACCTTTTGGTTTTCACTCATCCTTTGTAACATGAGCCTTTTCATTAAATTCGCTTTCTTTGCAGGTCCTCTTGATGCAAACAAGCTCTCTAATTTTAACCATACCTCTCGTGCAGTCTCCATCCTTTTTACATGATGAACCACACTTGGATCTAATGCTAATATCAACTCAGACTTCGCTTTTCTGTCAGCCTTCTCCCATGCCAATATAGCAGCATCCGTAGTAGGTTTTGGCTTTTCGCCACTCACATACTCCCAGAAGTCATTTTTTATCAACAATGCTTCTACCTGTACCTTCCAACTGTCGTAGTTTTCCTTCGTCAATAATTCTATTCGTACATTCATTTTTCTTCCGACATGTACTTTATATTTTTACAATTTCGAATTATTTTCACAACGTACACAATACACTTTACTGCTCTGGGCCCATAACCTTTGTTGGGGAAGGTTATCGTTAAGCATATTGTAATTGGAAGGTATAAGATCAAGTATATTAAAACATGGACAACCATACAGTACAAAGCTATATTCTATAGCTTGTTCAAACTAGACAATTCTCTATCTAGCCAGTGGCTAGTGTTCGTACATGAAGGTGATATATCTTCAACAAATTACCATCGTGTATTTTTAGATTGTGTATGTTTTCCGATAGCTACATTTCTAGGCAAGCGTGTTTCACCGTCGACCACATCTTCAATTAGCAACAGGTAAGAAAGAGGTCAAGCGCGAGCATATAGAAAAAAAAATGTAATATATATATTATTATTGCTCTAGTCAAAGCTACACTTGAACTGGTTAGAAACTGTTCCTAAGCGACTCCGCGAGTCTGAATAATCTTCACAAGTCTAGTTTCTCCTGCGTGCATACTTTCTTTAATTTTCAAAAAATCAATTTTCAAAAATGGTTAGCTCGTAACTTCTCCGGAGTAATATTTACAAAGCGACTACTTTCTTTTGAGATAATTAAAACGAAAATTCTACGTAACAAAAGTTGTTTTTAATTAAACGTTTTTTGAAATGTTTTTATTTATTTTGTGTCTAAGTTTGGAAAGAGTAGGAAATGTTGTTATTTATTACCATTTTAAGGAATTCAAACCTTGATACGCACTAATCATAAGTATTTTAAATTGAATTAATCTCTGCTATTATTGTCAAGAAATAATATAAACTTCATCAAAAGTTTTGTATTTCACTTCTCATCAGGGTAAGATATAACATAACAAACCAAATTAGGTACGAATTGCTGAACTTATTTTCAACATACCGATAAATGAACATTGTTGACATGAGTTACATGAAAATGATTGGTACATAGAAATAGAACTAGTGTATTCCCGATATATAAAATATCCTTACATCGGCACTATTTAAAACCCGGCTTTGAAAAACTAGTAACGTTTAAATAAAAGGAACCGAGATATTGGTCACAAAGAGTGATAAACACTAAAATGCCGTAAAGTTAACATAACGAAATAGAGAACTGAAGAGGTTGACTTTTTATTCTGAGAAATACCTAAAAAAATTTCACACATGGGATGGCTATTTATTTTCCATGGATCCGAAGTTAAAGGAAAAGGGGCCTCTTTCAAAGTACCAGTGATTGATGAAAGTATTGCAAGCCATTATTTTTTGTTTCGGCTACAATATTCCTTTGGGTACCCTAAATACTTACATGGAAAAATATTTCCGGCTTATGTTTAGTTATCATTATCTTGGTCCTATAAGTTACAAAAGGATTGTCTTTTCGTATTTTTCTTTTCACTGTCGTCAAGTGATTAACGGATGTGTAGTAAGTGTTGAAGAGTTATTACTGAGACTTGTGATAAAATATTTAGCAAAGATAAGGCGCGCAATACTTAAAAATTTAATATATTTCTTCAAGCTTGTTGCCTCGCCTTTATGTCAATGTTCTACATCTGACTGCGAATATGCACAATCTGCACATCATATCTTATGAGAGTATATTCTTTGGCAGAATGAATGCAATATTATGTTGAATAATGTACAGGTTGCATCCGGAGTTATTTATTATACAGACCTTGTGGAAACTAGAATAAATTTCCGTGCGTTCAAGCGTTTTTGGCATACTTATTATTGGAATCAAATATAAAAGCTCACAATGTTAGTGTGATTTATGTAAATAGTGGGTACTTGTGCTAAGTTCACTTTGTGATACTGACTATTCTGCGAATATACGCCGTACAGCTTAGTCGTGGTTTTATGACATCCAATATCCTTCAGTGGCGACGAGAAACATCGAATTCCACGCGAGAAATGACAGCGTTGGTTGTTAAGATGTCAATCGGGAAAATCACGGAATATAGATTGCAAAGTGACGATTGGAGATTGTACGTAGATCGTCTAGAACAATATAAGAAATATTGAATTTATTTTATTTTATTTTATTTTATTTGGGAAACAAACAGATGCATAATCAAACATAAGCATACAATTAGTTCAACACAATCCAGAAAAGGTTTCCACAGATTGATATACACGTAAATTAATCTAAGTTACAGTACAACCAGAAGTTCACACAGTACAAAGAAGTGACAATTCAATATTATATTATTGTATAACATTATATTATTTAAATTTATATGCCAAAATATTTTTTATGCAAAACCTAAATTTGGGTAGAGAAAGGTGAAAAATATCGAAATCTTGATTTTCTTTTAATGAGATTATGTCGTTGTACAAACGACATGCTCTTTTAATAAAAGTATTCTTGCCGTAATTGGTTCGGGAGAAACCAATTTGGAAGAGAGTTCTCCTGCGTGCATTTAAGCGTGGACATCCAAAACTTATTTTGCTGAGAAGATAAGGGGAGTCCAATTGGCCTCTAATTATTTTATATAAATATACTAGATCTCGCTCTGCACGACGTTCCTCCAATTTCTGAAGCCTAGGTGTATGATCAGTTCCAGAGTTAAATCGCCAACTCAAGTGCTTAGTAAATTTATTTTGCAATTTTTGAATTTGGTCAATATAAACTGCATACTGGGGATTCCAAACCGCTGAAGCATATTCAAGAATTGACCTTACAAGTGTCTTATAAAGAAGGATCAATGTTGATTTATGTTTGAAATCCCTACCAACTCTTAGTACGAATCCCAACATGCGAAATGCCTTGTTGGTCATAGTGGTAATTTGAGAATCAAAAATAAGTTTACTGTCAAGTTGGACCCCAAGGTCTCGCACCTCAGTCACTCTATTAATATGATCATTATTGATTTTATAGTTATATTTTATCGAGTTCATCTTTCTAGAAAATGTTATAATATTGCACTTTTTTACGTTTAGGAACAGACAATTTTTTTTGCAGTAATCACACAGATTGTTAATATCATTCTGTAGTTCTATGCAATCTTCTAGTTTAGTTATAGTTTTATAAATTTTCTTATCATCTGCATAAAGAATAAATTTAGAATGTTTAAATATATTAAATACGTCATTTATATATAAATTAAATAATAGAGGTCCGAGGTGCGAGCCCTGGGGCACGCCTAGGGCTTCCAAAATTACGGAAATGTCAGTTACGGAACTAGTTACGCAATTTCTATCTCCAATTCCGTAATTACGTAATTACGTATTTTTTCCTTAATTTTTTAAACCGATTATATTTTGTTGTTAATATTGTACCTATTAAGGACTTGATAACATAAAAATATAAATCATGTTTAAAAAAATTGTTAAATTATATATTCAAGACTTGTACGAGTATAATTAAGTCAAACCATTTCTTTTCGTTCCGAATAAGACCTTTTTCTTGAAAATTTGATCTCAGTAATGACAGGGCATTTAAGGTTTTGTCATCCAGAGAACTTCTTAGTTTATTACAAAAATATCCGGCTGATGAAAAGGCTCGCTCGGCTTCAACACTTGCAGGCGTTATTGAAAGCAAATAACTATAAGATGCCGTTAGAAAAACTTCGTGACCACCGCCTGCGCTGTCGTACTCGTAAATGCACATTTCAACTCTAATAATGGAATCGAGATCTGTGTTTACTCATGAAATTGGTTTATTTACTGTCACTTTGTTTATTTATTTGTCTAACTGCTGTGCGATTGTCAACTCCTCGTCGTCATCGTCACTGGTGGTAACTGCGTCCGATGTACTCTTTTGTTGATGTTGTGGATTTGGACATTTTTGTGTGGATTTATATTTCAACCGTTCCAACAGTTGCACTATGTATTTTAGTATATAATCTGACGATGGTATCGTGAAATATTCTGTGGCTGCAGTTTATAAAAATCCTCATTGTTATGTAAATATTGCAGTCATCTGGTTAAATTAGCCAGCTAATTGGACGCCTAGGCCGTTCATTAAATGCTGACATCCAATTTAATGGCTGAAGGATAACTAGCCAAGTCATTGAGCGCAACGTTTAGCCAGATGGCTGAATGTCGTGTAGTTATTTAGTTAAATTGGATATTGATGAGTTTGTATTGTTTGGTTAGCGTGATTAGATAGTTTAGACTCAAATATTTCGCGAAAACTTGCAGAGGACGTAGTATAATGGCACCTCCATATTTTCATACTATTTTGACAATATCACACTATAATTCAACTTTAAATTGCACACAAGAACAAAAATGTACATTGACGGTTTGCGCAGTTGACGCCATATATATTTTAGAGCCGCAGTGAAAAAAAACGATACTAAATTTGAATCACTTGGCTGAGTCTTGGTCAGTCAAGGCCTGCCTTTCAATAAGCCAAGTCGTTAAAGGTTGAATGATTCTAGTTCAATCTATGCATCCAATTTGATGCCGGCGTGTAATGAACGGCTTAGGGGTCCAATTAGCTGGCTAATTTAATCAGATGGCTGTGACATAAATATTGCAAAACACCGAATTCATTTGTTCGTCTTTCCTTTATTCTCTTTCTAAGAGATGTGGCTAGTTTTCAACTGAGATCGTTTGATTGAAGATCAAGTTTCTGTATCTTACATTGAAGTGCAGCATCGGCTATCAATAATTTGAATTGAACTCTATAATGTTCGTCTTAGAACTACTTTTTGCAAGATATATCAAAGGATAAAAAAACCGCGGGGCATCCCTGTTTGTATAGTTTTGATGTAGTTATTATGTATAGTGTTGCCACATTATAAAATGTGTTAAAATGCAACATTATTGGTTGACTATTTTGACTGTTTGATGATGACAATAATTACGTAAGTCCGGAATTGACATCTTCAGTTACGGATTTGGGAATACTTTAAAATTGGTCCGTAATTACGTAATTGCGTAATTACGTAATTACGTAATGGAAGCCCTAGGCACGCCGGATGAAACAGGCATAAAGGATGAGCAATACCCCTTTACCGTAACTGCTTGACTGCGTTCCTTTAAATAAGATTCTAGCCATCGAAGTAGATCGCCATGTATACCGATATACTCAAGTTTTTGAATTAACAGATTATGAGAAATTTTATCAAATGCTTTTGAGTAATCGGTATACACGACATCCACCTGGTGACCATTATCCATGGCCGTCGCTATGTAATCAATATATTCGCAGAGGTTTGTTTCAGTTGATTTTTTAGAAACAAATCCATGTTGCTGAGGTATTATAAGTGGCTTTAATAAGGGCGTTATTAAGTCACAGACGATTTGCTCAAAGAGCTTAGGTATAACACTCAACTTAGAAATTGGCCGGTAGTTTGTAATGTTATGCCTGTCACCATTCTTAAATATAGGTACAACGTAGGAACGTTTCCAAGCCAAAGGCATAGTACCAGATCGCAATGATGAGTTAAATAGCAAATATAAGGGAAGCGCAATATTTTTGCAACATCTCTGCAGAAACAGTGGTGGAATTCCATCAGGGCCACTGCCCTTGTTTACATCAAGAGATTTAATATATTTTACAATGGTATCAAATGGAATATATACATTGCTGCAATTTAAAGCATTAGAATCAGACAAAGAAGATGATGTCATAGACACGTCATTGTGTTTTTCAAAAACTGAGTGAAAATGTATATTAAAAAGGTCACTAATCTCTTTACCATCGAAGGAGGATACATTTCCTAAGAACAAGTTTTCTGGCAAAGTATTTGACGACTTTTTAGATTTTACATAGGTCCAAAAGTATTTGCAATTGTTTTTAATATTGTCTTCTGACCTTGCAATAAATGATTCGTAACATTCCAGACTGACCCTTTTTGCTCTGTCTCTAAGAAGGGCAAAGCTACGGTAATCACTATAATTGTCGTAACGCTTCCATTTTGTATGATACTTAGATTTCTCTTTGATGATTTTTATCAGTGCCGGGGAATACCATATAGGGTACCTATTGTGATTAACAGATTTCCTTACAGGAACCATTTCTCTGACTATTTTATCAATAATATTATGGAACTTTGTTACGGCCTCGTTAATATCATGAACGCTATCCAATATACCATGCCAGTCCACCTGAGACAAAGCAATATTAATGTCATCATAATTCGCACCCCGGAAGAAATAGTAGGTTGTATTTCGCGGAGAACGAAGGGTTTCAGGAAATAAGTCAACCAAAGAAATATCAAGGGCAGGGTGGTGGTCATCCTCATGCACTAAAGGAAACTTAGATTTAATTACTATACAGTCACAGCTGCTAAACACAAGGTCCAACTGCCTATCATTTTTATTTGAAACTACACTATATTGTCCGAGGTTACTAAAAGATAAAAATCCCAATAAAGCGTTAACGAGACCATCAGTACAATTAACACCTAGTGTGGCACGATCTCCCAGCCCAGCAGATGACCACTGAGCATTCCTAATGTTAAAGTCACCTGTTAACAGAAAGTGATCGTTCGGATAACTCGTTATACACTGCGACACTTGATCTAAAAACTCAACCAGATCGCTTTGATGAGAGGTACACTGCGGAAAATAGCAAGTATATAACCTGAGTCGTAATTGCTGAGACTTTTTCTTAAGCAGTATGGTCAGAGAAATAATATCTGCAGAAAAACTGTTACTCGAGCAATTTATGTTTATATCACTTACTGCAATGCCCTTCCTGATTGCAATGAGAACTCCGCCCCCCATTTTATCTGATCTAGAATCATAGTCGCGGTCACACCTATAAACATTGTACCTATGGTCAAATAATTCAGAGCTGAAAATTCCAGGCAGCAACCAAGTTTCACTCAGGCAGATCACATCATACGTGCAAAGCAACAAGTTATTATAAAACAGATTAGTTTTAGTGCGCAATCCACGCACGTTTTGATAGAAAATATTTAAGTTAGTACTGAATGTGCAATGTAAAACTCAGAACACTCAACAAAACAACAAGGTAGACAATAAGTGTCACTGGAATAAAAACCTTTGGATGTACAGCCCATGGCACGTTTCTCAGCGCCATTTAATAATTTATGAATAAGAAGCTCAAGAAATCTCTCCCAAAATAAAATCGTTACGACAAATTTTTTCACCTTTCTCTGAAAAAACACAAAGTTAAAATTTATTTTAGAAACAATAAACATATGTATCTTTAGGATAAATACTACTAGTGAACCAAACAATAAGAAATGGCAATTTAAACTGAAACAAATTATGAAAAGGCGCAAAATATGTAAAATAATTCTCACACAATCTTGTTTAAATCACTCTCAGATGAAATATGTATAGCTAGACTGGATTCTGTTTGCCGCACCATTATTGATTGGTTTTTCACCCAGACAAATTTATAATTTTTCTCACCAGCAATTTTCTTCGTTTTATTTAATAATATTTTATTGGAAATGGACAAATGTTCATTACAGAATATGCGAGACTTGCTGTTAGGAAAACCGATGTCACCAGCATTCAAAACCTTAACTGCCCTCAGTCGTGCTAGGAAGTTATCCTTTTTGTGTCTTGCGAGAAAGCGAACGACGACAGGTTTAGGTTTTTTACAATCCTTGCTTTTGTGGGCCACTCGAGTAACAAAATCTATGTCAGTTTGCGTATTAATAGGGCAGTTGACGTATTCACCCATTTTAGATATGATATTAAGCAGGTTTTCCCCTGCTTTCTCAGGCAATCCAACAATCTCAACATTCGAACGACGTCCCCATTGCTCCTGTCTCTGAATATCAAACTGTATGGCACCCAATTGAGATTTTAATTCACTCAAATCCGATTCCAATACTGAAATTAATTTATTTTTCTTTTCTAAATCATCAATACGTGATGCTACAGCGTCGTACTTTTCGGAAATAAACTTTACCGAATCTTTCAGGCTAAACACTTCAGTCCTGAGATCCGTCAAGGCTATATTAATAGTCGACATCGCCTCCTTAAATTCCTCTTTTATAATACCGCGTATCTTATCAGCGGTCAACACGTCAGGTTCCTCCTTTTTAGCATTCTTGCGTACAGGTTGACGCGTTTTGGTAGTTTTAACCGGCGATATTGGCTTGGCTGTGACGATCTCGGTACCCGATGATTCAGCCTTCTTAGCTCTAGCTTTGGTATTAATATTAGATCGAACTGACGTTGAAGTGCCGTCCTTCGGTTCCGGTGGATTTATACACTTAGAACACTGCCACGAGGATTTTAGATCAGTACTGGGAACCCAATCATCTTCTTTATCCATAAAAACACAGCGAAAGTGATAACAATTATTGCAATCACAACAAATTAGTTCAACATTAGCATTTGTAGTAGTTAAATTACAGCAAACAAACTCCATTTCTAAGAATTATTTGTTGTGTTTACAGAGAAATAAACCTTATCCTCATATAACTAATGCAGAGATTCCTAGAACAGAGTGCAACCAATTTTATTCACAGTTTGCTTTGACACGCCACGCATTAGCGAGAAAAAGGTCGTATGCGCCGGGTAATCACAGGCGCTTACGCGTTTTGCCGAGACGCTTCAAAATTCACTGAGCTTGACGGTGATTGCAAGTAATAGTAATGTTATTATTGTGATAGTTTTTTAATTTCGCGGCACTGGTCACTTCCACTATGTTCACCGCATTTAGCAAACGTTATTTAATAAGGTTCACAACTTTATTTCACTAAAAGGCCGCTGTAATACACTTTTGAGATTTAATTTTGATGAGCAGTTAGATTATAATGTGCGTCGTACGGTAGTTGAAACTTGTATGAATAGTGTACAAAATACTGGTTGAATTACAAGTACCAACACTTATAACAGTGATGGGAGCGGAATCTTACGAACTTTTGGTTAATTTGTGCGCACGCGCAGCAGGCGGAGCATGTTCGGCAGCAGTGTCAGGTGTGCGGCGCGAGTCACGACGCAAGCACATGCAAATTTTATGCGTACAGCTAAGGAGTGGCATTCCTTGCCGGAGTCTGTGTTTCCCGGTAGCTACAATCTAGGGGCCTTTAAGTCAAGAGTAAATAGGTTTTTTCAAGGCAAGCGTGCTTCACCGTCGACCACATCTTCACTTACCATCAGGTGAGATAGATAATTAAAATAAAAAAGTAGTTGCCAATAGAGTTTAGACCGGTATTTGCTGTTCTTTTTAGTGTCGTTCATTCCTCATATGCTTAAGAAAAAGGATCCACAAAAACTAACAAGTTTATAATTATTTCTCTGAAGCTACTAAATACATTTTGTCATGATTGACGTTGTTCCATTTGAGATAATTTATTGGTTATTTTGAGATAATTTATTAAATGAGGATTCTAGAGCCACCTTAACCCGCCATTTTACAGAAGACCTGCCTGAAATAAGCCAAGATGAAATCGAGGCGGCTCTCAAACAGCTTAAAAATGGAAAAGCCCCGGGTGAGGACGGGATTACAACCGAGCTCCTGAAAGCGGGAGGACGCCCCGTATTGAAGGAGCTTGGGGAGCTCTTTAACTCTGTCCTGTTCTCTGGGAGAACTCCACTGGCGTGGCAGAGGAGCGTGGTCGTTCTTTTCTTCAAAAAGGGTGACAAGACCCTTTTGAAGAATTACAGACCCATTTCGCTTCTTAGTCACGTTTATAAGTTGTTTTCGAGAGTCGTCACGAATCGTCTAGCGCGAAGACTCGACGAGTTTCAGCCACCGGAGCAGGCCGGGTTCCGAAGAGGATACAGCACCATAGACCACATCCACACAGTGCGGCAAATTATACAAAAGTCCGAAGATTATAATCGGCCCCTGTGTTTTGCTTTTGTGGACTATGAGAAGGCTTTTGACTCCATCGAAACCTGGTCTATTTTGGAGTCTATGCAGCGATGCCAAGTTGACTGGCGATACATCCAAGTGCTGAGATGTTTTTATGAAAACGCAACAATGACCGTTCAAAGTCAAGACCGGCAAACTAGGCATATCTCACTGCGTCGAGGAGTTAGACAAGGGGACGTTATTTCCCCGAAATTGTTTAGTAACGCAGTGGAGGATATGTTTAAGACGCTGGACTGGGAAGGACGCGGCATTAACATAAACGGCGAGTACATCTCACACCTAAGATTTGCGGATGACATCGTCATAATGGCAGAGTCGCTGCACGACTTGCAGCAGATGCTGGATGGCCTAGCTGATTCTTCTGCACGCATCGGTCTCCGGATGAACTTGGATAAAACCCAGGTTATGTTTAATTCACACGTCACACCGGGATCGATTGTGGTCAATGGCGGTGCTCTCAAAGTTGTTCGAGAATACGTTTACCTCGGGCAAACTTTGCAGTTTGGTAAGAAGAACTTTGAGAAGGGGGCTATCAGAAGAATACAGCTGGGCTGGGCGGCGTTTGGAAAACTTCGTCGAGTCTTCTCGTCGCGCATCCCGCAAAGCCTGAAGACTAAAGTCTTCAACCAGTGCGTCCTACCTGTTATGACCTACGGTGCCGAGACGTGGACACTCACAATACGGCTGGTTCATCAGTTCAAAGTTGCTCAGCGAGCTATGGAAAGGGCTATGCTCGGAGTCTCTCTAAGGGATCGAATCAGAAATGAGGTGATCCGGCAGAGAACTAAAGTTGTCGACATAGCTCATAGAATAAGTAAGCTGAAGTGGCAATGGGCGGGCCATATAAGTCGTAGAACCGATGACCGTTGGGGTAAACGTGTTCTTGAGTGGAGGCCGCGAACTGGTAAACGTAAGGTAGGACGCCCTCAGGCTAGGTGGAGCGACGACCTTCGCAGGGTGGCTGGTAACAGCTGGATGACAGTTGCCGAAAATCGAACCAAATGGCGTGCAATTGGAGAGGCCTATGTCCAGCAGTGGACTGATGTGGGCTGATGATGATGATGATGATGATTGGTTATTGGCTACAATTCAACTTTAACAACAATTTTTTTTTTTTATTTTTTATTATTGTTCGGCTTGCGCTTGACCACTATCTCACCTGATGGTAAGCGATGATATGGTCGACGATGAAGCACGCTTGCCTAGAAGAAACCTATTCACTCTTGACTTGAAGACTCCCAGGTTGTAGCTATCAGGAAACAGACTCCGGCAGGGAATTCCACTCCTTTACTGTACGCTTAATAAAAGTATTCCCAAAACGTTTGGTGCGTATGGGTGGGCTTTCCACCATGTACCGATGACGCATCGCCGTACGTCTTGTAGTCCGATGATGGAACGGGCTAGAAGGAATTAATTCATGCAATTCCAACGCACACTCCCCGAAATGTAACCGATAAAAAACCGAGAGGCTGGCAACTCGGCACCGATGTTCGAGGTTCTGGAGCCTAGATTCGACCAGTAATTCATTGCCGATAAGCCTCTTGGCCCGTCTTTCGATCGACTCAAGTGCATCCAGCTGGTACTTGGCAGATCCGTCCCAGAGATGAGAGCAGTACTCCATGCATGATCGAACTTGCGCTTGATACAAGTTGAGCAACTGTTCTGGCGTGAAGTACCGTCTCACCTTCGCGAGGATCCCCAATTTTTTGGCAGCCAGCTGAGCTTTTGCCTCAATGAATGGACCAAAATTGAGTGTTGATGTCAACGTAATGCCAAGAACCTCAAGATGGTCAGTAATCGGCACGGTCACACCACGGAAAGAAGGAGCCGGGTGGAATTGGCTCCTTTTAGTGAAAAAAAGACACGCCTGGGTCTTAGCAGCATTGAACCGGACCAGATTGGCATCGCCCCATTCGGAGACTGCCTTCAAGGACAGATTCAAGCGCCCAACCATGGCCTCCCGGAGAGACTGGATCTGAGGTCCAGTAGCGCGCGCGTCGGATACGTACCTCTCAGCAACAGTGCTGTCGTCCGCGTACCCAAAGGTGCCGGGTTTTAGCAGATCATTTATAATGTTATAATGTTATGTAATAATGTTGCTGAGAGTACCGACCCCTGAGGGACCCCGGCATTAATACCCAGTTGGTCAGACGAGCGGCCATCAATAACCACTCGAATGGACCAGTCCCTCAGGAAGTCTGCAATCCAATCACACAGACCACTGGGCAGACCGAATGAAGGAAGCTTACTAATGAGGCTTTCATGCCAGACCCTATCAAAAGCCTTCGAGATGTCGAGGGAAACGGCAAGCGCTTCCCCGTGCCTCTCGATGGTCTCACTCCAGATGTGAATGGCAAGAAGAAGAAGATCCCCAGTTGACCGGTTTTGGCGGAAGCCATATTGGCGGTCACTGAGGATGTCGTTAGCTTCTAGGTATGCCAGGAGCTTGGAGTTGAGCACTCGTTCCATACTCTTGCAGAGGATGGACGTTATTGATATGGGTCTGTAGTTGGCCGGGTCAGCCCGACTGCCCTTCTTGGGCACAGGCTGAACGTTAGCTTGCTTCCAAGCATTCGGCACTTTTCCCGTCTCATAAGAAAGGCGTAACAGGCGTGTCAGGATCGGAGACAGTTCATTGGCCGTTCATTGGACAGTTCAGTGGGCATTGAAGTCCCCCAGTAACACTAATTGGGTGGAAGGGTACCGCTGCTGTGCTGTATCAGCCGCCTCACTAAGATACTCTGTGAGCCTGGTTGTCTCCTGATCACCGCTGTGAGAGCGGTAGACACAGGCGTAGAGAATTTTATCAAGGGCCGTGTCCAGCATAACCCACAGCACAGAGAACCTAGAGTCCACAAGGTTTCGGAGACGCCGATAACATATGTCGTCTCGGGCGTACATGCATACACCCGCGCGTTGCTTAAAATTGTGCTCCAAGGTATACCCTGGGTATGATTGAGTGGGAGGGGGTGCAGCCGCTGTTCAACTTTGAACTTTTTTTTCCTTTTCATTTTGCGAGTGAAGTAAGGTGAGGAAAGAAGAGGAGGAAGAAGGAGGTGAAGAGTGAAGGAAGTGAGATGCGGTTCCACGCTGCTAACCTTCAGACACGCACTGAAGGTTAGCCATCATTGGGGGACTAGTCTGGAGACTGCGGGGACGCCCGAGCCCCCCCGGGCATGTCCATCGGGCCCTCCCTTCTGGTCGCCAACCAGCACGATGGCGCATTCCGGGATTTTTCGTCAGTTAGTGTGGCAGCCTTTCGTGTGGGGCTGGCACACTACTTGGGCCCCCAACTACCTGCGGTCGGCCAGCGGTGCACCGTGCCTCGGATCCCGCTACCCTCCGCGACCAGTTGCCCGATACATCCATAACAGCGCGCGTCAGGCTGGTCTGCCTGCAATGGAACCGCCATCTCGACCCAACTCCTGAAGTGGCTACACCGAGCATCGCACCGGAACACGGCTAGGCCGCTTGGCGGTACGTCTTTGCCCAGTGGGTGGTCGCAAGCCTTCGGCCGAAGCCTACCACCAGTTATTGTTACCTGATTGGCACCACCCGGGGACCACGTGTAGGGTATCATATATGGTACTTTCCTACGGACGTGGGTGACTCGGCCCCCAAAAGAGTATGTACATGAGTAGTAAGTTGTAAGTTGAGATGATGGTGTATAGTCAAATAAAAAGGTCAAACCACAGGTAATACACACATACACAACAATGGCGAAGTGTTGGTATAAAAACCTTTTTCATTCCAGTACATGAGCTCACCTTAAAGTAAACCACATAACTGCAATCCAGTCCACTTTTTACGGAAGAATGCCAAAATATGCTCAACGCGAATAAAGTGCTACTTTTCTCTTAATTACCAGTTCAGATTAATCAAAACTTACACTAATAAATGCTGGCTAATACGAGGTCTTTAACAGCATAGGCATTTTATATTTGCTTTAGAAAATAAATGAGAATTTTTACAGAGCTAAGAGACTGTGTATACCTATCATGTACGTTCTTAAAATTAGTATTCATGAGACCTACACTAATATTTACGCCCTCGTTTTGAACGAGAATAAGATTTTTCATTTTTGTTAGACAGAACAAAATAAATACTGATTGGATTTTTCCTGTACCAACAGAAAAAAGTTTTGTTCGAGGTTGGGTAGTTTTGTTTACGTTTGTAGGACACAAATTAATTTTAAACCATAGTGCCCGTTAACGTTTTTGGTGTTTATCACAGGTAAAGTAGTCCACAACGTGCAACGTCGACTCTATAATAATACGGCTCTATCATTCTATTGTGATGTGAACCCAAAAATATAACAAAGGCTTTTTTGAACCCAAAGTATAGGAAACTGGTGTGAACTCAGGGTTATAATGTGATAATGGAACATAGTTTTGGTTTACGTCGAGTATGCTCCTTAGACCAGTTGGTAATTGGACGATGGAAACATGTAATTTTCCCCATAGACCAATTGGTCGAATTCCAATTGGTCTACGGAGCACCGACGTGAAATTACAGAATGTTATGAAAAAGTTTGGTAAATGCTAAAACCAAATGCTGACTACGGGCTTCCAAACCGTATGAAAATTATCTATTTTCAGAATAACGTACCGAGGAATAAAAAAAAAAACTAATATTTTACCACAATAATACTAATTAGAATTACACCAAAAATAATAACAGAATTGTTTTTACTGATACTTGTAGTCCGTAGTGGTAAAAATAGAGACAAAACAAATAGATGTTTGTACAACTTTTCAAAAAAAGTGCGTATTCAGCAGAGTATGTCCGAATGACAATCTTCTATTTATGACAAAATGCGTGTTACTTTGAACACAATGTATTTGTATGTATGAGAATTTTATACGTTCTGATTGATTGCATATCGCGTCTCGTGTGTGTATATTACAAATATATATTGTTTGAGAAATTGCCTCTGAGTTGTACCTACTTTGATGTTGGGCATGTGATATCAATGAGAAAACATTGAAAGGGTGGAAACCGCTTGCAATCTGGGTCTAGTCACTCACCCAGAACTTCGTTTTGAGGCGCATATCAATGGTGTTGTAAAAAACTGTTTTTATAGGCTAAAGGTTCTGTACCGGGTGAAGGATTTCCTAAGTGTGGCAATGAGGAAGAGATTGGTGGACAGCCTGGTACTGTCTAAACTGAATTATTGTGACACTGTATACGGGCCGTGTCTCCTTTCTCGCACGGAGCGTCTAATACAGCGGGTACAAAATGCGTGTGCGCGTTACTGCTTCGGTATACCCCGGAAGCATCATATAACGCCACATTTAAATAAACATAATATGTTAAAAATGGCTGCACGACGTAAATTGCATTTAGCCGTCTTAATGTTCGGCGTTATTCAAACACACAAACCGGAATACCTGTTTAAAAAGCTTAGCTGGAGGCACGAGCACTACAGCTACTCCGCCCGTTCCACTTCCAAACCACTCTCGTTGCCTCGTCGTGGGACTGCAGCCTTCAAGGGATGCTTTAAGTATGCCGCTACTCGCTGCTGGAATGATTTGCCACCTCCCATAAGATCGCTGAAAACAAAACAAAGTTTTAAATTTCATTTAAAAAAAAAACTGTTAGAAGAACAGAAGGTTGAACAACTTATATTTTATAAATAGAATCTTTTTAGTCTTTAAAATTACTCACTTAAGGTTCATAATCCATTGGCATCGTATCCGGGCGGTTCGGCATGAGGTCCTTCACAGGCAGCGATGTGGGGGCATTCTTTCATTAGGCATCTAACTTTCACTTTTTCTTCTTCCTTTGTTGTTGCTGTCGGGCATCGGGGGTCGTACCACGCGGACTACACACACACACATGACCGCACACCGCACAGGACTCGGGCGCCGCCTGACGTCATAATGCTCCTGCCGGCGCGAGTCTGAGTGGCGCGCGCCAGGACGACGCGCGGCGCGCACGCTAGTGCACGACGTCACGTAGGCTCTCAAAATAAGGCTATACAATAAAGAGCGCCACGTGAGTGCGATGTGGGAGGGAGACAAAATGTGGTGTGCCGTGTTTTTGCGGGTATTTTTTTATTTTTATTATGTTTACGTCAAGAATTCTGGTTAATTATGTTTTTGGTTTTGGTCACTTTATAAGTTTGGGTAGTTTATTATTATTTTTATTTATTTTTTACTGTATTAATTGTTTCTTATTTGTATCTATTTTAACATACACAACAGATTTGGTTTCCGTACGTCACGTCCTAGGCGACCACTGAAAATCAGCGCCGTGCTGTGGGTCCCCCACGGTACAGCATTATGCTGAGTGGAAGCCTTATTGCCACAATCACGACATGCATCTGCCTACATATTTTTCACCCTATTTCTTTTGTGTTTATAATTGTTTGTTATCATTGTTTCATTTATTTCTCGTCATTACTAACTTAATTTAAGTACTACTAATACTATTTTAAGGGTTTAGCTTAAGTATATTCTTATATATATTGTATGTCGTTTTGTGACAAATAAACACTTTTTCTTTCTTTCTTCTTTCTTCTTACCAACAATATTGACTCATTTGCGTCAAATCAATAAAATAAAAAATATGAACAATGGGTGCCTCATGATTTGACTGATCTGCAGAAAGAAACGAGTGTTGAAACTTATGTTGCCTTGTTGAATCGATACAGAAATGAAGGAATATTGGATCGAATTGTGACATGTAATGAAAAGTGGATTCTTTAAGATAACCGTAAGCGAAAAATGCAATGGCTGACCCCAGGTCAAACGCCGCAACAGTGGACACTGTAAAAAAAAAGCAAAGCTTACCGATAAAAAGGTAATGGTAACTGTTTGGTGGTCTCAGCATGGTGTTATTCACTATAGCTTTCTCCGATCTGGTCAAGCAATAACGGAAAATGTCTACTGTGCTGAACTCCGAACAATGATAGCAAAACTAGCAGTAAAACAGCCCCGATTCATTTATCCATGATAACGCGAGACCTCATACAGCACGAGAAACCGTTTTAACTCTACAGGAACTGCAATTAGAAACCATTCGTCACTCTCGTATTCGCCAGACCTTGCTCCAACGGACTACCATTTTTTTCGTCATTTGGAAAATTTTCTACGTGATAAAAAGTTTTCTTCTCAGGAGGCAGTACAAATGCTTTCACACAGTTTGTCGAATCTAGATCACCAGAGTTCTATCGTAAAGGCATAAATGACCTTCCTATTAGATGGCAGCAATGTATAGATAATAATGGTAATTATTTTGATTAAATAAATATGCTAATTTAAAAAAAACTAATTTCAATTTTTCAGTACAAATCGGCAATTTCATACTTTAACGCCTAATAATACTAAAATATGAAGTTCTCATCATGTTAACTATTTCATCTCATCAAATAAGCTTGTGTGACGACGAATGCTGATTCTTAGATATGCAAAATTGCGGATGTCTGGATCCACAATTATGTAAATGAATGAAATAGTTTGGTTACCAGCTTTCTTTAATGATCTTTTTGAGCATGGCATGTAAAATAAAATATATTCATTGTTTTTGCTTACTGGAGAGAATTCAATGGAAAACCTTTTAAAATAAATTATGATTAAGAATTTCAGAAATACGAGTATGGTAATAATCTGAAGGAATCTGTAAGGTTGTTGATGTGATAATGTAACTCTGACTCTAATGTTCGTCAATATCAGAGACTGATACTTGTCGCAATTTCTCGAACTCGTTTGTTTTGTGGAAATGTGGTAGTGTGTAGTAATGTGGTGAATTGCACTATTCCATCGTCCATCATATTTCCAAGTGATTCACGAAAGGAAAAACGGTAAGGTTAGTACCTACACTTGTTATCAAGTGAGAATGAATTTTGTTTATATTCCAGTAAATCCATTCCTGAAAATACCGAAGTAGATTTATTTGATATGAATCTTAGTGTCGTCAAATTATGTTTTCACGATATTCAGTCTAAACACCAAATAATTAATCAGCTTATCCGAGAGGTTAAGCTGATTAAGTTCAGCATAAAATACGAGAAGGTAGTTGTGTTTGCAAACAAAGTTGGCTGGTTTTGTAAACATTAACAATAAGCATAATGTTTGCACAACCAGCCAGTATTACACCAGTGAATCAGGCATATGCCTGTAATGCGAAGATTATACAGCTGTTCAAACAAAGTTAGTTATTATCTCGCTTCAAAAATTCTGCGGCTTGTGAGTGTGCCCACACGAGGGGATGTCAGCCAGTTGCGGTATCAGCTAAGTTGGTACGAGGAAAAGTTTTTCCTTTGTACTGCAAACTAATAAAAAACTGCTCTGATATTCACAAAGCCGTCAAGAACAGAATTTCATTTTCGAAGCAAAATAAACATTTAACTTCTAAATCGTATCTAACAAGTAAGTAGAAATCATATATCTATGGTAGAAATGCATATATAATTATGCTGCTAATGTTGTGCTAAGCACACAAATACTTGAAACTGAAGAATGCTTTGCAGTGAAAATATCTTTGAAAAAAAAAGCCAATAGCCTACTGCAGCGTGATACAGTAAAATGTATGCACTATATGTGGCTATATAAAGCTCATTTTACGATGGAAATACTAGTGAAGTCTATTGGTACAGCTGAACAATAGATTGCTCTGATGTCATCTGTTGAAAGGGTAGGCTTTACACTGCCGCACTAGTGATGAATGTTATCGAACAACCGTTATAATAAAGGATAATTTAAAAAAAAACAAAAAACCCGACTACTTAAAAAGCAAACTAAAAAGACGTAAACAAGAAGAAAATCATGCTTTGCAGTCGGAGGATACTTATTCGCGAGCTGGCGGACCAAAACCGGATGTAGGTTTTTTAATTTTTTTAATTATCTTTTATTATTTACAACTTTTTTTTATTATATTTTTAACATATAAGGGTTATATATTTTTGAAATTGCCTTTTAAAACCCTTTATTTTGATACCCCACACGATGGGTTTGGAAGAAAAAAAATTTTTTCCTCACAAAATGGCGCCCAAAAGCCGCCATTTTTGTTTTTTCCAATTTTAATGTAGCCAGTGACACTTGCAGAATTAAGACGAATCGATTCACGTAAGAATCATCGAAATCGGCCAACGCGTTTGGTCTCTAGAACGCCACATAAGAACATACATACATACATAGACTGATAAACACATTACCCTCCTTCGGCAGTCGGGTAAAAAGTTTCAATGCTACAATTTAAGAAAGTTTGATAGAACTATAAACATTTTTTCCTTTTTTCTTTTGATAGGTGCGTATTTCTCCTATTTCGGCCATTCTGTAGAATTAAATACAACATTTTGGTGATCCAATTTTGATTTAAACTACTGACCTCTGATTGCGATAGTTTAACGATTAGATAATCTTTATAAACATTCTATCAAGGCCCTACTCCTAAAGCGTAATGGAGGATGACTGAGTTTTTAGTTATACTGGCCGTTGTTCCATGTAGGCCACATCAAAGTAAATTTCCTAAATACAAGCACACAACCCTCCATTTCCCTAAGAGGTAAAATATCCATGAGGATTTCCCCGCAATATAAAACGACTTAGGCCTCTCACACACATTCTGAATTCCTCTCTGAATCCAGACTCGGAATTCATATTATTAATTAAGAAAGCCCGGCACGCATTCAATTTCACTATGCCCACACACATTCTGATTTTTTCAGAATAAGTTTTACTCTTGCCTGCCATTCAGATTATGAATTTCAACTCTGAATTCAGACAGGAATTTCAGAATTTGTGAGTCCAGCCTTAAGTACATTCATTTTTGATGTGATGGCTGCAAGAAAGTACCAAGGTTGCTCAAATAGTTCTGGACTGGACTAACTTCTCTCACCGTAAATTAGTTTCCTATAAATGAGTTTCCTGGTGAAGGTTGCGGGGATCCGCTGGTTACGGGACGCACGGGACCGGTCAATGTGGCGACGCTTGGGGGAGGCCTATGTCCAGCAGTGGACGTCTTTCGGCTGATATGATAATGATGAAATGAGTTTCCGCTAAGTTAGCTCTCCTAGCCATAACAGTGTTAAAACTAATAATTGCAATTTAGAGATATGATGCGAACCTACGCCGGCTAATAAACTAACTATACTTACTCATAACGTTGACTTTTATTAACAGTTTACTATTTATTAGTTTCACATACAGAGTTTTTGACTGAGGCAGTTTAAGCTTGGCTAAGCCCATCGTTTTTGCTTAGTATGCTCTATTTTACACATGCACTGGAAGCTTTCTTGAACACCTGTAATATTTGACATGCTGATGCTGATGCTGACAAGTAAATTATCACGTGATATAGATTATAAATACAGGATGGCCAAAAAGTCGTGGATCAAACGGACGTTTAGATGGGGTCATCAGCTGCAAAAAATTGTTCTACGGGAGGTCCTTAAGGTCAACCCTTGCAGATTTATAATTTATTTAAAACGCGCGTGTAAAAAATGAACTGTCGCTCGTGACATGACATGTGATTGTATGGAGCGTTCACAGGTTTATTCATTTAGGGATTAGCAGAGTGAAAAGCTTAAATTAACTTGACTGTGTTTATATTTACGATCACTAGTTTTCACATTATCTGTCATAACTACTTCATTAGCGAGAGTATCAATAGATTTACGTGCACACGCTCACGTGCTTGTGGTCCCTCTGCAGTTTACAATAATGTACATAAATTTTTCTAATTAATAAGCTTCTAAAATTACAGAGTGAATAATTCCTACTAAATATAATACATTTCTGCTGCTTGCCCTGTTAACGTAATCCCCGATGGCAGCCGGTGCCGGTGGAGCGAAGCTGAACCGGAATATCCGCCGGTGATTAGCCGGTCATTATGTACAACGACCGGTGAATGGGCCGGATTAACATAAACGCACACGTGGACGTCTCTTAATTTTATTCCATCATTGTAACTGTAACATACTAATAATAATAATTGTAACATACAGTTGCTGGTTTACGAATCCAAAAATCTGAAACTTTATATAGATATGTATCCACTCCTGATAGATAACCAACCTGAGACGATTTTATTCAAATTCCAAGAAAGTTCATGGCTGCTTGAAGTAACTTTTATAGCGGTAAATTAAATCTAATCCAAAGTTAATTGAAATTAAAAAAAAAACATCATTATTCCAAAAATTTTTCAGTTGCTGATTTCATCTTCCATTTGCTTAAAAAAATCCATTTACGCTGAAATGCACTTGAATACTAATTCTTTCGAAGTTTTTAAACAACATTATGTCTCGGTTTCCCGAGATATTTAATTAAGAAAGAAAACCAGTTTATTTTGCAGATGCACACAATATAAGTACAAATATAAGAGAACTTAATTTTAAAACAATGACATACATAGTGTGCCCTGCGGCTGCGCCAAAAAGGTCCAGTTCAGCAAAATGCCAGATAACTAGGACTTGCCTGACGCTGGTTTTCAACTGAACCTTACGTTGAAGTGTACGGATGTGAATCAGTTAGTTAAATATAGGGAAATTATTAACCGGGCGAAAAATATACTGAATGGGCGACTATCATACTAAGTAAGTTACTATTTATCCGGTTTGAGTAATATCTTTTAGGAGGTTTTTGTGAGCTGCGGTAATAATATTGTTACATACTTTAATTGTATTTGGGGTTCTATTTTTTCTATTTTAGCATATTATTCTTTGAAAAATAGCCGAATAACCATCGAGGTGACATCGCTGTGCGGCGCGGGAATTCGAGTGTATTCGGTTTTCAACGAATTAGTTCAAGAGCGAGTGAAACGAGCTCGGGAGCTAAGAGAACTCCGACACGGATAGGTTAGGTTCTAAGGGAATGATCATCTCCTTCATGTTAGGTTACTTTAAATCCTGCATACAGAAAAAGTCCGTCGGCAAACTTTTATTTTCAAGTCGCTGTTTTAAACATTTGTATTCGTCCACTGTTTGTCACCCACTGTTTGTCGCCCACTGTTTGTCACTCACTTAGTATTTCAGCAAGCCATATTCAGGATTTTTACTCCTTTAAATTGCAATTATTTTCGCTCGTTTAAAAACCATCCTTAAATATACTGGTATATATATATATGTTAGTGTGTAAAGTTTTCACATTTAGCTTTTCGTTTTACAAGGTTTGAGTGAAGAGAAGGAACTTTAACAATATATTGGTTTGTGTGCGGTTCGTTGTGGTCTCGCTCATTACAAGTTGCACTAGTGCGGTGAATGTAGAACAACTGATTAGAAAGTGTCTGTTGTTGATCTAAACTTTTCAAATGTTTGTTATTTGGTTTAGAACTGTTTTCCATGGTAAAAACAAAACAATTTGGCGTACCGAATACTTGCAACCAACTCCTAAGACACACATAATATTTTTTTCCAATGGTGATATAATTTTCTTTTTCCTGTTTCTGGCAATATGTGAATTTCATAATGAATTATTAACATACAAAACGACCCAGATCACATGTGGTAAATTTATACAGTACATATACATCTGTATCACGCTCATACTCTGCACTGTTGCACTGGAACTTCACTTCCGACACTCACTATCGCCCGCCATTGTGTTCGCCACACTATATAATACAACGCATTTTTTTCGACTTTTAATGCGCTTCTTTCTCATATCTCTATAAAAAGGTTCCGGCCTTATTTATTTCACCGCCATTTTATGTACAACAAGACATTTTAGTGTGAAATACTAACATCGTTGGAAATAACAATTTCAATAACATTACAGCAGAACTTAAAATAAGGAAAAATATCCTTTTCATTTCAAGATTGTAATAGGATAATATACCCGTGAGGCATTATTGCACATCACTAACTGCCAGTGATTGCTAAGTAATACTGGCGTGCCACCCGCTTACGTACATTGTAATAGTACAGAGTATTTGCCCCGAAGGAACGCTGGTATGCTCATGAATTCGAGGAGCACGTCTTGTTTGTAAATAGGATTTCCATTGAGTCTTACAACTATTTTTCATTAATACTATGCTTATTTCTTTTTCATGGGCTGTTGCTGACATATGCTGTTTGTCTAACTATGTGAAAAACTACGGAATATTACAGTACTTTTTTCTAAAACGTGAAAATTGCAAAATTAAAACAGGCATTAGTAGATATACATAACTTTTCACGACTGACAACAGTATTTGTATTCAGTGAGGAGTATTATAATGTATTTCCGTATAAGTATGTTTGTTTGTGTTGCCTTAGGCATTACATGGTGGTATGAGCTTACAGAGTTTGTACAGTACATACTGCATGAGATTTTTGTAATTGATAGTAAACATGTAGTCATGATATTCATAATATGATAGGTTTGGTTATCTGTGGTTTATAATATATGTACGGAGAGAATTAAAATCTTATTATATAATATTAGTATAGATTAGAAAGTTTGGATCATGTGTGTGTGGATTTATGGATGTATATTTATTACTCAATCACGCAAGAACGGCTGAACGGATCTGGATGAAATTTAGCACAGACATAGATTATAGTCTGGAATAGCACATAGGCTACCTTTCATCCTGGTATAAAGTTCCCTTGGGATGACAAAACGCTTTTCACGCGGGCGAAGCCGCTGGTAGAATCTAGTTGTTAACATAGTTCGGTTTGGGTTCACCTTTAACCATTTAAACTAATTGTCAACTGCGAACTTGTGTTTTATTCACCCCGAACTCAAATGTACGTTACACATTCCCACTAACCCCTCTTTCATAGGACTAATTTCTAACATACCACTCCAGTTATTTTCTTCATTCATCAGTTTTTCAAAGCAGTCCTTCCAAGTGGAAGGACGGTATCCTTAATTTTTTCATTCTCAGAAATAATTATTTCAGCTTCATCTTTTACACGTCATCTTAGCTGACAGATATCTTTTGATCTTTTCTCCCTAGCTCTAGAAAGCCGAGGTTGACGCCTTAATTATGCTAAAATGACTGGGCTATACTTTGCACGTTCTCTTCCTTGCATCGTTTTCGCTGGTCGGGGGTCGTGACCATATCATGGTTTCAAAAATGTATATCATAATTTTCCTCCACTTCCTCTTTCTTTCAGCAACATGTATTGTTTCTGAGGCTTCGATGTTCTGCCAAGCGCATAGGGCTTCTACCTCTAAGTCGTTTTCCCTCGACTTTACCGGTGACAATTATCTTAAGTACTCGTTGGTTGTCACCAGATTTGCGGGCAGAGGCTTTGCACGTATTTGAGCAGTAAATAATTAAACTTATTTGCGCCCTCTTGAATATATTTCTAATTTATCTGGATGCCTCCTCAATGTTGTACTTCAGGGCAATGAAGCAAAACTCACATTTTGATAAATTATTGTGACGCCTACTGCGGACAAGTGATGACAAAATCAAGACGAGTATCGAGTTTGGATGAATGCTAGACTTGGAATTGGATGAAAAGTCACGAAGAAATGCTTATGCCAAGATTATTTAGAAACACCCCATTATAAAGAGAAAGAGTCTCCATTACAGTGATAGCGATGTGTATAGTTACTTAAGTACACCGCACAGACACGTCCAGACAAGAGAAAATGTATTATTAGTACCGAATCTTCAGTTTACTCTGTAACGAAAAATCTAATTACTAAACTAGACATAATGAGCCATTGTTCCAGAGTGTAGGATTTTAATAATGAAATCAGAGCAATTTCAGAGCTCGACGTACAGTGATAGAAAAATGAGCAAACATTTTTCTATAATTTTGAAGACATAAAGTTTTTTTTTTTTACTGATTGGCTCGGATATTCTATATTATTATTATTATATAGTTATTATTCTAAGGTTTTATAAATTCAAGACAGACCGCTCTTAAGGGTTGCTGGCTTCATCAAAATAAAGCTATTGCTTTTTCAGCCCCTGTTTTGAAGTTAACAGTTTGGAAGAAAGGGTGCAGTTAACCTAACAGTCGGTGTTTAAGGGTTTCTGTCGATAAGTTGGCTTTTATTACTCAGAGAAGTGTTTTTAAGCCACAGGGAACCACTGTTATTTTGCAAAAAGTTTTCGTTACCGCAACAGCATTTTTAATTATATCGCTTTAATATAGTAATAAAGCGTCCCTCGATAATAAGCTTTGGTTTAGTATAGCCATAAACCTCACTTAACACTTTTTCCCTTGACCATAAACCGGCTGAGAAGACTATCCAGTACTCCGATATAAATTAGAGCTATGTTTATAGCTCTAATTTAATAAACAGGCTCAAATCAATATATACATCACAACACTATGAAATATTCAGGGTACTTTATCGTTTATATTATTATATCCTTTATTTATTTATTTTCTTATTTGTTACATTTTTTAATATTTTTACAAAACACACACAAATAAAGAAAATATAAAAAATAGAGGCCCACCGGTATCGGGAACAGGGTCCAAGCTACTGACGGTCAGGGCTCCAGAGGAACCTCCAAACAATGTGAGCCGTGTCCAGCAGTACTGCTTTGCTGCTAACGAGAGCCTCCTAAGGTGTTGGTCGAGGCTCGTGGCTATTAAGCCATTGGCTGACACGACTATCGGTACTATATTATTATTGTTATTATATAGTTATTATTATTTTCTTGCTTTAGTAATTTGGCCTTGATTTCTCCTCTGCGGATTTAAAAGTTAGTTTTTCACCGAAACCTAATCTTTTATTTTAATGCTAAGAATGATTAAATCACGATAACTCTTACCCCCGGTTTCTCAACACTCGATTATCGGACTGTTAATATAATCGACAAATAATCGTCAGTTATCTGCTATGATTGACTGTTGAAAAAATTCATTCAACCAATCACAGCATATAACGCATGCTTGACAATTTATCACAATAATTTTGCGATTATTTAGCGTTGAGAAACCCGGTCTCACTCTCTCATGAACATAACAACACCATCAGCGTGTCAAAGATTAGGACGTCCCTACTAACTTACTTTGAAACGAACGTCTCAACATTATTCAAAGAGAAACAGTAGATAATTACTTAATTACCTAATTGATATTAATTGAATTTGGAGCTCTGTGTTGTACATTTTCTACCATGCAAACCCAGCTTTGCCGTATTTAGAAATTAACACTATTAGACAAACTCATTTTGTAAAAGCGATATGACTTAGTAATGGGAAACCTTTGTGCCTAAATATTGCTGAAGTTATAGTATCTAATTAGAGAAATAAAAGGGTCCAATTAGTTTGCTGGGTAAATGTTGAAATTAGAAAGCTACTCGTAATACCTGCGGGTATTAAGAGTAGCTTTCATTGCTGGCTCTGAGATTTAGATTCTAATTTCCACAGTAAGTCCTCAGAGTAGCACAATTATAGTTGAGCCAAGAGAACGAATCTTTTTCTTAATTAACTTTTCTATTAAGATAAAGTTTAATATAATACATTTTCAATCTGTTATTCACACAATGGAAAACTATCCAGTTAATTACATCGTAAATAAAGCATGGTCGAGGCTTCCATGACGAGGGTACGTGTCATGTGTGTGGTATAAGCACTATAGTACGTAATTACGTAATAGAGGCAAAATGGTAAACGAGTTTAGTTTAGTAAACGAGATAAGGAAAAACCATTTCTTACGGAGAACACACATTTCGCTGTAAAAACAAGGTGTTTGTGATTAAAAAAGTTCAATAATAATAGTAATGCTTTTTCTGAAAATGTAACACATGTAATTATTTTGCAGGCTTGTAACAATGAGTGATTTCGATTAGAATTACGGCCCTATAATAATTCTATTAAAAAAATTCATTAACGAAACCTGTCTGTAATAATAGAAGGTAAAGTGTAGATAGAACAATCGCTTTACGCAGCTTCTGTGAATATACTAAACCAGGCATCACCAATTGGGGATTCAGTGCCTAGCTATTCTGGGTATTCAGTAAGTAAACCTCTAGAGTAATCCTACGATTTCATTATTATGAATACACTAACACCACAGACCACACAGACACACACTAAGTAATGTTCACATTACTAGAGGATAAAAATTGTGAAACAAATTACATAGAGCTTCACATGTGACGTTATACTGTATCACAAGATACGCGTGGGGAATAATCTCACGCAGTGTATTTTTTTATAGAGAATAATAAAAGTACCATTACCTCTGTTGTACGCGTTGGAAAATGTGATAACAACACGTACCTGAAACAATGTTTATAATTAGTAAAAAACTTACTAAAAACTTGAAAAACAATGTAGTTTTGTCTGTATCCTCAATCGTTTAATTTTCTTAAGTGGCATGTAGTTTAGTGGTTAAATTGTTACTGTCACAATCTTGTTCTTTTATACCTGTATGATTATGTATTCTAGCGACATCAAATATGTTCCATACTCTAAACATGAATTTAAAATCTAAACTTTGCGAAGCACGAGGAAAATAATTTTACAAAAAGGCTGATCTGAGCGTGTGGCATGCATCTCTTACGACAATCTTCATTTGTTTCCATTCCTCGCCGGCAACTTGTAAAGCGAACATTCTTATTCAGCCCGCGGCTATATATTTCGTGTGTATCACCGTTTTTTGCTGCCAAATTTATGTTTCTTTATTATGGTTTGCATCCGATGTTTTGTAGGAGATAGTATCTACTATAAAGGTTTCTGTTTTCAAGGAATATTGTTTATTTCAGACTGATCTCATTTATGCTTCTCGTAATTACTACTACGGAATTATTGCTAACGTACGAGTATCATGATGGTATCATGAATTATATTTTGCTGATATGAGTTTTCCGTATCATTACTCTATTAAATCATTTTCATAGATCTCATGTTATCCTCGGTGATTAACTATCTAATGCTATCTGTAATTTTCTTGGACCGGTAACAGCTGACTCACTTATTGCGTTATTATACGTATACGTCGTGCACGTTATTTGCACCCTTATTAATTAGTGCTCAGTGGTTTATGACGTTTTATGTTGGTATTTGTTAATAGAAGTTGTATCATTATCATCTTCTTTGTGTTGATAAAATCATGAGGAAACATAAAGAAGTCAAAGATGCATGTGGTCCTCTCAGGGACGAATCTTTCCCTCAAAGGCCTTTCTTAAAAGAAAACTTTCTGCAAGTATCAAATTTTCGTAAATTTGCGGTTCTAGTGGCAAATTCTATAAATGAATGTGTCCCAACTGTGTTACATGTGTTATGTTTGTGGGTCATGGGGCAATACCCAGATGTTATGTGAAAGGACAGAAGATATCTGATATCCCAAAAGGGTAAATGGGTAAGATAAAACTTGATTTACTGCTGTAGGATATCCAGATACCCATGCATAATGAAAAGAATATCTCAAAAATGTTCATTAAAGCTTTTCAAGATATTCTCTATGATTTAAGCCACTAAAACAAGTAAAAGCTTTAAAAAAGTTATTAAAATGAGACCTGCCCGTACTACAAAGCTATGTTTATATTTTTAGTTTGGTTGTTTCTATCGCTCTGAATAAACAAAAAGTTGAAAACTGAAATTGTCACAAACTAACGATTCTGATTGCCAACTAAATATTCAAATGATAAGACACAAGCTCTCGCCGCAGTTTCAATAAAACACTATTTAGCAGCAAACAGTAGACATGAGCGTATAAAACAGAGTTGAAAGTAATAGAAAACATAAAAAAAACATCAGTGTATTGTTGCATCTTATTTCCAGGACTGACCAATACCACATTACATTTTGGAAAGTAGTTTTGAAACTTTGCTGGTTTAAATTGGATACTAAAATATGGTATCCTATTCTGGGGTAATTCAACGAACAGGGAATGTGCTACAAAAGCACAAAAAAAGTGCATTAGAAGCATATGCGGATTGGGACAGATTGATTCATGTAGACCAGTTTTTAAAAGGTTGAAAATCTTAACCCTACCTTCATTGTACATATTTGAAGCGGCAATGATAATAAAACGCGATATAGATATGTATGAAACGTTGAGAAGTGCGAGACACAAAAATGAAATTAAAGGCATTGAATGTAGAACAGAGAAATTTAAATCGAGTATATTTGGTATATAACAAACTCCCAAACTGTATTATGAATATCTCATCATTATTTATTTATATATTTATTATATATTTTATTGTACACCACTTAAATACCCACCACCACCACTTACATTAAATATCTTTAAATTAAAGCTAAAAGAATTTCTCATATCTAAAACGTATTATTCAATAAACGAATTTCTTAATGACCAAATTATTGACTGAAATGGTTTTTGACATATTTAATGTAAATTATTAAGACGATAATTACTATTATAGTGAATGTAGTATGACATGTTTTTTTTATGTTTAGTAAATTGCATGACCATAATAATTATGTCCACTAATGAAAGTAAGATGAGGTAAACCATAAAAAAAAAATTACATGTTTAATTTGTTTTAATTTTTTTGACTTATGAAACGTAAATTTTATGACCGTAATAATCATGTATACTAATTAATGTAAAATGAGGGTGACGAAACAATCAATACTATGGATAACAACCAGCAATTTATGAATGTAATTATGTAATTGTGTTACTATTAATAATTTTTAACATATAAACATATATATAAATATTGTACACTGTAGCGTTGTGGAGATTCTCAATTGGAAATAGTCGAGTGATACTAAAAATCTCAATTAGTAACTTAGTAAAGTTGATAGTCACATCACTAAAAACACGGCACGTCTCTAATTTACCGGGACGCTATCGTTCGGTGAGTTCGGTCATTTGGATGCCACTATATTATTTTTCTCTGTGATTCCGCTGCACTTAGCTTATCTTTCGATCCTCACAACTCTGTGTGCCCCGATCTAGGGCGAGTTCCACATTAGTTAAATGATTGTACCTGATTCTCTGTGCTGGATGACCAATATCGATTCCATCACTAATTAATTATAAGTTTTGGCGCTGTCATTGTTGGACGCGAGGTTAAGGGTCATCCAGGAAATAGAAGATGGTAATGAGTATGTATTTCTACTGCTTCGGGGTGTGCCTCAGTGTTTTATTGTAAGTGATAACGTTTTTTTTATGTTAATAAATGCTACCTAATTTCGCATCTGTCAATGTGTTTGCTTTGTTTGCAAGTTCTTACCTGTAAACCGCTGCGATGTGCTGAGCTTTCACCTACAATGCTTCCCACACCGTTCCTTGGCTTAAAAAGGGGAAGAAGCTGGTACATCGCATGCGCCTTGCTGCTAATCGCACCGCATCTAACATGCGCTCTTCGTACGGGCTGAGGGCTGGACCCCTTGCCTACTGCTGCACGCTGCTAGCTTCCTGCACGCTATCCACGCACGCTGCCTAGGTCTTGGCCTGCCTACTTGCGGCCTACCGCCACGCGAGCCAGTGCCTGCGCAGCCTACCCTGCGCAGCCTAGCCGCTACAGTTCCTGCGGCCGGTCACGGAGCCTGTGCTGACAGCTCCCCCAGCGTCTGCCACGTGCTGCCAAGGGACGGTACCCTTCCTACATATATACTGTGTGTGATAGTGCTCGGAACAGAACAGTGACTTTAATTACCCGCGACCTAGCTGTGGGCCTTTAGTTTTTAAATATATGTATTAACTTGTCCAGCTGTTTCACTACCACCTACCTAACGACCTACTATCCGTTAGTGGCCTGCGCAGCCTACCCTGCCCAGACCTAGCCGTTACAACACCTCATGGGTATGTTACAGTGATACAAAAATAATTATTGTAAGACCTGCCATTTCACCTGTGCCAAACAATAAACAAATGAATTTGAAAAAAATGCTATTCGCAAAACATGCATGTTATCCGAAGTGCTAGACTTATTGATCGATGAGATGATTATAGTTACCTGATTATATGACACGAACTGACTATAATTCTTAAAGTTTACTTGACGCTACAATATAATTATTTGTTAAAGGACGATCAGGAAAGTATACATTTCAGTCATAATATTTTAAGAAAATTAATGACGCCTCCGCCGTGTGTGTATGACTATATGTATGAATGCCCGCGGCTTCGCTAGCGTGGAATTTGGTTTGCCACATAAAGTTTCGTGAGAAACCATTTTAAATATATATTTTTTTTTACCTGTAAGTTCTAGTCGTATCCGAAATTTTAGATGTCTAACTTCAAATAAACTCAGTGGATTCGGTTGAGCGTCGACCGCTGGGTGTGTTAGTCTATCGAGTTACAGTTTTATCATAAACTTCGCCTGTGTTGTGTTGATAAAAAGTAGCCTATGTCCTTCCCCAGGAGATTGAGATTACTTATTTTTTTACCTTGGGATTATCCATATCAAATTTCATCACAAACAGATCAGCACAGCCCCCGCTCCCCCGCTTTATCCGCCACGCGTATTTATGTCGCTCGAGCTCCATTCAAGTCAATCTTATCGTGGTAACTTTTAAACTATGCGTTCAAATTTCTTAGTGTAAAAGACAAAGTTTATCTACATTAAATATTTCAAGCGAAAAATGTGTCGATTTTGATAAGCATTTGATAAATATTCTAAAATGTGCATTGTAAAAAAGTATCCAAATTAATTGTATTTAAGGTTCACTATTTTGGTTGGTTGTTTTGGTTGGTTTTGGCTTCTATATAAAAGGTAGATATATGCTGTTGCGGATTTTCATTTAGAACTATTTAAGACAAACAATCCTACGGTGCATTATATTTGTGTATCTCTAACGGTTTAGGTAGCGCACGCGAAGATAGCTCTCAGGGGGCAGATTTTTTTCCGACTTTCTTGATATTTATCTTTATATTATAACCAAATTACGAAAAATCATTATAAATTGTAGCCTATGTGTTATTCTGATGTATAATCTATATTACTGTAAAGTTTTATCCAAATCCGTTTAGTATTTTTTGCGTGAAAGAGTAACAAACATACATACATCCATCCATCCTCACAAACTTTCGCATTTATAATATTAATATTATATAGTAGGAAGGATAGTAGGAAGTAGGATGTGAGTGAAGCAAAAGATGTATGTAAGGATCGTAGCAGGTAGCGTTCTGTAGTTTATGCCTACCCCCCTGGGAAAAAAGGCGTGAGTTTATGTATGTATGTATATTTTAAGAATTATATAATATACTAATCAAATTGTGTTCAGTATCTATACCCGAATAGATCCTGAACACAATTTAAATATCTAAAATGGTAAAAGTTAATTACTACATACTGCAAGAAACATCCCGCAAAATAACTCCGCCGAAAAACCTACTTTACCAAACACTTTAACTACCAAACGACACCTAAAATGAATTTGGTCTTTTCTTTTTTCCTCTAATAGTCGTTTAAAATAAAGTTAAGTAAACAATCTTATGAATGTTTTTGCCAAAGCCATCAGCGGGAACAACAATCTTGAGTCGACCGACCATTATCAGTAATCGAAAAATGTAAGAACTTCCAAATTACCATTTTCGATAATAGCGTAAGAAAACTGTTGTAAAGGGAAATTCGTATAATTTAATGATTACTGTGTTGATATTTTCCATGATAATTACCAATCTAATCAACAGTCTGTGAAGTCGTCTTTGTGGAACACTCACACAAGATTCTTCAACAAAATCTTACCGTAGCTCTATGAATAAAATAAAAATCTTATTTCATCGAAGTAACGAACCAAACCTTAGAAGAGATTGGTTTTCCGTATTGCTGAAATTTCAGCTTCAAATTTTAGTCAAGTGGAATAATGTGGTTGTAGATGTAATTTTGTGCTGCAAGCTGCGCAGTATGGGTTACTTGACTTAATGTCCTATATCCCAGAGCAGAGGGGAGAGGGCAGAGGGCATCCAGCGTCCACAGATATCCTCCATCGCGATCGGTCTTGAGCTTCACGCTTCACCCCGCTCCACGAAGCCAGGTTTAACGACGACGGCCACGATTTCTTTTTCCTTGGGGTTCCCATTCCAAAGGTTCTTTGGGTATGTGGTCGGGACCCCTTCGGAGCGTGTGGCCAATCCATCTCCACTTGTGACGCTTGATCGGGCTCTCATGGTATTTCTCCAACCGCTCAACGTTGGAGATGATCTCAGGCCAGTAAATGCCGGGAATGCGACGAAGACAGCGGTTGATGCAGAATTGGATTTGGCGTGAGATATTCTTTGTGACCTTACAAGTTTCGCACCCGTACAGCAGCTGTGATTTTACATTAGAGCTGAGTATCTTGAGTTTAATTCTTTAGGTAAGTTGCCGCGATTGCCAAACAGCTCTCAGCTGCGCGTAGGTCTTTGGAGATCCGTGAAGCGTTGGCCTCTTCTCTGATTCGTACATGGGCAATTCGAGTGAAAACCATCATGCTCTTTGCGTATAAGAGTATCCACGGCCTTCAACAGTATATCTAAGATGATCTTGCAGAAAACTTTAGAAGAAATCGAGAGCAGCATAATATCTCTCCAGTTAGTGCACTGGCTAAGATCACCCTTCTTAGGAACAATTATAAGAATACCTTTGTTCCAATCGTCAGATAGCTCTTGGGCGGTCTTGATTTTTTCAATAAGACTCGTGAAAACGTCGAAAGCGGAGGATACGTCGGCTCGTAGCATTTCCGCATTTCAGTTATCAGATCGAGTCCTGGTGCTTTGCCTATCTTCAAAGGACGGACTACCTCCACAACTTCAGTGACTGTCTTTGGTTCCGTGTCGATGTTGAGCAGCCGGGATGGTGGCGAACTGACTTGCAGTGCATCAGGTGTCGATGTGGCTGACAAACGGAAGACATGTTTATAGAGTTGACGTAGAAGTTGCCTTTCTGACGTAACAATAAGCTGACCATATTTGGGTTTCAGCGGCTTCTTCTTTGACTTGCTGTTACCTGCTAAGGCTTTAGTAGCTTTGTATAACTCTTTCAAGTTACCGGTGTTTGCTTGTTGAGCACGATCAGCAATACCATCAGCCCACTGCCTCCTATTTTTGCGGGTACTGCATAGATTTCCTTGCGTTTTTGACGGTATTGATTGTTAAGGTCAGCTCGCATCGTTATGGGTTTCAAGCAGTCTTAGATGAAGATTTCTTCTGTCTTCGATCAGGCTCCACGTGCGTTGTGACATCCAGTCCTCCCGAGGGTGAGTCGATTTGTACCCCGAAACGACGGAGCTGGTCTCTATATAGGATATTTTGATGCGGTTCCACTCCTCGTCTAGTGAGTCCGTAGAAGTATCAAGTATAGAAAAGCGATTGCGTAATTCAAGTTGAAATTATTCACGCGCGTTTGAGTCATGCCGTTTGCTCACGAACATTCTTCCAGTCTAGCCTGGTCCTCCAGTCACACAGGCTACTGCAACTTTAAACCGGACTTCAGCAACCACTAGTGTTTGTCGCTATCAAAGGCGCCCCTGCGGTTGCGGACATCGAGTGATGAAGAACGCTATTTGGAACTAAAGGCAAGATGGTTAATTTGATTCATGGTAACCCCATCGGGTGAGTTCCACGTATATTTATGATGGTGGACATGAATGAATAATGTTCCTTTGATGGTAATGTCGTGGTTCTGGCAAAACTCGACAAATCGATCCCCATTCTCGTTGCACACTCCAAGATCCGTTGACACTCCCTATGTTTGCATTCAGGTCCTCCATGACGATGACGACGTCTTGCTTCTTTATGCTCCTAAGGGTGGCGTTATGGTATCCTCCGGTGATGCATTGGTTAAGGCTACGCACAGAATACTGTAGACATTTGTGTTTATGGAGTTTCTTGTGCGTTCTTCTCCATAACAAGCTACATTCCGAATGCACGGTAGAGTCAATTTTTATTACTTGTACATTTTTAATTTAGATTTAATGTTTGACGTTCAAAAGTGACGCTTATTGGCCTAGTTGAAATAAATATATTTGACTTTGACATAATTTATTTTCAATCATAAAATATTAGGCAGTAAGGCATTAAGTCCGCCTCTGTACGTTTGTGAGCTTGAAGCATTAAATAAATAAATAAATTAGGTACTGTCGATACAAATAAATAGATGATGTGATATTGCTTATTGACTACAAATATAGGAAATATTTTATTCAAATCTGCATGACTAACAATACAAATCAAATAATGTATCAATTTCATCTCATCTACTATGCCGTTTGCATGTTGTGTGTACTAAGCTCACAAACTCTCGTTTCATAAATAACATCACGTGATACGGACATGTCACAAATTCCCAATACACACAGTGAGGTATTCATTCCATCTGTTTAAGAGGATTTGATTTTGTGGTTATTTTGAGTTTAATATCTGTATTCTGTGAAATTAGGGATGGTTATTCGAAATGTTTTTTTACTGCATTTACTGCATCTGCAACTAATGCTTGTTAAAATAAAAATGATACTATTTAATGGTAATATAATCTTGCTTTCCAGTTGACATCCAATTAAGCTGAAACTTGGCGTAATTAAATATGTAAAATTAAAAACATTGAAATAATTATGGTAATATTGGAGCTGCTCTTATTATGACGAAGTTGGTATTTTGATAGGATTCGCTTGAAGCTGTAAGCTGTTTTTATAATAAATATTTTGGGTCTACTATATAATTAATTTAAGTTATATTCTCTTTTATCGCAGGCAGCGAAACACTTATTTTGTTAAGGCTCATGAAACAAACTACCAAAGCCTATTTACTTTTTCAAAATAAAAACCAAGTTTCTACATTATCCTCATGAATATTAAATGTGAAACCCAAACATAAATCTTGAGCAGCTGGAATGTTGTAAGAAAATGAGTTTCACGCCGTAATAGTTTATAGCAAATGTTAATCGAAAGGCTCTCACTCACATCAAAGCCTCCCTATATCTTGTTTGTTATCTCTGTCTACAGATAACACTACCGTACAGCATAATACCGTCACTAACTGAATTAATAGCACAATTACTGAGCTCTTTTCTTTTGCTCTCGATTTAAAAATCTACTCTCGTATTCAGGTGATAATCGTTTGAGACTCGGTTCCTGTTGTCATCGAGTCTAGAGTACTCGGTGATACTGTTCTGACATTCAGATTAGAGATTGCAAGCTGCAATCTGTTTGTTTGTCGTCTCAACAACTAAGACTATAACTGTTTACCTTGAGATTGTGCACTTCGAAGTTCGCTGATTTTGATGTCGACTGGAGTTCGATGATAACTCACTTCTTCTCTCTTAGTAAATTAAATGAGTAATGCAGCTACTCCACTTGATTCGTACCGATATAAGAGTTTAGATTAAATAAAATCTGTAAAAGCCTATTTTTATTACTGCTGAAAAAACAACTTTAAAATTGGAAAATTAAATAAAAACTAAAAATTCATGAAATTAAATGCCTAAGGCTTTTACGTGTTACTTTTACTAGAGCACAAAATTTAAAAAATGTGTCTCCAAACTTATTTTAGTTAAACAATCTTGGTAACTACCTTTATTATCTCTTGTGGCATTCCAAACTATAAAAATAAACTAAACAATAAAATGCAATAAAGAACATAATTATTAAAATTATATAGCTTTATCTGCCAATATAATCTTAAATTATAAAATAGGTACTCAACTGGCTCGTAGAATTTAGTATCGTACTAGCGGCAATAGACGTAGCCGCTCGTAGCATTTCGTAGCAAAGCACAGCGTGGTGGGTCGTAGCACATCGTAGCGGTTCGTAGCACCTCGCTTCCACTGCGTGAGCTTTCTATCCATAGTAATTACCAATTGGAGTAATTGCCAACATTATCAATTTATCGTTATTTTGGATTGCTATATCCATATACAAACAAGGTGCTGACATTTTTGCCGCAAATGAAACAATGTAAGAATATTTATGTACCCTCTCAAGTCCTACTATAGAAAAAAATACTGCTTACGGAGTATTCAACGTATTAGGCAATAATTAATGAGGCATACACACTAGGAAATTTTCAACGTTTAAGTTATTAATTCACTTAACCACTGTTATGTTTCGTGTACCACGCAAAAAGCCTCATTATCTCACTAATTTATCACAAAACTACCAGCTTGTTGATCAAAGGTAGACTCAATTGAGACGTGATTCCATTTTCTATGAACTGTTATGGTATAATCAGGAAGAGTTAATTTATTATTTTGCAATCGATATTCCGAAGTAGTACGCAAACGTGATACACAGTAACGTTTAAACGTACTAATACGAGTAGATAAACAGCGCTGCTGAGCGTATTTACCCTACAGTCTGTGATGTGCAATAGATTTGCATCAAGTGGGCTTAAGGCTAAGAATATAATAGTATACATAGCCTTAAGCCCACTTGATCCTTGGATATATTTTATGGCGAAAGTTTTTTTTTCTTTTTTTTTCTTTTGGGTTCATCCAATGACTTCTCACGCTCTGGGTGAAGCGGGAAGGCGTGTCAGACTTTTACTGACTAAAACCCACCCGTGTTCCTTCAGTTGTTTGTGCCAGGGCCGCGGTAACACTCTTTCAAATTTATCCGAGACCCAAGTTCTTCACAAAGCAGATTTCTATCGCATTTGTTATGGGTCAAGCTTGTTTGTTTTCGTTTTCCCTCATTTTTAACTTTGTTATACATTGTATACCCTGTCATTCTCCCTGTCTATTTAGCACCTTTCTTTAAATACGTTCGGGTTTTGTATTTGTTACAGTACTAGATTCACGTTTCGAAACTCAGTGTATATAAAATGTTTGTATGATAAACAGCGACGCACAATTTTTACTGATCCCTTAAGGTCTATCCACACGGTCCGTCCACGTCCTTGGCACGGCCCTGATGTGTGTGGATAAACCTTTATACGAAAGCGGGACGTGCACGGATTATAACGCTATTAATACAGCTTTGATATGGAATCGATCAATCTTTCACGATCGCAGTACAAAATTAAATTCAATAGTACGAGTATTCGACATTCACAATGAAAATATTTGTCTGAACAAGTGACGGTCAAACAAAAATTTTTCTACTCGAAATATGTCCGGATCGATTGAATACCCAATCAACTGCAGTTGTCTAGCTGACTGATTGACCGGACACACTCCATCAACGGATGCTGTATGTTATCCATCTGTCCTCAACTTCACAATTTGGGAGCACGCATATTTCTATTTTTACCCGACTGCCGAAGGAGGGTAATGTGTTTATCAGTCTATGTATGTATGTATGTATGTATGTATGTATGTATGTATGTATGTATGTATGTATGTTTGTTCCTATGTGGCGTTCCAGAGACCAAACGCGTTGACCGATTTTGATGATTCATACGTCAATCGATTCGTCTTAACCTTGCGAGTGTCATAGGCTACATTAAAATTGGAAAATAGAAAAATGGCGGCTTTTGGGCGCCATATTGTGGGGGGCCAATTTAATTTTTTCTTGCAAACCCATTGTGTGGGGTATCAAAATAAAGGGTTTTTAGAGGCGATTTCAAAAATATATAACACTTGTATATTTAAATGTACCTAATTCGAAAAAAAAGTTAACTAAAAAGTTATAAATAAAAAAGTTAATTAAAAAAATCAAAATACCCGACTGCTTAAAAAGCGAACTAAAAAGACGTAAACAAGAAGAAAATCATGCTGTGCAGTCGGAGGATACATCTGGTTTTGGTCAGCCAGCTCGCGGATATGTATCCTCCGACTGCACAGCATGATTTTCTTCTTGTTTACGTCTTTTTAGTTCGCTTTTTAAGCAGTCGGGTATTTTGATTTTTTTAATTAACTTTTTTTAAACTGAATTCTGTGATTAAATATGTGGTTATTTAAGAAGTAGAAAACATTCAAATCTGTTTATTGTAAGACGAATTATAAAGCAGGTTCTAAAATGATAAGTTTCATTTTAATCTTTAGTAAAATTACCACTAAATATATGACGTTATCACGGGTGAATAACTTCCTTACAATGCCACTAAGACCAGCAGCTAAAAATATAAATTCGTTTTACGGTCACGCCTTCAGGGGAATGTTATAACCGAATATAATACTACCTTTTTCTAAAGAAATGGGTCTCCAAAAAAGGTATTTGTGGATTGAGAAAGGATTCACTTGTGGATTACATAACAGGACCAATTTGGATTATAAGAATGCTTTGATTCTACTGAAACCTCTTTTTAGTTAATATCTTTACGAAGTTTTGTTTATATCAAGGCTTTGTTAAAGGAGATCAATAGGTTCGGAGTTCATAGGTGTTTTGTTTAGGCAGATATATATGCAATATTCAATATGCGGCGTCGGGGAGTCGTAAGCCGATTCCCGGCCACCGTAGGCGCGGGCTTGGGGACGACAAGTAATGGGTAGCTCGCCGGCTAATAAGCGCTTTACAGAGATGTCAGCAGGAACAGACGAGATGCGCTAGGACCGATGCCTGTCTGGGTCGCGGATAAATTTGAAAGTTAGTTACCGCGGCCCTGGCACAAAAAATAAATATTCAAGACTAATTGAATGCGGAATACTTATGAGCGGCAGAATTGAAGTAATATAACGGTGTAAATCTAATTGTTATAACACCGACAAAGCTGGCAGCTTAAGTAGGTAATAAAGTTGAATATTATTTTCATCAGGCTAACGCTAAAAACTTTAATCACTTTTAATGTAATGCCAACACAAGAGTTGTGGAGACCGCGGACATAAATAAGCTAATTTATATAAACCCTTACCTAAAGCTAAAAGATTAGCCAACTTAAGAAACATTTAACAAAAATAATCCTATTAACTATTAAAGCTTCACATGATCCGTTCCAACGGCGAACTTACTTAAGAATAACAAAAGTTTACTACGGATTTACGCGAGGAGCTCGTGGCTAGATAAATCGACACGAGTCGGGAATCATCTTACGTACGTGTATCACACAACAATTTTTTTTGCGTGGAAATAAAAAAATATGTCTGAACCAAGCAAGAAATTAATAAAATGGCGGGCTTATTCAAGCGTGCTCAGCACATCCACATATCAACTAATAGTTCTTCGGGCTACTGCTTATGTGCAAATAGCTCGTCGTAACGCAAAAAAGCACGAGCAAAATGTACGTTCTGCCAAACATATTTAATGAATATTTAAAATCAATTTACTGATCAATATCCAAATCTAGAGTAATTAAAAACACCTTTAATGAAGTATTAGTTTTATTTTACCTTTTATATGAATGATAATCTGTACTTAACTAATTTGTAAAACTTTTCTCAAATAATAAAAGCTCTATGCGTCGGGCTGACGTTGGCGTTAAAAATTAAAAATATACAGAAAAGTAAAACGAACTAGTGAAAAAAGTGACACTTTCCGCACAGTTTGGCTGCTTGGAAAACGCTCTTTTTGAGGATATGAATTGTTAAAAAATAAGTTTCTGAACGCAACATATTCAGTCAGTAAGGTCCCGAAAAGCTAGTTAGGTTAACAACGATTCACCTTGGAAGGGGTTTTAGCATGATTTTACGTTACAATAGTTCTTAGTTTGAATGTAATGCAGGTATGTACGTAAAAGTGATCGACATTTTGAGAACGAAACTCCAGTGAGTTACAGTCGGTATAATATATTATCTACATGAAACGTTTTTCATGCGCTTCTGCGCTAAGTTTTAGTGCTAAGCTATGTATAGATAACGTTGAGAGGAATTTCAGTCTTAGTATATCGAGTATCTTGTCAAGTATCTTATCTAATTTTAATTGAAAATACGTTATCGAATGTGGTTTCTGTTTTTGTGATCTATATACAAAACTGTGAGTGGATAACATTGCAAGAATAACATCAATTCAGTCGTACAAATGAGCGATAGCCAGTCAATAGTACTATTATTTGTACAATTAATTTTATGAAAACACGATACTTCTACTCGACAAATGTAAACAGACATTTTTACTAAGAGTTTACTTCCAAAGGAAATAAAATATGGATTCCTTTTCTGTGCAATTTTGTACAGAAACCTTTTGTTCACCGTTTGTGAAGTACAATTATTACTTTATTCTGATTGATTGTAAAACCTTTATAGTTAACTTCATATGTACGACATTTAGCCCATTTTACTGAAGGAAAAAAGATATAACATAACTTATATTAACAGGCTTTTCCGCCCCGTTTCAGAGATTGAATTCATCTATACTAATATTATAAAGAGGAAAGATTTTTTGTTTGTTTGTTTGTACCGAATAGGCTCCGAAACTACTGGACCGATTTAAAAAAATCTTTCACCAATAGAAAGCTACATTATTCCCGAGTGACATAGACTATTTTAATCTCGAAAACGGGTCCGGTAGGGTGGTCTACGTGAGCGAAGCCGCGGGGAATACCTAGTCAAATATATGTTCGATAATTGTAGGTTTTCTTTGCGTTCATACCACAAAATGGGTACCCGAAAATGTTTTCATACATAAGCTTTCAACAAAATTTAAAGCAAAGAACTATAATAGAGATTCATACAAAATACATAATAAGAGTTCGAATATCCTCGTATAATGTACTTCGCGTCGACATCACAATTAATCAAATGATTTAATAAGAACGTGGAATAAAGTTACCAAATATCCTCTCGTTCCGGTGCCGTGTGTAGGTAGCAGGTTTGCATAATTGTGTAACTTCTTCATCTTATTAGATGGGGGCCACCGCTGAGGCCGGAGTTAGGAATTACAAGTGGGTATTTATATTGGTTAAGTTTTGTTTATTTAGGTAGCAGTTTCAAGTTCTATGTGGGTACTTGGGTTATCTTGTTTTTCTTCAACCAATGTTGTCCCACTGTTGGGCCAAAGGTATCCCCCATAGCTTACCACTGTTCCCGATGTCACGTATTGGGTTGATTTAACCCATTTAATTATATTCACAGTAAATTTATTCACCAGGTCATCCTCAGCTATGTTGGTGTTTGCTTACTGTCTAACCATGTGCAGCTCAATATAAGTTGTATTCATTTATTACTTATAATAATTTTCTATTTCTATTTTTTGTTGGTCGTCATGTAAGATAATATAAATATGATGAAATAAACTCGAGGACAATTCCCGAACCTTTCCCTTCATTATACCTTGCATGATGTAATTTTTCCTTTTCAAATACGGAGAATTGCTACCTATATCAACAACATGCATGCATGAACGTTTAATTTAAAGAGGTCTCCATCTTATTATTACAGAGTACCTGAAATTGCGAAACATTATATAACAAGTATGTTAATTTAGACACGCGTTTGTGTATTTAACATTTACAAAAGCGAGGTTAAAAAGTGTGGTCATTGACCGCTTTGACCAGTACGAATCAGTGACAAATAGAATAATGTAATATAATTAGATTGTGATAATTGCTGAAGTCATGGCCCAATGGTAACCTACGCGACTTACAAGTTGTAGGTCGTGGGTTCGAACCCAGGCATGCGCTTTACTTTGTGTAAATTATTTCATCACCACTGCTCTCAAACAGGTGAATTAAAACATCGTGAGGAAATCGGCATGTCTTAAAACAAGAAATTCTTTAATAGATCAATATGTTCTAGTTACCCAAAAAAACAAAAATTTACGTTGGGTAATAAATACCTAAACATTGCTTAGACTCAAAAAAAGAAAGAGATACGAAAAAAGCATCATCATCTTGGGAGTCGGGACAAAATTCATCAATATCTAGCTGTTGCTTGCGACTACGTCCTTGGTTTTAATTTTTTTTTACACGAAACTGTAACTATTTCCTAGGATCTTTAGTTTATAACAAAGTTAAAAATATAATTTCCATTTACGGTCTACGGTCTACAAATCATTGCAAATAGGAGCTTTAGCTTAGCTAGCAACCCTAACTAGGATATATGATGAAACCGAAAAACTTCTTGTCGTCTCATCTTAGTTTTATTTCCACATCCACACCACATTATAATGACCTTCACACCACACCATTAATTTACATTTCATAAAAATTTAATTTAATTATTGTATGAATTTAAAAATGTTGTAATAATTTAATAATAATTTATTTTAATTATATTTTAAGAATAATTTAAATATATTATTATGTATTCCATTCTTTGCCGTGTCCTTTACCAAAGGTATCAATAATTGTAATTAAATCGACTAATAATCACAGTTTTGTTAGGGGGCCTGGTAATCTATGTGACAGGATTTCCTCGTGCAGCTATCAGTCTCCCATAAAGAATTTACCAAATAATATTGCACCATTAGGTTAAATTTATACATATGAAACCTTTGTGGAAGAGAAATAAATTAATAATTAATTTTGTCATAGTTGATATATTTTTGATATGTTCTTAGGACACTGCCAATTTTTAAAATAAAAATCAGATTGGTTCAATCAACTTCAAAATACTGAACTGAAATGAATATACAAGCAGATATACTAGCTAGCGCATACAACGTAGCTGAAGCGTATCGGTGAACGTGCCTCACGTATCATTGGGTATTCAATTGTCAGTTCCAGCGACCGACAGCAGAATTAATTTTTTTCAGTACCTACCTGTTGAAGGCTTTATTTTTTGGAAGGAATAAATTAACTATTCACATCCTGGTTTGATAGTCAGGTGGTAATATGTATGAAAGACGTGTTATGATACCCATTCGTGGATATACTCAACTGTCAGTCAAATGGATTGCCAGGTTAGGTTACTCTGACCACTTATTACAACGTATTAATGTAAATTTTTTAACAATGTTTAAGATTCGTGAATAGTACTTACGGTTTTAGCCGATTAAAATAAAATTTTGTCGTTTCTTAGTTTTATGACACCGATTGCCAAAATTCGGTTCGGTTGTATTTTTTTGTTAAAGAGTTTTTTTTATTTCTGTAAGTTGGTTTGTTCAAACACTTTTACATGTCGATCATATTTTTTAAAACAAGATGAGGTCGGCGTTTCCTGTCTGACTACTCTGAGAAGAAAGGCCGAAACAAACTCAGAAGTCACAGTCTCTTTTAAAGTCCAGACAAAATCTTGGTTAGATCATATCAAAGTATCATCCGCAAATAACACTATATCATGGTTATCCTTTATGAGGTAAGGCAAGTCATTAATATAAATAAGAAACAAGAAAGGGCCAAGAATTGAGCCTTGCGGGACTCCCATTGTTACTATAGATCCGGGAGATCTTTAATGTACACAATGGGCAACTTCTATAGTAATGTACCTATAATGCCCAAAGTGATGCCAGAATATTACCCGAATAACATGTAACTTGAACATACTACCAGCACCAACATAACCAGTGTAATGAGCGTGTACCAGGGTGAACTGCATACATCTATTTACCCCTTTAGAGCGTACCGGCGTGATGTTATGTTATGAAATGGTACAATCAATAAACAGACATGTGATTGCATACAGACAGCAATCCCGAAAGATTTGCCGTCATTTATTGAAGAGTTCTGTTTTGTATCTCCGAAGGTCTTTATAAATTTTTCACCAAATTTAAATAGGAACAATTCGGGAACATGGTGTTCGACACAAATAAAAAACAAAATTGGTTCACAATTGAAAGAGAAATCAGTGAACATACAGAAAAAAAACAAATATACAATCGAACATAGAAACTCCTTTTTTTTGAAAAGTCTGTTAAAAAGAGCGGTGATCGGTAATAAATCACTCTCGGATTAACCGAGTAATCTTATGCCAGAAACTTAAATCGAAAAGGGGGTCGCAAAATGTGTAACATAACATCATTAATTAACTATTTTTCCAGTTTGTCAACGCTAGTAACGTAAGTGGGCGGGGTTGTGTTAGATAAAGTTATATAGAACTGCGTGCTTTCCTACGACAGGTGTACATATTCTGCGAGACAGGATACCTAGTCACTTACATTATCAGATTTTTTTCAGATTCTCATTTTTGACCTGAATATTGCAAAAACATAAAATTCAAATCACATTTCGATGTATTATGCATTACATTCACTGGACACCTTGCGCATTATTTGTTTAAATAACTCGCAAATCCATAGATCGATTCGCTTTTAAGCCTTTCGCAATATCTAGGATAAGAATTAAATTATCTACTGATTTGAAGTGAATCTTGATTTATCAAATCCTAAATTTCTATACAATTCTATCAGCTTTATGAACTGAAACAGACATAATTCATTTTACAAAATGTCCTTATCTCTACAGATTGAAACTTAGAAACTACAATCATTTTAAGTTTGACCTCACTTTTATCCGCCAGCTGCTCCCCTCACGGTCGGCTCCTTGCTCGGTCAACTGACGAAGGTCTCCTCCGCTCGTCCCCTGTCACACGAAACAATAGAAAAACTGAAACAGATAGCTAAGTACAATATTATATCATTTGGAAACATTTGGAGAAAAATCATTTCTTTATCAGGGGCAATTTAATTTGTAAGAAATTGTAGCAGTCTTTTCTAAAAGGGTTTTCGTTTGATACAATATATATGATACTTCAAACCTCATAATATTAATCGCTTCAGGGCAAATGAAATTGGGTTTCAGGAATTTGGTTGTTTTTACGGTTCCGTACCCCAAGGGCCCAAACGTGTCCGTCGTCAGTCACACAGGTTTTACAGCCAAACGATTGGAGCTACAGTCTTCAAATTTTCACAATGCCATACAAATTGTCATTTTATTTTAAATATATTTTTAAGGGCATACAACAAAGCAAAGGCCTATTATAAAATAAACGGGGGTGCGAAAAAAAAGAACCTTACCCATCGAGAACATATTGTATTTTTTCATTGAGTGTGTATTGTATTGTGGTTTCCGTTATATGTTGTATATTTTATAATTAAACCATAACATTACCGACCTCGAAATACAGAAGGTGATATTCAAAGACGTGAGTTAACAGAATAAAAAGCAGCTAAACCTGGACAATTGTGTTCCAAGTCCGTTGTACTTTACTCTATTGTGCCAGGACCTGTGCCTGTTGTACAATACTGTTTGCTAATACCCTTCGGTCTCGGTAAAGCAAAGAGGCTTTATAAATCGTGTCTGTCTGTTTTCAGGGTTTTGATTCCAGCCGGTGGATTTAGGATCAAAATCTGCGAAAATAGGATCATCCAGCGATAAACATACAACTCAAGCCATTGAATGGATATTTATAAATATAATATATTAGTTAGTAAAATTGGTTTAGTTCGCCACAAATACAGCTAATAACGTAAATTAAAACTTTTCCATGTTTTGTAGAATATTGGTATTTGTTAGTACAATATACGTAATAATAAACAATAACAGAAGTCGGATTCGGATCGCTACATGTCTGCGTTTAGGGGCTCCCAGCGGAGCTCCACATCGTTGTCAATGTGGTGAAGCAGTCGACCGCCTCGGACACCATGGTCTATCCTGCAGTAGGAGCGCTGGTCGGTTAGCACGGCACGCCAGCATTAATGATATTGTACGGTTCGTACACTTGCAGAGTTGTTGTTGTTGAGGTTGAAGCACGAAGAGAAAAGATCACTCAGTTTTTGTTAGATTTATTACGTATTTTTGTGTTTACAAGTAATACTGTTGACGATTCCTTTCTCTAATGTTAGTCACCGCGTAGCAGTTATCGTACTCATTGATTTAAAGTGTTTCATGTGTATTTATAATATTATTGGAATGACGCACGTATGGTGCACGGCACCGCGTCAGCAAAATATGTACAGTTTTAGACTGTACATCTTGGCAACCCAAAAAGAAGAAACCAACGAGAAGAGAAAGGAAAAGTCATCACAAAGTTAGTTAAGTAATTAATCAATCAAATAGAAAGGCGATGTTCCTGTTCCCAGGTTGAGGCTCCCGCCGCAAGTCCTTTGTTGTTTGTGCTGCGACGGTTTCATGCTGCTGGCACTCTGTTTTGCGGAAAACTTGAAGTTCAATATCTTCAGGTTGACTCGAAGTTTTGTTCTTAGCGTTGTGTGTGCAATAGTGTGGACAACGATTTCTCCCAACCACGACAAGTACGACTATGATGGCGATCGCCAGCAAAGAGTAACTTATGGCATATTGATGAATGTCGTGACTTGTTAGTGTTGGTAGTGAAGCTTCATTTTGCCGTTGAGTTGCAATTTTCTGATCAATTGTTACAATTTCCTGATCCGTAGCCTTTGACTGAAGGATATTTGGAGCATAACGATATGTTAAGTTCACTATCTTGTTAATAGATGTATCAAATGTTGGAGCTGTAAACTCATAATCCATCTTCATATGACTGCTGTATCGGCGTTGAGCGTAGATGGTTAAGTCGTTGGATTGCAGTACGCATCCCTGAGATAATGTCACTATGCTCGATAATGCAATGGTTTGTGATGTGACGTCGTTGCTACATATGATTCGTAATGCACACGTTTCGCAGCAAATCGCCAGCCAGCTGTTTTGAGTTTGTAACTCTATCCAAGTGTCTTTGCATGACGCGCGTTCGACGTCACAAGGTTCATTGTTTTGATGCGATAGCAGTTTTGCCTCACAAGGAGCGTTTTTGCTGTGTAGGTCAAATGATGGCAGGTTTTTCTTGCATAAGAAATTCTGCGATTTTTGTTGCATGCAGTGTTTCAAGTCATCTTTGGACATAGACACGTAAATGTTCTTCTTGAAGTTGACAGCGATGTACTCGTTTGATAACTGCACATATGTAGTTTCCTTAGCATTGTTAACCGGTAAAGGTATCGCTTGGTATATTACGAAATCTTCGTTAGCTACAAGTGGAATATGTGCTTCGAAAAGAAAGTAATTTTCAGTAACTCGTGCTTTCACATTGATCAGCTTGTAGATATCTTTAATGTTTTCTTTGTAGTTCTCAACTGGTAGCGATAAAGATTTCGGAAGGCTTCCGGATATTTCCGTTAATTTTTGAATCAGACGCACCGGACTTATCAGATGGACATCTACATGACCTTGGTAGACGTTAGTTAGAGTATTAAACAGCATCTCCTGGAACGTCCTCAAGCTGTTGATCAATAGGTACGTCGTTAACGAAGCAGAGTTGAGGTAGGTAGTAGCCGAAAGTATTTCCATTTCCGTTTCGATGGATGCTATATTTTTATTGGTTTGATTGATAAAGTTATCAATGGAGTTGAATTGACGCTGAATATTGTCTTCAGTTTGTTTCAATACTTGATTCTCAAGCTCCACAATCGTTGTTTGATTTTTTAATAACTCAAGTAAGTAGTTCTCATTGGTTTGCAGAGATTGAATATCGTTTTGATATTTCTTAGCGAATTGTTGGTCCAATATCCCAAACAGACTGTTAGCTATGTAGCCGACTCCGTCGACTAGACCCCGTTTCTTCCTGTTGCTCAGGTGTTTGTGGGGATTTATAAGTATAGAGTTGTAGTAGTTTAGAAGTTCTAGTTCATGATTTAATTGTTCCATGGTTGATCTGCAGTGTTGTAGATTCGTTTTTTGGCATAAGTTGTGAATATTCTCGAAGTAAGTTTGAGTACGACGAGTCCCATCCCAATAGTTTGTTAGGTTGTAGTACATCATTAGTATCCATTCATCGTGCACTACTTGCATTTTGCCGACGGTGTCATAGTATATGGGCCGCTCGCGTTCCAGACTTGTAATCTGAGCGGTCGCCGCCGGCGCTCCGCGCGTGCCATCGGTGGCGGTATAAGATCCCGTTACAAATGTAAACAATGATAACATTGTTATTAGTAACGTTGAGATAAGATTCTTTGACTTCTTCCGCCGTTCGTTTTTCGATTTCTGTGGAGGCTTATTTTTCATTTCGTTTTCTTTGGTTTCCTCAGTTTCAGAGTTCAATGGTAATGGCGACAGTTTTGTTATTGGGCGCTTTATGATTCCTGCTTGAGTTTTAACAGTAGTTACTCGAACATATCCATCAGATCCTGGATGTGTTTCCAGAATCCGACCTAGGGCCCATTTTCCCGGCGGTAGATTGTTTTCTTTCACCAGTACTACATCGCCTTCTTTAACGTTTCTAGAAGGCTTGTTCCACTTACTACGTGTTTGTAGAGTGGTAAGGTAATCGTTTGACCAGCTTTTCCAATATTGTTGAAACATATGCTCGGTAAGCTGCCATCTACGGCGTAAATCAATGTTTTTTACGTCACTGTAATCCGAGAGTGGCATGGACAATATTGGGCTTCCTGTAAGGAAATGTCCAGGCGTTAGGCAGTTGTAGAACTCTTCTGGATCTTCAGTTAGCGGGCACAGAGGTCTTGAATTCATGCAGGCTTCTATTTTTGCTAAAATCGTTATGAACTCCTCGTACGTTAGTTTTTGGTCCCCCAGTACTCGTCGCAGATGGTGCTTCATAGACTTGACGGCAGCTTCCCACAGACCGCCAGCAGTTGGCCAGGCGGGGGCGTTGAAATGCCACTCCACCTCCAATTTGGCCAGTTCGTTGAAAACATCTGGTTTCAGTAGTTGTTTGAACTCTTCGAATTCCTGACGAAGCACCTTTGCAGCGCCGATAAAGTTTGTACCACAGTCAGAGTACATGTGTTTCGGGGTGCCGCGTCTCGCACATAGTCTTTGGAAGGCCGCCATAAACGTTTCTGTGCTAAGGTCTGATACGAGTTCAATATGAACAGCTTTCGTCGCCATACATATAAATATGGCTATGTATCCCTTTGAAGTTTTTACGCCTCTACCCTTGTTGTGTTTAACATCCACATGACCGGTAAAGTCTACTCCTGTGTGCGTGAAAGGGCGGCACGGAGTGATCCTTTGCGGTGGTAGGTCACCCATCAGTTGATAGCTATCTGTCTTGTTGAAGCGATGGCAGCGTACACATCTTCGAAGTTGGTTCTTGACAGCCCGGTTGCCGCCAACGATCCAGTAACGCTGTCTAATATAAGTCAGCGTTAGCCGAGCTCCTCCATGTAATGTGGCTGAATGTGCTTGTTCTATAAGAAGTTGTGTAAATCTACCTTTATGTGGTACGATTATTGGATTCTTCATATCCCCAGTTAATCTTGAGTGTTTAAGACGACCTCCGACACAGATGATGCCCGCTTTGTTTACATAAGGATTCAATTTGCTAATTGCGCTTTTCTTTGATACTGTTTCGTTGTTAACGATTTGTTTGTATTCAGAATTGAACTGCAATCGCTGCGCTTGAATAATGATACTAATGCGCGCTGCGCTTAGTTCACTTGTTGTTAGGTACGTAGTTTCCGATTTCGTCCTATTGCGCACATTTGTAATGAAGCGTAATATCCATGCGATGACCCTGTTTGCTTGTGTCAATGAGCTGCATTTGCTCAATAAATTGATAATTATATTATGATCGATATTTTCTTGCGTGATTTTAGCGTGGTTTAAGCCGCCAAAATTCGTTTGGAAAGTGCAAGGCATATCTGCCGGCGGATCTTGTTTTGTTAAGAACTCTGGGCCTTGCCACCACAGGTTGAAGTTTACTAGTTTGCTTGGCAAAAGACCTCTTGAGGCGCAGTCTGCTGGATTTTGCTCTGATTTGACATAATGCCACTGAGCTGCAGGAATGACGTTTTTGATCTTTGTAACTCTGTTGGCTACGTAAGTTTCCCATCTTGATGTTTCGCCTTGAATCCACGCGAGGACCACTTGAGAATCCGACCAAGCCCGTGTTGATATGTTATATCCACAGAATGTTTCCTTGGTTTTCTCCATCAAGTCAGCTAGTAGCTGAGCACCACACAGTTCCAGTCTTGGTAGTGTTGTTTTCTGAGTCAGTGGAGCCACCCTTGTTCGAGCAGCAAGTAGAGTTACGATGGGTTGGCCATGTTCGTTGAACGCCTTGCTGTAAATAACGCAAGCGTACGCCTTTACACTTGCGTCGCAGAAGCCTAGCAATTCGACACATTGTTGTGTGTCGCCAATCCATCTATTTATCGTTATTTTATTAATGAACGGCAGTTCTGTTTTTAGGTTCAGCCACTCAGATTCAATGTTGCTGGGCACTATGTCATCCCAGCTAAGTTTACTCATCCAGACTTTCTGGAATAGTAGTTTGGCCTTGACCGTTACTGGGGAGAGCCAACCCAATGGGTCGTAAAATCTTGATATGGCTGAGAGTAAAGATCTCTTTGTTAGTTGTTTGGAGTTTTCCACAGGCCAGTTAAAGTGGAAGTTGTCGCTGTTTGGATTCCAACCGAGGCCTAACGTTTTGCTTGATTCTTCCCCTTTAAAATCAAACATGGTTTGAGTTGAAATTTGATCCTTGCGTAAGTCTTCCAGTATAGCGCGGTCATTGGCTGTCCACTTCCGTAAATTCATGCCTCCTCCTTTTAACAGTTGGATCAAGGAGTTTTGCAGTTTTTTCGCTTCTGTGAGGTTGTTATGGCCGCTAATGACGTCATCTACGTAGCATTCTTCTATGAGTGTCTTGGCAGCTGCCGGATGTTTGTGACCGTCGTCAATGGCTAGTTGCTTCAATGTTCGCATAGCTAGCCATGGTGCGCATTTGGTCCCGTAGGTTACTGTGCAGAGCTGGTAATCGCGAAGATGTTGATCTCGTGAGTCCCGCCATACAATTCTCTGTAGATGTTGTTGTTCTTTTGAAATCCAAATGCAGCGGTACATCTTTTCAATGTCAGCCGTAAATGCGTATTTATACGTTCGCCATTTCAGTATAAGGGCCTGAATGTCCTTTTGTAAGTTGGCGCCTTTTTCCATGACGTTGTTCAGGCTGACGCCAGTCGTAGTTTTTTGAGAGGCGTTAAATACGACCCTCAACTTTGTTGTTGTCGAGTTTTCTCTCAAGACCCCGTGGTGCGGTAAGAAGTAGACGTCAGTAGGTATCTGAGGTGCTAATTTCATGTGACCCAGATCCGCGTACTCTTCCATGAATTTTTTGTACATGGAGGAAAGCTTTTCGTTCTTCTCTAGCCGTTTTTCCAACTGTAGAAACTGCGAAACCGCAATTGTTCTAGACTTGCCTAGTTTCTCTTTGTAGTCTGGAACTAGAGGCATTTTGACGATGTACTTTCCGTCAAATGATCTTCTTACAGTTTCGTTATAAAATTGTTCACACTGGTCATCTTTGGGGATATCTTTAGTTTTTTGAATTTCTTCATTCTCCCAAAATTTTGTTAAATCCTCTAAGTTGACTACAGTAACGTGGCAGTTAAACGTTTGTTTCATCTTTCCGCATAAAATCCACCCAATTTGCGTTTGTTGTGCAACTGGGGAGCTGTTATTGCCTTTCAATACACCTCCTAGGATAATTTCGGAGTATACGTCGGCTCCTAGTAATAGGTCGATTTGCCGAGATACGTTGAAGTCAGGATCTGCAAGTTTCAAGTTTTTCAAGTGACTCCATGCACCTTTCTCGAACGTTTTCATAGGCAGGTTGTTTGTTAGCTTCGTCATAATAAGTGCTTGAGTTTCAAAGTTATAATCGGAGTGAATCGATTGACAGGTAAGTTTCAGTTTTCCCCTGCATTCTCTGGAAACAGAGCCGATTCCCGATACTGATGCGTTGATCCCGCGCCGAGGAAGACGTAATATTTGTGCAGCGTTTTCTGTTATCAAGTTCACCTGTGAGCCTTGATCGAGCAACGCACGTAGTGTTACATAAATCCCATCTGCAGATTTTATTCTCAGCTGGACCGTAGTCAGTAGAACCTCCATGTTGTCTTTAGACAAATGGTTAGATGTTGGTTGTTGAGATGAAGGGCGTTGTTCAACATTGTTTTTTCTAGTCGCTGACGTTATGGTTTGGTTGTCCGGATTGTGCAATAGTGTGTTGTGTTTCAAGTTACATTCTTTGCACATTTTCGTGGATTTGCACTCGTCATTTCCGTGGCTGAATAAACAGTTTTTGCACAGCTGCAGTTTCGACACGGTGTCATTTCGCTTGCCAAAGTCCATTTGTAGGAATTTGTCACATTGGCGCAGAACGTGACTTCCGTTGCAGAATGGGCATTTACCGTAAATAGCATGATAGTTGTTTGTTTTATTTTGATTGAAGTTATAGTTATGTTTCTTCATCTGGGTTTGCTTGTTGAATGTTTTCCAGTTGGATGATTTTTCTGTGGCTGTAGGGTTCGCCCTTTTAGCTGATTTCATCGTTTCGTATGCCATGAACTGTGTTTCGAGGAAATACAGGAAGTCGTGGAGGTTCTGTAGTTCTCTGTGATCTTGAAGTTCTTTCATGTAGTCACTCAAAGTACTGGAGTCCAGTTTTTGTGACATGATGTGCACAATGATCGGGTCCCAAGTTGAAGTATCAATACCGATGTTAGAGATGCCGTTCAGGCATTCGGTAATGACGTCATGCATCTTCTTCAAATTGTATGAGTCTGCATGTTGTATGATCGGCAGATTTAGCATGTTGTTCATAAATGAAGTAAACTGGAGGCGACGATTGTCGTAGCGCTGAATTAATATATCCCAGCATGAGTTATAGTTTTCAGTGCTAATGGTCAGATGCTGCACTAAGCGTTCAGCTTCTCCTCGCAGCTTGGTCTTTAAGTGTTGCATTTTCTGCGCGTTGTTGATCATAGGGTTTTTGTGAATAGCTTCCAGAAATAGGTCTTTGAAGGAGATCCACTGACTGTAGTTGCCGGAGAACTCAGGGATTTCGATCTTAGGTGTCGATTTCTGGTAGTGGACGGTGGACCAGATTTTGGCATGGATTTTCCTCTTTAGCTCATCATATTGTTGTTCAATATCCGTGAACATTTTGTAGTAATGTTCGTTGGATCCTTTCAGTTGAAAGTCTATTTCCCAATGAAGTTTATCGATGGGTTCCCATTTCGATTTCAAGGTTGCGAAGTGGTCTTCCAGTTCCCATCTTTCCGATATAGTGATTAAGTCAATCTTGGAGATGACACGGTGAATCGCGTTGAAATTGCATTCTTGCTTGTTAAGCAAGAGTTGTATGTTGCTGTCGTCATCTTCTGAAGTCCCACCTAGGTCGAACTTCACGTTTTGTTTGTTCAAAGTCGTCAGTTTGCTAGTTATGTCTGTTTTAGTTGATAAGAACATTTCTTTAGTTTTTTCGTAGATGTCGTCCTTGAAATATGCTATGTTCTTATCTTCTAGTTCGAGCAACAGTTGGGCATGCCTGCCTTCGAAGTCTTGCCATTGGTTTTCTAGCGACGACAAGCGTTTCTTCAGGTATTCCACAGATTTTCGTGATGATGAATCCTTGCGATAGTTGACACATAATGCCTTGATGTTATCGAAGCACGTTGACTGCAATTCTAGCATATCCATGTTGATGCTTGCTGACACGTCGTTGACTGTGGCAGGAGAGCGTTGCGTTGTATTGCGAAGGCTACTGCGTTGCTTGTAGTCTTCTCCGTTTCAAATCTTGAAATCGTTGACTTACTTGATTTGAAATGGTCAGTGGAACTCAGCACCCTTGCACCTCTGTCACGATATTATGCGACTTCTCAATCTAGCTGGGGCGACCCGCTTCTGGGAGACCAGCTAAACCGATTCGCTACCGTAAAGAGGCACAGTGGCACCAAACATCCGGCTCGAAGGACCAAAAAATGTACGGTTCGTACACTTGCAGAGTTGTTGTTGTTGAGGTTGAAGCACGAAGAGAAAAGATCACTCAGTTTTTGTTAGATTTATTACGTATTTTTGTGTTTACAAGTAATACTGTTGACGATTCCTTTCTCTAATGTTAGTCACCGCGTAGCAGTTATCGTACTCATTGATTTAAAGTGTTTCATGTGTATTTATAATATTATTGGAATGACGCACGTATGGTGCACGGCACCGCGTCAGCAAAATATGTACAGTTTTAGACTGTACAGATATCATACGTCGGGCTCTTGTCACCGCCGGGGTGCCAGCTGTTTTAGAACCCAATGGCTTGGCGCGCGACGATGGTAAGAGACCAGACGGGATGACCATAATGCCTTGGAAGGTGGGTAGGCCTTTGGTGTGGGATGCAACATGTGTCGACACCCTTGCGCCATCCCATCTTCTTAGCACGGCGGGCTGTGCTGGGGCAGCTGCTGCTGGTGCAGAAAACCAAACGGCGTAAATACAATAACCTTATTGGAAGTTATATATTTGAGCCGTTTGGGGTTGAAACATTAGGTCCATGGGGTCCGAGTGCTCTTCGAGTATTTCGAGATTTAAGCAAACGGCTAATCGACTCTTCACGTGACCAGAGGGCTGGGCTTTTCCTTGGCCAGAGAATCAGCATTGCCATCCAACGTGGCAATGCTGCCAGCGTTCTGGGCACTTTTCACGTTGACAGCGATGTGGACGAATTTTTTGACGCCCTATGACCCCTGCCCTTTTATACGCGTTCGTAGTTTTATTTTATTTTTATTTAACTGTATATATAGGTAGTTATTTTTATTTAAGTATTTAATAGCATGTAAATTTTATTTGAAATAAACTCACCCATAACAGAAGTTCATAGGTAAATGGGCACTTAAAAAATTCTTAGAAACAAAATTTTGTATACGAAGCTGACTTTGGAGGCGTCTCATTCCTTTGCTTCCAATGTCTTTGCAATAAAATAATACAGTATTTATATACTCAACGAGTTCTAAACAGTACATATGAATAAAAAAAATGTACATATGAATTTGACAAAGTGACATTGGTACTTGGCCGGATTTGAACCCGCGACCTTAAGCACGAGAGGCGAGGTCTTAGCCACTGGGCCACTACGACATATAAAGCGAAATGCTCGAAAACGGGTAGTAGACGGCAGAGCCTCTACTTCCAGATCACACAAGCTGCCTCTGTGCTACAAAGCCGATCAGATATACGGTGTTTTATAAAGCCGGCAAGTTGAATGTCCAGTGCCAATCCCGCCCTGCTTCCCATCGGTCGTCTAAGTCTCGTTGTGTAACAACATTGTGCAACCGGATCTGATAAGGATAGTCTATCTAAAGTAACCTATTATCAGTGCAAAGTATGATTGTTGTCATTTGCACCGTTTTTGAAATAACGGTTTCCTGAAAGGCTCTTCAAAATTTATTAAGTTCACATATTTTATTGTATGTTTTAATGTCCGAAAATTACATTATGTTTTTTTTTTGTATTTGATAGGCTCGCGCTTGACCACTATCTCACCTGTTAAATGTTCAATTCTATTATAGTAATTATCTTTTAATGTAGACATTATAACAGACTACTGTAAAATTATCGTTTATACACAACGCTTTTGCCTGTGCGCTGTTGAAATGACTTTTTTCTCAAACATGCTTGGAAATGTGTGCATTATTTTGACAACCTTCTTCGAGATAAATCGAAATTGCTGTACTGGCCAGATACATGCGCGCAGCGGCCGGCAAAAGTTGTATGAAAATCCATATCTGTCGTGTCTAGCGGCTACATAGTAAACTCATATCTGTCGTGTTATTTAAAAATGGAACGATCTTTTACTCCAAAACATGGCACCCAAGGAGGTAACTAATCAAAGGTTTTATTTAAATTTCGAACTGGCTTGCAAATAGAAAGCTGTTTAATGAAAAAAAAAACAAATGAACATTTTTCGCGGGCAAAAATCTTGTTACTCGCTGTTCGTCATTGATTTTGAAAAGTAAGAATAGTATTTGACAAAATGAGTTCTAAGTAAAACTTAAGTTTTAATTGCATTTGCAGTTTGCATTGATGGACTTACGTATGTGTACCTCGGCTTCGCCTCGGCCCACATTTACACGTTCGTCCATCAATGCCTCTTTTGCTGGCCGCTGCAGTAATGTACTATAACTACACTCACAACGTAATGTTCCAAATATTAATTAAAAAAATATTGTATAAACACGTACTTTATATTCATGGATAGGTAAAATTTAAAAAAAAGAACCATTACAGTGCAACATTTTCCTTCGATTTTTAAACAACTGCATCATAAAATAACTTTTAATTTTTACAGCACACTTTTACTTTTACTTTTTAATTTATTGGCGCTTATGGGCTCATTGAAGTTTTGTCATTGTCTAAGGAAGCGCGCGCTGCGCAGTCATGCGCTATGAGAATCTAAATTGCCCGCCATACCAAATATTTTTCCGTTTCTACTTTTGTTTTATTGCAACTGTATGAGTGAAGATAAAGTAGTGTATGCAACGGCATATAATGAAGATTAAAACACTCGCGTAATATTATTATCACATTCGGCTTCGTCTCATGTGATAAACCCACGGTCGTGTTTTAATAACCCCTTTTATATGACCATTGCATAAACTACTATTACGTTCCATTAGCTTAATGCTACACGTTCTGATTTTGTTGTAACTCATTTTTCAATATCCTAAGTCAGGTGTAATGTGTTCATTTTATACCAACAAGGGTCGGATTTTGTGAACATTTAATTTTCGATTCTTTTAGAAGAATTGTGTCTGCAAACAGTTACGTTGTAAGTAAATTTTTGAACTCATTTCCAGAGCCTCAATATCGAGAACAAATTAACAAGTTAGTTTATAAAGTTAAGAACTACTTCCATAATAAATTGTGATTCTCACACAGGCTCGCTTGTTACCAACAAAACAACATACAGAAGTTTCAAAACAGAAGAGTATGGAGGCAGTGTGGAGCGGTTTGACATTTACAGATATAATTATATTTCTTCAAAATGTGTAAGAAAATAGTTGTGACGCAAGTTTCTCAAAAGTATCACAACCGTTATGTCTTACAGGATAGACTTTACGGATAAAAGCGTATCAAGAATCTGCAAGTATTTAGGAAAAAATTAAGGAAGTTATGTTTTAAATGTGTTCGGCTATGAGATACATTTAAAACATAACTTATACAAAATACAACAGCTCACTTTTGTTGTATTTTGTATAAGTTATGTTTTAAATGTATCTCATGGCCGAACACTATCTCTTAAGATACAGGTTATCCTAGTTTAAGAGGCAGGGTTAATCTATTAAGCGCAGATTTTGCAACATACAATATTGTGTCATAATACTATCCTAACTATTAATTGTAACATATCCTCATGTTTTTCTTGTACCTAACTGTAATATTCCGTGAATAAATGTTTATTATTTTTATTTATTATTTTAATCATACATGAATAACACCGCTTTTGTTACGCGGGATCTTTTTTCATTTAAGAAAATCCGGTTTGAGTAGCTTTATATAAGGCTTATAGACGGAAACGATTCGTAACACTATTATTGTTCGTATCACGTTGTAACAGTAAATATTACTGAGGAACTTTTACGTCGTAGTTTGGTCCCAAATTTTTTTTACGGTTTTCCCTGTAGAACTGTATTCTTTTTCTCTATTTTATTTCTGTATAAGCAAGGCAATCTAACTAGGACAGGGCTTGGTCAGACACAATCTAGGTCTTTAAATGTTCCAATATAAAAGCTTTAAAAATATACCTACCTTGATACAACAATCTCTGCGCATATTGTTTCAAAAACTAAGCCACTATATGTGTAAATAAACACAACACAAAGCTATTTTCATATCAATGAGTGATGCGACTCTGTGAGACGGTGATTACTATTCCCGTCACGTCTCTTAGACTTGAGCTCGGGAAGCTGAACACGCTATAACAGACTGCATTAATCCTACTATAGAGTGGAAAATTCTATGTAATTTAATTTTTTTCATCTTACTATATATATCATATTTGATTGTATTGAAAATAATACTGCTTAGATTCTATGAGGATCATCAATGGTAGTTCAACAAATGGTAGTCTATCAATAGGGCATGAATATCGGAATCTCGGAATCTCGGAACGAAATTACTGATATTTCAATTCTGATACTGAGTGATCCAATATTGTATTCTCGGAATCAGAAAAAAGCCTTATTTTAGCTCCTTGTGAAGCGACGAGTGAGAAAGCGCGGTTAAGCCCTTTGACTACGGTGATTAGCAGTGGTCAGATAGTCTGTTTACTAATCGGGCGCTTATTTACTTAAACTTCGCTTCATGAAAAAATAATATGTATTCCAGATTTACAGTTCCGGACTATCACACTAATATAACAACGGCGAAAGTTTGTGAGTGTGTGTTCGTTTGTTTTTATGTTTGATACTTCTTCACGCTCAAACGGCTGGATGGATCTGGATGAAATTTGGCACAGAGATAGATTATAGTCAGGAATTGCTATTCATAAGATACTTTTTATCCTGCAAATATTATATGTTCCCTCGGGATAATTTTCAACTATCACGCGGGCGAAGCAGCTGGCAGAAGCTAGTCAATAATAAAATGAGCATCGGGCTTTGAACATTGTGATAGTGCACTATCAATTACACACATTCAATCGATGCAATCAATATATTTTGTTTCATGAGTGGTACCTATTCAAAATCCATTCAATAAAATCAAATGTCGGTAAACTAAAAGTCTCTATATCACGTTTGATGTCCAGCTTGCATGCTATACACCGGGACATTCCCACGGTCAATATTTGATTTGACTAAACCCTCACGCGTCACGTGGCTATGTTCCGGTTCGGTGAGCACCCAGCTAGTTTCAACTGCACCTGATTTGGAGGATTTTTAAATGTGGAAAAGCCGAGAAAAATGTAGAAAAGAATAAAATTATATTTGTTGAAATGCAATTAAATTTGCAAAGTGAAGTTCAAATGAGATTAGTAATTAAAGTATTTCTCATTAACTTCTAATACACGACAATCTGTGAATATTATTAAACTATTAAGGTGTTTATTTTGACACGAAAATAAGAGCAATCGTTAAACAGCGAAATGTTGAATACAGGCTTGCGGATTACAAGCCAAGAGGCAACACTGGGGCCCATGAGCAATGCTGCGACTCTTGGATCCTACAAGGTCTATACCCGCGAAACCGCGATACGCGGCAGCTCCTCCGGCTCCTATTTCTGTCTGCAGGGTCTAGAGTAACCTAACATGAAAGAGATGACCTATCCGTATCGGGGTGCCCTAAGCTCCCGAGCTCGCTTCGCTCGCTCTTTGACTAATTTATTGACCATAATTGTCAATTTGCCCAACCGTTACGTAGCAATATTCATAATGACCAGACAATGTGATAAATATAGAAGTTTAAATCAGTATTCATTACATTGCCGGATTACTAAAGCTCGGAGTGCCAACTAGTTTTATCTGATAATCAAATATATCAGTGTTAAATTCTAGTTTTGACTAGATATTTCTAGTTTTAACAAAGGCACTTAGTAAAAACTGGTTTTAACTAGGGAAAACGAGTTCTAACTAAAAACGGGTTTTAACTGTAACATCTACACTTTGACGCGTCCTTGCTAATATCATCTGCAGTCAGAACGTGAGTCAAATTATGTAAATATAACTCTTAACCTTAACGTCATCCCGCAGTTTAAAAGTGTTACCTCGTATTTAAGGAACAAAGGCTAAACACCTAAATGTTTAAACATCGGTCTTTTTCCCGCATTATACCACTAATGTATGTAATAATAAATCAATTGTTTCTAAAATTATATTATATTGCCAATCAAAAGAAACACAGAAAGAAAAACACTGACTGTTTTATATACTAATATTATAAAGAGGTGTACAAATTCCCAAAAAGTCTGAGGAGCCTTCACGGCAGTTTACGGTTTGCACCAAGAAAACGCCGCGCTCAGAACGAGAAATCATTTATTTTTGATATGTACAAAGGGAGTCATGAAATCCCTGAAAATCTTAACAGCGCGATGTAGCGGAGAGCCAAAAATGTACACCGCCATCTATTGGTTATATGCGAATTTAATAACAAAACAAAAGTGACATTTCTTGATGTTTGAATCTTAACATTCCGCCCACCATGGACAGATTGTCCATAAATTAACACATTACAAAGACTTACAAAACAATTTATCCGCACACCATGACAACAGTTTAGCTACTACCAACAACAAATAGAAATATCAAAACTTAAACTAACACTTCATTACATTTCATGTGATAGGTGCCATTGAATACATAAAGCAAAACAAATTTCAAAACTTAAGTCTAAATGGTGACAGGTAAAATAATGAGCTTAGACACTGGTCTCTTTATAATAGAACCCTTACATTTTAATGAAACAACGCGCGTAAGTTTGTCCACTCCAATATGCTTGTCAGTTATAATGCCATACAACCATCTTGCCGGTGGTAGATCATCCTCTTTAACCAGCACTATATCTCCCACCTTAGGTTCCGGAGTTATTTGTGTCCATTTATAACGATGCTGGAGTTGTGTAAGGTATTCGTTTGACCATCTACGCCAAAAGTCCTGCACAAGGCGTTGTGTGAAATGCCATCTTTTGAGAGTACTCAAGGTCGCATTTTCGTAATTGGGTTGTTGAATTTAAAAAAAAATACGATTTTTAAAATTTATTTTGAAACTTTACATATCATAAATTATATTGTCGTTGCAAAAATCTCTTAAATATTTTTTTTCAATTTATTATAAGCAATTGAAAATCGATAAAAATTTAAAAAGAACCACCTGTCTACGAACGGGCCATGATTGGTCGCCATGTTGGTGACGTCATGACGTTCAAGGAATTTCACCATAGTACAGTGTCACGTAAATTGACTAAAAATATCCGAAAATTAGTGCAAAAATATTATTTATAACAGCAAATTTTATTTAGACATATGTGATAAAGGATTCATAAAGGCAAATTTCGAAAAGATATCCATCTGATGGACGGTTTGGAAAAATTGAGCATAAGTAAAGTAGTCGTAATGAATATTAGGTGATAGTGGACCGCGACCGGTGTTTGTCATTGTTGTTCATTGTACACATTACATTTAGAAACATAATTGTCATAATGTAATTGTTGTTACATATGGGTAGGTGATATTCGTGTAAAATAAAAAGCTAACAAACACGATTGGCGCGCAACTTCGACTTTAGATATCAAAAAACTTCATAGGTACCACTAAATATTATACAACCCGAAATCTGTGGAGCCTTTATTTTTATTTATTTTTTGCATAACATCCTTAAAATTTTCGGTATATTTTATTATTTTCATATCCCTTTATAATATTAAACACAAATATCTATATAATATAATTACAAACACTAAAAAACTTTGTAGAACAAAAACGTGAAAATATTAATTCGGTACATTTTCAAATATCTCTTAAATGCGTCGACCGATTTTCACAATTCAAACAGAAATATTAGTTTTACGCTTATATCCGTCATTTAAAATTAAAACAATGTATATATCTCCATAAACAAAAAATCATGTTTTCAAGTTACGTAATTATACAAAAATGTCAACTTTGCTCGAAAGTTCCCTTAAAAATTTACTTTTCTCAATCTTTAATGATCAAATTAAGAAATTAATCAGAATCTAATACTAAATTAGAACAAGATAACAACATAATTAAAATATTCTAATTGGAATCTAGTTAGACATAGAACATTTCTCAAAACTTTAGTACAGTTTGCTAGGTTGGGTATTGCGCGAATCACATAATAATGGGGAGTTATTTGTAATATTCGTGCATAATGATGCGAAGCAAGCACGATAACTTTTAAGGTTCGATATTTATGATCAATGTATTCGATATTCATCAATATATTGACGATAATAACAAGATGGAATTGGTTATAAGTCAAAACACTGTATAAGCTATGTGCCAAAATGAGTAGAAATGAACGTTGTGACGTCACACGGGCTCGGCTTTGTTCGGAAAACTGTCGGGGTGTTTTCGGTACTGGATTCAAAAAAATATTTTCGATTGGATTTTACTTTGTAATTACAATGAAAAAAAAAAACTAAAAATTGTTTTGTATGAAAACTTATATATGATCTTTCCAATTATTACAAAAAAAAAGTTGGTTCAACAAACCAATTAGCATCCGGTACCAGTACTAAAGGCTCACCCACAAGAAAATGTCCCGGGGTAAGTGGGTATGGATCTTCTGGATTGGAACTTATTTGTGTTATCGGCCGTGAGTTAAGACATGCCTCTATTTGGCACAAAAGAGTTGTCATCTCCTCGAAAGTGAGTGTGCTATTGCCGATAACTCTTTTTAGGTGATGTTTTGTGGACTTCACTCCAGCTTCCCAGAGCCCACCAAAGTTTGGTGAATGGGGTGGAATGACGTGCCAGTTGGTGCCGTTTGCTGCAAGCCAGTCAGCTATGTCATTCGCTACTACCGAATTTTCCCGTGGTACAAATTTTTTGAGCTCTTTATTCGCTCCAACAAAATTAGTGCCATTATCACTCCACAATTCAGCACAATGACCTCTGCGTGCAACAAAACGCTTAAAAGCAGCCAAAAAAGCTTCTGAGGTTAGATCACTCACGACCTCCAGATGAATTCCACGAGTGGCCATGCAGATGAATAAACAAATGTAACCTTTAGTGGAGTGATGGCCACGTCCCTTTGTGGTTCTGACTGCGATAGGTCCAGCGTAATCAACACCGCTTTTATGAAATGGGCGGCAAGCAGTGACACGAGCTGATGGCAATTGGCCCATCAATTGTTGGTTCGTTTGAGCCGCATAACGAATACAAACGACACATTTACGAAAATGCTGCCTTATAAGACTCTTTGCGTTCATGATCCAATACCGAGTTCTTATATAACTCAGCATGCAGTGAGGACCCCCATGAATAGTACGCTCATGGTAGTCTGCAACAATCAAATTTGCAAGATGTGAATTAGGAGGAATCAGTATGGGATGTTTCATTTCATCCACAACGTTAGCCTTCTGCAATCGCCCACCAACTCTAAGGATGCCTTCGCCATCGAGGAATGGATTAAGCGAGATAAGTTAGTTTACTCTCTTTATTTACTTTACCTAATCCCCGTAAACTCTTTATTTCGTTCAGGAATCTTTCCTTTTGATCCAACCGGACAAGTAAGTAATGACTCCTTCATTTCCTTAGACGTTAGCCAGAGATGCTCATGCATACTGCACTACCACGGGGAGATAGTGCAGTTATGTGGGACTCTGACCCACTAAAACTCCACGGTGTCCTCCTGTGCCGCTTATGGCGGGAACACGGGCACGCGTTAGCACTCACCGCGAACCCGCCGCGGCTGTCCGTCACCGGACCCTCCTCGGGGGATTACCCCCCATCACCGGCGCACCAGAACACACTGCACGCCGTGACCACCCCAGGGACCAATCAGCACATGGGCGCCAGACGACCCCGTGTATGGCACCCTTGGTCCCCCTGTGACGGGTCAAGGTCAATGGCCCCGCCACCTACCATTGTTCGGCCGCAGAGGATAGGGAGAGCGGCTAACGCAATACCGACACTCCTCCTCCCCTGCGGCCCCACCGCGTCCGCCATCAGACGGTGGCGACCCCGTCTGGGCCGCGGAAGGTAGGGAGAGCGGCGCACCGCAATACCGGCACTCCTCTCCCGCCGCGGCCTCCAACCTCCAGCCGCGACATCGTATGGGACCTGGAAATCTCCATAAGACATCGCGGCCCGCCTCAGTTGCGTTGTCGCCTGTTCCCAAGCGGCACCGCAACCTACCAGTTGGCCGCTACGTCGTCGGCTTAATCGGCAAAAGCCCTGACGAGCGGCCCCTCCTCGGGTTCCTCTTCGCTTCACCGTGGGTGACCAAGCCACGGTTACTGAGCCCCCCCCGCCTCGACAATGCGGGAACCCACCGGGGGGGGTTAGACGTTAGCCAACGTGTGGTTGTAGAGCTAGTACTAGCCCTATTTAAAGTTTTAAGAAACCTTCTACAATATGAAAATACTCTTGTCATCCTACTTAAACTTGAAAACCTTGACATTATATCACAGTTTTCAATTGTGACATGACATAATACCTTATTTTTCTTTTCTTCTAAGTCAATTTGTTTAAACTTTCCTTTACAGTAGTGGACTGTATTTTCTTGTAGCCACTTAGGGCCCTTTTTCCAAATTGTAATTTCAGAAATATCCCTCGGATTTATGCCCCGCGATACGCAATCTGCTGGGTTCTCATCGGACTTGACATGCGCCCACTGACTATTGTCCATAATGGTCAATATTTCCGAGACTGTTTGCGACAAAAGTTTTCCACTTGCTAGGATGACTACTCAGCCAAGCAAGAACAACACTAGAGTCAGTCCAAGCGTGGACATTTTCCCTTGAGATACCCAATACTTCCGAAACTTCTTGGAGCAATTTAGCTAATAAAACAGCTCCACAAAGCTCCAAGCGAGGTATTGATACTTGTTTTACAGGGGCAATTCTTGATTTGGAAGCGACCAGATTTACATGAACGTTACCGTTACAATCTACTGTTCTAATGTAGACAACGGCTGCATACGCTGCATTAGAAGCATCACAAAACCCTTGTAGTTCCATCTGAACATTGTCTCTGCTTGTCCCCGTCCATCTCGGAAATTGAAAACTAGTGAGATGAGTGAGATCCTTTCGATATGAAAGCCAATCTTTGAGTATGCCAATTGGTATCTCGTCATCCCACCCTATACCAGCAAGCCATATTCTCTGAATAAAAATCTTGGCTGTTGTTATGACGGGCGCAATCCAACCAAGTGGATCAAATAATTTGGCCACATCTGAAATTACTTTACGTTTGGTCACAGGTGTTTCAAGCGACGGGAGTTGGACAGTATATTGAAACTCATCATTAGATCTGTTCCAGGTTAATCCTAGAATTTTCATAACGGAATCTAATTTCAATTCTAAGTTTTCCTTTCTATCCTTACTGTCTGTATCAATTTCTTGCAATAACTCATTGTTATTACAAGACCACTTCTGAAGCTCAAATCCGCCACAATTAAGGAGGTCTTTCAATTGATGAAAGATTTTAATACCTTCTTCAACGTTTTCGCAACCTGTCATGAGATCGTCGACGTAGAACTCCTTTAAAACCCTGTCTGCTGCTAAAGGGTATTTATCACCTTCGTCATACGCAAGCTGTTGCAGAGCTCGTACAGCTAAGTAAGGTGCTGAAGATGTACCAAATGTTACACGCAGTAACCTTAGATGTTGAAGTTCTGAGTTCACATCCTTACGCCACAACAGGCGTTGAAAATCAACATCTTCTTCAGATACCTTTACTTGTCTATACATTTTTACTATGTCTGCAACAAGACATATAGGATAAAAGCGCCAACGCATGATGATGTGCCTCAGTTCAGGTTGTAGCCTTGGACCAATCATCATGTCTCTATTTAATGATGAACCATTGTTTAGAACACATGACGCGTCGAATACAACCCTCACCTTTGTTGTGGTTCTATCATTTTTGATGACTGCGTGGTGTGGCAGATAGATGGCACTATGATTCTCTTTCTCTAATTCTGGAACCACCTCCATATGACCCAACGTCAAATACTCCTCAATAACATCAGAATATTTTATTGCAAATTCAGGATTCTTAAGAAACCGTTTATCGAGCAAATAAAATCGTTGCCGGGCAATATCGAAAGAGTTGCCAAATTTACACTCGGGATCCTTTGACTTGAAAGGCAATCTTACTACATAGCGACCAGCTGAATCTCTTTTAACAGTTTCTGCAAAGAAGTTCTCACAGGCCTGCTCTTCCTCTGATAAAAACCTTTTGTCAGAAGAAGGTTCCTCTAACTCCCAGAACTTCTTTAACAGATCATCAGTCAAATGAGTGTGCATGTTCACGATTTTATTTCTTTGCAGAGAACCATGCTTAATTTGTAAATTTATACAGCCAGAGAGAATCCATCCAAGTCTGGTATTCTGAGCCACAGGCAACCCAGGTGAACCCTTGATAACACCATCCATTAGAATCTGGCAATATACTTCTGCTCCTAGTAAAATATCAATTTTATTTGGAGTATTAAATGAAGGATCAGCTAGCATTAGATCCGACATTTGAGGTGACAACGCTGTCAAAACAATCTTCCTCTCAGGAAGAAGTGATGTGATGTTCTTTAAAACATGAGCCTTCACAACAACTATAAAGTTGGGATCGTGGCGTGACTGAATCCTAATATTTACAAAACATTTAGAGTGCAATGTTGCACTCTGGTCACAGCCAAGTCCTGAAATAAAGCTCTTGTCTGTAATCTTCTTCAGACCAAGCATTTGTACCGAGGATTCGGTAATAAACGACGCTTGAGATCCTTGGTCTAACAGAGATCTTAAAACGAAAGTGCCTGTTCTCGCTTCTACCTGTACTAAGGCAGTGGCCAATAGCACTTGGCTGTTCACACTGGAGAAACAAGACACAACGTTAATTGGATTCTCGGTCTGTGGAGTTGATGGTGGAGATTGATCCGTACCATTATCCTCTTGATCACGTGAGTTGTGACCTTTAGGGATTGATTTCTGATGAAGGAGAGAGTGATGCCTCTTCCTACAAATACGACAATTGGTTGACTGACGACATGAAAATACCGAATGATTTGAACCGAAACAGTTAAAACACAACTTATTGGTTTGGATAAACTTACGACGTGTTTCAACGTCTTCCCTTGCAAACTTTTTGTCAATTCATCAATTTATGGTCTTCATCACAAAACTCACATTTTGAATTTGAAGTGACATGCATAACCTTAGTTTCGCGAGTACCATTATTCGACTTGTTAGCCTTATTATCCAAAAATTCAAGAGATCTGAATCGCTGCTCTAAGAATTCTTGCAAGTAACTTATTTTAGGTAGTTCGTCATTGAACTTACAGATTTGAACTTCCCATAACTTTCTAGATTCAATATCAAGTTTCAAACTTACAATGTAAATTACAATAATATCCCAAGAAGAAATATCAATATCTAAATTTTTGAGGGCGTTTAAAGATTCATTTGTGGTATCAAGTAATTCTTTAATGGCACTGGATGATTCTGACTACTAACTACTACTACTACTACTGACTTCTTTGATGATTCTATGTATGTTCTTTTGATTCATGAAACGTTTTAAAATACAAAAAGCAAGGTGTAATTTATTATTATAGCGATGTTCTAATTGATCCCAACAGACTTTATAATTATTGGCTGTGATAGGCATATGCCGTAAAAGTTGCTCGGCCTCACCTGTTAAATAGCCTTTGAGATAGTGAAGTCGTTGAACGTCGTCCAATGCTTTGTTGCTATGTATTAACGATATGTATAAATCACGAAAACTTGTCCATTCGGTTTATTTGCCGCTAAAAGTAGGAATGGAAATCTTGGGTAATCTAACACTAAAGAATTGACCGACGTTTGACTCGTTAAGCTTAGAACTAGACAATGCAACGGTATTAGAATCGATCTTAAACCTAAGCAAACAATCCTTTATTTCCGTTTTATATTCCGTGTATAGTTCTTCAGTTACGTCATATGCATCAGTTGTGTAATAAGTAGACTTAACCAATTCCTTGTGATTAAATTCCGAAACGATGACTCTATGTGTTTCGCGATATGAAGTCCAATAATTTTCCAGTGTTTCAAGCCGAGTTTCCAAATAGGATTGTGTTAACCTATCCTTTGGAGATTTCTTAAAATTTACTCTGGCTTTTTGTATCTTGGATTTCACATCTTCTTGAAATGCAAAATACTTATCCATTTTTATAAGAATATATAGTTACATTTCAATTAACTTGAATCACCAATCTCAAAAAAATTGCAAGTCGCTGAACTTTTTCCTCAAAATTTTCTAAGTGTTTGGCACTTCTAGGGGAAAACCGGCGTGGATTCCCCGTCTGTTCACTTTTTGCGAAATTATTCTAAGTCCAAACAACTTCTAAATTTTCTAAGTCTATTTCTTCTTGTATCGAAGGTTCTAATTTGCTTGAATTTTCTCAAAGATAATATTGCAAAGAGTACTCACAGTTTCACTTCTTCATACTTTACTGAAATCGGTTCCAAACCATCCGTTCCTTCCGATACCGTTCCAGTACTGGATATGTCGCTGCGTGGTTCAACTTCAATCAACCAACTTATCGTCCATCCGGCTCGAAGGACCATGTACAAATTCCCAAAAAGTCTGAGGAGCCTTCACGGCAGTTTACGGTTTGCACCAAGAAAACGCCGCGCTCAGAACGAGAAATCATTTATTTTTGATATGTACAAGGGGGGTCATGAAATCCCTGAAAATCTTAACAGCGCGATGTAGCGGAGAGCCAAAAATGTACACCGCCATCTATTGGTTATATGCGAATTTAATAACAAAACAAAAGTGACATTTCTTGATGTTTGAATCTTAACAAGAGGTAAAGTTTGTGATGTTGTGAGTTTGTGATGTTGTAGGGGATAATTTCTGGATCTACTGAACCAATTTTAAAAATTCTTTCACCAGTAGAAAGCTACATTGTTCCTGAGTGTCATAGGTTAAAAATATATTCAAAAAAATTAGATATCCTTATGCAAATTGCAATAATGTATCCCAAAGTAGCAAAATGTTGCCTGTAAAATTCATTCTTTTGCGTGCGCTGTGAAAGCTATTGATGATACATTAATATTATTAGGTAGGTAGGTAGGGTAGATTAGGTAGGGTTGGCTGGGTAGGCAGGATAGGCAGGTTAGGTAGGGTAGGCAGGATAGGCAGGGTTGGCAGGGTAGGCAGCGTAGGCAGGGTAGGCTGGATAGGTAGGGTAGGCAGGGTAGGCTGGGTAGGCAGGGTAGCCAGTTGCCGCGAGCTTAGCCCCAGGGGTCAGCTAGTTTAATATAGAAGCACATCTTTACTCACTGTAAATAACGTCAAGTATGTAAATTATCTCTTTATCATCATCATCAGCCGAAAGACGTTCACTGCTAGACATAGAATTAGACTTCCTCCAAACCTCGCCACATTGACCGGTCCCGTGCGTCTCACATCCAGCGGATCCCCGCAACCTTCACCAGGACATCGGTCCATCTGGTGGGAGGCCTTCCAACGCCACGTTTTCCGGTTCTCTGTCGCCACTCCAGAACTTTTCTGCCCCATCGGCGGATGGCCGATGGGGCAGAGTTCTGTGAGCAATGTGCCCTACCCACTGCCACTTAAGTTTGGCAATTCTTCGGGTTATGTCGGTCACCCTGGTTCTCTTACTGATCTCTACAATTCTGATTAGATCACGCAGAGAAACTGTGAGCATAGCCCTCTCCATTGCCCTTTAAGTGATTGTAAGCTTTCTGATGAGGCCGATTCAGAGCGACCACGTTTCAGAGCCATAGGTTATAACTGGCAACACACACTAGTCATAGACTTTCGTCTTGATATGCTAAAACTTTAGCTAGGGCTTGTTCCATGTATCTAATTTCTCAACATTTGGCGTCACAACAATTGCGGCAAACCTTATTTCTAACTTTTTCAATGAAAAGAAAAGCAAAAATAACTGTGCTATCATTTCCCGAAGAAATATCTAACAATAAATTATTTTTTCTTTCCCAGGCATTATACACAAGAACAATAAAAGAAGGTTAGATTTGTGAAGATACTTTCTTCTCCGTCTTGTTCTTGTTTGTTAGCTACTACAAAACAGCAAAACTCTTCTAAAATACGATTGGTGCGTAGAAGCTAAAACATTTCCCGAATGTTATTTGTTCAATTCAAGCGCACCGTTTCCTGAAAATATTAGAATTACAATGTGGATTGTGAAATTTATGATTATAATGAAAAATGTTATCGTCAAAATGTTTGTGAATTTCTGTTATTTTTCTTAGGCAAATAACCGAAAATGCTGGCCCGGAGATGGAATTGGTGCTCAGCCAAAAGTTCGCCTCCTGTTATTTCTACCAGTTGAAAATAGAAACAAAACGCTTTGTTGTGCAAATATATCGATATTGTTCTTCAGTTTGATTGCGATAGGTTTGTTTCCTACTCGTCTCTCACTACGCACAACTAAAGGTAAACTCAATGGTCCAGTTCACGAAGGTAAACGTATATTTACAAACACTCAACATATCGATGCTTCGTGGCTAGGGTATCAAGTTTGTGGAGAGGCTGAAAGGTAAAATCCGGAGTCAAATTGGAACCCTTGAAGCACGGAATGAGTACTGTTTTTACCCGGCTACAAGGAAAGGGTTCTTTTTCGCGCGTATCTTGTATGGGTACATATTTGAACGTCTAATATTAAAATAACTACGGGTAAAATGTCAATGTTCAAAACATCGAAGATTTAAATATTTATATTTTTGGCGTTAAAATATGTACCCATCTTATATGTATGTATGCATGTAATATTCTTTTTTAACTCATACATTTTAAACCGCTTGACGGATTTATATAATTAAGACATCGTTAGAGACATCTTGATCGCTCAAGTGCTCTTAGATAAGTCACGTTACAAAAAAACAAACATGGCGGATTTTGGGTGCCATATTGTGGAGATCCCAATTATTTTTCTTCCAAACCCGTCGAGTGGGGTATTAAAATGAAGGGTTTTTAGATTTCATTACAAAATATATACCACTTATATTTTCAAAAGCAAGTAATTCGAAAAATTATGTTAACTAAAAAAGTTGTAAAAAAAAATGAAACAATAAACCCGACTGCAGAACATTCTGCTGTGCAGTTGGAGGACACATAATTATGGTTTTGGTGGCTGACCAAAACCGCTCGCGCTCGCGAATATGTATCCTTCAACTGCACAGCATGATTTTCTTCTTGTTTAGATCTTTTTCATTCTGATTATAATATTCAATAGATCATATTATCTTCTTAATATTTAAAGTCATGGGTGTGTAATTGGGGTCAGAGTTTTATGTGATCCACTAAAATGATCTGTCATCCAATAACTTTTTCCAATAAGCAAGAAGGCCTTCAACATTTTAGTAACACAAAAGTCATGAAATATGATTTCTTTATACAATTGCGATTCCGTTATTACACTGGCACTAACTCAACATGTAGTTTAATATCTTCTCCTCTTCACAGACAAACACAATTGATTGCGGAACCCATTATTCCTTAACCAATAAAAATATATGATTCCCCTCGGATTCCATCTTGAACATAAATCTAGATGATGAGAAAATTGAATCAAAAAGTTATTTCAGTACTCGATTGTTGGCATTATGATAAAAGCTTTGGTTATTTAGAATTACATAGTATTTTTATTTTCATCCTTTACCTACTCGTAACTTCGTAGAGTAAACGATAAGATATTAATTTAAGGCATTTCACTTGACAATAACCTAGTAAATTATTTTATTAGTATAAAAATCGGCTTTTTAAACTTTAGATGTAGCTTCAAGTATACGTATAAAGGGCTGGCCCAGACAGATGTATTTCAGTACAATAAATTTAGAACAGCTTACAGTCTGAAATTTAGCAGACACGATTACTGTTTAGTTTTGTTTTAAGTTTGTCATAAAATTCCCCATTGTACTTTTATCTATTTACCTATTATTTATTCTATAGATGAGAGTAGCACACGACATTCTGCTGTTTTAGCATAGGTATTAGCTATTAGTTCGCTATTAGTTTAGGTTCCTGATTTCGAGAATAAAACATAAAGCTCTACTTACTTCCATGCATCTCATTATGGAGGTATTGTTTGAATTAATTTCATTCTATTTCCCGTGCCATACATACGTTGTGGTTAACGATTGTCGTTTCTCTTTTTCACATCTCCGAGATGTAAAACAAGGATTCCGTGCAATATACTAGAATAACTTCCTGTTGCATGGGCACAGGCTTTTAAATTACAATGTGCCTTCTGTCTAATGCTTCCATTCCATGGGTACGTTAATTTTCATTCCCTAAATGTAACTCTACATGTTTTATAAAACCATGTTTTCTAGGTTTTTAAGCTGACATGGTCACAATCATTAGAATTAATATTTGTTTCGGGATATTTACCATGTATATTTTGTATTTTGTTGAGAGCTCGATATTTCGGCACCGTTACAAGCGCCTTGATCACGAAAACTAAAGTCTTTGCGGGTGGGTGATATTTACGAGCTGACTTATCTGTCTATCTGTCTGAATATCGAGCTCACGAATTTATTTGGATCACGTCCGCGTCATTTCACTGGTCCACAATGGTCTCCGTTGTTACAATAAGCCTGGAAATGTGGTAATCCACTCGGAAAACAGTTTTGTAAGCTCGTAAAAAGTCCTCATTTTATTTAGTCCCCGGTAAAATGTTTTTAACCTTCTTTATTTTTATCTTTTTAAAGCTATTAAAGGAAAGGAATCCGTTTATTTCACATTTTTGCGACACCCACATGAAAAAAGAAATATAGCTCTAGTGGTGAGTGTGGTGGATGACGTCACTCAACGGGATGTAGGTACCACAATGAGCATTTGGTAGAAGGGTTACTGCGCTGTGTTTTATTACATCACATAAAAGAAAAAAAAAAGTTAATTAAAAAAATCAAAATACCCGACTGCTTAAAAAGCGAACTAAAAAGACGTAAACAAGAAGCAAATCATGCTGTGCAGTCGGAGGATACATATTCGCGAGCTGGCTGACCCAAACCAGATGTATCCTCAGACTGCACAGCATGATTTCGTCAGCTTGTTTACGTCTTTTTAGTTCGCTTTTTAAGCAGTCGGGTATTTTGATTTTTTTAATTAACTTTTTTTATTTACAACTTTTTAGTATTTTTTTTTTTTAATTAGGTAAATTTAAACATATAAGTGTTATATATTTTTGAAATTGCCTTTTAAAACCCTTTATTTTGATACCCCTTACGAAAGGTTTGGACGAAAAAATAATTTTTTTTCCCCACAAAATTGCGCCCAAAATCCGCCATTTTTGTTTTTTTCCAATTTTAATGTAGCCAGTGACACTCGCAGGATTAAGACAAACCCCCCCGGTGGGTTCCCGCATTGTCGAGGCGGGGGGGCTCAGTAACCGTGGCTTGGTCACCCACGGTGAAGCGAAGAGGAACCCGAGGAGGGGCCGCTCGTCAGGGCTTTTGCCGATAAGCCGACGACGTAGCGGCCAACATGTAGGTTGCGGTGCTGCCTGGGCAACACCGCAACTGAGGCGGGCCGTGATGTCGTATGGGGTCTCCCAAACCCATACGATATCACGGCTGAGGGTTGGAGGCCGCGGCGGGAGAGGAGTGTCGGTATAGCATTGGCCGCTCTCCCTATCCCCTGCGGCCGAAACATGGTAGGTGGCGGGGCCATTGACCTTGACCCGTCACAAGGGGACCAAGGGTGCCGTACACGGGGTCGTCTGGCACCCATGTACTGGTTTGGTCCCTGGGGTGGTCACGGCGCACAGTGTGTTCTGGTGCGCCGGTGATGGAGGGTAATCCCCAGAGGAGGGTCCGGTGACGGACAGCCGCGGTGGGTTCGCGGTGAGTGCTAACGCGTACCCGTGTTCCCGCCATAAGCGGCACAGGAGGACACCGTGGAGTTTTAGTGGGTTAGAGTCCCACATAACTGCGCTATCTCCCCGTGGTAGCGCAGTATGCATGAGCATTTCTCCAAGCAAAAAAAAAAAAAAAATAATAAAAAAAAAAAAAAAAAAAAAAAAAAAAAAAAGGATTAAGACAAATCGATTGACGTAAGAATCATCAAAATCGGTCAACGCGTTTGGTCTCTGGAACGCCACATAGGAACAAACATACGTACATACATACATACATACATACATACATAGACTGATAAACACATTACCCTCCTTCGGCAGTCGGGTAAAAAAGTGCGCTGTGTAGAAAAAAACTCGCTTTAGAAATACGTATATTTTATGGTATTTTATATGGCTATGGGTGAAAGCGTTGACCCTAAACATAATAAAAAGAAGCATGGTTTTAGGGTAAACTCAAGAGCACGTAAATCACTTATATAATTTTACGAGTGTATGGTCCCTTGTTAGGCCATACATTACTTTCAGATGAATGGTTGCATGGAATAAAAGAATTGAAGTATTTAAACACTGATGTATTGTCTGAAAGGTTTAAGGATAAAATGAGCTTAATGAACTGATGTGTGAAGAATGAAGTGAGTGACGCGGCCCTTGTTGGCTGATATGAGGACGCCTGGCTGTCTTGATAGCCCAACGTGAACTAACTTATTATAATGAATTGAAATGGTTACACCGTTTATAATATATATACGTATTATAATAAGAACAACGAACGAATTGAAATGGTTACACCGTACAACGAGTATAACCAAAATGTCTTCTGATGAAGTTCCGATTCAAAAGAAAATACGGCGACTTGCTAAATATTCAGTTTGTATCAAGCAGAAGCCTCGTAAATCTCTTTTATCTACTCTCATATCGTAATATTCGAATTATAAACTTCAAAACGAGTTTATATTGACATACTTTATAAACACAATACCGAAATTTAAAAATAGAATCTTATTATAACACTTTTTCTCTAACAAAATAATGCTATAATACAATTTTTTTTCTATTACGATACAGGACAAATCCAAGAAGTTAATCACAAGGAGTTTTCATCAATTATTTTTTGTAATGCCATTTTTATAGTACCTATTTAAAAAGATTTGATTCCAATTTTTACTTGTCTATGACAATGCCCGCTTCAGGCTTAGCACGCACTGCGATTTTTATTCGCGCGAATTTTGTCTCTTCCTACATGTTCATAAAGCTCAAAATATTCGCGCGAATTAAATTCGCGCCGCGGTGCGGTGGATTCTGTGGCAAAACACGGATTTCTTGCGGTATTATTTCTGCACGATTTTTTACCGCAATGCGAGCAACTTCATACAATTCCATAGGTCGCAGAATAGGCGAAAAAAATTCGCACGAATAAAAATCGCAGTGCGTGCTAAACCTTAGCGCATGCGCAATTCGGTGATGTGCTGGGTTTTGGCGCCATTCGTATTTTGCAGGTTTAGTTGTATTGAATTTCATGAGTTTTTTTAATTCTTGCTTAAAAATGTCTGATATCAGTGAATTTGAAGAAAATTTGACTTCGCCCGATATTTTAGATGCGGCGAAGGAAATTACTCGTAATTTATTACCAGCAAAGTCGAGAAAATTATATGATAAATGCTATCACGACTTTATGGCATGGAAAATGCAAAAAAGGTATTTAGTAGGTTCAATCCCAATGTATGAGTGTAGATAAAGTAGTGTATGAAACAGCACATAACTAGGTATTAAAACATTCGTGTGAATACTATTAAAAACCTCGCCTACGGCTCGGTTTTTAAACACACACTCATGTTTTAATACCCCTTATTATGCAACAGTTTCATAAACTACTATTACGAGTGATTTCGCTTAAAAATCGTCGATCGGTGCTCAGAGCTTCAATTTTCGCATCAATACTTAATACTCTTATATCGACTGTTACGCACGCTGCCTTATCTTGGGCACTTGTTTTTTTTTGGTAAACATATAATCGTTTGTCTATTTTGTTGCTAACGAAATGTGCAGACTAGCTAGCTAGTAGTAATAACGATCGTATGCTTCCGAAATTTTTATGTACGAAACTGTGAATGTGTTTGTGGTTTTTAAATTGATCCCTGGCTAAATTTAGTAAAAATAAAGCTACATCAATATCTAAATTAATCGAATGATAGACCGTGATTGCTGCTGCATATTAAGGGTACACAAGTCGAAAATTCTTCCATACAAACGTAGTCTGGCTTTTACTCCACTGTTTGACGATGTACGTTCAAAATAAATTATATCAATTTGTCTCATCATTATCTAGCCCTGTATGGAAGCAAAAAAAAAAAAAAAAAAATACTTGAAAGTTATGAGCTTCGAAAGTTCCATATTTCAACACTAATTTTAACGCTTCCTTGGGCCCAAATAAGTACCATAAGAAGAAGGGAAATTGAAAATCGGCCTCCATACACGGATAGATTAGTAGTTCAACAATGCAAATAATTTTATTTAGAACAGAAACATTCAGTCGTTTTTTCATGAAATCCAGTCGTACGCGAACTAGCTTCTTACTGCTCATAACAGCATCTATCTGATCCGCACGTGTTGTCGGTTGATATTGCATGCATTTTAACCCCGCGCACAAAATAGTTCGTGCCGTCGACTAGTGTACCCTTAATGTCTGTAGAGACTTGCAACATATGTTTTCATCAACAACAAATTGTGTCACCGATGTAATCGTACTAAGTTTTTGTGATGCATATTATATTGAATCGGGTGCTTATGTTAAGTGGTTTTGTCTTCACTGGTTCCAAGGTATTAATTTCATTGTCCATGTTTGCATTAGAGTGCAATCACTCGATGTATGTACTAATATCACCAACTATCATACTCGAGTTAACACGGCTTTACCTAATTAAAAACATAATCTCTCCAAACCCGAGTGCTTCCAACATTCATATTGTCATTACCAATTACGATGCAGAGTGCTAGACACTGATCAATAGACCGTGTGACCTGACCTGATCAATGACCTCCAATGAGCATCCATAGTTATTAAAACAGCTGTTAATACAATTATTTACAAAATAACGTTAGCGATAGTAATTAAATTAATTAAATACTCAGTGTTTGTACAGCTACAAAGCAAGGGCGGCTGTAATTACGTGCTAAAGCATTAATTATAGTTTTGGTAAAACTGATGCAAACCAATTTGATGAAATAAAATAGCGATAATTATATCTAATTAATTTAAAAAATTAATACTGAGGCCTTAGTGTCTGGATAAGCGCCGTCTGGTGACGGTAAGGAGAAACCTTTTTGAAGTGAAACTTCTTTATCGACGTATGGGAGAAATTTTGTACGTATCGTCACGTTTTTCGGTTACGCGCCATGTTGCTTTTTTTATCAAAGTTTAGTAAAAAGACTTATTCAAATTTAAGTGAATTTACAAGAAAAGTGAGAGTGATTATATATTTCGTTTTATAAATTCAACACGTATGAGCATGATTTTAATATTTATAAATCAATTAATATTTTTTTTTTATTTAATTTTTTTTTTATATATATATATATATATATTTATTATTATTTTTTTATTTATATATATATATTTTATTTTTTTTATTTATATATATTTTTTTTTTATTTACATATTTTTTTTTTTTTTTTACAACAATAGTAATAATGATGCTATCATTATTGATGAAATACAACAATAGCAATGATATTATAATAAGAACAATGATAAAATAAATTACTCATTAATTGTATGCATGTCTATAATAATAAAAAAGCTTTAATTTAATACGGAAAAAATTGTTTTCCTTAAGGCTTAAGCCTTATCTACCCCATTTTCGTGAAGTTGCAAATAGTAGGAAAATGATATGTCGTAAAGAAGTTTCACTTCTTACCTGTGTACTCTGGTACACACACACATTTTATTTATTTTTTTGTACTCATTTTGACATAGAGATCGTTAACGTTATCACGTACGTTAAAAAGCTCGCACTAAGGCTTTTGATGATAAAATGACGTACGCACAGATAAAATCAATCACTTATATTTTGAACAATCAATAATCATCATCATCATCAGTTTTTTAATGTTACCACTGCTGGGACACAGGCCTTCTCTCTGTGAGAGGGAATGGGCTGTAATCCACCACGCGGGCCCAGTGCGGGTTGGTGGATGTCACAAGTCTTCGAATTTTTGGTTCTAGGACATGCCGGTTTCCTCACAATGTTTTCCTTACCGTTTGAGAGCAGTGGTGATGAATTAATTTACACAAAGTAAAGTGCCTGCCTGCAATCGACCCACTTGTAAGTCGCGGCCGTTACCACTGGGCCACCACTGCTCTCCCTCTCACGAGCAATAATATTTTACCGCAATAGTTAATCAGAACTTCGTGGTTGGTTCAATAGTGAGCACACGCGTTTTACCTTTATACACGCACACAAGCCAAAATGTGTGTTGTTATATGTGTTTTTTTTTACGTAGATGCAAGTTAAATTTCTGCATCGAGTCTGGACGATGAAAAGAAATATCCACTGTGAAATAATCATTTTGATTTGGTCTACTCGGATGTTCTTAATTGAGTCTTACAAGCGGCCCTCGGTCTTTATCCATGACGCGTCGTTCGTGGCTATTGATTTTTTATTGTCTCTGTAATTAGACGCTCAATGTGTTAATAAGGCCTCTACCAAGAGAGACATCATCATCAAGGCCTCTATCAAATTAATGACAATCTTATTCCCCACCTACATGCTTCAAACTACAAAGGAATATATGAATAATGATACCATAAATCACGTGAAGAATAATAAGTATCTGGTGTGACAGATGTGTCTCATAGCTGCTGTGGCTCTGAAAGTTAGCTAATATCAGACAAATTAGGTGATGTTGGACGAGGTAACAGACCTCATAAATGGGCTGAGTTATGAGAATGGAATAAGTTCAAAGTATACGAACCTAGTAATGCCTTAATTTTCCGCTGTGTTGAATGCGAGTAGTAGTTTAACTTTAAAAGGGCGGAGAAAAGCCATGCTTTAAGAATACGTCAGCATACGATAGCCGAACATTCTTTGACACAGAATAAAGAGAATTCAAAAAAACGAAGCAGAAGACAAAAGGATACATAATAATTTTTTTGTGTTGCTAAATAGTGACAGCATGATGTATGGAGCTAGCCGTGGAACGAGTGTGTCGATGTGGAGGTGATAGATCTTGTTTGTGAAGCTACATGCGGCGTCTGCCAGACATACCGTATGAAAATTGTAATACATTTTGTACATAGTGTAGCGTTATTAAATAAAAATAAAACGTCTTTAACGCAACGATAACGTATAATTTTTAGTTAAAAAGGAATACACCGAAAATATAAAAAACACTAAAAATTTAAAACACATTATTTAAAAAAAAAACAGGAAGAATCGCAATCAATATCGTATTGTAACGGGATTTTTTCTTGGGAACAATAAAGCACCATATACTGAGAACGATGTTTATTAAATGTAACCCTTGAACACGTTACCAAAGTAAATAAATTTAAAAAGGGTCGCTGGTTGCAGTTGGCTGGTCAACTTTTCTCCGTATCAAAATATTTCCCAACTAATTTATAGTGGAGGGTGGAAGAACAAAAAATAAAAATAATAATAAAACGGAAGGGTCAGAAAGCCCGTCTCCTGAACCGTCGCGTAGCCAGCCAACTCCACACTGCGACAGCCTGCCTCGAGCAGATAGCCTCAGCCAGGCAATCAGCCCCAACCAGACACCTCCTGAAGTTACAGAATAAAAACTTCTTAGCACAAAAACTCAAATTAAACACAAAGGGTTTTGAGTATATAGAACAGACAGGTCGCTAAAACACTGAAAGTAACATCCTATACACCGGGCTTTACATAGGCGAACACAATGGGTGAGCCGTCCGACACTCTTCATGATTAAACACACAGAATTTAGGGTTATACGGAGCAGACAACTCGCTACACATGGAAGGTATTATCTCACACACAGGCTTCACATAAGTGAACACAATGGATGAGCTGTCCCGCACTCTTCATGATTAAACACACAGATTTTATTGTTATACAGATCAGACAAATCGTTGGAATACGGGAATTATTATCTTAAATACCGGGCTTTACATAGGCTAACATAATGGATGGCCCTTCTGAGTATATGGAAATCATGCCTATGGTGTATGTAAATAGGTATAATTGTATGGAGCCTGTCAACAAACACCCACAAAGGATAGGCCAGCCCAAATAATATAAATGTAACGGCCGCCCTAAGAAACCGAATACCAACTGACAGAGCCTTTAGGAAGTCAAACACGTACCTTTCGGAGGAAGAAAACCCGTAGGGTAGATAGGTCGGCCCAATTTCGACCCCACGCCACGTTGTTCTGAAAGAAACCAGCAAGTCAGCACACAGAACTCACAACGAAATACGATGGGGTCAATCCCCTGAGCAAGGCAACTTACCGTGAGGGATTATGAGCCCAGCTTGGGAACACTATCACGCCGGGTATCACACCACGACGGTTACATGCGGCTTCCAGGCCGCGTATCCACAATCACGCACGCGGTCACCGGCGATTTTCGGCTTCACGTATTCTGATCAATCACGTCAGGCACATACAGGAAACGCTCTGCCGCACAGAGGCCGACGCCCACGCGATAATTCCAGCCCACTCGCAATCTCCAGGCTCTGCTCAAGCCGGTCAGCCCAAGAAAAAAACGCCTCTACGCAGTTCGCCCTTGTCGCCAAGAAAAAAAACTCTCCGGATCCGCTCTCATACCATCATTCTCGAACCGAAAACCCAAAACACCGAATCCCATAAACTGTTTCCTAAAATTTCCGTTTTCGAAGAATTTACGCGGAACAATTTTCCTTCAAAGAAATACACTATCCCAGACCTACGCCTCACCCTACAACTTTCCAAAACCCGACTTAAAATCAGATTACAATAAAACACTATCAATCCCTGACAGCCCGGATGAGAATTTTGAACGCACCCCTGCTCCCGCGTTTCGTTCAGGAAATCCGATCGTTCTCGAATCTTCTGAACTCAAAGGCTACCATCATTCACATAAGCAATTCCTTGAGGCACGCCAACGGAAGCGGGACAACGTCCTCACAATCCCAAAACCAAACTCGAATCCTACCCGTGTGCTAGTCCAAAGAAATAATTAAGCCAATCTTAGCGGAGACGGGCGCGTTTCCGAACGAAAACGCAGTACGTCCAAATGACAGCTGCAGTCCGTCAAAACAAACAAAGAATACAGCTTCGGTGCACGGATATCAAGTGATTCTAAGTTATTTTGGTGAAATGAGAGTGTTTATAGGGAACTCACCGTCCCAAGGTGCGGTTCCAAAGTGGTTCCACCACCCAGCGGCAGTTTTAAAGCGAGGGAGTTGTATAAAACCGTACGGGGACACGGCGGAAAAAGGTAATTAATTTTCTTTTGACAAAAATTTTATCTACCACAAAAAAAGTGTTACAGTATTAATTATTTATTCCCTCGGCCAAACGACAAGGAATGAGTTCCTGCCATTTTCACAGAACAATTGACATAGCCGTGGTAATACTGTCGCTGGCCATTTTAAAACTAACTTTTAATTAGTTACTATAAAAATACCAATAATTAATTCAATAGATGATTTAAGAGCCAAATTTTTTTTATCAAATTCTATCTGTCAGTACCAGAAAAATTGTCTTCTGTTTTCATGACACACGAAGTATGAAAATTTAAAAATTTGTAACCGACCTGCTTTGTTAAATTAAAAAGAGGCTAAAGCAAAGCGATCTTGTAGCGATCGCGCTACAATAGGTATCACGTGGAATTACTTGTCTCATCTGAAGTGTAAATGTAGGATAAAGCTATGAGGTGAGCAGGTTTTGTTAGAGATGTATGATTTATATAAAATCAGTTTATTACAAATGTTTCGATATGAATTTGGCTTTCATTTGTGACCTACTTGTTTTTAATGAAGGTAAGAAGTCCGCCTGTGAACATTTAGTAGCAAAGGGTAGAAGGATTGTGTACGGCTGACCGCCGATGAAGCAGCAAATATAGAATCTGGTTAAATATTAAATGGTTCGACGACGCGGCGACGATGAAATTGCCAAAGGCAGGATGACTATATGGCTGGCCGTCGATGGAACAGCAAATATAGAATCTGGTTACACGATATATGGATTGATGAAAAAAAAAGGGGTAAGTTGGTGAGGCTATGTTAATGTAAATGTGTTTGAGGCTAATAACCATCTGAATAACCTGACCGTTGAAGGAACATGTGGTTTAGATATTCAAGTGTTTTTTTTTTAAGTAATGAAGATGTATATCTAAGAAAATTATACTGAAATAAAATATTCTCTCTCTTTCCATTATATTTATACCTTTTTCGTTTGCCAGTGATGGAAAAAAAAACAAAGAAAAAACATGGATGCAATTGATGGTTGACGAATAACTTTTTAAAACATGTTTTTTTCTCAACTGATGCATCTGACCTAACACATGCGAGGACGCATGCGTATGCAAGACGGCCGAATGATGTCATCCTATAGAACTAGTACCTGGGTTACAGTGTTGTTTAACTGATTGGCAAAACAAACCATTACAATACTCATAGATCAACTGTTTTACAATGTAGTCAAGCTGAGTTATAAAATAAGACTTGACAATCTAGTAATGAGCTAAGATGGCCAAAAATTTATAAGGACAGAAAGGGGGGTTTGGAAGGAGTTATACTATATGGAATCGCAGCAGAAGACAATCGCGGAGAGACCTCTTAGCGAGGGCCTTCGTACTATTAAATAATCGTATAATTACGGTACTTTATTATAAAATCTGTTAAACTTGTGAATAAGTAGTTTTAATAAACATGTATTACCCTACCACTTCTTTGATTTTTTAAAGGATTTGTATTATTAACTCGTTGTGCACAGAGTGTTAGGTATTAAAGAGAGATCTGCTTGTAGAGATAATCGTAACATGTATTATATACACATCGTATTATTAACGAGTTTAAATCTCAAAATAAATCCTATCGCTTCAGAAATACCGAATATTTGATGAAGAATGTACGTAACATAAACATGTGGAAATTACCTGTTTTAAGTAATATATTCAGAGATATTATTATTTGTTTGAGAGTACCGCCTACGTGTATGTTTACCTACTTTAAAGCCATGAAATTCGAGTCATATCTGTAATGTATATAAATGTTGCTTTCATATCATGAATATAAGTCTTATAATGAAGATAATATTTCAGTACTGTATCAAATTCAAAGGGTTATCATAAAAACACTAAAGGATTTTACGTTTATGTACGATATTTGTTTTATTCGTAGAACCGGTAATATGTATTCAATCCTTTTTTTTATTTTCATCTTTTTAAGGCAGTAAAAGGAAAAGAATCCGCTTATTTAACATTCTTGCGTCACCAATCTGCTTAGCCTTTTCCCAATTATATTGGGGTCGGCTTCCAGTCTTACCGGATTCAGCTGAGTAGCAGTGTTTTACATGGAGCAACTAGGCAGTCGCTCCATGTAAAAGATAGGCATCTGACCTCCACAACCCAGTAACTGGGTAACACATTACCCCTTGGCAAGACTGGTGTCAGATCTCAAGCTTCTGACTACTCGTAACGACTGTCAAAGATCTTCAAATGACAGCCGGGACCAACAGCTTAACGTGCTTTCCGAGGCACGGAAGAAACTCGGTATGTTGAAATGGTCACCCATCCACGGACCGACCTCGTCAAGCGTTGCTTAACCTTGATGATCGGCCAGTGCGGCTGTTATTATTTAGCCACGAGCTCCTCAACATTCTTGCGTCACCAATATGGGAAATATATAGCTCCAGTTAGTGAGTGTAGCGGATGACGTCTCTCGACGGGAAGAGTACCACAATGAGCAACGCAGAAGATTTACTGCGTTGTGGTTTTTTACATCACAAAATAAAAAGTGTGTTGTCGAGAAAAACCCTGCTTTAAAAATACGGAAACTTTATGGTATTTTATATGGTTTTAAATGAATTTCATATTTATAAACCTACGTTTTACACATATAGCTCTAGTTGCAAGCATTTGCTCAACCTGCTGAAGAAAGTTGTTAAGTTTCTAATGGAGATTTTTAAGGTTAAATGCATTATCAAGCTGGAAACTTCGTGTTAATAATGCAAGTAAATTGTGTCCTATATTCCGGAACATGTATTGCATTAATTATAATTCTGATAAAGCTGAGAAAACCAGCTCCGGTATAATAAATCTTGATGTTTATTTAAAATTTGTTTTTTTTATTATTGCATTGTACCCATCGATGATGTATTTTTATTTTTACAAAATTAACAACATAATAACATTAAAAAGGCATAGTGTTATTACAAAAACTATTTTAAAAGTAAATTTTACTTTGGCGAAGAACTTTAAACTAAAATACAAATGTTTCCAAAATCATAACATTCAGACGAAGTCTTGTTATTTTTCCCTTATGTAGTAGATAGTCGTGTTCTGGCTTCCAGTGAAAATAATTTTATTAAATAAATTTGATTCGATCTACTCGTTGTGTTCTTAATCAGACGAGCGTCTCTTGGTTATCTATGCCAATAATATTATAAAGAAGTAAAATTTGTTAGTTTGTGAGGTTGTTGGGGTTAATCTCTGGATCTACTGACCTTAGATGAAATTTGGCATGGAGATAGTTTGATATCCTGGAAAGGACATAGAATGTATTCCCTAAAGATGATGAAACACTTATTACGCGGGCGAAGCCGTGGGCAGAAGCTAGTAATTAATAAAATCTTCAACAGATCAATAACGAGTTTATGCCGCAGTGGTAGCGATCAAAATACAATGGTATATTTATTAATATGCTTTTTAAATTTGCACGGCGTGAGCCTGATTATGGCGATATATATTTTTAAATTTTAACAGCTGTATACCTACCCATATTCTGCAAATAAAAGATTTGAATTTGAATTTATACAATCATCACATTTTATAATATCATATTGAATTGAGTCCATAAATCACGTGAACACTAAATAATTGCGTCTGGGGTGACAGATGTGTAGCATGTGACACGCGCGCGCAAACTTAGCTAATATTAGACAAATTGGATGAAATTGTACTTAAAAGATAATTTGTTATTCAGATTTTCATAAAGGATCCTAAACGGTTTTGTCATGTAAGAGGCCCAAATACTTTAGTATGCATAGAGCAGTAGATATGGATACTTATTTCTTCATTTCTTGGTCTGTTGAACACTGCTGGATATTCAAGTTTTTCCGGGAAGTATTCTTATCGAAAACGAAGTAGTGAAAACCGAGCTCAGAGAACACAATGTCATTATTCTGTGTCAAAGAGTGTTATCGTATATTAGACACAGAATAATGACTATAACAAAAAGCAATGCAAAAGGCAATAAGGGCAACTAAAAGAAAACACCTGAATATAATTTCTAATTCTGGGCGTCTTCACCTGATACAATTGTGTAGGTTGAGCAATTTACTGAATGATGTGATAATGTGGTCACGAGAGCTTCTCTACGTCACCACGTGATGGCATACCTACATCGTAGCACGTGATATTGAGGTGAGCATAAATAAGTCAAAGAGGAACCTGTTACTCGGAACAATGAAAATTTATTATTTGCATTTTGTACATAAAAGACACTTAGAAAGACAAAGATACACAGGACACATATTTGGTCGGTAAATTAACTTATGTTTTTCTTATAGGATTACAGATCTCTAAATATATCGTTATCAATTTCAATTCTAACGAATGCCTATTACAAATGACATTTCATTATCCGACGCCACTAATAAAGTTTTACGGACCCCGATACTCTTCACCTTAAATACTTCACCTTAAATTCACCTTAGATACTTCTCGAAAAAGATGGCGTTACTTATTTTATTTATTATTTATTTATTTATTTTATTTTAAAGAAGGCTTACAGACTAACAAACCAATGACATAAAGAATGTAATATAAAACAAAATTGCTAATAACAAGCCTCCACATATAGTCAATGAAAAAAAAAAGTCGTTAAGAAGAAAGTACATACAAGTAAATATAATTAGAGTAGTTGATAATTCAACTATCCTTGAAAAAAGACTGTGCCAATAGCCGTCTCAAGGTCGCCACACAGTTACAAAATAAGTCGACATTAAGGTCCCCAGGAAGCTTATTGAAACTAAGTGCACTTCTTATTGAAAAAACATTCCGCCTATAATTAGTAATTGCGATAGGTACACTTAATATTGGCCGCTGTCGTAATCCTATCAGGTTTGTGCGTAATGACAGATTAGCAACGAGTGTAGGACAGTCAATGTGGCCAATTGCTATACCCAAAAGTAGACTCATGTCCCCAATATAACGTCTCATCTATCATCTATTTTCATTGAGATATTGCTGTCAATTGACCGGACAGTGACCGCAAATTCCATCAATGTCTGGCCGAAGAAAAGGGTCTCACGCGCATAAGAATTCGGAATCTTACCTTAATCTAGATTCCGCAGCTAACAAAGGATTCATGAATTTAAATGAAAGCACTGACCCTTGTCCTTCCGTTGACTTTTATCTCAAAACAGCTAAGTTTTTGAATACTATATTGTATAGCTAGAAAAACCTTCTATCGTAAAAATCAAATAAGGTATCAATCACCGTTATTTTTTTTTTATATGTGCTTTATTTAGTGTGATAGGTGATACCTCGTTCATAAATTTGAATATCGAAGTCAATTATGTAAGTAGTGATGATGATAATGATGTCGAGAAGATACTATTTGTTTGTGAAATTACATGCGGTCGTCAGTCAAACCGTATGAACAATGAACATTGTAATAAATGTTCTACAAAGTGGAATTACTTGTCTAATCTGTATTCTGAAACGTTCCTTGCAATCTTCGCGTAGGAAAAAGCTACAAGATGAGCTGCTTTTGTAAAATATTAATGAATTATGTTACGTATAACTTAGCAGGTATTGCTTAAGACTACGAAAATAGACTCCGAAATATTTAATGAATACTTTAACCTTTAATTAGAGCCGGGCTTTTATGCTAAATTTGCCAGTAAACAGCTTAGCTCTATTCAACCTGCAGATTCTACACTGATTAAACTCAATTATAAGTTCACCAACGGGTTATTTAATTGAATGATATAATAAATAATTTAAAATAGAGTTTTAGGGCCTAAATTTAAAATAGATAACTACTTCATTTAATTATGACCAAAATAAAGGCTCAATTTATGAGCCTTTATTTTGGTCATAATTAAAGTTTTAGGGCCTAAATTTTAAATTTAGGCCCTAAAACTCTATTTTAAATTATTTATTATATCATTCAATTAAATAACCCGTTGGTGAACTTATAATTGAGTTTAATCAGTGTAGAATCTGCAGGTTGAATAGAACTAAGCTTTCCTTAATAAAAACTCTTGATCTCTCAGACGCTCGTCATGTACTAAAGAACTGCATTTTACTTTAATACCATTGTTGCCTGGTTTTAAGTGCTCACATAGTATCTGGCAGCGTATCTTTTGTGACAGGGAGTCACTTTGTTCAATGAAGAGATCCATTTGTAAGAACTGTGCGCTATTACGTGCACTTATGTTTGTACTAGCATTACTAGAGCTTTTTACTAATTCGTATGCGTCAACTAAGTATCTCACATCGTAGATCATTATTATTTTCAAGAAAATAATTGTTACTGTTTAACAGCCAGAGTACCTACAACACACACGGAGCACAGAATTTTACACTTCACTTGATTTATCCATGTGAATTCAACAGACAACAATAGTTTCAACAGATTTCTCTGTTTCATATATCAGAACTTGCAACAGTTTTAACACTGATATTTATTACTCAAATCGGAAATATTACAACACCTACCATAAAATACATTTCGTGAACCACTACGAGGTAAAACTGCCGTTTCCAAATGCTTGGGAGCTATTTATCTATGAATTCTAGTTATTTACCACTAGTACGCAAAAACGGCAATATTGCATTTGGTGAGGCATCTGTTGCGGATCTCCCTCACATTGATATTAAGTGCGCACTCTCATTGTATTTAATATTCAATTATGTATGTATACTACAGTACTGTAAGAGAGGCGTACTAAAATGTATGCTATGTATCACAAAATTTCAGAATTATTATGTTTTCATTGTTAGTTACCATGGAGAAAAGACATAAACATTTTCATGATTACCTACAGCTATAATGGCCAAATACCAGTACCTACTCTTTTGAACATATTAAATTTAAATTATTAATTTAATTCAGGTATTATATTAAATCATCATAAGACGGTCATTAAAGTCTCCTTTTAATTCTATAAAGATGTGGGTATTAACAGGGTAGCTTCATAAACAATAACGTTTTCCCGTGATTATGATCATAAATTATAATTTATATTGAAGAAAGAGAGGGCGCAGAGTTTCACTGATTATAGAATTTTAATAGGTTTTTTACCAATTGCCTATTACTTAATAATAAGATTCAGTAATATGATTCAGAAACAATAAATCTGTGCGGCTTAAACGATAGACGGTGCTAGAGAGAGTGAGACATCAAAGTATGTGATTCGGCGCCAGCGTGACAACCCTTTTTTTCCTGGGAAAATGCTCATGCATACTGCACTATCACGGTGTGCTGAGCGAGTCGGTCAGCCACGCAGTATAAACTGCAGCATCTCGCATCATCGGCCAACTTCCATCGTCGGCCTCCAGCAACTATAGGAGAGTACCTACAGGAGGTACAACAGACTTCCGTAACCCACGACTTACAGATATTAGTGTGCCTCCAGCTAATCTAGTTTGGTTTTACAAATTGTTTTTTTTTTAAGTACACTCCCGTTTTTCATTCAGTTGCCAATTGTAAGGTGGGAATAGAATGGGTGGAGGCTATTCACGTACTGAGAATCAACTGTGCGTTCTTTTGAAAAGTTTGAATGCGATTAATTTTTTCAATAAGTTCAATTATTAAACTGCTCTAAGGTTCTTCTACACTTTGATTACATTTTGGTTTGGTTTTACATTGTACAGAGAATTACCTTATTGACTTTACTTTTGTTTTATTGTAGATGGGCTTGCGCTTGACCATTATCTCACCTGATGGTAAGTGATGATGTGGTCGAGGGTGTAGCACGCTTGCCTAGAAGTAACCTATTCACGTTTGACTTAAAGACCCTGAGATTGTAGCTACCGGGAAACACAGACTCCGGCAGGTTATTCCACTCCTTAGCTGTACGCATAATAAAAGTATTTCCAAAACGTTTAGTGCGTATGGGTGGGATGACCACCATGTACCGATGACGCATCGCCGTACGTCTTGTAGTCCGATGATGAAACGGGCTTGGATGTATTAGACAATGCAATTCCATCGCACACTCCCCCATATGCAACCGATAATCATTTATTCGGGTTCCCTCTATCTGGCATGATCTTGATACTCCGAAATTTATTTGGCATAACAAACTTGGCAAATCTTTTTTAAAAGGCATAAAAATTATTTAATATAATTTTTGTTTGGCCGAATGTTTGTATGGCCGAATATTTACAATGGCTTAATTTTAAGATGGCAGAATTTTATTTGGCATAATTTCAGTTGGCATATTATGAAGATGGCAGAAATTAATTTGGAATAATTTCATTAGGCATTTCTATAAAATAGCATTTTTAACCTTAAATTAAAATTGAAATACTGTCTTAAAAAGTTAATATGTTGTGTTACAAAAGTTGGTGACAGGAACGAATCGCTGCAAAACCGACTCCAAGTAGTCTTGTCTACCCTACCCCTAGAGTGTAATTTAAGCCCGCGTAGGCGCGTAAGGGCGAGGCGGCCCGCGAGCTGGGGAGCAGGTGGTTTAAAAACGGCCGCCGCCCGCGTCTGTGGCTGCCCGGTGTAGCCGGCCAGCAAGCCGAAGCTGCGGTGGTGAGCGTTAAAACCATCTGTGACGATAAGCTCACGTGGGACCGCCGGAGCCCCGCAGTGCCGGTGCCGTGACAATAACCATGACTGCTGCTTGCTGCATGCTCACTTGCATGCTTGCTTGCATGCTTGCTGCATGCTCACTTGCATACTGCATGCTTGCTGCATGTGTATGCTTTTTTGCATGTTTCATGCTGCATACTTGCTGCATGCATGGTGAATGCTTGTTTGAATGTTGCATGAATGGTGTATGCTTGTTTGCATGCTGCATGCTTGCTGCATGCATGGTGTATGTTTGTTTGCATGGTTCATACAGCGAATTAAAACACAAAACATAAATGTGTTCAACCAATCTTTTATTATGGTAACAAATACAAAATTACTTTATTTATGAATTTTCTGTAATGTGAATTATAAGTATTTCAATTAATATGGCAATTAATATTAATATTTCAATGTATGCAAAAGACAACTCTGACTGTGAACTTTCTGCGATAAGATGGTTCTGCCTTTTAATGACTATAAATATGAAATATATGCCTAAAGATGATTCTGACTTCAAAATTATGAGTTTTGAATGTATGATAAATGAGTGGCATACAAACGATTTTCTGCGAAATGAAGTTCATGCTATCCGTTGGCATGCATAATAATATTATGACATAAAAGTTCTGCTATAAAAGCTAGACCCAATTTTTTTTTTTTTTTTTAATCCAAGTCTTTTTTCGTATTCTTCTCAGCAAACCCTTTCATTTGATTGCAAGATTTGACCCGAACACACTTACATACATACATACAAATATACATAGTTCATACATTGCAAGTTAATTAAAAGCTTGTAAAAACCGACAAGCTAGCAACTCGGCGACGATTTTCAAGGCTCTGGAGCTTTGACAAACCAGTGGCTCATTGCTGATGAGCCCTTGGCCCGTTTTTCGATCAAGCTGATATTTGGCAGATCCGTCCCAGAGATGAGAACAGTACTCCATGCAAGATCAAACTTGCGCTTCATACAACTTAAGCAGCTGTTCTGGCGTGAAGTACCTTCGCAAGGATCCCAAACTTTTTGGCAACCAGCTGCAAATCTTTGCCTCAATGTATGGTCCAAAATTGATATTCGATGTCAACGTAAAGCCAAGAAGCTCAATATGGTTTTTGAGTGTAGACCTCTGATATTACAAAGGTGCACCTTATGTGAGTACTGCCGCTGTACAGCTTTTTTTGTTATGTTTCTTGCCATGATTGAGAGTGAAGAAGGGTAGGAGAGGAGAAGGAAGTGAGATGAGGTTCCACACTGGCAACCCACAGACACGTGCCGACAAGACACCATCATTGGGGGACTAGTCTGTAGACTGCAGGGACGCCCGATCCCCCCCAAATATCCATCGGGCACTATCATCTGGTCGCCAACAAGTACGATGGCGCATTCCGGGCTTTTTCGACAGTTGGCGGGGCAGCTTTTCGTGTGTTGCTGGCACACTACTTGGGTCCCCAGATACCTACGGTCGGCCAGCGGTGCACCGTGCCTCGGACCCCACTATCCTCCGTGACCAGTCTCCCGATACGTCCATAACAGCGCGCGTCAGGCTGGTCAGCCTGCAGTGGAACAGCTATCTCAACCCAACACCTCTAGTGGCTACACCGAGCATCGTACCAGAACACGGCTAAGCCGCTTTGAGGTACGTCTGCCCGGTGGGTGAGTAGCCGAAGTCTACCACCAGTTGGTGTCACCTGATTTGCCACACCCGGGGATCACATTTAGAGGATTAGAATGGGGTACACTCCTACGGACGTGGGTGACTCAGCCCCCAAAAACCACCTTTACACCACCTTTACGCCCCCTACCTTTACTCCCTTAACATATTGAACCACTTATTATTATGCACAAGTTACGGTAATCAAGTGAAATGATAGTTCAGGATCGTGATAGTCAAGTGTAGCGACGTTAACGGGCCAATGTGATAAACTCGCTACTTTTTACGTCGCTTTTATGTCTACAAACTTTTTGCCGAGGTCGTTTCTAAAGCAGTTTGAGTTAAAATTTGGGGTGCGATGCGATCTTAGTTCATTACAATTTGTTTATGGCTTGTTTGAAGCATCCATTAATCACACAACAGAAGAAGATGGATACTTATAATAATAAATACTACCACCCTGTTATTGTTCCACTTGCAGTAAAAATGTCTCTTCTCATAATTTCAGACTGAACTTACTGGTGACTGATAGTAACTTTAGTCACGGATTAAAGTACATAATTATCTGTAATAATGATAATATTTTCTAAATCTAATAATGCATTGCAGTAAGGTAACAAAAAAATGCTAGCGCAATAGGATGACCGTCTCAATGTTTACGATACAACTTTACGAGAAAAGGTCGAAGTCTTTCTAAATCTGTTCCGTATTTCAGCGAGAAATTTTATCCCTCAGCAAAAAATAAACTTAGGTCAGTCAGTCCATCAACCCATCCTCGTCAGCATAGCTTACGACTTGAGCTAGATATTTATATTATTTATCATTCGAACTATTCCACTTAAACGGCGACTTTCGTATTTCGTAGGTAGGTTTTTCAACATGATGTATACCTTATGTACGTGGAAGGCATTTATTGAAGAGTACCGTTTTGTAATTTCTAAGCTTATAATATGATGACTAAGTTCCTCCTGTTCCTGTTCTAAGATCTTCCTGTCACTAGATATTAAATCTCTCACAAGTGACGATTCAAATTTAGCATTCCAGACTAACTCGAAGCCCACACTGAAAAAAGTTTTGGGACTTACGAACTTTTTTCTCAACATATATCAATAATTGGGTTCCCAATAACCCAGAATCAAATTCAATCTAACTAACAATAGAAGCAACGTTGAGATGTTATAGAGCTGCAGTTAATTATGACAACACTACTCCACAATGACGTCACACGCGAGCATGATGCGGTAACGAGAAAGAATCTAAATAACTGTAAGTAATGTATTGTTATAGCTCCGTCTGAGGGTAATTGATTTATCTATTTGTGTGAGAATACTGGTGGAATATTATCTATGTCTTGATTTAATTTCTGCCGCAATGTTATAATAAATTTCTAATATACTACAAATGTATGTATCCATATTATATTTAAGATTTATTATTTATTTATTTATATACACACAAAAACACTTTACAGAGAAAATAAATAATACAGATTGAAGAGCACAAAGGTACTGCTTATTTCATTTAGAAATTTCTTCCAGCAGACCTGCGACAGGAAAGTAGGATGATAACCGAAGACACAGTGTGTAGAAAGAACAAAGAAGCTTAAAATAGACAAAATAACTTAACTAATCATATATAAATTACACATATACCATAACTTAATAAATATAGAAAATAAAAATACATACATATACTTAATATATAAAATTACAAGGTGGTGGAGAGGTAATGTTCTTTGACTTGTTTCTTGAATATAGATACATTTTGGGAGTCCCGGATTTTAGGTGGAAGTGAGTTCCACTATCGTACTGCATGAACAGAGAAGGAGTGGGAATAGAAATGGTTTTTATGGAATGGGAAATAGAGATGTAGGCGGGATCTGCACAGAGCATCAGCAGGGCGAGTAAAAGAAAAACGATCGCGCAGGTAGCCAGGGTATGCAGGGTTAAAAAGGATGTTGTACAGGAGACATAATATTCGAGTGTTCCTGCGAAGACGGATAGGGAGCCACTTCAGATCCTTGCGGAACTGAGATACATGATCGTATTTTCTCAGACCAAAGACAAAACGAATGCACAGATTTTGCAAGCGCTCAAGCTTATTTAATAGCTCCTCAGTGGCATCCAGGTAGCAGGCATCGGCGTAATCTATGATCGGCTGAATTAAAGTTTGAGCTAAATAAATTAAAACACCTTAAAATGAATGTGCTTTTATAACCAGTCTAGCAGAACTATTATGTGTAACACAGTAGTCGCCTATTAAACTAATTATGATAGGCTAAGTACATGGTCTCAGAACAAGTCGCACATAAGTCTCTACCATTGTTAAAATAAACCCTGGTATGTTATGATTGAACTGTTTCGTAATGTTTACCTAATAAACATAACTAGTGTCTCACAACATTGAACAGTTCGCTTGTCTGGCTATCTAAATTCAAATCGTGTATGAAACACAAACACGCCGCCATGTCTGAAAAAGTTCCTCACAGCGCGAGCTTTTCACGAGTACAGCGCTACTGACCAATGACGTGTTGTTTAGCAGCCGCGCTGTCAACAATCGATGTCATCCACGATATAATCCCCGGCCTATAAGTTGCCAAAGTTTTGGCGTAGTGGGAGTAAGTTGGCGCATAGTGCGCGAACTGACCAACCACCATAAAGAGTGAACGGAACGTGGACGCGGCACGATTGATCAGTCGATCCTTGTGTCAACTGACTAACTAATCGCGCTCGGAACGGTACTGCTAAATGTTCCCCGCGTCCCGCTTGATAACTAAAGAGACCTAAAATACGACTTGTGCGCATCTAACGACTCTTGCCAAGTTACATGTAGTAGTGGTAGTGGTAGTGGTAGGGACTCCCTTTTTCGCACTTAGTCTCCCATTTGGTCCGTTGTGCGTCCCCACGTACAACGGACTGTTAGCTGTACTGGCTAACATAGCCAGCCTAGCTCACAGAAACTTCCTGGGAGCTTCACAGCCTTCACGGAGCGATCTCACTGTTCCGAGGATTTCTTCGCGTTGAGATGCCACGGCCTCGCATTCCAGGATTACGTGGGCGGCTGATTCTACGACGTTAAAACAGCCCCTGCAAAGTGGGCTGTCCGTGGCGCCTATGTTGAATAAATGTTTGTTAAGTTACATGCCGGCAATTATATATTTTGTGAGTCGTCACATAAAGTTACGTGATAAAAGTATTAAGCTTTTGTTTTTTAGTTACAAGCATATACGAGTTTTATGTTGATACATTATTTTTTTGTTAATCGTAATTCAAAAATCAAAGTTACCCAAAGCTGCTTGTGGTAGTAAAATGTTTGTTTGAATCCATTTAATATTCGTAGGACACCAGCAAACCATTTTACTGTGAAGTTACGCATGAAAGTTCATAGTTCTCCCATTAACTTACCATGGGTACGGTTACATACCCAAATTGTTGTTTGTTTGGGCTACTAAACTATGAAGTTAATTATAAGCGCCCAGCGATACTTTATTTATGTAGGACTGATAGTCTTGATAAACATGAAATTCGATTTTGAGATTGTGCTGTCGACAAAACTATTAATATTACTCCTGCTGCTTTTTCTTCACAATAGTAAAGATTTCTGATAGTACCCTACGTTTGATCAAAGAGTACGCAAAAGACCGGAAATTAACACGGAGGTAAAACAAAAGCGTGTATTTCAGTGTGTTCTCCAACGATTTTGAGTAGAAATTTGGCCTTATAAATAATAACTAGAAAAGGATCAGTTTTAATCGGTTGAATGCCGTAACTACTGAAATAATTAAAAAGCCATTGTATCTCGCATGGGTCCACGTTTCAGGCACTCAAGGGGTTAAAAGCATTGTTCAAATGACGATAAAAATCTACTGTCAAATATTGTGAACAGTAATTTGTGCTGGAAGCAGTTAAGGAGAATAAACCGAGGTCGTGGTGTTAAGATTAACATTATTGTCCCTCTTATGAAAATAAATAAAGTTACTTCTATAGTTATCAGAAATACGATCATAAAGATAAACCTAAAACGCACGACTGTTCCACAAAATGGCAGAATTCACAAATATCTAAATTACATTTACTGACTACCAAAAAAGAAAATTCTTTGCTAACCCCGTTAAGTTTAAAACCGACATAATAACTCGTGCACACCAAATTTTCAGACATTCTACTATAAGTATTATTCAGTTATTTACGCGTATTGCGAGCACCCTTCCATTAGTGAGGTCTCGTTAGCTGACGTAAAGGTGATCAAGAGATTATTAAAGGATACAAACTACTTCTTGGGATAATTTTAAAGCTAATGTAATCCGTAATGAGTGAGAATATAACGAAGTTTTTACGTCTTTGTTAAAATGAAATCCTTGTTGAAGAAAATATTTACACAAATGAAAAAAGGAAATGTAAGTAAGAGGTATTCGCTTTTCGTCTTCATGGAAAGTGCCTTCAACGTTTTAAGAAAAGAATTAAGATTAGAGATGTGCCGACATTAGTCGATATAAAGTCGTGATAAAGCTGGGCTATCCGGCCAGTTTCGTAGTCAGCGACTATTCGGCAAAGTGCGCCGACTATCTGGCTTCTTACTTTGTATGTATTTCTCAATAACTGTATATAAGAGGAAAACCATTAAATAAAAAGCTTGATTGTTAATTATTATTTTTAGTTCTACTACTTGGATATGCGACTGGGAGAAATCGTCTGTGGTCGAACATTTTGATCAAAGAAACTAACTGAGGTATCAGGGTTGGGTGTCTGTATTTGACAATATGGTTTTCTTGTAGTAATTGCTATTTATATTTGCCCCCCACGAGAGATTATCATTTGACACTGATAACACTGATAACTTTACGGGAATCGTTCTCCAATTAGTAAAAAAAAAACATGTACGACACTTCTTTTCAAAGTCAAATATATTTATTTCAACTAGGCCAATAAGCGGCACTTTTGAACGTCAAACATTAAATCTAAATTAAAAATGTACAAGTAATAAAAATTGACTCTACCGTGCATTCGGAAAGTAGCTTGTTATGGAGAAGAACGCACAAGAAACTCCATACTTACTCTTTTTAAAATGTTTTACAATGTTTACTTATGTACATACATTAATAAATTCATATATGTGAGGACGATGCACCCAAAAATAGCACTACACACTATACTACGTACAGGTATAAAGTAATAAAAGCACTAACAGGTAAATTCATTAATTTGATAAATAGGAACATGGTTCTCACATACTTAGAAACATTCCAAACATAAGTAAAATACCTAATTCAACAACAACGAAACCGTGTGTGAGTCAAATTCTGGAAAAATATAAAAAATAACATAAGAACACAATAACTACGAATAGGAATACAAATTAGCAAATTTGATTATGTCCACACCAAAGATTGCCCTACGGAGCGGGACCAACATGTTGCCAAGCATTCTTATCTTGAATATAATCATCTAATTTGTAATATGCTTGTTTACAAAGTGTGCTTTTAACTAAAGTTTTAAATTTACTTTCATTTAGTTTTAATATATCACAAGGTATTTTGTTATAGAATTTAACACAGTACCCCATGAAAGATGAGTGTACTTTTGCTAGTCTATAAGATGGTTGATCTAACTTATCTTTATTTCTCGTATTACAATTGTGTCTATCACTGACCTTACTAAAGAGATGTATATTTTTCCTTACATACATAATATTTTCATAAATGAATTGGCAAGAAACTGTCATAATATTAATATTTTTAAATAGCTCCCTAAGAGATTCTCGGTGACTTAAATTATATATGGCTCTGATAGCTCTCTTTTGCAATATAAATATGGATTCAATGTCAGCCGCTCGGCCTCACAATAAAATACCGTATGACATAATGCTGTGAAAGTAACTAAAATAGACCAAACGCGCGGTCTCCACATTCGTCAACTGTCTTATCTTTCTAACAGCATAAGCGGCCGAGCTCAGCCGACCCGCAAGAGATGTTATGTGAGAACTCCATTGCAATTTGTCGTCTAGAGTGATTCCCAGGAAAACCGTTTGATTTACAAAGTCCAGCTTTTCGCCATTCAATATGATGTCGCATTCGCTAGTTCTAACATTCGGCAATGTGAATCTAATACATTTGGTTTTTTTTTCATTTAGTACCAAATTGTTTGCCGTGAACCATTTTTGGACCTGATGAATCGAGTTATTTACATCATCAAGATTTTGTGACCGCCGATCTATTTTAAATATCAAAGATGTGTCATCAGCAAACAACACCATTTTCGGTTGATTTTGTAGTAATTGGGGTAAATCGTTAATATAAACTAAAAAGAGGAATGGACCCAATATCGAACCTTGAGGAACACCCATCGTCATTTCAGACCCTAATGAGTTTACGCCGTTTACCTGTACTTTAACTTGTCTGGCTTTTAAATATGATCTAAGTAACCCAAGGGCTGTATGTCTAATTCCATAGTGCTTGAGCTTCAACAATAGTGTCTCATGGTTAACGCAATCGAACGCCTTCGAGAGGTCGCAAAAGATTCCAATGGCGTCTTGTGCTTCCTCCCAGGCGTTAAAGATGTTCTTTATTAGGGTGACACCGGCGTCAGTTGTGCAACGCCCTTTGGTAAAACCGTACTGTTGATCATAAAAGATAGAATGTTTGTTAAAATGACGCAACAATTGGTTGAGCATTAACTTTTCGAAGACCTTACTGAGAACCGGCAGTATTGACACTGGCCTATAATTATTGGCTTCTTTGCTATCCCCGGATTTAAATAATGGAACTACTTAACTGTGTTTCATGAGGTCCGGAAAAACTCCTTGATCGACACTAGTATTAAATATGAAAGCTAAATAGGGTGCAACAGTTTCAATGATTGGTTTACACACTTTTACAGATAGTCCCCAAAGATCTTCTGTTGATTTAATTTTAAGATTTTTAAAAGCTTTTAAAATAGCCTGGGGATTTGTATGTTGAAACTTGAACTCCGATGGGCACGCATTTACGTTCTTTCTTAGTAAAGCAGCAGAGAGTGTGGGTGAGGAGTTTAAGGCTGCTGTAGTTTTAAGAGGAATATTAACGAAAAAGTTTTCAAATTCCTGAGCTACCTCTATATCTGAGGATATGGGGCCATGTGCAGTCGCTAAAATAAATTCAATATTACGCTATTTTCCAGGTAGTTTTTATTTTATCGTCTGCTGATTTTATTTTATTGCTGATATACAGCGCTTTAGCTATTTTGCATGCAATTTTAAAAGTTTTTGAATATTTCGCAACATACTTATCAAAACTTGTATTATTCATATGTTGCTTTAGGCCATAAAGTTCATATAGCTTTTCCCTGCTTTTACGAATGCCTGGAGTCGCCCAATCGTTAAATACGAACTTGGTGTAAATACTTTTCGCTTTCAGTGGAAAAGTGTCATTAAATTGCATGTTGAGTACTTTAAAAAACTCGGCATAGAACTCATTTGGGTCATCTATATTAAAAAAGTTTTGAACACATAATTTACTAGTCAAGGTTTTATTAAATTTTTCTTAATTTTTACTTGTAATTGGTCTAAATTTTATTTGCATTTTTTGCAAAGGTATGTAGGTGCTAAACGTTATTGTTTGCCCACTGTGATCAGATGTTAATTTATTTACAATTTCTTTATTTAGGTAATCACAATTGCAAAAAACGTTATCTATGCAAGTCGCAGAAGAAGCTGTCTAGCTGGCTAAGTCCAACAATTCCCCAGCCTCAATCAAGCGCTCACTCAATTGCTGTTGTGAAATTTCATATTTCTCAAAAATATTCTTCAGTAAACTCTCCTTGTATAATAAATCTTTATGGAGTCACTGTGTATCTTTATTATACTTTTGCCTACAATTATCTAGCTCACCCATGCAGGTATTTAGTCTACTAGTTAGGTTAACACGTTCCTTTCTAAGAGAAATATTTAATTTTAGGAGGTTTTTTGATTGCTCTCCGTGAACGTTTCATAATTTTTTTGATTTTATTATATTTCTTTAATTTATTATGACTCATGACAATAGGACATAATGGTCTAGTGTCATCACCAGTCAAATCTATTATAAATTCTGGCTCACACACTGATTCCGACTGAATGCTGCCAACCAACTCACTAAATAAACTATTAGTGTTATTAAACTGCTCACTGACTCTAATAGACTCTGCGTAAGATAGTGCCTTATGGGCATCACACAATGCTTGTTCAAGTTCAGAAACACGGTTTAAAGTTAGTTCATACGTGTCATTGCACTTCTGGTATAATGCCGCTTGGTGCTTAAGTGCCCGGTGTTGTTCGGCTAAGTCAAGGTGCTGAATGTGTAGCTCAGCTAGCTCATTCTTGAGGAAGGTGTTTTTATGAACCACCTTTTCAACTTCCACCTTACTGTCTACAATTTCTTGAAGCAGTTTCTTATTCAGTGATTTGGAATCTTGCAGCTCATTCAGTGAAGCTCTCAATTTTGCTTCCAGCTCCTTCATTGTAGCGCTGCGGGTCATCATTTTCCTTAATTATCTGAAATGTGTAGAATTTAAACTAAATAACAGTGCAGTAGTTTTCTAATATTAGATAGGAGGTAGTTCAGAAAAAATAAATAATAAAAAAAAAATACTAAAGAAAAAGTTTAAAAGTTAATAATGTTAAGAAAGTATAGCTGTTACAGATAGATAAGTTTAAGACTTAAATGGAAAATTTAAATAAGTAAAAACAATAGAAAGAACTATGGAAAACACTGCTTAGAGTTTACTAAATTACAGGCTACAATTAAAACCTTTATTTATTAAATTTTTGACAATTTCTAGGTAAGATCTTAATAGAAACCTACAACGATTATTTTGTGGAGTATATTATGTAGTGTTTATTTATTGTCTGGGCTAATGTTATTGTCGTCAATTCTGCTTCCACAAATTGTCAAGCAAAAGGAGACATAAACCGTGCCAGTGTGTGATGAACGTAGCTCAGATAACTGAGCAGTATTCTGTGATGTTGTGCAGTCTGTAGAATTAGTTAAAATTAATTAAGACAAAAATACTCCCAGGGAATGATGATTTTTTTTTCAAATCCGGCACCGTTGATGCGAACAGCTGATCTTGTTTTCTTGTTTTAAATAGTTTTCCGACAGCGAAACACAGTACAACTACTGGAAATTACACTCACTATTGAGTTTAGATTATTGAGCACTAATTAAGCCTAATTAAAACACTTTTAATAATTTATTTTAAATAAAACGTATAGAGCGGTTTTTTTTTGACGACCGGCTACCAGTGTTGCCAGGTTGATCCTTTCAATTTTTGACATGATTAAATGTCCTCTTTCACTTTAATAACCAATAGCAGTATTGTTTTTATTTATTTAGACAAAATACTGCTCTGACCTGTGTGTTATGTATGCCTAGGAATCTGCTGACATTGCGGAAACTAAGTGTTCATAGATCTTGCAACGGTGCAGTTACCTTGAGCACGAAACGCATAGCTTAGGAATTAGCTGACTTGCTGACACAGAAATTGCGTAACATCGATATAGGAAGTTACTGACGGTGCAAATACCTCGAAACCGATGCTGCCATGACGTCAAGGAATCCATCGATACCGAATTAATATTTAAGATCATTTCTTGGAATTGACACTTCTAGGTTATCTAGTTGTAGTTAGTAGTTGTAACCATTCCATGTTCCAACCTCGACTTGGAATGGACATTTCTAGGATAATAATTTTGTAATTCACTTTAATAATTAAAAGTTTAGAATCATTTCGGGTTTCTTTCCAATCCCCCGGCTGTGGTAAACGTAATTAGTGCAAAAGCAAAAATCAAGAAACAATGGGAAGAAAATAAACAAAACGTGTTCCGACAAGCTAGCAGCGAAACGAGGCGTAAACGAAGCGTCACGAAAATTGCTGAATACCCATGAAACCGTGATCAGCTTGGCCGACTAGTAGGCCTATTTACAACCAACTAATCGGCTAGTCAGCCAAAGTCATAGTCGGCATATCTCTAATAAAGACGTATTAAACATTCTCGGGTGGATTACTAGTAACTTATTAAACTCTATAGGTAACATATCTAACTTTGCGATTCGTTACGTTTCAAGTAACATTAGAAGCAAATCTTTTAACGCTAGTTTTCCTAAAACAAATTGGCGTGCTAGTCTTGATTGATTTTTTTATTTGTATCATCTATTATCTGCCGAAATAGACACTCGTAGATATATTACGATGTCCGCCACACTTATTCCGATTCTTTATTTACGAGATTCTTATTTATTGCCCTACAATAAATAAATATATAATATGGGAATTGGACATCTTTTCAAGGTAGGTGCTAGCAGGAACTCGGATTCGTTGCGACTCGCAAAATCAATAAGGGCAAGGATCGCTTTAATAAATATATTATGGTCTGTTAAGTTCAAAAAAAGTTCCATGTATCACGCGTTAAGCTGATAATGAACGTATTTCTATCGTATATTATATTATCGTTTATTATATTATTATCGTATATTGTATTTGTATAGGATCGTATTTCTATGCAGATGTGACTCACTTCCTGTGCAGCACCTCGGTCAGAATGATCTCTTTTATATGGGCAAGCAGAAATTGCCTTTCTTGCGCAAGGTAGCGAATGTACTTGTCATGTAGCCACGTATCGTGTTGTGTCACATTTGATAGTATTGTGGCTATAAACTTGACTAAGTGCACCAGAAGATTTCACATTAGGTTCGAGAGAAACGGGTTACCGTTTCATGTGCCGGTAACCATAGAGCTCACATTAATAGGAACCCACTCATGGTAATACTTATAGTAGGTGCGCTAACAAGCTCACTTATTTTATCTATAAGTAAGTAGGTACTTATAGACAAAATAAGACGCTGACGGTGGTTCCGTGTTAATGTTGAGAAGCCGGGATGGTGGGGAACTGACATGCAGCGCGTCTGGCGTCGATATAGCTGACAAACGCAAGACCTCTTCAAAGTGCAGACGTCAACGAAGTAGCTGCCCTTCTGACGTCACAATAAGCTGATCATCTTTGGACTTCGACAAACGCAAGACCTCTTCAAAGGGCTGACGTCAACGAAGTAGCTGCCCTTCTGACGTCACAATAAGCTGATCATCTTTGGACTTCTTTTTCACCTTGCTGATACCCTACCTTAACTTGCTGTGCCAAAGTTTTGGTAGCTTTGAACAACTCCTTCAAGTTATTGCTGATCGTGCTCTTGTTAAGCAGATCAGCAATACCATCAACCCACGGTCTCCTATCTTTGCGGGCATCGCATTACGATAGATTTCCTTGCGTTTCTGACGGTATTGCGTATTAAAATCGGATGGCGTCGTTATGGGTCTCAAGCAGTCTCAGATGAAGAGTTTGTCTTCGATCAGGCTCCACGTGCGTTGCGACATCCGATCCTTCCGAAAATGAATCGATTTGTGGCTTAGAATGACAGAACTACTGAATACTGGCCACTTTGATGCGGTTCCACTCCTCGTCTAATGAGTCCGTAGCAGCATCGAGTACAATAAAGCGATTGCGCAATATAATTCCAGTTGAAAAGCTTTACGCGTGTCTGAGTCATACAGTTTGCTCACCTCGAACCTTCTTCCAATTTCGCCGGGTCCTCCAGCCGCACGGGCTACTACAACCTTGAGCCGAACTTCAGCAACTACGAGATGGTAATCGCTATCAATAGCGGCACCCCTGCGATTGCGGACATGAATGCGCAATGAAGATAAAGGAAGAAAGAAAACTAGTTTATTTGGCACACACAGATACAAACAATGTAGGTACAAGTAAAAGGGAACTTAGTTCTAAAATAATTACATAGTGTGCCCCGCGGCTGCGCCAAATAGGTCCAATTCAGCAAAATGCCAGACAACTAAGAGATCGCCATTCGGAACTAATTCCGAGGTCGTCAATTTGGTTTTGGTGACCACATCGGGTGAGTTCCACGTGTACTTATGGTGATCGCCATGAATGAATAATGTTTCTCGTTGGTAAGGTCGTGGTTCTGACAAAACTCGATAAATCACTCACCATTCTCGTTGCACACTCCAAGTCCCTGTGTACCCTGTGCCGCTCGCGATTAGTGTTAACACTCCCAACCTTTGCATTAAGGTCCCCCATGTCGATGATGATGTCTTGCTTCTTTATGCTCCTAAGAGTAGTGTTGAGGGCATTGTAGAATTCGCCCTTGGTATACTCAGGTCATATTTTACTCCCCAACCAATGTATCGCCTGAGAACAATGGAGTTCTTCCGGGCTCTTGAATTGAAACGGGCATACATGATCCGGTTAAGATCGGTTTCCAGTCCAAAAGGCTACTAGTCCACTGTGCTTTAATCCGATGCTGGAACTGCCCCTTTAGAGCCTTCGCATGTGCTCAGTTTTGTTTCGAGTATCCTCTGTTTTAAGGCGCAAAATATTCGACCTTCGCCTTGCATCCGTTAGCTCAGCTGCAACTCGGGGTGGCGGATGCGTGGTAGCGTGGTAGAGCCCAGGTAGAACGATGAGGATGTGGATGACTTTGGACTCGCTAGGGCTCTGCTTTACACGGTACTTCACAACGAGTAAAGCAGAAGGTATTTTTGGCACTTGTGTGTGTTGCTCACCAACAGCGATTCCCACCAAAACTTACCATAGCTTCTCTCCTTTTCCCGTGATATACTCGTAGGCCACGGCAAAAAGATAGTATTTATGATTCATGTGTATTGAGGTAAAGAGAGTGCTCGACCTGCTGGCTCCGACAAAAACTTTGCAATACAGCAATGCATAACATTAACCTTAAAATAGATTCAGTGGCTCTTCGTTACGCTTGTATGAAACTATATGACACCTCCGGGAGACAAATGTTGAGATAAAGGAAAACCATAAAATGTTCGCTTATCATAATACAGAACACTTTATGATACGTCACACATATTGAACAACAAAGAAAAGAAAAGGATAACGTTAGTTTTTATTGGTAAATATTTCAGGAGAAGCTATACTTATCCTGGTGAGAAATATTTTCGTTCGAAACGATAATCTATTTATTTAATTTCATATTATAACGTTAACGCTGTTTGATATCTTACAAAGGCATGCGATCATACTTTACATGCTATTTTTCTTTCGTTTGTAGCAAATGACCAATATATCTCATACGCACTTAGTTCCAGGCATTAACTAAACATACGAATATTTCTGTACGTCTTAAAAGTTACCAAATGATTAAGGAAGGTAAGATTTACCCTCGGGGCCAACTGTTTCTATTCAGCCCCTTAAGTCTTTATTTTATCTCCAGTGACACGGCCGGAAAAAAGTACTATCTGTACATAAACACCTCGCAACACTATATCTCCTTTTTATGAACACGTAAAGTATCCTCTCTACGTACCCAAGCACTGCCACACTTGATACATGTACGTGACAGTTTATCACACGCAGCCTTTTAGAACTACTGAACATTATTTAGAAGCAACTATTAACTATTGTATGAGAGGAATAGTATTGGTTTGTTTGTGTATTTTTAGGAGCTTGATTTCTATTTAACACGTTTTTGAACTTGTTGACTAGACTAATAAGTACGCCAAGTTTCAGTTTAATCGGCTGTCGGGAAATGCTTGAAAAATCGATTACTAGTTGCCGGACCAAAGCAAGGTAATATAAAGCTTGTACCTAATAAAAAAGCCCAGCCGGTGCTAAAGCTAATCTGCATATTCATATTAGAAAAATCAATTGTCAGGCGTTACCCAATGCCTCGTTAGCCATATACGTACTTAGTCGTTCACTTACCAAATCGAGCTGGAACATGGCGTGTATCGGTAGAATTTCCATTTTAAGGATTTTCACGGATCACTAGCTTCGAAAAACGAACGCGATCCGTATAACTAAAGATTTTAGCCCAGCCGAGCGTGAGCAAACACACAATAGGGCACTCTGGCGGATAATTATGTTTGAAACCTGATAAAAAACTATGAAAAGTACCAAAACGAAAACAAAGAGTAATACTTCGTAAATTAATATGGAATTGCCTCTATATTTTCTGATCGAAAGTAAAATTCGTACAGGCCATTTTAATTTCCTTGTCATCTAAATCAGCGAGATAATAAACCAATCATTGAAATGCCACAATAAAAAGATTCTTATTTAAATAATGGTCGTGTATAGTATATCTAAAGTAAATACCAGATTCGTAGAATTCCATTGTCGAAATCAAACGATCTGTTAAATTATTCAGCAGGTTTTGTTACCCTTTGTGATGTAAAAGTCACAAAAATAGTGAAAATTCGTATTATAAGTACTTAGATAACGTTTTACAATACGAATATTTTTCAGTGAAATCAACAAATCAAAATATTTTTTGTCTGCGACATAGCCAGTTTTATACGATACACTAACCTCCTGGGTAACAACCTAATAACAAGGTAATTTCTTTAATGTAACGGTTTCATAGGACCTCACTTCACAGTATTCCTAGTAAAGACAAAGATTATTATTCAAGGTTTTGAAAAACCTCCGTTCCCCAAACTCCGTAAAGGGTTCTTAAATCTTAGAATAAATCGACAGTAAATAATAATAAGTTCTTCTCATATGTTCATTAAAATTTAAGGCCATAATGGATGTAAAACAGTCATTTGATTTAAGCCACTCAAGACAATTGCTTTTGTTAACGACACCTACAATACCGGGGGCGAATCCCCACGACATTGGGCACTTGCCAAAGACGGAAACCGGACTCTAAGAGTACCTATGTAATAGTTACAACTCTTTAAATAAAACTCCCGAGAGTGACAGTATTATAGATACAACAATTTTACACTGCCGACAGAAATCACCAATCACGAATCTTATAATCTGAACGTTAATTACACCATTAAAAAATATGCTTGGACCAATAACACAACTTTTGCAAACAATCAAATAATAAGAGTTTCTGGAAACTATTTACATAAACATTGGATCCTGAACCCTCATAATAATCCAAAAAAAATCTGTTACACATCGTGTATTTGATATCAAATCTTTATTATCTGTATAATTCGATACTGTTTATGTGGGTCACATGGACCCCTTATAGAAAACTAATAAAGTTTACGATTCTTGGAGTGGCTTCAGCAGACTCCCGCTCGTTGCCAAAGCCAACATGTTCCGCGCTTCATAAAACTATTGTAGAGATGCAATAACTGTTTGAGTGTTAGAGTAATATGCAGTACAGCATAATTATTATATACACGCTGTTTCACGCGCGCAGTAAGTATGGTACTTACAATGTTTATTGAGCGTAAATAACACAGAAAGCAGCAGATGTAAAATAAAAAATAAAACACTGTTTTTTGGATAGGTTATGTTAAAACACATTTAATTAATAGCGCTCCTTTATTCTACAAAGCTATCTATCTCCTTACCCATGTATTTTTGCCTAAAAGAATAAATATAACTGAATTATTAGGTAACTATCCCTGAAAATAAACGTTTGTCCAAAAATAATATGTTATGTTTCTATCATATCAGTGGGAGGTCCTATTAGGAGGCCCACACTCGAAGGAAAACACGACAGAAAAGTAATAATATACAGGGCTAATAACAAGATGCTCAAAGTACACTTTACTTTTATTATAAGTGGGCCCTTCTAAAAACAAAACGGGATAACATTTTGCTAAGATAACAGTGATAAATACTGCCGTTTCTACGATAAGAGTGTTGATCTTCACTACGTCTCTTAAGTCTTTCTTTGTACCTGTCTGAAGAAATCATAAACGAGTGGTTGTCGTATTAGCGAAATAATGACCATCACATCACATCCCTGGCAGTACTCACGAGTGCCCCTGTGTGCTGTGTGAAGAGCGCGATGGTGGCGGCGGCTGATCCCCGACAGCAGCATGCGACGGTGTGTATGCTGCGACATCGCAGCTCACACGCGCGGGGGGCACGCAACCGTCCACCACACGCGAGCTGAAATACTGACCACAATAACTACATCACCTCATACATTCTTCTATTAACAATAAAATTTGATTGACAAAAAAAATAAAAATCCTACCTGTTCATAAATGTGTCTGAGTGACTCCTGCAACGCAACTAAAGAAATCTGGTAGCATCCATTTTACGCCATATTGTCCGGTTTTGGGCTCGCAAAACCTACAATTTAGTTAACCAGATAAAACTTTTACTTCACTGTGTGGACGTAATTATACTAAATCAGACGTAGTATCTTTGTATGACTTTTTTTTCCACTTGCGTGGTGGTCTCCCCGCTGTACCCAGGTGGACAGGAGGCAGTCGCGTGCGTGATAGCCCACATGGTCACGCCTTTGGAAATATTGCCAGCCATTGATGATACTCCCAGATCTCTGTGCCCGGCGCCATCCGTAACAGTATCCTCTCGCTCACCCAACTGAACCCGAGCGCGCACCAGCCCCTCTCCCGCCTGACATGTTTGTCGCGCTGACACTCATTGTTGCGTACCGCAATTATTTTCTTAATATATAAAATCAACATGTGCATTTAATAACCGACATCTATCGAATTAAGGAAGTGTCAATGTATCATTTATTATGTATGAATACGAATTAGTTTATTAATCCATAGGATAGATGGCGCTACAGTCCATTTCAATAAAATCAATTCCTTTTTTTTCTTAATTTGGAATTGGTGTATTTTATCTAGCGTTATTTAGGAAAATGACAACACAATTATTTCAAAATTGTTTTTTCTTCATATATGTGCCTAGAACAAATTAGTTTTCAAACGAAGTACATATCGCAATCTGATTGGCGCGTTCTCAACGCGCGCTTTTTTACGTCATAACCTTTTTGGAACCCACCGCGAGCGATCCGTCGTGTGTGCAACGTTTGTGAAAATAAAGAAACTGAGGCTTTTCTTCCCGAAGACCTCTGGACGTTATGGTGTGCTAATCCAAGTGCTTGTGGACAATCCATCCTCCAGCTACATATGCGAGATCAATGCCTGTGGATTGAGTTTTCTGGGGCCCTTGCCTGATCCACTGGAATCCAGCCGGCCGGCTATCCTCATCGGAGCGCGGGAGTACGACGGGAGTTTTCTGGTGAGTTCTAGGCACCCTCAGTAACACTCATTTAAATAAAAAAAACATCAGAACAACTTGAGAATTTTACACTTTATTCCTTACCTAGATATTTATTTATTTATTTATTTAATACTAGGAGAACCAACAGCTATAACAGATGGATAACAATTGTATATAAGACTAGCTCTTGCCCGCGGCTTCGCTCCCGTGGACCACCCCACAGGACCCGTTTTCGGGATTAAAAAATAGCCTATGTCACTCAGGAATAATGTAGCTTTCTATTGGTGAAAGAATTTTTTGAATCGGTCCAGTAGTTTCGGAGCCTATTCGGTACAAACAAACAAACATACAAACAAACAAAAAAATCTTTCCTCTTTATAATATTATAGTATAGACATAGAGCCAATTACAGGTTCTCACGGATAGAAACAGAATAAGTAGTAGAAAACTTAGGATCACTAACAAGCACGATTTATATGATTAAATAAAGATCAATAAGAATTTATACACTTTTAAAATAGTCAGCATTCAGCAGAGTGCGTGCCGAATAGGTTTTAGTGGTAAATGGGTCAAATGAGAACTCTTTACAAAGAATATTAAAGTCCTTACTCGCTCGCACCATGTATGAATTTTGCCTGTAGTTAGAATAAGAAAAATAAATTAAAAATTTAAAAACCCCCGACTCAAAAAATCCTCTAAAAAGTAATAAATAATATGTACTGGCACACTAGCACTTTACGTTTAAAATACCCTAACTACTATTTAATTTTATCCAAGCGTCGTCGCGTCGGGGGACCGCTAAATACCAGCTATTCTTTGTATAACAGAACACTTTCTTTATTGCTGGATAGGTTTTTAAGCCTCTTATGTTTGGCGGTACCTTCTCCAGTTTCTCGCTTCACACTTATCTATGCACTTATAAAAAAAGCCGTGAAGTTACAGTTACAGTTTAGTCTTATTATGAAATATGGAAATTAATCTGTCTTTAATTAGATTAACATTGATAAAGTTACTATTAATAGAGTTACCTGAAAATTATTATTGTGTTTTTAGTTACGTACGAACTTAGTTTCATGCATAAACCTAAATAGATTTGTTATCGTTCTAAATCATGATGCAATGCGTGCGCGCAGCACGCGGTTCGCGGTGCAGTTTTCTTGTACTTACATTAATTCTTTATAACTTTTTTGTTGTAATTCCAGCTTAGCGGTCCCCCGACGCGACGACGCTTGGATAAAATTAAATAGTAGTTAGGGTATTTTAAACGTAAAGTGCTAGTGTGCCAGTACATATTATTTATTACTTTTTAGAGGATTTTTTGAGTCGGGGGTTTTTAAATTTTTAATTTATTTTTATTTCATGCTTTTTAAACTTTATTTACTAGTATTCACGCTACGATTGACCATCTTTGGGTATAGTTGTCGCTAGGACTTGTTGTAAATATTATTACGGGTAGTGTGGCAGACGCTGGTAATATAATAAAACCACATACATAATATTATATAGTGGACTGTATTTAAATTGAAGCACAAGCTACATTAATAAAATATATTAATGTAGCTTGTGTACGTGTAACACTGGTAGGGTGCGAATGATGACTGACTTAGGATCGTTCACATGAACGATATGAGTGGATTATTATGTATGATTCATACATAAACTGGCTACTCCAAAGACGAAACCTCTGCTGTAAGTTACTGAGGAGTTGGGTGTCCTGTGATTCCTGGTGATGCCCCAGCATCAGGTCAAGATTATTATGTTTTAGCAATATCATACAACTGACAGTTTTTCTCTCAATCCCCTATCCATCACCAGCACCATCCGACATCAGACCCTGATCACCATCTAACAACAACCTATTCAATGAGTCCAAACACGATACCTATGCTGTAAGTTAGCGTGGAGTTGGATGTCTTGCTGATGCCTGGTGATGCCCCAGCATCAAGTCAAGATTATTATGTTTTGGCAATATCATTGAACGGACAGTTTATCTCTTAATCCCATATCCATCACCATCCATCATAAGAGCCTGATCACCATATATTTACAACCTATTCAATGAGACCATTCCAATTAGTCCAAAGACGATACCTCTGCTGTAAGTTACTGAGGAGTTGGGTGTCCTGTGATTCCTGGTGATGCCCCAGCATCAAGTCAAAATTATTATGTTTTGGCAATATCATTAAACTGACAGTTTATCGCTCAATCCCATATCCATCACCAGCACCATCCATCATCAGACCCTCATTACCATCTATCTACAACTTATTCAATGAGACCATTCCAATGAGTCCAAACACGATACCTATGCTGTAAGTTAGCGTGGAGTTGGGTGTCCTGCTGATTCCTAGTGATGCCCCAGCATCAAGTCAAGATTATTATGTTCTAGCAATATCATTGAACTGACAGTTTAGCTCTCAATCCCCTATCCATCACCAGCACTATCTACCATCAGACCCTGATCACCATATATCTACAACCTATTCAGTAAGCCCATTCCAATGAGTCCAAACACGATACCTTTGCTGTAAGTAAGCGTGGAGTTGGGTGTCCTGCTGATTCCTGGTGATGCCCCAGCATCAGGTCAAGATTATTATGTTTTAGCAATATCATTGAACTGACAGTTTATCTCTCAATCCCCTATCCATCACCAGCACCATCCACCATTAGATCCTCATCACCATCCATCATCAGATCCTGATCACCATCCATCTACAACCTATTCAAAGAGACCATTCCAATGAGTTCAAAGACGATACCTCTGCTGTAGGTTACTGAGGAGTTGGGCGTCCTGTGATTCCTGGTGATGCCCCAGCATCAGTTCAAGATTATTATATTTTAGCAATATCATTGAACTGACAGGATTCTAAATTTCAAATCGATTAGACCTATGAAAGTTGCTCATATCTTTACCTCAATTAGTAGAGAGCTGATTATCTTCAAATGGCTGAGAATATTTTCTTAAATCATGGCTAAGAACACTCTCGATTAAGTCACCTTTTATACAAAAAAAACTAAATCAAAATAGGTCCACCCGTTTGGACGCTATGATGCCACAGACAGACACACATATACACAGATACACAGATACACAGATACACAGATACACAGATACACAGCAACACACCTCAAACTTATAACACCCCTCTTTTTGCGTCGGGGGTTAAAAAAGGAATGGAGATAGGCGGATTAAATCTAACCGATCTCCTGGGGACATTGAAGCGCAGTTTATGCAGGAGATCAGGACAATCAATCTCATTAGAAATAATTTTCAAAAGAAATGTGCAATCTGCTAGTCGACGACGATTTATAAGTAGTTTCAAATTAAATTTCTTGCAAAGATTTAAGTAATTATCAGAATGGTACAGTATACGTAGCCGAAAACATAGAAAGCGAATAAATCTTTTTTGAATATTTTCCATACGATCAATGTATTTGCCATAACAAGGGTTCCAAATTTGTGATGCATATTGATTATATAGAACCAGCTATTGATTGACTTACCTTGTTGACAGTAATTGTAGAAGGTACGAGTCGTATCTCGGGTGGTCTCAGCACCGTCAGCCTCAGCGCTCTTCATCGTCTCCTGTTGTAGCCAGCATCGTCTGCAGCACAGGTCCACTTGCCGCTGTCGGGGCTCAACGAAGTCATGGGGTGGTGGATACTTCTCTATCCACAACTTTCTCCTCTCCACAAGCTGCCTGTCCTGGATTGCCTGTGTAGTTCGTAGAGAAACTCTTACGACTTCTGAGTCTACCTGGAGTTATCGAGTAGTCGTAGGGGAGGTGAGCAATGGGTTTCACTAAGCCCATGCATTTATCGTTTAAGTAAGTTTTCGTGCAAGGCATTTTTCGAACTATTATAAAGAGTAACACTCACTTTGTCTGCGCCTACTTAGGATAAAGTTTCTAGGGTCAAGCTCGAGCCTATCTTTTCCTGAACTTTTGATACTTAAGAGATTATCAACCTGAAAATTCCTTAACTCCCTGAAGCACTCATGATTGTTCTACAGATGATTCCGTTGCGTTGATTCTTGGTGTCGTTATGGTCAAGCAAGAATGTTGGAAACTGAATAGTTAGTTGCTTTAGATTTAAGAGGAATTCGATGGCTGAAAAGTTGCAAGGAAATCGATTGTCATGGTATGGGCATTATGATGCAGAGGTGAATGAGGAAAATAACATGAGGAAAGTTTTGAATATGGTTGGCTATATGAGTAGTGGAAGCCCAAAGAAACGATATATAGACTGTGTTAACGATATTATGTAATAGAGTGGCGACTATTCGAGAAGCATGGAAGAAGAAAAGAAGTTAGGCTGTTATACCTGCTTGATCCACTACTTCCTCCACCACTAGTCTTGTTTCAAACCGTGCTGATGCTGTAATCATACAATGTTCAGACAGATAGGTACTTACCAGATACTACCTGAAATTATCGCAACTTGCTGGTTTTTGGAATAATGTCCAAACTCACAGACGTCTATATCCTTTGGGTTACAGCCACAAGCTGTTTCTTCCTTACAAATTTCTGCACATTCCTCTGTACCGCATTCTGTTACAAAATTCACACAAATAATACTTACGATAGTATTACGTGTGTTGCATACGTTTTTGGGCAAAAATTAAAAGACTGATTTGACTTTAGGTATGTAAATAGGAAGACTTTGTATTAGTGCTTAGTTTTTTAAATTCAATGAAATATGAAATTCGAAGTCATGACATCCACCAACCCGCATGGGGCCCGCGTGGTGAGTTATGCCCCATTACCTCTCTAACTGAGAGAGGAGGTTTGAGTGTGTCCCAGAATTGGGAACATTTGAAGGCTGATGATGATGATGAAAATAATTATGTAACTGATATCATAAATAACAATCTGTTCTAGATTATTATTGCTAAAGGTTATTTACATTAAAATATTCTGTTTAGTAGTCGAAACATTCCCGTTATTTATTATTTTTATTCGTTTTCTAAAATGCCTCGTTATTCGGGAAGCGGTTTCGTAATGATGTTCGATCGCGAGATATTTGAGTTCGTTAAATATTTTTTGCAAGAGGATTGTTGATTTGAGATTGCTATAGTATTTTAGTTGTTCGAGCCAACATAATTGTCTAGGGACTCGGCAATTAGTAAAGCAAATAGAAATATTAATACCAGAAGAGCCTAATTTGTGATAGGTAGTACTGTTTTTCTATATCTCTAGCTAGCATCGAGCAAGAAACAGAGTGATTTCTCACCGGGCGGTGCTAGCTGCACTTCGCACAAGTTCCACGTGTTGTTCGGCGCGCAGATACAGCTGACGCGGCGGCCGGGCCCATCTATCTGTCGGAATATGCAGTTTGTAAATGAATTACGCCCAAAGGTTGATTATTATGAACATTTTAAATAATGATAAAGATAATGTACTAAAAATCAAACCAAGCCGGTTGGAAGCCAGAACAAAAAACTACAAACAAAAAATAACTTTCTTATCCGAAGTCAGTGTCTTTTGTACCCATTGTTTTCCGTTTTTCGACACCAAAATAAAGTTATTTTTTGCTTTGTAGTTTTTTGTTCTGGAAGTCGGTTTGATTTTTTGTTTAAAAGTTTTTTAGTTTTGGTAGGTATCTCCAATTAACATGATAATCATTTATAGCCAAAGTACATCTCATGACGATTCCAATAAGCCCAAACACGACTAGGAATCATTGTTTTATATCAGAGTTCCAGTGCCTACCTTCCGGCTTCTATATCAGATCAGTTCGATGGTGCCATTTTCATCAGTACCTACCATTTATTTATAAGTCTTTGCTTCAACACAGTCGGTTAACTTTTCGAGATATCTTATACCCGTGACATACTTAGCATTAAGGAGTTCTAGTGGCCATCTGTGGTCTTCTTCATCAGTTCCACTTCACCAAATGATACTTTCTGAGTGAAAATGATTGCATTGTTAATGAAAAGACCAAAATCGTTATATATATGCCTATAATATTTGAGGAGTTCCCTCGATTTCTCTAAGATTCCATCATCAGATCCTGACCTGATGACTATGGGCCCAACCAGGAAGTATACCATTCAAAACAAAAGAAGAATTTTTGAAATCGGTCCAAGCGTCTTTGAGTAATGGGGGAACATACATAAAAAAAAACCTCCTCCTTTTTTTGAAGTCGGTGAAAAAGCTTATTTTTTTATAATCTGTAGGCTCGCGCATGACCACTTCCTCACCTGATGGTAAGTGATGATGCCATGATGATGCGGTTGACGGTCAAGCACGCTTGCCTGGAAGAAACCCATTCATTCTTGACTTAAAGACCCCTAGTTTGTAGCTATCGGGAAACAGACTCTATCTTACTTCTTATTAATATTATAAATGTGAAAGTTTGGCTGGATGGATGAATGGATGTTTGTTACTCAATTATGCCGAAACGGCTAAACGGATCTAGATGAAATTTGGCACGGACATAGATTATAGTCTGCAATTGCACATATACTACTTTTTATCTCGTCGAAATGTGCGGTTCTCGTGGGACAACTTCTGACTTTCCCACGTGCTTAGCCGCTGGCAGAAGTTAGATTATAAACCAATCCTTTTCAATCCAATAAATTACGTAAATGGAATAGCAAGCGATTTTGTTGAAAAGGGTCATTCAATTAAACTAAATTGAAGAAATGGCTTTAAAAGCACATTATATTTGCGTTTGAATACCGGACAGACTAATTCGGAGCGGTTAGATCTTTTTCAATTACGGGTACCTATTGACCTAACTAAGAATAAACGTAAGAAAGTATCTTCCTTTGTAGATAAGTAAGTTTGTAAGTATCCTCATCTATTGAATTTAAGTTTTAAGTGTTCACTAGTTAAATATAATACACAGTTTACTAAAAATTAAAACTGGGTTAAAACGTCAACAACATTTTCATCTTCCAAAATGCGTGATAAATACGGGCACTTACTTAGTCGAAAATCGATAACATTTCTGCTTTTATACTATCGGGAAACAGACTCCGGCAGGGAATTCCACTCCTTAACTGTTCGCATTATAAAAGTATTCCCAAAACGTTTAATGCGCATAAGTGGCAAGCCAAAAAGCAAAAAAATTAAAGCCGCATTTTGTACCTGCGACCATCTTAGATTTCGATTTTTTCATGGTATATCTACTATATTGACTATTAACAAGCCCTTTCATTTAATACCCATATTCAGAGGTGGATTAAAGTCGAGAACGCCCTAGGCAAGCACCTCATCGGCGCCCCTTTAGCGGCTTAGCTCCCGTGGGCCACCCCACAGGACCCGTTATCGGGATAAAAAAATAGCCTATGTCACTCAGGAATAATGTAGCTTTCTATGGGTGAAAGAATTTTTTAAATCGGTCTACTAGTTTCGGAGCCTATTCGGTACAAACAAACAAACAAAAAAATCTTTCCTCTTTATAATATTAGTATAGATTATCTAAGGGAATAAATATAATGACCACCAAAAAAAACTTTGTGACGATAACCCCTATCACCTAAAATATATACTAATCAGCAAAAAAAATAAACCTAAACCAAATTTAGTAAATTGATCACCAAATTTAGTAAATTGATCACCAAATTTCATAAGTGCTAAAACCGTAAGATATCAAATCTAGTGATTTGGTCAATGAATCAGTCCAAGAGCGAGCGAAGCGAGCTCGGGAGCTAAGGGCACCCCGACACGGACAGGTTAGGTTCGAAGGAGATGACGGGAGCTGAAGTGAGCGAGCAAAGCGAGCGAACTCAGCTCCCGTCATCACCTTCGTGTTAGTTTACTTTAGACCCTGTATTCAGAAATAGGAGCCCCGCCCAGCGGGGCTCCGTCGACTCTGTTGCGATTCTAAATTTAATTTTGGTGATCATTTACTATTTTTGTCAGTATATTACTAGATTTGGTGGTTTGTTAAACATAAGCCATTATCTAATACCTACATTTAAAGGAGCAAAAAAAAAAGAAACTTGGAAACGACTCCAACGATTTTCATGAAATTTACTATGCAGGGGGTTTCGGAGGCGATAAATCGATCTAGCTGGGTTTCATTATTAGAAAACGACGTTTTCTCTTTTTCACCAGAGCAGAGCTCGGTCGCCCAGGTATTTATAATATAGTACATAACCAAAATAAAACCGCAAACCACCATCATGACAGCAATCTATTATACCTTTAGTCGTTCTAATTTCTATCTTATGCTTTTAGCAACATAACGTGTTTACTCAGTATTGCTCTTGATAGCAATCAAAGCATAGTGAATTTCTGGAAATGACTTTTACAAGCATCTGCTTGAGCTGTATCTTACGAACTTCTATTATGAAATCAGGCGATGTAGTAATAATCAAGAAGGAACACGCTTCGGAAACTCTTCATTTCTATAGAATTAAAGAATATTTTATATTGTATTACTACTGAAACTGGAACTTACTTGTATTATTTATAGCAATTAATTTCATGTTTATTTTTTCTTTGTTTAAAATTGCAACCTCGCGCCCCTAGGCACGTGCCTAGTTTGCCTAAGGCCTCTGCCTCGAATCTTGCGGGCAGCGGGGCGGTGGTGGCGGCGGCGCGGGCGCGGGAAGATCTAATGCGTACAATCAAATGGACCGGCTCTCGAAAACAGCGGCGCGGCAGCGGCGCGGGCGCGGGCAACGAGTGGTGAGCTCCAGACAAGCGGTGACCGCCCGCGCGTCTATATTGCAGTGTTGTGGAATTTATTTTTGTGACGTGTCGAAATATCCTCGGATCTGCTAGAGCAAACTATGACAGTAATTTTTGAGAGGGCCGATATAGAACAGCAAAAATGTGAACCATAAAAATAGAAGAGTAATTAACCAGTTTAATTAACAAATCACCCTTGATAGCTTCATGATTATAGTCAAAAGTTTGTACACTCATTCTGGTGTATTCGTAGAATTTGTCAGGTCTCTGTTCTTCATAATTTCGATAAAACTCGCCTTTTCTTTTCCTTGCCCTATAGTAGGGATTCACTTCTTCTCTTGTCCATAATAAATCGAGCGTTTGGAATAAATTTGAATAAAAAAAAATTGTCGCCGTTGTTCAGACATTTCGTTCGCGAATAAAAGCAAATATCTGGACGACACAACTGCGAACACAACACTACGCCACTATAGTGCCGCGCGATCTGCCCACTGGTTTCGAGAACGGCAGGCTTATTACGTATCTTTTGCAAGAGCAAAACGATAGCGATTTTTGCGCAATTATTGCTCTTCAATACAAAAGTTTTAGAGTTGTTGGCGGTTTTTTTATAAATAAGTGCATTTGACAAACAGGGAGCGATTATCAAACGATTGTGTAGGACCTACCATACCTACACTGCAGGTAATGCCGACTTTTATGACATAAAGCATTTGATCGCTATCGCTTTGCTTTTGCAAAAGATACGTAATAAGCCTGCGGGTCTGCGTTGCCCGCGCCGCTCCCGCGCCGCCGCCGCCGCCCCGCTGCCCGCAAGATTCGAGGCAGAGGCCTTAGGGATAATACGCCTCTGCCCATATTGAGTGGGTTGTGGCAAAATGTGTAATGGATCATTGTTTTGGCGGCCGTATTGGATTTGAATTTTTCATGGTGTTCAGTATTTTACTTGTCAAGCTCTATCATTTGATACCCATATTGAAAGGTTAGTGAAAAATATGTAATCCGCCATTTTATGGCGGATTACATATATTACTTTTGATTTTATTGAATACTTAGGATTTACTATGATACTGAATATATTAAATTGTATTGTCATCAAGAACTAAAGGGGTGTACCAAAGATTAGATCAATCTGTCAACAGGGAGGGGACCAAATTTCAATAACTAAATTTGACCCGAACAAATAAAACAGGGCAAACTAAATAAGTCAAATAGTTATGACATGGCTACCATACTGTACTACTTTCAACACGGAAAACTGCATAAAAATATAAGCGTAAGGGCGTATAGTTTTATGCGTAAGGGCTCATTGACATAATGTAGAAAATAGTGTCATTTTCTATGGATGCGCGCGCTGCGTAGTCATGCGCAGTGAAAATTTTAATTTCCCACCATCATATTTTTTCCGTTTCCACTTTTGTTTTATTTCAACAGTATTAGTGAAGATAAAATAGTGTATGCAACGGCATATAATTAAGTATTAAAATACTCGTGTGATATTATTATCACACTCGGCTTCTCCTCGTGTGATTAACCCACACTCGTGTTTTAATAACCCCTATTATATGACTACTAATATGGTTCACAACACATAGTCTATAATAATTTCACGCACCGTCTTTTGAATAGGGTACAGTGGTGAATCTAAAGTCAGACCCTTAAAAAGGGCATAGTAATAAAGATAATTTATAGACTGATGAGACGACAGTTTTACTTTTTTTCTCTTTTCGTCCATACGTAGTAGATACCTGATGATGTTAATTTAATTATGGATTTGGTTATAATTTCAATTCAGTAAACTTGATGTATATTTACTGTTTTATACTGTAAGGTTAAGTAACCATGCGGTTAATTTCTTTGATGTCGTTGTATTATGTATGTTGCCAGTTTCTAAAATTTACCAAAATAGGTAATCTTTGAAAAAAGAAAAATAAGATTACTCATAATTAATAGAGTCAATTTGCAATGATGCCCTAGAGTAATCGGTGCAATACTACCTGAAAATTGCTTCATATATACTGTTTCATGAAACTTCTCGTGCTCATTTTCAACGTGTTATTTTGAGAATATCTGTGTCTGGGGAGTTTTGTTGTTCAGCGCTTTGGTGTACAGGTTATTTACACAAATACATTTCTAAGTAGTTGCCGCATGAATTTATAAACCCGTTCCTATTGGCTCTAACCTTTAAGCTACATTTACTACTCTAGTAACTAGAAACGACTCAACAAAACTTACAAGTTCATCGAAGCTCATCGAAACGTATTGTTATAATCGGCCGGCTAGTTCAATTGATGATTGGCTACAATTCTGATTTATTATAACTTTAGAACCACCCTTATGTGCTGAGGAAAATTATGGTCATGTGAAGAAATTAAACCATAAAAATAATATAGTGGAGTTACCTGTAGCTGTTATATTAAAACTAGTTTTTATTTACGGCTCAAATAGAACCGGTAAAAAGTGATCTGCGGTTTAAAAGTAAGCCACTGATGCTTTACAGGTAAAAGAGCTAAATATATTCAACGCAAATATTATTAGTGATTTTCTCTAAAGTGTCAGTATAGGTTATTCAAAACCTGTACAAAAAATATCGCTAAGTTTTCAACAGCAAAGGCATTTTATACCTGCTATGAAATAACTATAAATTTTATCTGCGCCACGAGAACGCATATACTATCTCCGTGTACGTTCCTAGAATTAGTATTCATGAGTCACTACAAGCCCTAAAGCGACAGGATTTTAGTATCTCAGTTTATGTGCTATTTATGAACAAGAACAAGATTTTTCTTTGTTGTAGAAGACACGAAAGCTTGGTTAGGATGCCATAAAAATTCTGATAGGATTTCTTGTAAGCAGGTTTACAAAACCTGCTTACAAGAAATCCTATCTATATATAAGAGAGGCTTTCATTTATAGGATAAATTAATTATATTTTTTACATAGTCACCTTACACACAACACCTTGTATAAATGGTGCTATGTTTATTACAGATAAATTGCCAACAATGTGCATCGTCAGCTATAATAATGTACTATGAACTGCGATAATGGTACTAATGACCTGAGATGGGACGGATGATTACCATGGAACAGAGACCACTCAGCAGTAATTACAGATAAGCTGAGTACTACTGAGTGCACACGACATCCTGAGGGTGGGTTGTTGTTAAGCACTAGAACAGCAGCAATTAATTTGTATTGTAATCTTTACTTTAAAAAATTGAAGTACAGGTAATATGACATGCCCTGGCCAGGCCAGGTTGCCTGGACCACGGAATGCGATAAGGCCGCCCCTTACATATTTTGTTGTTTTAAGTTTCTTTTGTTTCTATATTTTCTGGTGTACAATAAAGTATATACAAATAAATAAATAATTAAATGACCTAAAGTAATACAATAAATGGAATAAAGGATGCAGTACGTCACAACGATATTCTAGTATCAAATTAAGTTCATTTCACTTGTAACCCGAGTTGTCCTCCTACAAAGTCAAACTTTCCATTAGATTTTCTTTTTAACAACTTTTTCTATTGCCGTAACAAATAACAAAACACTACGCTCTGTCATCGCCTTTTAAAATCACATTACAGAAAGGTGTGAAGGGAAGTATTTTAAGGGCATTTAGTTCCGTTAAAGGTGAACCGAATCTTATTGAATTAATTTGAAGGTGGGTCGGAGAGGAATTCTATTTACTCGCAATCTGATGATTATAACTGAAGCTCTGGTTATCATGGAAGACGATCGATGAGTATAAATACCGGCCCGTGCCAGCTAACAATAAGATTTTATGATGAGATGAGATATATATATATATATATATTTTTTTTTTTTTTTTTTTTTTAAACTTTGCCCCACACTAGGAATTTCTTCCTGTATCGTGGGTGCGTTTACAAACATATAAACTCACATACACAAACACCCAGAGCCGAAACAATTATCTGTAGGTCATACAAATATTTGTTCCGTGCGGGAATCGAACCCGCGACACGCAGCGCAGCAGTCAATCGCTCAACCACTGCGCCAACCGTGCGCCCATATTTGAAGCTCTACCACAGATTAGTGATTTCGTTTGAATTAAATTAGTTTAAAATTGAGCAAATCCTGTGTAAAGTCTCGCCATCATTCCAAAAATGTTTAAATACTTTTAAGTTTACTATTAGTCAAAGATCAACATTTTGAAATGACTAAAATAGTTTCAAGCTTATGTTAAATATTAAAAATGGGCCTTCCCGTATTCCTTTTAGCTGTATATTACGTATTAATGCAGCCAATCTCAAATTTTCTGTAGACCATTTCAGCGTTAACAGTGCTTTATAATTTAACACGCTGAGGGCTGAACCGTAAGACTATAAAGTATTGATACTGTGTTCTCGTTACTTTTGGAGTGCGGAAAGAGCTAGTGGTTGTATGCCAAGTTATTAAGTGTACGTGCGTGCTAATTGGACGCACGCCAAAAACATCGCCTAATGTTGAGAATCGAAAAAAGTCTAACTCGACTGTAAAAGTAACGACATCGAAGTAGTCTAAATTCGACCAACCATATCAGAAAATTGAGAGCAAAACTTATACCAAAGGCTTTTCAACTAGATTTTCTCTCTATTTAATTACTTTTATAATTTAATTTTCTAATTTTCTCTACTTAATTAGTTTACAATAAAAACTTATACCTCAAATACATTCAAAAGCTATTCGATTGTGAAGTCAAACGGACCTGCATTCTTACTTTGTAGACAAGGCTTGAGCAGGTTCAAATGAGCTGTAAGGGTCTACAGATGGGAGCTATGCGGCACACGTGAATAATGCAGGTAGCTCTCGGCGCCGCTCGGACGCTGAATACACTTCAGTGTCGGCATAGTTTAGCACAGGCACTGCCATTGTTTTATTCAAATCTTGAGAAATTTGGATTTTTGATCATAACTTATGTATTAATAAACAAAAAACGTGGCTATAATGTCTCGAATATTTCTTAGGTTTACTTTGGTCTCTGGCAACCAAAGTGGCTAAATAATAACAGCCGCACGGGTCGATCATCAAGGTTAAGCAACGTTTGACGAGGTCGGTCCGTGGATGGGTGACCATTTCAACATACCGAGTTTCCTCCGTGCCTCGGACAGCCGTTGGTCCTGGCTGTCATTTGAAGATCTTTGACAGTCGTTACGAGTAGTCAGAAGCTTGAGATCTAACACCAGTCTAGTCAAGGGGTACCGTGTTACCTAGTTTCTGGGTTGTGGAGGTCAGATAGGCAGTCGCTCCATGTAAAACATTGGTACTCAGCTGAATCCGGTTAGACTGAAAGCCGACCCCAACATAGTTGGGAAAAGGCTAGGCAGATTGACTTTGGTTGCCAGTCGCCATACGAACTAGAATTTCAACGACAAAATCAGCAAAATACATTACAAACATCTTGCATGTAATGATAACGTAAGTTACGTTTTAAGTAATGTAACTTTAAGATAACTTATACCATTAAGTTTTTACTGCGACTTTTTGAATGTGTTTTCTGAAATGTATGCGAACCATTTGTCGTCCAATCTCTACGTCATAGTACAAAAATAACGTACTAACAACATCGGAAATAGTGTGATGGACCGGCAAAAGATTTGGTGTGGAGCTTATAAGGAAACTGGCGATATAACTTTTATGATACATTTCCTTGGTATATTTCCGAAGTCATTTGAAGCTGTCGCGGTGCCAACTCACACCTTTAGCCCCTTTTCACACGGGTACCCGGCGGCGAATGTATAGCCATGGACGCCGGAACGTGTGAAAGCTAAAATACATGCCGATACACTTCGCCGCCGGTTACCCGGCACCGGCTACCCGGCAACTGGAGCGTGTGAAAAGGAACTTACACTTGACCTAGACTAAGCAAAAACAAAAATTAATTGTCTTTGATTTGGTTTTGACAGACTTTTTTTAATTAGTGTTAAATTGTATTTCTTTATTCTATAAAGAGAGGTCAACTTGTTGATAGTATAGAAGCTATTTCGCGACAAAACAACTTTGAATATACCTATTTGAAGTTTACGTTCCAAACTTAATATACCAACTAAAACTCCTTTTAGTTTTAATGCAGTTGTTGTTAAGTCCACACGAAGTTCTCACAAATTTAGGATACAAGTTTATGGCTTAGATATTCGTAACGTCGCTTGCAAACAATAACTTATAGTTTATGCACACTGGGGAAGGTAAAATATCCTGAAGCTTATATTCTTCAGGTACCTATTAGAATGTAGCGATGGTAGAGAGTATAAAAAACAGAGTAACAAATAAAACAAGAAGCTGTATGATTTGATATTTATTACATATTCATGGATAACTTATAGCAAAAAACATGAAGCCCGTTTTTACAGAGCGGTCTTCCAACGGCCTTTTAAAGAGTCGCACCAATTAAGATGATTGTGCCTAAAAACAGTTTTTCCGGTAAAACTTTCATTCAATCAGAGAACTGACATTCTGCTTCTATACGGAGCGACGCCGTGACCTCATCATGCTGTCAATTTTTTTATTGCCCAAGTTTGAATTAGCATTCAGCGTAACGAGTTGCGGAAAAACACAACAACACACTACTAAAATGGCGGCACAAAATGTAATAACAGGCGAGTACACATCATACAATGTAAAAAACATTTGAAACATTAAGTAACGAGCCGACAGGTTGGACGTAATAGCCTCGCAACTGCCTTAGTGCTTATGTTAATATTTTGAATAGGAACCATTCAAAATATTAACATAGCGACATGAGCAAGGCTACGCCATAGCACACATATTACAGTTGAATATAGCTAAAGGCATCTCAAAATTTCGACTGTTGTTCTATTGAACTAGTTCTTCTAGTACTTACAATATGTCCTTATAACATCAGATATCCATATTAAAATTAAATAGTGTAAAAAAAACAATCTTGACAGCCAGTTTTAAAACTCTTGCGAACCTTTTTTGAAAAGCGCCATTATAATTGCGCCCTTCCAAGATTTTAATTTGCTTGAAAATCCGGATAAAACTCTCCAAGTCTCAAGACATGCATTATGCAACAGCAAGTTTATGTTAGCAACAATCTTTTTACACGCTAATACCTTCCTGATTCCTGGAAAACGCGTTTGTTTTTGTAATGTTTTGTAACACGGGCTTCTTGTAGTGTAAGTTAGTTTGCAAGTACAGTAGGTAAATATTATTTTATAAGTTTTGAAAGTTAGGAAAACCACCTTTACCCGCTTAACCATAACTATTGATTAAGTTTCATCGAGCGGAACTAATTCCATTTGTAAGCGATTCATAAATATAATAATTAAAATGGTTTTTATCGCCGTTTATTAGATTTTCATTCCTAATAGTTTGAAGTCATTGAACATGTATGAATACAAGGTACCTGTAACTGATGAGCTGTAACTGATCACGCATAAACGATTTATAAAAACAGCTTTTTAATATTTGGAAGATTTTCATTCTGCGCCTTCCTTCAACAGCGCCATAAAATGTACCGCAAAAATTCCACTTATCATAGAGAGTGAATAAGCTAAGTAATACAGTAGCAGTACCCGAAGGGACTAAAGGAGCCCTATTGCTGTCCCTCACATGTCTGTCTTTCTGCGCGTCTGTCTATCTATCCGTCATCTGTCACACAGGCTTCACATATTTTCACAGTATATGCATCTTGTTGACCCAAAGCCATACAAATAGACAAAAAATATTTTTGAATGTTTTTGAAGGGTTGTAACGTTACGTATAGCTCAGATGAGGTATACGTAAGCCACGTTAATAAAAGTAAAAAAAATATAAATTAAAACTAAGAAAAAGGATATATATAACAAAATTAAGGTCCGGCTTCGCACGACGTGGGCAGCTAACCTGGCAACAGGTCGGGCAGGAAGACGTGGTGTGTCCTAGGTAGGCAGATGAGCAGGCAATCGGATAGGGGGCAGGTAGGTAGTAGCACAGGTGCAGGCGCCTGTGCCTCATACGCCGATCAAACGAGCCCTTTAATATAAAGCGGTGACCGACTGCATAGCATGATTTTCTTCTTGTTATTACCAACATATAAAAAAATGGAGGTAATCGAAGTAATCGAATGGAATAATTCGACACTTAAGTATGTAATATTGTTGAAAGTGCACAATACTCACATATGTTACTCTATGTGGTTTTAAACACGTTTGCCAATTTCATAATTGTCTTTAAGCAGACGGGATTTTTTTATTTTACTAACTTTTTATTCACGATGGTTTTAAATGAGAATCATTAACCCTTTTGTCCGTCAACGTTAATCTCAATAATTGTCATATCCTTCACAAAATAGTTTCATTGTTCGTGATGTACATTTTTTACGCAGACCGAGCTGCACGCTGCACAAATAATAACAGCCGCACGGGTCGATCATCAAGGTTAAGCAACGCTTGACGAGGTCGGTCCGTGGATGGGTGACCATTTCAACATACCGAGTTTCCTCCGTGCCTCGGAAAGCACTTTAGGCCGTTGGTCCCGGCTGTCATTTGAAGATCTTTGACAGTCGTTACGGGTAGTCAGAAGCTTGAGATCTGACACCAGTCTTGCCAAGGGGTACTGTGTTACCCAGTTCCTGGGTTGTGGAGGTCAGATGGGCAGTCGCTCCATGTAAAATACTGGTACCCAGCCGAATTCGGTAAGACTACCCTTTTACCTAACTACTACTAGCCTTTTCCTAGACTAGCCTTACCTAGACTAGCCTTACCTAGACTAGCCTTTTAAAGAAAAGGCTAGGCAGATTGATTGACTAAAAGTACACGCGTGTCAAAGGTATTTCCATATGGTTGTGGAAACGTTCACGGGCTTATTCATTTTGGGTTTTACAAAGTTTAAAGCGAGTGAAAAGCTTATATAACCTTGTATTCATATTTATGATATGAATATACTAATTTCACCTCCTCTTTCATCACTTCATTATTAGCGAGATCATAAGCTATAGATCTTCGTGCATACACTCGCACCTAGGGTTTTTTCCCTCTAAAGTTTAAAATAATTCTTAACTTTTCCATACATTACAGATTAGTAAACTAACAACAATACAATATTATGTTTATAGTTACAATGATATAAAATCCAGAACATAGGTATTCTGTATTTGAATTATTAAGCGTCTAAAGTATGATCACAAAGTATGTAATCGGCGGCATGTCGCAGATATGTATCTATTAGAATAAAAAATGACATACGCTGTCGAGTTGGCAAAATATAGGTAGACTTCCTATGATGATAATTGTGTTACCGTATCTACAATCTTGGTAAATTTTCACCTTTTATATATCTTAGGGACTAATAGTATACGTAAGGGTATGAACTAAGCTTCCTCCATACGTAAAATACGCCTAATTCTGACAAAATTATATACATTTCTGCTGCTGCCCTGTTAACATTATATCAGATAGCAGCCGGGGCCGGTACAGTGAAGGTGAACCAGCCATATCCGCCAGTGATAAGCCGATCATTAAGTACAACGACAGGCGAACGGGCCGGATTAACATAAACACTCAGGTGGACGCTCCCTTAATTTTATTCCATCGTTTATTTATTTAATAATAAAGGGACACACAGTATAATACATAAAGTCAAACACAACAAGATAATAGAGTACAAATCAACAATCATTGTTACTATAAAAATATTGTGTAATAATAACAGCCGCACTAGCTGATCATGAAGGTTAAGCAACTCTTGACGAGGTCGGTCCGTGGATGCGTGACCATTTCAACATACCGAGTTTCCTCCGTGCCACACATGTGCCTCGGCTTCGCCTCGACCCACATTTACACGTTTGTCCATCAATGCCTCTTTTGCTAGCCGCTGCAGTAATGCAGGTACTATGTATTTGCAAGCCAGTTCGAAATTTAAATAAAACCTTTGATAAGTTGCCTCCTTGGTTGCCATGTTTTGGAGTAAAAGATCGTTCCATTTTTATATTACTCGATAGATACGAGTTTACTATGTAATGTATTTGGCCGCTAAACCACGACAAATATGGATTTCCATACAACTTTTTGGCAAACAACAACATTTCCGGCCGCTACTAGCATGTATTTGGCCAGTAGAGCAATTTCGATTTATCTCGAAGTAGGTTGTCAAAATAATGCTCAATTTCCAAGCTTGTTTAAGAAAACATTATTACTTGCCATAGGCGACGAACGCCAAACGTGAGAATGTCAAATGGATTAGGTCACAAAACGACCAGATGGATATGTGGCAAAGACGGTTTATATCATCTGCATCACGCTTACAAACTGCACTATTGCACTGCAGCCTAGCTTTCGACATTAAATTTACTGCCGCTCACCATTGTGCTCACCACACTATAATCGCATATTGTTCGACGTCCTTTCTCAATTTTCCGATGTGAAAATATTCGGGCTACATCTAGGTTATTGTCGTTGCGTGTATATATATAATTTTATTGTGAAAAACTAGTTTTGTTTTAAAAGTTTCAGTAATATAAAATATAGAACTTAAACAATAAATCTGCCCAGCTTTTTCCCCAACTACGTTGGGGTCGGCATCCAGTCTAACCGGATTCAGCTGAGTACCAGTATTTTACATTGAGCGACTGCCCATCTGACCTCCACAAACCAGTAACTGTGTAAAACGATAACACTTTCAAGACTGGTATCAGATTTTAAGCTTCTGACTACCCGTAACGACCGTCAAAGATCTTCATATGACAGCCGGGGCCAAAGGCTTAGCGAGCGTTCCAAGGCACGGAGGAATCCCGCTATGTAAGATGGTCACCAATCCATGGACCCACCTCGGCAAGCGATGCTTAACCATAAAGATCGAGCTGTGTGGCTGTTTTTATTTGGCTGTTTTTATTTTATTATCCCTATATCGATCAATATTGTACATCACTGAGGTTGCTATTTAATGCTAAAAAACTTATCATTAATTCAAAGAACACGTCTTGTTTGTAGACGAGCAGCAGTTTCGTTAGCAGTTAGTAACAGACCGAGCTGCACGCTGCACATTCAAATTTTCGGGAATGACTAAAATGTGTATGTGTATACGCGTGTCAAAGGTATTTCTGACACTTATGACATATGATTGTAGAAACGTTCACGGGCTTATTCATTTTGGGTTTTACAAAGTGTAAAGCGAGTGAAAAGCTTATATAACCTTGTATTCATATTTATGATTACTAATTTCACCTCCTCTTTAATCACTTCATTATTAACGAGATCATAAGTTATAGATCTTCGTGCATACACTCGCACCCAGCGTTTTTTTTCCCTCTAAAGTTTAAAATAATTCTTAACTTTTCGTTACAGATTTGGATTAGTAAACTAACAACAATACAATATTATGTTTATAGTTACAATGATATAAAATCCAGAACATAGGTATTTGTATTTGGTATTTGAATTATTAAGCGTCTAAAGTATGATCACAAATTATGTAATCGGCGGCGAGCCGCAGATATGTATCTATTAGAATACAAAATGACATACGCTGTCGAGTTGGCAAAATTTTGTTAGAGATAATGATGTTACCGTATCTACAATCTTGGTAAATTTTTATCTTTTATATATCTTAGGGACTAATAGTATTCGTAAAGGTATGAACTAAGCTTGCTCCATACGTAAAATACGCCTAATTCCGACAAAATTAAATACATTTCTGCTGCTGCCCTGTTAACATTATATCAGATAGCAGCCGGGGCCGGTACAGTGAAGGTGAACCAGCCATATCCGCCAGTGATTAGCCGATCATTAACTACAACGACCGGCGAACGGGCCGGATTAACATAAACACTCAGGTGGACTCTCCCTTAATTTTATTCCATCGTTTATTTATTTAATAATAAAGGGACACACAGTATAATACATAAAGTCAAACACAACAAGACAATAGAGTACAAATCAATAATCATTGTTACTATAAACATATTGTGCAATAATAATAGCCGCACTAGCTGATCATGAAGGTTAAGCAACTCTTGACGAGGTCGGTCCGTGGATGCGTGATCATTTCAATATACCGAGTTTTCTCCGTGCCACACATGTGCCTCGGTTTCGCCTCGGCCCTCATTTACACGTTTTTCCATCAATGCCTCTTTTGCTAGCCGCTGCAGTAATGCAGGTACTATGTATTTGCAAGCCAGTTCGAAATTTAAATAAAACCTTTGATAAGTTGCCTCCTTGGTTGCCATGTTTCGGAGTAAAAGATCGTTCCATTTTTATATTACTCGATAGCACAAAGTACGTAAGAGGCGGCGCGCCGCAGACAGAGAGGCCACTCTGAACAAAGCGTCATTATGCACACACACATTGACATTGCGATTTTACAGGGAATAATGGGCAATATTGGACCGAGCTCAGTCGCGGCTGTCATGAATGCTTTGTGCGGGCATTGTCACGTCATTCATACATAAAGTACTGTAACGAGGTTGCATTGGCTGGGTTACCTTTATTAACTACGCTAAGCTACTGCTAGGCTAGTATACTATGCTTACTTCCACATTATTATGTCTTATGGCATTCTGCTGTGGGGATCAGCAGCGGACGTTGACTCAATTTTCGTCTTACAAAAGAGGGCGATCCGCGCGATCTATAAAATGGGTCCTCGCGAGTCCCTCAGAGAAAAATTTAAAGTGATCGATATACTGACTCTGCCTTCATTTTATATTTTGGAATGTATTTTGTACATACGCAAAAATCGAGGGCTTTTCAAAACTAGAAGCGACTTCCATAATTTAATTACACGCAGTAAGCACGAAATTGTAATACTCAAAATCAGATTAACGAAAATTAACAAGTCTTTTCTTATAAACAGTATACGCTTCTACAACAAGTTGCCAAAGTCAGTTATAGAACTGACCGATGGAAAGTTCAAAAACTTCATCAAACGTGTCCTTATTAAAAAATCATATTATAAAATCAAGGACTACGTTGAAGATAAAAATTTTCCTCTCCTTCTGCGCATGCGGCTTCCCTGGTAACTCATACACGTCACAAATATGTGGATGTCTCTAACTATTCTCAATCTCATTTTTCTTTTTTTTTCTCTTCTTTTAATTGGACTTTTTACAATGGTTTTCAATCATCTTAATAACCCTTTGCTAAGAATAGTTACAGCACTGATAACTACATTTGTGCCACATGTTAAATTTTGTCTTGTTATACATTTATTTTTATTTTTTTTTACCTTTGTATAGATGCTTTTACCGATTGTTTTGTGAATGTGTGAACATTGTAGGCCTTCTAGATTTCTAGTTGCTTGATAACATTTGATAACTTTATATCTCGTTTTACTTTTTATTTTTAGTTTCTAACGTTTTATTGCCGGGACGACGTTGTCCTCCCATATTTAATTAATGCTGTAACTTGGAAATATTGTAAAAACAAACCATATTTTTAAAAGAGTAACCATGGAGTTTCTTGCCGGTTCTTTTCCATAGGAAACGACCAACCCGAACCGTGTGCCTTTTGTCGACGTTTTATAAGTGCCCATGTAGGCCTATGTAAAATAAAAATAAAATATTTGTGTTGATTTTAACTGTTACAGACCGAATATACTTTTTTTCTTTTTAATTCATACATTTTTAAGGTTTCAAGATGACAAGTTAGTTAAATTCAATATATAGGAATATAATAAGTTATTTTAAGTCCATAGACAAAATTGGAAAGGCTATGAAATTTTTGATAATAATATGGTTTAAGTCATCCAGCTCTCAAATATGTTTCCTCCGATTGCACAGCATAATTTTCTTCTAGTTTTTGTACATCTTTTTAGTTCGCTTCCTAAGCAGTCGGGTTTTTTATATTTTATTACCTTTTTTTCACATTTTTATTTTTGTCAAGCTTGGTGCTTTTCACAATTTTATGTTTTTAGTGAGATCATTATTACACAACTGTTACGTCTTGTTAACCTCCAATCTTCGTCGTATGTGGCGCCGTGATATTTAATGGTTATTTGATGCTCTGTCTACCCTCTAAGGCATGTCAGCATATTATAAAAAAAGGAAACTTATATTTAGACGAATCGATCTTTTTATGTTTGTAACTTATACAATCTACTCTTATTTTAATTCAGAATCATTATAGTAGCAGCCCTAGGGAATCTGTCAAGTTTAGCTGTCAATTTTTGAAACGGCGGGAGTGGCCCTTCTGTATACTTACTATTTTGTGTCGATAGATATGAGTTTACTATGTAATGGCCGCTAAACCACGACAGATATGGATTTCCATACAACTTTTGCCGGCCGCTACTAGCATGTATTTGGCCAGTACAGCAATTTCGATTTATCTCGAAGAAGGTTGTCAAAATAATGCTCAATTTCCAAGCTTGTTTAAGAAAACATTATTACTTGCCATAGGCGACCAACGCCAAACGCGAGAATGTCAAATGGTTTGTTCACAAAACGACCAAATGGATATGTGGTAGAGACGGTTTATATCATCTGTATCACGATCATACACTGCACTTTTGCACTGCAGCCTGACTTTCGACATTAAATTTACTGCCGCTCACCATTGTGCTCACCACACTATAATCGCATATTGTTCGACGTCCTTTCTCAATTTTCCTATGTGAAAATGTTCGGGCTACATCTAGGTTATTGTCGTTGCGTGTATATATATCATTTTATCGTGAAAAACTAGTTTTGTTTTAAAAGTTTCAGTAATATAAAATATAGAACTTAAACAATAAATCTGCCCAGCCTTTCCCCTAACTACGTTGGGGTCGGCATCCAGTCTAACCGGATTCAGCTAAGTACCAGTATTTTACATTGAGCGACTGCCCATCTGACCTCCACAACCCAGTAACTGTGTAAAACAATAACACTTTCAAGACTGGTAACAGATTTTAAGCTTCTCCGTAACGACCGTCAAAGATCTTCATATGACAGCCGGGGCCAAAGGCTTAGCGAGCGTTCCAAGGCACGGAGGAATCTCGCTATGTAAGATGGTCACCAATCCATGGACCAACCTCGGCAAGCGATGCTTAACCATAAAGATCGAGCTGTGTGGCTGTTTTTATTTGGGTGTTTTTATTTTAATATCCCTATATCGATCAATATTGTACATCACTGAGTTTGCTATTTAATGCTAAAAAACTCATCATTAATTCAAAGAACACGTCTTGTTTGTAGACGAGCAGTTTTGTTAGGGGTACTACATAAATATGTTTTTGTTATTCATTGCGTTTCCAAATAAAATACCGTGGCTGAATATGTTTTCTAAAATGTGCAAAATATAACTTATTTAAATACAGTATTGGTACATGCATGACATGAGAAAGGAAACAACCCTCGTATTCCTTTTGCAGAATTGTTTTGTTTGCGTTGCCTCAAGCAGGTCACGGCAGAGTGCGCTTACAGAGTCTAACGAGTCTGTAAATACTGCATGAGATTTAGTAAAGTAATGGTAAACAGACATAATATTTAAGTATTTATTCTACGTTGGTATACACATAGAATTTAAAGATAGGTAACTAGAAATATAAAGTCTGAAAAGGTTTGCTGCTTCCTGTGTTTTCGCAAAGAATAACAAAACAACAAAATATACCCTGACTCATTGCTACCTCATCAATAGCTTTTCCGTCAAGTGCTAGCAATTTATCAAGCTCCCACTTGTAATCTCCTCCTCCTCCATCTATAGATACCGTAATAGCCACAATTGTAGGATTATGCTGAAGGTATGCTCGGACAACGCTGACATTCGACTAATTTACGATGTTATAACTTACTCGCCGACACTGCGGTGTGATATTGTATCGTAATTTGATGGTTTATAACGAACGATGTTTGGAGCGTTTTATATTGCTTGCTGAAAGTCTATTGTGTGAGTAACGAGTTTTCAGTTCCACTTTGTGTTTCAGTAAATTAGCTATACACGAGATGAAAAGTGGATTGTATCGCCGCCCATGATCTAAGGTTTATTTGTACAAAAATGTTATAAACTTCTATTTTTATCAAAGCTTTGTCGAGTACCTCAATGTTATTTTATTATGATACCGGTATTCAACTATGTTTTTCTTATAAAAAAATTCCACACAGAAACGATAAATAAGAAAATAAAAATTGACGGTAATTATGAAAAAATAACTACCATTCCGTTGTACGTTGCTATATACTTTGTTTGACCTCCCGTATACCTCATATACCTATATACCTACATTGATTTTATGAACCATCAAGCGGGCGCGCGCTTATTTTAAACGGCAGCGGTCACACTTAACCTAAAGGACCTTTGAAAGTTTTCAGGGATTTAGAGCTTCGGTAGAGGATAAATTATTTACTATTGAATATTAAAAAAAACAAACATATATACATTATAATTATCCATTTTTGTGCTAAAATAGTTTGTTTAAATTACAAACAAAATCGAAGAATAAAACAACTTTCTCTGGATCAGGAACCAATTTTGTCCGGTTGCAGTTTTATTAAGAAAATTACACACATCACACACATCATCAGCCTATTAATGTTCCCACTGCTGGGACACAGGCCTCCTCTCTGTGAGAGGGACAAAATTACACACTTAATTATAATAATTTCGTTTGCTCGTGTTATTATGAAGGGAGCGTTTTGTTTAAACATAATTAACCTAAGTATTTTTTTTTTTTTTTTTCGAACAAACACGAGATATTTTCTTGTAAATACGAGGGAATGTACGATAATGAGCGGAGTATACGTGGAATTATCAATATTAACATTCTGTTTCAAATTGTGCATCCGCCAAATATGTGGTATTTACAGAGGTTAGAATCAAGCTCAATCTGTAATAAATAAAAGGCTGATAAAACAATTGGTCAACAATAAAACCGAATTGGCAATAAACCTGAAAGATATGAATTTGGATTAATTCATTGAATTTGTGTCTCCGAGCGCTTTATGTATCATTGCTTACACCACCTTTATGACTATAGTCATAAAGGTGAAAATTGGGTGACAATAGTCTATAAGTTTCGTTTTCTTATGGCAGGATATGTTTGTGAAGATTCATTTTCCGTGTCAGGAAATAAAACGTGTTTACGGCGGTCACACGCGGACATTGTACTGTCCACTAAATGGACGTCAGATGACAGTAAAAGAAAACAGAAATCAAATATATGCTGAAACAATAAACAGCGACCGTTTGAGTGGTAATAAAATGTTTCACGGATTTTTGTTTGTAGTATACTTACATATCAGTATATGTCGTGATCGTTGCTAAGAAGTGCAATGTCAGTACGGTGCATGACGCAAGCAGTAATTTTATTAATGGTTCTCGTCTCCTGAATACTGCGCGAGTGGAATCGCAAGGAAAGCTTGCATATGTTACATATAATGCATACATACCGGGACCGTGCACGTATTCGACCAATCAATTGCTAAACTTACTTGCAGCAGTTGCTCCCGCTTGAATAAATGTCATATTTATTTCAGACGCGTTCTCGATGCTGACACTTCAGAGCAATGAAAGTGAAATTCTTTTCTTTAAATTAATAATTGTTGTGACGCCTACAGTGGACAAGTGCTGACATGTTAATACAGGGGATTAAGTTATTGAGGAAAAAGTATGGTAAGAAAGACATTTATTTAATAAATATGCTGACATGTAGCTATTATTTGCTAGTTTCATTGTTGTCGTTTGGACACATATAAATATATTCATCTGAAGGATAGCGCCATCACAGACGTAGTGATGTGTATAGTGTGAACCAGTGGTCAAGGCTCGTCACAGTATAGAAACGGCACTCGTAGTTTACAATACGTAAATTTCAGTTATTCTCTTAAAACTTGACAGGGCGTTCGTCTCACAATTTTGTAGCGTCAATACAAACTACCTAATACATCCATTTTTTATATTATTGCAATAAATTAATCTTCACGTTAAAATAAAATTGAATTACATATTTATTATCAGTAATATTAAATGACAATTATTGCCAGTAATATTTATTAAAAAATCATGCGTAATCATTAACTTTACTAATTATTTGATACATAAAAATAGCTAACTAGCGGATGTAGTCTTAAGAGGTTTTAATCATTTGTATTATTTCGAATGACCAAGAAACATAAATCAAGTAACTGAATAATTGTGAAAATATTAGAAGATTGAATAAAAATAAGCGTGAACTACATAATATGTCGTAGGATTAAGTCGAGCTGGTATATCCGGGACCGAAAGTCGGTAGCAATAGTTAGTTAAATAAACCGTACAAACAAGTGCTGACGAGGCACTAAAATGTATTAGTTAAGGATCCTCAAACTTTGTAAATATGAGCAGTCTAATTACTACACCAAAAACAGAATTTATAATGAGGCTCCTCAGAGAATATCATTATAATGAGATCACAGCAACTTGACCTACGGTGTGTGAAGAATAAGCAAAGATTTTTCTAGAATTTTGAAGTGAAATGATTTTGTAAATTCCAGATAAAGTGTTTGCCTTTTGTCTTTTAGCTAGCTTGCTTTACTGAGAGGCTTCTTTATAGCACTATTGTCTTTTCATACTCGCTGGATTTAAGTAGGAAGAATGGGTGCGGCTAACTTAACGCTCGGTGTCTATAACAATTTCTTCTGGTTAATTAAATAATGTGAGGCGACTTTAAAATATAGTAACCATTTCGTATAAAGGTTTTCAAAACGCAACACCACTTTAAATTGTCTGGTTATAATGTGATAATAAAGCGTCCCTTGGTAATAAACGTTGGTTTAGTAGAGCCATATTTACGTGACTAACACTTTGTCCCGTGACCATAAACGGGCTGAGAATATTATCCTATTTTAATATATTTTCAGATTTCGGGGTAAAATCAGTTATCGCTCTAAAATCTGGATTCTAATGGACACAGACATCACTCAATCTAATTGGGGTTTTGAAAGAAAACCACTTTCTTAATATTATTTTATTTTTTGCCTAGAAACTCCAAATTAGTTACCCTCAAAACTCATCTGTCATCTTCTGACTCGATTACTTTTTCATGAAAAAATTCACCGACTTTTAAAGCAAAACAACAAAAGTGTAAAACGTTAACACGTGTAGTGTATTGTGTAAGTGTAGTGTGTAAAAGTGTAAACTCTAAAAAGAGAAAGATAAAAAAAATACAAAAAAATTAAACCGACTTTAAAGTAAAATACTACAAAGCAAAAAATAACTTTGTTTTCCGAAGTTGGTGTCAAAAACCGAAAAACAATTGGTACCAAAGACACCGACTTCGGAAAACAAATTTATTTTTCGCTTTGTAGTGTTTTGCTTTGGAAGTCGGTTTGATTTTTTGTTAAAAAGCTTTTTTTATATATAATAGATTATAATCATTCTACCTACCTTTGTCCGAACTGTGTTGGATCGGCTTCAATTTTAACAAGATGCAGTTGAATCAGTACACACATATAAACTCTTTTATTATAACAACAGTGATATAATTTGAATAAAAATTGTGTAAATGACATTCTGTGTTTTACTTCACATACTCCATAAAATGAACCGCAAAAATATTATTTGTCACTTGGTGAGAAAGTGAATTTTACAGGAGAGGAGCCGGGGAGTGCTGGTGGTGAGTTATGTCTTCCTACTAACAATTTACGTACCTGAGGGGAGAAGATTTATTCATAGCTAGGTGAAATGTGACGAAGTGGTAGCTTTTTACGTTGTTCTATGATAAGTGCCACAAATGGCTATGTTTTTATTAGGACACATTATAAAAATAAGCTTATGAACCCAAAATATAATATTGATGACAATTGTGAGATGTCTATTTAAAATGATAGCTTATTCTTTAACAAAGCATTCAGAAAATGTTTTGAAATACCAAGTTACTAAAGGATTATTGACTGATATTTCGCAAGCATAGTTTGAACATGTGGAAACTATTACTGTTTCAAAAGCGCTTTTAGTATCAACTCTATGTAATATTTTTAAGTGTAGGTACTATCTGTGGGAATAGAACCCATTAGTAGTTACATTGCCTGGAACAAGAATATTATTTACTAGCTGTTGCCCGCGGCTTCGCTCCCGTGGACCACCCCACAGGACCCGTTTTCGGGATAAAAAAATAGCCTATGTCACTCAGGAATAATGTAGCTTTCTATTGGTTAAAGAATTTTTCAAATCAGTCCAGTAGTTTCAGAGCCTATTCGGTACAAACAAACAAAAAAATCTTTTCTCTTTATAATATTACTAGCTGTTGCCCGCTGCTTCGCTCCCGTGGGCCACCCCACAGGACCCGTTTTCGGGATAAAAAATAGCCTATGTCACTCAGGAATAATGTAGCTTTCTATTGGTGAAAGAATTTTTTAAATCGGTCTAATAGTTTCGGAGCCTATTCGGTACAAACAAACAAACATACAAACAAACAAAAAAATCTTTCCTCTTTATAATATTATTATTAGTATTAGTATAGATTATTAGTATTAGTATAGACAATTACTGCAATTTAAACCCTAATAAACCGAATTCCAAAAGAAACACTACAAAATACTTTTCAACACACGTTGACGTTGATTTTAATATAGAATAGATAAGTACTATTACAATTTAAGCAACAAAGTCAAGCTGAGTTCACTCGCTTTGCTCGTTCACTTAAGTTACCGTCATCCCCTTCGAACGTAACCTTTCCGTTTCGGGGTGCCCTAAGCTCCCGAGCTTGCTTCGCTCGCTCTTGGACTAATTCATTGACTATAATTTATTATCGAAATACCCAACCGCGTAGCAATATTCATAATGACCAGACAATGTGATAAATATAGAAGTTTAAATCAATATTCATTACATTGCCGTGTTCCATGGTCCATTCATTTGGTCCATGACATGATATTATACATGACCTATATAAATGTATGTATATACACCCTCGTGTTGTGTTGTTTTAAGAATACATTTACGAGTAGACGTCGCAGTATGTACCTAATAATTTGTCGACTATTTTTTCATTATTAATCCAATGAAACACATTCAGAATATCACTAAGTTGGATCGATACATTTTACAACTCAAAATAATAAGTTGTTCAGATGACTGAACGACCGAACACAGTCATTCTATCAACGGATGCTGTATGTCACTCTGTTCAAACATATTTAAGAATTGTTAAGTCAGAATGTGTGTTTAATAAAAGCCGTAAATGATCCTAATCTCTATGTTAGACGAATTTGCAACCACCTGAGGGTTCAGGGGAATTTTATAACCAAATTAATTATTATTCTTATCTACTTATTACTATTTATTCTAGTTGTGATGTCATGTCATTGTGAAAAAAATAAATAAAAAAAAAACGAAATGTTAAATAAAATTCCAAAAACGTTCACAATACAGGGGCCTTTTCACGACATAGGGAAGAAATACGAAGCACTTCGTTAAACAAAAGCGATGCGTAACAGATTTTTTCCCAAATTACCAAAATGGAAAATGCACTAGACAACCCATGGGCATAAATAAATTTGGAGCAATGCCGAAACAAATTGCCACTTTCTTAAATTTGGATGATCCTCATGAATACACAGGTCACAGTTTCAGAAGGTCCTCGGCTACATTGCTAGCCGATTCAGGTGCGAAATTATTGACACTAAAACGCCACGGAGGGTGGCAGTCGAACAGTGTAGCCGAGGGCTACACTGTTCGACTGCCACCCTCCACAAAAAAGCTCCCGCATTACAAGGAATATAAATTTGCAGCCGAGTTTTGACTCTCGACCATCTACGAGCACACACGCGTACATTCCACCATCGTCGCCGGCGCCACAGCCGCCTCCGTCGCCGCCACCGAGAAGTTCTGCAGTTGGTGGCGGCGACGGAGGCGGCTCGTGTCTCTTACTTTCAGTCATAAGAGTGAGAGAGAGACTGGTGAAATTGTAACTAATAATAATAGCTTGACAACATTAAAAATGCCAACTGGCAACGTAATAATCAATTTTACAAATTGTTAAAATTTTGCTAACTGCTTTAACAAGTGATTAAAGCTTTATTCGTTTAAGAAAGTCCAAGTTTTATTTATTTCCTCGCAAATATGTTATAAAACGTCGTATGACATACGTGTGCTTTGATAATTACAGCCTCTGATTTCTTGTAGCTCTCGCCTACGGCTCGGGCTAGCAATATCGCCTCGGTTGTAATTTTCAACTTAGCGCACTTATATCATAATTTACTATTACTTAATAGGGATAGTTATGTACGTGCAGCAGATATGAGTTTGAGGTGGCAACCGATTATCGACAGCTATACTGAAAAGTTAATTAAAAAAATCAAAATACCCGACTGCTTAAAAAGCGAACTAAAAAGACGCAAACAAGAAGAAAATCATGCTGTGCAGTCGGAGGATACATATTCGCGAGCTGGCTGACCAAAACCAGATGTATCTTCCGACTGCACAGCATGATTTTCTTCTTGTTTGCGTCTTTTTAGTTCGCTTTTTAAGCAGTCGGGTATTTTGATTTTTTTAATCAACTTTTTTATTTATAACTTTTTAGTTAACATTTTTTTCGAATTAGGTACATTTAAATATATAAGTGTTATATATTTTTGAAATCACCTCTTGAAACTCTTTATTTTGATACCCTACACGATGGGTTTGGAAGAAAAAATAAAATTGGCCCCCCACAATATGGCGTCCAAAAGCCGCCATTTTTCTATTTTCCAATTTTAATGTAGCCTATGACACTCGCAAGGTTAAGACGAATCAATTGACGTATGAATCATCAAAATCGGTCAACGCGTTTGGTCTCTGGAACGCCACATAGGAACAAACATATATACATACATACATACATACTTACATACATACATACATACATACATACATACATACATACATAGACTGATAAACACATTACCCTCCTTCGGCAGTCGGGTAAAAAGATAATTAAAAGTATGAATGTTAATAAATCTCCGGGCAGCGACCTCATGCACATGTGTGACATAAAACTCGTCTGTGTTAAAATCAGCCCGGTAGTCTCTAAGTTGGTCAATTTATCCGTAAAACAGAATAAATTGCCTGATAAGCTAACATAAACACATTACCCTCCTTCGGCAGTCGGGTAAAAAAGCAATAATTCAGCCAATATATAAAAAAGGTCCATCGGCCAATTGGTTTACAACTGGTTTCACGTCGCTATCGAGTTTTATTTTTCACAGATTATTGTCAATCTGCCATTTCTTGACTCTAATGATTATTAATTTTATAAATCGATTGTATTACCAAGACGTTATTATTTCGCTGCGGGAAAACAAGCCTTATAATTTGAGCGTGTATATGGATAAAATTAGAATATAGGTTACAATGTGGGCGATTGTAATCACGTAGGTCAATGTCGTAAACATTATCAAATGTGGTGTGTTGATATATAAAACGTAGTGCATCTTATTCCCAAACTAGTCACACTTGATAGCATCAATTCATGACAAAAGTTTCAAAAATTTCGGTCGGCGCCAGCTTGGAATTTCATTTTGACCCCATAATCGTTTCTAGCGCCCCCAAATGTCATGAAAATGACACCCATGTTGAAAATTTCTGAAATTTCGATCGGTGCCATCTTGTATTTTCATTTTGACCCATTAGCATTTAGCGACCCCAAAAACCATGAAAATGACACCCATAACAATAATATAAATAATTACGGTCGGCGCCATTTTGAATTTTTATTTGGACTAATACTCGCAATTTTTTTTTTATCTATTTATACCAAAAAAATAACTAAATGAAATAGGTGTATTTTATTTGACATGACGAATATTTCGATCTTCTTTGAAGTTTGTTAAAAAAAAATCCTAACCTACTGATTTTTGACAAGGGCGGGCGACAGAAGAGCCGTACGGTGGCCGCTGCGTTATATATTATTTTAACTAATATATAAATGTACATGATGAACATGTACATTTATAAATTAGTTAAAGTGTCTACATGATGAACTCCTTCTTCAAAAAGCGTGAGCACAGGAAGTGGACCTGGCAAAGCCCCGATGGTGCAACTAAAAACGAAATCAACTTCATCATGTCTGTATTAGAGTGATGTAATCGAAATAAAAGAGAAGTGTTCGATTCAACGATTCGTGTAATAATGCCCATAAAAGGTGTGTGCAGTTACAAATATAAGGTTGGGCGAGCTGCACACTACACCTCCCCTTTTTTTAAAAAAAAATGTTGTTATTACTAAGTACATAATGCTTTTTTTTTTTTACTTAAACTATGCTTACATCACTACTTTTTGTTTACTTTTTAACATAACATTATACAAAAAAACATCTTATCTTAATTAACCAAAGTATTTTAAGTTACAAACAGTTTTGTATTATTTTTATGAATTACATATTCCTTATCATCTTTTATAATTTTCACATTTGGTGATACATCTTCAATGACTCTGTATGGTCCTAAGTAAATTTTATCTAACTTATTTCCTACTTGATTTTTGATTAAAACTAAATCTCCACTCTTATATATTAACCGATTTACATTTTTATCAAAATGATTTTTTCTTAATTCCTTACTGAATAATAAGTTATTTCTAGCTTCTGCTTGTGCTCTTTGTAGTCTGTATTTTAGCTCCAAAGGGTAAGAATCTGGATTATATAACGGATCAACATATACATTTTGTGCTATATTAGATGGTAAATTACAATTTTTGCCAAATACTAACTCAAATGGAGTGTATTTTGTCTCAGAGTGCATTGTAGTTTTAAAAGAATAGCACCAGAATGGAAGCCTACTGCTCCAATCTGTTTTGTTATTGTCACACTGAATTCTAAGATAAGCTCCTAGAACTTTATGAGTATTTTCCAAACCTCCCAGAGTTTCATGATGATAAGCTGTTGAATGCAGTTTATTAATATGCAACAAATTGCAAATCTCAGTGAAAACTGATGACATAAACTCTGTTCCCTGGTCTGTTATTATCTCTCTAGGGATACCATACCTCAGAATAAAATTGTTTACAAATAACTTAGCTACAGAAATAGTATCTTTCTTTTCTAAAGGATAAGCTTCGACGTATTTTGTTAAATCACACTGTAATGTCAAAATATACTTATAGTTTAAATTATCTACATCTAAAGGACCTATTAAATCTAAACTAACTCTTTCAAAAGCAGTGGATGCCGTGGATGTGATAACCATCGGTTCCTTCGTATGCCTATTGGTATGCTTTTGAATCTGACAACTTCTACACTTCTTTACGAATTCTGATACGTCATTGCTCATTCCTGGCCAATAATAGTAATATTATTTAACATTCTGTTTACCCCCGCGTGGCCACTCGTGGGTAACAGGTGGAAGTCATTCAAGATCACAATTTTCGTGTCTTTGTCAGTAACTCTAGTCACATCTTTAATAACAAGTAACTTAGGAGTATCTTTTAAATGACTCATTTCCTTTATAAAATTGTTTACAAAACTTTCGTTGCGCTTGTTCTTAATTATTATGAGCTCGTTTAATTTGATTTGCTTGCAAAAACGTTGTAATTCTCTCGCTAACACACTTACGGTCGATAACGATCGAGAAATTACAAAAATTGCTGACTTTTCAGGCACGAATTTGCAGTTACCATTGTCACTAGTGAAATGTTTTGATTTTTCTATCTGATTTAATGTATTTTTATTGCTAAGTAAAATCAATTCAACGCTGTCAATTGGTCGTTTGAGAATTTCCACTACCTTAGGTTGATCAGGCCTTGGAGTAGAGGATACCTCAGTAGTCATGTCGTTGTTGTCACAGTCAGTACGTAACCTTCGAGTCTGTGCCCTTGTCATGACCGATACTACATGCTTGTTTATATCCTTTAAGCTGTTGGATGTAATAGGTATCCGGCTCAATGCATCTGCAGCTGCGTTTTGCCGTCCTGGGACATAGCTGATTTCAAAATCATATTCCTCGAGATATAATCTAAACTTTGTCAACCGGCTTGAAGGATCGGTCATATTAAATAAATAAATCAATGGCTTATGGTCTGTTTTTATGTAAAACTTTTTCCCATATAAATAAGGTCTAAAATGTCGAACCGCCCAAACAATAGCAAGTAATTCTAACTCAATCACAGGGTATCGTGTCTCAGCTGGTTTCAAGTTACGGCTGGCGTACGCGACTACCTTGCTATTACTATTAGACAGCACGGCGCCTAAACCTAGTTTTGATGCGTCAGTTTGTAACGTAAAAGTATTATTATCGCTGAAGTCTGGATAGTCAAGTATAGTTGGACTAACAAGGATCTGTTTTAGCTTGTAAAATGCTCGCTCGCATTCATCACTCCATACGAACGCTACATCTTTCTTACATAACGCATTCAATGGATAGGCTATGTCGGCAAACTTTGGAATAAAACGCCTATAATAGTTAGCAAATGCAACAAATCTCTTGACTTCGTCTACATTCTGCGGGACAGGGTACTTTTGCAGGCATTCTACCTTTGATGGATCGGGAAATATACCTTCTGAAGTGATCTTATGCCCTAAATAAACGATTTCTTTACGTAAAAATTCACACTTCATCGGATTTAGTTTCAAATTCACTCTTCTCAGGCATTCAAAAAATTTTTATAAGATTCTTGTTGTGCGTTTCAAGACAATTTCCTACGACAATACAATCATCTTGATATAAGAAGCATGATTTATAATTTAACCCTGACATTGCTATTGTCATGAGACGAGCAAAAGCACTAGGCGATGTCTTAAGTCCCATTGGACATCGTTTCATTTGATACTGCTTGTCTGTTGTAAATGCAGTAAACTTCCTAGACTTTTCTTCTAAAGACAGCTGATAGTAACCTTGACTGAGATCTAATTTTGAAAAATAGATGTTGTTAGATAACGAATCTAGAATCTCAGTGATGTTAGGTAAGGGAAATTTATCATCCTGTATCCTATTATTGAGTTGGCGATAGTCCACTACAAGTCTCCATTTCCTTTCTCCTGACCTATCTGTCTTTTTAGGTACTAATAGAACTGGGCTTGACCATTCTGAAATAGTCTCTTCAATGATATCGTTTTTAACCATTTCATCTATTTGTCTTTGTACCTCGCCTTTCAATGCTTTAGGCAATCGATAGGGCTTCACGTACGCTGGAGACGCATTTTCCTTTAGTTTAATTGAATGTTCTATTAAATTTGTAGTAGTGAGCGTATCTCCTGGCAAATGGAAAACATCGGCATATTTGGCACATACGTTTTCAATGCCTCTTTGTTCCTCTTTATTTAAATAAGTATGTAGTTGTAACGTAGTTAGCAAAGTTCGAACTCTATCCACAGATATACTATCGTCGTCAAACTTGCAAACATAAAAATTATCTAGGCAGCTAATAATTAGATCTGAAATATTTATCTTAACCGAACTATCAGTTGTATTTAAAATCCTAACAGGATTAAGTCCATTATGTGGCTTCGATACTACACCCGCTGTGAACACACCATTATAAATTTCCTTTGACAAAATGACGCAATCACTATTGTGTGACGTCGGGATGTGTTTAATTACTTCGCAACGAGGTGGAATTGTAAACAAATTCCTATTTACATGAACACTAACAGACTGGTCTCGGGTTTCTAAACTCAGAGTACCATTTTTATAATTTAATACCGCGTTATAGCGCTCAAAAAAATCCTGCCCGAGTATACCTTCTGCGGCGCAAGATAAGTGTTCAAAAATATGAAACTTTTGTTGAAAAGTCACATTATTAATTAAAATATCTAAATAAATGTATCCCATAGATTCTAAATTACCACTAATTCCTTTAATAACTATCTTATCCTGTTTTACTAAATTCAATAAATTCCTATGTCGCGACAACCATTCATACTTAAGCACACATAAGCTTGCTCCACTATCAATCAGTAAATTAAGATCAACATTACTATTTTGTAATTGACAATTAATAATACAAAAATTACTAAAACTAAGAATTGAATGAGTGTACGGTTTAGGTACGAAAAAATTCTAAGTTTTCATGACTATTTGCCTGATCATTGCGCAAGTTGTCTTGGACATTGGACTGTTGCGCGTTATGCTGAACACGCTGACAACGCACCGGACGTCCGCGTAAATGCTGACGCTGACCACCTGTGTGTTTACCTCGATTTACACTGTATGAAGTTCTTATACCTGTGCTATTTTCATAATTTTTATTATAATTATGATGATAAGTTTTATTGTTGTTATAAAACTGTCTATTTCCTCGGCCTCGAGAACCTCTAAAGCTTCCACGTTTATAGTTTTGGTTAGCCCTAAATTGCATAACCTGGTCTTGTGGCTGGACAGACATGGATTGCTCATCTACCGCAGCCGTAATAGCTTCAGACAACGACGCAAACTGTCGTGAGGCAATGATGGTGCTGAGCCGCTTATCGGCCAAACCGTCGCTAAACCGTTTGATTGCAGTCTTCTCATTGAGCGGACGCAAAACCTCATAGGCATCACGCTTATCGTTAGCCTGAGCAATCGTAAGATTCACAAACAATTCCTCAATCTCTGTACCGAATTTTTCTATGCTCCTACGGCCTTGAGTCGCCTTAAGCAATTGTGTTTGTAATGCTACAAATGATTTTTTAGGTAACAAATAAATGCGAATATCTTCTATCAAACTTTCAATATCTGCGTAAGTAGTTTTAAGACGCAATTTTGCACTAGGCGAGAGACGTGTTTTTAATACAAACTGTATCAATTGACTTTTACTGGCATCATTGATAAGCGAGCTATAAAGTAAGATACCATCAATAAGCTGATTTGTCACCTGCTCCTGGCCATTCATCATCGGCAACAGGGAAATTGCAGTTTTAATATCGAACGTTTCAGCCATTTTTGTAACACTATTTGAATGTTCTATAAAATCCTTAGAACTAGTTTGACTACTACTATCTACTAAAGTCAGTAAACCCTTTATTTTCTGATAATTTGATTGAATCTCATGGATTAATGTTTGGAAAACCTCACAAGTTTCTTTGTCTAGCTTGCGTTCTTTAATTTCTTGGTTCAACTGAGTCAAAATACAATCCAGTTTACTGTATTCCTTTTCTGCTTCTACTAGTTTCTTATAAGCTAAATCTTGTCTACGCCTATCTGGACCTAGTTTCACTAAATATTCCCTTAAATATTTTAATTTAGTGTGCAAATCTTGCAATTGTTGGGACATTCCTATTCCCCAAATCGAAATATAAAATAATACAACATGATCTAATTACAATATTATGGAATATTGTAGAATATTAAAAAAAAATTGCAGTGCAAAACTTACATTGCAGTAGGTACGTATTGTACTGACAACGTATAAGTAGGTCACGACGTGTCACGTGGCGTGGATGAACGGACTCCTCAGCACTGGACTCGAACTGACTCCGTAGGTCACGACGTCTTACATGGTGTGGATGAACGGATTCCTCAGCACTGGACTCGAACTGACTCCCAGCTGCTCCGCATCGGACCCGAACGATTTATCTCCCGGCGCCCTGCATATCCTCTCATCATAAGGCTTGAGCATTCTCCCGGCACCCGGCAGCAACGTTCCTTTTCTGTCTTCTTATTTAATATTTTCACCGCTTCACACTTATTCTTGGATTCTGTTTTTTTTTTCTTTTTTTTTTTTTTTAATCTTCTTTTGTTTCTTTCTTCTAAATTTTCCGTCTTCATAAACTTCTATCAGTATATTTTTCAGGATTTCTTCAACTATTGACGTCTTCGCATTTTACGTAAGTTGCAAAATTTTAATTGCTGGCTAAGGGTCGCCATGTATTAGAGTGATGTAATCGAAATAAAAGAGAAGTGTTCGATTCAACGATTCGTGTAATAATGCCCATAAAAGGTGTGTGCAGTTACAAATATAAGGTTGGGCGAGCTGCACACTACATGTCAACCAAGAAGCAAATGTTCAATGATGTCTCTGTGATCAATTCGGTGAAAACCGGGAGCGATCACCGCATGGTAAGAGGCACATTGAACATTAATGTCAAGCTTGAAAGGTCTCGACTGATGAAGTCCACGCTCCGTCCAGCACAGATCCAGGTCCAAAACCCCGAGAGCTTTCAGCTCGAACCCCATAATCGTTTCGAATGCCTAGGGAGCTCCGTGGACGAATACAGAAATGGGTTCGTGAAAGCTGTCAATACGGTCGGGTCTAAGTTTTTCAAGACCCGCCGTACAAATAGGAACAAAAAGCTCTCTGATCCTACTCTCAAGCTAATGAAGGAGAGGCGTGAGATGAACCTGCAGTCTTCAGACGATGCGTTGAAATACCGGCAGCTAAATAGACGGATCTCAAAGTCCTTGAAAAGCGACCTCCGCCGCTTTAATACTGAGCGTATTAAAGACGCGATTGAGCGGAATAAGGGCTCCAAGGTCTTTGCAAGAGATCTGTCTATTGGGCAGAGCCAGCTCACAAAACTAAAGACCGATGATGGCAGGATCGTTTCCGCCAAACCAGAGCTTCTGAGGGAGATCGAGAGATTCTATGGGCAGCTGTACACGTCAACCAGTAAACCCGTCGTGAATCTAGCGAATGACCCTAGAGCTAGATTGACCCGACACTATACCGAAGACATTCCGGACGTCAGCCTGTATGAGATTAGATGGCTCTGAAACAGCTTAAAAACAACAAGGCACCGGGTGACGATGGAATCACGGCTGAACTCCTGAAGGCGGGTGGAAAACTGGTTCTTAAGACCCTTCAGAAGCTGTTTGATTCCGTCATATTCAAGGGCAAAACGCCACAGGCATGGTGCAGGCCTTTGGTGGTACTCTTCTTCAAGAAGGGCGACAATGCCCGGCTGAAGAACTATAGGCCCATCACACTTCTTAGCCATATCTACAAGCTGTTTTCAAGAGTCATCACGAATCGTCTCGCGCGCAGGTTTGACGATTTCCAGCCTCCCGAACAAGCCGGATTCCGTAAAGGCTTCAGCACCGTAGACCACATACATACGCTGCGCCAGGTTATACAGAAGACCGAAGAGTACAACCTGCCTCTCTACTTAGCGTTTGTGGACTACCAGAAAGCCTTCGATTCGATCGAGACTTGGGCTGTATTGCAGTCTCTCCAACGGTGCCAAATTGACTACCGGTACATCGAAGTGTTGAAGTGTTTATACAAAAACGCCACCATGTCAGTTCGACTTCAGGATCAAACTTCAGAACCAGTCCTTCTGCAGCGAGGTGTGAGACAAGGAGACGTCATATCTCCGAAACTGTTTACTGCTGCACTGGAGGATTTCTTCAAGGTTCTGGACTGGAGAGGGCTAGGCATCAACGTCAATGGCGAGTACATCACTCACCTTCGGTTTGCCGACGATATAGTGGTTATGGCTGAGACCATGGAGGAGTACAATGCTTGATGATCTCAGTAGAGCTTCCGAAAGAGTGGGTCTTAGGATGAACATGGACAAAACCAAGGTGATGTTGAATGCTCATGTTACACCCACTCCTATCAAGGTCGGAGACTCTACACTCAAAGTTGTGGGCGACTATGTCTACCTTGGACAAACGATCCAATTGGGTAGGGCCAACTTCGAGAAAGAGGTCAACCGTCGAATCCGACTCGGCTGGGCAGCGTTCGGGAAGTTGCGCGGTATCTTCTCGTCCAACTTACCACAGTGTCTCAAGACACAGTGTCTATGACCAGTGTGTGTTGCCAGTGATGACATATGGCTCTGAGACGTGGTCGCTTACAATGGGCCTCATCAGAAAGCTTACAGTCACTCAAAGGGCAATGGAGAGGGCTATGCTAGGAGTTTCCTTGCGTGATCGAATCAGAAATTCTTCTTCCATTGTTGTTGCTGTCAGGCATCGAGGGTCGTACCACGCAGACCACACACACACGCATGACCGCACACCTATTACTTTTTATGTTTACGTCAGGAATTCTAGATAATTATGCTTTTGGTTTTGGTCACATTAGAATTTTGGTTAGTTTATTTTTATTTATTTTTTACTGTATTTATTTTATGTTCTTTGTATCTATTTTAACATACACAACAGATTTGGTTTCCGTACGTCACGGCCTAGGCGACCACTGAAAATCAGCGTCGTGCTGTGGGTCCCCCACGGTACAGCATTATGCTGAGTGGAAGCCTTATTGTCACAATCACGACATGCATCTGCCTACATATTTTTCACCCTATTTCTTTTTTGTTATAATCAAAATGTGGGTAGTATATGTTATTATTGTTTGTTTATTTTTCGTTTTTACTAACATAATTTAAGTACTACTAATACTATTTTAAGGGTTTAGCTTAAGTATGTTAGGAACATTATTGTTATTGTATGTCGTTTTGTGACAAATAAACACTTTTTCTTTCTTTCTTCTAAATGTAGAGATCCGCAAGAGAACCAGGGTTACCGACATAACCCGAATAATTGCCAAACTCAAGTGGCAGTGGGCAGGGCACATTGCTCGCAGAACGGATGGCCGATGGGGCAGAAAGGTTCTGGAGTGCGACCGCGAACCGGAAGACGTTGCGTTGGAAGGCCTCCCACTAGGTGGACCGATGACCTGGTGAAGGTTGCGGGGATCCGCTGGTTGCGAGACGCACGGGACCGGTCAATGTGGCGACGCTTGGGGGAACATAGGCCTATGTCCAGCAGTGGACGTCTATCGGCTGATATGATGATGATGAATTAATAAATTCTACCCTGAGAATAAAGTTCTATAGATTGTTAACTTCTTTTAGATATGTGTTTTAGGTAGTGAATTTTTCATAATCTTCTAGAGTAATAAAAAAAGGATCAAAAAAACATCGTTGATCTTTTTGTTTTGGTGATTGTTTTTGATCCCTAAAATAGGCCCCCTATTCAGATTTTTATTGATCTAGCGAATTTTCGCTATCAACTTTTGAATCGCAGAAATGAAAAGTACATTTAGTATATTACAGCATATATATTTTATTTCATTTAAACAATCACTATTTGTTTGTTTATTATTGAACCAAAGTGATGCAAAGTCAGGGTACGTGTCCTCAATGCAAAACCATTTAAGTCCTTAATGTATTACACCTGATGATTAAAGAGATATTCAGTTGTGGAATTAATGGATTTCAGTGATTTGTTACCACAAACACATTTGTATACGTAATGAACTTCAATGTAAATACTTGTTTCGATAAACGGCTGGATTGGTTTCAATCACTATGGAAAGTGAGCTTATTTAGTATTAACAGCATTCCATCAAACAATATTGCTTTTAAGTGATTTGTTATTTATTGATCATTCCATTACTTTTTCATTTATCAACAATTACCAACTATTTACAGATGGAGGATCATTTAACTTGGGATAAACCGGCGTATAATTTTATCACAAACTCAACAACTTGGACCAATTAAAACCGAATATCCGATATTCTGCGGAAACCATTTTTCACTCCACAATTTACCCTGTGAAACGCATCCATCTATTAAATTATAATGAATAAGTAAATTTCTTTTGGAAAAGAAACTCAAAAGCATTAGTTGTTTAACTTTTTTTTTGTTGTTTACCAGCTCAGAGTTTGGCAAGTTAATTTTTTTCATTATTATTGCTAAATACGGTGTTGCTTGTCCAAAAATAACGTTTTTTTAAACACATTCAGTAAAGAAGTATGCAATTTTAATTAACTGGACGCAGTGAATTAAAGTTCGCTCTGTGAACTGAACGTTCCTCTGCCTCGGGAGCAATATAGTCTTATTCGAGGAACGGAATTGTACGTTGAATTTATTCTACACAATTTCTTTAAATGGTATTTATTCACAACCAATAGACTGTTTATCGTCTCCTTATTAGCCTTAAAAATTACTTAATAGACAAATAAAAGCACCCACAGATATGATTGGATCATTAAAGCAGCAAGGCTTAACATAAATTTCCACATTCTTAATTCACTATCACTTCTAAAATACCGAAGCAGTTATTAAACATTTTGTCACTAAGATCCATGAATAATTAAGTAAATCCACCTTAAATAAACACGAACATGACGAAATTAATTTCATTTATTCATTACCAGGAGACTATTCTCCAGACGTGTGGCTTGACGACGCGGGTGTTGGTATTACAGCCTTAATCTTGTTTCAAGAAAATTGGATACCTCAGATCTCTACGATCGCGCGATGTCTTGATTTTGGTTCGAGTTGAAGTAAATAGAAATTGTGTTTTAGTTTATATTCAGTTAGTCATATTCAGTATATATTCATATAGATATTTAAATTCTCGTTACAAGCTCCCACATAACTTTACTTTTCGTTACGTAGCTTAAACGAGACTTATATCTAAAGATTAATAGGTACTCTCTATTCGGCTCAACTGAAATGAGATTTAGTCCCAAAATAAGATATAAAAGGAAATCTGATTTTCAGCTCAAATCCAGTTACTTCATCCAACATACAGGTGTTAATTTACTTGATTGATCCCACTATCAGTACCTGCACTAGATTCTTTTCAAATCAAATGCCGTCGACTCGATTGGAAAATCCGTCGACGATCAATTGTCGACATAGGTACTTGTCACTTATCATTATTTATGCTATTTTCTGCATCAAAAAGTTCAAATATTTGCTCGCATATTGACTTTGGATGTAAACAAATAAAAAAAACAATAATTTATTACAAGCAACTATTAACAAACTGCACAAAGCTAGCGACCTAAACTTATCTCGAGGAGCACCAAACTGAACTGCCGTAGTCGAGTTGAACAGAACAAATAAACCCTGAACACCTTAAATAATCAATGGGAACTGTTCTCGGTGCCGAATTGAGCCTAACTTAAATACTGAAACGAAGAGGTGAAGCACGACGAATTTACTATATCAATTATGGAGCCACAGTTTTAGAGTGACAGTCAAATAAGATTCATGATATTCACAGTCAGTATTTTTTGGCATTTTTTTATTTTGCAATAGTTTAATGGGTGGCATCTTTATTTCAGAAATTTGATAACTTCCAGAGCGATGCGGCCTGACTCAGTTGTTAGGGTTAAATTTTTGCAAATATATACATATAATTTTAACAACATCTTTACAGTTTGAAGGACAAGCATTGATTTGTACACTAATTGTATTTCGCGAAAACTACACTGACACAGTTTTAACAAGTTTATTTGTATTTACGCTGATTGGCAATTGCTAAACAATCCCAAACAATATTCTAAACGTATCCAGTATAAGTTATTCACCAATTTTAGCAGATCAAACAGAACTTAAGATTCAAAACATCAAACTATCTACTATATACTTTACTTTTGAATAAAACAATGGCAGTGATTTTGACACGGAAATCTTAAATTGTATCCTGTGTCCGAGCGTTGCCAAGAATATCTGCGTTATTCACGTGTGCCGTAGTTTAGGAAAAGCACTGAGGAAAATTTAAAAGCATTTATTGAAATGCTTTTACATTTTCCTCAGTGTTGGCTCTCTATTGAGAGAGCCAATATCGAAAGTCTAGTTGAATTGCCATTCTCTTAAGATTTGCTCTCAATTTTCTGCTATGCTACCCTCGAACTTTGCCTACTTACATCTAAGTTGCTTTACAGTTAACTTTGATCTTTTTTTCGATTCTCAGCTTTTAGCTTTTAGCTTTGTGTTTGGCGTGCGCCCAACTGTTACATACACACACTCTTAACTTAGCATACAACCACTGGCTTCTCTTCGCGCTCCATAAGTAACGAGAACAGTAGCAATACACAATAATATTACAGTACAGCCCGCAGCGGGTGTTCAATTATAATAGTAGTATGCAATTGTCATATAATAGGAGTTATTAAAACACGAGCGTGGGTTGATAATAATATCATGCGAATGTTTTAATACCTAATTACATGCCGTTGCATACACTACTTTATCTTCACTCATACAGTTCATAAAAACAAAAGTGGAAACGGAAAAAATATGTGGGATAGCGGGCAATTTAGGTTCTCATTGCGCATGACTTGCGCAGTCATTCACTTGTGCACGCATTCATTGTAGTAGCTTGTATAGATACAAAATATAAAAAACGCATTTGGCTCGCCTACGCCTCATCTTACCGTGCTTGCGGGCTGGCGGTTCGGCATATAATGTCCCCCACTCAGCCCGCACCTGACGTACGTGACGTATGTGCTCGTGACAAATCATAAATATATGTATATATACTACAGTTATTTTTCTTGTTTCCGGTAAAATCTTATTGACTTTTTGTTTCATCGTTTTAAGGCCTTAAAAGGAAAATAATCCGCTTATTTAATATTCTTGCATTACCCGCATGGTAAAAAAACAAACTTAAGTTCGTGAGTGTGGCGAATGACTTCGCACGACAGGATGTTCATAATGAGCATCCGGCAGAAGGGTTACTGCGCTGTATATTTTTACACCAGAAAAGAAAAAAGTGCGTTGTGTAGAAAAAACCCGCTTTCAAAAATGCGAAACTTTATGGGCTTTTATATGGTTATGGGTGAAAGCATTTACCCGGAACATAATAAATTAGTAATGTTGTTAGGGTACTCAAGAGAAGACCCTTAGGTACTCAAGAAAACGTAAATTGCATTTATAATTTTTTAACCAAAATGTCTTTAGATGAAGTTCCGATTCAAAAGAAGAGGGGGCAACCTGCTGAATATTCAGTTGGTATCAAGCAGAGGCATTGTAAATAAATTTATGGGTGATTTCGCTCACAAATCGTCGATTGGTGCTCCAAGCTTCAATTCACGCATTAATACTTCATACTATTATATCGACTTCTACGCACTCTGCCATAGCTTGGGCACTTGGCACTTGGCTTTTTTTTGTTCAATAATGTTGTAATTCTGTTTTGTTGCTAACGAGATGTGCTGATTAGCTAACTGTAGTAGTATTGACGCGGAATGATTAAGACGAGGTTAATGATGGTATGCTTCCGACCTTTTTATATTCGCTTAGAGGAAACTAACTGAATGTGTTTGCGATTTTAAATTGATGCCTAGCTAAATCTCAAGGAAATGCAATGCTCTCATATGCATTTGCTTCCAGATTTACCTACTCGTTCACCCGTTGCACAATATCAGCTGCGTCAAGATCAAAATTAATAAAATGATACATCATGTGATTGCTGCTGACTATAATGTCTGTAGAGACTTGTGTCTACTATTCTGTTAACATCTCACCGTGATGATTTCACGAAACACTGGTTTCAAGGTGTTTAAGCATTAGCATGCAATCACGCGATTTAAAGTGGTTCCAACATACATACATATGTTTTTTAAGGCCGTCAAGTTCCTTTGTTGCTATCTCGTTTTGCTCAACAAACTTACTGAACCTTCCTCTGCCTCGGGGAACAATTATCGTATCGTTAGAGATACGGAATTGTACTTTGAATTTATATTGCGCTTTTTTTTTAAAGCAATGGTTATTTTTTCACAATCGATTGATAGTATTGTTTCCAAATTGGATTGAATTGATTGCCTGAGATACGTAGCCTCAGACTATGGTTGACTAATTTAATAAGCAACAGGATTTTACAAAAAATACTCCCGTGAAAATACCCCAGCAATTATTTTAATAATTTGTCATTAAGATTCATCATCAGCATTTCAGCCGAAAGACGTCCACTGCTGCACATAGGCCTCATCCAGGCGTCGCCGTCACCACATTGCCCGATCCCGTGCGTCTCGCATCCAGCGCATTCCCGCAACCTTAACCAGGTCATCGGTCTACCTAGCGGAAGGCCTTCCAACGCATCGTCTTCCAGTTTGCGGTAGCCATTCCAGAACTTATTGGCCCCATCGGCCATCCGTTCTGCGAGCAATGTGCCCTGCCCACTGCCACTTAAGTTTCGCTATTCTTCGGGCTATGTCGGTTACTTTGGTTCTCCTGCGGATATCCGCATTTCTGATGTGATCACCCAAGGAAACTCCTAGTATAGCGATCTCCATTGCCCTTCGGGTGACTTAAAGCTTTTTGAGAAAGCCCATTGTGAGCGATCACGTCTCGGTTCCATAGGTAATTACTGGCAACATTCACTGGCTTTTATCTTGAGACACTGCGGTAAATTGGACGAGAAGATACCGCGCAACTGCCCGAACGCCGCCCAGCCAAGTTGGATTCGACGGATGACCTCTTTCTCGAAGTTAGACCTACCCAACTGGACTGTTTGTCCCAGGTAGACATAATCATTTACAACTACTAGTGTAAGATCTCCGACCTTGATAGGTGAGGGTGTTACATGGGCATTGACCAAGACCTTGTTTTTTTCCATTTTCGTTTTAAGGCCCACTCTTTAGGAAGCTCTACTGAGGTCATCGAGCATTGTACTGAGGCCCATCATGGTCTCAGCCAAGACCACTATGTCATCGGCAAACCAAAGATGAGTGATGTACTCGCTGTTAACGTTGATGCCTAGGCTCCTCCAGTCCAGAACCTTGAAGGCATCCTCAGTGCAGCAGATTATGATTAATTAATTAGTTAATCTGCATTTATTACCAGATACGTCATGAACACGATAAGATTAATTTCAATTATTCATTAAACATTCAGTTATTAGGTGACTGGAGACGATTCTCCAGACGTTACAACGGCCAGGCGAACCACGTGTTGGTTTATCACCCATAATTTTGTTTTGAGAAAAAAATGTTAACTTAAAAATCTACACACGCGAACTGATTGATTTTAATTTTAAAATATCTTTATTTCCACATAAATAAAAAAACAAATTATGACAATTAGAACTTATTCTAAAAGCATTAAACATAAGAAATACGTGTTTATTGCAGACTATAGCCACAAAGTACATAATTGGCGGTGCGCCGCTATAGCGCCTATATAAAACATTTACGTATAATAAAAGTAATGAACAAAACTTCTTGTTATGAAACATGGATATCATATTTCTTACATTAGACAGTTATTGATGTACTTACAGCTCGATGGTAAGACACAAACGCACTTTTTAACACAAACTATTTATAAGAGATTGTAACAAAGTACATTGATACTTAAAATTAATTTTACTTAAGTACGTATAATAAAAAATGCAAATGAACTTTGTGTACTAAGGGTTATTTTTTCCAAATATATCATTTGTGTCGCACATAAAAAAAAAAAACCGGTCATCGAATAGTTCCGGCTTTGTTACTCAAACACAGCAGTAAAGCGGCTTTCAGACTACGCTATACTATTGTGCTATATAGTATAGCAAAGAAGGACCTAATGCTATACTATATAGCATGGCGTTTACATTGCACGATATAACCGCAAGCATTTATAGTACATAGCAAGCTCAGTTGACCGCGATCTTTGAAAAGTGTGCACAGTGCTTGCGGGACGGCCGGGGGTGAAGGAGGAGGAAGAGGGTGGCGTGTGATGTAGCACAGCATGAACTCAGCGCATCGCACCAATTTTATAGCGTATAGTAAGCCAATAATATATAGTACAGTACAGTGTGAACGTGTCCATAACAATGTATGGTGCGCGATATTGTTATCCTATGAGTTATATACTACATGCTATTATATACTAGCGTAGTCTGACAGCCGCTTTAGTGATGTGAGAGACGGTATCGATGGTATGTGTTGATGTATTTAAAATTTTTATATCGTGTTTGGCCAATGTTAGAAATAAGTGGATTTTGATGTTTAGGGTTAGCAGTAAGATAAACCTTATAAGTGAGTTTTGTAATAAACTGTTTTATTGTTGGGAAATTTAAAAAAAAAAAATATTTATATTAATATATATATATATATTATTTATTTTTGATTTATTATTTAAAATTGAGAGGCTTCCAACAACACCTCATTTGACATATGAGATGTTGTTGGAAGCCTCTTTATTGTCCGTTGGTTATGACTATAATAATATGTGAAGTCACATTAAATTGAATATAATCAATTTTCTCCACCCCATCGTGTGTGATATTATTTTAAAATGAAGGTATGGTTTCGCACATCATACTATAATTGTCAAGCGTATTGTTTGCCAGACAAATCCCGTCAAAGCCATGAAAACAAATATTTTACCCGACGGCCTTAGCCAAGCCCACTTTGTAGTGCATTTTGTAATGGCGCCACCTTGCCGTAAATTTGTATAAGGTTTTAAAGGGGGAAATCAAAAAAAGCGAGGCAGCTGTAATTGTTTCCTTTATTAACACCACGCTGCCTAATAGAGTGAGTGTACAAACAGGACCCAGTAACAATGTTTAGCAGAGTTGTTCTCACGGCACATCATAGAGAAACAAGTCCTTTTTAAGAGTTAAAGTGAACGAGCACAATGCAGGTGTTGTTGAAGTTTATCGTAATTAACAGTGTACTGAGGGTACATTAAGTGTTGCGCTAAACAAAAGCGTTTTAACTGTTCGCTGACACTTTTAAAACTTTCTCGAAAGTTGCAAATCTTACGTTTAATTTGTGGAAAACCGTAAGACACACCAGCTGGCACACTTAACCCTCAGCATATTTAACCTTTAACTAAAGACCTAAATAGGTCTCACAGACGGCGGAACTTTTATACTAACAATATTTTAATACATAACGCTCGCGAAGTCGTACCCTTCCCGCTACCTTCTTCCCTCGACATTGTCAAGGCAGCGGTAGGATGACACTGCACACGTGGTGAGTACCCACGTGTCCGTCGAGGAGCCATTGTCGTCTCACAGACGTAAGCACGTTTATTCATTTATTATATACTTTATTATACACCACATAATATGTATTATCGCACAGGGAAATCTCTTACAGACAACCTTTGGATGGATTGAACGATAGGAGAATAATTTAGACCTGTCAGTGTACAAAATATCATACTTAAATGATATTACTTAGACATAATAACATAAAATAGATATAAACTATATAATATACTAATACATATCAAATATATGGGAAAGGCTAGGCATATGATGATGATGACATATCAAATATATAACAGAGAAAGGAGAAGTATAAAAATTATAGTTGCCCTTCTAACATAGGCTGATAAAGACATTACCCTCCTTTGGCATTCGGGTAAAAAGGAAGTGGAATGCATGCAATACTTGATTTTAGATTTTCCGATGATCTCAAGGACGTAGAATGGGTATAATGAGGAACTGAAAGAGTTCTTTGAGATAAAAAGGAATAAAAGAATTAAATAGCAAGTTATAAAGTAAAGAAAGTATGTGGGCATTCCATGAAGTATGTGAGTGTGATATGATGTGTGTAATTACAGATACGACAGCTCAAATATTACCAATCGAGTACTTTACTTTGTACCTAGAAGTGTTTTAAGGCGAGGGTTACGCGCGCGCCCACTATTCGCTATTTCTTGCTGTCGAACAAACGCTGGAGCCCGCGCACCTCTGCGTCGTATTTGTAATGCCTCTGCGTCGCCTCTGCGTCGTATTTGGGCGCACGGTTGGCGCAGTGGTTGAGCGATTGACTGCTGCGCTGCGTGTCGCGGGTTCGATTCCCGCACAAATATTTGTATGACCTACATATAGTTGTTCCGGCTCTGGGTGTTTGTGTATGTGAGTTTATATGTTTGTAAACGCACCCACGATACAGGAAGAAATTCCTAGTGTGGGGCAATGTTTTAATAAAAAAAAAAAAAAAAAAACAAATGATTTTAATTAACTTTTTACTGATTTGGACATACATTTCGCAACTGCCTTATTGAAGCAATAAAGAGCCTTTAAATTGTTATTTAACAGAATATCAAATTATTTGTTTCTTTGTTTTGTATCGTTTGCTCAAAACTAACTTTCTACTTTATATGATGTGGATAACGGTGTAAGTTGCGCATTTATATCATGTTATTATAGTATTAGTCACAAGTTTTAAATGTGTAACTGTTCGCTATTCCTAAATAAATAAATAAATTCCGGCGAAGGCGAATAGGAAGCCACTTGAGCTTAGTACGAAATTCAGAAACGTGATCATACTTGCGCAAGCCAAATAAGAACTTGTTACAGAGATTTTAAGTCGCTCAGGCTTGTCCAATTGGTCTTGGATGAGATTAAGATAGTTGGCATCAGCATAGTCCAGTATAGGGTAAAATGAGATTATACCATCGCAATTTTATTGGTGATGGGAACTAATTTACGAAGTCGTCTTGGGGAGCCCGCAGATGCAACAGTTTTCGACTGACTTCCTGCAGTTGCTTGCTCCAGGTTAGAACGCTGTCGATAGAAATCCACTTCACAATATGATATATAGGGATAGTGGTGTTATTGAAAGAACCCTGAAGATGTGTCGACCAATCGATCCTAGAGACAGTCCGGGAACTACCAACAACCGTAACTTGAGTCTTCGTTGGATTGATCTTGAGCCCGAACTCAGTGCTCTAATCACCTATTCGAGTCAGGTCTAAACTAATTTTCTCAGTGGCATCAGATAACTCTCTGAAAGGGGATTAGGTATAAATTTTAAAATCATCAGCATACAGGTGGTGGCAAGAAGAAAGCCGTTGAGCGATAGCATAAATAAAGAGTAAGAAGAGAAGAGGAGATAAAACGCTACCCTGCAGCAAATATTGTGATCTCATGAATGAAGGTTAATTATGCATAAAAGTTTAAACCATTTTTTATTTTGAACCTTTTAGTTATATATCTACGAAACAAAACTAACTTTTCAATAAGTAACTGAACCAGTAACTTTATTTCTAAATTTTATTTTATCTCTAGATTTTTTTACGTCTCTCAGATGTCACTGTAGCACTAATGTCAAACGCGAGAAAAAAAAAATGTGACTTAAGGCCTGAGGCCTTGGTGCGAGTTTTTATTCACGCTCAATCGCGTTAACGTAAACGTCAATTTTTATAGAAATTGGATAAGTGCCGTCTGAGGACGGTAAGGAGAAACCTCTTTTTTTGTATACGGAATAAGCACACTGGTCTTTAGTCAAAGGTTAATCTAAACAGTTCATAAAAAAAAATTGGTTCCATAAACCAACTCTTATTCGAGCCTTGCTTATTAACCTTAAGCCGTAAAATGTGTCCACACTTACCTAGGGTTACGAAGGAACAAAAGTTAATCTTTTCGGGTAAACGTGAACACAAAAAGCATCACCCGGTGGGAGTACAGCTGGGTGCTCGAGTTGTCAACGGTCGTCGTAAACCAGAGTTAGATGAAGTGTGACAATTTAAGGACGTGTCCCAATTAAAATCCACGTTTAGGCTGGAGTCACACATTCTGAATTCCTCTCTGAATTCAAAGTGGAAATTCATTATCTGAATTCGGGCAAGTTTCGAGCTTGGATTCAGAGTGCAATTCAGAATATGTGAGGCCAGCCTCGCAGTTGGGACACCGATCGTTTAAATTTGTCGACCATAGAAACATCTTGATATGAGTTACCACACAGAGGAATTTGCACTCTTTTCCAAAAATAAAAGAGTGAGTTTTCAGCGAGGGATCCTTACTCAAACTCTGAATTCAGCACACAGATTGAAGTGTGATAGGGTAGTTGTAGCATATGGTTGAAAATAAAATCGCTCCCAATTCAAATTTTAATTAAAAATATAAGTACAGTTTAATTAAGTTATTAAATGTATGCATTCACATGCTAATATATAGTACCCACCAGTTTAGTGTTATCTCCAATATTTATTAATCCTAAACACAAAAAAACACTTAGAAGCACCAAGATCATGGAAGCACTGAAAGTCTCATTGTCCGATATGATGACACTGTTCCAAAACAGGATGTCCAATTTTGAGGCTGAGCTAAAGGGAAACCCTGCAAGCACATCATCTGGCGACATGGACGGGCTGGTTGCAGACTACACTTTGTTCAAGAAGTTCATCCTGGATGCGTTGAGCTGTCTTCAGCGTCAGTTGGAGGCACTAGAACGGGGGCAGGACAACCTTGAGATGCGGAGTCGGCGGAAAATGATTATACTGCATGGTGTAACAGAACAGGCCAAAGAAGATATTGCGCAGGTAGTTGCTGAAGTTGTGCGTTGCCACCTCAAACTGCCAGATTTTACAGTTGCTGACATCAGACGCTGCCATCGGATGGGTAGAGCGACAGGTACCAGCAAGCCCAGGCCTATTCTTTGCAAGCTGCGGGACATCAAAAACCGGGATAGTATCTGGTTTGCGAAGACTAAATTGAAAGGCACTGGTATTACGCTATCAGAGTTCCTGACAAGATCTCGGCATCATCTCTTCATGTCGGCGAGGGAAAAGCTCGGTGAGACCAATTGCTGGACCAAGCAGGGCCTCATCTATGTACTTAGTTCAGATGGCAACCGGCATAGAATAAATTCCATTGTTGACCTAAATGGAATCGAGCCAGTCAGGAAAAAACCCGTATCCCCCGTCGCATCGCTGAATCCGTTGTCGTCACCATCACCAACTCCGGCACCGAAGAAGGCCCGGCGTGCTGCGAAGAAGTGATTCGTGGTTTTGCTCCAACTCTTCATGAATTATATCGGTATACCGGGTAGCAGTCATTTCACTTGTTGTGAGTACCGCTCTCCAATTTTATTGCATCTTGGTTTCTTCTACCCTTCACCTTTTTCTTTATCTAAATGTAGCTAACCCGCAATCTAATTCGCTTTTTTTTTTTCCTCTATTTCTCAATTGTTTGTTTACATAAGATAATGCAGTGGCAGCTGTCAACTTGACATTTATTTTTCTTGTTATTGTCAGAATCATTTACGTTTAGAAACAGGTTGACAGTGCGCCCAGTATATTAGTTTTGTATAGTAGTTTTGGTTGTTTATTATTTTTCTTTTACCTTCGTTTTATTTCTTTTATGTTTTTATAGTATGTTGCTGCTTACCCGGGCGATGAGATTATTGTGATTGTTGCTTATTTGTGTTGTAAAGCTTTTTTTATTTGTTTTAGCACACAACTGGCGGGTGGATATAAATTGCCCTCCTTTATTTTTTTTTATTTTTTTTGCTATTTTATCATATTTATATTTTATTTATTTATACGTTTTCGATGTCAAGCAATAATGACAGCAGTGACGCCGAAAGCTTTGTTACTGCAAGTAGTGATGACAGTTTTGTTAGCATTCCGACCCTTGCTGACACACTTGAATCCCAATTTTCCGATGTTCCGAAGAATTTTAATGTAGTCCATATAAATGCCCAAAGTATTCCGGCGCATCACTCTGACATGCTAGCCTCCCTTGACTGTAAGAACATCCACGCCATCCTTATCTCCGAGTCTTGGCTAAAACCATGTCTCCCATCCACATCCTATTCCTTGCCGGGGTTTCAACTGATAAGAAATGACCGTGCGCGGGGTGGTGGAGGTGGTGTTGCTATTTACCTTCGCCCACACATTTCTTTTTCAATTATTGATATGTCAGCACAACCTCCCCCGTCAAACGCGGGTGAGCATCTCTTTGTAGAAGTCACCCTGAACCTCACAAAAATCCTTCTATGCGTTTATTATAGCCCTTCATCTCGAATAAATTTCTTCTCTTCGTTTGAAACCATCCTAGAAAACCTATTGCCTTCTTACAGTCATACAATCATTATGGGGGACTTCAATACTTGCTTATTGAAGAATGACTGCCGCTCCTCTTCTCTTCAATCAGTCCTTCAATCTTTAAACCTATCCTTACTTCCCTTAAGTGCCACACACCATTTTCCAAATTGTAACCCGTCACTCCTTGACCTTGTTATTGTTTCTTCTTTACAACATGTCGGCAAGCACGGCCAGTGCCCTGCTGACATGTTTTCCTATCATGACCTTATATGAGAGGAAAATCTCTCATATATAGTTCGACCTCCTAAGCCAAAACCTAAAATTCTCCTGCAGCGCAATTTTAGTGAAATGAATACAGATGATCTCCGAAGGGATGCCAGCAACATTGACTGGGAAACCCTGGTCAGCCTTGAGTCAATTGATGACAAAGTGAACATGCTGACGGACAACCTTTTGCAGCTGTATGATGTTCACGCTCCCATACGTGCAATAAAAATTAAATATCTGCCGGCGCCATGGCTAACAGGCGACATTAAAGAGTTAACTCACAAAAAAGCTGTTACCAAAACCAAATTTAAATGTCGTCCCTCGTCGCCAAACCGGAAGAAACTTTTGGACGCACGAAATCGCTGCAATAAGGTGTGCAGAGACGCCCAACGACGCCATATCCACACCTCGGTTGAAAATGGAGACCCGGCTAAAGTCTGGAAATTTCTTAAATCCATAGGAGTTGGGAAATCTCGCCAAGAATCGATTCCTAAAGACCTTGATCTAGATCAACTAAATCAGCACTTCTCGTCTTCTTCCTCATGTAATGGGACCTTGAAAGCATCTACTTTGATGTATCTTTCAAACCTTCCAACTCCGGATCATTCCCGATTTATTTTTAGTCAATTCTCTGATTGTGATGTTAAGAAGAGCATAGTGTCAATTACCTCTAACGCGGTTGGCAGTGATTGTGTCAGTCGAAAAATGATACTGCCTGTCCTCGACGAAATCCTTCCTATCCTTTGCTATATCCTTAACTACTCAATATCCCATGGGGTCTTTCCATCAGCTTGGAAAGAGGCCAAAATCACTCCTTTACCCAAAAAGGCGAATCCTACTTCCTTTTCCGAATACCGTCCTATCTCCATCTTGCCTTTCCTCTCCAAAGTCCTTGAACGCCTTGTCCACAATCAGCTTAGTGCTTTTCTTTGTAAGAATAGTCTGCTGAATCCTTTTCAATCCGGATTTCGTCCTGGTCACAGCACAACTACTGCCTTAGTGAACGTTACGGATGACATACGGCTAGGCATGGAACGGGGACATCTGACGATTCTTTGCTTGCTAGATTTTAGTAATGCATTTAATACTGTCGATTTCGATATCCTGCTTGGCATACTTCGCTCGCTTAACATATCTCCAACGGCGATTGACTGGTTTCGTAGTTACCTGTATGGCCGCCGGCAACGTATATGCATAGAAGAATCTAACTCTTCTTGGTGTTATACAACTTCCGGTGTACCTCAGGGTGGCGTTTTATCTCCTTTACTGTTCGCAATATTTATAAACGCTATCTCCAAAAAACTTCTCTCCTCCTACCACCTTTATGCAGACGATTTACAAATATACAAACAAGCTCCCCTTGCAGAGTTAGCTGATGCAATTAATGCAGTGAATAAGGATTTGGCTACAATTTGTGAATGGAGTAAGGCAAATGGGCTTCAGGTAAATCCGTCGAAGACCCAGGTCATAGTTGTTGGCAGCTCTAGGATGATCCCAAAAGTACATTGGACACAACTTCCTATGGTAGAATTTAACGGAACTACTGTTCCCATATGTGAGAAGGTTAAGAACCTTGGGGTTTGGATAGACAGATATCTCTCTTGGGGCCCGCAGCTTCAGGACGTAAGCCGCAAAATTTTTGCATCTGCCAGGTCCCTTAGACGATTGCGAAACTTTCTTCCCACTGCCACTAAAATTGCGCTTGCACAGTCCCTTCTGCTTCCTATCCTTGACTATGCTGATGTCAGTTATCTCGATCTCACCCAGGCACAACTAGATAAACTTGAGCGTCTTCAAAACCTTTGCATAAGATTTATATTTGGCCTACGCAAATATGATCACATTTCTGAATTTCGGACAAAGCTCAAGTGGCTTCCCATTCGTCTTCGCCGGGATTCTCATATTTTATTTCTACTTTACAGTATTTTATACAATCCTACAACCCCCTCTTATCTAAAAGAACGTTTCAAGTTCCTTCATGATACACTTAATAGATATCTGAGGTCATTGGAAAACTTGAGACTAGAGATGCCGATGCATTCCACCAGCTTTTACGACAAATCTTTTACGGTTCAGGCGGTGCGGTTGTGGAATGCTTTGCCCGTGTCAATAAGGCGTGCTCAATCTCTGCCCATTTTTAAAACTTTGGTAAAGTATCACTACCTCTCTCTTTAATAGTTGTATTTCTTGATTTCTATGCTTTTGTTCCATTCTTATTATTGTATATATTTGTCTATATAATATATATGTATATATATATGTATTTATTTTATATATAAATAGTACACCAAAGACTACCTACAGTACTGTCTTTCCTTACATTTTTAAAATCCATCCAAAGGTTGTCTTGAAAAGATCGCTTTTAGCGATAAGGCCGCCCATTGTGTCACCCAGTGTAATATTTTCTTCGTCTATAATTTCTGTAACTTATATGGTGTACATCACATCATCATCATCAGCCTATTAATGTTCCCACTGCTGGGACACAGGCCTCCTCTCTGTGAGAGGGAATATGGTGTACATAATAAAGAGTATTCTATTCTATTCTATTTCGCTATCTAGTTGACGCGTTTTAATTTTAGAAGATTCTTGAATTTTTTTCTTGTTTCAACTTAAATCAATTCCAATTATGTTCAAATCGTTTACTTTAACTTGAAAAACAAACTAAGTGTAATGTTTTAATAAAACGGAGATACCTATTTTCTAGTGGATCTGTGATCGTCTGCTAAGCTAAGCAAATGAAACATTGAATAAAACAATGTTGCACTATGGCAAGAGATGTTAAATTTATTTTCAGTAGCTGATACTATGGCCGATTTTCTCACCTCTGTTTTATCGCAGAATTAATGTGACAAATTGTCAAGCACGCGTTTTCTGCTGTGATTGGTTGCAATCACAGCAGATAACAACAATTACAACAATACAATAACCACAGACAAAAACAATATTTTTTTTTTAATTTAGTTTGATAATTTGTCATATTAATTCGGCGATAATTTAAAAGTGTTAAACTCGGCCTAAGTCCAGTACAAAATAACTACCATTCATCCTTGTAAAATCCTAAATAACGTTTACTTGTTCCAGGTGAGCAGCAGCACTTAAAACTCCGTATTCCGTCGCCTGAAGCCTTCGGTCCGAGATCTGCCGCACCAATCTTGTCTTCTACGAGCTATTTACTTTAAAGCCCTTACTCCGCCATATAGGCTAGGTTATAAGGTTTGAAAAAAATATAAGTATATTTATTATTGATTTATGTCCATTATTTGTAAAACATGGTTTTTTCGTATGACTGATACCTTTTCTTTAAAAAAAGAATTAACAGCACAATATTTTTTCGCTTCTTTTGCATACTCCTCCAAAAGAACTTGGACGTTTAAAAGTATTTTTACACAGAAATTCATGGTTACAATTTCTTCTTATCCAACATAGGACATGTAAATTAATAAATATTAACAAACAAAACTGTCTAAAAGACCAATATTGATATTCTGGCACTGAGTGGGTGCACGGCGTACCCTTTTTTTTTTTAATACGTGGCGTCTCGCAGTTCGATCAAAGTGATCGGTTACTGCTTAACCGGGCTTCCCTGTGGAGACTAAGCTAAATAGCCTCCAGCCAGGCAAAAATTTCTAAACCTAAGCGACAACGCTGAGGGCTACCCCAGTTGGGGACGAACCTCGGTTCAGGGCGTCGCTGGGGGGACAACTAAGGCTGGATCTTAATAAAGTGATTCTACCATCCGTTCGGAATAAGCCTACGTGAAGAAGAACGGACAAGAAACTCCAATTAATTATCTAACTAGAATTTAACTATGGCACAGCTATCCGCGGGCTGGCTACATAAATATTGACTGGGACTTCGCGACGGGGCCTCGGCGAGGCCGGAACGAATGCGGTCGTTTGTGAGCTAAGTTTGTAATGAGTGTTCGTACTATTTACGAACCCATTGACCGTCCTTGTAGACAAGGCTGTCAAGTTCCCTGGTAATGCACTCGTACCTCGAGAAGAGGGCACTGCATGAAGCGGGGGTGAGAGAGCCTGCACTCCGGATTTCTGCATCTAGAGCACGGGCCTGAGCGGTCATCCATATGGAATACGCGCTGATTATATTATCAGCAACGCTCAAATATGGCTTGTGCCCGGAGGGGGCGACAGGGGGCGGGCACATGGCGGCGGTGGTGGTGGAAGCCACCTTCCGGCTTTGTGCGGACATGGGGGCAGCTGGGGCCACTGGGTCGGGGACTGGATTTGGCACTGCTATGGGGTGGGCCGTCAGTGCTGGGATAGGCTAGACGGGAGGAGGGTTGGGAAGAGGGAGCCATGCGCATTATGTGCGCATTGTAACGCTTGGCCATTTAAGGCGCAAGTTTAGGGGTTTTTGGGCAACCCCGGTAATTAGCAGGGTGCCCGACTTGGCCACAGAGCACACAGCTGGGAGGATCCGTGCACTCTGAGCGGTCTTTGGGATGGGGACATCCTTAGTGCCATGATCACCCATGGCACCTAACGCACCTGGGCATTGCATAGCAGTTGGTCTGAGAATGACCATAGAGTTAGCAGTTGTGACACTGTCTAACGAGGTGGGGGCTTTCGATCGATATGCCCGACAGGGAGCATACGGTATTTTTATTGAAAATCGGGTTTTATCCCTCAGTAGGGCTACAGACAACTAATACGATGTCGTACTGTTGTCCGCCTCTTGCTTTATGCAATCGGTGAACTTCAGTGACGGGAACTTTTTGGGCTAGAAGGTCCTTACGGGTTTCTTCCGTAGGGATTTCTTTTGGGATTCTCCTAATCACTACTCGGAAAGACTTTTCCTCCAGGAGGGAGTATGTGTGGAACGATATGTTCCTGTCTTTGAGGTATCAAGTTAAATCTCGGAAATCACGGGATGTGGGGACCTGGATTCTGATGCCTTGTTGGCATGCAGTGGCTTTTGTGTAATTGATTTTCCGCTCAACACAAGCGTTTGAAACATCGTTCCACTTAACTTTATCTTGAAGATAAATAGGTGGTGGGGGAGGAAGCTTCTTATTGGTAACTATCACCATGGGGCTGGAGGTGCGGTTAGCCCGCTGAGAAGCAATCACAGGGGTGGGAGTGATTTGCCTTACGGGCGAAGCCGGTGGCAGAACTGGCTGAGGAAAGGATTTCGTTACCGCCTTTTTGGCCTTGGTAGCGTTAATGGGACTACTCCTCTTTTTCCTCTTACCTTCAGAGCAAACTACGGAGTCACCATCGGAGGAGACGGTGTCGTAGTCGTCTGGCCTATCAGGGACATCTGGACTACAGGGTCGTCAGCAACTGAGTCAGCTTGGTTAGTCATAGCTTCTCATTCCTCGTCAGTGCTGAGGGCTGCTCCCTCTTCCATGGGGGAGTCATAGTCATCGTCAGCCCATATGGACTTGGACTTGGATCTGGACTTGTTGAGAGCTGCTATTCGCTCCTTATAGCTCTTATAAACTTTCAATTGAGCGGGAGAAGGATCCCTTCGTGATCGGGTTGGTTTAGGCTTGACGGCCGGGGGGAACTCCCCACAGCGCAGACGTCCTCGATTGTGTTCGCTGGAAACGTCCCAGTTCTGACCACCGTAACGGAGTGGCAGACTGGGTACGGCTAAAGTACGCTGTGCATCGTAGTCTTTTTAATTCTCTCATTGCGGTATACTGCGACACCTGCGGGGGCCATGCCTACCCATGCGCGGGACGCCCTCGGGCATTTTATAAAAAAGGCCCTTCTCAGGGCCACTCAAAAGGCCCTTCTCAGGGCCACTCAAAAGGCCCTTCTCAGGGCCACCCAAAAGGCCCTTCTCAGGGCCACCCAAAAGGCCCTTCTCAGGGCCACCGCGACGCTTCAGCGTCGGAAGAAGGCAGAGCCTTCTACGAAGGAAGGGCGGACGAGTCGGACTCCGACGAGTCCATTGTGTCGGACGCGGTCTCGATGGTGATCGAGGATTCTCGATCACGATCGCGATCGCGCAAGCGGGCCTTCCTCAAGGAAGGGTCCGACGGCTGCTCGGGTTCAGCGAAGGAGTCTGCAAGGAGAGCTAAGGCTAAAAAGCAGAAGGCAGCGGATACCCACGACGTCGGTCTGGCAGACGCCCAACGCCAGCTGAACCTGGCTCGGCGGACGCAGCTCCAGCAGGAGTTGGAGGAGCAGGTTGCGGCCAGAGAGCAACGGACGCAGTCCGGGTACGGCACGTCCCGCGTTGTGTACTCGGACTACTCCCTGGCCGAGCTGGAGCGGATGGCGGCGGAGGACGAGGAGGAGATAGTGGTGGTCGCCTCCAAGTCCTCCCACCTGAAAGGGACTTTCCAGAAGTCCCTTAAATTCAGGGCCGCCACCCCTGCCAACCCTGCTGGTTGGACGAAGGTCGTCGGCAAGGGGAAGGGAAAGGGCAAAGGGGCGACAGCGGCTGTCCCTAACGTCCCCGCCACCACCACCACCCCCCAGCCAGTCGCAGTTGACTGGCAAGGGGAAGGGGAAGGGCAAGGGCAAGGGTGCGACAGCGGTCGTCCCTGCCGTCCCCGCCACCGCCACCCCTCCCAGCCAGTCGCAGACGACCGGCAAAGGGAGGAGGAAAGGAAAGGGGACAGGGTCACGCCCCAAGGCCGCCAGCGCTGCTCCCACAGCCAAAACCGCCGGCACTAGGAGGAACCTCGTTCCTCCTAAGACCGCAGCCGTCGTGGTGACGCTCACCGAAGAGGCTGCGTCGCGCGGGGAGACGTACGCGTCCGTATTGTTTCGGGCGCGTGCCAATGCCGATCCCACCCAACTGGGGATCGGCAAGGTTTCTTGCCAGCGGGCCCAAGCCGGGGCTCGAATCTTCGAGTTCCCGGGGGCAGAGGGCAGCGCCAGCGCGGACCTCTTCGCAACAAAGTTGCAAGAGGTCATCGCGGACGCGGCCAAGGTGGCCAGGCCCGTGATTGTGTGGATCACCCGGAGGACACGGTGGAGGTCTGCTCCGCTTGGGTGGAGCACCGCCGCGTCAACGTGGAGGCGATCAGTGGTGGCGACCTCTCGCGTCCGGCCCTGGTTCAGGTCATGGTACGGAGCGAGAGGGCATAGGAACCTGTCACTTCCTTCTGCGAAGGAGTAATGCTAGTGAAGGAGGAGGCGGAATGCGTGAGGGAGACGTAACGGAGACGCCCTCACGCTCCTAGTCAGCGCAGGAGGCGCCCTGTGCGTCGGGAGTCACAAGCCAATTCCCGGCTACCGTAAGCGCAGGCTTGTGGACGGCGATCAATGGGTAGCTCGCCGTCCGATAAGGACTAGGTCCGAGTCAACGGTGTGTAGTGTTCCACGCGTGCATTAAAGAAAAAGAAATACTGACGGGTCCACTAGGGCCGATGCCTGTCTGGGTTGCGGATAAATTTGAAAGAGAGTCACCGCGGCCCTGGCACAAGCAACTGAAGGAACACGGGTGGTTTTAGTCAGTAAAAGTCTGACACACCCTTCCGTTTCACCCAGAGCGGAGAAGTCATCGGACGATTTCCCACACAAAAAAGAAATAGGCCGAGTAACGGCCTCGAATCGTACCGGAGCTAATAAAAGCAAACGCAACTTCAACGACTCATTTAACTTAATTTCATTATTGTTTGACTAAACAGAATAGACTTCACGGAGCTTAAAACCATTCTGACTCCTATAACATTAAAGATAAAAACAAATATCCTTTATTTTAAATTAGATTACTTTACTAAAAGTTTAGTTTTCTGAAGTGATACTGTTATAGGTTTAGTTCATTTTTATTTACAGGCTACTTTCAACAAACTTGCCTGAGAAATTGTGAATTTGTTTGTTTCGATGACAATAGCTCAAAATTTCTAAGAATATTTCTGGTTGAATCATTAATTAAACAAGGTCAGGATAGGGAAATCTGACCTTATTAATTATATTGGCAGCCCATGTATGTATAGCTAGCTAGACCGTAGCTAACCTCCGGAGAGCCGTGATAAAATATCCAAATGAAGTTAGTTTGCGGTGACTCGAGCAAATAGAAGAGTTCCAACGCCTTTCAGGTATGATGAGGTCAAAAGGCTTCAGGTAACTACGTACATGACTAAACATAGGGAAAATTATAATTAAGTCCCCCTAAAACCCTAATAGAAAATAATTAAATATAACATATGAAAGTCATATTAACTGGTTAAGGATTACGTAATATCATCATCATCATCATATCAGCCAAAAGACGTCCACTGCTGGACATAGGCCTCCCCCAAGCGTCGCCACATTGATGGGTCTACTCTTTCTAAATAGGTAAGCTTCTCTCGAAGGGTTTCTCAAACTACCAACATGTTTCAACTACACCACACTATGTAATAACGTCGCGTCGGGATAATCAGGCTGAATACTGTCTGAAACTTGAACACATCTGTCAGGAATTATATTCAAACTACGTAGTTACGGCAACCACTCAGTCGTGTAGTTACAATAATACCAAGTTGTTTGCCGCGGATGCTTGTTGCTTGCGACTTGTAATAAAGCTTTATCATCCTTAAAAACATTATAGTATTTTGAGGATCTATGAGTATTTTACGCCAGGTTCTGTAGGATTTTCTAAATTACATCAAGAATATGATAGAATAGAATATACTTTATTGTACACCAAAAAATTAAGTTACAGTTACATCTTTGTTTTTTTTTTGTTTCTTTAAAAACGTTGCTCTACACTAGGAATTTCGCCTGTATCGTGGGTGCGTTTACAAACATATAAAGTCACAGTCCCATTTTGCTCAAAAAACTGCAGCAGATTGGCATTAGGGGTCTGTCTCTAGAGCTATTTAGGAGTTACTTAACTGACCGTTCTCAGGCTGTTAAGGTGGGTAACTTTACCAGTAAAGATGAGGTTCTAAGTTACGGAGTTCCACAGGGTAGTGTTCTTGGACCTACCCTATTTTTAATTTATATAAATGACCTCTGTAAATTATCTTTAGGAAATTCTAAAATGATAATGTACGCTGATGACACAGTGATACTTGTTCATGGTAATAATTGGCTTGAAACTCGTTCCTATGCAGAGTCTGCCCTGCGGGTTGTCATGGGATGGCTAACTGATAATCTGCTTACATTAAACCTACATAAAACTAAATTTATCACGTTTGCGCCATTGCAGAGATCTCAACCGGCATGCCCCTTCAATCTAACTGCACACAGGTGCTGTTCGATGACGAGCATTACTTGTGGCTGTGATGTCATCATGCGGACCAACAACATAAAATATCTAGGTGTCATTATTGACAGTACTATGTCCTGGAATGAACAAATTGCATCACTAGTATCACGGGTCAGGAAATTGATATTTGTATTTAAAGGTTTGAGATCTTCTGCCGATTTCCATACATTGAGGATTGTTTATTCTGCTTTGGCACACTCTATCATAACCTACTGTATAGCGGCTTGGGGTGGCTCGGGAAAATGTTTACTGCTAAGACTGGAAAGGGCACAGAGGGCAGTTCTTAAAGTTATGGCACACAAACCTATTCGCTTCCCTACTATCGACCTCTATGCTCTTTGTAAAGTGCCTACGGTAAGGCACGCATTTTTCCTGAGTGCTGTTCTACGACAACACTCGGAACTTATATTTGACCCCAGTCACCACTCAAATAGACGTAGGGCTGACATAGTCTGTCAGACTGAAAGAGCCAATGTTGTGATGGCGAAACGTCAGTATCGCTTCTTTGGCCCCGTTTTATACAACAAAATAAATAAAGTTTTGAATATCTATCCACTTACCTTACGGGAGTGCAAAGCGGTCACTGACAAGTGGCTCCAAAGCCGTATGTATGAGGAGCTAGAAATTCTGATGAATTGATGATACTTACCTACGACCAAAGATTTGGATGGACTATAAACGGTCTCCCGGGATGTCTCCCTCCTTAATACTGATTATATTCTTTTTTATAAAAGAAATTCCAAACACACACACACGCAAACACACACACACACACTCATACACTAAGAGAACTGGAAATCTTGACCTAATTTTTGATTATTTTATTTTTGTAATTATTTTTATATTTTTGTGGTGACTGTATTTTCTTTCAAAAGTATTTTAATGTATTGAATTTGATATTAAATTAATTGTGATATCGTATTAGATTATTCTTATGGACTTTTTTATAATAATGGACAATAGTTAAATATGGTTTATTTTGTAATGATTAGATAGTTATTAAGTAATTTATTTAAATAATATCAATTGATTGTAATTTTATTTTTGTTTTTAATGTTGGAACGCCGACGTCTGCTCTCTCGGAGGTGGGCGCTAATGGCTACAACACAGTTTCACACTAATGTAGCTGTTAACGATCACAAATACTCTGTAATCTTGTTTAATGTTCTAATAAAATATTTGATATTTGATATTTGATATTTGAACCAGAAATATTTTTAGAAATTTTGAGCTATCGTCTTCGAAATAAACAAATTCACAATTTCTCAGGCAAGTTTGTTGAAAGTAGCATGTAAATGAAAACGAACTAAACCTATAACAGTATCACTTCAGAAAACTATACTTTTAGTAAAGTAATCTAATTTAAAATAAAGGATATTTGCTATTATTTTTAATGTTATAGGAGTCAGAATGGTTTTAAGCTCCGTGTAGTATATTCTGTTTAGTCATACAATAATGAAATTAAGTTAAATGAGCCGTTGAAGATGCAACGTTTGCTTTTATTAGCTCCGGTACGATAGGCCGATACTCGGCCTATTTATCTTTTTGTGTGGGAAATCGTCCAATGACTTCTCCCGCTCTGGGTGAAGCGGAAGGGCGTGTCAGACTTTTACTGACTAAAACCCACCCGTGTTCCTTCAGTTGCTTGAGCCTGGGCCGCGGTAACTCTCTTTCAAATTTATCCGCGACCCAGACAGGCATCGACCCTAGTGGACCCGTCAGTATTAATTTTTCTTTGAGGCGCGCGTAGAACGCTACGCACCGTCGACTCAGACCTGGTCCTTATCGGACGGCGAGCTACCCATTAATCGCCATCCGCAAGCCCGCGCCTACGGTAGCCGGGAATTGGCTTGCAACTCCCGACGCCCAGGGCGTCTCCTGCGCTGACTAGGAGCGTGAGGGCGTCTCCGTTGCGTCTCCCTCACGCATGCCCTCCCTACTCCTTCGCGAGCATTACTGCTTCGCAAAAGGAAGTGACAGGTTCCTATGCCATCTCGCTCCGTACCATGGCCTGAACCAGGGCCGGACGCGAGAGGTCGCCACCACTAATCGCCTCCACTGATCGCCTCCACGAGGACGCGGCAGTGCTCCGCCCAAGCGGGGCAGACCTCCACCGTGTCCTCCGGGCGATCCACACAATAGTGACACCCGGGCGTTTCCTCCCATCTTATCCTGAACAAGCACCTCCCGAAACAGCCGTGTCCGGTGAGGACCTACGTCAGGCGGAAGGTGAGGACGCCGTGGCGCCTCTCAAGCCACTCTTCAAACAGGGATCTCACCGCCGGAATTGTGGAGTGCCCAGCACTGGGTTGCGACAATCGCTCTCTCCATGTCGCCATGAGATCCTGCCGGAGCTCTGTCCGCCAAGCCGCGATTTGTCGTGGCAGCGGAGTTTCGCCCCGGCGTTTCGCCTCCTCGCGCTACTCCCAAATGTGCGCCTCCAAATCCCATGGTTGCCACCAGCAAGGAGACTCCCCTGATCAGCCGGATGGCTGACCCCCTAGATTGGGCAGGAGTCACTTGAGGGCAGCCCCGAACCGTTCCGGTCTGGGCGTCAAACGTCGGCAATGCTCCATGAAATTCCACCGGCTGTCGAGGACGAGTCCTAGGTACTTCATCGTCAACCCAACGCCGATGTGCACCCCTCCTACCGTTATTTGGGAACTTGGAGGTGGCGCATTCCGAGCACCATGAAAACACGCCATGTGTCGGACTTGCACAGGGCCACCTCGAGTCCCAATTGCCAGATCCTCTCGACGACTGTTGCAACCCCACGCGGCTGAATTTGCGACATTCAACTGCCGCTTAGTGCGACCTTCCCTGCACCAGGACCAACGTGTCGTCAGCGTAGGACGACGCTGACGCCGCCAGGGAGGTCGGCGCGCAGCACGTAGTCGGTACCATTTGCCCCTTTATCAGGGACGACTTCGTTTTGCATACCACTTTTTCAACTTCAGATTATAAAAAAATGTAAATATCGCAGATTTGGAATAGGTGAGATGGTGAGATCACCAGAAACGCATCCTGTAGAACACGCTTGGGACCTGCTAAAGCAAAGGTTAAAATTCACAATACCTACACCTGTCAATGTTCACTATTTTCAACATGTTTAAGTGGATGAAAACTTTATTAGAAAAACGTGGCGGAAACACTCGATATCGTGTGATATTATTTTTATTTATTTTTTAAGCTGACATGGTCACAATCATTAGAATTAATATTTGTTTCGGGATATTTACCATGTATATTTTGTATTTCGTTGAGAGCTCGATATTTCGGCACCGTTACAAGCGCCATGATCACGAGAACTAAAGTCTTTGCGGGTGGGTGATATTTACGAGCTGACATATCTGTCTACCCTCTTCCTCACTCGTTTTTTACGCACGATGCCGCTACTACCAGAACTTTTCTCACTAGTTACTGGACACTGTTCACGACAGACGATGCTGACTGTATCCACTTTTGACACTCGTTCAGTAGTTTTACGACCTTTACATAGTTAAACCACTGGATTCCAGGCTCTCGACAATTGAAAACCGTCGTCCCTATTGAAGTTTCTGCACTTGGTTATTTCAATTGCTTCCCGTACCATTCTAGGTATGTAATGGCGTTCAGTCGAGATAACCTGTGGGTCATGTAAATCGATCCAGTGGTTTGGCCCTGATTCGAGAAGATGTTCTGCTATGGCCGATTTTTGGGGATCGTTGCTTTTCACTGCCCTAATGTGTTCTTTGATTCGGCAAGCAACAGTTCGCTTCGTCTGTCCAATATATATTCAACTGCCCTAATGTGTTCTTTGATTTTGATATAATCAAAGAACACATTAGGGTAGTGCCACTCGTATTTGCTATCTCAACCAATTTGTGTTTGCTGGCTGACCAAAATCGACCGAATTGAAAACACCAATGAGTTCAAATATGGATTCATGAGCAAACACGAATTCTGGTTCTAATAAAATCTGATTTCATTGATTTAAAAACGCTGGTGCATTGTTTTGCTGAATAAATTGGCGATGTAAAAGTTATTTGCAGTTCAGAGCTATATGAATGTTTGAATCAGGGTCTTATTCAAAGCCAACCTCAACAAACCGGTACTCCTAAGTCCTGCGAACGAATCACAGTGGAATAAAACAGAGTTAGAGTGAGTCAGTGGAACACGGAGGTACTAACAATGGAGTGCGAATACTAAACGTTACCAGTTACGACGAACTTGTCTGGAGAAGATTGCAAATGTGTCATGATGCGCTCTGAGTTGGAAGAAGCTTGTTGCTTCTGTATACCTCAGTAACTCATTAGCCATTCGTTAGTTTATTACTCAGTGGCGCACTCAAATGTTTGCCCATCGCGAATATATTCACAAATCCAATTCAAACTGTGAGAGTTTAATTAAACTAATGTGATTGTAGGTAATCAAATCATCTGATTTGAAATTGGGTTGTCAGTGTTTGTAGACAAGTTAAGTCAAATGAGATTGTGGTGTCTAGTTATGTTTGAATTGATTTACCTAGAGTTTGTCACATTATAACTGTCAGTTTAGGTATATAAAATTTCAATGAACATGAACGTAATTACTCAAACTGTGACCGTATCATAACAGTGGCATAAATGGTAGAGTGAGCGTTCTATTCTTCTTGATTGTGTTTATACTTACTGATTTGCGGTAGTACATCAGGTGGGTATCATATCATTTGATCCTCATCGTAACTAACAATCAGCCGCACACTACTCGTGTTACGTACTAGAAACTATACAAGAATATTTGGACCTGAACATGGATGAGGTTATTGTATCTGTTTTGGAACAATGAACAAGAATACCCTTCTCAAATATCGATACTCAAAGTAAATAAACATTTTGGAAGACCGCTCAAACGGTAGATCAATCAGATAAAGCAATGAAAGTCTTATCAGTCTTTCCTTATTTGGACACTGACAAACTGGCCATATTATAATAATTTATTTCAGAAATCATATAATCGCTTATCCAAGAGGATGGCGAGGTAGACCGAGACGTAACGCACTAGATCAACTCGGTATTGATGAAATGGCGACAGGTCACTGGAACAACTTGCGACCCACGGATGCCTCTCAATTTAAAGGGGAAAATTTACAAGTCTGTGATTAGACCTGTCGTACTATATGGATCAGAATGTTGGGCTGTGAAAAAGATGAATGAAAAGAGATTGCATGTAGCAGAGTTGAGAATATTGAGATGGATGTACGGAGTGACGAGAATGGATAAAGTGAGAAATGAGTAGGTTAGAGGCAGTTTGAAAGTGGCGCCAGTGACAGAAAAGTTGAAAGAAAAAAGAAAATCGAACATAAATTTTCGAGCTCGCTTCGCTCGCTCTTGTCTATTGTTTTAGAAATTATTTATGTATTTTATTAGTTAGATAGTTTATTAATTTCCGACTTTAATTATTGTTAATTTTTTATATTTTTATTGTACCACTGTTGTGTCCTTTTTAACCAAAAGGTTGACTGGTAGAGAATGCCTTGTTGCATTAAGTCCGCCTATGTATCACCATTGTACATAAAGTTTCAATAAATAAATCAATAATAACATATTTTAGATTATTTCATTTTTAGGGTTAGTTAGTTTAGATGTAAATTTATGTAGTTACTAGCTTTTGCCGGCGGTATCGCACGCGTAGACTACATGCTTTTCCTTATCATATTTTAACAGTATGTAGAAAAAAATAAAAAAATAATGCAATGCGAAAGTGTTTCTTAGGACAGACTTATACTTACCTACTTTATCATCAATACGCTCTATCTTTGTCCCGTCCCTATCCCTTCACTATTTCTGTGTTTATCCATGACTAATAATAAGTAATCATAAGCATAAGTAAGTAATTAAATTAAAGTATTTCCTTATAAACTAAATTTTAAACCATTTTTCATGTCCACGCCAATATCACCAGACTATTACACACGTGAACACGCTACATAGAACTGTTCATGGAAAAAGCAATTCTCCCTCAAATCTACACCAGCGTACTTCAAAGTTTGTCCTTGAGCCTTATTAATTGTCATGGCGAAGCAGATTTTCCCGTCCCTATTTAATTCTTACATTTATGTGTTGAGCCATTTTATAGTTACCAACAGACTTTAAAGTATTGAAAGTATTTTTAATCATTTTTTCTTTGTAAAAGAAGGACTTTTGTACACAACATTTCATCCCCCATGATCCGCCCCCCCCCCCAAGGACTGAATTCCCAAAAGACCTTAATTTGCGTTAGATTTTAATCTTCAGCCCAAACCCAAAATGCCCAAGGCATTAAGTCCGCCTTTGTACTTGTGCATAAAGTTTTATAAATAAATAAATAAATAAAATTCGAAGATCCTAACTTCAAAACTGACCGACTTTCATACAAACTTTCATTCCCTATTTCACCCCCTTAGGGGTGGAATTCACAAAAATCCTTTCTTAGTGGATACCTGCACAGTATAAAGTATCTATGTGCAAAATTTCAAGTCTAGACGATTTCATTATTCCCATAACTTTATCCCCCTTTTCCCCCCTAATTGGATCTTCAAAATCGCTGAGACACGTGTAAATTATTTTTTAACCTTCAGCCTAAACCCAAAATATGAAGACCCTGACTTTAAAACTGACGGATTTTCATACAAACTTTCATCCCCTATTTCACGCCCTGGGTGGAATTCCAATCCAGAACCCTTTAGACATCCTCCAGCGCCGAAGTGAACAGTTTCGGAGAAATGACGTCTGCCTGTCTCATTCCGTGCTGGAGAAGGATTGGTTTTAAGGTCTGATCCTGAAGACGGACTGACATGGTGGCGTTTTTGTACAAACACTTCATCACCTCAATGTACTGGTAGTCGATCTGGCACCGTTGGAGAGACTGCAATGCAAGAGCCCAAGTCTCGATCGAATCGAAGGCTTTCTCGTAGTCCACAAACGCTAAACAGAGAGGCAGGTTATACTCTTCGGTCTTCTGTATGACCTGCCGCAGCGTATGTATGTGGTCTACGGTGCTAAAGCCTTTTCGGAATCCGGCTTGTTCGGGAGGCTGGAAATCGTCTAACCGCGCAGGTTTGCCGACACGATTCGTGATGACTTGAAAACAACTTGTAGACATGGCTAAGAAGCGAGATGGGCCTATAGTTCTTCAGCCGGGCATTGTCACTTGGCATCAACGTTAATGGCGAGTACATCACACACCTTCGATTTGGCGATGACATAGTGGTCATGGCTGAGACCATGGAGAGCCTCAGTAAAATGCTCGATGACCTTAAAATGAACATGGACAATACCAAGGTCATGATGAATGCCCATGTAACACCCACTCCTATCAAGATCGGAGACTCTATACTCGAAGTTGTAGATGATTATGTCTACCTGGGACAAACGGTCCAGTTGGATAGGTCCAACTTCGAGAAAGAGGTCAACCGTCAAATCCAACTCGGCTGGGCGGTGTATCTTCTCGTCCAATTTACCACAATGTCTCAAGGCAAAAGTCTGTGTTGCCAGTGATCACCTGTGGGACCGAGACGTGGTCGCTCAGAATGGGCCTTATCAGAAAGTTCAAAGTCACCCAAAGGGCAATGGAGAGGGCTATGCTCGAAATTTCTTTGCGTGATCACGTCAGAAATGATGATATCCGCAGGAGAACCAAAGTTACCGACATAACCCGAAGAATTGCCAAACTTAAGTGGCAGTGGGCAGGGCACATTGCTCGCAGAACGGACGGCCGATGTGCCGAAAAGTTCTGGAGTGGCGACCGCGAACCGGTAGACTATACGATGGAAGGCCTCCCACTACGTGGACCGATGACCTGGTTAAGGTTGCGGGAAGGCGCTGGATGCGAGACGCACGGGATCGGTCAATGTGGCGACGCCTGGGAGAGACCTATGTCCAGCAGTGGACGTCTTTCGGCTGAAATCATGATGATGATGATGATGAGGGGTGGAATTTCCAAAAATCCTTTTTTTAGTGTTCACCTACAATACCAAAGGAACCTACGTGCCAAATTTCATGATTGAAGCTTCAACCGTTTGGGCTGTGCGTTGATGGTCAGTGAGTAGGTCAGTCAGTCAGTCACTTTCTTCTTTTATATGTTTAGATAAGAAGATAGAAGATAATAGTTATCAACAGACTTTAAAGACTTAAAAGTATTTTTAATAATTTTTCCTTTGTAAAAGAAGGGCTTTTGTGCACAACATTTCATCCCTCATGATCCGCCGACGGAATTCCCAAAAAAACATCATTTGCGTTAGATTTTAATCTTCAGCCCAGATCCAAAATTCGAAGATCCTAACTTCAAAACTGGGCGACTTTCACACAGACTTTCATCCCCTATTTCACCCCCTTAGGGGTGGAATTCACAAAAACCTTTCTTAGTGGATGCCTGCACAGTATAAAGTATCTATTTGCAAAATTTCAAGTCTCTAGACGATTTCACCCTCGTGGGGGTGAAATCTTCAAAATCGCTGAGATACGTGTAAATTACTTTTTAATCTTCAGCCTGAACCCAAAATATGAAGATCCTGACTTTAAAACTGACGGATTTTCATACAAACTTTCATCCCCTATTTCACGCCCTTAGGGGTGGAATTTCCAAAAATCCTTTCCTACACTACCAAAGGAACCTACGTGCCAAGTTTCATGATTGAAGCTTCAGCCGTTTGGCCTGTGCGTTGATGGTAAGTGAGTGAGTCAGTCACTTTCTTCTTTTATATATTTAGAAGATATACTGTGTATATTTTTAATTTATGTAATAAAACTGCTCGGTTCTTTTAGTTACTTTTTTTTACTGAAACTATAATACGCCCGTGTGTCTCACTTGTACGGTATGTTTCAGTCAAGCGAGTGTGAGCGGCTCCGAATCGCTCTAGGCGGCGGAGATCAAAGAGACGACTCACGCCACGGAATAGCTTTTTTAACTACATGTCTTTAACTTTGAGCTACTTAAATATGGTAAACTGAAATGCTAGTTTATAAAAACTTGAGGTTATTGCAAAAGGAAGCTAAAGCGAGTGTTAGTGACGTGATTCAGTCTTTTCTGTAGTCTTCTATTCATTGTCAGGCAAGGTACGTGAATATCAGAGCGGCTAAAGCTCCTTGATTCCCTAATAGTCTAAGAACAAACTGCAGAAATTTCATGAATTTAAGTACAATCAAAAACCTTTAGTTTTTGATTGTACTTAAACTAAATTTCATGAATCAAAATTGATAGTAGATTGCAGCAGGGTTGCCTGATAATACCTAGCCGCAATTACCTTAATCAAATAAATTGAAGTTTATGTTTGATAGTTAACCCGTTAACATAAGTTTATCAAGTGAATCCAAATTCATTTGAAAGAAAATGGTGATGAATATAGGAAAAATATAAGGTTGCCAGCTCTCAGTTAGTCTCATCCTGTAGATTACCAGTTTACCTTCTAAATCTTGTAACACATGAAGGGCGCCTAACTGAGAGCTAGATGATGCTCCATACGCGCCCACGATACGGGAGAAATTCCTAGTCTAAGCAAAAAAATATTGCGGCCTGATGCGGCCAGATAACCCCGCAGTAATCTATTCTACTATCAAGACTGATTTATAAAAATCAAGTTTCATCAATAACAATATACTTGCATATTTATGCAGTGGGATCTTATACTATAAATTATGTATCACGTAACAGCATACTAGGATAGGATAGATGGATCTCTTTTTTCCGCACTTGGAGCCTCGTTTGGTCAGTTTTGCGTACAAGTCTGCTCTCTGTGAAAGAGTATGGGCCGTAATCCACCACGCGGGCCCAGTGCAGGTTGCTGGATGTCACATGCCGTCAAATTTTTGGTTCTAAGATGTGCCGGTTTTCTCACGATGGCCATTTTGAGAGCAGGAGTGATGAAGTAATTTACACAAAATATAGCGCCTGCCTGGGTTTGAACACACGACCTTCAACTTGTAAGTCGCCACTGGGCCACCACTGCTCTCAAAAAAACATACTATTAACGGTGCAACGTAATTTAATAACAAGGGAACCCTCAAGAGTGTACTCACATTAGTAAATACATTATGCAGAACACTTGAAACATTCAGTAACGAGCCGACAGGTTGGACTGACGAGTTAATTAATATCCTTACGACCCACCTTAGTGCTATGTTAATGTTGTAAATTATGTAGTGTATGTATGTAAGCCTACGCGGCTGTTACGTGAGCTACGTCATGGTAGCACAAATCAAATCTAAATATTATAAGTATTGTGTAAGTTTTACATTAAAGTTTTTTACAGTTTTATTAAATATTATACAAAAAATAATTCAAAAAAATATCGTGAAACAATTTAACAAAAACAGCTTTTAAAAGCTGACTATTTTTCCATTCCATCGTCATCCGGTCGAGTACTGCGACGTTTTTGATAATTTCCAGAGCACTAGTCGTTTGTAAATCTGGTTAAAACTCAGTCTCTCTCAAGACATGCATTAAGCAATAACAAGTTTATTTAATAAAACGAATCTCTTCACTCGTCAAATAATGCGTTTTTCTATGAATTGTGCGTTTCCTTTATGTACATATTTCGGCACGATCGCACACAGAGTAGACAAGTTTATACATAATATTCTATTAATGCTGAGAACAATCACGTATATTGAAATTCGTGTTTTATATGTCAAACATAAATGATTAAAGTCTGTAAAATAACGTTTTTTTTTTTTAAATCTATATCTGTCAGTATTTGTTCGAGTTAGAGAGAATAATATAGATCATAGAGAATCCAATTTTGACTCATCGTAATTAAACAACGAAGAAATACTTTTATTTTTGTAACCGTTTTAAAAACCTATTTGCTATAAAACCTTTCAACAAGCGGAACTAAATCTGATTTTTAACAAAGATTTTGCAACTGTTTTCCAGAAACAATATTATATTGCAGATATTGATTTATTTACGCTGGTCGTGGTGGTAGTTTTGAAAAAATATTTTAGGTATGTAATTTAGCAATAATAAGTAAGAGGTTCTAAAGGTACTTATATAAGACTGATGACGATTTAGTATTGGGGTTTGGGAGGTTATTAATAATACCTTTATAAAAAGGAAGGGGTTTTTTGTCGTTAACAATAAAAGCGATCAAGAATTTCGCTTTTACAGAAATTCAAGCGCAAAAAAAAAAGTTTATTAAAAAAATCAAAAAACCCGACTGTTTGAAAAGCGAACTAAAAAGACGTAAACAAGGAGAAAATCATGCTGTGCTGTCGGAGGATACATCTTCGCGAGCTGGCTGACCAAAACCAGACAATAAATAAGACAAGCAATAAATGTTAACTACAACCGACCACGCGTCTTCGATTTTTTATATTTTATTATAATCAATCTACCTACCTTTGTCCCAATTGTGTTGGATCGGCTTCCATTTTAACAAGATCCAGTCGAATCAGTATACATATAAACTCATTTATTATAAAAATAGTGATACAATTTGAACAAAAATTGTGTAAATGACATTCTGCGTTTTACTTCACATACTCGTACTCCATAAAATGAACAGCAAAAATATTATTTGTCACTTGGTGAGAAAGTGAATTTTACAGGAGAGGAGCCGGGGAGTGCTGGCGGTGAGTTATGTCTTCCTACTAACAATTTACGTACCTGAGGGGAGAAGATTTATTCATAGCTAGGTGAAATGTGACGAAGTGATAGCTTTTTACCCGACTGCCGAAGGAGGGTAATGTGTTTATCAGTCTATGTATGTATGTATGTATGTATGTATGTATGTATGTAAGTATGTATGTATGTATGTATGTATGTATGTATGTATGTATGTATGTATGTTTGTTCCTATATGGCGTTCCAGAGACCAAACGCGTTGACCAATTTTGATGATTCATACGTCAATCGATTCGTCTTAACCTTGCGAGTGTCATAGGCTACATTAAAATTGGAAAATAGAAAAATGGCGGCTTTTTGGCGCCATATTGTGGGGGGCCAATTTTATTTTTTCTTCCAAACCCATCGTGTGGGGTATCAAAATAAAGGGTTTTTAGAGGCGATTTCAATAATATATAACACTTATATATTTAAATGTACCTAATTCGAAAAAAATGTTAACTAAAAAGTTATAAATAAAAAAGTTAATTAAAAAAATCAAAATACCCGACTGCTTAAAAAGCGAACTAAAAAGACGTAAACAAGAAGAAAATCATGCAGTCGGAGGATACATCTGGTTTTGGTCAGCCAGCTCGCGAATATGTATCCTCCGACTGCATGATTTTCTTCTTGTTTACGTCTTTTTAGTTCGCTTTTTAAGCAGTCGGGTATTTTGATTTTTTTAATTAACTTTTTTTTACGTTGTTCTATGATAAGTGCCACAAATGGCTATGTTTTTATTAGGACACATTATAAAAATAAGCTTATAAACCCAAAATATAATATTGATGATAATTGTGAAATGTCTATTTAAAATGATAGCTTATTCTTTAACAAAGCATTAAATGTCAGAAAATGTTTTGAAACACCAAGTTACTAAAGAATTATTGACTGATATTTCGCAAGCAGAGTTTAAACATATGCAAACTATTACTGTTTCAAAAGCGGTTTTAGTTTCAACTCTATGTAAAAAATTTAAGTGTAGGTACTTTCTGTGGGAATAGAGCCCAATAGTAGTTACATTGCCTGAAACAAGAATACGAGTATTATTTATCATCATCATCATCATATCAGCCGAAAGACGTCCACTGCTGGACATAGGCCTCCCCCAAGCGTCGCCACATTGACCGGCCCCGTGCGTCTCGCAACCAGCGGATCCCCGCAACCTTCACCAGGTCATCGGTTGGGTTGGTATTATTTATAATTACTGTAATTTAAACCCTAATAAACCGAATTCCAAAAGAAACACTATTAAATACTTTTCAACACACTTGCTCATAAAGTGGCTATAATTTCACCACATAATGACACCTGTAATCAAACTGTGACTTTTTCATTGCTATTATTCACAAGTGAGTACTAGAGTTTTATTTTTTTATTTTAATGGGTGAGTTACTTTGTTCTTAAAAAAGATTCGATACAAAAAAGATCGTGCTCAATAATACAAATAAATTAATGTACCTATTGCTTGCTGATTTCATGCTATTTTGTATTTAAATAGATAATTTCAACTGTACAAGTTTTAATAAATAAAACTTTCACTCAAATATAATTTTGTTTTCTCTGTAATAAAGAAAACTTGAAACTCCCCATTTTGTGCGTGGCTAAAACGCTATCCGCGAAAAGCCAAAAAAAAGAAACCTCTTTATTTTAGTCTATGGCCGATCGCCATTGTTAGATGCGCGCGCATAGGAAAATTGATTGATTTTTCCCGCCATTGCGAAAAAAAATTCACAACTCGTTTTCACTGTTGAAAATGATTTGTTTTGTATTATTTTCTTCACAAGTGTGTTGAAAAACGTCGTATGATACACGTGTGTATTGATGATTACCGTCCTCGGCTCTCTTAAAACCCTCACCTAACGGCTCGGGTCTCAATGGCGCCTCAGCGGTAATCACCAACATTACACACTTGTACCATAATGTACTATTCTTTTCGGAAGTTGGTGTCTTTTGTACCAATTTTTATTTATTTTTTGACACCGACTTAGGAAAAGCAAGTTATTTTTCGCTTTGTAATGTTTTGTTTTGGAATTCGATTTAATTATTTTTTGGAAAAAGATTTTTATTTCTCTTTTAAGTTTTGGTACCTTATATTACCATGAAAATACGCATTATTAAGGATAACTTAAAACTTTAAATGGTACCACTTAAGAAGCATCAGCTTTCAAATAAAAAAGAATCATCAAATCGGTTCATAATTGGCGGAGTAAACGCGTAACAAACATACAAAAACATACAGTCGAAGTGAGAACTCCTCCTCCTTTTTGAAGTCGGTTGAAAACTTCCCAATTATGTTAGTTGTAAAAAGAACAACAATAAACCTTGAACTTTTACTACAAATTTAAAAAATATTTTATGTTTTTGTTTAGTGTAACTTGAAGTTAATAATAGCCTACCACGCCGCCGCCGTCGTATGGAACTTGATTAAAGAGTTATAGTGTCGACAGTGGTGACACCTGCCAGTTGTTAAAGTTTTGAACAAGGAGTTTTTTTTTCCGATAGTAGGTATAGTTTGTAAAATAACATTCATCATTCTATTGCAAAAACATAATAAAGCCAATAAAAAATAATAAAGACATAATAATAATAAAGACAATAAAAAAAAAACACAAAAAGGTAAAATAGTACGTATATTTTTTGAGAGTTCAAAATTCTTTATTTATGTTTTCCGTTTAAAATTCAACGTCTGTACTTCCCAGAAAGAAGCGGCTGCAACTAGAAATTATATGGAAAACCTTCGAACTCGAGCGTTGAAAATGTGTTTTTTTTTTGACTCGTTGTTTTAAAATCCACGCATGAAGGCTGAGTTTATAATACCTATTACGCTGTATGATTTCAAAACGAGTTTCGGATTACCGATGTTTCGCTGAATTTAGTATTCAGTGCTCGTTCTGAGAAAAGATTGGATTCCAGACTGAAATATATTTTTTTTAACTAGATTCGTATCAAAGATTCACTGGCTCATAGGATTTCAACTTACCAATTACTTTTGATGTTTCATTTCTTTTTTGAGCTTGTTTGTGAAAATTCAAATAAAACAATTGTTGAGACCATAAATTGTGATTAATATTTAAAAAACCTTCAACACTTTTTATTTCATGGTACATATATTATCTATTAATATACATGCTTCGATCGACCATCTATTGAACACGTAATTGTGATACGATACTTGCGAAAATACCCCGACTGAACTGAAATCTGACCGACTGAACCGATTGTCATCAAACATAGCTAAGAAAACTCTCGATAAAGTCACCTTTCAAACGAAATCAAAATCGGTTTATCCGTCAGAAAGATTAACAGCTGAAGGTTTCACAAGATTTTATGGAGAAGGATATGGAACGGTAAGAAAATAACTTATTTAATAACTCTCACTTGACTCAACTTCTATTTTTGCTAATGATGTTATTTGTGCCAAAATTCCGCTTCAGTATTTTGCTCCCAGATTGTTGCAAATTTGTTACTCGAGATAAGTAATGCGACAGTAATATTATTCAAGGTCTACTCATTTTACGCTCTGATCTTAACAACGCGGGGCTGGTTTAGTGAAAGTCTTTTGGGATGTCTAAAGGTACAGAGGAGATTTAATGATAGTACGCTCTTTCTAATCTAAAGTCTACATAAATAAATAAATAATAAATCAAGTAATGAATCAAGCGGTAGTTCTCAATATATTATTTTCATTTCTGTTCAAATTCTTCGGACTTTCAACTCTTTGAAAGAAAATATTAATTATGTAAGTTCAAATTCAGTATGGCTGGTGGTGGCAAAATTTTGGTGAAAACTGTTTAAATCAATCAAAGAAGTAGTCCGGTAATTTAAGTTTATTAAAACTACTTATTCACAATTGTCACAGATTTTATAACACAGTATCGTAATTTCACAATTCTGTTATAGTCGAAGGCACTCGCTAAGAGGTCTCTCCGCGACTGCCTTTTCTATGATTGCCTATAACTTCCTCCCAACCCCCCTTTCTAAGCATATACGTTATTTTGGGCCACCTAAGCTCATTATTACATTGTAAAGCCCTATTTTGCAACTAAGCTAGACTACATTGTAAAACAAGTCTTCTATTATAATGATATATTTTGCCACTCAGCTTAACTACACTGTAACACAGGTACTAGTTCTTTAGGGCGACAACATCCGGCCGTCCTGCATACGCATGCGCCCTCGCATGTGTTAGGTCTGGTGCATCAGCTGAGAACAGAAACCATGTTTTAAAATGTTATTCGTCAACGATCAATTATAATGTGTCCATGTTTTGTTCTTGATTTGTTTTTCCATCGGCGGCAAACAAACAAACTGTTATGATGTTATCTGACAATATTTTATTTCAGTAAAGTCTTCCCAGATATACATCTTCTTTTCAATCATTATATTAAAAAAACACTTGACATCTAAACTACGTGTTCCATCAATGGTCAGGTAGCTCAGGTGACCATTAGCTTTGGACTCCTTGATGTTAACATAGCTTCACTAATTTTACCTTTCGAATCTTCTTACCCTTGGCTATTTCATCGACGACCAGTCATGTAACATTTTACCAGATTCTATATTTGCTGTCCCATCAGCGGCCAGCCGTATAGAATCTTCTTACCCTTGGCTATTCCATCGACGGCCAGCCATTTAACATTTAACCAGATTCTATATTTGCTGTTCCATCAGTGGCCAGCCGTATAGAATCTTCTTACCCTTGGCTATTCCTTCGACGGCCAGCCATGTAACATTTAACCAGATTCTATATTTGCTGTTCCTTCAGCAGCCAGCCGTATAGAATCTTCTTACCCTTGGCTATTCCATCGACGGCCAGCCATTTAACATTTAACCAGATTCTATATTTGCTGTTCCTTCAGCAGCCAGCCGTATAGAATCTTCTTACCCTTGGCTATTCCATCGACGGCCAGCCATTTAACATTTAACCAGATTCTATATTTGCTGTTCCATCAGCGGCCAGCCGTATAGAATCTTTCTACCCTTTGCTTTTCCAGTACTTTGATTATGAACATTACTTTTCATAAAAAAGTATAATGCTATGCCAATAGTGTTTGAAGCCTGTGCATCAGACCACAAAATTATACTATGATCACCTTTCAATGACATACTTGTCTTTATACAACTCAACGAAAGTGTTTTATGTAGCTAATAAAATAGTAAGTACCCGACAACATCCGAGCACCGCCTGTTTTATTATTACACTACCACAATTATTACCAATGGTTATCCATGGCTTCATGTTTTATACGCAGGTGACACGTTCATAGCATCTACATGTCCTCTCTGCGCCTCGCATGTCTGTTACCTTATATATGTCATGGCTTAAAATCTGTGTCTCTTCAAAAGGGCTTTTAACTACTGGTAACAATTTCAAGCTCTGACCATCATTAGATTGGCTTGGTATCTTTATAACTACTAAATCGCCTACTTTGAATTTATAAGCAGCTTTCCTTTTCGCATCAAAACTTTGATTTTGTTTTTCCGCTCTCCTTTGAATTTTATCATCAACAGCTTTTTGAAGTACTGTCACATCTACGGATTGTTGTTAATTGTCTGCGATAACCTTATCAGAATCCATTTGTAGTCTGTATCCAAAAAAGACTTCGCTAGGTAATTCTGATCTGGTCTTATTAACAGTGCTATTAATGCCTTGCCGAATTTTAACAATGTGTTTATCCCATTGATTGTAGTCAGTGTTTGCACCCATGCTGCGTAAGGCTTCCAAAATTGTCGCATTGTAACGTTCTACTTGTCCATTAGATCTTGTCATCGCCGTAGCAATAACATGTTGCCTAATATTTTTGTCATTGCAATATTTAACAAATGACTTAGATGTAAATGCACTATATACCTGCATTGCATATTTTGGTATAGAAAACAGTTTACCTGGCTTTTTACCATGGAGGTTTTTGTAATAAATACAGTTTAGACAATTTTTTACATACTTTGAAATAACTTTTTTTTCATGCGAGGAAACCAGAACCAGTTGTTTTTAACTTTTTCGAGGGTCTTGTCTACTGCAAAATGTCCCACATCATCGTGTTTTAACCTTAGTGTTTGCCATATACATTATTTCGGTACCAACCAGCGTCGAACTGCACTACAACAGCTACTATGTTCTACGATATACTTTGTTGGCCAGCAGTTCGTAATTTTTAAATATTTGCTTATATGCCTCGGCATCTCCTGACTCTAATATCTCTTTCGAAGCACAAATACTAGGATCTTGCAACTGTACAGTCCCAATCTCACTCAGTAACTGTGACAGACTTTCACTTTCATTTGTGACAGGTAATTTACAGACTGGATTTCTGCTTAAAGCATCGACATGCTGCATCTGTATTCCCGGCCGATGTGCTACATCGAATGTAAATTCCTGTGTTTGCAACACCCATCTACCTATTCGTGCATTTATTTATTTTTTGTTAATAGAATATCTGACAGCATCGCAGTCTTTTATAATTTTTAAAGTTATTCCCAATCCCAACTGATAGTGTCTGAATTTCTGCAGTCTTACTGTGATAGCCAAAAATTCCAGCTGAAACGAGAGTGATACTTTTTTTTCTCTACACTTGTTTGACGACTGTAAAAATAAATAGGTTTCTCGCCATTTTCCGTAACTTGTACTAAAGTCCAAAATAGGCCGTCACGGCTAGCGTCTGTATACATTATAACTGTTAATTTTGGATCTAATATGGTCAGTGAAATCTTCGACAAAGCCGTCTTTAACATTTCAAAAGCTTGTGATTGTTCAGAACTCCACACCCACAAAGCCTCTTATTTTCAATAATTTTGTTAAAGTCTTGCATAGAACAGCGCAACCTCGTATAAACTTTCTGAAGTACTTAATTATTCCCAAAAATTGAAGAAGTTGATGAATATTGGTAGGAGGGAACTTTTTATTACTGCCTCCAATTTTTTTTTGCTTCCTGGGCGAATCCCATCTTCTTTAATTTCTTACCCCAAAAAGTTTACTGAACTTTGAAAAAAAGTTACATTTATTCAAGTTAACCGGTTTTCTTTTAGTACTCCTAAGACTAGCTCCAAACATTTAATATTTTCCTCTAAGGTCCCAGTTGCTAACAGAAGGTCATCCATATATTAAATAACACGATCAAAACGAAGCTTTCCCAATACAGTGTTCATTAATCTTTGAAACAGATGGTCCGTTAAATAAACCAAAAGGCATTCGTAAAAACTCATAGTGTCCATCGGATGTGATGAACGCCGTTTTTAGGATGGATCCCTCATTAATTTTAATTTGGTAAAAACCATTTTACAGATCTAAAGACGTAAGACATTTGCAATCCTTTAGCCTATCAATTAGCTCTTCAACTAACGGCATCGGATATTTCTCTTGAACTGTCACTTTACTTAAAGACCGATAGTCAACACATAATCTCTTTTGACCATTCGGTTTATCTACCAGAAGTACGGGACTTGCATATGGCGAATTACTTTCCCGAACTATACCTGCATCTAACAATTCGTCAATCATGTGGCGTAATCTGATTTTCAGATTCTGACATTCGAAACGGGCGTTGATATCTTGGTTTATTTGTTGTCAACTCTATGTTCAGTTCTACACAAGATGTTTCACCCAGAGTAAAAAGATAATTGGGAATACATTGTGCATAATTGGACAATATTCGTTCTAACAAGTCAGTCTAAGAACTTATTATATAAAATTTTACTACAAATTCCACAGTATCAACTTTAAGAAATACCGAAACTGCCTCAGTAACTTGAGTGTGTGACTCATAATTAAAACCCGTCATAACAACAATGTTGCTTAGTTTAAACGAAATTAGATTTAATTCATGTACTTGTAATCAACGAACAATCGCTTCCCATGTCAATATAAGCTTTACACGTAACGTTGTTTAAACTGACCTCTTTACGAATCTTATCTTTGTTGCAAGATGTTCTTATCCGTTTCACCTCAGAATCCTTCTCGACCTTTGCACTTGTACTCTGTTTTAACCGACACGCAAGCTTTAAGTGGCCCAGCTTTTTACAAAAATTGCATTTTAAATCACCTGTTTGTTTTTTACATTCAAAACGCAGTTCCCCACAAATATAGCACTTAATTCTGGTCACTGTACTAGCTAAGCCGCCACTCGTTGAACCAAGCTTCTTTTCTGGTAAAGGTCGGGAAGCATTTTGATTCGAACCGGGGCTATTTATGTTTCGCAGCACTGGTTCAGATGCCATTTCACGGGATGAATACGCTTTATTGTGCAAAAATGAAGCTAAGTCACCGCAAGTTACCAGCCTCAGTGACCGTGCTTATATTTTTGTCCCCAATTAGTCCCACAACTATCGAAATTATATCTTTATCGAAAAAAATACAATTTTTTTAACGAAGCGTCTTTTTTATTGATAATAAAATTCGTACAACGACTGACCCTCAGCAGGTTTTGTGTGCATTAGATTATTAAGCATGACGAAAATGTTGCAGTTTGCTTCAAACGTGTCTAGTAATGTGGACCGCCACTCTACCCATCTCCACGAAGTCCATCGCGTTTCAGTTTTGAGTAATGAATCATACCAGATTTTAGCAGTATTTTTCAACTTCTGTAGAGCTTGATACGTTATTTGTTTGTCGGATCGTCCAAATGAACGGTAATTAGCTTCAACCACATTTATCCACATTGCAATATCATCGACTAATGGGTCGAATTCGAGTATTACTGAAGAAAGTATAACATTTTGGCTCACGACTGAGGTCCGACTTCGGGAGCGGCGTCACGCACGCTTTGCACGTTTGTCCCTCGTGCGGCGCAGTTCCAGCAGCCACGCTCCGAGTTGCTGCTGGAACCCGAGCTGCTGTCCGACGCACTGGATGAGCTGCTGCTACTCTTCGTGCCTGAAAACGGATATTGCCCGCGTCCGCGCCTGCTGCGCGACACAGAGCGCTTCGATCGGCGGTCGTGCCGAGAGCGCGTTTTCCTATTTATTTTCCGATTAACGTCATCACTAGGCCGAAACGGAGGCATTGCGTTTGATCGATCCCACTTCTGATGTAAATCAATCAAAGAAGTAGTCCGGTAATTTAAGTTTATTAAAAGTACTTATACACAATTGTCACAGATTTTATAACACAGTATCGTAATTTCACAATTCTGTTATAGTCGAAGGCACTCGCTAAGAGGTCTCTCCGCGACTGCCTTTTCTATGATTGCCTATAACTTCCTCCCAACCCCCCTTTCTAAGCATATACGTTATTTTGGGCCACCTAAGCTCATTATTACATTGTAAAGCCCTATTTTGCAACTAAGCTAGACTACATTGTAAAACAAGTCCTCTATTATAATGATATATTTTGCCACTCAGCTTAACTACACTGTAACACAGGTACTAGTTCTTTAGGGCGACAACAACTGTGGAACTTTAAATACAAAAACTATCAAGCTTGAATGTTATAACTTCACTAAATCTCTTGTGTCTCATAAACGCTTGCCTACTTTGTTAACCGTCATTTAGGATTGTTTATGTTAATTGCCTTTTTGAACAGTGTGGCTTTCCGGAAACATGACCATAACGACGAGCGGATATCGCCACTAAACCTTTGTGAATGGCTTTTTTTGCCCGATGTCCGAATACCAAAGCTTTTCCAACAGCGAGAATGAATGTAAAAAAAACAATATTTAGCTGTGTGGTTCGTTGTCTATGTCTCTATAGAATGGGATAGACTACAAAAGCAGTATCTCAGTATGTCCGAATAAAATCACTTCAGGAAAGATATGTCTTTTTAAAATTGAGGTCGTATATTGCAATGCAGAACGATACGAAGAATTTAAACGAAATTGTCTGCTAACAGCTTTTTGAGCGAGCGTTAAGGTGCCTGATCTTTTTATATTTTGAGATGTTTTCTTTAAATGTTTATTTTAGCATGGAAATAGTTTAATAAAAATGAGTTGATATTAAATTCTGTTATCCTACTATCCTACTAATATTATAAATGCGAAAGTTTGTGAGGATGAAAGTATGTTTGTTACTCTTTCACGCAAAAACTACTTAACGGATTTTAATGAAACTTTACAGTAATATAGTTTATACATGAGAATAACACATAGGCTACAATTTATAATGATTTTTTTGTAATTTTGTCATAATATAACGATAAATATCAAGTAAGTCGGAAAAAAATCTGCCCTCTAAGAGCAATCTTCGCGTGCGCTGTCTAAACCATTGGAGATACAATAATATAATGTACAGTAGGATAGATTGTCTTAAATAATTTTAAATGAAAGTCTAAGACAGCATATATCTACCTTTTATTTGGAAGCCTCTATGACCAAAATAGTGAACCCTAAATACAATTAAATTGGATACTTTTATACAATGCATATTTTAGCCGCTTTAAATATTGAATGTAGATAAACTTTGTCTTTAACACTAAGTAATTTGGACGCATAGTTTAAAAGTTATGACGATAAGAATATTGAATGGAGCTCGAGTGACAAAAATTCGCGCGACGGGTAAAGCGGGGGAGCGGGGGGCGATATATACAAATTATTCTAATCCTTTCAGTTTTGCTCGCTGCTGCCTAACGAAGTAATTCATTTCAATCAATACAATAACATTACATACTAATCCTTGACTGACACGAACAGTAAACGAAAGTAACCTTTGCTGGTCCCGTTTGTTAATCAGTGTCAGTGTATGTTTCATGGCTGTGCTGATCTGGTTATGATGAAATTTGATATGGATAATCTCAAGCCTGGGGAAGGAAATAGGCTACTTTTTATCAACACAACACACAGACGAAGTTTATAATAAAACTGTAACTTGATTGACAAACACACCCAGCGGTCGACGCACAACCGTAACCACTGAGCTTAAATGAGCACTAAGAAAGGAATTTCACTAATTCCACCTCCAAGGGTTTCCCCCTTAATATAAATGAGGATCAAAGATTGTATGGAATCCATCAGTTTTGAATTTAGACATCTGAAATTTCGGATACGAGTCGAAATAAAAGATAAAAAAAAAATGGTTTGTCACGAAACTTTATGTGGCTGACCAAAATCCACGCGAGCGAAGCCGCGGGCAAAAGCTAGTAATTTATATACTACAGTAAATTTCTCCATAAATCAGTTCCTCTGAGACAATTCTGTACGACAATGTGGCAAAATTTGCTTATAGTTCACCGTGGTAAATCGTTTAAGTTCGTTTCCAAAGTTTATTGTTATAAAAATGTATTCATCCTAGTTTTCTACTACCTATATTTAAAAGAAATATGTTTGTCTAAATGTTTTGTATTCCTGTAAATCATTTCATTGGACCAAATAAGCAAATTTGTATCACACTGTACAGGAAAATAATTCTTTAATGCCCGGAGAATGAATCAGTAATTTTCTTTTTAAACTATTTATCGTGATTGTGCTGTTATTAAAATAAAATTTCATATTAAAGGATTTGATTAGGTTAGCTGCAAAGTGAAAAGCTGAAAATAAGTTACAAAGTGGATAAATTGTTACAAAAGTCCCTAATTTGTACAGTCTTTGGTAGGCTGTTATAGGCCGACCGTTTAACTGAGACCATTCTGAAGTAACTACGCAGTACGAAAGGGGTGTATTGATTTATTAAAACTTCATGCAACATAAAAGTACATAGGCGGACTAAGTGTCGCTGCGGGTGTAGTGAGGTCACTATAGACCGCGCAGACCTCTCAGTCTGCCAGCTCGCGAATATGTATTCGCCGACTGCACAGTTAGTTCGTTTCTTAAGCAGTCGGGTTTTTTGATATCTATGTAAACTTTTTTATCACGTGATCATTCGGTTGACAGTGTATGTCACACTAAAATCTCGAGCCAAAATCTCATTTGAAGTATTTATTCAACATCATTCACAATTAAGTGCTAGATAAGTCTCTTTTAAACCGCAAATGCCAATAAAGTGCTTTCATGAATGATTAGCATGAAGTAAGTCGGCTACTGCGAACATTTGGATTTGATTGGCTGTTTAGCTAATAAGAGATTTAACTTGAATGACGTTAATGAGTTCCTGGTTGAAGTTTGTGTACCTCGCTAAATCAATGTCCAACTTGACGTACTAATCGTACCCCAGAGAGGCTACTGTCTTGTTGCCATAATTATATTAATTGCTTTTCCTTAAAGTAATGACATTATGTATTAGATTTATTGCTAAATATAAAACACGACTGCCCATATTTTTTCTATATGGTTTAGGATTATTTTATTAGGATCCACATGGTTTTGATCAGTCAGCTCGCGGTTATGTATCCTCCGACTGCACAGCATGATCTTTTATTCTTGTTTACGTCTTTTTAGTCAGCTTCTTAAGCAGTCAGGTTTTTATGTTTGTTTTAATTAGATAACATTTTTTTATATTTTAAATGTTTTTGAAAGTATTTTTTTGAAATATTTGTTAATTTATTAAATAAGAATCAAGTTAAATAAAGGTACGACAGTTCACTGGCGACAAAATTTCGTATTAAAAAAAATACATTTAAATATTAGCACTCTGTCAGGCGCTTTACTTTGTGTAAATTATTTCATCACCACTGCTCTCAAAACGGTGAAGGAAAACATCGTGAGGAAACCGGCATGTCCTAGAACCAAAAATTCGAAGACATGTGACATCCACCAACCCGCACTGGGCCCGCGTGGTGGATTACGGCCCATTCCCTCTCACAGAGAGGAGGCCTGTGTCCCAGCAGTGGGAACATTAATAGGCTAATGATGTGTGTGTGACTCTGTCTTCTTGTGGTGCATCTGGAGAAAGCACTCACAGTAAAAAATGTGGCTATTAGTATCTCTAACTTGGTATCTTCTTAGTCTGGACTAAGTAAACTTAAAGTTGATTTGCTGGAGGACGTCGCGAGAAATTTCTTCCATCTCAAGTATTTTTAAAACTCGAAATTCATTTTAGTCTCGGATCTTTTCAATGGAAACCATATACCCTTTATTCCATGTCAACGTTAGTCTCAATCAACATATCCGCGACAGACTGGTATGGCATCGTTCATATGTCAATTTTTCACTCAGATTGAGCTGGACTCTGGACTTTCAATCGGAAGACGATGATTAATTTAAAGCGTGAGCGTGTTAGAGTTATACTGTTGCCTGTGGCATGTGACATTATTACGTATGGAACGTTCACTGAGTACTTGTGAAAATTGGTCCACATGAAACAAGTGTAGATAGAGAAAATAACTTTAATTGAAGTTCATACGGTAATTAGTTTCCACATTCTCTTTAATTGCTAGATTATTGAGGGTATTAATTATAGATGTAAGTGCACACACACGCTCCGGTGCGCGGTGTCCCGAGGGTGTCGACTGAGTGGAAAGGTTGGCGATGCGTCACACCAGATAATGATTGAAATATATGCTCCATTAAATTCTATATCAAGTTTTAGTTTGCACACACTTTCATTTCATTTTGTTCAGTTTATACGTATGTTGATGGCAGTTAGTGAAATTTGTGGTGTATATGTAGAAATAAGAATTGATTAACATTTTTGTCATAATAGTAAAGAATATGAGTGTCATACTGAATTTCGACATTTAATTATATCGACACGGTTCCTATTTTGAAAAACAATAGTTGCACTGAGCATTGCATGATATAGCATTGTTTTGATTAAGTTACAGCATCATCATCATCATATCAGCCGGAAAACGTCCACTGCTGGACATAGGCCTGCCTCAAGCGTCGCCACTTTGACCACAGTCACTGTATACTGTACTGAAAATAGAGAAACATTCAATCAATTTGTATCAACGTACAATGAATTTAATTTAACATCAACTCTCAGAAGAATCGCAGAAAAATGCATGATGATGATAGATATGAAGTAATGAATAAGTTAATGTTTTTTTTTTTAATTCAAGTTGCATCTGGCTCAGCATTAAGAGTGTGCGCTGAATAAGCTCCAGTGTTACATTATTGCGTTTGACATGAGAGATAAAAGTGGTGCACGGAAAAAAAAAATCATTCATCAGGCAATGTTATAAAAAATTATGTTAGATGACAAAGTTTCAGTGTTAGAAAAAAAGCCTACTGATATGCCGATCCGATTTATAGTTATCCCAAGTACACTCTAGCTGCGCTGTAAACCAGCACATCAGGCATCAATGCTCATTAGAAAAACAATACATTCAACCTCCAAACATTTATGTTCAATGACACTGAAAAAACAAATTATTATTAAAACAAAAAAAAAAAACGACTGTTAAGTAACTGAAAACAGAAAAAAAATTGTTTACAAAAAAATACAACCTACTTCCAAAAACACACTACAAAGTGAAAAACTACTTCAAAAGGAAGTGAGTGTTCCTGTTTTTATTTCTTCGTTTTTTGTCAATAAAAAAAAAATACACAAACTGTATTCCTCATTTCGAATTAATTATTTTGTATTACAAAGGGAAAGATTCCGACCAAATTACGACAAAACATTACAACAGCTGCCTTGTTAACGTTAACTAACCAGAAGCGCAGCCTGTGCCGGTGAGTTGAGAGTATTCACTGGTGATAAGCTGCTCATTATGTTCAACGACCGGAGAACGGCCCAGATCAACATAAACACACGCGAGGATGGGCCACACTTTAACCCTTTTTACCCGACTGCCGAAGGAGGGTAATGTGTTTATCAGTCTATGTATGTATGTATGTTTGTTACTATGTGGCGTTCTAGAGACCAAACGCGTTGGCTGATTTTGATGATTCTTACGTCAATCGATTCATCTTAATCTTGCGAGTGTCACTGGCTACATTAAAATTGGAAAATACAAAAATGGCGGTTTTTGGGCGCCATTTTGTGAGGAAAAAAAAATTTTTTTTTTCTGTACCCATCGTGTGGGGTATCAAAATAAAGGATTTTAAAAGGCAATTTCAAAAAAAAATTTTTTTTCTATACCCATCGTGTGGGGTATCAAAATAAAGGATTTTAAAAGGCAATTTCAAAAATATGTAACACTTATATGTTTAAATATACCTAATTCTAAAAAAAAATAACTAAAAAGTTGTAAATAAAAAAACTTAATAAAAAAAACTCAAAAAGCCCGACTGCTTAAAAAGCAAACTAAAAAGACGTAAACAAGAAGAAAATCATGTTGTGCAGTCGGAGGATACATATTCGCGAGCTGGCGGACCAAAACCAGATGTTTTGCTTTTTAAGCAGTCGGGTTTTTTGTTTTTTTTTACAATTTTATAAATAATTATTTTATTTTCAAAACAAAATTGTTGAAGAGAATACAATTTTGTTTTGGTAAGACTTACAATATTTCAAAACTTTTGGGCCGTAATTTCAATTTAAATTTTAATTAAAATTCACAAATGCCATCGGTAAGTATTTTAAAACCTTTTCAGTTTCGGATTCGAAACCTTCATTAACTTATAAATACATTCACAACCTTAAAAACAAATTCTGTCGAACGTTATAATCAACATTCTGCCTGAGATATTTAATTACACAAAGCTAAGTCAGGGTATTCTCTTAACTCTTTGTTTTACAAACAGTTACTGAAGATCAAACGAGGAATAAATAAATGTTGAATATATTCAAGTTCTGGGTGGACCTTAACAATTTATTATTTGTGTTCGGTTCCATGTGGTTTTACTCATTATTTACAAGTTGGTGAGTGTGGTGTATGTACATAGTATGCTAAATTGTTTCCAGACGTTTCACATCGTGACTCACTAACAATAGGCTAATTTATAGCCATACTTTATTATATAATGCGAAAGTAACTCTGTCTGTCTTTTACCTTTTCACGCCTAAACCACGGAACAGATTTAGATGAATTTTATTATGGAGATAGTTTGAGACCCTGTCAAGGACATAGGATTATTTTAACCCAGCAATCATCCTTAAGAGTGTGGAAAGGGGGGGGGAAATTCCCCCATTTGTAAGGTTAACTAATTATTTCTCAAGTGAGACAGCTCATTCACTTACAATATTATGGCGAGATATAAAAAAATAGGCTATTCGAAGGACTAATGCTGCGCAGACGAAGTCGCGGGCAGCAGCTAGTTATGTTATAAATTCACATACATTGAATTCACATACAACGATTGAATAAAATCAACCCTCCTGTGAAAAATCTACGAAATAATTATAGGGTCTGTAAACACAGTTCATATTCTGTTGTTCTTACGCTCACACGCTTTACCGCTGCACACACTGACACTGTCTCACTTACAACACTCACTGCCCGCTGCGATTGTGCGCTTCACATGTATTATAGAGATGAGATCAATCAATCAATCTGCCTAGCCTTTCCCCAACTACATTATTTATTTATTTAAACTTTATGCACAAGTACAAATAAATCAACAAATCAATTCTGTGATGATTCTGCAAACTTCTTGCAAATGTGATCACGTGCCTTAAATTTAAAAGAGAACAGACTGGTTGGCATCCTGATATTCTGAAGGAGCGCCAAAAAGAGATAGCCTGGACAAAGAAGGACGAGTGGATAAACCCAGAGCGGTGAGAGGGACACTGAAGAAGACGATTATTGGTGGAACGAAGATTTTTACTGTGAGCAGAGCAAAGAAATTGAACATGAGAAGTCAGGTAAGAAGGAGAAGTGGGATTATCAATAAAAGAAAACAGGGTAGTCAAGGCCTTCAGCGCTCTACGCTGACGAATGGGTAACCATTTTAAAAGTGATCGATGAATGGATACATGATCATACTTACGGAGGTTGAAGACAGATCGAATGCAGTTATTTAGAAGGCGGTCAAGTTTATTGAGTAGGTCTGCATTCAGGTCATGATTAATGGTTTTATTTCTGTAAGTTGGTTTTTACAAACACTTTTACATGTCGATCATATTTTTTGAAACTAGATGAGGTCGGCGTTTCCTGTCTGACTACTCTGAGAAGAAAGGCCAAAACAAACTCAGAGGTCATAGTTTATTTTAAAGTCCAGACAAAATCTTGGTTAGATCATATGAAGACCATGTAGACTGATGTCTGAAATGGTTTTTGAGGAAAGAACCAGCCAGATTGAGTGGACCTGTCCAGTCAGTGCACGCATTTGTCAATAACCGTGCAGCTCAACTCAAAATTTAAGGAGCTCAACGAATTGACGAACAATACCAAAGAAAGGACATTCGGGTAGGCCGCATAAATACTCAAACTGCCAGACCATGATTAAAAACTAAGATAAATAAAAAAATAAAAATAATGACATAGTCTTCACATTTACAATAATTAAAATAAAATAATATAATACTTCAAAAAGTAAATATTCTTGTCATAGCAAGAAAATAAAAACAATAAAAATAATTAAAGATCTAAATTCACGGTGCAAAATAAAAATAAAAAACTAAATTAATTGGAGCAGCTCAATCCCAAGCCTTTTTGTCCTCAACGTAATCTTTAATTTTATAAAACGCTTTCTGGCACATCTTACGTTTAATGAATGATTTGAATTTATTAACACTTAGACCTTGAACGTGGCTTGGAAGCTTATTATAAAAGCGTACACATTGACATCTAAACGAGCCACCTATTTTCTTGAGCCTTGTTGTAGGTACTACAAATTTGTGTTTGTTCCTAGTATTTATATTATGGATATCACTGTATTTTTTAAACAATTTTATATTTTTATGGGCACATAAAAGATTTTCATAAATATACTGAGAAGGCACAGTCATTACATTGATCTCCTTAAATTTCTCTCTGAGAGAGTGTCTCGGGCTTAATTTATAAATTGATCGAACAGCACTTTTATGCAAAACAAAGATAGTCTGGATGTCGGCGGCGACATTACACTATGAAAATAGCTAAAGTATACTAAGCGGGCTGTCTCTATGTCAGTTAAATTACGAATTTTTCTAACAGCATATGCTGCGGAGCTTAGCTTCTTTGACAATTTATCTATATGTGGGCCCCACTGAAGCTTAGCATCCAAAGTTAGGCCTAAGAATACTGTGCTATTTACAGGATTCAATTCTTCGCCCTTTATCATCACATCAGTTTTCACCTGCCTAACGTGAGTTAGGGTAAACTTAATGCATTTGGTTTTTTTTTTCATTTAGAAGTAAATTGTTAACATTGAACCAGTGAACTACTTTTGAGATCACGCTATTTACATCGTCAGTAACAAGCTGCTGACGTTTAAGTTTAAACAAAAGTGAAGTATCATCCGCAAACAACACTATATCATGGTTATCCTTTATGCAGTAAGGCAAGTCATTAATATAAATAAAAAACAAGAAAGGGCCAAAAATTGAGCCCTGCGGGACTCCCATTGTTACCGGATCCGGAAGATCTTTTTCCACTAACGTCAACGCTCTTAATCCTATTACTCAAGTATGAAGTAAGAAGAGCCAGAGCGCTGTTCTGAATCCCGTAGTGGTGGAGTTTCCTGATTAGCGTTTCATGAAGAACACAATCAAATGCCTTCGACAAATTACAAAATATTCCCAAGGCATCGCACTTATCTTCCCATGCATTATAAATATGTCCTAAAAGCTCAGCATCAGTAGTTCGTTCGTCGAACAAAGGGGTCGTTCCCTTGTAAAACCGAACTGTTTGCAATGTTATAATTTATGTTTGTTAAAAAATCTTCATATATATATATTAATATATTCTTTATTGTACACAAAACAAACATACAAATATAGAAGGACAACTTATGTACAAAGGCGAGCTTAACCCATAATAAAAAAAAAATCTAAATCTTTGCAATTGCTCTAAAATTAATTTCTCAAATATTTTACTAAACGTAGGTACTCGTAGTACTGAAATAGGTCTATAATTTGTAGGGTCTGAAGTACTACCTGATTTAAACAAAGGTATTATTTTACTATTTTTCATTAGGTCAGGAAACTCCCCACTGTCGATACAATTATTAAAGACTAGCTGTTCCCCGCGGCTTCGCTCCCGTGGGCCACCCCACAGGACCCGTTTTCGGGATTAAAACATAGCCTATGTCACTCAGGAATAATGTAGCTTTCTATTGGCGAAAGAATTTTTCAAATCGGTCCAGTAGTTTCGGAGCCTATTCGGTACAAATAAACAAACAAACAAACAAACAAAAAAATCTTTCCTCTTTATAATATTAGTATAGACTAGCTGTTCCCCGCGGCTTCGCTCCCGTGGGCCACCCTACAGGACCCGTTTTCGGGATTAAAAAATAGCCAATGTCACTCAGGAATAATGTAGCTTTCTATTGGTGAAAGAATTTTTTAAATCGGTCCAGTAGTTTCGGAGCCTATTCGGTACAAACAAACAAACAAACAAAAAAATCTTTCCTCTTTATAATATTAGTATAGATAATAGCTAAACTAGGTGCGACAATGTCAATAATAGACTTAGCAACTTCTACAGAATGTCTCCACAGATCTGCAGTCTTTTTAACATTTAAAATGTGAAAGGTTTTAATTATGTCTCTACAAGTAATATGTTCAAAAAGAAATACCGAATCGCGAACATTAACATTTTCTTTTAGTATAGACTGAGCATCAGAAGGTGGTTAATTTATTTTCAGATATTCCCATTTCAACTACTAAATCCCTAAACTCATTTTAGGGATTTAGTAGTTGAAATGGGAATATCTGAAAATAAATTTTCAAAAGCCACTGCGACTTGTGAGTCTGATTTTATGATGTTGTCATTAATAGACAGGCTGTAGTCAATATTTCGGTTACCAGATCTTCCCGTTTCACTACTAATAATATTCCAAGTCGTTTTAATAACATTACTACAGCTTTTAATCTTCGAACTCAAATAACGCGACTTAGCCAAACAACAAACTTTTTTAAATAATTTTGAATAATTTCTTACATATAAATTAAATTCAGCAGTGTTTACAAAAGTCAAAGTAGCACACATCACCATAGTCAATTATGGGAAAGATTAGGGACTGTACAAACATGGCCTTTATGTGAGCTGGGAGAAGATTTAAGATTAGGGTCGGCTACCAGTCTTACCGGATTCAGCTGAGTACCAGTCACTAGATACTATAGCCAAAAAATGGTCACAATGTGAAACAATACAATGTCGAATAGAGAGATTTCCTTAGTAAACTTTTAAGTTTACTTAAGAAATCACTCTATATTTCAAGATTGTATGAGAATACCGACATACAATACGCAGTGACCCACGAGGTATTAATGCACATCACTCACCGCCAGTGATTGCTATGTAATGTTGAGTCATTCGAGGAAATCATCTTCATTCCGTTTTTTATCATTGACAGGCTCGCGCTTGACCACCATCTCACCTAATGGTGAGCGATGTTTTCCATTTGCATGTAAAAAAACTGTGTATAAATAGATTACATTTCAAAATTTGAAAATTGCAAATTATTCAAACAGCATCAGTATGCATGACTTTTTACAACAGAAACAACGTTCTAAATCAGTTGGGATTTGTGTTATAATATTTCCTTCAAGCTGGTTTCTGTTGTATCACCCGTTACATGGCGTTACGAGCTTAAATAAAAATGCAAAAGTTTCAAATGAGAGTTACATAAACATTTGTTTGCCAGGTATACGTAAACATTTTTTTGTATTTTTCTGTTATTGCAATAAGAACAATCTTTATTGTCTATCCCTCAATATTTTTCCATTTGACCAATACAACAAAGTAGGCTGACCCATTGGTATTTTACCTACCCAATTGTTTCTCCGGAAAGTGCTAGCAATTCATCAAGCTCTCGCTTGTAATCTAAGGTGGGATTATGCTGACGTTATGCTCGGACAATGCTGATATCCGACTAATTTACGGTGTCATAACTTACTTGCCGACACTAAGGCGTGATGTTGTTTTGTAATTTGTTGGTTTATAACGAACCTTGTTTGGAGCGTTTTATATTGTGCGTTGAAAGTCTATTGTGTGAGTAACGAGTTTTCGGTTCCGTTTTGTGTTCCAGTAAGTTAGCTGTACACGGGGTGAAAAGTTGACTGTATCGCTGACTATTTATTTATTTATTGTTTACCCTCGCACTGGAACTCCTTGCAACAATTACACCAATGGAACACAAACTTACAAATCTATACTAATATTATAAAGCTGAAGAGTTTGTTTGTTTGTTTGAACGCGCTAATCTCAGGAACTACTGGTTAGAATTGAAAAAATATTTTTGTGTTGGATAGTCCATTAATCGAGGAAGTTTATTGGCTATATAACATCACGCTGCGACCAATAGGAGCGGAAGATAAATGAAAAATGTTGCAAAAACGGGCAAAATTATTCCTTTTTGAGAGCTTCTCTTGCGTGCGTTGCGTAAGCGGTTATAGTTACCCAACATTCATGTATGTAGGGTAGGTAGGGTAAGGTAGGTAGGAAGCCAGTTGACGTGCGTGGGACAGCTAGTACTAACTATAAGTCCAGGTTTCCTCACGATGTTTTCTTTCACCGTTGTCAGTGATGTCCAAGACAAAACTTAGAAAGTACATATGAATTAAAAATTCACATTGATACTTGCCTGCATTGAACCCACGGCTCAAGCTCGAGAGGTGAGGTTATTAGCCACCACGACAGTTACCAGTGACCATAGGCTCATCAAAGCGTTGTCGAGTTCCTCAATGTTATTTTGTTATGATACGGGTATTCTTATTATATATGCTAATGTCGTTGCTGTTGTTATTAAGAAAGGAACATTAAGTGTAAATAACAAACAAACAAACACGAGAAATTGCCGCGTAAATACGAGGAAATGTACGGTAATGAGCGGCGTAACAATATTAGCATTGTGTTTCAAGTTATGTATCCCCTAAGTATGTGGTGAAGTGACTTAGTTACGTGAAGGAAAATAAAGTTTATGAATTTGTTTTTGAGCACTTGTAGGTATTAACAGAAGGTTAACATAGAGATTGATCAGCAATAAATAAAATGATGTATAAACAATTGGTCAACAATAAAACCGAATTTGCGATGAACATAAACCTGATAGATACATTTCGGATAAATCTACTAACTCATGTGTCGCCGAGCGCTTTATAACTATCATCTATTACTTACATCACCTTTATGACTATAGTCATAAGGAAGACAATCGGATGTCAATAGTCTAAAGGTTCGTTTTCTTATGGCATTTTATGTTTGGCAGGATTCACTTTCCGAATCCGTATCAGGAAATAAAGGTTGTTTACGGCGGTTGGCTGAGGACAACGTACTCTCCACTATATTGATATCACATGACAATCAAAAATGAAACAGAATACAAATAAAAGCAGGAACAATAAACAGGAACCGTTTGATTGAGAATACAAAATTTTTTGTTTATTTTGTGTTTGTTTTTGCATTACGTTTATTTAAGAAATGCTTAATTGGGTTGTTGAATTTTAAAAAAAATACGATTTTTTAAATTTATTTTGAAACTTTACATATCATAAATTATATTGTCGTTGCAAAAATCTTAAGGATTTTTTTTTTCAATTTATTATAAGCAATTGAAAATCGACAAAATTTTAAAAAGAACCACCTGTCTACGAACGGGCCATGATTGGTCGCCATGTTGGTGACGTCATAACTGGAACGTCAATTAAACACGGAGATGTATAGCTGACTGTTTTATTCAATAAGAGCGCATACCCACATTAGTCAATTATAAAAGTAGACACAAATACCTTACACTTTTCCCCCTTAAGATTAGATATTAACTTATCACTACAACTTATAACTGTAACAGAAAGTACCATAACAAGGTTTACTAAAAATAACATCTCTATAATATAACTATAATTATTTAGACACATTGTCTTTATTAAAGGCGCGCGCGTGCGCTCGTATTGCTCGGGCCGAAGCCCCTGGCGGCGGCGGCGGGGATCGCAGCGCCGCTGGTGCGGCAGGGCTCGCCGGGCCCGCGCTTCCCGCCTCCGTCTCCAGCTCACTGGGTGCCTCTGATGCATCCTCAAAAGCGTAATCATCATGATCATTACTCTTCCCCTTTTTAGTACCGATGCTCGCTCGCGATAGTGATAACCGCGACTTGTCCCCAACTGGAATTATTTGGTCGCGATGTCTACGCCACTGGACACCGTTTCCCATGTCAATGCGGTACGACACCGGTCCCGTACTTTTGGACATTGTTCCCGTGGACCATTTATTTGGATTCGAAGTGTAATCGCGTGCGAGTACCGGTTCTCCTACTCGAATAGGGGGCTGGGGCGTGCCTCCTGCATGCGCTACCTGACGTAGCTGCGCCGAGCGCGCCACTTGCGCGACATCTGGCCTTAACGCATCCAGTCGTGTTCGCATTCGACGCCCGATTAGCAAAACTGCCGGTGGCACGCCCGTGGTTGCATGCTCACAGTTGCGGTAATTGAATAAAAATGTATTTAACGCTTGTAACACATTTTCGCCACTAAGCACTGCTCTTTTTATTGCTTTTTTTACAGTCTTTACCGCATTTTCAGCGGCGCCATTACCCTGTGGCCTATAAGGCGCCGTTGTAACATGTGCAATACAATTCTGGTTACAATAATTTTTAAATTCTGCCGATTGGAATGGTGGTCCATTATCCGTAACTAGTTGCGAAGGTAAACCAAACCTACCAAAAACTGTACTTAAAACTAATTTTGTTGACTGTGTATCCGTACGACCCATCGGAAGTGCCTCAATCCATTTCGAATGCGCGTCGACTATAATAAGGTACTTGCTGCCCGAATACTCTGCAAAATCTGCATGTAAGCGTTGCCATGGAAACAAAGGAAATTCCCACGGATGCAGGTCAGCACGCGGCGCTGCATCCCGCACCATACGACATGGCTCACACGAACGGCACATTACTTCAAGGTCATTATCTAAGGTAGGCCAGTAAACATAATTGCGTGATAAGCTTTTCATTTTTCTAACTCCTAAATGACCTTGATGAAGTTCTTCTTGAATTTTAGTTTGAAGTGATTTTGGTATTATGATTCGATATTTATAAATTAAACAACCAAAATCCAGTGTAATATCGCTTTTTCGTGCAAAATACGGTTTTTCTTCTTCACAACTAGGTACGGATGGCCATCCAAATTTTACAAATCCTAAAATACGCGATAAAAGGACATCTTTATAAGTTTCTTTACTTACGTCATGAAAATTAATTGGCATACATTGATGGACTAAGTTAACGTAACTCATTGATTCGGTTGGACGGCGCTCCTGTGCTAGCGGTAAACGTGACAACGCGTCTGCCGGTCCATTTTGCTTTGAGGTAATATATTTTATAGTAAAATCGTATGCGGCTAATCGTGCAGCCCAGCGTTGTAACCGACTGGCGGCAGTTTGGGGTATACCCACTTTCGGTCCGAAAATGTAGCTTAAAGGCTGATGATCTGTACGTAGTTCAAATTTTCTACCAAACAGATACTGATGGTGTCGAGTGACGCCATAAAATATTGCCAAAGCCTCCTTGTCAATCTGACTGTAATTGCGCTCCGCATCATTGAGTGTGCGCGACACACAACTGACCGGTCGCTCACTGCCGTCTGGGAAACGATGCGCCAATACTGCGCCTAACCCGTACGCGCTGCTATCTACCGATAGCACTAAGGGCCGCCCCTCCTCATAATGTGCGAGTACTCTCTCACTTGATAGGACTCGCTTCGCTTCCTTAAAAGCCTCATCGCACGCATTACTCCAATTCCAACTGACATCTTTTTTTAAAAGTTCATGCAACGGGTGTAATAAAATACTTAATTTTGGAATAAATTTGCCATAATAATTTAGTAAACCAAGGAAGCTTCTTAACTGTGTGATATCGATAGGTGTTGGTGCTTTCACAATAGCCTCCACTTTCTGGGGATCCGGGCGCAGACCACTTTGGTCAATAATAAAGCCGAGATATTTAACGCTCGCTTGTAAAAAACAACATTTGCTTAGTTTAACGGTCAAACCCATATCTCTTAATCTAACCAGTACTTGTCTTAAGTTAACCAAATGTTCTGCCCTCGAAGGCCCCGTCACACAAATATCGTCAAGGAACACCACCGTGCCACGCACGCCGCGCAATGTCTCCTCCATTAATTTTTGAAATTTTTCTGGAATGCAAGATAATCCGAATGGCGTACGGCGATATACAAATGTACCAACGTGTGTAGTTATAGCTGTACACAGTTGTGAATCATCCGTCAACATCGTCTGTTGATATGCATGAGTTAAATCAATTTTAGTAAATTCCTTACCCCCACTTAGAGTGGCAAACAACTCTTCGATGCGTGGGAGTGGGTAAAATTCACGTTTAAGTTTCGGATTGATGGTAACTTTATAGTCGCCACATATTCGTATATCGCCGTTCGTCTTGATCACCGGCACAATGGGTGTGCCGTAGACCGAATGCTCGACACGGTAGATGGTGCCCTCGGCCTCCAGCCGCTCAAGCTCGCGCTCCACACGTTTTTTTTTTTTTTTTTTTTATCTATTTTTTTTTTTATCTATTATAGGCTCGCGCTTGACCACTATCTCACCTGATGGTAAGCGAAGATGTGGTCTACGATGGAGCACGCTTGCCTAGTAGTAACCTATTCACTCTTGATTTAAAGACCCCTAGATTGTAGCTATCGGGAAACACAGACTCCGGCAGGGAATTCCACTCCTTAGCTGTACGCATAATAAAAGTATTCTCAAAACGTTTAGTGCGTATGGGTGGGATGTCCACCATGTACCGATGGCGCTTCGCCGTACGTCTGGTAGTTCGATGATGAAACGGGCTGACGTGCGCGGAGTGCCAGCGGCACGGGGCGCGCCCGTACGTACACGGGATCCTTATTGGTCAGTTGCAATTGGAGCAATTTTTTACATTTGCCTAATTTATCAGTAAAAACCTCGGGAAATTCTGTAGCTAACTTACTAATACATGGATCCGCAATAATATCATTAAAATTAATTTGTTTGATATTGAGGGACTTTAACCAATCCCTGCCCAATAATGGGTGTCCACCATTTTTAATAACATAACAAGACAAATTGTTTGCCGTAACATTACCAAGTTTAACATTGACTAATATATACCCTAATGACTCAATCCGCGTACCTGCATAACACCGTAACATCAGATTATCCGATTGAATTGTTTTATTTGGAAACATCTGCTTATAAAAGTCTTCACTAATCGCCGAAATGCGACTTCCAGTGTCGACTTCACATTTAATTTCGTAACTGTCAATGTTTACGTTAATAAAGTAAGGTTTGTTACCTTTAGATGCCAGTTCGATGTTAAACAAATCCTCATCCCCCGAGTTATCCTCACTTACGTAGTTTTGCCTACCCGACCGACCACTACCACGCACCTCTTTGCACATAACTTTTAAATGTCCACGTTGGTTACACTCATCACAGTTGTACTGTATGTACCGACATCTTTCCGGCCGATGCGGCTTCCCACACCGCCAGCACTGTTGAGTCGACGCGGCCTGCGCCGGCGCCGCAGGGATGACTCCTCTCGACGCCGCGCCGTCAGCCCTTACGCCTGGGTTGCGCCCCGGCCGGCGCGCGCCTCCGCCACGGGCTCGACCCACGTCGGTTCTGTGCAGGCCTTCGCCCGCGTCGCCGCCTGCACCTGAGGTCGTCGCTGCGGCGACGGTTGCCGCGCTCACCTCCGCGTGCCTCTCTGCGGCCTCTAACGCCAGAGCCAGCTCCACCGCCTCCTTGTATTTAATATTTTTCTCAGCAAAAATACGCGATCTCATCGCGCTGTTGGATAGTCCCGAAACAAATTGGTCGCGAAGGTTTTCTTCCAGCATTGCACCAAAGTTACACGTGGTCGCGAGGTGTTTTAAATCTTGGAGATAGTCCGTCATGGATTCCCCAACACGCTGTCGACGTAAGCGAAACACGTGACGCTCGGCAATCTCCGATCTCTGTGGTTCTAGATGATCCGTCACCAGACGTACCAGTTCTTCAAATTTCTTCGTCTCTGGATCCGCCGGAGCACATAGATCGCACATCAATGAGTATGTAGTTTCACCCACAACCGTAATTAACAACGGCACACACAGCTCATCTTTTATCTCATTTAGTAATATGTACTGTTTGACACGGCGAATATACGACGGCCACTGCTTCGAATTAATGTCAAATGGTTCTAGTCGACCGATCGGCATTGTTAATAACAATTTTACACGCAATTGGAATTCGAATTCCTCGTCGCCAAATGGAACGTCAATTAAACACGGAGATGTATAGCTGACTGTTTTATTCAATAAGAGCGCATACCCACATTAGTCAATTATAAAAGTAGACACAAATACCTTACAATAACGATCAAGGAATTTCATGATAGTACAGTGTCACGTGAATTGACTAAAAATATAATTAATAACAGCAAATAATATTATTTATAACAGCAAATTTTATTTAGACATGTGTGATAAAGGATTCATAAAGGCTAATTTCGATAAGATACCCATCTGATGGACGATTTGGAAAAAATGAGCTTAAGTAAAGTAGTCGTAATGAATATTACGTGTTAGTGGACCTCGACCGGTGTTTGTCATTGTTGTTTACACAATACATTTCGAAACATAATTGTCATAATGTAATTGTTTTTACATATGGGTATGTGATATTCGTGTAAAATAAAAAGCTAACAAACACGATTGGCGCGCAACTTCGACTTTAGATATCAAAAAACTTCATAGGTACCACTAAATATTATACAACCCGAAATCTGTGGAGCCTTAATTTTAATTTATTTTTTGCATAACATCCTTAAAATTTTCGGTATTTTTCATTATTTGCATATCCCTTTAATATTAATTTATTTTAATATTAAACACAAATATCTATATAATTTAATTACAAACACTAAAAAACTTTGTAGAACAAAAACGTGAAAATATTTATTCGGTACATTTTCAAATATCTCTTAAATGCGTCAACCGATTTTCACAATTCAAACAGAAATATTAGTTTTACGACTATATCCGTCATATAAAATTAAAATAATGAATATATCTCCATAAACAAAAAATCATGTTTTCAAGTTACGTAATTATACAAAAATGTCAACTTTGCTCGAAAGTTCCCTTAAAAATTTACTTTTCTCAATCTTTAATGATCAAATTTAGAAATTAATCAGAATCTTATACTAAATTAGAACAAGATAACAACATAATGAACATATTCTAATTGGAATCTAGTTAGACATAGAACATTTCTTATAGCTTTAGTACAGTTTGCTAGGTTGGGTATTGCGCGAATCACATAATAATGGGGAGTTATTTGTAATATTCGTACATAATGATGCGAAGCAAGCACGATAACTTTTAAGGTTCGATATTTATGATAAATGTATTCGATATTCATCAATATATTGACGATAATAACAAGATGGAATTGGTTTTAAGTCAAAACACTGTATAAGCTATGTGCCACAATGAGTAGAAATGAACGTTGTGACGTCACACGGGTTCGGCTTTGTTCGGAAAACTGTCGGGGTGTTTTCGGTACTGGATTCAAAAAAATATTTTCGATTGGATTTTACTTTGTAATTACAATGGAAAAAAAAATGAAAAATAGTTTTGTATGAAAACTTATTTATGATCTTTCCATTTATTACAAAAAAAAAGTTGGTTCAACAAACCAATTATAGGTAACGCAAGCAGCAGTTTTATTAATGATTTTCGTCTTCTGAATAATGCGCGAGTGGAATCGCTAGCAAAGCTTATATTTGTAATATATACCTAATACAAAAATACCGGGACCATGCACGTATTTGAGCAATAAATTTCTATACTTAGTTGCATCAGTGGCTCCCTCTTGAATAAATTTCACATTTATTCCGGACGCATCCTCGATGCCGACGCTTTAGTGCTATGAAAGTGAAACTCGTGTTTTGATTAATTGTTGTGATGCCTATCGCGGACAAGTGATGACACAATCGAGACTACGGAGTTTGAATGAATGCTAGACTGACGTTGGATATCCTTTTGAAATGACTGAAGAACAAACTTGACCAAGTCACGAAGAAAAGCCTTCAAAACAAATTCATGAAGAAAATACCCCATTGTAACAAGGAAGAGGCTCCATTACAAATATAGCGATGTATATTTTGTTAAGTGCGTTTTACAAGCACCAAAGAGTATTAGTTTAGTATTCTCAACTAACTTTGTATATATGAGTAGTCTAATTACTTCACCAGGCATAATTACAATGGGGCACTGCTCCAAAGTAGAAGATCGCTTTAATAAAATCAGAGCAAATTCAGAGCTCGACGTACAGTGTTAGAAAAATGAGCAAAGATTTTTCTAGAATTTTGAAGCCAAGGTTTTATAAAGCGGTATTGTCTTTTAGGTTGCTGTTTTGAAGTAAACGGTTTGGAAGAAAGGTGCAGTAAACCTAACCGTTGGTGTATTTAAGGGTTTCTTTCGATAAGTTGTTTTTTATAACTCAGAGCGCAGAAAGGTGTTTTTAAACCACAGTGAATCACAGTGATTTTGCAAAACGTTTTCGTAACCGCAACAGAATTTTTAATTTTATCGCCATAGTATGGTAATAAAGCGTCCCTTGATAATAAACGTTGGTTTAGTAGAGCCATATTACTTGCCAAACACTTTGTCCCGTGACCATAAACGGGCTGAGAATGCTATCCAGTCCTCCTTTATAAGTTAGAGCTATAAACTAAACTGGCTTACATCATTACAAGATGTAAACGTACGTAATTTATATTTTAGTAATGTCTTAGTTTAGTCACCGAAATCCAAAGTTTTATTACCTTCGCCGCAATAACTCTTACCAAGATCATCAACGTGTCAAATCTTAGGACGGCCCTACTAACTAACTTTCAAACAAATATCACAACATCATTCAGAGAGAAACAGTAGAGAATTACTTAATTGATATTAATTGACTTTGGGACTCTGTCTTGGTATGACACAACGTATTAATCCTTGCTGATTTTGTCAAAATAAATTAATATCATTACAATTCATACATCACAAATATAATTTGCAATTATAAATGCGATAGGGCTAAGAAATGGTGGACCTTTTTGTCTAAACATTGATGAAATAATAAAAACTATTAAGGCCCGATGTTTCTTATAACTTTTAACTGTGGAAATGGTCGTTTGACATATTTTCTATACAAAAGCTGTCAAACCACCATTTTCATTTCTCAGTTAAAAGTTATCAGACTATTGTAAAATCAGCCCTAAGATAAATAAATGAGACTCTTTTATTTGCTGATTCGGGAATTAGAATTCAGTATTTGCTCTGGTATCTGAATTTTAATTGCCGAACGAATCGAAATTAGCTGAACTCGTAAGCTACCTTATCTGTCATTAATAGATTATGTGTACCAAACATAAATGGGCGGCATTTCTTTTTGAGGGAAACCTAATTTATTATCACTATTCAATCTGTTAGTGACACAATGGCGAGCTGTCCGGTCAATTATCCCCTTAATAAAGTGCGGTTGTGGCTACCATGATGAGGGTACCAAAGAGAACGTAATTGGGTTATAGAGAGACGAAATTTGAATTTGGTTTTGTTCTACGGGAGTTTCCAAAATGTCATATTTTAAGAAATTCTGTTAATTGGAAACAAAAACCTACTCTGTTGTGTTTGTTGTATATTTAAGAGAATAGGCATTATTAAAAAAAGAACGTCAAGATGTAATGGCAGTGATTTTCAGCTATAATGTATTATTAAAATTCATACTTTAGTTATGAGATCTGAGAGTTGTATTAATTCCAAGAATTCTAAAATTGAGTTTTGACCCAACACCCACGCCGTTGTCTGAAAATACAACCCACGCAATAACGATCTTTGTCTATGATAGTACATTATTATTACAAGAATAAATCATGCATAGAAGCACAAACGTTATAATAATAATGTTTGTGCTTCTATGAATACACTAATAGACCGCAGAGCATAGACAGAATAACGAGCAGAGCACATGTCATTGTTTACATAGAGCTTCATATGTGACGTATTGTACTGCATTACAAGCTACGCGAGGCGAATAAATACAAATTATTAGGCTGCTTGTTTGTTACCTTAATTTTAAGCGCAGTATAACGTGATATGATGTATCAGAAAAATAAAAACGCATAATTATAAGGAATTTAATGTATTTGTTAACAAATAAATTGGTACCATGAGTTTTCTTTGAGTTAATAAAGTAAAATATACTAAAAATATGCAAAAACTGCGCGTACTTTCTCAGGGACACATTAATTCGCTCAGAAAAGCAAAGGCCTTCTTGGAAGAAAACTTTCTCTAAGTACCAAAGTTTCGAATATTTGCTGTTTTAGTGGCCTTAAAATGAATGTGTCCCAAAAGCGTTACATTTCTTGTGTGTAGGTCATAGTGCCGACACAAATGTTATGTCAAATGAAAGAAGATATTTGATATCAGAAGGATGAATGCATAAATTTTAATTTATAGGGATTTATTTTTGTTAAAAGGTTTTTAAATTGAAACCAGCCACCAAACCACAGTGTTCAGGCCGTTTATTTCTCTGAATAAAAAAAAAAAGCTTTAAAATTGTTCGAAACATTTGCACCAATTTACGATCCGAGTGCCGGATAAATATTCATTCAAGGGATAAGGGACAAGTTCATCAAGTCAAGGGATATATAGTGATTGATTCAAACACTGACTGTTTGAATCAATCACTATATACACGGTGTAAACGGTAAACAACAGCGTATACAACATCCGAGCCATTCCACCATCTCACTCAATCAAAAGCAAATTATATTCTGATAGAGTTCAAAATAATATTCAACCAAGAAATATCAGTGTACCTACAAACCGCAAATGCATTGGATGCATCTCATTGACAAGTCTGACCAACACCACATTACATTTTGGTGAATAGTTTTGAAACTTTGCTGGTTCAAACTGGATGCTATTCGCTGAAAATGCAGGTTACCCGAACTGCTAGACATATGCTCGATGGCATGGTGATCTGAATGTACCTATGATACGATCCGGTCATAGATCTTAAAGTTTACAGTCGCGTTAGGTAGCTATTTTGTGTCATCTCGTTCACACAATTTTCGTTGCATGACGGTCAATACCCACATCAAAAAGCAAAAAAAAAAGTCCGTCCTTGTTCATTTTACTCTTATACAAAATAAAAGCCCAGTTTTCACATCATCCTCATGAATATTAAATGTGAAACCTAACAGAAATATAAATCTTGAGCGGCTGGAACGATGTAAGCCGAAGACTTTTACGCCATCATAGTTCATACTAAGTGTTAATCGAAAGGCTCTCCGCACAACAAAGCCTCTCCATAGCTTTTTATCTCTGTTTACACACAATACTACCGCATAATGCCGTCCCTCACTGAATTAATAGCACAATTATAACTACGCTCTTTTATTTTGCTCTCGATTTAAAGTCCACTTTTTTATTTAGTAGATAATCGCTTGTGACTCGATCACTTTTGTTATCAATGCTAGTGTACACAATGATACTGTTCTAACATTCAGATTAGAGATCGCGTGCTGCAATCGCTGAGTGTGACGTGAAGTGGAGTTCGATCTTAACTCACTGTTTCTTTGTTCTAATTAGAAATGTACGTAATTAGTCCTTGTGTGAATAAAGACCCTCTACTTTTCTGCCAAGTAAAATTATTTCAAAACTTATTATTAAATTACTTATTAAATTTCAACACACATCACATCACACATAATCAGCCTATTAATGTTCCCACTGATGGGCCACAGGCCTCCTCTCTGTGAGAGGGAATGGGACGTAATCCACCACGCGGGCCCAGTGCGGATTGGTGGATGTCACATGTCATTTTTGGTTCTAGGACATGCGGTATCCTCACGATGTTTTCCTTCACCGTTTTGGGAGCAATGGTGATGAAATAATTTACACAAAGTAAAGCGCCTGCCTGCGCTCGAACTCACGACCTACAACTTGTCAGACACGGCCGATACCACTGGGCCACCACTGCTCACAAAAATGCTGCTAAATTACAACACATGAACATAATGTTGATATTCTTTACTCTACTGTTGAACAGACATATAGACATATATACATATAGAGTATATACTAGTTTTAGGAATGAAATGAAATAACCATCTAAAGTTTTACAAAAGTAATCTATAAAACACTAACACAAAATAAAATTTAACAAACGAATTATCTTATAGATTATTAAGTATTTACGTTACAAAACCAAGAGAACAGAATCAAGGGAAACAATTAGCAAAGTGCGTGCCGCCAGATGCGGGAATGAGCCGTTGGCCACGGTAAGCGTTGGCTCATATAGGCTCGATCACATGGTCCGGGCTTTCTCGAGGGGTGTAGGTAGGAGACGCAGCTAACACTAAAGCACGGTAAAGATATTTAACAGTATTCTATCTTCATACAAACATTCGGAACGCGACTCATACCTACGCGCCTCGAGTTCAGCCAACACTCGATACACTACAGTCGCAAACAGTCACGAACGGTGTGATAGTTTTGTAAGCAGTAAGCAAGCGATTTGTGAATATTTGATTGAAATACGTACAAGTACTTACTTACTTAATATGGCAGAGAGCAATTATCTATACTTCTATACTAATATTATAAAGAGGAAAGATTTTTTTGTTTGTTTGTTTGTTTGTTTGTTTGTACCGAATAGGCTCCGAAACTACTGGACCGATTTAAAAAATTCTTTCACCAATAGAAAGCTACGTTATTCCTGAGTAACATAGGCTATTTATTAATCCCGAAAACGGGTCCTGTGGGGTGGCCCACGGGAGCGAAGCTCACTCACTTACCATCAACGCACAGGCCAAACGGCTGAAGCTTCAATCATGAAACTTGGCACTTAGGTTCTTTTGGTAGTGTAGGTGAGCACTAAGAAAGGATTTTTGGAAATTCCACCCCTAAGGGCGTGAAATAGGGGATAAAAGTTTGTATGAAAATCCGTCAGTTTTAAAGTCAGGATCTTCATATTTTGGGTTTAGGCTGAAGATTAAAAAATGACTTACACGTGTCTCAGCGATTTTGAAAATTCCACCCCCATGAGGGTGAAAAGGGGGATGAAGTTATAGGAATAATTAAATCGTCTAAAGACTTGAAATTTTGCACATAGATACTTTATACTGTGCAGGCATCCACTAAGAAAGGATTTTTGTGAATTCCACCCCTAAGGGGGTGAAATAGGGGATGAAAGTTTGTATGAAAGTCGGTCAGTTTTGAAGTTAGGATCTTCGAATTTTACCTACCCTACCCTACCTACCCTACCTACCCTACCTACCCTACCTACCCTACCCTACCCTACCTACCCTACCCTACCTACCCTACCCTACCTACCCTACCTACGCTACTCTACCTACATACCTACCCTACCAGTGTAGGTAAGGTACCATTTTTTTTTCTCTTTATTTTTTTTTCATAAGATCCTTCTAACAATAACAATCACAACAAAAAAAGAATGAGCGAAATTGGATCAAAATTGAAATAAGCATAAAATGAAATGCTATCATGGATGGTATTAAATGAAAATTATTTTGTATGAATCATATTGAAACAATCCAAACCATCCATTGGTTTTTCACCGCAGATTCGATTGTTGTAAAATGGTCGTAATAAGGTCTACATCTCTTTCGGGTATCTCTGAACTTGTGCTTTGGCTTTCTTTGTGCATGGAGCCCACGTCATCGTATTGATTATCAGTGCTGGGCTTGCTAATCATCTCTTTTATAATTTGTTCCCGAAATTCTAAAATACTTTCTTTTTTTTTTCCTTTCCAAATTTTTGGTGAATAACCCAAGCATTTACTAACATTGTGCCACAGACAATCTCAATGATCAGCTTGCGGTACCACTTTAGGGTTTTCTAAGGCTGGTATAGTACGACGCCGTCTGATCAGAAATATCTACCCCCTTTTTCGCATTATTATAATCCAAAACAAGAGAGAGAAAGCATAATTCCTGTCCGTGTCTACCGGTGACGCACCCCGTCCGGGCAAGACTTTTGGTTCATGGTGCGGTGATGTACCACCGGTGGCCAAATAAAGATTTGCGCCGTAGGATACCAAGTACCTACTCATGAGGTGCCAGTCTGAACGTGTTCATAAGGCTCAAGGACAAACTCTGACGTATGCTGGTGTAGATTTGAGGGAGAATTGCTTTTGCCATGGACAGTTCTATGTAGCGTGTTCACGTGTTAGCTCATCAAATAGTCTGGTGATATTGGCGTGGACATTAAATGGTTTAAAATGTTGTTTATAAGGAAATACTTTAATTTAATTACTTACTTATGCGTATGATTACTTATTATTAGTCATGGATAAACACAGAAATAGTGAAGGGATAGGGACGGGACAAAGATAGAGCGTATTGATGATAAAGTAGGTAAGTATAAGTCTGTCCTAAGAAACACTTTCGCATTACATTATTTTTTACTTTTTCTCTACATAATGTTAAAATATGATAAGGAGAAGCATGTAGTCTACGCGTGCGAAGCCGCGGGCAACAGCTAGTATACTATATTTTACTGTTTTCGGTTGCTTGAATTCTTCTATAACGCACCCATAGATAACATTTTTCAATTACTTGGAACCTTCGAAAGGCAAGACTATAAAAAAATTATATACCTAACCTACTATAGTACGTAATTTGTTTCTTTTTTCAATAGGTAGGTTTAACCATCAAGTAAAATACCTGGATTAATAAATAAAAAATTGATTGGGTGATAAAGTGACACACGAGTGACCTACGCTCTAAACTTATAGGTAGTTTCCTAGGCTAGGCTTACTTAACTACTACTTACTTATGTACTTAGCTACTTACATATATTATTGAATTAGACGAAATATCATTATAAAATGATTACCTATGAGAGTTATAAATGGCCGACTCACAATACTGTTAGATATCTTTACCGGAACTAGAATATGTTGTGATCATTTTGACTGGCTCGTGCCAGCGTATCTTTACCGCTCGTAGCAAGACGCGGACGGCGTAGCATTTCGTAGCACGCCGTAGCAGTTCGTAGTACCTCGTATCCTATTGCATACAAATCAATGAGCAAGCAAGATGCAATGAGCTTCCGGTGCATAGTAAACCAATTGGGTTGTTAAACCAAAAAAAGTTTGTAATAAATGGAAAGATCATATTATATAAGTTTTGTTACAAAAATATATTTATTTCCTTTATTATTATTTATTATTAAATCTTATTTACTATATTTTTAAATATTTTTTATAAAACAAAAACAAAACATTTAATAATATAAAAAAAGAGTCCCACCGGCATCGGGACCAGGGTCCAAGCTACCGGTGGACAGGGCTCCAGAGAGAGGAACCCCCTGTCCAGCAGTACTGCTTACTGCATCAGGCCCTAGACCCAGCCGCCTAACTAGAGCCTCCTAAGGTGTTGGTCGAAGCTCGTGGGTTTTAAACCATTGCCTGACACGACTATCGGTACAATTATCGTTGTATCCACATCCCACATGTCGACAACCTCACGAGCCAAGTTATAATTTTTTTTGATTTTGATAATCTCGAGACCCTGGGGTCCCGGTCCTTTGAATGACGTGCGAGGGGCTGAAGCCAACTCGCAGAGGCCTTGTTAGGCGTGTATCAGGCAATGTGACACCAATCGACGATTATCCCTGTTTCGGATCCCGCAAAGAAATTAATCAGAAAAGAATAACGGAGGAGTAGGAAAATATACAAATCTCCACTTACCTCCATTGGTATGGAGGGAAGTGGAGATTAGCATTAGCATTTATGAAGTAGGAGACAGAACAAACAAGGCCAATAGGCACAAAGGGACGTTTACAACTGGGATAAGCCCAGTTGCCTAGCACCACGGATAGAAATTATGAGCCATATTTGACTCCAATAATAGGTATGGGAAAAACGCTTGAACGCACGGAAATTTGTCCTAGTTTCTACAAGGTCCGTATAGTAACAACAGATGCAGCCTGTACAGTATCCAACATAATATTTCGTTCCCGTAACGATTGTCAAAGATTTCAAATAACAGCCGTGAATAATGGCTTAACGTGATTTCCGAGGCACAGATGAGTACTACCGATGGTCACCCATTCACGGACTGACCTCGGTAGCGTTGATTAACCTTGAAGATCGACCCGTGCGGCTATTATTAATTAACTACGAATTTCTTCTATTCACATGACGATCTAACAAGTAAATTTCACCTAGAAATATGTCTGGCACGTATGAATTTCCAATCAACGTCCGTCTCGTCTAATGCTATAACATATTGAGAGCACTCCATAATGATGTCGGTTTTCAAAAATGTTTGAGTAGGTCAAAATATGAGCAAAGTATCCTAATCTACTGTTATTCATGTTCTAAAATATTACGTGTTCATTTCTAAATTCTTCAGTAAAGTAAAGTAACTTTTTATAATGTTATATTTTAAAAATAAAACTAGCTACCAAGACCAGCAGCTAAATATATAAATTTGTTTTGCGGTCATATCCTCAGGGAAATAAGTAACCGAATATATTACCCTTTTCTAAAGAAAATGGTATCTCCTAAAAAGGTCCTTGTGGATGTAAGAAGTAGCTTGTAGATCATCCTTTATCTCGGCAAAGCCTGTAAGAGTTTAAGTTATTGTGAGCCTCACAATAACTTAACGGAAAGACTTACGGAAGAAATATCAAAATAACAACAGAAACCGGGTCTACCTTTTATAGCAGAACTTTTTATGTTATGATATTATTTTGCATAACAACGGATAGCAAAAACTTCATTCCGCAGAAAATCGTTTGGCATACACTCATTTATCATACATTCAAAACTCATAATTTCGTAAGTCATAAAAGGCAGAACCATTATATCGCAGAAATTTTACAGTCAGAATCGTCTTTTGGCATACATTTTATATCCATAATAATTGAAACACTCATTTATCACATTATAGAAAAATCATAGGTAGAATAATTTTGGGTTTCTGCCCAGGATAATAAAATTTATTGAACACGATTTTATTTGGTTTTTATTTTCCTGTAAGAAGCATGCAACCAAGCATACACCATGCATGCAGCAAGCAAGCAAGATGCAGCAGGCATGGTTTCTGTCATGGCTCCGGCGATGCGGGTCTCCGGCGGCGGTGGTCCCACGCTGCCTCGTCCCACTGCGCCTATGCGGGCTTAAATTACACTCTAGAGATAGGACAGACAAGACTACGTGGAGTCGGTTTTGCAGCGATTCATTTCTTTCACTAACTTATGTAGCACAACATATTGAATTTTTAAGACATTACTTTAATTTTAATTTAAGGGTAAAATCATATTTAATAGAAATGGCCATATACCTAAGAAAATTATTCCAAATGAAATTCTGCCATCTTCATAGTATGCCAAGTAAAATTGTATGAAATAATCGTTGTTCTAAATAAACGTTATGCTAAAACGAAATTATGCCAAATAAAATTCTGCTATCATAAAAGTATGCCATTGTAAATTTGGACATATAAACATTCGGCCAAACAACTATTATATTTAATAACTTAATGCCTTAAAAATATTCGATTAAAGAAGATCATGCCAAGTGTGTTATGCCAAATAAATTTTGGAGCATTAAGATTCTGCTAGATAGAGGGAACCCAATAACTAAATATTGTTTATTTCAATGTCTACTTTTTAGACAAATAGACATTTAGCATTCAGGAATGTTACGAATAAGGTTTGAATAGGTACGAATAATATCAAGGGCAAAATCTACAAGTCCGTGATGAGGAGGGATAAAACGAATGTTACTAAAACAGTTATAAACGTGGATGGACGGATGGAACAGGAGGGGCAAGAAGGCCAAAGAAATGATGGATGGACTACGTGAGGAGTGATAAGAAAGAAAATGGAGTCATTAATAGCGTAACGGGGGTGATATGGAAGAAGAAAACGTCGATCCCGGGATAAGGATAGGAAGATGATGAGGTACGAATAATTGACGTCAAAGGCGAGATAATAACTATAACTATTTATGTAAATCTAAGATACCTATTGCATAACTACTAAGCCCAAGCTCAAGTAGTGGAAGTACATGTATTCTTACGTAAAGAACTAGAACCTAATACGAGTATAAAAACTTTCAAATCTCAATATCGGAGACCACAAGCATATAAATGGTTTAGAGTTAATCCAAACCTTTGCCTTTGTAGTATTGATCTGATAAGCAAACTTGAGAAACATTCAACCACAACAATCCTATTAACTATTATTTTAAGCTTCATCTGATCCTTTCCGTCAAATGAAATCATCTATTAATTATAAACAGAACGTTTTGTGGTTTCGGGAAGGCCAAAGTTACTTATAAGCTTAGCAAAGATTTACTAAATAGAAACGAAGAGCTGCGATTGGATCGCGTGGAAGTTATATTAAAAGCGCAAAATTAATTTTGTGCATTATGCATTATTCGAGAAATGTTACGTGGAGTTTCGAGTAATTGAAAAGATTACAATGATTTAAAATTTTAAAGTAGACTAAGAACAGTTTTTGGTTATTTTTTTTTCAATAACAGGAAGTTAAGTTACATTTTTCAACGAGTTTATCAACGAAAAATGAGATCAATTTGCACCGACACACGAGGTTCGGTACATACTAGGATCTGCAATATTGATGCTTCGAGGAATTCTAGAATTTGATATCTAAATTCAATATGGATTGGGATTCAAACGAAAAAGATACAAATACAGGCGAATAAGAGCTGAAAATGTTGAACACTATTCACAAAGAAAGGGCGAATGTTCAACGTGTTGGAATATTAGGAAACTGAGATTTTATAAAAAAGAACAAAATTATAATGTACAGAAAGCTCCTAACTTATTGTTAGCTCCTATTGGGACATTGAGAAATGTAAAAATCTACGCTAAACTTATTTTCTTAACACAAATATAATTGTATAGGTACAAGGTCATAGCCACAGTAAGATCGTTAAAAGCTAGATTAACAACGACTCATCTTGAAAGGACTTTTAGCAAGTTTTGACGTATTATTAGTTTTGGGTTTTAATGTAATGAAGGTCTGAATGTAAGAACAAACAGCATTTGGCATACGTTCTACGTATGCCAAATATACTTATCTGCTAAGGTACTAACTTATACAAACTCTGTCCTGATAATATTGAGAGGACTTCGAGTAGTGAGCAATACTACTCAAAGTCCTCTAAGTAACTTCCTCTATCGTAACTTTATTCCGGAATACGTTATCGAATTTAGATTCTGATTTAGTGATTCAACACAAACCTTCGTTAGTGGAATATTGTACGACATAATCAGCAATTCAGACATTTACGTTTAATAAAATTTCATAGATAGAAAAAAAAACATAGCATCTGGATTGTCCCAAAACTGGCCTTACATGTGGTACGTAGATATGTATGTTCATACCAACACATGTATATACTTTTCTTAAGTTTGCGATACACCGGGTATATCTTGATCGTGACCAGCGCGACCAAGTGTACACATTTAAGGAGCCTGCGTGGACTCGTCCTTGCCAGGCTGGAGGCTATACTTTCACTTGGATTGACTTGGGAGACGATAAACATTAAAAAAAGACCCATTGCCATCGGTCGTAGACCTGCCTATAAAACTGCTTCTCCGCTCATTTCGTGTCGATTTATTTTAATTGTAATTTGTGAAGTTTGATTAAATTATTTTTTTATTTTTTTCACGTTTTATTGATAAGAATCTATAATAAATTTAAGGTTCCAGGTCTGCTTTTTGTTTATGTGAGATAGGAATAGTCTATCCGACGTTACCTACTATCACTTAAAAGTGTTTTATTGTCATCTATGGAAGGCTCTTAATAATTTATTAAGTACTTACACATGGTATCTTTAAATCCATCAAAGATACTACATGTGTTAAATGTTCAACTCCATAATACTCATTATCTTATAATGAAGACATTATACCAGCAGTAAAATTGCCGTTTATACACAATGCTGTTGCTCGTTGCGCATTTTTACGAACCATTAGCTTAACGACAGAGTTCAATTCTAGCTAACGCTAAAAGTTCTAATTTAGCGTTAGCTAGGAGGTTTTTGCTCAATATTTAGCGATGTTGACGATAGGTTCGTCTGAAGTCACGGCATGAAGCTAAGCAATGACCTATTCTTGCACAGATGCGACGCACAGCCTATTTTTTCTTGTTGTTTCAAAGATGGATAATTTGCCGCTCAGTAATCGGAATTTCGTTTTGTGATTGTTTTGTTTGTTTTCTTTTGGTAATGTCGAAACATATTACGCAAGTAAATTGTCTTTGGCCTCTCACCCACAGATAACTGTGTATTGCTCTATTGCTCTCATCAAGCAATAGACAAAATTGACAAACTTTTATAATTTTTCGTTTTAAATACGAGGCTTTTGGCTAATTTGTACCTTTAGCGAATGCCACTCTTTATTTTGTATTGTGCAGAAAAATCAATTTTTCTTTCTTTTCTTTTCTTCTAATTTTGCTGTAACCCTTTTTCCACTCTCCTAAATCAGTTTTAGTGTGTTCTTCTCACACGAAAAAGGGTCGGGTTGTGGGAACATTTAGTTTTCAGAATTACCTAGAAGAGTTGTGTTTGCAAACAGTTGCGTTCTAAGTAAGATTTTAAACTCATTTCCAGAGCCTTTAACCGCAAATTGACAGGGTAATCTACAAAGTTAGAAACTTTTCCCACATATTGTTGTTCTCACATAGGCTCGCTTGTTACCAACAAGGCAACTTAATACGTAAAGTTTACAACAGAAGAGTTCCGGAGTACGAAGGCAATTAGCCGAGCGATTTGACTTTGACAGGTAGGTATATTTTTGCACAACATGAAAAAAAATGTTTGTGAGGCGAGTTTCACAAACGTATCAAAACTGTTATGGCTTACTTTATGGTTTAGTTGAACAGGTTATAGGGATAAAGCGTATCAAGAATTTTCAAGTACAAGTAACATTTTTTCTAAGAAATCAATGAAAGAAATCGTGTTGGTATAAGTAAGCAAAACCGCTTTTGTTACGCGGCTTTTTTACTCAAGCAAAAGAAAATCCGGCTCGAGCAGTCTTATGTAAGGCTTATAGAAGAAATCGATTCGTAACACTGTTAGTTCGTATTACAATGTTATAATAAATATTGCTGATGAATATTATTTATTAGATACGTGAAAGTTTGGTCTGCAACATATTTTACGGATCAGTAGTAGATAATTATGTTTTTTTTTATTATATATATATATTCTATGTATAGAACTATTTATGTAGAACCAAGATAAGCTAACTAGGACGTAGCTTGGTTAGACTAAGCTGACTCATTAAACACTCAAAAATAACTTCGACACTTATATGTGTGCTTAATTAAAAAACAGAATGCATAGCTACTTTTAGTATCAATGAGTCAATCACGTCTCTCAGACTCGGGCTGTGGGTAAGTGAATGAAGCTCAAGAAACGAGTAGCTTGAATAAATCCGGCAGTAGAGACGAAGCATTGTCTATTTTTTATCAATTTCTACAAATGCTCTTGCAATTGTATTTCATAAAGATTTAAGGTTGGTTATTGCGACACACGGGAACTTTCACACACTCAATATTTGGTTTCAACCGACCTTTCCCGCGTACATGTTTTTAAATAGCATTATGTAAGTCTCGGTGAGCTCACAGGATTTAAACTGCACACGATATGGATTTCCGCGTTGTGTTTTCAAAAGGTGTGATAACGAAACGAGGTGGATATTTTTGTTGTTGTATTAAGTCTGGTTGGTTATTTTGGTATTAAGCTGGTAATTAATGAAACATTTTGCTAGTACATTTTAATTGAGGTCCACTTTAAAATTGTTAAACCGACTAAATTAAATTACAACAAACTGCTTTTGCTATAAAAATATTTCAAACTTGACATTAATTATGGTTTTCTAAAGAGCAAATAGTAATCAAATAATTAAAAACGTTTTTGCATAATTAAACGCAAGACAAAGTATAAAGTTTTATTACTCCTTAATATGACAGCCAATTGCTCTTTGGCATTGTTTATAATTAAAATCAGATTTCATTTTCTTTTATGTTAAAGCAAATGGTAGCAATTAAAGCAATACGGTATTTTCTTTTTTTTTGTCTAAAGCTGGCCATTTAAAATTATTGAAATTCCTCCTTACCGCGGGCTCACATGTACATTCTTTTCTTCGTTCTCTTCCTCATTCCACTGTTCTTTAACAGGAAATCATTATTGCTCTGTGCAAACTGCTGCCGTCATATAAGTAGTGACACTATCTGACAAAATATTACTTTTAGTTACGGCCAAAAAACCGCGAATAAATTTAAAAATCGATAGGTATTGTTTATTAAGTATAAATCGGATGCGTGAGTTTTTGGTCTAAAAATAGGTCTAATTATGCACATTCGAATAGGCATATATTTTCAGATTTAAACCACAATATTGACTTAACACAAAAAGCTTTTTTGTTTTAGCTTTGTATTTTATTGTTTACTCACTTAATGAATTCACGACAATAACGCGTAATTGCCTACATTAACGGCGTTTTAGTGCTGGATTTTCATAAACTTTTACTGATTTGTAAAAGTCTAAAAAAAAATACGTTATGTTGCTTAATTAAAATGCCGCTAAATACTTTAAACGTTGATACCAGAGGACTGCGTGTGTTTGTGGGTAAGCAATATGCTATACTTCAATGCAGCTGAAGCCCATAGTCGCACTTAAGACTAGCAAAAGTAGTTAATCTTATATTTTGGAGTTCATTACACAGCTTAAATGCAGTTAAATAAAAAACAAAAAACTATAGCAGCGTTCTAGTTTAGTAAGTGTTAAATGTATGTAGATAGCTTGAGATCCTGGGAAGGATATATGATAGTTTGTTATCCCAGTAGTGTGTTTATTTATTTATTATTGATTTATTTAACCATTTATGCACACACCCAAAATATACAGAAAAGAAGAAGAAACAGAAAAATTGGTGCATAGGTGATGCTTATTTCTATAGAAATCTCTTTTAGCATACCTGCGAAAGGAAAGATGAAAAAAGAGATGTACGAGTACCTATAACATAGTGTGTGTTAAAGTTGCAAAATAATAAACACAAAACGATTCATAACTAAGTAATAACTAATAAACAATACTTATTACAAATTAAATATACTGTCATTTGTACATACATATTTGTAAAATAAATACTAATTAAATTAATTAATTAAATTAAATATCTTTTATTTCAGACAAAGTCCATAGGATTAGTAACAATTTACTTAAAAACTAGTGTTAGTAGGTACAGATATAAAATTAAAAACATATAGCTACACTTCAGCGTAGAGCTGCATCCACCTCTGCATCATCGGTGAATCCAACCGATCTGCGAACACACTGAGAATAGTGTTGGTACTGCCGCGAACACGCGTCATCAGAGAGGCACATCTTCTTCTAATAATGGCGGCGAAACCATCAATGTTTGTGTCCGCAAACATCCCTGACGCACTGCAACGCCACGACAGCCTCAACAGAACTCTCAGTGTATTATTATATTGGACGCGCAGGTCGCTGTATGCCCGCTGAGTGAAACTGACCCACAGGCTGCATGTGTAGAAGGACTGACAGTAAGCTTTGAAAAGCGTTACTTTTACTGGCTTCGTACATCGCGCAAACCTGCGGGCCAGCTTGTTACAACGAACAGCCAGCGACCTACTGTCTAGTAGGTGTCTGTATTATAATATCTATATTATAATAATAATACACAATTATATTATTAAGCAACTATGACGGAATGGAATAGTTATTTATGCTACAAGTACGGAAGGTAGGTGATTCCCGATGAGTGACTAAATCGAAACGAGTCGGGAATAATCGTAGGTACGTGTATCATACAACATTTTACTATGCATTGTGCGAGGAAATAAAAAAATATATCTGAACCAAGCAAGAAATTAATTACGCAGGCGAAGTTGAGGGCAGACGCTAGTTTAACACATTTTAATGAAAATATTACCGATTTGCGCACATATACTCCCATAATTTTATTTGATAAACATCAATTTAGTTTAAAATAAATATAGGAATCACAACTATTTGTAGAACAATAATATTTCTTAGATGGGATGTTCACTAGTAACACTAGTTAGGGTTTGGGATTTATAATAAAACAACCAGATTTATCAGTAAGTAGACAACACTGAATGGCACGTCTGAGCACTGCTGGTGCGATCTACGTATATTTTAAGTGTATAAGCACATCACGCAGTATTTACAACTTGATGTTATCTATCCTATCTCTTACGATACAGGCAAGACCTAGTTTAAGGGATAGAGTCTATATAATTTTGCTTATAGTTTGATAAAAGTAAGTTTTATGAAATAAACATTTTTATTATTGTTTATTATTATTTATCTAAATAGTTTTATAAATACAGTCTGCGATTTAATGAACCTTTTATTTTATTAACAATTTCTTAACTTTTATTTACATATACAATTGAATATTCTAAAAAAAATACAAACCTATATACAAAAGAGAGAGGGAAAAGTGCTCATTGCGCATCAAAAAATTCGTCCACAACGATATCAATGGGAAACGTGCCCAGAACGCTGGCAGCATTGCCACGTGGAACGGCAATGCTGATTCTCTGGCCGAAGAAAAGTCCAGCCTTTTGGTCACGTGAAGAGTCGACGAGCTTTTTGTTAAGTAATGTTTCGAAAAACTCGATGAGCACTAGGAACCCATGACCCCAAACCGCTCAAACATTTAACTTCCAATATAAGGTTGTTATATTTGCGCCGTTTGAGGTTTTTGGCACCAACAGCAGCCGCCCCATCGCGGCCCGCCGTACTAATAAGATAGGATGGCGCAAGGGTGTCAACACATCATGTTGCATCCCACACCAAAAGCCTATCTCCCTTCCAAAGCATTATGGTCATGTCGTCTGGTCTCTTCCCATCGTCACGTGCCAAGCCATTGGCATTTATAAACCCAAACACGACTAGGATACATTGTTTTATGTCGGAGTTCCAGTGCCTACCTTCTGGCTTCATAATCAGATCAATTTTATGGTTCCATTTATTTATAAGTATTCGCTTAATCAATAGTCGGTTAAGTATTCGGGATATCTTATACCCGTGACATACTTAGCATTAAGGATTTCCAGCGCCTTCTTCATTAGTTTCATTTCACCAAATGATACTTTCTTAGTGCAAATGATTGCATTGTTGATGAAAATACCAAAATTGTTATATGTATTTCTATAATATTTTAGGAGTTCCCTAGATTTCTCCAGAATCCCATCACCAGATCCTGACCTGATGACCATGGGACCACCTGGGAAGTATACCATTTCAAAAAAAGAAGAATTTAACAAATCGGTTTAATAATTTTTCTCATCACACCGCGGTTCTGTCGACAACAACCTCGTTATGTTGAATAATTACAGTAATGTAGCCTATTATTAACCTCCGCGTCACAGTGAGCCGCTCAACGCAGTAACGTGCACAATTTTCACTGTACTTACTCACCGATTAATTCACATGACATCGATTAAGAGCATCGCCGAGTCAGTAGACATGAAGCAAGTGATATCTATACAGCGGTAAATTCTGTGAATTGAAACCCAATTACTCAATGACACAATAATCAACTACATTTGTTGGATAGGAAAAGTAAGAACGGAATTGTATTCCTGTAACCACTTGATTCTAGTAATGTAGTCGTTGGTGACGGAGAGCGCTCTCCTCTCGCCCAAATTCTAAGACTCGTCATAATACTTATACTCAGTAAACGTCAAGCCAATGGTAGTGTACTGCTGAGTAAAGTATATCGATATAGTCCCATTCACTATGTCGTGTTCTATTATCCATTTACACTTGATCGGGACGGGAAAAGGGTTGGGCAGTCTGGTGTCGTGATCGTGCTGCGTGTCGCTTCAAGTGTCGCTTAAAATTAAATTGTTCGAACACTCCTGGCTAAGCATCCATTTATTGATTTGCAACCAATAAATAGATGATTAAAAAGAACGAACTGAACGATTCCAATAAAAGCTGTTATTTATTTTGTGGAAAGAGAACAATGATCAAATAGATGTAATTTTTAACCAACTTACTAAAAAGGAGGAGGTTCTATGTTCGACTTAATGTGTATGTTTTTTTTTTATGTATGTTCACCGATATCTCCGTCATTTGGGGACCGATTTTGAAATTTATTTTTTTGTTTGAAAGAACATGCTCCCAAATTGGGCCCATTTCAATTTGGTGAAGATCTGATGAAGGACTTCGAAGATATACAACAGAAATCTTGAATAAATAACGTCAAAGCTCTCGGGATTACTTTATATCATGTATTCTAGTAATTACGTGCCTGCCTTCTAGGCTGCTTTAGCAGAATCGACAATCAAAGTTAAAGAAAAACATATTCTATATATGACAAGTGTTCCTAATTCAATTACCTTGCAAAACTATGTATATCATGCCAGCCTTATTATATTTAAGGAGTTTGCCTTTTAAAGCAGAGTCCTCACAGTACAGTATACAACATCGTTTATAAAAATACACGTGCACTCTGAGTTTCTTGAAGATCATTGTGACAAATTTACTTTAAAAAAAAAAACTTTTCGAATCTGCATAGGAAGGTAAATACTATCTCTATTTTTATGTGTATCAATCAACTCAAACATAAAATCGTAATATTTTCTTTAAAAATAGTATGCTTAACGTAACATAACCTAAAGATTGAAATTAAATGATATTTTAGTACAAGATAAAAAAATAATAATCTCCTTAATTTTGCGCAAACAAATTTAGTTAATCCGATGAAAAAAAAAAAATTCAAAATACATTAAAAATATATTAAAAACATATAAAAAATATATAAAATGTATATCGTAAATATATTTTTAATAACAAACTTTTGGCCGATTTTCATATATATTTTATACATTTCAAATATATTTCAGATATATTCAAAATACATGAAATAAGAAAAAAGATAAGAGGGTGTCAAATTCAGCTAAGTTGAAGGCACTACTGAAGTCCAGTAAAACCAATAAAGTTAGAGATTCATTCTCCATAGCCAGCATATGCCGTCAGTTATTTTAAAAAGGGTTGTCACAATCTATGGCCAGGTCTGAAACCAGATTGGTAAAGACTCAGCAGGCCATTAGAGGACAAATAACAAAACAGTTGCTTCTGGACAATACTCTCGGGGACTTTGGAGAGGATTGGGAGGATGGATATTGGACGGAACTGGGATGGTACTTCTTGTACTGGGAAGGTAAGGAGAACTGGGATGGTAAGGAGTCTCTCGTCATTGCTTCGGTGTTAAATATAATATGCTCATTTCAATTCTTCTTTTTATCGTATTAACTTTTAAATATAACCTTCAACTTACTAATTTACAAAGGGATTTCTTGTATCAAATGAATGTTGGCAACGTGACAAAGTTCAGAGTCCAGGTCCGTGGGGCGATATTAGATTGTCTGAAAACATAAAATCACAAGTTTTTTCTTACCTTCATAACTTTGTTATTTCTTGGACAATATTGTGTTAGAGGTTCGCGCTGAAAATGGTTCTCTTTTGAGAGCTATCGCTTTATGTCGTTTTTGTAAAGGTTTTGGGAGTTACTAAATTTTATCGAATTAAACTCCTTTTTTTGTGAAAGCTGAAACTAAATTACGTATGATTATAAAAGTTGCTATACTAAACGGGAAAAAATATACTTTGAATTTGTTATAGTATCCTATTTCAGAAATTTTGAACTGACATACGAATATCACTTCCTGATAACGTATGTGCGGCAGAGTTATAAAGTAGCACAGTCTGAGAAACACGTCTGGTTATATATTCTAGCGTTCCGTTGACTTCGGTGCTTCGTTGAACGTGAAATATTTTGAACTAGTATGACAGGCAAAGAATTTAATTCCAATTCCAAGAATGTACGAAGCCTTGTTTCGATATTACGTTACAGGAATTTTGATCGTATCCGTCTCATGGTAAGGATGTTCAGCTTTCACATTTGTAGGTAGTGAGCAGCTGACTCAGTTTTATTTCTGTTGATTTCTCGATCCAGATATTCAGCATTGTTTTTGGCACTCTCATGTATTGTGTATCTTACCTTTTTCAATGTCAAGATAAAACAAGTAAACAGGAACTGCTCATTGCTTTACGTAAAGTATCCGACAGAGATAAGACAAAGTACCGTACTTACATTCGCGACGCTTCTGAAACCATCTCTGAGATTTATTTATTTAGAACTTCATGCACAAAGGTATAAAGGCGGACTTAATGTCTTGGGTATTCTCTACCAGTCAACCAATGGTAGTGAAGAGATAACATGGCAGGTGCATTATTTAAATTGTGACAAGTAAAAAAGTAAAACAAAGAAATACTAATAATAAGCCTATGCACTAACTGTGCAGACTATTTCTGTTCAATTCGTTCAATACTTTCTGCAACATCAAATAAAGTCTTATCAAAATGCCAAGTGGACAATTCCGTATGCCTGAATTATTTTCTCTCTCTTCTTAATTTTCGGCACGAGGCAAATTATATTATATACAAAAAAAACTAATATTTTCAGCTGTCCCATTATAGCTCGATAATAATTACGAAACCAGAGATACCTAATAAATTGTAATCAATCTAAAACTGACTTGAATTAGAGCCTGACCTTAAATGATATTTCAAAAGATTTCTTATGTTATTTTAATGGAAAGCCTTGAAGTTAAAGGTTAGGGCTTCAGTTCTTTTTTATTGCTTGTTTTTGTATCAAAGTTTATTCACATATGACAAGGAATACAGTTAATTTAGTTGTTTAAAATAATTGTAATAATCAATAGATCATTATATCTTTTTGTTTTCTTGCGTAATCGAATCAAAAATGTAGAGATCCGTAAGAGAACTAGGGTTACATAGCCCGAAGGATTGCCAAACTTAAGTGGCAGTGGGCAGGGCACATTGCTCGCAGAACGGATGGCCGATGGGGCAGAAAGGTTCTGGAGTGGCGACCGCGAACCGGAAGATGATGCGTTGGAAGGCCTCCCACCAGGTGGACCGATGACCTGGTGAAGGTTGCGGGGATCCGCTGGTTGCGAGACGCACGGGACCGGTTAATGTGGCGACGCTTGGGGGCGGCCTATGTCCAGCAGTGGACGTCTTTCGGCTGATATGATGATGATGATGATGATCTTTTTGATAATAAAAAGTAATGGGTGTCTAATGGGGTCAGAATTATATGAGATCTGCTAGCACAATATCGTCCTATTCACAGGCAAACAAAATTGATTACGGAAACTATTTTTCTTCAACCAATACAAATATACGTTTCCCCTCAAATCCATCTTGAACATAAATCGAGATGATGAGCAAATTGAATCAATAAGTTATTTCAGGACTCGATGGTTGAACTTATGATAAAAGCTTTTGGTTTTAGTTAAACACATTGCACTTTTTGGCATCAACAGCAGTTAAAATTGTACTTCATATCATTTTCATGTCTCTGTCATTTTCATTCTTTTCTTGAAGGTCTATTATTATTAATCTGTGCTTTTCCCTCGCAGAGAAAATAATAAGGAATAATTTCCTAATGAATAACACCCTGTACTTACCTACAAACCTATCGTACAACCTATCGAATAACCTATGGTTATACCATAAATTTAGGTCTCATCAAAATTTATAAATAAACGAAATAGGATGTTTCAGACATCTATCTTGTCTTTCAGTACAATCAAAACAGTTTACAGTAAAAAAGTAGTACAATACATTAGCATTGTTTGAATAAAACTTGTTTTGTTCTTCGTGACGTACCTACAGTTAACCCGATCTCCTTTTCATCGTGTTCACATCCCTTGAGATATAAAGTGCTCCATTCTACTTCCATCTGAGGCCATCTTGAGAGGATTTTGTACTAGATGTATTTGTTACTGTTTAAACCAGTTTTAAGATAGAACGCGTTTTCCCTGGTAAGAACTAGATTTTCCTAAATGCCTTTGTTAAAACTAGAATGAACTAATGCTCAAAATTGAATCTCATCTCCTTCGAACCTAACCTATCCGTGTCGGGGTGTCTTAAACTCTCGAGCTCGCTTCGCTCGCTCTTGGACTAATTCATTGACCATACTTATCAAATTGCCCAACCGTTACGAAGCAATATTCATAATGACCAGACAATGTGACTAACAGTCTGGGAGTTCACCTTAATTCAATGGCCATGTTGGACACGGACAACGAGGAGATAGAACGTCTTATTTCTGGCCTACGTCTAAACAGTGCCATGGGTTGGGATGGTATCCCCGCAACTGTGATCTACAGTGCTAGAAACATTCTTGTCCCGGTTATTTGCCACGTATTCAACCTCGCACTTACCTCTGGCATATTCCCAAGAGTGTTCAAAAAAGCGGTTGTGCACCCCATTCACAAGAGTGGGGACAGAGATAGTGTCAGTAATTACAGACCCATATCGGTATTATCTATTCTATCCAAGCTCCTTGAAAAAGTAATAAACAAACGTCTGCTGGATTACCTTAGCTCCCAAAATATTCTTGCTGATAACCAATATGGGTTCAGAGCAGGCAAAAACACAGAGGATGCCATATTAGAATTAGTGGATTCAATAGCCCAAAATTTGAACAGCAAAGATAAGTCTTTAGCTATATTTCTTGATCTGTCTAAAGCTTTCGACACTGTCTCTGTCCCGCTCCTACTTAGTAAACTGGAGAGGATTGGTATAAGAGGTCTACCGCTGAATATCTTTAGGAGTTATCTTAGCGATCGTTCCCAAATCATCAGAATAGGTAATCATACTAGTAAGGAAGCATCTCTCACTTACGGAGTTCCGCAAGGTAGTGTCTTAGGACCTACCCTTTTCCTCGTTTACATAAATGAGCTTTGTAAACTCGACCTTGCGAATTCCAAAGTGATGGCCTACGCTGACGATACTGTCATCCTGGTTCATGGCGGTGACTGGAACGAAACTCGCGTGAATGCGGAGTCGGCCTTACAGGCTACTATGAGATGGCTCACCCAGAATCTGCTTACCCTTAACTTGGATAAAACTAGATTCATCACATTTAGTCCGAGGAAAGCTTCTCAGCCGGCCCCATCCTTCTGTCTGACAGCTCATGCGTGCCATAGAGTGAGAGGTGTCAATTGTGGCTGTACTGAAGTTATGCGCACGCACTCCAAAAAATATCTTGGAGTCTGGGTTGATAGCACGTTGACATGGAGTGAGCAAATCGATAGGCTCGTCTCTAGGGTGAGAAAATTAATCTATATTTTTAAAAATCTTCGGACCTCCGCCAATTTCTCTACCCTGAGAACTGTCTATTTTGCTCTTGCTCATTCCATTTTAACGTACTGTATTTCAGTCTGGGGAGGTGCTGGCAAAAGTCTACTGCTACGCTTGGAGAGGGCGCAGAGGGCAGTCTTAAAGGTCATGGCTTACAAACCCATTCGTTTCCCTACCAAGGATTTGTATGCGCTGTGGAATCTACCTACAGTAAGACACTCTTTCGTTGTGAATACGGTGCACTCTAGCATGTTGTTTGATCCGGATTTGGGTAGACGTAAACGTAGAGCTGACAGAGTATGTCCAACAACTATGGCTAAATTGGAGGTGGTCCGTCGGCAGTTCGCTTTCTGTAGTCCTGTGCTTTACAATAAAGTAAATAAGGAACTCAACATTTATCCGTGCCCGTTGCGGGTATGTAAAGGGCTCTTGGACGAATGGCTCCGCACCCACACATACGAAGAATTGGAGTTTTTAGTCAAACCCTAAAAATCTGCCCTCCGTAAACATGCACAATACATACATGTAGCATGGAGTGGGGTTGTGTGGAGGCACCACACAAGCCCAATCTATACGTACACCTCACATACATGCACTACACACACACATCACACTCTACACTTATTTTAATTTACATTCAATTTAAATGCTGTTTTCGTTTTTAATTATTATTTTAATTTGATTATTATTCTGATTTTTATTATTGTGTAAATCGTAAGTCTAATTTAAAATTCTAATTCTTATTTTATTTGTTTTAGATTTTTTATCTTTTTGTTTTTAAATCTTGATTATTGTTCTGATTTTAAATACTATTTGGCTTTCAATTATTATTTTGATTATATTAATATCCTGTTTTTGTTATTATGCTAATTACAATTCTAATTTTAAATTATTTTTTACTTGTATTTTTTCTTATTAATTCTATATTGTTCTTATTTTAATTATTGTATTGATTTTAATTATTAGTTTGATTTTAATTGTAAAATTTACTTAATTCTGACATTTCATAATTGATAATTTTGTTTGATTCACTTTTCTTTGTACTGTTGGAGCGTTGTTGTCTCCCCCTGGTTGGATGGGCGTTAATGGCTGCGACACAGTTCTAAACTAATGCAGCCATTTCCGTACACATAAATTTTGTAAAATATGTTTTGTTGAAATAAAGATTATATTATATTATATATTAATGTTATTAATATAGAAGTTTAAATCAGTATTCATTACATTGCCCGATTTGACTTGACTAGATTCATAATGCCCGGGCATTTTATTTAGTGCCCTGATTAATCACTTGGTCCATGACTAGTTTTTCTAGTGCTAATTTTAACTAAAGCTCGGAATGACAACTAGTTTTATCTGAAAATTTAATATATCAATGGCAAATTCTAGTTTTGACTAGGTATTTCTAGTTTTAACAAAGGCATTTAGTAAAAACTAGTTTTAACTAGGCAAAACGAGTTCTAACGAAAAACAGGTTTTAACTATGACATATAATAACTTTACACATGACATGGGGATTTTAGTTAGTTCTAGAATGTATTTAACAAGGGCTTTAAAATGAAATTACAATGCCTATTTGAAACTTTTAGCGTCGATACGACTATCAATTTGCTCAATGCGGTATTTACTGTCTAATCTCTCTATACCTGCACACAAACTTGAAAATCCAGAGTATTATCAATTCTTGCGGACCTTAATATTTTGGGACATCTATCTCACATAGGGGATACGTTATTGATAGTTGCCTAACAACCCATGTAATTTACGTTTAGGAAAGATTTCCCACCGAGAAACAAGTCATCTATCCCGCAAAACTTTGAGCGCATTTTGCCTTCCCAAGCAATCGCACAGAGACATGAAATACGGTCAACTTAGTGGTAGTTGGAGAATATTTTGATAGATTAATAAAACAGCATGCGATTCATCCGTGAAACTAGAGTTATTACAATTGTGGCAACTATCCTGTTTTTCTTCTTCTTCGTGTCGATGATTCCTTCATTAAATTTTCTTTGACCAGTATTCAGCCACGTCGACAGCCCTAGCGATGGCCTTGCAAATTTATTCCTAGAGGATGCCGCGCTCAGTATATCCCTGGTCTAGACCCCGAATCCTCGAGATTACTGGAATATTACCAACTATCCTGGTAATACTCTGACATTGTGGACTTTAAGCTACAATTTCCTCTATTCTCTGAATTTGTCGAGAGTTTTAATAAAACATCGAGTGGATCACGTCCGCGTGGTTTCACTTGTCCATAATGGCCACCTTTGTTACCGTAAGCCCGTACATGTGAAAAATCCACTCGGTATAAAATTTTATAAGCTCTATAGAAAACGTTATTTTTGCTGTTCTTGGTAAAATATTACTGACTTTTTCAAGGCTCTGATAGTAAGAGAATCCGCTTATTTAATATTAGACATGGAAAAATATAGCTCGAGTTAGTGAATGTGGCGAATGACGTCACACGACGGGACGTACCACAATGAGCAATCGGCAGAAGGGGTACTGCGCTGTGGTTTTTTACATCACACAAAAGGAAATACTGCATTGTATAGAAAATGCATAGAACCCACTTTTAAAAGATCTGTGGAAATTTTATGGCATTTTATATGTATGTATGGGTAGAAGCATAGCCCCGGAACATAATAACTTAGTAATGTCATGTGCGAAAAAAAAACCCAATCTCAAGAGGACTAAAACATTTTAATATGTACAGAAAAAGATCAGATTCACAAGACGACAGGGCAACCTGCTGAATATTCAGATCGTATCAACGACCCTCGTAAATATTTATTACTGGCAGTTTCGTTCACAAATCGTCGATTGGTGCTCCGAGCTTTCAATTCACGCATCAATACTTAATACTCTGATATTGCCTTCTACGCACACTGCCTTATCTTGGGCACTTGCTATTTTTTTGTAAATAAGTTCGTTTGTGTATTCTGTTGCTAACGAGATTTGCGGACGACCGGTAATGACGCGGAATGATTTAGGTGAGGTTAATGATGGTAACCTCCTTTTTACATCACGGATATTTGCTGAAATGTTTGGGCGTTTTTATTGATGCCGCGCTATATCTTATGAAACCGTTTGCTTTAATATACAATATGTATTTGCTAAGCTGCTATAGAACGGTGTTTATCTTTTAATTAAGTTAATAATAAATCGTGTTTACTGTTGCATAATATTAATGTCTGTTAAGTCTTGCAACATCTGCTGGCAATTGTGTCGTCGATGTAATCGGGCTGAGCTTCTGTGATGCTCATTAAAGTGAATCTGACGCTTATAAAATGATACCTAAGTGGTTTCAAGATAATAGTGGGGGATAAGGCGAAAACCATATATATATTTGAGTAACAAAGTTTTACCCTTCGATCAATAATACACCAGATGACCGGCAAGCGCTTCAAAAAAGGAACGAAAAATAACGGTTGCGGTCTTATTTCAAATTAGTATGGTCCAATCATAGCCAACTTTATGACTATCTCTAATGTAATGGACGGATAGATGGCCCCTGTAACACAGGAATTTCCTAGCATGGGGGTCATAGATCGTGTATTATGTACTTCACCAATTGCATCCTAAGTTAAGTGTCATTTGAAATTCTGTACTTTTTGTCAATAAATTATTACTATTATTTATATCATCAATTGTTTTTCACTAAGTAAAAATCGAAATATATATTATACATGAATCAATTACCAAGTATTATGATTATTTGACCAACGTTTGCGTCAACAACGCGCCAACTATTGTAACAAACATCGAATGTTCTGGAACTTTGTTATTTAGACTTTAAAACATGCGTGTAAGATATTTGTTTTGATGTATGTTGATCAGCGAAGAAAGGCTATCTATTAGCCGAAAGACGTCCACTGCTGGACATAGGCCTCCTGGAGAAAGTATACATATATTTTCTTTGAATAGTCATCAAGAAAAGTTAAAAAGTACTTGGCACCTCCTAGTGATTGTGTTTCCATAGGTCCGCATATGTCTGAGTGGACCAAATCAAGTACATTTTGAGCCCTTGAGCCTTCAATCTGAAAAGGTAGTCGTGTCTGCTTACCTTCCTTACATGTAACACATGTCAGATTTTCTATCTTATTTGGGAAAATTACATGGTTAGTATTTTCAGTCATTTTATTGAGACTGTTGAAATTTAAGTGTCCCATTCTCTGGTGCCACAGGTAAGTATCTTGTTGTTTAACATCAGTCATGCAAGCATAGCCTCTTCCAGGTATATTTAGCCGGTACATGTTGTTGATTATGCTAGCTGTCGCTACTATCTGACCTTTATTGTGAAAAATAATAACACAGCCCATTTTATCAAATCTTACTTGGCCACCACTTCTTATAATCTGACTCACTGATAGCAGATTTGTGGCAAGTTCAGGAACACATAAAACATTTGTAAATAGTAGCTACTTTTCTTCACCTTTATCATCATAAACATCTAGACTTACTTGTCCCGAGCATTGCACAGATAATATTTTGTTGTTAGTAACTCTTATATTATTTATGGCAGGCGTTGTTAAATTTTGAATCAAAGACTTGTGTCTGGTCATATGTGAGGTTGCACCGGAATCCACATACCATGCGTCATCTTGAGTTGAAGTCGCAACAAACACAGCAGCATAAGATGAATTTACTGACTTATGTTGTGTTCCTTTGGTTTTGGATTTGCATTCTGGACTTTTATGAACATATTTATTGCAACTGAAGCACCTAGGTCCTTTTGATTGTCTTTTATTATTGCCATATGCTTTCTTGTTAGCCACAAATGCTGTAGACGAGTTCTCAGGTTGTCTAACATCTTGCAGTAACTTTGATTTAACTGAATCCGAAGTTATCTTCATGCCAGAGCTTTCTATAGCTATAATCATTGGTTGATAGGATTCTGGTAGACCAGAGAGTAACAATGTGCCAAGCCACTCATCGTCTACCCCAAAACCAATGTTTCTGAGCTTGTGTGCGGTACCCATTATTTTGCTCACATATTCTTCTACATTTTGACATCCTGTTAGCGAGGTATTGCATAGATCACGCAGCAAACCTACTCGGCGTGTCAGCCCAGAGTCATCGAAGGCCATCGACAACTTTTCCCAAACGTCTTTAGCAGTGCTAGCCTCTTGAATGTGTACATAATTTGTTGGGTCGACTAAGAGAATTAACTTCGTTTTGGCCTTTGTGTCTCGTTTTTTATCTATAGGTGTGTCTGAGCCGGATTCAATACAGTCCCACAACTCTTCATGTTGCAAGTAAGTTTTTATTGCATAACGCCAAGTTGCGTAATTTTCGCGGCCGGTCAACTTTTCAATCAATGCCATTTGGTTATTTGCTGTCATTTTTAAGAATTGAACTCAGTTTTTATACGAAAACACTTTACAAAAGTTAAATTTCTGAGAGAAAAAAAAATGTCTTCCCGCGATTGAGGTTAAGTCCACATAAAAGTTTTATTTGCACTTTTTCACTGTGTTATTTTTCACTGACTTTATTTCTGGGCTTTACTGGGCCCATAACCTGATGGATTAAATTAAAAATGCAACGGATTTATACTGTGATTACTTTCTATTTAATGTAAAATTCACGCGTACATTAATGATGTCATGGAGCAGAAAAAGCAGAGAGAACAGATAACAAACAGCCAAGCGTGAGCTGGCGTAAAAGGCGCGAAATTCAAATTCTAACTTTAACAAAAAGAAATCATTCGAATTCAATTTAAAATTAGCGAAACATTTTCATGTTAAACTGGATGTCTCTGAAAGTCATTATAAAATGCTATGAAGGTCGAGAACCTTACTGAACAATGTGGTAATTAGGTCTCGAGAGCTTTTCTGCGTGACCACGTGACAGCATACCTGCAGCAGAGTACGTGATACTTAAGATAAAGAGGAAATGTTAGGATGGAATGTTAGGAAACCTACGGAACATTTAAGCGGTAAGTTGAAGTAGGTATGCCTTTCTTATAGAGGTAGTACATAGCTCTAAATAAGTCATTTATTAATTAACATGCTCTATACAAATGTGTATGAAGCATACACAATAATTTCACTCATTCCGTTCAAAGCTATTTTATTAATGTACCTTGTGCGTATTCTATTTAAATACAGGCCACTATAAACTTCTTATTTATGTGGTTTTATTACGTGTCTCACAATTTGTACCCAGGCTCCCAGTGAACGCTGTTTTTTATATACTGCACATTTCAAGTAACATTATACATGAGATGAATCTGCCGTCTCTTAAAAGCTAAAGAGCCATATTATATCTATTAGAACTCTGCCAGGCGATAAATTCATTGCGTCTCTCCATCACGTTGATATACCTAATGAACAACCTAAATACCACGTAATGTTTGCGGTGCTTTCTGAGTAATTTTCACCGCCTCTCTGATTTCGTTTCGCTCCGACATGGGACAATTTGATTAGCTCAGTGAAGTCATGAGACAAGGACGTGCAGCTCAGTCAGCAGACTGCCGGAAAATTAATAAAAGAGAAATAAACGAAACACAATAAATTATAAAAAAAACAATATTGTTCAGAAGTGTGGTAATTTGCTAATTGGCGTGCAAAAAAGAAAAGGCCATAAGTGAAAACCTCAGAAAAATGCAACGTTGGAAAGTTGAAACTGTTAGAACACACATTCAAAATTCAAATTCATTTATTAAACATACACAGTTATGACAGATTACATTGACATAGTAACATTAAACCTAACAACTAACAATGACCTTGACATGTTATCAATGGGTCCCAAACTACGCACAACCTGTATCTTGGTGACCCAGACATTACACAGTTTGTGATTTTACGAGTCCTGCTAGCGCTACGTGGTAATTAATTTATGATAAAACAGAAATAAAAAAAATATAACAAAGAAAATTAACAAAGAGGCGTATTAAAAGAGATAATGCGAAAAACAGTTTAGGTGAGTAAATGTGAAGTGTAAGTGAGGGTGTGATGGTGTGCATTTGAACCAGAAGTGTATCAGTAGGTTTTATTAACTCTTGCAACAGAGTAGATCCTCCGTTTCCTCATAAGTCCGGTCAAGCAACCACTTTTTTAGCTGGGTTGTGGCCTCAGAGTACTTACTCGGTATAGTGACAATTTTACTTACAGCGTTGAACACTCGTATGGATAAGTTAGGTGAAAACCGGGCCGCAGAAAGGGTTTTAATTTTTGGAAAGGGGTATCCTGTCAGGCTGTTTCCTAATTCCTACCCCTCCTGCTGCAGCTGGAGCGAACTGTCTTGTCTTTCACGAGTTTTAAAAGTGACCCTAGGATAAAAAGTTGTCGTACGCGTAATACCCCAGCTTCCTTGTACAGATCATCAGTGGCAAATCACCGTGGCTTTCCCAGGAGGACCTTGAGGACAGCGCGCTGAGCCCGCTCCAGCGCCAGCATGAACGTTTTGGCGGCGCCGCCCCAGACACCAACACAGTATTGCAGAACAGATAGGCACAGGGAGATGTATACCTGGATACAGATACAGATACAGGCTCGTAAGAGTTACGCGACGTAGATAAATTTGCGAGTATTTTTGGCGAGTGTTTGAATTTGTGCTTTGAAGGACAGGTTCTCGTCAATTATGACGCTTAGGTATTTAGTGGTGTCTGCTCTGAAGATGGCGTTACAGTTACAGTTGGAGTCTGAGACGGTTTCGGCCGTCGAAGCATTGCATTTGGTGTTGTGAATTTTTAGCGTGTCAGTGTTTGGTCTACTTGATCGAGTGAGGTGAAAAGTCAAGAAATTCTTTTTTTTTAGATTCAGTGTTAGTAGGTTCTGCTCAAGCCACGCTGCTATGACACTCATTCCTTTATCAGCTGCATCAAGAGCCTCCACCCAATTTGCTCCATGAAAAATTATGGCAGTGTCATCAGCGTAGCAGATGACATCCGATTGTGCAATGTTAAGTCTTAAGATGTCGTCTATGTACATTATGAAGAGGGTGGGTCCCAATATACTTCCCTGGGGCACCCCAAAGGCGATCGGTAGGCTTCCACTGACGTTTTCCCCGATTTTGACGAGCTGATGGAGACCAGATAAGTAGTTCCTGAACCAATCTAAGGACAGGCCTCTGATACCAAAGGTTTCAAGTTTTTTCAGAAGTTTAGGAATGGAAACTGTGTCAAAGGCCTTTGCGAGGTCAAGGAAGACTCCAGCCGATCGATGACCCCTGTCAATGTTTGAGGATATAATGGTAGTCAGCAGACTGACCGCTTGTGAGGTTGACTATCCTCGGCGAAAGCCAAACTGCCGCTCTTACAGAAGTGAGTTTTCCTCTAAAAACCTTACGAGGCGGTTGTTTATTAGTTTTTCGAGGATTTTAGAGGCCACACAAAGCAGTGAAATTGGCCTGTAATTGTCAGGGGTATTCTTGGGACCACTTTTATGAATAGGCGTGATGACAGCAGTTTTCCGGCAGTCAGGGACGATACCAGTTTCCATGCTCAGATTGCATATGTATTTGATAGGTTCCAGAATGTATTTTTTTATGTGTTTCAGTAGCAGAGGCCGGAAACCATCGAGACCTGGAGTGCTATCGTCTTTGAGATCATGTATGATGTTGCTAATCTCTTGCACATCCGTAGGGTATGAAATTTTGTACTTTAGCAGTTCTTGGTTATCATTAGTTCGTTTAGCTACCTGACATATCTCTTTTATAGTCCAACAGAGCTTTTTGGGTTCTTTGTTGTTTCTTCCAGTTCCTTCCTTTCATAATCGGCTTTGCGCTGGCGCAAAATGTTGTTGCAGTAGTTTCTGTATCTTGACTATACAATCTTCAAAACATAATTTTCATGTGTGTGTGTGCGTTTATTCATTTACTAAGCTGACTGTTAACTCTTACTAAGTAATATGTACAACTGACTATTCCTAATCTTATGACTAATAACTTAAAACAAAACAAACTTACATACAAAGGGGAGATGGAAATGGGCTCATAGCGCATCAAAAAATTCGTCGACATCGATGTCACTCGTCCACTGTTACGAGAGAAGGAGAGAAGGAGAGAAGGAGAGTTGTAAGTAGCTTAGAAAATATTGAAGATACAAACCGAAATAAAAAAAATCTTTATTAAAAAAATATTTCACTCTGCACCTGTACCTAACTTTTTTTTCTGATGTGTATATTTAATTAATATTTACTTGTCCTCTAATGCATTTTTTTTTGACAGAAAACAATATTTTGACAAAATTATTTGCGAAAATATTCGTGACCTCAAACATCAGTATGTCACAAAAGCAGAAATTACTAGGAAACATTATTTTATAATAAGGAATATTACCATTTTTATTAAGAGTCGAAGCCAGACTAGTGCCGAGCTGTCGATCCTGACTAATTAAATTAGTATGAGTCTGTAGCAAATTAACATCAAATAATAATCAATTCTAGAATAGGTACCTTTTATTTGAACGTATTTCGTATAACCTTCTGCCACGTTAATCAACGATTCTTCGTTATTTTATTTTATTCCCATAAAGTTACAACATAAGGTCATTTATAAATAAAGCTGCTATTTCGAACCCCGTGTTTACCAATCAATATTTGAGGAGTCAATTTGTCGAAAGATTTTACCTGTTTTGCTTTGCACAAAGCTATAACCGCGTCAACCGATCACGAAACTATTTTTACCCGATGGCTCTGCAGATTTTTTAATGATTCCAGTCTTATTCAAATATTGACTATAGTGCAGAGACGTATAATCATTGCAAAACCAGATACTACTTTTCTCTTACAGAGATAAATGACCGGCTTTGTGAATATACACAAGTCATAAAACATATGGAACCAAGTATTTAAAAAATAATGTTTCAAGTATTATCCAAGAATATAAATGTTACTGCTACTACTGAATTGCAAAATTCTCTGGCGAGTTTTTTCTTGGATTTGTCTGCCTGATTTATATTTGTATTCTGGCGGCAAACGTGAAATCTTTTATGGTATTTTTATAACACCACTCTCCATTATGTTGCTTTACTGTAAAAGAAGGTTAGTTCTAAAAGTTTTAAACGAAAACAATGTATCCGTAAAAATCACAGCTAGCATAAGTTTTACAATGTTATAAATCCAAATTACAATACCCTAACTGATTCATACAACATACTAAAAATGAAGAACTTGAGCTTAGAATCTTGAGCTTACATCAAGCTTTGCGTTGTCGATTTCTATTGGGCTACAGTTCTAAAATAACGTTATCTGACATAAACTGGAAGGACCTGGAATATATATTTAGCTAGAAGGGAAGAAGAAAGTGAAAAAAATTTTTCTCAGGGCATTTGTAACTTCCATAACTACGTTTTAATTAATTTTATATAGAATCTCATTATTCCTTGGAAATGCTGCAATAGAAGATTAATTACAATTCAATATTTTAATTAACGGTAGCTTGAGATCCTATAACATTTTGTTATTTCTAGTGGCGAGAAATAAGCTTGAGTTAATTTTACTACTGTAGATAAATAGCTCTACTAGGCTATGAGTAAGTTCGTTAAGAATATCAAGCTGAATTTTAAAAAAAATACATCAAAATTCGCAGTTGTTATGTTTTCAGTACAACATTTACCGAAATCTGCACGCAAAATAATTTCACAATGAATATCTTAGCTGTAAGATCTGTGTGTTGTTGTGCAGTCATTAGTCACTCTCAGTAGAAACTCAAACACAAAGTCAATTTAACTGAAACGGCTCCGGGTCGCATTTGATAAAGTGCTCGTTAATAAACTTTCAAAGGAACAGTGCTTCCCACTGACATTTAATAACTTCTGGATTAACATAATTAGTACCGGAATAATGTGATTTGGAGCATTGTTGAACTCCATCATGATAACCCTCGCCATTATATCGTTAAAATCATATTTGAAAACATAAAAACAAAAAAAAATTGCGTCAATTTTTATAGTTTCAATATAGTTTATTTAGCTTAGAAACTGAACGTCAAACCAAGTAAACTGCCATACCTCCCTGCGGTCATTAGTATCTAATATTATAGGTTTGCGCCAATTCTCGTTAGCCAAGGAGAGCGAGGTAAAGCCCTTGTCCAACCTTACCACATCTCGATGTATACCCACGTCGGCGACTTGGAAGTATTCCCTAAGAATGCATACCTCGCGGTTGTGCAGGGTCTTACTTAGCATTTAAAAAGCCACGACCGCCGAACATCCGCGGGATACACAGTCTCGTTACCGATGACCGTGGGTGACATACGATTTGCGGTAAGCAATGTGCGGACTTTCCTAGCCTGGGCGTCAAGTTCTGTCTGAGTCCAGTTGAGTATACCGAAAGAGTACATCAAGACTGAAGGCGCGCACCTTGTTCCCGCCTGATAAAATACTATTTAGTGCTTTTTTCAGGCGGCCATAAATGCGTTCCTTCAACGACTATTTCACGTCAGTAACATTGATGCCTAGTGCTTCCGACTTACACAAATACTTGTAAGTTTTGGTTGAGGAAAGAAATCTAAGGTGTATGGAATCCGAGAGTTGTATGGCCACAGATTCCATAATCTCCCCTCGCTTTACATGTCAGCTTTGTAAATGAATAAACACACCAACCAACTCAACCAACAACGCAACAACGTCAACTTTTCAACGTTGCATTTTTCTGATGTTTTCACGTATGGCCTTTTTTTTGCACGCCACTTAGCAAATTACTACACTTCTGAACAATATTGTGTTTTTATAATTTATTGTGTTTCGTTTATTTCTCTTTTATTAATTTTCCGGAACTCTGCTGACTGAACTACACGCCCGTGTGTCTTGACTTCACTGAGCTAATCAAATTGTCGAGTGTCGGAGCGAAACGTAATCAGAGAGGCGGTGAAGAGTACTCGGAAAGCAACGCAAACATTACGTGGTAATTAGGTCTTTCATTAGGTATATCAACGTGATGGAGAGATGCAATGAACTCATTGCCTAGCAGAGTTCTAATATATATAATATGGCTCCTTGGCTTTTTGGAGACGGCAGTTTCATCACATGTGTAATTTTCCACGAAATGTGCAGTATTTAAATAACAGTGTTCACTGAGAGCCTGGGTAAGAAATGTGCTTTATTAATAAGGAAATTATGGTGAAACTAACGATACCTGTTGCATTCATATGGGTAAAGATCAAGTGAGGCGCAAAATTTAACGGTGGGCAGTAGCATAAATAATAAACTATCTATGATGGAGTGCTCGCACTTGCAAAAAAAACAGCTGTAACAAAGGCTTTATCCATAATCAGAGCATGTAATAGTTTCCTCCACCATAACGCACAGTTCTCATAAATGGCTCTCTTTTTCTGAACAAATCCTCTCTCTGTCACAAAAGACGCGCTGTCAAACACTATCCCTCTAACAAATAAACGCGGTATTACGTTATACCAGGTATAACAAAGATATAACCATACATTTTCATAGGTTTATACTTGGTATAACTTTATTCCGCGTTTATTTGTAAGAGGGTATGAAAACACGATGAAAATGTAATTAAATGCGGTTCTTTAGATTGTACTAAATATAAAGTTCTAGGTATTTTATTCTTTATTATTATTATTATATTCTTTATTGCACACCATAAAAAATTACATACAGATCAAACATTTTCAAACAAAGTGTACAATGGGCGGTCTTATCGCACAGGGCAATCTCTTACAGACAACCTTTGGATGGACTGAACGATAGGAGAAGAATTAAGGGCAGTCAGTGTACAATAGATCATAAATAATATAACTTACTTATACATAAAAACATAAAATACATACATACTATACTACATATCTAATATACAAAAAAATATTGAATATGTGACAGGGAAAAGAAAAGACTAAAAAATTATAGTGAAAGGTAATGCTCCATTACCATTTTCTTAAATGTTGGCAGTGTTTGTGCGCGTCTTATTTCTATAGGTAATACATTCCACATTCGAACTGCTTGAATTGTAAAAGATTTTATCAAAGAAGGAAGTGGAATGCATACGAACAGTCAATTTTAAATTCTCCGATGATCTCAAGGACCTAGAATGGGTGTCACAGAGGAACTGAAAACGTTCTTTAAGATAAAAAGGAGTAAAAGGATTAAAGAGCGCATAGATAAAGCAAAGAGAGTATGTGGGCATTCCGGCGAAGGCGAATAGGAAGCCATTTGAGCTTAGTACGAAATTCAGAAACGTGATCATATTTGCGCAAGCCAAATATAAATCTAATACAGAGATTTTGAAGTTGCTCAAGCTTATCCAATTGGTCTTGGGTGAGATCAATATAGCTGGCATCAGCCAGCTGCCAGCTGGCATTAGTCCAGGATAGGGAGAAGAAGAGATTGTGCTATCGCAATTTTAGTGGCGATGGGAAGAAAATTTCGAAGACGGCTCAGGGAGCCCGCAGAAGCAAACAGTTTACGACTGACTTCCTGCAGTTGTTTGGTCCAGGCAAGAGTCCTGTCAATGTAAATCCCCAAGTTCTTCACAGTGTTAGCAATAGGAATAATGGTGTTGTTGAAAGAAACCTGGGGAAGCGTCGACCAATCAATTCTAGAAACAGTCCGGGAACTACCAATGACAGTCACCTGAGTCTCCGTTGGATTAATCTTCAGCCCAAACTCAGCACGCCAGTCACCTATTCGAGCCAGATCTATATTAATCTTCTCAATGGCATCAGGTAATTCTCCAAGAGTGGCTTGGGTATAAATCTGGAGATCATCAGCATACAGATGGTAGAAAGAAGAAAGTCGATGAGTGATAGCATCAATAAAGAGTGCGAAGAGAAGAGGAGATAAAACGCCGCTCTGCGGCACACCGGCAGAGGTGTGACACCAAGAAGAAAAAGATTCATCAGTGCAAATACGCTGCCGGCGGCCAAACAGGTAACTATGAAACCAGTCAATTACCGGAGGATATATGTTAAAAGAGCTTAGGACGCCAAGCAAAATGTCGAAGTCAACGGTATTGAAGGCATTGCTAAAATCAAGCAGAGCAAGTACCGTTAACTTTCCCACTTCCATGCCTGACCTGATATCGTCCGTAATGTGTACAAGTGCTGAGGTAGTGCTGTGTCCGCGTCGAAAACCAGATTGGAAAGGATTTAGCAGATTGTGTTTGGTAAGGAACGTGCTGAGTTGATGGTGGACAAGTTTTTCAAGGACTTTGGATAGGAAAGGAAGAATAGAAATGGGACGATAGTCAGAAAAAGATGCAGGATGAGATTTTTTGGGTAAAGGAATAATTTGGGCATCTTTCCAGGATTGTGGGCAGACACCACTGGAAATAGAGAAATTGAGGATATAAAGGATGACAGGGATAATGTTATCAAGGATGGGGATGATCATCTTACGGCTGACACAGTCACTACCAACTTCTTTGTGTGCTATGAATAAAATTTTAAAGTAATTAAACTATTTCAATGTAAAGTAGTTTTTAACTATTTCATAATTGTGATTTTTCTGTTCGACCCAACCTACAAACTTTCTCAAACTCAATTTAAATGTTCGTCAACTTATTTAATTGGAAGCTAGAATTAATTACTTAAATTAGAGTAAATTTGCCCGTGTATTTTAGTTACGTCATTTATTCATTTAGTTATGAATAAAATAACGGGCTTTTTTTAGTATTTTACAAACCTGTCATTTAAAATCAGTATCTACGTGATGACGATGGTGACTCCATCAAAGCGTCCTAAGACGGGCACAACCTTCAGTAATGAAAACAACGAGTACGAAGAAGATAGGTTGTTGATATAGGAATCAATTTAAAGACCCTTGTTTATCCTGGAATATAAATATATTCAGGTATTAATGAATAAACATACAAAACCGAATTGAACACAATGAACATTGGCTAATATTGTGAATTAGTGTTGTAAACATCTTTTGATGGCTCGTGTTATGTTCCTATGCACGTGTTTTCATACTGTCGACGTCGTAACTCTGTGAGTAACCTTTGAAATTCTTGAGTTGACACAGGGTTTGAGCTCTGCCATCCGCAGGCCCCAAAGGGCCATTGCACAGCGGGTGGCGAGGGCCTACCGCTCGGTGTGTTTTTCGGCGGCGTGCGCTCTGGCCGGCACCCCTCCCTGGGAGTTGGAGGCATGGGTGCTCGCCAGAGTGTACGAATGGACGGCGCGGCGTAAGGCGCTAGGCGAGCGCTCCGCCGCGGAAGAGCGCGAGGCCGTGCGGCGGGAAGCGAGGGACGCGATCGTCCTCCATTGGATGGAGGACCTCGCCACCGCCGCCTTTGGCCGCCGGACGTTAGACGCGCTCGGTCCAGTCCTGCAGGGCTGGCTCGAGCGGCCACACGGTTTCCTCTCGTTCCGTCTGGTGCAGGTGTTGTCCGGACATGGTTGTTTCGGAACGCACCTGCACCGGATCCGGAGGGAGGAAACCCCGGCGTGCTATGACTGCGGAGCGGTAGAGGACACGGCGCAGCATACCCTCGAGGTGTGCCCAGCCTGGGCTGAACTGCGCCGTGCCCTAACAAGTGTGATCGGGCAGGACCTCTCACTTCCCTGCGTGTTCAACTCCATGTTGGGGAGTGAGGAGGCCTGGGCGGCGGTCGCCTCCTTTTGCGATGTCGTGATGTTGCAAAAGGAGGCGGCGGAGCGTGCGCGGGAGGACGATCCTCTCGCCCCGCCGCTCTGCAGGCGAAGAAGGGGTGGGAGAAGGCGGTTGTATGATCGTCTCCTCCCATCTCCCGGTGGTGATTAGCGGGCGACAGGCGCGGGGGCGTCTTTCGCTCGCATTGCACAAATCACCACCCTCGTCGGACGGGAACGGCCGAGCACTTGCGGTCGTTCCCGGGCTCCTCCACTAAGGGAGGGGCGTGAAGGCCCCGCTGTAAAGGCGGGCGGTCGTCGGCAGAGGACTGGAAGTAAAGGCTGTTTCGGTTTCCCAGTCCTCCTCCACTCAGACGATGCGGGAGTGCCGCTGGGTTATTTTAGTGGGTATACCGGGTCAGTCAGCCCGGGGATTCCCCCAATGAGCGGGTATGCGTAATGCGGTAATAATATCGAGGATCGTACAACTTTGTGGCGTTTGATAATTTCAGTATTCATTTTGTGGCAGACACTGGTAATAAAATCACATAAATAAGAAATTTATAGTGGACTGTATTTAAATAGAATATGCACAAGGTACATTAATAAAATAGCTAAGCACTGGCAGGTTGCGAATGATAACTGACATAGGTTTGTTCCCTTGAACGGAATTAGTGAAATTATTATGTATGCTTCATACACATTTGTATAGAGCATGTTAATGAATAAATTACTTATTCAGAGCTATGTACTCTATAAGAAAGGTATACCTACCTACTTCAACTTACCACTTAAATGTACCTTAGTTTTCCTTGCTGCTCTCTGTGGTTATGAGGTGCAACTACTTTATTGCCGCAGTTCCATGCAACAGTTTCTCTTTATTTTTTTTATATTTTGTTATAAATGCAGTCTTGAATACAGTTTCACTTATATATTGTACCATTAAACCTGGATGGGTTTGTGTTGGTACTCACATTCGCCTTATTTATTCATTATATGCTTAATATTAGCTAACTATTCACTCATCCCAAAAACCTACTTATCACGCAATTGTTTAAGCCGTAAACATCTATTAGCAAAGGAAAAAAGTGTAATTGCGGGTGTGATTATGGGTATGCGAGTAATTCGTTTGTGACGTTTCGTCCGAGTTGTGTACATTTAGGTCACTCATTAGAAAACCGGTTCTATGCAAAATATATAGGTTGATCTATTTTTACCGAGTTTTTTTTTAAATTGGTATATAATTTTTAGTTATGCTAAGTTAATATGAAGTCATAAAAGTATTTTTTGTATTTTAGTTTATTGTTTTTACAATTTATTTAATTTATTAAGTATCACGTACTCTGATGCAGATGTGCCGTCATGTGGTCACGCAGAGAAGCTCTCGAGACCCACACACAAATTACGAGTACCACATTGTTCAGTTAGGTTCTCGACCTTTATAGCATTTTATAATGACTTTCAGAGACATCCAGTTAAAAAAAGAAAAAAAAAATCGCGAATTTTAAATCGAATTCGAATGTTTTCATCACGTTTTGATTACATTTCAGTTTCAAACATTTCCCGATTCAATTTTATTCATGACCAAGTGAACTTTAGTCCTATCATTTGTAGCAGATGTTGTAAGTCACTTTCAAACTTGGTAACTACTTACGCCTCGTAAACTATTTACGGTAGGTAGCTATTTAATCAAAATTTCATATCTACCACAGACTGCGGTTCGTTACATGAACATCATCACATCACATCATCAGCCTATTAATATTCCCACTGCTGGGACACAGGCCTCCTCTCTGTGAGAGGGGATGGGCCGTAATCCACCACGTGGGCCCAGTGCTGGTTGGTGGATGTCACATGTCTTCGATTTTTTGGTTTTAGGACATGCCGGTTACCTCACGATGTTTTCCTTCACCGTTTTTGAGAGCAGTGATGATGAAATAATTTAAGCGCCTGCCTGGGTTCGAACCTACGACCTACAACTTGTAAGTCACGGCCGATACCACTGGGCCACCACTGCTCCTCCACATGAACATAATTTGCAAACTAACATTGTTCTTTTTGGGAGCGGTTTAATGGTACTGAAGGGCAATAACACATAAGTCCAAACAAACTTACATCCGTGCAGCAACTTTGAAAGTATTTGCTAAATCGATTTAGTACGAGTACAGCTACAAACCGTCATGTGACTTTTGCTGGTTTCAGCGGCCAATGCTGAAGATTAATCGCGACTGATTGTGGAGAATGCAATCTATCTAAACAAGAGAAAGAGTAAGTGTACCTTTCTTTTGTATATAGTGTAAGTAGTTAGGCGATTATCACACTGCATCACGCTGCATTTTGCGTGAAAACGCACCTACGCGCATACTTGCGTGCGTTTTTTCTATACAAATGGAGATAAAACACGCATTCACGCGATACGCTGCGTGGTGCGTGGCAGTGTGTTAACCGCCTTAGGGTTAGTATAATTATGTATAGTTTACTTTTGTTTAGTTTTTAAGTATGTACATATTTCGGTTTAAAGATTCTTTATTTATTCTAAAAGAACATACATTGTTCACTTAGCGAATAAATACATGACTAAGGTTAGTGTAGTCCAGTAGCTAACAGTTTTGTTTTCTTAATGTAGGTAGGATGTCGACATTGTTATAGTGAGACTTATATCGTTAGCTTAGAAGTTTTGTGTTGTTAGTGACGTACTGTTTGAGTTTAGCTCTGAATACATTAAAAGAAGATGTGTTCCTTATATCTGCGGGTAGACTATTATAAAGCAGGACGCCTTCGTATTTTATATTTTTCTTGCCATATTGCGTTCGCGAGGGACGAGTCTGTATTTGGTTAGGGTTTCTATGGCTGTATTTGGATATTTTGGTGTTGAAGGATAACTGTGTGTGTATGGTTTTGTTAAGTATTTTTCTAATGAGAACGCAGGAATTGAAAGTGTAAAGTTGATGAATGCTCATTAGTTTGGTGTTTTTGTATAGTTCAGATGTAGATGTATGATAATCATAGTTAAATAGAAGTTTGATTATTTTATTTTGTGCTATTTGCAGATCTTTAATTGTTGATTTTGTAGCGCAACCCCAGATTTCGATAAGATAATTTATGTGTGAGCGAATTAATGAGTTGTAAATGTTGAAGCGGATTTTTTTTGGGATGTTATTTATGTACCCGCGCATTGATCCCATTAATGATGTTATTTTTGATTTTATGTAATCAATGTGCGCTTGCCAAGTGAGTTTGTTGTCTAATCTAAGTCCGAGATATTTTTCACAATTGCTTTTGACAATTTTAGTGTTGTTTATGTGTAAAGCTGGGTAATCAGAGATTTTTTTATTATACACCTTTGTTTTACAAATAAATCTTACATCTAAACAAGTGAAGTAAAACAAAGTTATAAAAGGAGGAATGAACAACCTATGTTCCATTTTAAATATTGTATTAATATTTCTGTCGCCCCAAAATTTGCTATTCCATTTAGATAAAGTAAATGTACTACCGGGAAAATTTTCTATATCCCGCAGCCTTCAGCAGACCGCAAAATTGAAAATAAGTGTAGAGATCGTAGCCCAGCCCTTTTGTAAGATCTGTATAATAAATATTCCCTTATAAAAACATATATTTAATATATATCATTGTAGTGTATGTAGATATCAATAGAACGCGCTACAAGCCGATAACAGTATTGTAAAGCTGCCTCGTGCGCACACGTCGCTCGGTTATAAATACCGGTCCGAATGGTGGGGCGATCAGTCGTTATCGGACTGTCGGCCTGTGCGGTGGTGCGTTGGCGAGTCAACTATTAATATTGATAAATGTGCATATTTTACATTGGCGACGAGGAGAAAACCGTAGAGTGAAATAAAGTTATTTTCACTAAAAGGAACATGAAGACTTTGTAACAATATAAAAAAAAAAAAAAAAAGTGTGTGATGACGGTGACAGTCAAAATCAGTGGCGGTTCGTTTTTGAAGTGCATCAAATGTATACGATAAGTAGTGCACTTGCTGAGTAGTGCTGTGGAATTCAACCTCTTAAACACAGTGTGCACACTGGTGACAAACTACACCGTCGGCGTCGTATTGTTTTGGTCCCACCAAAACTGAATGCAGAAGAAGTAAATCCTTCAGCTTCACGTCTACATGGCAGGAACAATGTGGGACTAATTTAAGGACTCGTCAAGTTTTCTGCGACTACCCTCAGAATTTCGAATAATGAATAATCAGTCCGGAGCGGAGCAACAACCAAGGAGCTGGACAGGTCAAGGAGAAGCGTGTGGTTGTGCGGATCCATACACACGAATCTGTATGCCGATCTGGTGAGTCGTGTTCATTTTGTTATGGCTCAGGAGAAGTGTTTATTGTTCAAACTTCCGGTTTTGTATACAGTATGGGTCATGTCAGGTCATAATCCATATTGGCTATCACTGGTCAAGTTTTAGTGGTGTTGAAGAATATCACTGTTGGCCATTAGCTAGCTTTAGCTGATTATTTTTGTTTGGACGTTAGAGCGATATAGTAACAATGCTGTACTTCATTCAAGAAAAAAATATAATTTCAAATAAAATGATAAGTTTTGAGTTAATTGTGTTTGATCATTGAATTGGTTGTGGTTATACCTAGCACTATCACTAGGTATAAAGAGACATATCTGGTACAAAGCCAGTACGTAATGAATTTATTATTGACGGTAATAGTTTCAAAATTTTGTTCAGTAAGGATGAGATATCCCTTGTGAAGGACTGCACAACTATCATTTTAACTGAGCGAATTAGTATTGTAGCTGCTTTAACCAGTACTGGCCACTGGTCAAGTACATGTATTCAGAACAGATCTTATGTCTCGGGACGATTTACAACAATCTCGATCGATCGATCAATCGATTTTCATCTTCAGATCTTAATTCACTTGCTTAGTTTCAAAGTAACATTATGATAGTATTAGATCCCGCGATCGCTATCTTGTGAAATCTTTAAATAGTAATAGAATGAATAAGTATGCTCACGAGGCATACAAAGGATGCCTCCAAGTAGTGCTCCTAACGAGTTAAACGTAGAAAACAGTGAGAAGAGTTCCTCCACCAAGCTGGAGAGCACATACCGTAGCTATTAGGTCGCACTGTACGCACTTGTCTGTAGTCTTACCTGCAATTCACTTGTGAGTTGTTCAGGGGGCGATGGGCAGCTGGTGATGTAGTCGGGACACGGGTCTCAAAGGAGACTATCGTTGTATTGGTTTTGTAATAACCTAGAAGTCGTAGACTCTATGTGAAGTGACACACATCGTGTTGGTCACTTGAGGTAATGACGATATGGGTGGCATGAGTTTCACTAGCTGCTGCGACAGTCGTGCCATGAGCGTTGTATATTATCTAAGCTGATACGGGTTCCGATCACTACTAAGGCTTAGAGGAACCTTTCGCTATCGGTGAGCGTTATACACTGAAAGCTTTAAATAGGTAAGCTTAGAACTTAGAAGTATACACACGATAGGTTTAGGAAGATGATACTGGGTCACGTACTCACGTTCCAGTCGATGTTGCTTTCGATAAAAATGATAGATGAGCAAGCTGTAGAAGGTTGAGTAATTCAGTCTAGCAGCTGTAGTGTGTGTTCGACCGTACCAGTGGTAAAGCGTAGTCGTGGCCGTAAATCGGTATATTTTGAGGCAACACAAGTAGTCCGTAGATGCGCAACATTGCGTTTAGCTCTGTCGGAAGTCTGGGTCTAGATAGACCGTTGTGTGAGGGCAATGCAATTGCTGGTCGGCTAGTGAGGCGAGGCGTTAGAGGCTTTACTCGAAGGTTCCTGTTGGTTTGGCAATTTTGAGTTTTAAAGTTTCTTTGGAACGATTGTGGTTAAAGTTAGTTAAAACGTAAGATTTAGTTGGAATAAAACTAGAATTCTATAACTTCCCTATTTTCACGAACCCAATAATATAGTTTGTTTAAGAATAGCCTAGTTGGCCTTTGTGGCAACTGTGAGCCTAGGTGGCAACCACAGGCATAACATAACATCACACATATGGTGTATTATTGGGCGGTTCCTGATGGAGAAACCGAGTGACACTGCCCGACCTGGGAGTCGAACCCGTGACCTCATGATTAGTTATTTGATTTGTGCTACATGATTAGTTCTAAAATAATAAATCAAAGAGCACACAAATGCAGTAGAGTGTACCTACTGGTCATTAAATTGACAGGCAGTAGAATATAGCTACTGGTCATTAAATTGACAGGCAGTAGATTATACCTACTGGTCATTAAATTGACAGGCAGTAGATTATACCTACTGGTCATTAAATTGACAGTCATCAGAGAATGACAGTAATAGCAGTAGATCGTACCTACTGGTCATTAAATTGACAGTCATCAGAGAATGACAGAAATAGCAGTAGATTATGCCTACTGGTCATTAAATTGACAGTCATCAGAGAATGACAGTAATAGCAGTAGATCGTACCTACTGGTCATTAAATTGACAGTCATCAGAGAATGACAGAAATAGCAGTAGATTATGCCTACTGGTCATTAAATTGACAGTTATCAAAGAATGACAGAAATAGCAGCAGATTTTGCCTACTGGTCATTAAATTGACAGTTATCAAAGAATGACAGAAATAGCAGCAGATTTTGCCTACTGGTCATAATTGACAGTTATCAAAGAAAAAAAAAAGAAGTCAGCAGTAGTGGTACTTTTTATGTACATACTGTTCACACCCGGCAGACTCAAGAGATGAGATCTGGTGTGAAGAATACTTCACCGTTGCTGATTGGCACAGAGGCAGTAGAACGCGTCGACAAGTTCACTTACCTCGAGAGCGTCGTGTTAGAAACTGGAGGTAGTGATGAAGACGTTGCATCAAGGATCGCTAAAACACGATCTACCTTCGCGCAGCTGAGACCTGTTTGGCAATCGCGGCAATTGACCCGAAGGATTAAACACAAAATCTTCTCAACTCAAATCCGTGCTGCTTTACGGGTGCGAAACGTGGAAGGTCACAAAAGACATCTCTCGCCAGATCCAAGTCGTCATAAACCGCTGTCTTTGTCACATACTCTTCATTTGCTGGCCCGAAACCATCACCAACGTAGAGCTGTTGGAGCAATGCCACGAGAGCCCGATCGACTGCCAGATCAAGCGTCGCAAATGGAGTTCGATTGGCCACAAGCTGCGAAGGGATTCTGATCACATACCGAAGCAAGCGCTGGATTGGAATCCCCAAGGCAAAAGAAAGCGTGGCCGTCCTCGTCAAACCTGGACGAGAGGATGCCGCGCAGCTTCCCGGACACTGCCTGGCCGAGTGAGATTCGACGTTTGACTTCTCTTGAGGTTGAACCTGCCTAGTTGGAGTTTTCGTCCCAGGTAGGCATGGTCGTCCACGGCTGCGGGTGTGTAGTCTCCGATCTTGACGGGAGTGGGCGCGACATGGGTGTTTAACATCACTTTGGTTTCTCCATATTAAGTTTTAGACCCACTCTTTCGGAAGTTCTACTGAGGTAATCGAGCTTTGTACTGGGGACCTCCATGGTCTCAGCCATGACAGCTATATCATCGGCGAACCGAAGGTGAGCGATGTGCTCGCCGTTGACGTCGATGCCTAGCCCTCTCCAGAACGAAGCCTTGAAGGCGTCCTCCAGTGCAGCGGTGGACGTGGAGGTGGCGTCTCCCTGTCCCACACCTCGCTGCGGATGGATGGATTCCGTAGCCAGGTTGCAAGGCCAGACTAGCGTAGTGGCGTTTTTGTGCACGCGCTTCGGTACCTCGATGTACCGGTGGTCGATTTGGCGCCGTTGGAGGGACTGCAGTGCAGCTCAAGTCTCGATCAACTTGAGGACTTTCACGTGGTTCACAAACGCTGAGCGGAAAGGCAGGTTGGCTTACGGTGCTGGAGCCTGTTCGGAGGCCGGCTTGTTCGGGAGGGTCGAAGTCGTAGGGCTTGCGCGCGAGACAATTCGTGTATTAATTTATTGGTTCCAGGTAACTAATTAATACCATGAGTTTTCAACTAACGTTAGAGAAATTGGATGGAGAGGGGGAACCTTCATCAGTAGGCCCAAGATGGGAATCAGAAAATGGAATAGAAGATGAGAAAGGGTAAAAGGAAACACTAAATTAAACCAGTAAATGATTTTTAAATATTATTGTGCTGTCATTTTGTAATGCAAGAGATGCCAATAATAAAAATCAGAATATGCTAAATGTCTTATTAATAATTCTGGTTACCTACAACTGGTTAAAACAAGGAAGGGATGTAGTGTATGTAGATATCAATAGATCGCGCTACAAGCCGATAACAGTATTGTAAAACTGCCTCGTGCGCACACGTCGCTCGGTTATAAATACCGGTCCGAGTGGTGGGGCGATCAGTCGTTATCGAACTGTCGGCCTGTGCGGTGGTGCGTTGGCGAGTCAACTATTAATATTGATAAATGTGCATATTTTACAGTATCGATATATAAAATCAATATGTTTTTCTCCGTTGCATGAACTGATGAGTTTTATGCCGCTGGGCGAAGAAGAGGCTAGCAACATTAACGAAGGATCGAAGAAACGTCTAATTATTTAGTAAGCAAGTTCGTATAGGCAGAACTACAACCAGTGCACTTTTATTCAAGACTTATTAATGAAATACAATTCCTCTTTGGTGGAAGAAGAAGAATGGTTGTAACTGAAACCGACTTTGTTGACGGGGCATAGCCTTTGCAAAGTTGACATCATTGGTCCAGTTAATGACTTTTGTTTAAATAAAAGTAAATGCATTTATAATGATAAGCCCTGGTGCAAGTTCTGTAATAGGATTAGAAATTCGATGCGATCCAGCCTTGCCTTCTCTGGCCTGATAAACGCACGAGAGCGAAATTTTTTATCACATCTGAATTTTTGAAATAAAACCCCATCCGGGTCGATGTGATTTGACGCATAATTCCTGTTTACGTCGCACATACTGGTATTTGCACGATCTACGCGGCCAAAATTATTTTGATGTTTAATTGGTTTCTAAACAACGCAAATAAGAAAAAAATACATATTTACACAACAAAAAATATATATTTTCAAAAATTGAGGTAGGTACGTCGATTACAGGAAAAAAAATTAAAATGCTAAGTTTCTGTGATTTTTTCTTCATCGCTCTCTGATGAATTTTCGATTATATTTGGTTCCGCAGATACGAACATAGCCAAGGTTTCAGGCAAAAATGTGTTTGCTTTCCTTTTTTTTACTGCTCGCTTACTACTTAGCAAAGGATCTGAACTAAGAAGAAGGCGATTAAAAATATCTTGGTTGCAACTTTCTCGGGAAAATTTCCTCGCAAAATCTTGGCGGTAACATCTAAAATGTTTGTTGCGAGCTTCAGCTGCTTCCTCGGAAAGCTGCCCGATTGGTAATAATGCCTTTTCGATGATAACCGCGCCATGGACTAGAACCTTGTGCATTGTTGGCGTCATAGGATGCCATTCATATAAGTTAACATAAACACGAGCAGTTTCTGAAGCATATCTTTCATATTTTACAGGATCAATTTGGTACCCGCTTGAAATTGCTTCCAATATGACTTTTAGTCTGTAAATTAGATCATAACTGATACCTGTTATTTCTGAAGCTAATCTCGGCTTCTCAAAAAACCTTCTGCTGGTATTTCCATCATTTGTATTTCCGAAATTGGATTTTGGCATATCTACTATTAGACCTGTTTCAGTGCGAAACCTTTCTTGTATGTGCCTTTTTTTTCGTTCTTCTATGTCTTTTTCCTCTTGCGTTTTTTTGGCCCTGTATTTCTTTACTTGTAGTTTGTAGGCTAAATGTAAGATGCTTTCAAATATACGAATTCTGGCGTGTAATACCGATATGCCAAATTCAAGAGCCGCAAAATTCACTTCTCTTGTATATTCCAATTTATTAAAATCCTTGGATGTTGCTCCACAAATGTAGCACCTACTTGTAGACTTTGTACCTGTGGCTGCATTGCAGACCTTTCCATCTACCATTGTCATGATAAAGGTGTGCTTTATAAATAACTTTTTCCCTGCTATGTCGACCACTGTTGGGACTAAAGAGCTAATAGCGCTTTTAACATGTCTTATTTCCTCTTCAGTGACATCATTATTTTCTTTGATAAAACGGAATCTTATTGGTCGACAAAATCGCGGCGAAGAGGGCGTTGGATTTTTCCATAAAACTTTTTCATTATTATCTCCACAAACTAATTGAAGAGGCACGAAACAGCTTTGAAAAAGATTTGCATCGGAATCGGTATCACTTTCAAGTTTTTGCTTAAACAGTGATTGTTGGGATCCATCGCAGCCCCATTTACTAATTATAGTTAATGATTCACGCTCTCGCTCCTTTAAAGTTATCAATACCTCTTCTAGGTACTCCGATAAACGCCTAACGGTAACATCCATTAGAGGCTGTAACTGAGCTTCGGCACTGGTACTCGTTACCGTACACGATTCTTCAGGTGGGTAACATTTCTTCTTGGCCTTTTGTAACGCACTGTAGCACGGAAAAAACTTCTTATTGGTCTTTCTTATAATTTCGTATTGTCCTTGCGTCAAATCTGCATCTACAAACATTTGCAACGCTTGCATTGGTGTCAAGGAGGGTTGCTCTTTACTTGATTTCGTAAGATGAAATGCTTTCTTATATTTAGTTGCTCGTGTCGGAGTACTGGTGATATCTTTAAGGACAATTGATGCATCTCTTTTACCAGATTTTCCCAGCTCCACTTGCGCAGCGTGAATAATGATCTCCTTTTCGAAACCAGAACGAAGTTCCTCAGTCTTTCGTCTTTTGCTCCTCTCACTTGCCTCTTCAAACATTTTGGGTGGTCGACCTGGCCTTGTTTGTGAGGTCTCAACAACAGGGATTTCAAACGTACCTTCCAGCCATGACCGGTTGTATTTAAGAAAATTGTCTTCTTTGTTATGAGCTTTAGTCCACCGTTGTTTAAGTTCTGATTTGAAATGGGCAAAACCACGTTTCAAATTAGCAATTTGATCTTCATTGTAACCGTCACATGACAAAAGTTCATCTTTTAGATGGTTTAATTTTGCATCTAAATTAGGCAATTTTTCTTTCTTCATACGGTCAAACAAGTATTGTCGGGTCACAATCCTTACTCCTGACGTACCCTGTGAACCTAAAACAAACGTACACTATGTAAAAAAGTCGATAACAAAAATCACATTATTTACATTTTATTGCTAAAAATCTTTAACCCCCCAAAACTTGATCTATCCGGACGTTTCCGGAGATGATTTTGATAGTAGTTATTAGGCAGATGTTCAAATAATTACCTAAAATTATAACCATAGCCCGATCTATCCCGATACACAAACAAAAACACTAGCAAAGAAAAAATATTGAAAGAAATTACGGTATGGAAATGAGTTTACGTATTATTAAAAAAAAAAAAAGTTTCTTAGTTGATCATAACTTTATTAACGTAGTTTGTAAGTCTCTTACCTGCTCTATAAGAATCCATCACTTTCAATTCGTAAGATCAACTTGAACATATAAAAATTCACTTTCGAAGTTAAGGTTTTAAAAAGCGCCGAGAACAGATACGTACACTAGGTGAAACGGTCAAATTCCGACTGATGCTACGCGTGAGGGGTGTGCGGTAGCAGGTAGATTGAGGGTGGGTATTGTTCTCTGGTTCGTCCTCTGTTCGTGGAACTTGCTTTTGTTAATGTTTTTGTTATTTGGATATTGGGACTTTTGGCCGCGTAGATCGTGCAAATACCAGTATGTGCGTCGGGAGGACGCTTTGTTACTTTTTCGGAGGTTTTGTACAAGGAGGTTCAAGCATGACGGCGTTAACTTGTTAGTGCATTTATATGCACATAAATTTAAATTAAAGTACATATCTGGTAATTCGTTTGTCATGACTTAAGCCTTCCCCTTTTAAGGGCCGTACCTCAATTGAAAATTGATTCCTCGGTTAGGTACATGTTCGGGTTAGGATAAAGTAGGATTGACGTTACCTTTCAAAACTTAGAATAGAAGCACCTCATATGATTCTGCGCGTCCATTCGTAGGGGCATAGCTCATGTGAGGACTCTGCCTAAAAGGCAAACTCCTTACCTATAATAAGTCTGGCATCAGATAAATAAATAATCTTGAAAGGTAACTAAATTTCGAACATAAAATAAATGAAATTCTTTTTTTTTAGAAAAGGCTCCGCTGTGCTTTGATGCAAATACGATAGAAGCCGCCGAAGGGCAGGCACATTGTTGAAATTAATATAAATATATCAGATAAAAGTAATTTGTCTTACACTACGTAGCGCCCTGGCTACGTCCCCTACAGTATCTAAAGACGGACTGAAGAAACAGTCCCGCAATACAGCTAAATGCCTTCGGCTTTGGTCGTACGTTTTGCCTCTGCGGTGTTTTTTATTTTTATTTCGTACCTTGCAATGGTGTCGTCATGTCCAGTACTGTGAGCCTAAAGGGGTGTTAATTATTTTTGATAAGTATATCAGAGTAGCTGGCATGATGGCTACTCTTAGACTCTTGTGTTTGGGTGCGTTTGTCTAAAGACGGGCTAAGGAAACAGTCCCACAAAATCGAAAAAGCATTCTGGCTTTGCCATGCATTATGCCTCCACCGGGCCCTAGAGCTGGGGACCAGCTCGAATTTCGATCGTTCCCTCGCGAAATTCTGGTGGGTGGGGGTATACTGTAACACCTATTTCTCTGGTTGGAAATAATCCATGTTAAAAGAAAGTTGGTTATCTAATTCGTAGCGTAGAAACGCTGTCTTTCCTCCCTTATCTGACACTGCCTTGTTCTTCCCCACAGCTGGAATATGGAACCACTTCGGAACTGCACTTTGGGATAATAATCTCACCATACACACATTCATTTCACTAAAATAACTACGGAGGATTCCTCCGAAATTTATATTTACTTAATTCTATTTGTTTGTTTTGACAGACTGACGGCTGACATTTGGGCGTGCCGCATTCGCGTTCGGATACGCGCATTCACGCGATTCAGTTAAGACTAGTAATGAACGGGGTGCATTTTTAAAATCATTTTTATTGACAAGCGATCGGGTAAAATTCGAGTTTTGTTTTGGGATTACGGGGATGTTGTGTGGTGATGGGCGGAGAATGGCAGTGGCACGCCGACCGAAGTGGTGATGAGGTGGCGCAGAGAGGCGCAGACTGCCATCATGAGGCAATGGGTGGAGAGGCTCCAGCCTCTCCACCCATTCCCAGCGCCGGTTACTGGACTGTTGGGGCTATCCAGCCAATCCTAGAGGAGTAGATACTGAGGTGACACGGGACTTTGTCCTTCCGTTTAGTGCAGGTATTATCGGGGCATGGCTGTTTCGGCAAATACCTGCACACTGTGTTAAGACGGGAGGTGACCCGCGTGTGCCACCAGTATGGTTGTAACCAGGACACGGCCCTGCACACTCTCGAGCAGTGCCCTGCCTGGGAGGTGAAGCGCCGTGTTATGGCGGCAGAAATTGGGCAAAACCTGTCACTGCCGGCCATTGTTAGGGTAATGATCGGCAGTGAAGGGGCATGGGAGGTGGTTGCGACTTTCTGCGAGGATGTTATCTCGCACAAAGAAGCGGCGGAGCGGGTCAGGGAGGCAGGCCCGATTCGTCGCAGAAGGTCAGGACGGCGCAGGCGGCGAAACGCTGACCTGATGCCGCCATAACAGGGGTCAGCGGACGATACATCGGGGACTCTATCGTTCATGCTGCACGGCCCCTGGAGTTGTGGTGATGTCCCAATGCACCCGGACATCGCCGATGCAGAAGGGAGCCCGGCCGCAAGCAAAGAAGAAGGAGCCCAGAAGTGGGCCACGCTGGATGGGTCGCGAATGTCATGCGTAGCAGTTCTCGCGGCCCACCTATCAAGGCGAAAGTAGGTGCACAGGCAGAGTTTTTAGTGGGTGAAAGCCCCATATAACCACGTCGTCTCCCCGGACGGTGCGGTATGCGTTTAGGCAGGCATTTTCATCGCCAGAAGAAAAAAAAATATGTTGCTGAGCCCATAACTTTTCGTTATGAATTCTGTGCGCTGACTTGCTGGTTTTTTCAGAACAACGTGGCGTGGGGTTGTCATTGAGCCAACCCATCTAGCCCGACGGAATATCCTTCCTCTGACAGGTACGTGTCCGACTTTCTAAAAGCTCATCGTCGACCACATCATCGCTTACCATCAGGTGAGATAGTGGTCAAGCGCAAGCCTATTACGAATTAAAAAAAAAAAAAAAGCTCTGTCGGTTGGTATTTTGTTTCTTGGGCGGAGCCTATATATATTTTCTTTAGGGCTGGCCTTGCATTTGTGGGTGTCTGTGGACAGGTTTTGCCTTAGTCATGACTTCCATATACTGCGAGGGGTTAGGGCAGTGTTGTGTCATGTAGTAAAAAATGAACGGTGTGGACACGGTGTTCCCCAGGGTATAATATCCTTGGGTCATGCCAAGCTCTATGAAGAGTGGCAGATGACCCTTTGATTATGTTTGCCTATGTAAAACCCGGTGTATAAGATAATATTTACCATTGCTTTCTTATTTGTCTGTTCTGTGTAACCCTTTGTGTTTGATTAAGTTTCCTGTCTAAAATGTCATTATTCTGTAACTTCAGGAGGTGCTTGGCTGGGGCTGACTGTCCGGCTAAACCGACTGTTCGGCTAAGACTCGGTCTCTTACTCGGACGGTTCAGCTAAGGATGAGGCTGTCCGCTCGAGACAGGGCGTCGCGGAGTGGAGTTGGCTGGCTGCGCTGCGGCCTTCCGAGACACAGGCCTACTGTTTTTGTTTCTGTTCTTCCACCCTCAACTTAGAAAATAATTAATGGTGTGTTGATGAAAGGCAGTTTGTTCAGCCAACTGCAACCAGCGACCCTAAATCTTTATACATTTTTATCGTGGCAGAATAAACTGATATTCCAGTATTTGGCGCTTAATTGTTCCCGAACCTATCCTACGTTACAATATTCATCTACAATATCAAGTAATTAGCGGATCAAAGTTATGTAAATGTCGCCTATTGGCGATCTCATAAACCAGAATACAATTGTCTCTAGACTATGCTTATCGGAATATAATCAGGATTGAAGTAGTATTAGACCCATATTGGGGAAATTGATATATTCAATATCGTCCGTTCTCGCTGATAAAATGAAACTACCAATAATACAAATAACTACAGACAAAGGATCCCTAAAAGTAAGGGTTTGTACTATTGAATGGTTTATTGCCAATAAAATCATTACGCTGCCTTCTGAAGCGAACATTTCTGGTAACAGAAATAAATATACAAGATTAGATTTTCAACTGGGCGTATATGGCCAAATCCGAAACTACTTATTAAAAGCGAAAATCACACAAAAGAATCACGAGCCCGATTTTGATAAAAACTATAACTGCATCATTGGATTTTTGAAACATCAATATTCCTAACCAGGCATCGACCCGAAAATGTATTTTATTAAAAATTATGTATTTCTTCAAGTTTGGCTTATGACATTACTTCCACGAATTGTATTAATTATTAGCGATACTATCGGATGGTGTAATAATATGAAATACATATAATTCAAAAACTCACCATTATAACTTCCAAACACACAAAGTTTTGAAAACTTAGCTTCATGAGCACGACTCCAGCACACATAGTCAATGAAAAGTTCTGTTACCTAATGCTACTCTTGTCTGTAATACTGTGAGAGGAAGCGCTGACGCATGCTAAAATATTTTGCACGTTGCATACCTGCAAAATGTGGCGTATGTAAAAATTTCTTTTTTTTTCCAAAGTCGGTGTCTTTTGTACCTATTGTTTTCAATTTTTCGACACCGACTTCGGTAAAGTAAGTTTTTTTTTTTTGGAAGTGTGTTGATATTTTTGTTAAAAGTTTTTATTTATCTCTTTTAGTTTTGGTAGGTACCTCCAAAAGGTACCTCCAAAAGGTACCTCCATTTATAGCCAAAGTAAATCTCATGACGATTCTAATAAGCCCAAATACGACTAGGAACCAATATTTTTATTTCAGAGTTCCAGTGCATACCTTCCGGCTTCATCATCAGATCAGTTCGATATCGAACTGATCTGATGATGAAGCCGGAAGGTATGCAACATATGTTACCATTTTCATCTGTACCATTTATTTATATGTACTTGCTTTATCATAGTCGGTTAGCTATTCGATATATCTTATACCCGTGACATACTTATCATTAAGGAGTTCCAGTGGCCATTTGTGATCTTCTTCATCAGTTCCATTTCACCAAATGACACTTTCTGGGTGTAAATGATTGCATTGTTGCTAAAAATATCAAAATCGCTATAAGTATGCCTATAAAATTTGAGGAGTTGCCTCGATTTCTCTAGGATTCCATAATCAGATCCTGGTTTCCTTATCATGGTACCTTGAGATATCTCCTTTCCAAAAAAAAAAGGAACCATCAAAATCGGTTCATAAACAACGAAGTTATCCGCGAACACACATAAAAAAAAAATACGTTCGAATTGAGAAACCTCCCCCTTTTTGGGCAGTCGGTAAAAAAATCGAGGAAACTGGCGACCTAATGACCTTTGTAGATATCGAGCTCAAATGGTATTTGATAAGCACGTATATTACTAAACACAGGTAATAGTTTGTTGGCACTGTAAAGTGATTTAGTAGAACATTGTGCACTCACCCCTATTCGATTCGCATTCGTGATTATTTCCAAAAATAGTTTTCAGCTACCTTTTACAATTTTCGTAAAAATATCACGAATACGAATTATACCTAGTGATTTGCCTTAAATTCTTTAATGATGTGCCTTAAATTTATTTATGCAACAGAGATTTTTTGGTATTTGCACATCATTAGTTGTTTTCAACTTCTTAAGTGCGTCAATAACGATAATATCGAGCATATTTTTAGTCAAACTACATTGTTATGTGGTTATAACGCTAGATAAAGAAAACTTTATTGTTTTAACATTGATATGAAAGAATTATTTAATAAAACAACATACATTTCGAAACATATAAAAATATAATTACTTGCCATTATGTTTTTGATAAATTAAATTAATTCATAATTCGCATTTCACATGTTAAATACCTTTGTAGAAATTGTTCGTTGTTTTTACAAAAATACATTAGACAATTATAAAGTCCTATCTAAGTTATAATAATTACCTATGTACAATCTACTATATACAATCTCAAGAACAATATATTGAAACAATTTATTACCTCTGAGCTTGTCTTATCACATCCCTAGTTCCTTGTCGCTAGTTAACCTATTATATACCTACATTCACTACTACAGTGATCGCGCAGGTGCTCTACTAAGTGGGCGCTTCTTGTATGCGCTGTGTGCAGTGGTCGGCGGCTCGGCTCGGCGTTCTGTTGAGTAGGAAGTCCAGGTCATGTGATATCTTGTGCAACACTTTGTCAGTGTGTGTATACGTGCTGTGAGTAGTTGCTGTGTCGTGTGCGTGTGTGTTGACTAGTTGTGTGTGTGAGTGGTTTTGCTCGGCGCTGCACTCGCGGTGGATAGACGGCAGCGAGCTGCTGCACGACAACTGTGACGCGCGTTTCTTGAGACAGCTCTTGTGAGGACGCGCCGACACGTCCGGGGTGGACTTGATGCAGAGCGTGCATGTTTCCTGGATAGAGACGTTAATTTAGACGACAAATAAGATGTGTATAATGTAATTACTTCTATTAGAACACTGCACAACAGGTTTACCTTGGGAGTATCGGTGTTGTCCCCAAAGAAGCGTACGCGTGTGTCTGTGTCGTGTGGCGGCAACAATCGTAGCTCCACACACACGCGCGACACACCTGCACCATCTTCTAAAATAATGCCATCAGTTATAAAAGTCGTTTACACTTAAAAAAAAAAACTAGACACAAGCCAGTGGAGATTTTAAAGTTGCTACGGAAACGAAAACTTATACCTGTGGGTATGAGGTCGCAGAGTGCGTGCGGTGACGTGAGCGCTTGCTCGTGCGGCACGCAGCGCACTATGTCCGCCACGCACGCGCCGCGCGCCTGACGCCTGCACCACAACCGAACATGTCAGAGTGATGTACACATACTGCCAGCTGAACAACTAAACTGTACATCGCGACTGAATACTAGTGAGATTGTACCTCAGTCCTCACCTGTACATGGTGTTCGGGCTCTCTAACGTCGGCGCTTGCCAGTAGGTGTTAGCGGGAGATACGTGAGACGAGGAGCACTCCACCTCACGACCTTGCTTTATGTACACTACAACAATGAGAAGACGGCAGCTTACAAGTTAATACTAAACATTCATTAGCAATAATGATAAGCTAGAGAAATGAGAGAATTGATCTAATGTCCAGACAACAGGGTTGTCTTTGCTATATATGATCGGAATAAAAGACAAAACAATTGATGGTATCAAGTGAAGTCGTTAGATAAGCGTTTAAAAACCAAAAATGAACTGACTGCATATTTATTATATACTTTATTGTACACCACTTAAATAATAACAGGACATTTTTTTAAAGATAAGTGTACAATGGGCGGTCATAAGCAAATTACATTAAAACAATATTAAAATGAAAGGTCACATTTGTTTAGTTGTGACTTTTCAATGTAATAAAGATAGTTAAATTTGTTTTTTTAATCAAGTTAAAGGGAAAATTTGAATTGTACTAATAATAAGAAAAGATTAAATAAAGTAAAAATAACATTCGATATATTTTATGTAGATGCAAATAATTGCATTCATAACTATTTAAAAATACATTCCTCCGAGAAACATTTGAAAACTTTAAACTCACTTATCTCGAGCTTTACAATTTGTTAAATGTCCACTTTTATATTATGACAGGCAGTATTATACAGTTCTGCTCGAAATCGCAGCAATATATTATGTGTCAGAAGCATCTCACTCACGAGTATGTTCAGCGTCTCCCCCCAGTGTGGGCTGCCACTCGCTGTGTGAGGAGAGCGCGAGCAGGCGCCGCGCTGCCTGCAGACACTCCGCGTCCATAATCACGAAGCATATCAGCATCGCTATACCCTGGACAGCAGTGGGAGATGTAGTGGGTGTGTATGATGATAAAAGAAAGAAAAAAAAAGCATAAGAATAAGAAAAGAAATAAAAATGAATGTGTTGGTAGTTGCGCCTCACATTAGCCAGTGCGGCCACAGCTAGCAGCATGGCGCGCGTCGTGCTGCTTTCCGTGGGCTGCACGTACGCCACGCCGGCCGCTTGTGTGACGCACGTAGTGAGCAGCAGCACTAGCGTGTGCCGCACTACTCGTGCTCGCGAGCGCGCGTGTTCGTGTCTCGGCTTGTGCTCGTGCTCTATTGCTCGGGCTCTGAGTGCGAGCGCGAGTGCGAGCGCGAGTGCGGCTAGTAACCCTTGGCCTGCAGCACACACGGCGTTGGCGGCCGTGCCCAACTGCAGTGGTGCGCCGCCCCATAGTCGAGCTGTCAGCCAGCATAGTGTGCACACGCCTGCAACCAGTTCAGGTGAGTATATCAACACGCCCAGCCCTTCTGCACAGCGGACCGTCAGCACCTACACATACCACACAGTAGTCCGACAGACGGTGCGCGCGTGCGCGTGGCAGCCAGCTCGGCGTGCAGCAGCAGCGGCGCAGCGCACAGCGCGGCGCAGCCCGCCGTCCAGCACAGCGACGCCACCCAGCCCGCGCCACCCGAGCATGCCACCTCCTGCCACCCATGTTACACATACACCACGGGCAAGCATTGCAACAACCATTCACACAGAAAAGCAAGTAATTGGGACTCACCTGGTTCGTATCACACTCCAGTAGAGCAAACATCGCTGCAGAGTGAAAGCCCGCAGTGGCTGCTTTGAGCAGCACTGATAGCTTGATCATACTGCCAGCTACTAAGCTCAGAAGTTGTACTAATGCCGCCACAAGACACATCGCTGCTCCTAGGCTCACTGTGATCTTCACTACGTCTCGTAAGTCATTCTCTGTACCTGTCTGAAGAAAAGATTTATGAGGGGTTGTCGTATTAGTAACGTAATGAACATCACATCACTTCCCTGATAGTACTCACGATTGCCCCTGTGTGCTGTGTGAAGAGCGCGATGGTGGCGGCGGCTGGCCCCCAACAGCGGCACGCGACGTGTGTGTGCTGCGGTATGCGCAGTTCACACGCCTGGGTGCTCCACACGCGCGGCGTCGAACGCGACCGACCACCACACGCGAGCTGAGATGCTGAACACAACAACTACATAACCTCACTATATTCTTACTGACGACGGAACTGTATACTGTGCGGTATCTACTCACCGATAGCGCTGTAATTCTTGAAGTGAGCGAACAGCAGTGTGACAGTGTGAGGGAGCGTGGGATCAACTCCCGGGCCGCTGATAGACACCTGCACCTGTTGTGATGCTACTGTGAACTCTGTCGCGCGGCCAAACCTGGAACAGTTGCCGTTACAACTACCACGTAAGAGTAAAGTAAAACAATAGATAAATTAATAGAAGAAAATAAAACATAAACAGAATGAAAAGTAACAAAAACTAAGGAAGAAAAGACTACAACGTTAATACTGCACTTTGTTGCTTTAAAATCCTAATAATTTAGTGCTCAATACGCAATCATGAAGAAGGCTCTTACTTATACTCAACAAATCTCCTCAGCGACGGCAGTCTCGCTCCCAAGTCATGATACAGCACGGTGACCACGGAAGCATTGCCAGTTGTATCCGCTAGCTCTACTGCTGCTGACGTCACGAGCCACTCCTCGTGAGCCACAGGAGCTGGCTGAAGTGAGAAGTGTGCCGAGTTGTCCAACTGTACCGGTGCAGTTGTGACTGTAAACTCGTGGAAGCGCTTGTCAAAGCGACTCCGCAGTCCCGCTGTGTCCACTACCGCGTTTTGGAGTTCGAAGATTTTCTAGTTAGAGATCACGCGATTAATTATTTTCCTTTTTTACCTAAACAACAGAAATAAATCTTGACTAGAATTTTATTTCACTTTGACATTAATTATCACTTACCTCCTCATCAAGGAACGCATCAGGATGTGTCAGCAGGTGGTCATAGATGTGCAGCAGATGTTCTGCGCTGTTGAACCTGTCAGCTGGCTGTGCTGCAGCAGACATGAGGTAGTCCAGCATGTGTGCCGCATGATTGAGGGGAGACTCGCCCTCGCCCGGGTGTGTCGGCAGGGAAAGTAGCACTGCACCGTACTGCCGCGACACGCGCCACACCAAGCTCCAAGAGTAGCCCAGCGATATCAGACTGAACTGACGAACACATCAATATTTTATCATAGGTATGTGTAGATAATTTCGTATCATCTGATCGTATTATTTGATTTCACTTAGCTACCTGTTCATAAATGTCTCTAAGTGAGTCTGCAACACAAGCAGAAAAATCCGGTAGCATCCATTTAACACCATGTTGTCCAGTTTTGGGCTCGCAAAACCTGCAAATAAGGCATTAAACTTTTACTTCATGATGAGATGATACTAAATCAGACGTAGTATCCTTGTATCACATTTCTATTTACCTAGTGCTCTCTCCGCTGTATCCATGTGGACAGAATGCAGTCGCGTGCGCTCCGGGAGCGGTCTTCGGCCAGCGCAACCCATGGGAAGCCTCACTCTCACACGCTGCGTCGTCAGCTCCTAGAGCCCACATGGTTACGCCTTTAGCATTGGTGCCAGCCACTGATGATACTTGACATCGGAACTCGCTGGATTTCTGTTAAAAATGAATAATTAAAGGCATCTTAAATAGTACGTGAATTTTGGAGGAAGATTCAATTCAACGTTATTAACACACCTGTATGTTATAAAGCCTGAGCACGCTCCCCGCGGGGAACAGATCCTCCCAGACCTCTTTGCCCGGCACCATCCGTAGCAGCGTCCTCTCCCTCGCCCAACTGAACCCAAGCGCACCATGCACTCGCCCCGCTCCCGCCAGACATGTTATACTCACGTTGTCGCCCTGACACACATTTACATCAGTTTTTTTAGGTATCTGCGCAAGCCAAAGTGTTGTGTTTTGATGTATATTACGATTAGCGTACCACCGCTGGTATCGATTGACTCACCTTATTAACAGTGATAGTGGAAGGCAGGAGTCGTATCTCGGGCGGTCTCAGCACCGTCAGCCTCAGCGCTCTACATCGTCTCCTGCCAGCATCGTCTGCTGCACATGACCACTTGCCGCTGTCGGGGCTCTTCGCTTCTGTTATACCTAACACTGACATGCAACGACCAAGAGCGTCTTCTGACACCGTACGCGTCCAAATGTCTCTGAAAAAGAGCACTCTTCTAATGGCAATATGTTAAAGTCTTTTCCAGATGTCGACGTACTAATCTGTCTCGTCGTAAACAACTAGATAAGCCTCTTTTTATAGCAAAAGTAAACAGTTTTTCTATAATAAAATCTAAAAGAATCAACGATTTGATTTACAGACTAGTTTTTTATCTAAAACCTAAACCATAAAAACCATCAGGGAGCGAGCCTCTTAAATAACAGTTGCTCATTTTGATGGCGGGACTGCACAAGCGCAAACTCATCAGTCTCGACGACAAGTTATTAGCTTGCGTTCACTAAGTCCAAACAGTTTGCCAGTCTGGTTAGATTTATAAGGTTATTTTTTTAGCAATCTAGAAAATACAATGTCCCTCTCGCGCACACTTGCCATTAACTTACCTTGTCGTTCCATTGAAGTTTATCTTGACACCATCCTTGTACCACGTGAAGGTGATGTCCGGAGATCCATACGCCATACATGTCAGTATGAACTCTGACCCCTCCCATATTTCTGGACGATGGTTCACAACCAGAGTCTGCAGCAGGATACCTTAATTATATCAATATATCCTATCAAACGTTTACTAAAAGCGTATTTGCTTGTTGAATTCACATGGAACTCTACCCCAACGATGATGATATAGTTTTAATTAAAAAAATGTGTCGCAATCGAAACACGTTTTTTTAACGTATGAATGCAAAGCATGACATAATTTGAAACAGCCTGAACCGACCGCGGTCCATGCGTTCCTAGGGGCGGGTGCATCTTTAGCAGAATTCACCCGAATGAAAATAACGTCATGCGTCATAATAATGAATATTTTTTTTAACCAACTTCCCAAAAAGGAGGAGGTTCTATGTTAGATTGTAGGTATGTTTTTTTATATAATTATGTTCACCGATTTCTCCGCCAATTGGGGTTTTGATATTTTCATCTACAATTTAATTCAATAATTACCACTCAAAAAGTATTGTTCGGTGATGAGGAACTAATGAAGAAGACCACAGATGGCCACTGGAACTTAACCGCTAAGTATGTCACGGGTATAACATATCACGAATAGTTAACCAACTAATCAGAAGTGTCTAGGTATCAAGTACGTTTTAAAGTATCGCCGCAATTGAGGATTATTATTTTAACTTTTTTGGATAGTTATTGATTCGTTTTAGTGAATTCACTATTTGATTATATAATTTTCTTAAAATTTTGATTAAAAATACACGTAGAAAATCAACCATGATTCATAGTTGATTTTCTATTTTTAATTAAAATGATTCCTATAAAACTATGTAATAGCGTTTTTACAAAACCATTACAATTTCTGCCTTGTAAAAAAACTGTATCGATATGGAGGCGACGACATCATTTGAAACGAGAAGAGATGATGAAAGCCGTCGGAATGATACATGCTGGTTCCAGGCAACGTCCTGTAACTGTCGCTCTTGGCACTACACAATTCGTCATAAGCTGCCTCTGGACACGCTTTCGTGTCACAGACAGCGTGCTCAAGCGACATCTCGCATCATCACTCGCAGACAGGACCGGTACATCCAAAATAGTGCTCGACAGAATCGTACCATGACCGTTGGCTACGAAGCTCCACAGCTCTTCAGGCTTGCTGATAAGCGACCAAACGCTCCGAATTGTTTACGTGAAGTGGGCCTGCGTTCCCGAAGGCCGCTAAGAGTTCCTCTTATAGCACTCCGCAATCGTAGGGCCCATTTACAATGGGCTCGCATACACAGAAATTGGGAGGAAGAAGACTGGCGTTGTATTTGCTTTAACGATGAATCTCGTTTCGGTATGAGGCCGGATACAGGATTTACTTGAGTTTGGAGGACGATTTACCTCTGGACGTCAAGAATGTTTGAATTTTTGGCAGGAAGTTCATTCATGTAGAGGGGGAACAATACGGTGGGCCGGTATTTAGATCGGTGGAAGAACCGCAGCTGAATTGGGCAAGTGATTTCGGCAAGGCAAAGAGTTTGAACGCCCAATCACATGCGAGATAAATGACGCGAAGTGAATTTCCGTCTGTGTGATTGTTCGATAGATAGTGGTCAAACCCTTTGCGTTGCCGTATTCACTTACGCAATAAGGCTCATTTGGATCTCAGTTTAATACTTAGATGTATGCGGCGAGGATTGTTTCTGACGTGATCATCCCTTTGCAACGCCGGTAGGGTGATTCGATCGGTGAGTCGTAACACGCAACGGCCGATGCTCGCATCAACGTTCTTCCGTGGCCTGCTCAATCGCCAGACCTCAACCCAATTGAGCACGCATGGAATATGCTCCAAAAAAGAGCTCTGCCGAGTATGGATGCCGTGCATACCCCACAACAACTTTTTGACTTGTTAGAAAGAACTTGGGCGGCCATTCGTCAAAGAGATTTTGATGACCTGATTTTAATCATGCCAAATCGATGTTGATACGTGTCAATGAACACCCATGGTGGCCTCATTTTTGCCTTTATTTTGGCATTTATTTGACGAAATTAATTTAGGATTATAGTCCATAATATGCAGAAATTGCAATTTTTCTTAATTTTTACAAAATATAAGGATACATGTTTTTTTATCCTACCAGTAGCGGTAGGATAAAGTACTTTTTTTTTTAAATAACTGTACCTACTTATAATTAAATGGACACAGATTTTCATGTTATTTTGAGGTACTTATAAAAACTAAGCAGAGGAAAATAAAAACCTTTTTAACAAAAAAAAAAAAATACTGACTTCCAAAACAAAACACTACAAAGCGTGGGTGTCGAAAATGAAAAACAATAGGTATCAATGACACCAACTTCAGAAAAGAAAGTTAGTTTTTCGCTTCGTAGTGTTTAGTTTTGGAAGTCGGTTTAATTTTTTTTGAAGCATTTTATTTTATGAATATTTTTGTAGCCATTGCATACATGAAGTGGGCTGGCTTTGTAAGACTACTAAAATATCACGGTGTAAATCCGTAAAGCGCAAGCGTTTCACTAATCAAGCTCGAGCCATTCTCTTATCAACTACGAGTGGATACTTAGGAAATAATGAAACTGGAAATGTCCCAACTCCCTGAAACCTTTATGATTGCTCTTGAGTTAACTTTGCTTCGTTAAACTTGATGGTGTCGCTATGTTCTAAAATCGTGGTAAATGAATTATCGAATTAAGTTAGTAGGTTAAGCTTTGTTAAAAGCTTTGAGGATCTATGAATATGGTTGGCTGTACTTAAATGAGTTAAAGAAAACCAAAGAAACGATATATAGATAGACTATGTGATAGATATGTATAACAAGAGAAGGACTATCGAGATAACGACTACTAGAGAAGCATGGAAGAAGATGTGCGCTGAACCCATTGATATATTAAAAAAACCCTATATATGAATCCTAGGCTGAACCCTAAGTAATTGGGAATTAGCCACGAGAATGATGATGATATGAAGATTTGTCACATAATCAAGATCATATGCCATCCAGACTATGATCGATAACTTAAAAATGACAGAGAAATAATAGAAGGTACTTACGCGCAAGCTAAGTGCAGGTTGCATGTGGAAATGCGTGTTGTCTGCGCGCAATGTGCGCATACGCGCCAGAGCCGTGCGCAGTGCGCCCGCCTCGCGCCGTGCTGCCCACACGCGCGCCCACAACCAGCGCGCGCCGAGCTCCCCGTCCGCGCTGATACACACACAATGTTCACAACACGCTCACCACTACCACCAGCACTCACTACTATAGAGATACTAACCTTGTGTTTAGAATTTCAATTTCTCCGTCTATTGTAATGTTTGACGCTTTTAAATAGCTTGTCAACTGAAAGAGGTAAAATTGTTGTGATTAACATTTATTTTTTCCATTTGGATTATTATTTCTCGTAGTATTATTTGTTAGTGAATACCTGTTTTTTTACTTCTTGAGATATGTTTAGACCTGCATGGTCCACTACATCCAGTCTTGTTTCAAATCGTGCTGATGCTGTAATATACAACGATTAGACAGGCACTATCAATTAGTAGATACTACTTGAATTTATCACCACTACCTGGTTTTAAAGATTATTGAAATACTCACAGTCGTCTGTATCCTTCGGGTTACAGTCACAAGCTGTTCCTTTCTTACAAACTTCTGCACATTCCTCTACACCGCATTCTGTAAAAAAATACAATTATACATAGCAGCAGACGTTTTCGGCAACAAATTTTTAATACACATAGAAATCTCCGCCTCAGTCTCACCATGTAAGTTACATACCTGATGATGATACTATGTTCTGACTGTAAATCTACCATTCACTGTACCTATGTGTCGTTTGTTGACTTCTGTGTGCCCTGGCAGATGAGTGTGTCATGGCTCTCTCTAATTTCTCACTGATCATTCGGTTCCCTTCGTGATGGTTGAGCTGAGTGGTGCCGATCCATATGTCATATTCGTGAACGGGCGCCATCAGTTGGGATTGGTCATAACTTAGCTGCCTGGGCCAGTTATTGTATTTTTTTAAATTATTTGTTACCCTAGACGCTTTTACGTGCACGTCTTTATACATCGTTCATCATCGTTAAATATTTGTATTTTTTCGACAAGAATGATGTAACCAAAAACTTGTAATTATAACTGATGGAAAAGAGTGTCCGTGGAGTTTCTTGCAAATTCTTCTCCATTGAGACCTACTGTCGCATTAGTCATCTTTTTTTTTGTTTGACAATTCAAAAGTACCTCTAAGGTTTATTTAAAATAAACTAATAGATTTTTTTATTTTGCTGATACACTTGACATACATTGTATTGTTGCTTATTTTTCTTCTTTTCGATTCGTTGGCACATTTAATTAGATTGTCTGGGCCCAGTAGGCCAATTAGTATTGGTGCTTATTTTAGTTTATATTTAATTTAATAAATATGTTTTGAAAAAAGGCAGTTTAGTAGTAGAAACATTTTCCAATCATGTGTGTGCTTTTTATTCCTTTGCAAGCCTAATTCATTTCCTGAAAATAGGCTCGTAATTTACGGCTTCGCAATAATGATTGATCGTGTGATAATAATTGAGGGTGTGACAGTGACATGTTTACATTGACGACATGTAGATTGTTGCATTGTTAATTTGTAAAATTGCTGACCATTTAGTAAATCGAGCGAACGAACTCGTAAATTTGATAGGTGTGGGTGTTTATGGCGTAAATAATACGGATTTCAAAGGATAATAGAAAATAGTGACATCAGTAAAAACCTAATTCGCATCAGTGCTTTTTTTACATAGCTAGAATAAGCAAGAGACTAAGTAATTCCTCACCTGGCGGTGCTAGCTGCGCCTCACACATGTCCCCCGTGTAGCCCGGCGCGCAGATACAGCTGACGGCAGCCGGACCCATCTGTCTGTCGGAACATGCAGCTTGTGAAAGAATAACGTCCAAAGCTTGATTTTTATGATCGTGTAGAAAACGACCAAAGACAACATTCGTTTAAAGAACCTCAGTAAAAATTTACCTGAAGTCCTACAAAATAACATACAATTGACATTGTTGTTCGTTTTTGCGAAACAATTTACCTACAAAACAATGGAAACCAGACTGTAATGAATCCGCTTACCTGCAGGTGCCGCCGTTCTTACACATGTTAGAGGTCTTCGGGCACAGTGGACCCTCTCCACAGTCCGCTCCGGAGTAACCCGGGAAACACGAACAGTAGAACTGCCTGGAAGGTGTAAAATATTCTGAAGTGAACAATAAGTTTTGTAAATAACCGTTTTATAAAAAGCCGCGGTTCTAGGATATACGGATTTCCTCACGATGATTTCCTTCACCGTTTAAAGAGTAGTGGTGATTAAATAATTTACACATAGTAAAGCGCCTGCCTGAGTTCGAACCCACGACCTACAACGTGTAAGTTGGGATCGTTACCACTGGGTCACCTCTGCTCTTTTAGATAGTTTAATTCACTATAACTTACTGATAATCGTGTGTGGCGTAGCAGTGTCCCAGCAACCTGCACTCGACGGCGCTGCATGAAGTGGCTCCCGGTGACAACGCTGCTCCTCGCACCTCATACGTCACGTTGAACCCGTACACGGACAGCAGCCCCAGCGCCCTGAGCTGTGTGCCCTCTAGTCTGTCCAGGGTGAGCTCCACCACCAGCACCGGACTCTGCACCTGGGAATGAAATCACAGTTTTAATTCACCAATATTCATAATTATGAAAATAAGTAGGTATTAAGATTACTCGAACACATTTTCAGAAAAGGGTCAGCGTTACAATTCTTGCTTATTTCGCAGCCCCGTACCTCAAAAGGAAAAAACGGATACCTTATAGGATCACTTTGTTGCCCGTCTCTCTGTCAAGACCCTTTATGTCGAGAACGCGTGGAGGTATCGAGTTGAAATTAATATCGTATACTCAAGTTTGCAACCCCTTGCAGCTGTAAAAAAAAACAAACTTCTAGATCTACGCAATCAAGAGATACAGCCGTTAATGACTACTGAATCAAAATCAACAGGGTACTATGACCCTTTGACCTAGAATCATGAAATTTGGCAAGAAGCAATGTCTTATAACGCAAGTAAAGGAAAAATTCAAAATCCGTAAATTTGTACCTACACATTTTTTTTTGTTTTTACTTATTTGCAGTTGGTAAACTGACCGCGACTTATGTCGTCGTTAAATGTCGATGTATGGGGACTACAGTTTTACAACGGCAAGGTTAATTTTGTCCCTCAATTCTATTTATCTTATCGATAGAGCAATGTTTGGGGCTCTCATAGTTTACGAACTTCAGTAATGATATCTTATTATTTTGGTGAATGTAGCTGTTTGTACGGAACCCTCGTTATGTGATCCCGACCCACGCTTAGACGGTTTTTATTCGGCGAATGGTATTTTAAATAGATTCTGATAAATTGGCATATACATAGATGACAAAAAATTGCATCTCTGGTTACTACTGTATAGATAAAACAATTAGAAACCATCAAATTAAATCATGCGAAATTGAACCTTCACTTTAACTATCTACTACTTAGGTATAAGTATCCGAAAATTAACGAAAGGGTAAAAAAGGGTTTAAAGTAAATCTGTCATCACATAAGACGATAAAAGCCGATGCTCGAGTCAGCAGTTCCCGTGCAAACAGTCGTAATGGTTGAAGATTCCTTTGGTTACCCCATAAAGTACCATCAAGGTTCCTCCAGGAAAATATCCAACGTACCAATGAGTTGGTTAGTTTTGATTAAAAATTGTCATCGCCATTTAATAAGAAAAAAAACATATAATAGATTTTTTTTATGGCACTTCAATGCAAAGGCCTTATACGTATTTCTTAAGTTTAAGGTCTTTGCTTCAATATTTTTTAAGAGCAAGTGGCGAATATTTTTTTAATGAAAGTTTTCAACAAAGTTGCATCATATTTTTAGAGATTTATCTACGCAATCTTCAGTGTATTTATCATTGTACATTGCATTTATCAATGAATTTTTTTTAATATTATTTAATAGTGATGCATGATGAAGGCATAGCCACTCCTAATTTTAGTTTTTTTTTTTTTTTAATATATAAATCTATTTCAGCGAAAAAAATCAGATACATAAAGGAAAGTAATTCACGGAACATTCGAACTACCTTAAAGCCCCAATTGTGCCTTATTCTCCCGAGAATTATAGTCAGCCTGCTACCTGATGAGATGTTTCCCTCAGATCTGAAAGCACTATCGTGTTCCGTCTTAAGATGGCATCTGCATTTATTAAGTACGCGTTACGTTGCTTGCTGCTCATCGTCTGAAGTTACTGAGAATACTGCCCTATTGTTTACCCGTTTCCTTGCCTAAATAGCCAGCCAGGTATTTTCTATAAGAAAAACTTACTTTGATTTGTAAGCTTAATATTTAGAAAGGTCTGACCTTTTCTATGGCGACCTTTAGTCCTTAATTCGTGTATAATAAAACAAAACACACCTGAAAATGAAATGTATATGTTTTAGTTAATGTCTTTATTTTGAAAAGTCTGTACCGGGCATTACATGATTGAGAAATGTCTTTTGTACTGGCTGGATAAAGCGGAATGTGTGCGTGTATTCGATTTTCAAATTTTCAATATTTTTCTTTTATTTTCTTCATTCGTCGTTCATGTTGTACTCACTACATTTTAGTTTTGTTATTGTTAGTTTACTTATAATTGCTATGCTATTAATTTACTGCTAAGTTCAGTTGGTGTGGTGCAGTGATACTGTGATTTTATAAAAGCAAATGTAAATAAACAGGAAAGGAGGCGTCTTAAGAATAGGTAGGTATGCTAAACAATGAATTTGCATTGATATTTTTTTTAACATGGTTATAATTACATACTATTATGGTTTTTATTTATTCTAGCAGTGAATGTTTCTGTCTTCCGTCTCAAAGGATAAGAATGAAAAGTCGTATTTATCTAAATCGAAACAAAGATATTATTATCACAAGCTTACATTTTGCACAACTTAGTGCTTATGATCTGTCATTAGATTTGATAGTTTGTTACAAGAGTGAGCGTGCGTGTGAATGTTGTTGTTTTTCTGTTTAATGAGCATACATAATATATACAAGAGTCTAAAGTAATGAAAAATGTATACCTATTGTGGAGAAAATGAACTTGATTGATTTATTTACTTGATTTTTGAATATGAGTTCTTTAAAATATTAGAAGAAACTATTTTCTTGTTGTGATAATATTCCAAAAGTTTTCAACCGTAAATTAATAAGTTTATTTAAACGAACAAATTCTCTGTTTCTGATTTCATCCTCCATTGACTTGAAAAAGTCCATTCGCGCTGTAATGCTCTTGAATACTAATTCTGTCAAACTTTATAACCAACATTCAGCCTCGGACTCCCGAGATATTTAATTACACAATGCTAACTCGAGGTATTCACATTATGCTTTTCGTTTTACAAACATTAACAGAAGAACGAACGTGACATAAACAAATGAGGAATTATTATTATTCAACGGGTGGGTAAAGGGGAGGGAGAAACTTTAACAATTTGCTTGTTTTGTGTGGTTCGTTGTGATCTCGCTCGTTACAAGTTGGATTAGTGTTGTGTATATTGTACAGTTGGTTCAAATGCCTTTGCTAGCCATTTATCATTTCTAAATGCTTGTAGTTAGTTTAACAATGAAACTAACTCATTGCAACGCTTTATTGTGAGACGTCTGACATCGTGATTCAGTTTCAAAAGGCTAGATTATTATCATTCTTATCATGATTGTAATGAAAACTAACTGGTAAACTAATTTGAAAAATCACTTTTTAATCGACCTTGTACCGGCCCAATAAATGGCCAGTAAATACACACACAGTTCATTTGAACGCTCACTCACTGCACTGCTGCACTCACTGTCTCACTTCCGATACTCACTGTCGCCCGCCATTGTACTCGCCACACATAATACAATGCATATTGTTTGACTTCCGTTCATTATTTTCACCATGTGAACATGTTCCGGTCATATCTAGTTGAACTGCAACTTAAATTGAAATAAAAGCTTTTTTAGTATTGAAGTAAACTTAAAAGCTTACTAAAACTTATTTCTGTCTTTCAAGTAATAGTAAGAGAGAACAATGCGCAGTGACTTGGCAAGTTACTATTGCACATCACTGACCAGTGATTGCTATGTAATGCTGAGTATTTGCCCCGGCGGAACGCCACTCCGCGCCGGTCGGTGAGGGTATGTGACACAAATCTCAGGAACACGTCATGTTTGTAGACGAGCAGCAATTACCGTATGCGCCGTATAAATAGTTTTTTATTCATAAGAATTTGCAAATAGGCATTCATAATTTTGTTAATCATAGGCATTTTTATTGAGTTTGCAAGTAAAAAATTGTGAATAAATAATGTTACTAAATAATTTATTCAAATACAGCATTAGTGCACTACTACTACAAAGAACCAACCCACGTAGTCAGTAGGGACTTTTATACAATATTTCTGTAAATGAGAAGGTATGTTTTGTTTGTGTTGCCTCAGGCATTACATGGTGGTGCGCGCTTACACGGTTTGTACAGCAGAATCCACCGGATCCTGCATTAAATTAGTAAGTAATGGTAAATAGACGTGGCATTATGTGTTATGTTTTTACGCACAAAAATAGAATTTGCACGTGCCGTACGAATTATACACATGAAGCAAAAATACCAAAAAGTTATGCTTTAAAATCTATTGTTTAGACAACTTTGTTTTCCCCTTCGATCCATACAAAAAAATAAATCCTGATTCATTTTCGCCTCATCAATTCTTTCTCCGTCAAGTGCAAGCAATTCATCAAGCTCTCGCTTGTTATCTCAAACCTCCGTCTAACTGTAGATACCGATATACGTCTAGCCTGCAATGGTAGGATTATGCTGACGGTATGCTCGGGCAACGTTGACATCCGACTAATTTACGATGTCATAACTTACTCGCCGCCCCTATAGTATTTATAGTGTGTTTTGTACTTTTTTGCAGCGTTTTATAAATATTGCATGCTGAAAGTCTATTGTGTACGAGTTTTGGATTCAGCTTTGTGTTTTACTGGTATGGTAATACAATGTGTACTTTTTACTATGACGTAATCATCGTCAAGAAGTGCAAACGATGGAAAACGCAAGCAGTAATTTTATTAATGGTTTTGTCTTTCCGAATACTACGCGAACACAATTGCAAGCAAAGTAATTTTTTCACAAATACAGGACCCATGCACGTATTTGAATAATAAATTGCTAAACTTAGTTGCAGCCACTACTTCCTCTTGAATAAATTTCACATTTATTCCGGACGTGTCCTCGACGCCGACTCTTCAGGGCTATGAAAGTGAAACTCGCGTTTGATTAATTGTTGTAATGCCTACAGTGGACAAGTGATGATATGATAATACCGAGGATATGGAACTAGAAAAAAAAGTGTGGGTTCTATTAGACTGACGTTGGATATACTTTTGAATCGTTAGAGGAACAAACCTGGATAAAAGTTTTTAAGCTGACATGGTCACAATCATTAGAATTAATATTTGTTTCGGGATATTTACCATGTATATTTTTCAAAATCAAAATATACATGGTAAATATCCCGAAACAAATATTAATTCTAAACCTGGATAAGTTTGAAAAAGCTTTATCCAATTTCACTAAGAAAAAGCCCATTATAACGAGGAAGAAGCTCCACTACAGAGGTTATGTATAGTTAATTAAGAGCACTCCATAGACACGTTCCGACGAGAAACCAAAGTGTATTAGTTTAGGATGCTCAACTATCTTTGTAAATATGGACAATCTAATTACTACACCAGACGCAGCATTTATAATGAACTACTGCTTTTCATAGGAAGATAGAGCTCGAACCATATTGTAAGAAAAATGAGCAAAGATTATTCTAGCGCTTGCCTTTTGTCTTTTATTAGTAACTCACTTTTCTGAGAGATTCTTCTTGACCTGAATAAAGTGGTATGGCTATAACGGCTCCATTTTCGTAATATAAGGGTCTTTTAAAAGCTTAATTGCCTAGAGTGACTTGAACCTTGTCCTCCATTTTGAAATGAAAATCTTTAAACAATCTCATTTAAATTTCAAAAGCGATATGACTCAGAAATGTTGAACCTTTTTCCGTGAACATTGCTGAATTAATATTATTTAATTAAAAAAATAAAACGATATTATTTGCTTGATAATTTGGTAGTAGTATTCAGTGTTGGCTTTGAAATCTGGATTCTAATTGCCACAGAAATTAGTCCACAGTGTAGCGTAATCTAATTAGGGCCAGACAAGAACATCTTTTTCCTAATTACATATTTATTTTGTAAAAAAGAATCTGTACCTAATGACCCCAAATTAGCTTATCTCGTAAGCCATCTGTCATTTGAAAAACTTTTTAACAAAAAAAAATTAACTGACTTCCAAGACTTTTTGGAAAACAGTTAAATATTTTTGTTAAAATGTTTTGTATTTTTCTCTTTTTAGTTTTGGTACCTCAAATTACCATGAATAAAGAAATCATGTATAGCCAAAGTTCATCTCATGACAATTCCAATGAGCCCAAACACGACTATCCTGGTCATGTTAGGGTACATTGGTTTATTTCGGAATTCCAGTGCCTACCTGCCGGCACCATCATCATATCAGTTCGATGCTATCATTTTCATCAGTACCATTTAATTATAAGTATATGCTTCATCGTAGTCGGTTAACTATTCGAGATATCTTATACCCGTGACATACTTTTATTAAGGAGTTCCAGTGACCATCTATGGTATTCTTCATCAGTTCCACTTCATAAAATTATACTTTCTGAGTACAAATGATTGCATTGTTGACGAAAATACCAAAATCGCTATAATATGTAATGTATGCCTATAATATTTGAGGAGTTCCCCCGATTTCCATGGAATCAGATTCTGACTTGGCGACAATGGGATCACCTCGGGAGTAAATATTTAAGTTGAATGGAGTAACGGGAGTACGTATAAAGACTAAAAGACAACACTGTAAATTACAACGGTTGTTCTGATTTTTTTAACTTACAGAATATGACCGTTATTACTTAAGGACACCAGACTCACTGCGGCTGTCTTTGTATTCACTGGCATCAGAAGATAATATTCCAATCAGATCTGGCGTTGTAATCCCCGCTAACCCAATGTGCCGGTGATGCTACAGATAATGCAGATGCATCTAATTTGGTCCTTCAAGACCCTGGTCCTAGTTCAAATGAGGTCCCAACAGCTGATGCCGAGGTTTTACCGTCTGAATTTTAAAAACCCGTCGTCTTATTTGGGTGAAGCATTAACAAGTACCTACAGTTTTGAATTGAATTTTGAAATCAAATCCTACCGTTCTATAGAAATCAACCAGCTGTATGAGACACAATATATTAATTTTGCAAAATTTGCGCATCTTGAAAGATTTGCAACCTCAACCATATAAAATCAACCATTTTAAATCTGACCTCATTTTATCTGTCAATAGATAGCTTTCCTCACGGTCGGCTCCTTACGTAGTCAACTGACGAAGGTCTCGGCCGCTCGACCCCTGTCACACGCATATAACAACAGAAAAGCTAAAACATATAGCCAACTAATAAAAAAGCATCTCGTTTCAAAATAAAACCGGCCAAGTGCGAGTCGGACTCGCGCAAGAAAGGTTCCGTACCATTATCGCAAAAAACCACAAAGAAATCCACGTTTGTTGTGTGGGAGCCCCACTTAAATATTTATTTTATTCTGTTTTTGTTGTTATAGCGGCAACAGAAATACATCATCTGTGAAAATTTCAGCTGTCTAGCTATCACGGTTCATGAGATACAGCCTGGTGACGGACGGGCAGACAGACAGACAGACAGACAGACGGATCGCGGAGTCTTAGTAATAAGGTCCCGTTTTTACCCTTTGGGTACGGAACCCTAAAAATAATCTGGAAGCAAATCATTCTTGTAGTATTTCGGGGTCAATTTAATTTGCAAGAAATTGAAACAGCCTGGTCCGAAGGGTCCTTATTTCAAACAAAAGATAGAAATCGCTTCAGGGAAAGTAGATATAATTGGGTTCCAGTCAATTGGTTGTATGTTTTTTTGTTACGTTGTATGGAATAGGAAATTTATAGCATATAATATTGTTGTATTGAGATTGCCATTATATTTACGACAAAATTAAATTCTCAACATTGTGCATTATTTTCGTACCTATCCTCGCAAGTAATATCCTGCATAATACGGTGGCATATAAAATATTCAGCTGATACCAGAACAAACAATACCCGTAAGATCAAGTGGGAGCTAACAGAAGCCGATATTCAAAGCATGAACTAACAAAACAAAAAGCAGCTAAACCTGAACAATTGTGTCCCGCGTTGGTTGTACTTGATTCTATTGTCACTAGGCTATTTCCGGGAACTGTTTGCAAACAATGCAAAGAGTCTTTATAAATCGCGTTTGCGATTATTTTCAGGCTTTACGATGTAATCCCTCAGCGTGAGGGTCAAATACAATGAATACACTGAGAAAAAAACTTGAAAACATTGATCAAAAATATGTTTGCAGCTATCAAGGAACTTGTTCATATACGAGCGCATAAAGTATTTTGTTTATGGCAATAAAGTTATCTTGATTAAGCAACAAACAAGTTGTCTTGATAAAATCAAACATCATAATTGTCAATACAATCAAGTTTGGTTATTTTGCCAATAATTTATTTTGATTGAAGTTATAACGAACTTGGTAGTGGTTATCAAGTATTTTAGTAGTTTCAATAATGTCTACGCTTAATTTCATAAGGTAATTTGAATTCTGCAATCAAAGGACCTGATTACTGCGACTCGGTAAATGGATTAATTTGATTCTGTTCGATAATAGAATCAAATATTTATATTTTTCCATTTTAAATAAAAATTATTTCGTTTTATGAAGATGTATAATTATTTGAATATAGATCATTATTAAAATCTAAGAAGTTTGTTTGTAAAAATGAATATTATAAATTTATTTAGTTATCTTGTTTATAGCTATACAGTACTTTTATTGATACTATCAGGAAAGATATTTATTCTTATAAAGTGATCTTATTGGTTGTCCATAGGCATAATAATGTTCCGTATGTTGCGGGACGTAAAGAATTTCACCATCCCATGTCATCCCGTGGGTGTCGTAAGAGTCGACTAAGGGACAAACCAGAGAATGGGCAGCAGCGTTCTCTGTACTTCTATAACAACCATACTGCGATCGCCAACCCGCCTTCCAAGCGTGGCGATTATGGCAAAACCACCCCCCCGCTCCCCCCCATGAATAGCACAAATGAAAAATGGCCCCTAGTGCCCGGCAGCCTGCCTACCCTCGACTACGGTAGCGGTCGAGGTTACGGCATGGCAAGGAGTGCCAAGAATCTCCAGACGAGATCCGGCTACCCCAACAAATCGACTGGACCTGGCAACGTACAACACGCGCACACTACGGACCGACGAAAAGATCACCGAACTGGAAGAGGAATTGAGCAGGTTGCGATGGAGTATTTAGGCTTATCCGAAGTCCGAAGAGAGGGGGAGGACTCGATAATCCTCAAATACGGTAACCTGCTCTATTTCCGAGAGGGTGAACGGCTGTCCCAGGGTGGTGTCGGGTTTATCGTCCACAAGTCCCTTGTGAACAACGTTGTGAAGATCGAGAGTGTGTCGACCAGGGTGGCGTACCTTATACTCAGAATATCCTCAAGATATTCACTGAAGGTCATACAAGTCTACGCCCCAACCTCGGCACACCCTGACGACGAGGTAGAGACCATGTATGACGATATTTCCAGAGCCATGCATGGTTTCAAAACTCACTTCACTGTTGTCATGGGGGATTTCAACGCGATACTGGGCAAACTAGACGAGGATGAGCTGCAAGTGGGGCAATTTGGAGTTGGACGACGGAACCACCGGGGTCACCTACTGGCCAGTTTTATGGAGAAGGAGGGCCTCTATATAATGAACTCCTTCTTCAAAAAGCGTGAACACAGGCAGTGGATCTGGCAGAGCCTCGATGGTGCAACAAAAAATGAGATCGACTTCATCATGTCAACCAAGAAGCAAATGTTCAATGATGTCTCTTTGATCAATTCGGTAAAAACCGGGAGCGATCACCGCATGATAAGAGGCACATTGAACATTAATATTCAGCTTGAAAGATCTTGACTGATGAAGTACACACTCCGTCCAGCACAGATCCAGGTCCAAAACCCCGAGAGCTTTCAGCTTGAACTCCAGAATCGTTTCGAGTGCCTGCTTCCTAGGCTGCTCCCGTGGAAGAATACAGCGACGGGTTCGTGGAATCTATCCATACGGTCGGGTCTAAGTTATTCAAGACCCATCGAAAAAGCTCTCTGATCCTACCGTCAAGCTTATGAAGGAGAAGCGTGAGATGATCCTGCAGTCTTCAGTTGAGGCGTGCAAATACCGGCAGCTCAATAGACAGATCTATAATCCTTGAAAAGAGACCTCCGCCGCTTTAATACCGAGCGTATTAAAGACGCGATTGAGCGAAATAAAGGCTCCAAGGTATTTTACAGAGATCTGGCTATTATGCAGAGCCAGCTCACGAGACTGAAGACCGACGATGGCAGGATCGTAGCCGCCAAATCGGAGCTTCTGAGGGAGATTGAGACATTCTATGGGCAGTTGTACACATCAATCAGCGAGCCCGTTGCGAGTCTAGCAAACGACCCAAGAGCTAGATTGACCCGACACTATACCGAAGATATCCCGGACGTCAGCCTGTACAAGATTAATATAGCTCTGAAACAGTTTAAAAAACACAAGGTGGCAAGTGATGTCGGAATCACGGCTGAAATCCTAAAGGCGGGTGGAATACCGGTCCTTAAGGCCCATCAGAAGCTGTTTGATTCCGTCATACTCGAAGGCAAAACGCCACAGGCATGGTGCAGGGGTGTGGTGGTACTCTTCCTCAAGAAGGGTGACAATGCCCGGCTGAAGAACTATAGGCCCTCTCACTTTTTAGCCATGTCTACAAGTTGTTTTGATTTGATGTTTGATGTGTTTTGGTAAAAGTTTGGTTTCAGAATAAAATGCTATTTTCATAAAGAAAACTTTGTACGCACCAAGCAATGCCAATTGACTGGTCCTCATTTAAGTACAAAGTAATCGCACAAGTGCTGGGAAAATGACCCCTTTTGCACGTGTCACTAGCTTAATGATAGAGTCCGATTCTAATGCTATAATGCTAATGCTAAAAGTTCTGATTTCACTGTAACCCTTTTTTCAATCTCCTGAATCATGTTCAGTGTTCATTTCACACGTACAAGGGTCAGATTGTGTGAATCTGGGGTTCGTTTAACCATTCAACAGAAGTGTTGAGTTTGGAAACAGTTACGTACTAAATAAGTTTTTCAATACAGTTGTTAAACATGGCGTACTTTCAGAGGCTATAATTATGATTCGAAAATTAAATCTTAAGCATAGGCATCTTTCTGTTACGCGGTCGTGAGTTTTGTTTACGACCTCGATCATTATTTTTGCAGTTGAGTTTTAAATATATAAGTCAATTTAAAAAAGTATAGTAGCAAGTTTTTTTTTGTTAGTATGAATTCAAGTACAAGTGATGAAATTGAATTAATTCCACCCAATATTTTATCTGAGAAAAAAACTGCGCAACAAGAAATATTGCCCCCAAAATCTTGAGAAAGATATGCCATATACGAGAATTTTATTTTATGGAAAAATCAAATGTAATTCTTTGATTTGCATTTACTATTTCCCACAACTGTATTGAAAAACTTCGTGTGATACAAGGGTGTGTAGGTTATTGCAAACTCGTGTCATTAAAAACCCTCGCCTTCGGCTCGGGCTTGTTAATGACAGCTCGTTTACAATAACCTACTTTCCACCCTTGTATCACAATGTACTATTAAACGCTATCTATTGGAATGAATATTAAATGATCCGTTCAAATAATCATTGAAATGTGAATTAAAAGTCCAAAATTTCGTTATTTTGTGCTTAGGGGAGTTGATTAAATAAGAACTTACAATTGTTATCAATTCTCGAAAATCTTAATTTTACACAAAAATCTAGATAAAAGATCGATGTATATCGTGCCATTTAGTGAAATTTATTCAACCAAATTTTATTTCTGAGTATTGGGACCCCGTGTAGGATAGGATTAATTGTTTGCTGTTTGTTTGTTGTTATTTACTTCATCGACAGCAGTTCCTATAGATGTAATCATTGGCAATAAAAAGGTCGATTATTAAATAAACAACATGTCATCTGAAAATGGTTATACTTATCAATTTACAGATACCTATTGATTCACAAGGTTACATCAAATCAATCCATTTACGAACTCCATTAGATAAATCAAATGCCATCTAACATGTATGCGACATACCGGCTTATTCCCATGGTCAATATTTGATTAGTCGATGTGTTTCACTAGCGTTACGTAACGCTTGGTGAGCTCCCGGACTGTTTCAGTTCCATGCGAGACGAAGCGGATTTCCGCGTCGTATTTGTAAAAGCCAAAAATATGTGGCAATAAACAACTCATTTGTTGGTATAGTGTTAAGCTGTTAGTAGTTTCGGTGCCAAGCTGGTAAATCATGGAAAATATTTGTACATTTAATTTGAGTTCGGCATTTTATCCCAGATATGCTTATATTGCATTTATACATTACACTATTCATTAAATTAGTTTGAAGAGTGCAAACAGCAATTAAATTAATACTTTAAAACGTTAATTCAAAATATAATCATAATTATGTTACTAGAAATAGGGACCAATTAATTCAACCAGGTTTCAGGCTGGCTAAAGTAGCGTCATCTTTTATGGGGTACTGTATAAAATGTTACAATAAATACCTCCCCACATTCTAGAACTGAATAAGACGAAATTTAAAACTTGTATAAAATGCACACTATGCGAGAAGGCATATTATAAGTTGGGGGATTACATCACTGATAAAAATGCGTAGCTAAATGCTGGTCCTGCACCGAAGCCACTAGGGCACAAAAACAAGTGATGGGCAGAAAAAATTTGAAGTATTGTTGGACCTGCTGAAGACTGTATGAATATATTTGTATTGTATAAACTCAATTTATTTTAGTAATATTAACTTTGAATTTGAATTTAATACACTTGTTACGTATGCCAATGATTCCGCTGACATTGCGGACACTCACGGCATTCATAGACCTTGACAACAGTGCAGTTACCTTGAAGTTTTGCCGGACCTCATGAAACACAGTAAAGTAGTTCCATTGTTTAAATCCGGGGATAGCAAAGAAGCCAATAATTATAGGCCAGTGTCAATACTGCCGGTTCTCAGTAAGGTCTTCGAAAAGTTAATACTCAACCAATTGTTGCGTCATTTTAACAAACATTCTATCTTTTATGATCAACAGTACGGTTTTACCAAAGGGCGTTGCACAACTGACGCCGGTGTCACCCTAATAAAGGACATCTTTAACGCCTGGGAGGAAGCACAAGACGCCATTGGAATCTTTTCGACCTCTCGAAGGCGTTCGATTGCGTTAATCATGAGACACTATTGTTGAAGCTCGAGCACTATGGAATTAGACATACAGCCCTTGGATTACTTAGATCATATTTAAAAGCCAGACAAGTTAAAGTTCAGGTAAACGGCGTAAACTCATTAGGGTCTGAAATGACGATGGGTGTTCCTCAAGGTTCGATATTGGGTCCATTCCTCTTTTTAGTTTATATTAACGATTTACCCCAATTACTACAAAATCAACCGAAAATGGTGTTGTTTGCTGATGACACATCTTTGATATTTAAAATAGATAGGAGGTCACAAAATCTTGATGATGTGAATAACTCGATTCATCAGGTCCAAAAATGGTTCACAGCAAACAATTTGGTACTAAATGAAAAAAAAACCAAATGTATTAGATTCACATTGCCGAATGTTAGAAGTAGCGAATGCGACATCATATTGAATGGCGAAAAGCTGGACTTTGTAAATCAAACGGTTTTCCTGGGAATCATTCTAGACGACAAATTGCAATGGAGTTCTCACATAACATCTCTTGCGGGTCGGTTGAGCTCGGCCGCTTATGCTGTTAGAAAGATAAGACAGTTTACGGATGTGGAGACCGCGCGTTTGGTCTATTTTAGTTACTTTCACAGCATTATGTCATACGGTATTTTATTGTGGGGCCGAGCGGCTGACATTGAATCCATATTTATATTGCAAAAGAGAGCTATCAGAGCCATATATAATTTAAGTCACCGAGAATCTCTTAGGGAGCTATTTAAAAATATTAATATTATGACAGTTTCTTGCCAATTCATTTATGAAAATATTATGTATGTAAGGAAAAATATACATTTTTTTAGTAAGGTCAGTGATAGACACAATTGTAATACGAGAAATAAAGATAAGTTAGATCAACCATCTTATAGACTAGCAAAAGTACACTCATCTTTCATGGGGTACTGTGTTAAATTCTATAACAAAATACCTTGTGATATATTAAAACTAAATGAAAGTAAATTTAAAACTTTAGTTAAAAACACACTTTGTAAACAAGCATATTACAAATTAGATGATTATATTCAAGATAAGAATGCTTGGCAACATGTTGGTCCCGCTCCTTAGGGCAATCTTTGGTGTGGACATAATCAAATTTGCTAATTTGTATTCCTATTCGTAGTTATTGTATTCTTATGTTATTTTTTATATTTTTCCAGAATTTGACTCACACACGGTTCCGTTGTTGTTGAATTAGGTATTTTACCTATGTTTGGAATATTTGTAAGTATGTGAGAACCACGTTCCTATTTATCAAATTAATGAATTTACCTGTTAGTGCTTTTATTACTTTATACCTGTACGTAGTATAGTGTGTAGTGCTATTTTTGGGTGCATCGTCCTCACATATATGAATTTATTAATGTATGTACATAAGTAAACATTGTAAAATATTTTAAAAAGAGTAAGTATGGAGTTTCTTGTGCGTTCTTCTCCATAACAAGCTACTTTCCGAATGAACGGTAGAGTAAATTTTTATTACTTGTACATTTTTAATTTAGATTTAATGTTTGACGTTCAAAAGTGCCTGCTTATTGGCCTAGTTGAAATAAATATATTTAACTTTGACTTTGACTTTGAAGCCAACGCACGTAGTAATTGCTGACACAGAAACTACGTAGCATCAATATAGGAAGTTACTGATGGTGCAATTACCTTGAAGCCAATGCAGCCTTGAACGCCAGTAAATCAATTGATTTCGAAACCAATATTAATAAGGTTTTTTTGTAAGAAGTTGGCATTCCATATCCCTACTTCGAGTAGGATGGATATTCGTAGGCTAATTAGTTGTAATTAGTCTATTTAATTATTGTAACCATTCCATGTATTGACATCGGCTTGGAATGGACATTTGTAGGTTATCTAGTTGTCGTTAGTAGTTGCAACCATTCCATGTTCCAACCTCGACTTGGAATGGACATTTCTAGGATAATTAATTGTAATTAACTTTAGTAATTAAAAGTTTAGAATCATTTAGAGTTTCTATCCAATCCCCCGGCTGTGGTAAACGTAATTCACTGTACTTTGCTAAGTAAATAATGTATAAATGAATCGAGTCTAATAACTAACGTTTTTCCTTTGAAGGACTAATACGCCAGCCACTTCTCTGTGGCATTGCTGAATGTAAATGAAATTCAAATATTTTTATTGAGTAAGTTCGAATTTATGCTAACTGTAGTGGGGCAATAATTAATTTTGAATGCAGACCTACGTACGTAAAATGACATAATATATTAAAGCCGTCCTTCTCTCCGCGCGCTCACATCCGACATTCCTTCCTATTTGCTCTTCCTTAGTCCGCTTTTGTTTAACCGGAAATTGCTATTGCAATATGGAAACTATAGTCTGCAGCAATAATATCTTATCTTACTATCTTATCTTACTAATATTATAAATGCGATAGTTTGGATGGATGTTTGTTTGTTTGTTACTCAATCACACAAGAACGGCTGAACGGATTTGGATGAAATTTGGTACAGAGATTAATTATAGTCTGGAATAGCAAACTACTTTTTATCCCGGCAAATTAACGGTTTCCGTGAGACAACTTCCAAAATACAAGCGGGCGAAGCCGCTGGCAGAAGCTAGTATCAAAAAAATCAAATCAATAAACATAACTACTAAATTTTGATAAAAATTATAACCGAATGTGCTCGTAGAAACTGTAGAAATAATTGTTAAATAGCACCTCAGATAATTTCAAATGAAATAATTTATTAAGTTCAAATTTAATAGCAATCACAACTATTTGCAGGACCACAAGATTCTTTTTTATTTTAGTATAACTGCTTGCTAGGTTATATGTCAATAAAATGCTTTGACGGTTAACCTCTTTCTCGAAGTTGGCCCTACCCAATTGGATCGTTTGTCCCAGGTAGATATAGTCGCCCACAACTTCGAGTATTGAGTCTCCGACCTTGATAGGAGTGGGTGTAACATGGGCATTCAACATCACCTTGGTTTTGTCCATGCTCATTCTAAGACCCACTCTTTCGAAAGCTCTACTGAGATCATCGAGCATTGTACTTTTCCCGCGTGAATGTCAAATATTATCCCAAGGATACATATTCCCTTGATTAAAAGTATCCTATGTGCTATTCCAAACTATAATCTATCTTTATGCCTGTAATTTCGTTAAAATCCGTCTAGCCATTGGAGCGTGAAGAAGTAACAAACATACAAACACACTCTCACAAGCTTTCGCCTTTATAATGTTAGTGTGATAAGTATGATAAACCAGTGCGATGCGCGGTAGTTAACAACAAACTAACGCAAAATGTATTTTTACTAAACTATTATTACGTCGTCGGTCACAAGTCCAGTTGAAAACCAGCGTCGGACCCTAGTTGCTCGACATTTTGCTGAACTGGTCCTATTTGGCGCAGCCGTGGGACACACAATTTTACTTTTATATTGTTTTCTTTTTAGGGTTTCGTACCCAAAGGGTAATAAAAAAAGTTAATTAAAAAAATCAAAAAACCAATATTCGCGTGCTGGCTGACCAAAACCAGATGTATCCTCCGACTGCACAGCATGATTTTCTTCTTGTTTACCTCTTTTTAGGTTGCTTTTTAAGCAGTTGGGTTTTTAGTTTTTTTCATTATCTTTTTTTATTTACAACTTTTTAGTTATTTTTTTTAGAATTAGGTACATTCAAACATATAAGTGATATATATTTTTGTAATCGCCTCCTAAAATCCTTTATTTTGATACCCCACACGATGGATTTGAAAGAAAAAAAAAAAAAACCCCACAAAATGGCGCCCAAAATCCGCCATTTTTGTATTTTCCAATTTTAATGTAGCCAGTGACACTCGCAGGATTAAGTCGAATCGATTGACGTAAAAATCATCAAAATCGGCCAACGCGTTTGGTCTCTAGACCGCCACATAGGAACAAACATACATACATACATACATAGACTGATAAACACATTACCCTCCTTCGGCAGTCGGGTAAAAATGGGACACTTTTACTAAGACATCGCTATCCGTCTGTCTGTCTGTCTGTCCATCTGTAACCAGGCTGGATCTCATGAACCGTGATAGCTAGACAGTTGAAATTTTCACAGATGATGTATTTCTGTTGCCGCTATAACAACAAATACTAAAAACAGAATATAATAAATATTTAAGTGGGACTCAAATAAAACAAACGTGTATTTTTTTTCGTTTATTGCGATAATGGTACGGAACCCTTCGTGCGCAAGTCCGACTCGCACTTGAATGGTTTTTTATATTATTGTCGTTTAGTCTAAGTTTTCTTTTTTATGTTTATTATGTTGTGTGCTCTGGCTTGTGTCAAATAAATGTATTTTCTTTCTTTCTTTTTATTATTTGAATTACACAACACGTTAATTTAAATGATTATAGTAATGAAATAATAATAATGCTGAAATTGTATCTTGAACCGAGTATATATTCAAATGAAATGAATACAACAAAAATGCTCATGTAACATACATTTGATTGGTTTTAGGAAATAAATTATATTTCCTCGTTTCTTCATAGAAGAAGTGGGTACAGTGCTCGCCAAATTTCTGGGCCGCCCTGAAATTGGCTTCCCGACGCGCAAGGCGCGAAATGGTGCTATTTTTGTATGAGATTTACTACTACAGCCATTGTACCCAACTTTAGGGCGGCCCAGAAGTTTGTCGAGAACCCTAGCTATATCATTTCAGTTATAACACATAATAGAGTTTTCTATGAGAAAGGATCTAATTGTCCACAAGTAAAGCCAGGGTAATAAGTTCCAATTACAGGGTAATAAATACACAACTAAGATAGAAAGTGTGAAAGAATATTATTATTTAGTGGTATATAAATAAAGAAAGGTGTGTAAAGGTAGAATGTGATAATATAAAGTTTAACGAAAGGTAAAAGTAAGACGTATTTGTTTCGGCTCCGTGGAAGCGAGCGGTTGTTTGATGTCCGCAATCTCGAGAAATCATTTAAACAAGTTCTTTTTGAGAATATACTAAACGTGACGTTTCTCATGAAATGTTTAAAATATCTCTGAGTTATTCAATAAATAAAATCATATTTGTTGATTATTTTGAAAATGCCACTGCATGCTCGAAAGTAATAAAAAATAATTGCCTAAACCAAAAAAACAAAACAAAACAAGAAATAATAACCTCAACTTCAAGCATCATGTTCGCTCCAAATGAATAAAAACTCAACAAAATTATTTTCTGATCCCACCGCGGTACAGGTGACAACAAACTCTTTACGTTGAATAATTACAGTAATGTGACACATTATTACCTTAGCCTCCATACAGTGAGTCGCTCGACGCAGTAACGTGCGCAATTTTCTCCATCATAATAACAATCTACCGCTATTTGTCATACTTATTTGTACTTCCTCTACGCAGAAGTTTTAAGGACATAAATGTGCATTCTATTTGCTTACACTAAGTTATATTGTTTGCAAGATTCTCGAGAATAGTATACATGACATCCATTAAGAACATTGGTAGACATGACACTGAAACCCAGTAGGCATCGACACGGGGTAACGTATAACCATCTTCATTGGTTGATTGGAAAAAGTAAGTAATATAAATTGTTTTACATATATATCAACTTGGTACAAAGAAACCTACCTGTAGCCACTTGATCCTGGTGATGTTGTCTTCGGTGACGGTGAGCGCTCGTCTCTCGCCCAACTTGTAAGACTCGTCATAATACATGTACTCACTGAATGTCAAGCCACTGGTAGTGTACTGCTGAGTAAAGTATATTGATATAGTCCCATTCACTATGTCGTGCTCTATTATCCATTTACACTTGATCGGGACGGGAAAAGGGTTTGGGAAGTTTGGCGTCGTGATCGTGCCCACGTGTCTCTTCAAGTGTCCACCGCAGGTTTGTGGTCCCTGGTGCTCCCTGTGCTCGGCGGCCACAGTGAGCACCGTGAACGTGAGCAGGCGCCACGCTAGCCTGGAACAAAGAAAAACAGTGGTTAACATTTATTATTACGCAGTGACCTAAACTCAAGTTAATCTAAACTGACATTGTTCGACCACTTCTAGTACATTTGATCAAAGACCTCTCTTCACTAGTCTTCAATTGATATCTATTTGAACCGCCTCGAAGTTTAAAGTTTGTATTGTTCATTAGCTAGAGCTAACGAACCGATAAAAAAAACTATTATTACTGGCACGGAAAAAGTAAATGGAAAGAGAACAGAGACTAAAAAGAGTCATTTATTACTTTAACTGGCCGCTTCGCGATTAATGTTCGCCTCATTTTTCGTTTTAGAATCCTTTAATCCTAATCATTGACCCTCATCATTGCTCTGGTGTTAAGGTTCCCCTAGTCGACGGCACGTACTATCTTAAACGATAACACGTGCGAAAGAGATAGATGCTGTGATGAGCAGTAAGAAGCTAGCTAGTTCGCGTATGAATTAGCACTTTTGCAAGTTTGTAGCGAAATGGATGATGATTTACGACGAAAACGAGCGCGCGAAATTTTATAAACAGACCTTTGAGAGTCTAGATATCATGAAAAAAAGACTAAATGTATATTTTAAAAATAAAATTATTTGCATTGTTGAACTACTAATCTATCCCTGTATAGAGACCGTTTTTCAATTTTCCTTCTTCTTACGGTATTTATTTCCGCCCAAAGATGCGTTAAAATTAGTGTTGAAATATGGAACTTTCGAAGCTCATAACTTTTAACTATATTTTTTTTACATTTTTTTTCATACAGGGCTATGTGATGAGACAAATTGATATCATTTTTATTTTGAAAGTACATCGTCAAACAGTGGAGTAATCGCCAGACTACGTATGTATGGAAGAATAATCGAAAGAATAATCGACTAGGGTAACCTTAAGATTAATAGGCTCTTTTCGATTCGTCTTTTTATCGTATAACCTTTTAAGTAAGCATCAATTTACAAAATAACAAAGGGAACTAGGAAAATGTTTGTATCAAATTAATTTGGCAACGATGTGATGAAGTTCAGAAGTCTATGGAGCAATATTAGATTGGCTGACAACGTTATAGCAGCGCAAGTTTTATGAGATTTTTCTTTCCTTTAAACTTTATTATTTCTTGGACAATATTGTGTTAGAGGTTTATTGGAATCCCTTTTGAGAACTTATGCCTTATGTAGTTACTAAATTGTAACAAAAAATATGATGCGTTTCTGTTCTTTTTTTTTGTGATGCCCTCTATTACACAGGTATAAAAGTTTCCATTGATATTACAAGGATTTAAAAAAATCAACTTTGCTGGTGCTCAATTCCACTATTCTATTTTTGAACAATACATGTCACTTACACACATTTCATATGAGTAAGTGTAAAAGAACGCAGTCTGCGAAACACGTCCGTGATAGGCGTGATATATTGCAGCGTTACGTTGCCTTGGGCGCTGCGGTGAATGTGAAATATTTTCATCTAGAATGACAAACGAAGAATTTGATTCCAGTTCCAAAACGAACGAAGCCGTGTTTCGATGTTACGTCACAGGAATTTGAATCGTATCCGATTCAGCTTGCTATGAACTTATCTAGGAAGTACGGTTTCCTTTCTTGTGAGCAACTTACATAGTGTTGGTTTCTATCTAGCTAGATCCGCATTTTTGTAACACTCTCAAAAGTGAAGTATTCCCATTTGAGCACCTATTTTTAGAGCACCTATGCTAAGAGCACCAAAGGTATTCCCATTTGAGCACCAATCAATATAATAGCTTGGTGCTCAAAGGCGACTAAAAAATAAATTATGACTTTATTCCCAATTGAGCACCTACGGTAGCTTCTAGTGATAGAATGTAAAATAAAACATATCGATAAAAAATTACAGTACTTTATTACATTAATTTTAGAAAATAAACTAATTATTATTAATATAACAATCCGCCATAGGTTTTTTTTTTTGGTCGTGTGGACCTACTACTTGAACCAATATAACAAATTACATTCCTTGTAACAAGAGTAGTCTTTACGCTTATTTTTTTAGTTAAATAATATTTCTTAATAATACTTACATATATAATACAACTAAAGATTTTGTATGTTTTAGAAACAAATATGAACTCTATATCAGTTATACGAGTAGAAACTTTTGGTTATAGTAATGGTAAAAAATAAATAAATATTTTTCTTAAATTTAAATTATCACCATTTAACACGAAAATAGATTAATAACGCTATGCTTAGGCCCAGTTTCTCAGCCGCCTGTTACATTTCAAATTAGCTGACAATTTGTCACAAATTATCCAACCGTCAGTTGTCAACTTCGGAAGCCTTCGTGCGCGAGTCCGACTCGCACTTAGCCGGTTTTTGTACTTTATTAACATACAAAAAAACTATTTTTGATAATTGTGTCAAGTTTTTTGTCTTCCTTTAAAAATACCGCGGGAAAGTGTAAAAAAATACACACCTAATGCAACAGGTATTTTTTTAATTATTTTAATTAGTGTTTTTATTGTTTTAATTCGTCATATTTCGGGCTATTCGAGATATTCCGACGAAGGGTAAATAAAGGTGGCGCGCGCACCGCCTATATACGGCCCTCTCAACTACTCTTCATAATAATATGAAAACACCGATTTCTATTGTTAGTGTTTCATCCAGTCTACAATTGGTTCGGGGATAGATAAAATTACAGTTGAGAAAACTTATTGTGCTATCACTACATATTATAAGTCCCTCGCCGCGTCTGTTCGTGATAAACTCAAAAACTACTGAACGGATATTCATTCGGTTTTCATCAAAAGACATTGTGAATCATGGGGAAGGTTTAGGTGTTTAATTTGATAAGATTTTGTGTCTTACCGACACCCAAGTGGGCGAAGCCACTGGCAAAAGTTAGTTAACAATGAATGATTAAGTAAACTTTTATGGTTATGATGATAATTATGTAGGTAATTATCAAATGATAACATTCTGCAATAAAACTGCTGATTTTTATCGATATGATATAGGTATAATACACCAGAAGCTACCCATCACTAGAAGCTACCGCACCGTAGGTGCTCAATTGGGAATAAAGTCATAATTTATTTTTTGGTCGCTTTTGAGCACCAAGCTATTATATTGATTGGTGCTCAAATGGGAATACCTTTGGTGCTCTTAGCATAGGTGCTCTAAAAATAGGTGCTCAAATGGGAATACTTCTCAAAAGTATTGTGTATTTTATCTCTTCCTGTGACATAAGAAACAAAACAAACGAAACGAACCTTTCGTTATTAGGGTTTTTTTTGTATTTTATCAGCATTCAGAAACAGTCTTTGAGCTGTACAGCCGCATTCAGTGGCAGTTTGATAAGTGGTAGATTGGTTTGTAGTGAAACTTGAGCACATTTGTCTCAGCTACGTTACCCGATTAAACTCGTACTGTGAAGTAAATAAAACAGAAAACCTGTTTGTAAGATAGAATTAATTTTATTGAAGCTATGCGCAGTTTAAGTTATATTTTTATTGGAGATTTGTTTTACCATAAATATTATAAACAAGCTCAAATATGTAAGCATGTTTGTATAAGTCTTTTCGAGAATTTTGTTATCGAAAGCTGTTATAAGTATTGAATGGTGTGTAAAATATAGAGGAAAACTTTACAACGCAAAAGTACGATATAGCAAATGGGCAAGTGCGAATAGTTCAGAATTGTAACTGTGAGCTAACAAAAATTTTTACTTCAGAAAGTCATGACGGGTCATAACGAATAACATGTCTTCATGCAACAGAGATAGGTAACATGGAAAAAAGCATAAACAATTGAAAAAGAGTAATACCTTGGAGTTTAAATAAGAAATTACCTATTATAAGTAGCACTCGTAGTCATCGTATAGTCAACAGCACGTCGCATTGGCAGGAAACACTTTGCATGCTCTGTCCTAGCGCAATACGGAGTGTCAATAGAATAAACTAATCATCATCATCATCATATCAGCCGAAAGACGTCCACTGCTCGCCACATTGACCGGTCCCGTGCGTCTCGCAACCAGCGGACTCCCGCAACCTTCACCAGGTCATCGGTCCACCTGGTGGGAGGCCTTCCAACGGAACGTCTTCCGGTTCGCGGTCGCCACTCCAGAACCTTTCTGCCCCATCGGCCATCCGTTCTGCGAGCAATGTGCCCTGCCCACTGCCACTTAAGTTTGGCAATTCTTCGGGCTATGTCGGGAACCTCTTGCGGATCTCTACATTTCTAATTCGATCACGCAAGGAAATTCCGAGCATAGCCCTCTCCATTGCCCTTTGAGTGACCGTAAGTTTTCTGATGAGGCCCATTGTAAGCGACCACGTCTCAGAGCCATATGTCATCACTGGCAACACACACTGGTCATAGACTTTCGTCTTGAGACACTGTGGTAAGTTGGACGAGAAGATACCGCGCAACTTCCCGAACGCTGCCCAGCCGAGTCGGATTCGACGGTTGACCTCTTTCTCAAAGTTGGCTCTACCCAACTGGATCGTTTGTCCCAGGTAGACATAGTCGCCCACAACTTCGAGTGTAGAGTCTCCTACCTTGATAGGAGTGGGTGTAACATGGGCATTCAACATCACCATCACCACATAAACTAATAATCCAATTATATTTCATTCATCCATAGATAATTATTTATAGAAATCAAACTAAGTTCTTTCAAAATAAATTGATTTCCAATGGACATGGCGAGCAAAAAATAAATTGATTTCAGGAAATTCCGTAGCTGAAATAAGTGCGTATGCCTAAATTATTTTCTCATTCTTCTTGATTTTCGGCACGAGGCAAATTATTAAAAAATGTTCAATAGGTATTACGCTCCCTGCTTCTTTTGTAACTTGATAATATTTGCAAATCCAGAAGTAATCATTCTGAATCAGAATATGACATATCCTATAATATTTCAAATAAATTATGTTATTACTGGCAAACTGTGAAGTCCAAGTTAGGTTAAATTCTAAGCTTATGAGGTTCTATGCTGTTCTTTGAAAGGTTATGAAAATTTTAATTAAAAAAATTAAAAATAACGTAGTGACATAAGATTTTTTCGTATTCTTGCCAGAAGTAGTTCAACCTAGCAACTTTGCCCCGTACCCACTTTGAGTTCCGGGATACGCTATGGTCACCATGATAATACATAAAGGAAATGGACAACATAGACACTCCTTGTTCGTTTCGAGAGATTCAATACCTTTAAAATACTAACTTTTGAACTAAAATGTTACAAGACTTCATAGTAAAAAAACCGGCCAAGTGCGAGTCGGCCTCACGTACCGAAGGTTCCGTACAAACAGCTACATTCACCAAAATAATTAGGTAACATTACTTCATATACAATGAAAGCACCGAACATTGCTCTAACGAAATGATAAATTTGATTCAAAAACAAAATTATCTTTACCGTTGGAAAACTGTTATCCTCGTACATTGACAGAAGTCGTTATAGTTTGGCGATTGCAAATAAGTATTTTTTATTTTTATTAGGTACAAGTTTACGGTTTTCGGACTTTTTCCTTTACTTGTGCTATATGATATTTCTTTTTGTCAAATATCACGATTAATTGATGACAACGGGTAGTATTCTATTAAGTATGATTCCCTTGCGATTCTTCAAATTTGCGACTAAACGGCGGTTTATTTTGATTGCGTTGATCTAGATGTTTGATTTTTTTACAGCTCAAGGGGTTGCAGACCTGAGTAATATATGATATTAATTTCAACTTGATACCTCCAGACAAAAAGGTCTTGACACCAAACAGACAACGAAGTGATCCTATAAGGGTTCCATTGTTTTCCTTTTGAGGAAAGGAACCCTAAAAATAAAAATCTACGTTACTTCACTTCCCAAAGGGAAATGTAAATTCACGTCGATATTCAACTTTTTCGCTAAATTCGCTCTCACGTGACCGTGAGACGTTACATTTTACCATATCTAAGGGCTCTTTCACACGGCGTTTTTTTCAGGCCGTCGACGCGCATTTCGCTATCGTGCGTTGACGGCGCTGCTAAACTTGAAATAGGCAGATTACTTTGTGATTGCATCGCTGCAAACTCACGAGAAACGCGCTACAGACGCGCGTGAGCAATTCTACTTGCAAAGTAAAACGCGCCTAGCACGCGCGCTATCGAGCGTGTATCGCGCTGTGTGCGCTGTGTGACCGACCGACATTGAGGCAAGGGGTGGAGGAAAAAAATCACAAAGGTGGCAACACTGGGCCTCTCAGTGTTGCCACCTTTGTGATTTTTTTTACTAGATTTGGCGCTTATTCGGAGCTCTTAGCGACATTTTTTCATCGTTTAGCGACTAATAAATTTTTTGCGATTTTTCAAATGGAATTTGGCAACACTTATTTGAGACGGGAATTACTAAAAATACCTCATTGTAATGCTGAAATTGAGAGAATTTTCAGTGTTATGATTAAAAATGTGTCATTGTTAAAAGCAAATTACGAAACGAATGGCCAGTCCACTACTTAACGCCATAATTTTTATTAGAAACAGATTGAAAGTTTTAAAAATTATATGCTTCAATTACGAATTACCTAGCGATATCATTGAGGTTATTGGCAAAAACGCAAAGTACTCATACAACCAACAACATCTTCAGCGCACGTCGCCGTCGGCGTCTGCGGATGATGAAAATATAATTTGCTCGAATACTTTTCGATGGCATTACATACTGTTTCAATTCTTCCGTTGTTAAATAGGAGGGTAGACAGGCTAGGCAGCCTGCCTATCCTGCCTGCCCTACCAACCCTACCTACCTTGCCTACCCTGCCAACCCTGTCTACCCTGCCTGCCCTGCCAACCTAACTGCCAAACTAGCCGATTAAAACGCGCTGCAGGTACGTGTGTTTGCAGCTAAAGAGACGCGTGCGTCTGTATCGATGTAACTTCGGGCTAGTAGCGCGTCGACAGCGCGCAAAAAAGTCGTCGTCTGCTTATTACAATTTTATCAACGTGTGAATAGATAAATTGGTTGCGATAACATCGCGTTTGCAGTGCGTTATAGTTGCGTGAGACGCGCGTCGACGGCGCCTGAAAAAAACGTGGTGTGTAAGAGCTCTAACACATTCACGCGTCCTTGTTCAGATCATCTGCAGTAAGAATTTGAGTGAATATGTTAATGTGGGGTGCGCCACTTAACTGTGACGTCATCCCGCAGTTTACGTGTTATCTTGTATTTTTATGTGACTGACTCATTTGTTGTTTCATAGAGACACAAATTTATAATGAAACCTGATCGGCATTAAAATTTAGATTACTGTAATGTAACATTAATGTCTTGATCCTTTTATGCTATGCCAATATTTTTATGTTTAACATTGAATTTACATACACTGGGTGTTACGTTATTTAATGGAACTACACATTTTATATTAGTACAGTTAATACCGACCCAACTACTTAGGGAATACTTTAATTATAACTCTGACAAAGAAAAGAAAAACAAAAAGATCGCACGCTATTATTTCCAACCACAAAAAGAATCCAACAACTTAATTTATCTACTGCTGGTATTGTACGCAAGAACAATAAAAAAGTAAAAGTAACTCAACAGGAGTTTATTCAAATAAATGATTTGTTGTAATATAGAAAACAAAAGCTATTATAGTCGGATGTCGTAAACATAATTTTAAGAAATTTATCTTAAATACCAAAGACAACGTGGGAACGTTCTTTACTGTTTCTGGGTATAAGAAAAACGAAAAACATACCGGATTTAGAAATAAAAACTTAAAGTTATCTAATTGATAAAAATCTGATACAAGCAAAGATTTTATAATTGATTTAATAAAATCTTTGCTGCGTGCATGATTTACAAAACAAAACTTCTCCATGTACTATAATCTTATTTGTTCATATCACTGAAACTAAACTAAACTCACAACTGCAAAACACCTCGAAAATTACATTGACGTTTTGAAGCTAAAACATTACTTTAACGTTATTTATTCAAGCGCGCTGTTTCCTGCAATTAATATTGAAATTCCGACGAGAGTTGTGAATTTTATTATCGAAATTAAAATTTACCGGGCCCGTCACAAGGTATGAATTTTCGATATCCTTATTCAAAATTCGTGGCATTCATTCATCATAGTTAATGAGAAATATGGTTTATTCTTTAAACTCTATACGTGTACACAACAAATACTTAGCACAATATTGACCACTTCACACACAAACACAATTGATTTTCAAAACCATTTTACCTATACCAATAAAAATATTCGATTCCCCTCGGATTCCATCTTTAACATAAATCACAGGAATTATTACAACACACAGGAATTATGTGAAAAAATACTCATGTAAATGTCAATACTATTTAACTACGATGATAGCTCAGTGGTAGTGACGTCGGATACCGAGACGAAGGTCGCGGGTTCGAATCCTACAATGAGCTTGAGCTTTCGGTGAAGGAAAACATCGTGAGGAAACCATAGCACGGTGGTAGGGTACTTTGTAGTACCCGCCTGGCTGGCAACCACCCTCAAGTTGAAAATCTGTCGCCAAGCACCTTCCGGTGTGTTCCGACAGCAGCACTTGAGAGCCAGTTCCCTTCTAGGCTTTGTGTGCTTACCACCATCGGCCACATCATCACTGACCACGGTGAGATTGTGGTCAAACACAGGCCTATACATAGTAAAAAAAAAAAAAAAAAAAACTACATAAATTAGCTAACCCGATCACTTTTCTCTGTATTCTCATCACGCAGTGTACTCCGAGACTTAAAGTAATCCATTCTACTACCATCTGAGGTATCTTGATTATTTTTACACTTTTCGAGATGTTTACACTTTACTACATTTACACAAAACAGAGATTTTAGCGTGATACTCAATGCGCGCTATACACAATTTAGTGAAACGCCACGTTTTCCTCATTTGTATTTAATCACGGTTATCATACAATACTTACTAAAACATAATCTAACATTAAATATCAACCGGTGTTTTATTACACTATACTTTTATATTTCAGTCATTGTGCTACTTCCTAACTTTAAGCATTCATCCATAGCCCATTCAAAATCCGTCGATAGATTCAATAAAATACCGTTCGGTTCGCATCCGCTTGATTTACCTAATCCACAAAGGTCACCGGTGGAAATCCTCTCAGAATACATACAAGCGCTGTAGAATTCCTGATATTTGCCTATTTCAGAGATTTTTTTTCTCATTTTGTTTTCTGCTACATGCTCAAATGAATATTGATGAATTTACGTCTGTAGAATCTACTTATTTAACATTCTTGCGACACCCACATTAACATTTCTACATAAAGATACTTCTGCTTAGTATGATTGTGGAAGAGAAATAAATATTTATGTTATGTTATAGTGTATGACGTCACTCGACTGGCTGTACCACAATAATAATCCATCTGTGGATACTGCACTGGCTTTTTTATATAATTCACACAAAAGGAAAAAAAAACTAGTTTTTCCTTTTGTGTGTGTGCCATGTGCCATGGAACCTGCTTTAAAAAAATATATTTACGGACAATTTATTGAATTTTACATGGCTATGGATGAAAAGCATTAAACCAGAGCATTATAAATTAGTAGTGTAATGAAAGAGTAAAACCCAACTCAAAAGCACGAAGAAGTTGCAAATAAAAGTTGATACTCAATGTTTTCAGATGAAGTTCCGATTACAGTAACAGGGCAATCCGCTGAATATTCAGTTTGTATCAAAAAGCCTCGTAAATCTTTTAACTGGCAGTTTTTTGGCCAAAGTGCGTGTTGACTCGACTTTGCAGCGCTGGTACTCTAAACTTATTCAAATTACAAAAAAAGGCTATTACATCAACTATAGGTAATTATCTCTAGTTTATTTTATTAAACAGCTATTTTCATCGTAAAAGGAGTTATTGTACTTCAGAGAATTGCCCTGACTTAATGTGCAGCACCCACATCAGTACCGTACATTAGTAAGTAAATATATTTATCGGCTGAGCTTGGCCAGACTAAAAATATTCTGTGATATTGGAGGGTAGCCCCAATAGAGCACAGAATCTATCCGCCTTGAATGTGCAATGATGTCCGTTATAGTACTACCGGCGAGTAGCTCTGGCCACGTACCCACACAGAATTACACACTATCTACACAAAACTACACACTATCAGGGAGTATCCTGATCCAATGTGCAATGTCATGCAGCCAACATAACAATATCAAACAAATTATCTCTATTCGTCCTCATATTCCTCATTAAAAATCTTTGAAAGTGAGCGTTTAGCAAACGTGGAATGTAAAAAAATATATTTGGTATCATCCCACTTCTGAACTGTTTTCTTTTACTTAAAATACTAAAATCTTGTGTGGGTATTTCGGCGGGGATGGCGATGTAAATAAAAATGCTTAAAAAGGGTTTACTACTGTACTTTACTCACCCAGTGTATTCTCATATCAAATACACAGTTACACAGAACACAGTTTATGGAAAATAAAAATGGCAATATCAACAAAATTAAATACAATACAATTTGTAAAAATACAATTAATTATGAAGTTTACCCTCAACAAGATACCTTCCCATAGCTGACATTTCAAATCAAAATGTTGTCGTCTCCGGATACTCACGTTCGAAAGTAGTCATTAAAAAATTAATTCAATGTATAATAGCAACTATCAACCAACAATTTTTTGAGACGTTTAAGGCATATTTTTTCATTCTCGATTTTAATGTCGTTGGTTTTTTTTTATATATTTTAATAGACATGACATGAGGGCTCGAGCTGTGTAATTTTAACTTTGACGATGGTATTACGAGTGTATTTTCAAAGCGGGAACGCGGTGCGTATCGGCGAGGTTGGTCATCAATTTTTTAGTAAAAATTTGGGAACTGCCTTACAAATTTACAGCTTTCAAGAATGTATATGGATATCAGCGTTATAATTTCTAGTTTCCTAAAATGCGGTCAACAAGTATCATCATTATCAATGTAAACCATTATTCTGATTTATTTTTTCTGAAGGATAAACAAATCGTTACTATCTACACTATTTCCCCAGAGAAGTATCCCGTACTTAAGCATGCATATGCATAGTAAGTGGTTAGTGCAGTTTTCAAGTTGGTTGTTTTTATGAGCTCACGTAATGCATAAATAAAACTGGATAATTTCGATTTTACTTGCCGTATATGTGCTTTCCACGTCATGTGAATATCTAAGTCCAGACCCAACAAGGTAAAAGTCTCAACGCTTTCTAAATTTATACCGTTAAACGTAAAATTAATCGCATTTTTTTTTAATCTCTCCATACTTAATCCTACATTTGGTTTTTTTCTGCTTTCCATTCTTTCTTGCTTGTTCTCTGATATGTTCTGCGAAAAGTGAATTACATTTTGCCCAGAACAAATGTTAATTTGATGAAACAATTTAGTATAAAGTCGAATATTTTAGTTGCCATTGATACCTCATATTTTATAAAGTTAATAATTACCACATGAAATCGAATAAAAATAACATCAGTAGGTATCTTTATGATAGGACGAATTAATAGGAAACCTTGCAGTCTCGTCAGTGACACATAACACAAGTGTGAAAATTAAAATTTAGATTCGATCGAAGCCAGACTAGTGCCTGGCTCTCGATACTAGCTGAATCAATTATTACCGGTCTTTAGCAAATCTATACTAATCTATACAATTATTATAAAGCTGAAGAGTTTGTTTTTTTTGTTTTTTTGAACGCGCTAATCTCAGGTTGGAATATTGAAAAATATTTTTGTGTTGGATAAAATCACGTTACGATCAATAGGAGCGGAGCATAAATATTTTTTTTTGCAAAAACGGGAAAAAATTATTCCTTTTTGAGGGCTTCCGTTGCGTGCGCTGCGTAAACGGTTTAAGTTATCTAATCTTATTTTGTGGAGGGGCTGAGAAGTAACTCTGACACTTCGACCCATTGGGATCTATTGTGGTCCCCTAGATAACTTACTCCTCCCCAATCTCGTTGAAAACTCTTTTCATTAGTTTTACAACGAGACTAGGAGATATGAGCCTATGGTCTTTTGGTTTTGGATATCTAACCCCTAGGAGACTCATTCGCTTACCAGCCAGTGCATCGCATGTGCACAGAAGGTGCTCCATGCGTTCCGTATGTCACAACCTGCACATGGGTGTCGCGGTTAGACCCATCTTCATGAGTATGTCATTGGTTCCAAAGTGCCCAGTAAAGGCTCCAAGCAGGTAGCGGATTTGCCCCCTGGTCATATTCCAAATGCATTCCCGGGCATTGAACGTAGAGCCTAGGCATTTTTTGGAGTGTTGTAGACCGGTATTAGACAGCCAATAAGTTCGTGTTAAGCCAATAAGTTATCTGCAAACTCCCTAAATGCGGCTTTTACGAGACACGTCGAAATGCCTACAAATGGTTCTGGACCCACAAAATCATTTGCTAAGCCCTCTCTTGCCAGTTCATCTGCCACTTCGTTACCATGGATTCCTTTGTGCTCAAGGACCCACATCACACACATCAGTCTCACCCTGTTATGCTTCTCAAGCCTGTTTAGGGCTTGGACAGCATCCAATAAATCTGTAGTTCATTTTGTAGGATGTCCATGGCTTTTATTGCAGCCTGACTGTCACAAATAATATATATGGATTTACCTCTGGTTCCTCTATCTATATTCTCTTGAGCACAGATTATTATGGCATATGTTTCTGCCTGGAATACAGTTGCCATCTTACCTAACGTTTTAAGTTACGCAACAATCATGTATGTAGGGTAGGTAGGTAGCCAGTTGACGGGAGCGAAGCCGCGTGGGACAGCTAGTCAACAATAAATTGAAGGCAATTTTAGGAGTCTGGCAAAACTTTGATGATGAACATTTTTCGTAACACTTTTTATCACAACGACTAAAACAATGGTGCTGTGTTTCATTCTCGAGGTGGAATAATCTAAGGTCACTCATGAATAAAACTGCCTTGAATGTCCTTACAAATATTCGCGTATTCAATCGATCGACAGCTTTGAACTGATTTGCAATGCACAACGTAGCTTTGTGCGCCAGCCTGCTAGAAAGGTTTTTTAACCCCTAGCGCTCTTCAAATATTTGGGATGCCAATTTGGTTCAAGAAGAGATGCAAGACAAGTACAGAGATGCATCTCCGTTTAAAAGCTTGATATTGTAAAAGAGATATAAATGACCAGCTGTTGTGAATACGAACCACTTATAAAACATGCATAAAAGTAAAAAACAAACAAAACAAAGATAGTAAAAACTAAGGTTCAGCCGGCCGCAGACGCGTAAATGCGCAATTATTTAAGCTCTTCTTTTTGAAACAGAAACTTATAAATCGATCGAATGCTATGATAGAAGAATTAATTACATATAAATATTTTAATTATCAGATCCCTTTCAATTTTGCTGCTTCTAGAGGCGGGAAAATCATCTAAGCTGCCGATTATTTTGTTATTGTAGGTATGTAGGTTCTTTTCTAAGCAGTGGAAGAGCAATGGCAAGATCAAAAAAACTCCCAGTTCTTATGTTTTTTGGTAAAAACAAAAGTAATCAAAAAATCGCTTTAAAATAACTTCACAATGAATATCTAATATGTAGATCTGTGCGTTATTGTGCTTTTCATTAATAAAAGAAAGATAGAAAGAAAGAAAGAAAGAAAAAAATATTGTTTATTCTGCACAAACTAAACGCACAATACAAAATAAAGAGTGGCATTCACTAAAGGTACAAATTAGCCAAAAGCCTCGTATTTAAAACAAAAAATTATAAAAGTTTGTCAATTTTGTCTATTGCTTGATGAGAGCAATAAACAGTTATCTGTGGGTGAGAGGCCAAAGACAATTTACTTGCGTAATATGTTTCGACATTACCAAATGAAAACAAACAAAACAATAACTCTCAGTAGAAACTCAAACATAAAGTAACGTAACTGAAACGGCTCCGGATCCAGTGATAAAGTTCTCGTTGATAAACTTTCAAAGGAACAGTACTTACCACTGAAGTTTAATTGCTTCTTGATTTACATAATTAATTCAAGTCTTTACTGAATAACAATTTTCATTAAATCAATGTAAAAACTTCATCCCGATTACATTAACCATTCATTTTATATTCCAATTTAATTACAAAAGAGTGCATACCTGAAACAACTAAATAATAACATAAATTTTTATATTGTCATAAAAGATTTATCAAATTCACGATCTGTTTTCTGAAGACGTGAAAAATAGATATGACAAGATTAATTTTGGTTAACCAGATCAAAAACTTCTAAGAAAACAGTTTAAAGAGACTTATTCTGTCAGAGAAAAACAATTTAAAAGATTTTCGAGATATAACTTAGAGCTGTTATGTTATAGAATTAGCACTGGTAGACGTAAACTTTGTTAATAGCTGAAGTTAAAAGAATACTTTTTCACAAAGTTATTGGGGCAGCTTCATATGTTTTTCTGTCAGGACTATGTTTTTAATTATTATTCGGGCCCATGTGGTGAAGTTAAGTAGATCGTTTAAAAAACAATATTACGTGTTACAAAAATAAATATCAATCTAATTAAAATACGCTCTACCCAACTAAAATTAAATTTTATTCGTGATAATCTCTGTAAAAGTTACCACCAGTCCACTACGATAAGAAATTACAAAGAGCATAAACTAAGACAAAAGAGCTTAGAAATACAGTGACTCGCTTGAATCTAATATTGTGTTAAGAGATTTAAGTATCGTAGTAGTAAGGGACTGAGATTTGTAAAGCAGCACTTGAGACACCATCTATGACGTCACATACTGCGTCACCGTTTTCCCGCACTCTTTTGCTTTATCCCGAGACTGGGTCTCGGGATAAAGCAAAAGAGTGCGGGAGGCGGGGGCTATCTGATTTATGGTATGTTAATTACTCGGAAGTGAAATTCCCTTTATTCATTCTTAGTTTCAGTGTAATCATGGCACTGCTGTAATAAAGTGTTTTAGCAGCTACATATTATGGATATAATATATGTAAATATAGATATACTAGCTGACACCCGCGGCTTCGCTCCCGTCAACTGGCTTCCTACCGCCTACCTACCTACCATACCTACCATACGCAACCTTACCTACCCTACCTTACTTACCTACCTATTAATTTGTTAAACTATTTATTTGAATAAGAATTAATACTACGAATGTAACCAACTTTTGTTTCTAGCGCCGCCGCCGCGCCGATTTAATTAAAATTTAAAACATAAAAGCTGCTATTGTGACTTAACTTAACTGGCTGTGCTGGGGCGGCTGCTGTGCGGTGCAGAAAACCTCAAACGGCGCAAATATAACAACCTTATTGGAAGTTATATGTTTGAGCCGTTTGGGGTTGAAACATTAGGTCCATGGGGTCCGAGTGCGCATCGAGTTTTTCGAGAAATTAGCACAAAGCTCGTCGACTCTTCACGTGACCAGAGGGCTGGCCTTTTCTTCGGCCAGAGAATTAGCATTGCCATACAACGTGGCAATGCCGCCAGCGTTCTGGGCACGTTTCCCATTGACATCGATGTGGACGAATTTTTTGATGCACAATGTGCTTTTTTGCCGTCTCCCTTTTGTATTTGTATATAGGTTTGTTTTTCTTAGAATATTCAATTGTATATATGTTAATAAATAAAAACATGTGCAGAAGTAAAAAACTGTGATATATATAGATAGATATATTTTCTGGTAGACTTATTCGTTGGTAATAATGAGTACTTTAATCATGTAGTAAATAATTTTTATGTACCATCAATAGTTTTCTTAACGCACGCCAAAGAATTATTTTCATAGGCAAAATTTTGCTACTTTGGTTTATATTGTTGCAATTTTCATGAGGGTTTCTATTTTTTTTTTGGAAATAGGTCCTATGACACTCATGAATAATGTAGCTTTCTACTGGTGAAATAATTTAAATAATCAGTCCAGTAGCCAGAGATTACCTCCTACAACCAAAAACCACTCACACACGGTACAAAATACCATTTCAATCGAATCAGTGACCAACACGCAACGTAGTTCACGCCATTCTCCTTATCAAAGTAGTAGTTTTCAATAATCTTACATTGACACAAAGTACGGTGCGACGATGGTTGAAGTGTCAATAACGTTGTAAATGTTCCACATATATGTTGATGTCGGTCATGAATACAGTTATCGGTGGAGATCTAGTTAAGTGATACGATACATATTGACAATGATATGCGGTTGCTTGTGCTTCAAAAGTAGGCTTTGTATAGCTTTTTTCTTAACTTTAGCCTAAGTAGAGTAATTTATTTATGAATATTTTCAGTACCCACGAAAATTAACATACCATAAACTGTAAACTCTGCCAGCATGTGAAATCGCATACATGGAATAGTTTTATTATATAAAACTATTCCTCTCCTTTTATAATCTCTCTACTTTGTTTTACATTCTAGTATTAATTGCTACTCATTATATCTACGCATTATATCTGCCCGTTTAGGGCGCGATATAGGTGCGATTTAGAACAGCCTGCAGTAACACTGTCTTACTATGGTTAGTGGCGTAGTGGGTAGACACGGATTCCCCAAACTTGCTGAAGTTGAAATTCAGTTACGTTTACTACCCTTACTCAAGAAGTTTTCAATTGATTTAATTTGATCGAATTCTGGTAATTAGTGGTAATCCACTGGGATAAAGGTTGTCCTCATGTTACCGGCTCAAAGTTTCGTGCATTATATTAATTTCGGAACCGAAAGTTCAAACTTTGTATGACGATAAAATAAGTTTTCATGATTAAAACAATATTTAAAAATAGTTGATTTTAAAAAGCCTTACCTTTTTCAATCGCGCAACAGAAATGAGTCTACACCGATAACTTATGAATTTATTCACTATAAACGCAAAATAAATTTTACAAAACATAAAAGTTTCTTTGATTTATTTGCATTCTACCTTATTTTTCAACATTTCCAATTTCAATATCATGGGTTGTTTCAAGAAAGGTTTAAGATTTGAAAGTTAGCTAAAAGCTTGATACTACAAAGTTTTTAAATGAATAATTGATTTAACTACCCAAAAGAAGTTTTTATGAAATAAAGTCCCAAAAAGATCCCAAGATGCTTTTAGTGCGTGCTACGCTGTAGCTCAGCGCACATGCCACGCCGTAGCATAGCCACATTATATTTATCTACATACATAGCGCGCTACTACGTCTGCTACATAGGCGCAGATTTCCATTTGTCGTAACGTTACGTGGTGTGACATTGGTGTGTATATATTGAAAAAATAAATTGAATTTATTACTTAGTTGGCTCAAAAATTGAAATAATTACTAAAAATAATTCATGAATTTATTGTAGCACAAGGTGTGATAAAAAGACTTAGTTGACGTCTTAGTAAAAAGCGAAAATATTCAATCTTGTATAGAAATTCAAACTCGAGCATCACTAACAACTTCACCAAGTTGCCAGTTTAATAATATTGCAACGTGACGTCACACATCGTTGGATTCTCACGCGTATTGCAAGGAATCAGCTCTCAAAGTGTGGTACTTCTTGTGAAACAGACAGATCTCTTTGAAGGAGTAATGTAAAGAACAATGGCGAAATCTTAGCTGAATTAAATTTGAGAGTCTGAAAGTGAGTTATATACGAAATAAATTCCATTAATTGACTACGTTTTTTCAAAGTATAACATTAACTGATTCATCACGGATAAAAAAAAAACTAAATGAAAGTAATTTCACTTTTTCGTTAACTCTCTTTAGTTTAGTGTTGCCATCTTACACTGTGTGTCCAGTAGACCTAAATCTAGAACACTACAAAAACAAAACAAATTGAGCTTTATAGGCGTTCATTGTTCGCACTGTTTATAAAGGGAACGTCTGTATGTAGCGAAACTCATAGAGTATATCATTATTGTCTCTGTTATTATAATAAAACAGAGTAAATAAATTAACAATGTAGTATATATGTTAGTGTCCTTGCAGGTAGGCAAGAATACTGTAGTGTAGTAGAAATAAATGAATTACTTACTTTCAATTAATGATAGGCAAAAAGACTAGTATCCAAGTCAAAAAAATGTGGCTTTGTTGTTGACGAGCTTTTGATGCACGTCAAAGTCGCTTCATAAATAAATATACCGAACTCTTTACAAAGAGTATATTTCACTTTTCATGCTGAAATAACTAAGAAAAGGAAATACTAATGCGATATTGCCCTTTTACTGCCACGAAATTGTAATAATGTAACCTATTAAACACATTATTAAAAGTTACCCAGACATAACCTACAAAAGTTCATGACTGAATATCTATTATTTTCGGCATTCTTCACCAAAAATTCTTGCACAAACTGATTCAGAAAATGACCCTGAATCAAACCAGATATTTTTCATTTAGAGTCGTAGGAATTTTACCTCAGCTAAAACAATGTATGGGTTTCTGCCATTGTCCTTTGGGATGTTAATATCGAGCCTCAATCTCTGTATAAAATCCTATTTCTGTGAAGATACCGAATGTAATGTGACGAAGGTATGTAACATAAACATGAGGGTGTTATGGAAAAGTAATATACGCCGACATATTATTTGTTTGAGAGCCTACGTCTCTAAAGTCATGTATTTAATGTAGATAAATGTTGTTTTCAAAACGTTAATATTCGTCATGTAACGAAAGTAATATTTCTGTACCGTATCATATTCAAAGGGATGCTAAACCCTTAAACGGTTTCATGGTTGTGAGTGCGATATTTGTTTTGTTCGAGGATTTTCTCTCACATGGCAGTTATACGTAACACTGCTGCATCGTGATTCGTGAGCCGAATTTAAAAAATCTCATCAACCACAGGTGCCAAATATTCAAAGCTGTATAATCTATTTGGCTTTTCATATGAACTGAAGCTAGCGCTACCGGGTAAGTCGGTGAATTAAATTATTTTCACAGTCTATTTTACCAGCCTTTTTGAACTTATTTGGCAAATCGGATAAGTTGTTTTTTTTTCATAAACCTAAAAGTTACTCTGTTACTATTACCTGATTGAAGTAAATTCATTTTTATATGCTCATGTTTTTACAACGAAATAGGTTACTACACTACTAGGTACCAAAGTACCAAAAATATTTTATTTTAAACCCAATCAATCATACAGCAAATAGCACTGTTGTCGCACCTGCTTTCCTGCCTTCGAAAAAGCCGAATTCGCGCGCACAAAATGGAAGGTGCCTGTCAAATGAAAATCCTACAAAATAAAGAACCCCCGCCCCTGAAAGTAGGTACCCTACTTACTGATTTAACAAAATTATAATGTCCACGATGTTGTATCAAAAAAACCGGCCAAGTGCGAGTCGGACTCGCGCACGAAGGGTTCCATACCATAATCGCAAAAAATGGCAAAAAAATCACGTTTGTTGTATGGGAGCCCCATTTAAATATTTATTTTATTCTGTTTTTAGTATTTGTTGTTATAGCGGCAACAGAAATACATCATCTGTGAAAATTTCAACAGTCTAGCTATCACGGTTCATGAGAATACAGCCTGGTGACAGACAGACAATCAGGCAGACAGACAGACGGACCGCGGAGTCTCAGTAATAGGGTCCCGTTTTTACCCTTTGGGTACGGATCCCTAAAAATAGTTAATAAACCAGAGTTATAATTTACTAACCGTAGTTTTTCTCTTAGCACAAAGATTGAAACTAAACAAATGAATCTCATCGACCGTGAATCATGATGGACCCGCATTTAACGACTACCCGCAACTTGTAGGCAATTAGCCAGCAGGAGATTAAATCCACGCTTGACCGCACAGAGAGTAAGCGTTTAACAACTCGGGCTGGGGATGTCTATAGAGAAACATGCCAAGTGATGAATCTTGAATAATTTATCGGTTCCATTGCTAGATATAATTTGCTTGTTTTTACTTCGTCTCTGTGTAGGTTCTATTACACCACTGCTATGTCAGCTGGAGTTATTTGTTAGTTCTGAAGAGCTTCTTACTAGTTCAAGCTCACTGAAAACACTTGCATTGTTTGCTTTCTACTAGTTTGGTTATGCACATAATTATGACGATTATGTAATCAATGTTGCTTACCAAAGTGTCTGCATAACTCAGAGATTATGTTGTTACAGAGAATAGTAAACACTGGTAGCAATTATAAACATGTTAATAATAGATCTGCATATGTATGTTTCTAATCCAAGAATTTTCACGTACATAATAAACACTTGAGCTAGCTTTCACCTTGGAGGTGGTCGAATTTAATTGTTAACAATCATAATTGAGTTAACTTGGTGTAATATCAGAGAGGAGGCCTCTGTCCCAGCAATGGTAACATTAAAAGGCTGATGATGGTGCTACACAATAATGAAGTTGGTTTCAAGAATAAAACAAAATATATATATGAAAAATTCACCCTTGAATATGGTACTGGTGAGTTAGGTATTATTTACATTACTCTATTTATGCTTCTAAAATATAAAACAATGTGCTTGTAGTGTGACGTCATTCCGGTCCTATACACTGGATGTGAAATAAAGGGACGGTAAAGTAAACAGCAGGCTAATGGAAATTATTCAAATTCGATCCTACTCTATTAGGACGCTCAAATATCGAGAAAATTAATGTGGTGGCAACAGATGCTAACACTCACACACTTCTTTCCGTAAAACTGCATTGCATAAGTAAAATTAAAAAAGTACGTATTCGCAAAATGTATGGAGACTAATTATACAAAGCTGAGAGCTTTAATATTGTACTGTAAACTTGTGTAATGGAATCTATTAATGAGTGAATCTCCATTAGGTACTGTTCACTCAAAGTGAACACTAATGAAGTCACAGCCAAGAGAAAGTCGGCGACAGACTATTTAATGTATAAATAGAACATGCTGTTTTTGTTGTTGCATTTGTAACGAGTGTGAGTAACTTTCCATTTAATAAACAGTAAACAGCAAACATTTTATGATTCCATTACACTTTGTTAAAGGCTTCGGCCCTTTAAGGGTCTTAGTGGTTGTAGTGGTCAACAAAAGCCTTCATGTGGGTAAAGAGGCACTTTTCTGAAAAGTGAAATGGAAAAGTTATTCGGAAACCTTTATAAGGTTCCTTTTTTTGGTTATTTCAGTCCAAACAATGGGTTAACGTCTTTTGTACCAACCTTTTCAAACGTTTTCAAACTTGAAACTTACATTTTGTATACGTCAGCTAGGCAGTAGCAGAGGTATTAGAAATCAGTCACCATCTCTATCTGTTTCAGTTTGTGGGTTTGAATCGTATCTAAAAAAAAAACACTGGGAGCATCATTTTGATGAAGTTGCTTCATTAAATTAATATTTTTGAATGAGATCCTAGTTTCCATTTTGGCAATATGAAAATGCTATAAATGGCGGATCTTGTAAATAGATCTGTCTTTGCGGTTAGATGACCAGCTAAATATAAATGATGTTTTCCACAGGAATTTCATCTTTAACAGTTATTTTATTACAAAACTTATTCTATTAGTCGATACTTACAGGAATATCTTTTATTTAAAAACTAATGCTAACATAATAAAATCTGCATAGCGGGCAAGTAAACATTGTACGTCCTATATCTGATATTTATTTTCTTTATTCATTTATATTCTTATTTAATACATTTTTAAATATTTAAAAAAATATAACTTAAAAAAAACATTTAAATATATAAAAAATAGAAGTTCACCGGTATTGGGAACAGGGTCCAAGCTACCGGTGGTCTCCAGAGACGGAAACCTCCTCACAATGCGAGCCGTATTGAGGAGTACTGCCTTCTGTATCCGCGCAATGACAGCCTCAACAGATGGTCGTCGAGGCTCTTGGCTATCAGGCCGTTGGCCGTAACGACAATCAGCACAATGATCGCAGAATCCACATTCCATATTCGACAACCTCGTGTGCTAAGTCGAGATAATTTGTCGTGTGTGTTTGATTTGTTTCTCTTTCTCAGCTTTCACGAGGTTCTCGTCATGCGGGATGGTGACATCGATTATCATTGTGCGGCGCGCTAATCGGTCTATCATCACTATATCCGGCTTATTGGCCACAATAGTTCTATCAGTGATAATAGACCGATCCCAGTACAACGTGACATGGTCATTTTCGAGAACTGGGTCGGGCACATAGTTGTAATACGGTAACTCAGAATCCACTAGATTGTACTTCAAAGCAAGTTGCTGGTGAATAATCCTGGCCACTTGGTTATGCCTATGTAAGTACTCGCCGTTAGCCAGACGAGAACAACCAGACAAAATATGTCGGATGGATTCACCTGGGCGGTGGTATGCCCGACACACGTCAACCGTCCCGTCCTTCATTATATGTCTCCGGTAGTTATACGTCAGGATAACTTCGTCCATCATTTCACAAACAAAACCTTCAGTTTCCCTAAAAAGGTCACCGAAACGTAGCCAGGATACGGACGCTGGGAAATCAACATCGGGCCTATGGATAGCCCGATAGAAGCGTCCGTGTAGCTCCTTGCCTTGCCATACCTCTTTGCGTTCATCAGTAGTTAGTATTACAGGCATGCGCCAGTTCTCTGATATTTATTATTATTACGATCACTACACTCCAGCCATTTTGAAGATTCAATGTTTACTACCAAAGTAAAACTGCTTTTATTAGAGTTACCCTCTACTCAACAACAAAAATAAAATGAATTCGATATAGAATGTTGTATCTGTTGTAGGTACATCAATTTCACTGAGTTAGTACAGATGAAAGATAGTTTGAGAACATAAAATATGAACAGAGCGCACCTAAAATGGTTGCCCCTGCAGTCAGCTGATTGAGCTGTCAGTGCTTTGTTAGTAAATATTGTATGTTCATCTTGGCCAGACCAGAGCATAGTAAGCCAATAACGAACTCCATGTAATAATAATAATTCTTAAAATTTGTTATTATAGCCCTTGAATCCTTCGGTTCTCCTATCAGTTCTCGAAAATGACCTTAAATTTCTCTCACTTCGAGAGACTTCTCACTGTCCAATTTATTTATTTAATACTTTAAGCACATAAATGTACAGAGGGGAACTTAATGCCTTAGGCATTTTCTACCAGTCAACATTACTTACCTTACCAATTTAATTATACAATAAATACTAAAACAAATAAACTAAATACAGGTACTACATAACTATTAGTTGAAATAGACAATAGGGAAAAATTTGCGCTGTGCCGATACTACAGCCAACTTCTGACGAATATGTTCGCGAACTTTGACTTTGAAGGTTAATCGGTTGGTTGCCATCCTGATTTCTTGGGGGAGAGTATTTCAAAGAGAAACTACGTAGACTGAATGAAGAAAGAACAGTGAATGAAGTCAGTGCGGTGAGTAGGACATTGAAGAAGGCGGTTATTTAATTTTTACTGTGGTTGTCGCAGATGTATTGAAAGTGAGGGGCCAGATAACTAGGGGAATTCGGAGAGTCAAGAAATTAGTACAATGTAGTTAGTGCCCTATGCTCTCTGCCTTGGCGTATGGGAAAGCACTTTAGAAGCGACTGATGCGCAGAGAAAATATCATATTTGCGTAAATTGAAAACAAATCGAATGCAGTAATTTAGAAGACGGTCAAGTTTGTTGAGGAGATCTGCATTCAGTTCATAGTAGCACACGTAACCATAATCGATGATAGGAAATATTAGGGTTTGCACAAGCGTTGTCTTTGTGTTCGATGGTAAAAAGTTTTTCAGACAATACAGAGCCTTGAGCGTTCCAGTAACCTTCTGACTGACACTAGCAACTTGAGTATGCCAGCTCAGGGTTCTATAAATACGTAAACCTAGATTCTTTACGTCAGTGCTAAACGGGATGATCGTACTGTCGAATAAAATAGGTGGGAGAGTTGCACCATCCACTTTGGCGATGCTTCGAGGACTCCCAATGATGATTGCCTGACACTTATTGGGGGTGGGATTTACTGCAACGCCAAATCCTAACAAGCCCCTATTTATTTTATCGATAGCGTCAGGTATTTGATCGATCCTCCCTTGAGAATACAATTGCAGGTCATCTGCATACAGATGATACGCACACTGAAGTTCGGAAGTGATGAGATTAATAAACATAGAAAACAGAAGAGAGGAAAGAATGCCGCCATGAGGAACACCAGCTTCTAAGTCACACCAGCGAGATGAAGAATCACCAATGTGAACAGACTACTGACGTTCCCGAAGGTAGGAGGTGAACCATTCCAGTGATTCGGGAGAGACCATCACATAGGATAAAATGTCTAACAGGATGTCGTGACTGACGGTATTGAAGGCGTTCGAGAAATCGACCAACACTAATAGAGTGACTTTGGTGTCTTCCAGTCCTGCCCTTATATCGCCAGTCACTTTTAGTAGGGCGGAGACAGTACTGTGCCCGGGTCTGAACCCAGATTATAGAGGGCTGATCAGTGAATTACACTGCACAAAGTTAGAAAGTTGTCTGTGGACACAGTCCTCAAGCACTTTGGATAGGAAGGGAAGGATAGAGATTGGGCGGAAATGGGTTGGAAGAGTGGGATTAGTAACTTTAGGTAGAGGACGAACATAGGCTTTACGCGACAAGGAGGGGTATACACCAGTGTACAGGGAATAATTGACAATATGTGTGATGGGAGATAGTAGGTTATCCAGAATAGTCGTGATCATACCACGGGTGATATTATCACATCATAACGCTTTGGATTTGATCGATAGAATGATCTTTCTGATCTCTCCCGGTTAAACTGGAACAAAACGAAAAGGATTAATTTGAGGACGCATTAGACCAGAGATTAGTGACAAAGTTTGTTGTTTGGTTAAACGATCCATGGCAGGCACAGTGGAGAAATGACGGTTGAGATCGTCTAAGTCAATAGAATTTGGCAGGTCTAAATGTCGCGCTTTGCCGATACCAAGAGTTCCTAGGAATTTCCAAATATCAGCAGAAGATGAAGAAAAAATATTTTCCACAATGTGGCGGCGTTTAGCATTGCGTATCATCTGGCATATCCTTAAATAGCGTCCAGTTCTCGTCAGTAGCCTAGCTAATTGCCGGAATATTTAATTATTATTTTCGTTTATATATTACCCAATGACTTCTCCCACTCTGGGTGAAGCGGGAGGGCGTGTCAGACTTTTACTGACTAAAACCCACCCTTGTTCCTTCAATTGCTTGTGCCAGGGTCAGCAACCTTTCTAATATTCTTAAATAAGTATATCAGTCTACGCACCCTACCACAGACACGCTTAATGTGCTCTTTGAAAGTAAGATTCTCATCTATAGTGACACCAAGATATCTTATGACTGTGTTTGACTTGATCCAGTGGTTTACAAGAGCAGATACCATACGCCGAGCAGTCATGCGGAGTGATATTACGTTGTGTGTTGGCAGCAATCGGTTGAAGTACGGAAAAGGTAATGTACTTGGTCTTGTCAGCATTAAGCATGAGCACGTTCTCACGAAGCCATTCGTTTACAATATTGAAACCGTTTTGGGCAGCATTAAAGGCCTCATCCCAGGTATCAGCAGAGAAGAGGAGGGCAGTGTCATCTGCATACGGTATAATTTCGCCTCTGGGCAACTTTAGGTCTGTTAGGTCGTTTATATACACAAGAAATAGGGTGGGTCCTAAAATGCTGCCCTGAGGAATACCGTAGGATACAGGAAGGTAAGAACTAATGCTGTCACTAACCCTCACGCATTGGAACCGCTCTGAGTAATTGTATAATGATAATTTAATATAATGATATGTCTAAACTGAAGCGGTTATGATTAGATTCATAACAACAACCAGTTCCAAATAAAGCCTTATATCGGGCCAGCCAACGTAATAACAGTGAAGTTAGTTTTGTTTCAATTATTGTAAACAAATAATTTCGGTAAAGTTTAGTCACGGAACGTGCAAAACTAACTGAAGCTGAATATTTTAATTATTCTGAAAGTTCTACCCTCTTACTAATAAACGCGGAATTAAGTTATACCAGGAATAACAAAGGAATAACCATACATTTTCATAGTTTTATACTTGGTATTACTTAATTCTGCGTTTATTAGTAAGAGGGTTAGAGTTTTATTCCAGCAACGATTTTCTCTACTTTTGTATTTTGAATAAACATGATTATTGAAAGGATGACGGCAAAGCTTTAAAATATATCCGTTCCCTTTTATTAAGTACATAACAAGTATTCGCTCGGAACTCCAACATTGAGACACTTAACGAAATTGAAACTAAAACTGTCGTAAAATAAAAGTTGCTTAAATTCCTAATTACAACAAGTTTTGTCTCGAACCCTAATTATACCTACTACTAATTGGGACTGAGAGGAAACATAATACTGTTTTTAAGAAAGTTGATTTATGTGAAAGACAAACTTTGTAACAAAGATAAAACTGTATTTTAGGCGCAATTTTTCATAGAGATTAAAATGCTTTTAAAAGACACGAACAAAATGTAAGTTGATGATTCTCATTGTCTGTAAATGTTAACGTGTTTAAAAGTTAACGTGAAGTGGTAAAAATCTTGCGACGATAAACGTCGTAACATTACTCGGGTGAAAACCATTGCTTTTTAATATTTTAATGTGTTATCATAATTGAAGTAAATCTAGATGTCTACAGTAATAGATTTGATTGAATCAAATAATTATAATACCGACAGAAAATGATTAAATTCAGATATTAAACAGCAAGAAATAAATGTAACGAAATTCAAACTGAAAACACTGTACATACATATCAAAGTTCAACATAAATATATAAAGTTTTATATTTTCTCAGAACATTATATTAAGCTAGTTTATCGAATAAACATCAACTTGCTGATAACAAGTAACTGGCAGTAATTGGCGTTTCGATAAACTTTTAACGAAGATTAGATATTAGTAATAAAGCTACCAATTGTATATTTTGTTATTTAACTACACATAATTATGTCAGGCTTCCCGGCAAATGGAGTAGGGCAGCTTCCAAAAGATGGATGGATCTAGCGAAAATTATATTATTTCTAGTAATAATTTTAACAATAAGATCTTGGGTTCATGGTTGAACATTGAAAATGCCTTTGGTAAATGTAAAATTCATAAAACATTCTTCGAAGCTTCATCTCAAGCAGCAGCTCTGGAGTAAATAAACATCTTTATTTACTTCCCAAAGCCAAGGAAATCTCGTGAAAAATTCAGGAATTACGTCGCTTGAACAAATTGCGGTCGCGGTTCTGTAAAATAATTCTTACAGAGAGAGGAGACATAAATTTTAAGTAAAGGGATGTTTATCAAGCCTCTTGTGAGATGTCCCGTGTGACGACCATGAGCTTTTTTCGGAACATTCCCGAAATTCAAACTGCAAGTGATGTGTGTGTTTGTGAATTTATAGCTTGTACCGCTAGTTAGTGGTCACGTTTTAGTTGGCAGGCGCTGACTTGTAGCTGATATTTTCAATAGGTTTATAATTTCCACAAAATTTCTAAAGTGTTAACCAAACTTTGTTTGATTTTTGGTTTAGCTTTATAGAGATTAGTGTCCAGTAGAATGATGTGCAGGTATTATGTTCGGCCTCAACCCACATAACATTATGAACCTCTTTTTATCATGCACAAGTTACGATAGTCAAGTGAAGTGATAAGTCAACATTGTGTAGCGACGTAAACGGGTCGATGTGATAGGCTCGCAAATTTTCACTTGGCTGCTAAACAACTTTTTATCTAGGTCATTTCATAAGCAATTTGTAACATACGACCCTAGATAACTACAATGTATGGTTTGTATGATACACCAATTAATCTCACAGCAGGAGAGCTGGAAACTTTAGTTAGGGATTACAGTATCTGTGATGTTATTTTCTGCATCCAATATTTTATTGCAGTTAAGTAACAAGCTAACTGCAACTTTCGCAGAGGATGACTGTCTCAATGTTTATGATACAACTTTACGAGAAATGGACGATGTTTCTCTAAATCTTTTCCGAAGTTCAGTGAGACATTTAATAGCTCAGCAAAACTAAAGCTTAGATAAGTGACCGACTCATACTTGACAGCTAAGCTTACGACTTGGTATAGATTCCTATTGGTATAATGTATCATTCAGACTATTTCCACTAAAACTTTAGTTAGATTTAAGAAATATTTTAGTCGTTCCTATAATCTTTGATGAGATATCTCTGAAACTTGTTGGATTTGGATTAATACTGTGTCAATTATAACAGGCCTACCTGTAATACGACCTATTTGTAATAGCATAGTACATATCTGTTATAGAATTAAGAGATTTCTAGCCTATCTGTTATTTTGAAATGTTGCTGTCAATTTGTATAACATATCTAAAAGCTCATCGTAACTATAATCTTATATTACGCGGTCTTAAACGAAATCCCAGATAAAATCAAGCAGCATGTCATGTTATACGTGAACATGTAATGAAGTATTTGCCTGTAGACTCAACACGATGTTATAGAGCTGCAGTTCTGTTTCAAACAAAGTATTAGAGGCACATTTATTTCTTTATACAATATTTAATAAGGCGGACAGCACACACACACGAACATTGATGTTAATCTTCACACTATGATCTCGGGTTATCCATTGATAAGTTTTACCATCGTTCCTTCCAGAGCTTTCGGCAAATTTGTGCCAGTTCTGGATGTTCACAATTATTTGATGTTTGATACTTATCGTCACTTGAATGATGCTTTTAAAACTAACCCTTTTCTTGTTAATGTTAATAAGGTGAACTTTCTATACTAAACCCCGGCAAACCATTATACGAACATAATCTAAACAGTTTTATTTTATCACTGGGTTAACGTTGGGCTCTTTGGGTATTCATTGTTCAAGTTTAGCGCAGGGCACTATCAGATATAGCATCCATAAAAGGCAAATAGCAGTAGAGTCTTACTTGAAAGCATTTTCCCTATTGAATTTAATATTATACACGAGACGCATGTAGCATTCCATTAATCCAAATAACAACAGTCGTTGAAAACTTTGTAGTAGTAATTCGTGGTAAATTTTAATTAACTTAATAGTTTACGACTCTCAACAAACAACAATTTGGGTTACATGAGTTCCGAGCATGGTTAATGAATGGGTGAGCCATGGAGGTTTGCGTAACTGTACACTATGTGTGAAGTATTATGTAACCTCGTTCGTATGTGTCACATAATTATGATAGTATTGCGGCTATAAACTTTATGAAGTGCATCAGTCATCTTCATTTCGTCTTCTGGTAGAAGTGGATCACTGTATAATTGTGTTTTGAGCCGTAATAGAGCTCGCAGTTATTTGTAGACGGCGTGCGGGGCTGAAAGTATACAGAATACTGTAATATGGACACCTAGGCGTAGATAATACACCAACAAAAAGAATATTATTGGACCTTGAAAAGTGACGTTAGTTGGCTGCCTGCTCTTATATTAAATTTTATGAGACATGCGGGAAAAAAATGTGGAAGAAAAGCTTGAAAAGTTCGCTTATCCGAATATGTAGAACAGTATGATACGTTGAACAATGATGGCATACGATATACATTCTTATGAATTTTGTGTAATGTATCGTGACAAGGCTCTCGGTGAGGCAGAAATTATTTTACTATTGGGCTGGGAGGTGACGGGTGAACCATGGAGTAGATAATAATACCTATTGGAGTACATGGAGTAGGTATATAAGTAGTCTGAAAAAATATATATGACAAAATTCTGAACTAGCTTTCTCTAAAATATTAACGTTGGCACTGAATAAGGACGTCATAAATACTTGGGGCCAAGAAAAAGAATAGAGTAAACAATTCAGCTATTTAAAATAACCATAATCTGAGCAATTAACCGTGTTGACAAGCGCAGGGGAAGTCTCAACAAAAGACGTGTTTCATGACCCACTTTTAATTACTCGTAAAATTAATTGCTATAGAACAGGTGAGCATAAATAAACTCATTTAAGCTCATCTGTTTTATAAAGCTTTGGTATAGAAAATATGTCAAACGGCCATTTTTATTTCTCAGTTAAAAGTTATCAGAGTATTGAAAAATGGGCCCAAAGACAAATCAAATTCTTTATAGGAATTTATTACCGTAAAAATAATTGGTTGAGTATAATTAACGGTATTTTCGATTGTATCAGTTGAGTGTTTTGTTTTTCGTTTTTTTTATAATTACTGAAACATTTGAAAAGTCATTGTGTCTTGCATGGATCCCCGATTTAGGCACTCAAGGGATTACTGGGTTCTTCAAGCCTGCTAGCGTATGCGATGCGAAATTCTAGTGTTAATAAATGTAAGTGTTTTGGGGGCCGAGTCACCCACGTCCATAGGAGTGTACCCTTTGATTCTCTACACGTGGTCCCCGGGTGGTGCAAATCAGGTGACACAAACTGGTGGTAAACTTCGGCCGACGGCTTGCAACCACCCACCGGGCAAAGACGTACCGCCAAGCGGCCTAGCCGTGTTCCGGTACGATGCTCGGTGTAGTCACTAGAGGAGTTGGGTAGAGATAGATAGCTGTTCCACTGCAGGCTGACTAGCCTGACGCGCGCTGTTTGGGGCGTATTGGGAGACTGGTCGCGGAGGTTAGCGGGATCCGAGGCACGGTGCGCCGCTGGCCGCAGGTAGTTGGGGGCCCAAATAGTGTGCCAGCCACACATGAAAGGCTGCCCCGCCAACTGCTGGTTGGCGAAAAATCCTGTAATGCACCATCGTGCTGATTGGCGACCAGATAGGGAGGGCCCGATGGACATTCCAGAGGGGTTCGGGCGTCTCAGCAGTCTCCGGACCAGTGCCCCAATGATGGCACCCTTTCAGTGCGTGTCTGTAGGTTAGCAGCGTGGAACCTCGTCTCACTTCCTTCTCCTCTTCTCCATTCACTCGTATACAAACATGGCAAGGAAAATAAATACTGGACTCAACAGCGGCTGCATTCCCTCTTCCATAAAATTACACCTACATTAGAGCATAAAATCACCTCATCATAAAAGCACCTCACCAACATTAGAGGTCAGCACTCAAATCTCTCTGCAGTCCACTACCACCTGGAGGCTGAGAAACCAGCGCTGTTTTTCCTTACGGAGACGCAGATAGCGAGTCCGTCAGACGTGTCGTACTTATCTTACCCAGGGTTTACCCTGAAACACAATTTTAAACGACGCGCGGGTGTGTATATGTTCGTCCGCGACAATACTTGCTATCGGCGTCTCCGTAACCTTGAGGACTCCAGATTCTCAACGCTTTGGGTTCTGGTAGACACAGGTCTGGATAAAATTATCTACGCCTGGGCTTACCGTTCGCACAGTGGAGATCACGAGACAATCAGGCTCACGGAGTACCTCAGTGAGGCGGCTGAAGCGGCCCAGCAGCGGTACATTTCCGCTCAATTAGTGTTACTGGGGGACTTTAATGCCCACCACCAGGAGTGGCTCTTCCCATACCAGTACACTGACCATGCTGGACGGGAGATGCGTAAGCTTTCGCTTGCGCTAAACCTTACCCAGCTGGTCCAGGGGGCAACAAGGGTGCCGGATGTTGATACGCACACGGCTTGACCTTCTGCTGACAACAGATCCAGACCGATACTCTGTGTCGATAACTTCACCTTTGGGTAGTTCCGACCACCGTCTGGTGAAGTCTGTCTCCGTCTACTCCCCGCCTGATCCCAGCCCAAGAGGCACCCGGCGGGTCTGGCGTACTGACAGCAGGTCAGCAGATTGGGATGGCATGTGATTTTTCTTTGCATGCTAGCCTACTTGCTTTTCTTTGGATGATCCTACGTTGTGCGCGGACGCCGTAACGGACGTGTTGCGTCAGCGAATGGAGTACATTCCGTTCTCTGATGTAACAATGTCCAGCGTTGACCGGCCATGGGTTGACGCCGAATGTTATCGCGCCGACGCGCTTAAGCATAAGGCATACCTGGCATGGGTCAACGCTCGATCGCGCAAAGCGAGTGACGTGGGTAAGAAGAAGAAGGCTTTCAACAGGGCTGCCAAGTTCTGCAAGTTGGTGTTGCGAAGAGCTTGGTTCGACCACATTGGCAGAATAGGGACCAAACTTGCTTCTTACTCAGCGGGTAGTAAAGCGTTTTTATCCCTGGCTAAGTAGATCGAATCAAACTTCTGCCGTCCCTCACTAATACCACTGCTGAAACCCGACGGGTCACTGGCCCACTCCGCTGAGGAGAAGGCAAATTTATTTGCCTCTCTTTTTGCGGAATCTTCGCGTCTAAATTCTGGTGATTCGCGGCCCCCTCCTTCTCCTGTTGGATGCGAGACGAGTATGTCGGATATTCGCATCCATCAAAAGGACGTCCGTAGGGTGCTGCGCAACCTCGAAGTGAACAAGGCTAGTGGCCCTGACGGAATACCAGTATTAGTTCTTAGAACCTGTGCACCTGAACTTTCTCCGATCTTGACACCACTATTCCACCTTTCATATGAGACTGGAAAAGTGCCGAATGCTTGGAAGCAAGCCAACGTACAGCCTGTGCCCAAAAAGTGCAGTTGAGCTGACCCAGCCAACTACAAACCCATATCTGTAACGTCCATACTCTGCAAAAGTATGGAGCGTGTACTTTACACAAAGCTGCTGGCATACCTAGAAACTAACGATATCCTTAGCGACCGCCAATACTGCTTCCGCCGAAATCGGTCCACTGGGAAACTTCTAGCGTATGCCATTCACATATGGAGTGAGGCCATCGAGAGACAAGGGGAAGCGCTTGCTGTCTCCCTCGACATTTCGGTTTCAATAGGGTCTGGCACGAAAGCCTTATAGTAAGCTTCCTTCATTCGGTCTGCCCGGTAGTCTGTGTGATTGGATTGCGGACTTCCTGAGAGATAAGTCTATTCGAGTGGTTATCGATGGCTGCTCGTCGGACTAATTGGATATTAATGCCAGGGTCCCTCAGAGGTCGGATCTCTCAACAAAATTATTCTTGTTGCACATAAACGATCTGCTGAAACCCGGTACCTTTGGGTATGCAGACGACAGCACTGTTGCTGAGAGATACTTGTCCAATGCACGGGCTACCGGGCCGGTATCCGGTCTCTCCGTGAGGCTGTTGTGGAGCGTTTGAACCTGTCTTTGCAGGCAGTCTCCGAATGGGGCGATGCCAACCTGGTCAGGTTTAATGCTGCTAAAACCCAGGCGTGTCTTTTTTCCGCTAAAAAGAGCCAATTTCACCCGGCTCCAACATTTTGTGATGTAACCGTGCCAATAACGGACCATCTTGAGCTTCTTGGTATTTCGTTGACATCGACTCTCAATTTTGGCCCATAAATTGAGGAAAAGGCTCAGCTGGCTGCCAAAAAGTTGGGGATCCTTGCGAAGGTGAGAAGGTACTTCACGCCGGAACAGCTGCTCAACTTGTGTCAAGCGCAGGTTCGATCATGCATGGAGTACTGTTCTCACCTCTGGGACGGATCTGCCAAATACCAGCTTAATGCACTAGAGTCGATCGAAAAGCGGGCCAAGTGACTCATCAGCAATGAGGCACTGGTCAAGTCAAAGCTCCAAAGTCTTGAACATCGTCGCCGAGTTGCCAGCTTGTCGGTTTTTTATCGGATTTATTTCGGGGAGTGTGCGATGGAGTTGCATGATTTAATTCCGCCCAGCCCGTTTCATCATCGGACCTACCAGACGTACGGTGATGCGTCATCGGTACATGGTGGATATCCCACCCATACGCACAAAACGTTTTGGGGACACTTTAATTATGCGTACAGCTAAGGAGTGGAATTCTCTGCCGGAGTCTGTGTTTCCCGATAGCTACAATCTAGGGTGTCTAAAGTCAAGAGTGAATAGGTTTTTTCTAGGCAAGCGTGCTTCACCGTCGACCACAACATCGCTTACCATCAGGTGAGATAGTAGCCAAGCGCAAGCCTATAGACGATAAAAAAAAAGGTTTTTCGCTTTTCCTCATTCGTGTTTGATTCAAAATCATATTTTCCGGAATTTTCCTAATGTTAACAGCCTCTTTCTAAGGCGCAGAGAAAGTCCATGATTCTCTCATATCATGCTTGAATCTCGTAAAATATTCGCGTCATGTCGACTAAAGCGATATTCCCGTATTACGAGTTTTGAACTTCCATCTTGGCAATTTACCAACACTCGTCAATTTCTTCCTCCTTATGCAGAAATTGAAATTACAAATTCAAGCAGAAAAAAGAATATTGATTACGTTTTAAACCATTTTTAAATTATTTGTAAATGTTTTTAAGTATAATATTTTTTAACGAGTAGGTATATAACTATTATGGTAGTATAATTATAATACACCAATTTATACTCCTAAATTTGCTCCCAAGTCTAAATCGGCATTGAAACAAAATAAAATGAGCTTCTCAAAGCCATTTTGTTCAATTTTACTAAATGTATCTTTTTGAAGTAATTGCTTTCTATTCCAATAATTGGATAAAAGAAAACTGATTTTCATCTAAAAAATAGTGCTGTAGGGCACGTGTAAAATCTAATAAAATTTATATTATGATAAAATAATATTGCTTTTAATACGTTTCCCAATATATGCGATATTCAAGTTATGTCTTCAGCTCTACGGTTGATATCTCGATAAACTACTCGCTACACAATATCTCCATTTCATCAACACGTAAAGCATCCTCTTTACGTAAGAACTGACACACTTGATACATGTACGTGACAGTTTATCACACGCAGCCATTTACTACTACTGAACATATTTATGTGCAACTGTTTTGATGTATTGGTTTAAGTCCTATGAGATCTTCGTGGTATGCGAGTGACAGATATATATTGGGTTTAGCAGGTGCAAATGTACCTTGAGACATATTTATTTAGAACAGTGTTTAAAAACGAAAAATACCACTTCTAAACTAAAGCATGTCTGCATACCTATTCGTATTAGCGAATTCAATTAGCAAACGTTATCCAGAGCCTAGCCATTAGGCACTTAATGAATCAAGCCAAAATATGACGTGTAACGGTGCAAATCCCATTTAGACAAAAAGCGAGCACAATCCTTATACCTAACGATTTTAGATTAGTCGACTGTGAGCACACACACTGGGGCCCTCTGTCGGCGAACTGTTTGGTAGCTGATAAAAACCTTTCAGCCCGTTTTAGGTGCATAACTGTCGGCTGAACAGAATAATAAAGGTTCAATCTCTAATTAAAAATTTTACCATTTTGCTCGAACCGTTTGAATGGACGACGTGACTCCACAAAAGCCTTTTTATTCAAATAATCATCGTGTATTGTCTTCTAAAATAAATACCAAACTCAATCAAATTCATTGTCAAAATCACACAATGTATTTAATTATTCGCAGCTCGTGTTATACTCTGTGATGTAAAAGTCATCTATTTATCAATTTTTGACATATTTTTATGCTTTCTCTCAATTTTATAGGAAACTAGCTGCTTCGCGCGGCTTCGCTCCCGTGGGCCACCCCACAGGACCCGTTTTCGGGATTAAAAAATAGCCTATGTTACTCAGGAATAACGTAGCTTTCTACTGGTGAAAGAATTTTTTAAATCGGTCCTATAGTTTCGGTGCCTATTCGGTACAAACAAACAAACAAACAAAAAAATCTTTCCTCTTTATAATATTAGTATAGATAACTTACAAATTACGAGGGAAGATAAAGAAAAATGTTTTTAGCAATGCTTCTGAGATATATCGACAAGGGGTAATGTAACAAAGAAAACGCAACCTTAGACCAATGCTGCTTGTATTCAGAACGTCACACTGACAAATGACAATCTTACACGCAGTTACTGTTGAACCCAGATGCAGTGATACAATATTGCCAATCCACAAGTATCACATAATAAAAGCCACTCAAGACAAGTTTCTTTAGACAACCACACATACTACTGCCACTGTCCGTATTATTGCCCCCACGACATTGGACACTTGCCAAAGACGGAAACCGGTCCGCCATTCCAATTTTTTCTGCGGGTTCTATATAACTAATCACCTGAAAGGTTCAACAAAGCAAAATAATCATGAGCATGTTAAAAAAGCAGATTCCACTGTGCAAATGTTGGGTGATTGAAATATTTAAAGATTAGGATACGAAGGGAAGTCAAAAAGTTCGCGGATTATTTTCCTTTAAATACATCTATTTAAGGAAAATTTTCCGCGAACTTTTGCACCTCCTTTTGTAAGATAAGAGTAAGACCTGACCAAATCCATGCAACGCTGAACGCTGCAAGATGCACTCCATGACGCCAAGGATAGACATAGATGGTGAAACATCATCAAAGAAAAGTTGATCCCCTGTCGGGGAATCACAACATTCAGTAATGAGGAACACGACGCGAGAATGGGATGTAAGATAAGATTAATTTGATTTAAACACTGGTTTATTAATAAGGGTGATAAAGTTGACCATTCTTGGAATAGATCCAGCAGACTCACATTGCCATTGCCGTTTTTTGTGTGAGAGTAAAGTTCAGTACTAACAGCGTAATTGTTATGTGCGCGTTGTTTCACGGGATGAGAAGAGTACTTACCCCGTTTGTTGAGCGTTAATAGCACAGAAAGCAATTAAACAATAATGCAAAATAAAGATCTGCACACTTCATTAGCTCGTGGTTGATGTAATAACTTTTCGTTCATGTATTTCCAAGCAAATAGCGTATAATAACATGCTGCTATTTAACTTGCCATGTAACTTATGGTATAAAGTACATATATCGTGAGTTGCCTCTTACCTGAAACAATAAAAACATTATTTAAATAACATAATACAAAAATAGCGATTGTATGGTCTCCGTACTTAGGTACTTATTTATTTGTAACTTCGAGAAAATACAACTGAATTATTCCTTATATTTAAATATTAAAAATACATATTCGTAAATTAATACAATTGTACATTATTGCCCATTAATAAATACTTTATGTTGTCTCTATCATGTAAATGGAGGTCCAATTAGGGCCGCTCTCTAGAGAAAACACTATAGAAAAGCAATATACAGGGCCAAGGCAACAAGCTTATAGAGGACTTTACTTTTATTGTAAGTAACTATTTCGAAAAAAAACTAAATGCGATAACATTCCGATAGGATAATGAGTATCTGGTATTGGTTTTGTATTTTTTGTATTGGTAAAAACAATTTTGTTCAATACATATTAAATTGTATTTCCTACTAGCTCTTTCTCGCGAATTCACCCGAGTCGAACTCGTAAAACAGCACAAATGACACTATAGACTAATCATTCTGTTATTTCGACTCATTACAAAAGGATCTTATTAATTTACTCTTCTATCACATAAAATGGCTAAGGAATGCGAAATATCAAATAAACCACAAGTAAATATGCTATTACACTCACAGTAACAGCCCATTCCAGGAAAAAAATATTGTTTCAGAGATTTTTTGCAAGAGTATCTAAAAATAGGTTAAAATAAACACATTTTTTTACATCTGTATTTGAAAACGGATCGTAAAGGTCTATCCACACATATCAGGGCCACGCCCGGGACGTGCACGGGACGTGGCACGTCCCGTCCCGTCACGTGGACGTATGTGAACGAGTTCATATAAAATGTACCCAACGATATTTTTTTGAGCCCCTGACGGGGCACGGTCCGTCCACGTCCCTGGCACGGCCTTGATATGTGTGGATATATCTTAAGTCAGTATAATAATTTATGAGTTTGCTACAGAAAAAAATATAGTGGTAGTATTTATATTGAATTTTTAACAGTATGGCAGGTGGCGTAGCGATGACGTCAGGGCTGCTACGTCGTAGCAACCGCGTATTCCTTTAGATACGACTTCGCAAATTACTGTTTTGAATGTTCGTAGTTATTATCTATATATATAAAAGGCAAAAGTGTTTGACTGATGTATCAACGCACAGGCCAAACCCTTAGGGCTAGAAACCTAAAATTTAACACACGTATTCCTCTTATGACGTAAGCATCCACTAAGGAATGATTTTTCAAAATTCTACGCCTAAGGGAGTGAAATAGGGGATAAAAGTTTGTATGAAACTTTTTATTAAAAAGTCATCAAAAAAAAAAAAGAAAAGTATAAAACACGGATCACGCAAACGAAGTCGCGGGCGAAGTGCTAGTCTAAATATAAAAAGTGACGGCTACTTCACGTACTGTTATAAAAGGGTAATTTACTTTCCGTTTATAAAGTATCATGGAAAAGTTTTATATTTGTTCGAGCACATACCCTTTGTATCTCTACAAAAACCCTCATACCAAAAGCTAAACTGTCACGGTTCATGACTTAGAAAGTTTCCGCTACGTGAGCTGTTTGAACAGGGTCTACTTTATTCAACTTTATCATTTGAAGACTAAGGTAGATAGTTTTAACCCGTCATTGGCAAACTATTTAAGGAAGTGTCATTGGATTCTAAAGATGTTTGATGTCCTTGCTTTTTGAAGGTCTAGTAAGGTTATGATTATATATCAGCCTTTATAAGATTACGATGTTCTGAAACAGCTTAAAATCAACAAGGCACCGGGTGATGACGGAATCACGGCTCCACGAACACCTGACGGCGTGTGGAAAACTGGTCTTTAAGGCCCTTCAGAAGCTGTTTGATTCCGTCATACTCGAAGGCAAAATGCCACAGGCATGGTGCAGGAGTGTGCTGGTACTCTTCTTCAAGAATGGCGACAATGCCCGGCTTAAGAACTATAGGCCCATTTCTTTCTTAGCCATGTCTACAAGCTGTTTTCAAGAGTCCTCATGAATAGTCTCGCACGCAGGTTTGATTATTTCCAGCCTCCCGAACAAGCCAGATTCCGAAAAGGATTTAGCACCGTAGATCACATACATACGACCGAAGAGTATAGAAAGAAGGTCTTACTTCGAGAAAGAGGTCAACCAACGAATCCGACTCGGCTGGGCGCCATTCGGAAAGTTGTACGGTATCTTCTCGTCCAATTTACCGCAGTGTCTCAAGACTAAAGTCTATGACCAGTGTGTGTTGCCAGCGACCTATGGGACCGAGACGTGGTTGCTTAAAATGGGCCTCATCAGAAAGCTTAAATTCACCCAAAGGGCAATGGAGAGGCCTATGCTCGGATATGCCTTGCGTGATCGCATCAGAAATGAGGATATCCGCAGGAGAACCAAATTTACCGATATAGCGTATTGTATGTACGACCGCGAACCGGAAGACGATGCGTTGGAAGGCCTCCCACTAGGCGAACCGACGACCTGGTTAAGATTCGGGCGTTCGCTGGATGAGAGACGTATGGGATCGGTCAATGTGGCGACGCCTTCAAAGTCAAAGTCAAGTCAAATATATTACTTACATGACTGACTAATCAACATTTAAGATTCAATAATAATACACCTTTGATTCAACCACTTGGTACCGGCTGTCATTTGAAGATCTTTGACAGTCGTTACGGGTAGTCAGAAGCTTGAGATCTGACACCATTCTAGCCAAAGGGTACCGTGTTACTTATATTTATTTCAACTACGCCATTAGGCCGCAATTTTGACCGTCAACAATTAAAATTTACAAGTAATAACAATTGATTCTACCGTCCATTCGGAAAAGAAGCTTGTTTTAGAGAATAAAAACTCCATACATAATCTTTAAAAAAAAAATGTGTTTTATAATATTTACATAAGTACATACATTAATAAATTCTTAAAATTGTGAGGATGATGCACCCAGAATAGTACTACACTACATACGTACAGGTATAAAGTATTAATTGAAAGCATTACCAGATAAATTCATTCATTTGATAAATAGGAACATGGTTCTCACATACTTACAAATATTGCAAACATAGGTAAAATACCTAACTTAACAACAACGTCGCAGTGTTTGAGTCAATTCATTAAACGAAAAATAAAAAAACCCTATGTCCAGCAGCGGACGTCTTTCGACTGAAATGATATTGAAGTTGATTTTTTTGATTCTTTGCAATTTTTATGGACTATCAACACTACTACTACGAGTACCATAATTTACATAATTCCGGTGAAAGTACTCAATTAGGATTTTCTTCGCAGATTAGCCTCTAATTGCAGTTATTTTCGTGGACCAAAAGTAACAATTTACAACTAATTCGAAGTAATAAATTGCCCTACGTACCTAATTAACAGTATTATTGCTGAAACAGAATTGTTTCGTTTGTTGTTTCGTCTCTGAATAGAGACGGTGCATTAGAAACATTAGTCTCATAAAATACATGTGGAATCTGTGACATCAACACTAAGTCAGAGAATCTCGGTCACCGACCTTTCAAATAGCTTAAATTTATTGAAGAAAGGAAAGATTTAAAATAACGTCTTCACTGAATATAATGAAGTGTTAACTGTCCTCCGTCGTGCAGTCGAGAGCTGTCTCTTTTTTGTTATTAATGGAGCAGAGACGTTCTGAAACGTTACAGGATAATAACAAGAACAATTTAAAGGCCTTGCTACAAACGAATGACGATGTGTGCCCGTCGTAGGCAGGATGCCTTTTTTGTTCACCCAAAAAAGGGCACATTCTAGCTGCACAAAGTGCCACAGTTTCACTGAACCCAAGTTTGTAGGCCCGGTTATCAAAATATTCGCAAAGGTGTTTCAGAAATAAAAAATTAGGAAAATAACCGAGAACATATCTCGATAAAAAATTAGGAAAATAACCGAGAACATATCTCGATAAAAAATTAGGAAAATAACCGAGAACATATCTCGATAAAATCACTAGCAGGTAAATATTAACCGCACAACAGACTATTAATACAACCGGTCAGCAGTAAATACGAGTACAAAAATCTACCAATTATTTTTAAAGTAAGTGGCAGAATTAAATATTGACATAAGAACACAACTAATTAAAATTTCACAGCTCAGTTCAGTAACATCGCTTACATGATTCTTGTCGATATATAATCAATTAGCTGCCCGTCGTTTCTTCAAAATAATTAAACTGCCATTATAAGCAAGTTGCATTATTACTATGCAATATTACTGCACTGCAATAGATGACCAACGTTGCTTTTCATTCAGAAACTGAGAAACTGACCCACTTTATACTCCTTTTTCCTTGTTTACGTGGCAACCCTCGCTTTTAATTTGCTGCCTGTATGCAATCTGGTTTACCCGCTCTTGACTTGTGTGACCTCGTTTAAGGCGAGGCTTTAGCAGTAAATAGCGTGTTCCAGGAACCTAGAAACTGAGCTAATTCTTAAAGAACCTAGCGGCTTCACTTGTTGCGAAATAGAAACCTCACGCATAAATTGTATTTTATGTTTATATGTTATTATATTTATGATCTACGCAAAATCTCAATCAACAAAATTACGGTTGGTCACTTAGAACTCTCATAACTCATGTTCATTATTATTATTCTTTATTGTACACAAAACATAAAAACATACAAATACAATAGGACAGTTTATGTACAAAGGCGAGCTTAACCCGTATTTGGATTCTCTAATAGCAAACCTCAGCTGCGTAGAGAAATATGCATTTGAGGATTGTACATCCATGTGCACAACAAAAGCTTCAAATTCAAATCTTTATTGCTCAACACAGTATATAATTATATTTTAGATGTTAGGAGAATGCGCAGTTCACTGTGTTGTACCAGTTTAGGCATGCAAAATTATTGTTTAAATTATACAAAGCCATACATTATTACATATGAGGCGCACCCGCTGAGCGCACTTTTGGGGACTTTAAAAACTTGATGAAAGTTCTTTAAATTCTTCACTGCCGGAAACGCAGATCTACGCGATACACAATGGCTTTTTAGTTGATTTAGTTAATTACGGCATTAAACCGGTTAAAATTAGTTACCTCGTACTCTAGGGTTTTATATTATGTACAAAGATTCGTAAGAAGCTTTGTATGGAAATACCACATACGTACATAACTACCCACCTACATAGGGACAACTTTCAATATGATAATTCAATTGTATTATGCTGAAATAATACGTTGAAAGTTCTATTTTCATTTCTTGAGCTGAGCAAAGGCATCCGATATTAACCTAATTAAATATTGCCAAACTTAGCCAGACGTTCAGTTGAACATTTCCAATTAGGTACAGCCACAGACTGGAACATTGCCAGACGAATAGTAGTGCGGGTATCTTTCATAATATGTATGACATTGTAATGCGGTCAAAAATGTTACTATCTGTGTCTCAACGGCAAGATATAAAATGAATTATATTTACCAACTTTTCTGGTGCGTTCCATGAAATTGATTGGTACACGGCAACAGAGCGATTTCCAAAGTACAATATTTCCTGTTACTAATATAATTTAGTACCAGTTCGAAAACCTATGAAAAGCTGAAATGAAAAAAAAAAGTTTGGTAACGGGTTCAAAAACGGGGTTCTCAAATGTGGCTCGCGAAAAGTGTAAAACAAATAATAACATTCCGTTACCATGCCACCCGAAACAGTTAACTGAAATAATTTTCAGCAGTAACCCAGAGGCACAAAAATGGAACAACATTTTGATTCAAACACATTCTCACACAGGGTGGCCATTCGGATTTCCCATGGATTATTTTATTGTTTACGCACTAGTAACACTATATGATATATGTTAAAGGGATTTTTTTTAAAAGCCCAGTGATAGATGAAAGTGTTACCAAGTCATTTTAGGCCTTTGCGATTTTACGAGTTTGAAAATATTGATTTGGGTGCCCCAAATACAGATGTAGGACAAGTAATATCGGATTTTGATTCAGCAATCCCTAATCCTGTAAGTAACCGGCGACAAAACCTTAAGTACGACCAGCTATGGTAAGTGTTTTGTGATAAATAAATTAAACAGGAGTTAAAGTAAAACATTGGGGCTCAAAATATAAATGGGCTCTCGATAAAAAAGGCCTTTAGAACACCGATTTACTCATATAAATTATTCGATCTTGTACCCGAATCCAGATAAACAGGATTTACATTGGAAATCATTAAGTCAAGAAAGTGATGCAAAAAGTCCAAGAATGAAATTAAACGTCAACTGTAACCATAAGTACAAAGAATTAAAATGAAAACGGTTCTCGCTAGTTCGAACCTCCGGCACAGTATACTCCGGGGTGCCATATTGAGGGAAATTGGTAGGGTGCGGTGACTTCAGGCTATAATTTTCGGTGTGCATTGAATGTGGACGTTTTCGGTATTGAAATCGGTTTATAATTTGAAGTGCTGCATCGTGATGATGCTAGCAGAATATTTTTATTATACCTAATTATTTACCAACCAACAACCTGTGAAGTCCAATAAAAACGTATAAAAATAGATTAAAAACTTCAACAGCATTGTCATTATCTGACCTCACTCATCTCGCTCCACATTATTACTGCCCAGTATCTTAATTAGTGAAGCATTTCTTCAGCGCGGCCTCTACCTCGGTTCTGCATATTGTGTGAATATCATGAGAGATGCACTGAATGAGACGAGAGAGCGATAGTATAAAAGATTGTATGCAATTGTGCCATATTCAAACTGCTAAAATATTAATTAAAATGATTTATACGAGTATGTTTGCCAATGAAGTAGCTAGTCATCGGGGCCCTCGTAGCTAAATATAAAGATGAGTCGTTGAACTCGGCAGCAGTTCCCGTTGGTAAGATGTGAGCAGAGGCGTAGCTAGGTAACCAAAGACCCTCTTGTAAAAAAATATTGGGGCCCTAACTGAATTGTATACGTTTAATCAAGTCAAAATATAAATATAAAAAACTTTGAAGGTGCAAAGCTAAGTAGCTGATTATCAGCTCTTTTGCTAGATAAGTAAGGAGTATATAAGCGAGTGTGGCAAATTCTATTGGTACTGGCCCCTTGGAAGAACGAACAGCATTTTTTTTAAATATAGAAGGTAGATATCGTTGTTAAAATTTGAAAGGAAACCGTTTGTCCTGGTATGGTCATGTGATGAAGAGAGATGAAACGCATGTTACTAAAAGAGTTATGAATATAAATGCGGATGGATGAAGAGTGAGAGGAAGGCCAAAGAAAAGATGGATGGACTGTGTGAGGAGTGATATGAAAGAAAAGGCAGTCAGTAATAACGTGACGGAGGACAGGACGGTATGGAAGAAGCAAACGTGTTGCGCCGACCCCAAGTAACATGGGATAAGGGCAGGAAGATGATGATGAGAAGATACATATCGTATTAACGCTACTGGACCATCAAATCAGATTTAGTTATTGTTGAGTGCTGTCCGATTCACCAGTGAATTTTAACATTAGATTCCAACGTTTGTTGCTATTTCCAAAAATAAAATCTAATGGCATCATCTACCACACGTTTCAAACAGAAGTTCGAAACTGTTGGGAGTTCACATGTATTCTTTCAAATAAGTTCCCATGATTGAAGTCGTGTTACAACCTACTTTGTTTAGATTCCGAAGGTGGTCGTATTTTTTGCCAATTAAATTTGAGGTTTGCGTCCATGGTGGTCAGGGTCTGAGGGCCCCCTGAACTTGCAGGTCCAGGTGCACGGCCAGTCTAGCCCTCCAGTAGATACGCCCCTGGAAGTGATGTAGTAATTAAAATGTATAATGGGTAATTGCTTGTACTTGGTTAAAGCCGAAACAGACTCAAGTGTGGCGTGTTGACGTCATTTTTTTTTTAAATAATCTTTATTTTCGCGTTTAACCACTATCTCGCCTGATGTAAAGCGATGATGAATTAAGGAACTAATAAAACCTGCCAGCATGAATCAGCGACTAAAACTAACAACAAAGTAGTTTCCTGGTTGATATCGGCAGATGTGACGTCTCTTTTAAACTGTATTATTAACGAACTATCAATTTACAAAACTAGTAAGCAAATTTAGTTTTTTTTTTCAATTTATAAGACTACGCTATAGTACTCGTAATATATCAAAAGACGTCGAAGTTTGCAAACAACATTGCAGTTGGTAACCCTCCTCATTTATCTTGTTAAAGTATGCCGCGTTGAAACTCTTCCATATCTATTTTCCCATACCTCATATTGTTTCTTTATAACTTAATTTTTTGCGAAACGTGTGAAATATTTTTTGTAAAATTAGATGACAGTCGCCGTGAAAGTAATGATGACAAATTGTGTTTCGCCCACATGTTGAAAAAAGCGTCTGAAGACGTTCCCGTGTTGCTATAACCCTTGTTTTAAAAATCGTGAGTATTACACATAAATTCTAAAAATCTTGCTAAGAACTTCACAAGTTATCCTTAAAAAACTGAAGGTTAATCACAAAGTTCTTACAATGCACTGTTGAACATGTATCGAATCACTTTATTGAACGGTACAAGAATTATTTCGTTGGTCTTTACTTACTAAAAGTGTAATCAATTTCAGAACAACATTTGAGCCATAAATCATCATCATATCAGTCGAAAGACGTCCACTGCTGGACATAGGCCTTCCCCAAGCGTCGCCACTTTGACTGGTCCCGTGCGTCTCGCAACCAGCGGATCCCCGCAATCTTCACCAGGTAATCGGTCCACCTGGTGGGAGGCCTTCCAACGCAACGTCTTCCGGTTCGCAGTCGCCACTCCAGAACTTTTCTGACCCATCGGCCATCTATTCTGCGAGCAATGTGCCCTGCCCACTGCCACTTAAGTTTGGCAATTCTTCGGGCTATGTCGGTAAACCTGGTTCTCTTGCGGATCTCTACATTTCTGATTCGATCACGCAAGGAAACTCCGAGCATAGCCCTCTCCATTGACCTTTGAGTATCTGTAAGCTTTCTGATGAGGCCCATTGTAAGCGACCACGTTTCAGAGCCATATGTTATCACTGGCAACACGCAATGGTCATAGACTTTTGTCTTCCGTCATTGTGGCAAGTTTGACGAGAAGATACCGAGCCATAAATAAAACCTTAATTACAGTTTCACTGTCCTTCCCAGTCGTTTCGGTCGATCGACCAAAAAAGTGTTTTGAACGTAGACAAAATGATAATAAGGACCAAGCAATTTTTTGGCTGTGAAATGGAACTTTTACAAATGGGTTTGAAATGGAAAATTGTGGCCGAGCTAGTCTGAACTCTAAAACCCGCTTCTTCCTCATAGTCAAACTTTTTTTTCTAACTTGTTTGACCACGAGGAATCAAATTTCCTCGTGGTCAAACCAGAGCTATCGTTAGCAAACAAACAAACAGTATCTTTTTGAAGAGCAGTCATGGTGGCCCAGTGGTAACAGCCTTAGCGACATACAAGTTCTAGGTCGTGCGTTCGAACCCACGCGCTTTACTTTGTGAATTATTTCATCACCACTGCTCTCAAAACGGTGAAGGAAACGAACGAAAACATGTGGCATCCACCAACCCACACTGGGCCCAAGTGGTGGATTATGGCCTATTCCCTCTCACAGAGAGCAGGCCTGCACGCACAACGAAACAATTGGGAGTCTAAGTGCGGAAAAGGGGGTCCATCTATCCCATCTATCCTTACAGTACTTATTTGTTTTGTAAATGAGCAAAACTTTACACGAATCCTATGTGAAAATATTTATCAACCCAGAACAGATTTTGCTTCCATTATGCTCGGACAACTTTTCAAATACGACAGGATTAGTCGCACTCTTAATAACAATGTAGGCTAACATTACACCTTATTTAATCCTCTCACAACACATGTAGTGATTTTGTGGTAATACAGATGGGTCAATCCCGGTAATCAAGCGGATCAGCATTAATTTACAAATACTTTTGTAAATTGTTAGTTTTGTTCATAAACGACTCAAAGGAATTTAAAAAGACAGAAGAAGACTTTGTAATAAAATTTATGTAAATTCTTGTTTCGAAAATCTGTTTTCCATTACTTCGAAAGTGTTCCGATTTACGAGTAAAAGTATTAAACTAAACAATTGCTTTAAGTGATTTGATCTTTATTGGTAATTTCATAGCTTTTCAATTATTTAAACAATGAAAAGTGGAACAAAAACCCCTTAACAATCACCGAAAGATTCACAACTTACAACCGAGGATTGTTTAACTTGGAATAAATAATATTTGAATGTTGAATATAATTTTATAACAAACTCAATTTTAAACTTGGATCAATTTAATCCGATACTCTTCCGGAACCATTTCTCACTCCACAGTTTAATTTGGGGAACGCAAAATCTGTGTATTTAATGATAATGAAGAGGCAATTTTGATATTAGAAAATTATACGAACCTTTGCGGAACGGTTATTTTTCGTGGGAATCGAAAGAAAGTCGAAAAGTAGGATTTTTTTAACACCATTCATATTTAATATACAGCTATAGCATATACTAGTGTAGAGATTGCCAAATTACTTTTGTTCGCCATCTCGTTTGCTAAATAAACGTACAATTGCAGGCCTCTGCAAAAGTTCTGTAAAAGGTATGTTTTAATGAAGAAATAGACGCAGTGAATTAAACTTCGCTAGTTAACTGAACGTTCCTCTGCCTCGGGGAGCAATAGCGTCTCGTTAGAGATACGGAATTGTACTTCGAATTTATTCTACACTATTTCTTTAAGTGGTATTTATACACAATCGATAGACTACATTGTGTCCTAATTGACCTTAAATTAAATTATTACTTTACTACACAAAAACAGAATCATAAAAGCAGCAAGATTTAAAGGAAAATTCTACGCTATTTATTAACCTCTAAAATACCGAAGCAATTAGTTTAGCAATCTGTCACGAAGATCAGTTTATTAGTAAATCCACGTTAAATAGTACGACATGAACACGACGAGCGTAAATTCATTTATTCATTAGCAGGAGGCAGTGGTACGATACGATTCTCCAGACGGTGTGACTTGACGACGACGCAGCGAAGCGTGTGTTGGTATTACAGCCTTAATTTTGTTTCGGGAAAATTAGATAGCTTGGGGTAAAGACCGCGCAAGGTGTTGATTATATGGGCATTTAGGTCCGTGGTATAAAATTAAATAATTAAAAGACAGATGGTGTATTTTAATTTTAGAAATCAAAAGGCTTCGTCAAAGATAATACAGGGTGTATTTAATGGAAAGGTGCGATAATATTTTAAAAACTGCTATGGATTTCATAGTCAATTCCCGACAAAGTTGTCGTCAGCTGACCAAAATTTGTATGGGATACATTTTTTTTGAGAATTTACTCTGACTACCTTGGACAAAGCTGTTCATATACAAGGGTAGATGCAGAAATTAAAATATGATCGTTCGTCGTGGGTTTAATTAATTCGTTTTTAGGTATTCGAATGCAAATACGATAACCTACATTTAAATTGAGCATACACGTGGAGGTTAAATAGATATTGCTCTCGAAATTCTAGTTCTTGAATATAATGAAGGGACTGGAAAAAAAATATTTGCATAAAAATACGTCTAGTGCCTTTTTATCATAATATTATGCAAAAAAATAATTCACTAGAATAAAAAAAAAAAATGAAACAGTTTTGCGCAAACTACAGATAAAAGTAAAATACACAAAACCGGCCAAGTGCGAGTCGGACTTGCACACGAACCATTATCGCAAAACACTGCAAAAAATCACGTTTGTTGTATGGGGGGCCCCCTTAATTTATTTTATTTTAATTTAATAATTATTATTTTTTGAAGAGAATATACAACTAAACATTTTGTGAATATTTCAAGCGTCTACCTGTTGCCGTTATTAATATCGAGCAAAAAACGGCAAAAATAGCACGTTTGTTGTGTGGGAGCCACCCTTGAATATTTATTTTATACTGTTTTTAGTATTTGTTGTTATAGCCGCAAAAGAAATACATCATCTGTGAAAATTACAACTGTCTAGATAACACGGTTCATGAGATACAGCCTGGTGACAGACGGACAGACAGACAGACAGACGGATCGCGAAATCTTAGTAATAGGGTCCCGTTTTTACCCTTTGGGTACGGAACCCTAAAAAAAGGTAATATGTAAGGTTTAATAATATTTACATGGTTTTTTTTATTTAAAATAACCTTATCAATGCTCAAGTAAAGATTTTACGTAGCCCGCACGCAGCCGTTTTATTTCCATCACTAAACCGTTTCGATTTCGATTACAAACAAAACCCATTAAATTTGTAGAATAATTCACAGTAAACAAATGTGTGCTTTAATAGGTTCTAAAATATAGATAAACGTTCTATACTATCTATAAGAGAGTTCATTTACTCAATTCGAAGAATTAATCTGAAAATACAAATATATAACAAGATATTATTATTATTATTAATTTTTTTTTTTATCTTTCCTTTCTGGATGTCCTCTAAATTATTGGAGAAGTTAAAGCTCAGTAGAATTACGTATATAATTATCATCTCTGACTATCCATGACTGATCTAATACGAATTTACTATCACAACGTTAACGTAACTGAACTGAAGTTATTATTACAGATTTCCCCGAAGTATTGGGAAAGTTCGACGCGATAAGTCGCATTGTTCTTGGGAGTTTTAAATTGAACCTGAATTAATTTATTGCATTTTATTTGCATTTACGTAGGTTTCTTTTAATCAGCTTAGGATGGACATACTTAGTAATACGGACTTTTGAAATGTAAAGAAATCGTTAATTTAAGTTATCATTTATTAGCGCATACCATATGTAAATAACTTGTGCCGTAAATCTTACACGTGGATGAGCAAAACAGCAGTGGACACTCACCGCGTCCCGTTTATGGACACCATGTCCCTGCAGCGCGATATAAACAGCGCACATTCTACTGACCCAGCACTCGGTGACCGGCGTGATAGTCACGAGCACGAGCTACAATTTGCATATCGTTACAAAACCCACACATTTGAATTTTATTGATACTGTGTAATGGCGCTGTATGTCATCTACCACCGTAGATAGCTACGTTGTGTGGAAACGTTTTAGAGCTTTTCTCCGGGACACACATTTTGCAATGTTACCAGAGTGTTAATTTCTCAACATGATTTAATTTGCATTCATTCTTTGTTTACGATAGTAAATTAAACGTGATCAAACCACGTGTACTAGAATTGTATCTCTATAAATATTGTACGCCTGGCGTCCGTCCAATCTGCAATGTGACGTCACCGAGGTTGTGTAACGACGATGAGATACACCGCTGCCGACGACAAGTTTGTATTGTATGATGGAGGCTGTTCGTAAAAACAGGGCTTTGGATTATGCGAACGTAAAACGAGTACGAGTAAAAAAAGTAATGAAAATGCACTGGATGTTGCTGGAAAGCTTATTTAGCAATTAAAACACAAATACTAACAGCGAACTCACAGCAAACAATCTTACTATTTTACGTGCTATGTTTAAAGTTTGCCGTTTAAAGTTATCGAAACAAGCACAAATTTAGTTCCAGAAACGATAGTTAAAAGTTGCGCTATACAAAAACTTCGTCGAACCAACTTGGTTCTGCATTTTGCAATGGCCGCCACCTCGCCATTGATTTGCATAAAGTTCTCGAAGGGAGGTAATAAATAGAGGCAAAATAGCTGTAATTATGTCTTATATTAGTACCGCGCTGCTAATAGAAAGATTGTACAAAGACAGACCCCAGTTACAATGTTTAAAAGACTTTTTCTCACGGTAAATCTTTATTTTTATTTTATTGTCTATGTGGTCGGCGTCAAACCGCGCTTGCCTAGAAACAATCTATTCCCTAGATTGTAGCTATCGGGATACACAGACTCCAGCAGGGCATTTCATTCCTTATTTCCTTAATAAGAAGTGTTCCCAAAACGTTTTGAGCGTTTGGGTGGGATGTCCACCATGAACCGATGGCGCATCGCCGTACGTCTTGTAGTCCGATGATGAAATGGGCTAGGTGCAATTAGATCGTGCAATTCCATCGCACACTCTCCGAAATGTAACCGATGAAACAGACGAGCTGGCAATTCGGCTCAAGGATCTGGAGCCTCTTGGCCCGCTTTTCAATCGAGTCTAGTGCATCAATATGGTATTTGGCAGATCCATCCCAGAGAAACTTTCTCGTATAAATCTTAAGTTATCTATAATATTGTTAGCGCTTCATTTTGTATAAGCCTTTTCCCAACTTTATTGGTGTTGGCTTCAAGTCAAACCGGATTCAGCTGAGTACCTGTAATTTACATGGAGCGACTACCAATTCAACCTCCACAACCCAGTCTTCTTTCTTTTTCGTGTGAAGATGTGGCCACCTCTAGTTTCAGAGTTAATTAAGCCACCTCTGGGAAACCCACAGCCCTCTGACTTGACTTAAGACTTACATTAACTGTATAAGTCCAGATCTTCTCATGATCTTTTCCTTCACCGTTGCCTGAGATGACCAAGATAAACTTAGAAAGTACACCTACATATAAATTTGAAAAATTCCCATTGGTATTTGCCCATATTTGAACCCACAACCTCAAGTACGAGAGGCGAGGTCTTAGCCAATGGGCCACCACGACATCTACACAACCCAATACCTAGGCAATACAATTTGCCTTGGCAAGACTGGTCACGTTTTATGGCTTCTAACTATCCGTAACGACATGTTTGTGAAACATCTGTTAGAGACCAAGGAAAGATAGTTTTAAGGATTTAAAAAATAACAGTTTAATATCGTTATCTTTGTATACTGGAGGGTGTGTTTCACTTAACTTATATGAGACGTGTAGTCTTCACGAAATCTAACGGGATCAGTACAAAGACCAACCAGGAATTTTATTCTAAGTGTTGTCAAATACACTGTTGAAATAGGAAAGATTTGTTTTTGTTAAACTCCAACAACATCATCCTCATAAAATATTATGGCTTTCTTCTCATAGCTGGAAAAATGGAAACAGTACTACCAACAAATTAACGATGTTTGTGAAACACACCAGCTGAGTTTCCACTTATTTATGCAATTCATAAAAAAATGGTTCGACGAACCAACTTATATCCGAGCTAGCCGTTTATTGTCAAGATCATAATTTAGTAGGTACACTTCATTTAAACTAAAACCGTAAAATTAATCCTACCTTAATTAAGATTACGTAGGAACACAGCTAAATCTGTTTGGATGAATGTGATTACATAAAGCATCACCCGGTGAGAGGACAGCAGGGTACTCGAGCCGTCAACCGTCGTCATCGGCCAAAGGGTCACGAACGTAATGTGTGAGGACCTGTGTGAACGTCATATGGAAATGTGCAAATAGGTGAAACTTTTGGACGTCACCCAAATATCTAAGTACTTGGAAAACCCACGAGGTTGATTCCCTTGACGCAACATGCCTCAACATCTTTAAATACCTAAGTTACCATACATAGACAATCTGCACTCTTTTCCTAAAACCATAGAGTGAACTTTCCACTCGTGATAGTTGCCAAAATTGTGAATTCCGCATGGAATATCTCGAATTCTTTGTTCAAATGCGGGTAGATATGGTAATGACGCGGATTCGATGTACACAATCTGTGTCCGTTGTCACAACACAACTGCGTGTCTCTCTCTACTGTTAGTGTTCGGTACCTACTTAATGACGTCATTACATGTGTTTTGAACGTATAAAATATTAACGTTCGTATATATTATATAACGAACGTATATATTATATTGTATCTGATAAGAATTGAATCTTATTAAAAAAAAACAAATTATGTTATTGAACAAAATGAAATTAGTTTCTAACCTTTTTCTAACAGGGTTTACAAACTAATTTCATATTATAAATAGGCACTTGAAATATTATCCTGAGAAGAACACTTCAGATCTTGTAAAATATCTGGCATCTATTTAAATAGATTCAAATTAAGTTCAAATTGTTTACTGCAACTTGAAAAGAAAACAAACAAATATTGTTTAAATAAAACGAAACACTGTGCCAAAACTCTTTTGCTACCAATTCCGATTAGTTCAACTTTTTGAAATTCAATGAGATGCTATGATATGTTTTGCGAAGTTAGCATGATTTTTTTTCAAAATGCGATTTTAATAGTAAAATCGACGGAACTATTGCTAAAAGTTCTCAAGAACTTTAGAACTATGTGGAAGGCCATTATAATAATGTGGTGTTTATTTGTAAGAGAGACGCTAACTTCACACACGTGCTAAGCTGAGCGCGTCAGAAGCATACTTGTGTATATTTTATTATAATTTCATGTGTAGATTCATTTATTATTGGAAAATATTTATATAATATTTAATACATTTTATTTACCTACTTAATGAAAAGTTAACAAATTGTATTGTTTCGCAAAAAATAAAATGACATAATTTTGATTGTGATCAATTCAAAGTGCTCGTAGATATTTTTCATCAGTAGTTATAAGATATTTTTTTTTCCACCAGATGGTAAGCGATGATGTGGTCGACGGTGAAGTAACCTACTAGGAGGGATCAAAAAGTAGTGAGAACGACATACTTCTTGGTAAGAAAAATAAAATACTGGCAGGCATAGCTCAGATACATATTTGTAATATTAATAAAGAATAAATCTTCGATTCTCTTTTGTTTTTTTCTGAATATAGTCATTCGTTTGCTTCGTGTCGGAACGTGTTCTCAAAAATGGAGAAAAACGAAGTGCGAGCCGTTATTAAATACCTCTGTTTAAAAAAGTTAACGACGCAAGAGATTCATTCCGATTTGGAAACAACATTAGGAGAGTCTGCTCAGCCGTATTCCACTGTCGCAAGGTGGGCTTCTCAATTTCGAGTAAGGAGAACGAGCACGGAAGACCAACATCGTTGCGGTCGTCCATCGACGTCAGTCACCTAAGAAAATATTGCGAAAGTCGAGAAAATTGTATTGAGCGATCGAAGAGTTACCATCCGATACTTAATTCAAGAAACGGGCATTTCATATGGAAGTATTCAATCCATATTGAAACAATCTTTGAATATTACGCAAGATGGTGTAACGGGATTTTTTCTTGGGAACAATAAAGCACCATATACTGAGAACGATGTTTATTAAATGTAACCCTTGAACACGTTACCAAAGTAAATAAATTTAAAAAGGGTCGCTGGTTGCAGTTGGCTGGTCAACTTTTCTCCGTATCAAAATATTTCCCAACTAATTTATAGTGGAGGGTGGAAGAACAAAAAAATAAAAATAATAATAAAACGGAAGGGTCAGAAAGCCCGTCTCCTGAACCGTCGCGTAGCCAGCCAACTCCACACTGCGACAGCCTGCCTCGAGCAGATAGCCTCAGCCAGGCAATCAGCCCCAACCAGACACCTCCTGAAGTTACAGAATAAAAACTTCTTAGCACAAAAACTCAAATCAAACACAAAGGGTTTTGAGTATATAGAACAGACAGGTCGCTAAAACACTGAAAGTAACATCCTATACACCGGGCTTTACATAGGTGAACACAATGGGTGAGCCGTCCGGCACTCTTCATGATTAAACACACAGAATTTAGGGTTATACGGAGCAGACAACTCGCTACACACGGAAGGTATTATCTTACACACAGGCTTTACATAGGTGAACACAATGGATGAGCTGTCCCGCACTCTTCATGATTAAACACACAGATTTTATTGTTATACAGATCAGACAAATCGTTGGAATACGGGAAATATTATCTTAAATACCGGGCTTTACATAGGCTAACATAATGGATGGCCCTCCTGAGTATATGGAAATCATGCCTAAGGTGTATGTAAATATGTATAATTGTATGGAGCTTGTCAACAGATACAAAGGATACAAAGGATAGGCCAGCCCAAATAATATAAATGTATCGGCCGCCCTAAGAAACCGAATACCAACTGACAGAGCCTTTAGGAAGTCAAACACGTACCTTTCGGAGGAAGTAAACCCGTAGGGTAGATAGGTCGGCCCAATTTCGACCCCACGCCACGTTGTTCTGAAAGAAACCAGCAAGTCAGCACACAGAACTCACAACGAAATACGATGGGGTCAATCCCCTGAGCAAGGCGACTTACCGTGAGGGATTATGAGCCCAGCTTGGGAACACAGTCACGCCGGGTATCACACCACGACGGTTACATGCGGCTTCCAGGCCGCGTATCCACAATCACGCACGCGGTCACCGGCGATTTTTGGCTTCACGTATTCCGATCAATCACGTCAGGCACATACAGGAAACGCTCTGCCGCACAGAGGCCGACGCCCACGCGATAATTCCAGCCCACTCGCAATCTCCAGGCTCTGCTCAAGCCGGTCAGCCCAAGAAAAGAACGCCTCCACGCAGTTCGCCCTTGTCGCCAAGAAAAACTCTCGCCGGGTGCGCTCTCATACCATCATTCTCGAACCGAAAACCTAAAACACCGAATCCCATAAACTGTTTCCTAAAATTTCCGTTTTCGAAGAATTTACGCGGAACAATTTTCCTTCAAAGAAATACACTATCCCAGACCTACGCCTCGCCCTACAACTTTCCAAAACCCGACTTAAAATCAGATTACAATAAAACACTATCAATCCCTGACAGCCCGGATGAGAATTTTGAACGCACCCTGCTCCCGCGTTTCGTTCAGGAAATCCGATCGTTCTCGAATCTTCTGAACTCAAAGGCTACCATCATTCACATAAGCAATTCCTTGAGGCACGCCAACGGAAGCGGGACAACGTCCTCGCAATCCCAAAACCAAACTCGAATCCTACCCGTGTGCTAGTCCAAAGAAATAATTAAGCCAATCTTAGCGGAGACGGGCGCGTTTCCGAACGAAAACGCAGTACGTCCAAATGACAGCTGCAGTCCGTCAAAACAAACAAAAAAATACAGCTTCGGTGCACGGATATCAAGTGATTCTAAGTTATTTTGGTGAAATAAGAGTATTTATAGGGAACTCACCGTCCCAGGGTGCGATTCCAAAGTGGTTCCACCACCCAGCGGCAGTTTTAAAGCGAATGAGCGATACAAATACGGCGGAAGGAGGTAATTAATTTTCTTTTGACAAAACTTTTATCTACCACAAAAAAAGTGTTACAGTATCCCCTCACCCGCCAGAATTTCGCGAGGTAACAAGCGAAATTCGAGCTGGTCCCCAGCTCTATGACCCGGTGGAGGCATAAGGCATGGCACAGAATGCACTTGCTAATTTGCGGGACTGTTTCTTCAGCCCGTCTTTGGATACACACATACAAACACATGAAACTAAGGGTAGCCACCATGCCAGCTACTCTGCAATACATATCAAAAAAAATCAACACCCCTTGAGGCCCACAGTACTGGACAAGATGACGCCAATGCAAAAAATAAAAAAACGCCCAAATGGAGGATCAGTCGGCACTCTTTATGTCTTTCACATGGCAATCACTCCTTCTACCATTCTCATCTTGCAACAAGTAAACCAGATTAGACAACTTCCGCACAGCCTTCCAGCTCTTTTAACATATCTCCTCCGGTAATTGACTGGTTTCATAGTTACCTGTTTGGCCGCCGGCAGCGTATTTGCACTGATGAATCTTTTTCTTCTTGGTGTCACACCTCTGCCGGTGTGCCGCAGGGTGGCGTTTTATCTCCTCTTCTCTTCGCACTCTTTATTAATGCTATCACTCATCGACTATCTTCTTTCTACCACCTGTATGCTGATGATCTCCAAATTTATACCCAAGCCCCTCTTGGAGAATTACCTGATGCCATTGAGACGATTAATATAGATCTGGCTCGAATAGGTGACTGGAGTGCTGAGTTTGGGCTGAAGATTAATCCAACGAAGACTCAGGTGACTGTCATTGGTAGTTCCCGGACTGTTTCTAAGATTGATTGGTCGACGCTTCCCCAGGTTTCTTTCAACAACACCATTATTCCTATTGCTAACACTGTGAAGAACTTGGGGATTTACATCGACAGCACTCTTGCCTGGACCAAACAACTGCAGGAAGTCAGTCGTAAACTGTTTGCTTCTGCGAGCTCCCTGAGACGTCTTCGAAATTTTCTTCCCATCGCCACTAAAATTGCGATAGCACAATCTCTTCTTCTCCCTATCCTGGACTATGCTGATGCCAGCTATCTTGATCTCACCCAAGACCAATTGGATAAGCTTGAGCGACTTCAAAATCTCTGTATTAGATTTATATTTGGCTTGCGCAAATATGATCACGTTTCTGAATTTCGTACTAAGCTCAAATGGCTTCCTATTCGCCTTCGCCGGAATGCCCACATACTCTCTTTGCTTTATAATGTGCTCTTTAATCCTTTTACCCCTTTTTATCTTAAAGAACGTTTTCAGTTCCTCTGTGACACCCATTCTAGGTCCTTGAGATCATCGGAGAATTTAAAATTGACTGTTCGTATGCATTCCACTTCCTTCTTTGACAAATCTTTTACGATTCAAGCAGTGCGATTGTGGAATGCATTACCTATAGAAATAAGACGCGCACAAACACTGCCAACATTTAAGAAAATGGTAAAGGAGCATTACCTTTCACTATAATTTTTTTAGTCTTTTCCTTTCCCTGTCATATATTCAATATTTATTAGTATATTAGATATGTAGTATAGTATGTATGTATTTTATGTTTTTATGTATAAGTAGGTTATATTATTTGTTATCTATTGTACACTGACTGCCCTTAATTCTTCTCCTATCGTTCAGTCCATCCAAAGGTTGTCTGTAAGAGATTGCCCTGTGCGATAAGACCGCCCATTGTACACTTTGTTTGAAAATGTTTGTCCTTTATGTTTTTATTTTGTGGTGTACAATAAAGTTTATAATAATAATAATAATCGTTTGGCATCTCAGTACCAGGCAGCCTTAGAGTCTGGTTCGCTACCCAAGTTCCTTACAACAGGAATTACCCACCTGCTCCACAAGGCTGGTAGCACTGCGGAACCCAAAAATTATAGACCTATTACATGTTTACCGACGGTCTATAAGGTTCTTACATCCATTTTGAGAGTTAAAATTAATAAACACGTCGACGATAACTCCATCATGTCGGCCTCTCAGAATGGATGTAGGAACGGGTCCCGCGGTACTAAGGAGCTACTCCTTATTGATATGGCCATTAGCCAACAGGTTCGGCGTTCCCGAAAGGATCTGTCGACATGTTGGATAGATTATAAGAAGGCCTATGACTCGGTGCCTCATACATGGCTCATGAGGGTGCTAGAATTGTATAAAATAGATACAACTCTACGCACCTTCCTGAAATCGTGTATGGGGCAATGGAGCACAGTCCTTCGCTATCCAGGATGTCGAAATATCCAGAGGAATAGCGAACCTGTAAGGATCGAGCGAGGTATATTCCAGGGCGATAGTTTGAGTCCACTTTGGTTTTGTCTAGCCTTGAATCCTCTAAGCATGATGCTGGAGAATTCAGGGCTTGGCTATCGGTTGAGGAGAGGTGGTCAGGTTATATCTCACCTCCTTTATATGGATGACCTGAAGCTCTTTGCCCCCAGCAATCTTCAGCTGATGGAGCTACTGAAGGTAACTGAAACTTTTAGTAGCGCCATCAGGATGGAGTTTGGTGTGGACAAATGTGCGGTCATGCATGTAAAGCGAGGGGAGATTGTGGAATCCGTGGGAATTCAACTCGCGGATTCCATAAACCTGAGATCCCTCTCTCCAAACGAAACCTATAAGTATTTGGGTATGTCGGAAGCATTAGGTATCAGTACTACTGACATGAAGCAATCGTTGAGGGAACGCTTCTTTGGCCGCCTGAAGAAAGTATTCAATAGCCTTCTTTCGGGCGGAAACAAGGTGCGCGCCTTCAACGGTTGGGTCATGCCGGTATTGATGTACTCTTTCGGCATACTCAAATGGACTCAAACCGAACTCGACGCCCTGGATAGGCGGGTCCGAACATTGCTGACTGCATATCGAATGCATCACCCACGATCGTCGGTCATGAGATTGTATATCCCGCGGAAGTGTGGAGGCCGAGGCTTTTTAAATGCCAAAAACCTCCACAACCGCGAGATATGCAATCTCAGAGAATATTTTCTACACGCCGACGTGGGTATGCATCGAGATGTAGTGGCAGTGGACAAGGGACTCACCCCGCTCTCCTTGGCAAATGAGAACTGGCGCAAGCCTGTAGTGCTTGAGACTAACGACCGCAGGGAGGTATGGCAGAGTAAGGAGCTCCACGGACGCTTTTTCCGGGCCCTACATGGGTCCGATGTAGATCAGTCAGCGTCCGTAGCCTGGCTGCGTTTCGGTGACCTCTTTGGGGAAACCGAAGGTTTTGTCTGTGCAATTATGGACGAAGTTATCATGACGAATAACTACCGGAGATTTATTGTGAAGGATGGCACGGTTGACATCTGTCGGGCATGTCACCGCCCGGGTGAATCGATCCGCCACATTATCTCTGGTTGTTCTCGGCTAGCTAACGAAGAGTACTTGCATAGGCACAACCTTGTAGCCAGGATTATCCATCAGCAACTCGCTCTGAAATACACTCTTGTGGCATCGGAGGTACCGTACTACAGGTATGTGCCCGACCCAGTTCTCGAAAATGGCAATATCACATTGTACTGGGATCGGTCCATCATCACTGACAGGACTATTGTAGCCAATAAGCCTGATATTGTGGTGGTGGACCGAATCGAGAGGCGTACAATGATTGTTGACATTACCGTCCCGCATGACGGGAACCTCGTGAAAGCCGAGAAAGATAAGCAAATCAAGTATCTTGACTTGGCTCGCGAGGTTGTCGACATGTGGGATGTGGACACAGCGATCATTGTACCGATAGTCGTGTCGGCCAATGGCTTAATAGCCACGAGCCTCGACCAACACCTTAGGAGGCTCTCGTTAGGCAGCTGGGTCAAGGGCCTGATCCAGAAAGCAGTACTGCTGGACACGGCTCGCATTGTTAGGAGGTTCCTCTCTCTGAAGCCCTGACCGCCGGTAGCTTGGACCCTGTTCCCGATACCGGTGGGCCTCTATTTTTTATATTTTTAAATGTTTTTTCTTTTTTGTAATTTATGTTATAAAAATATTTAAAAATGTAAATAATAAGAAATGTACTGAATAAAGGAGATAATAATAAACCTTACATTTCTCAAACCGTGGAGCCAGCTTGTAGGAAAAATGTTTCGAGGCATCACTCCGAACATGAGTGCGCCGCCACACAAAATCATCCTTCTCAAAAACAGCGTCCCTTCTACGCTGATTGTAATACTTGGCATTACGCCAATGAGATTTTCTCAACTCTTGGTCAACTTTCAAGAACACTTCTTTCAGGGTGCCCAACCTGTCAACGTAGGCTTCACGGGAAGTAGTATCAATCTCATTGTTGGATTCAACAGAAACATCCTCAAACCTTTTGCAAACATCACTAGCTAACTTTTTCTGCCCTTCAGTCAACGCATCAAAAGGGTGCAACCGACTCACTTGGGACACTATAACTTCACTGGGTTTCCGATAAGATAAATCGGCCCGACCCGTCAGACTCAATACGCCAGGCGCAAGATTAAAGGCCCTCCAAAAATTTATTCCGAATAGCAGAGGATTGGACACCTCTGGAATCACAAAAAAACTTTATCACCCGCATGACATGGTTCACCGTCACCGGCAAATACATATACCCAAGAACAGGGGAAGTTGAACCATTCGCGGTTCTCACAACGTCTTCATCATTCGACTTATGGATCTGGGCCATACCCGAAAAATGATCCACAACAGAACCACCAACAATCGAAATTTCCGAACCCGAATCTAAAAGGCCGGAAACAGACAAACCACAAATATCTACGTTTAAATAAGGACGGGTATAATCACCAGAGGAACGGACCGTCGCTACTTGTATTTTTGCATCCGGAGTCACCTTGTTTTTAGGAGAACACTTCGGACAATTCTTGGTTTTTACACCCTTCTCCCCACAGCGATAACAGATCATGACGCAAGGCGCCTTACACTCAAGGAGGTTATGATCCTTCACCCGACACCGTACACAAAACTTCTCCACCGCAGTCTCAACAGTCTCACAAACAGGGCGATTACCCTTACTAGCCTTGTACGCAATATCGGGGGCAACGGCGTGTTGAACATTGCGTGAATTTTCGGTAAAAAATTCCGACCTAACCTTCGCCGCTTCCAACTGCCGGCAACGCTTTTTCAGTTCAGACCACGAATCGATGTCAACCAAGGCCAGTTGGAGGGTATATGCTGGTCGGATATTAAACTTCGCGATGCTCAGCTTTTCTCTCTCACCCAGGGGACACCTCAAACGGGAAAAGTAGTTTTGTAGGATGCTGAGGTAATGGACTATGGACTCATCCGGACCCTGCGTCCGGGATCGGATCTCCTGCAGCAAGCGGTGGTCATAATCCGAAGGCAAATATTCCTCCAACAGCAAATTCCTTAACTGTAGACATTTTTTCTAATACTCTGGGTAAATATAAGTCATTGATCCGTACACAGTTGCGTGTTATGTAGGTGTTGAACTGCCTGCCTAGTTGTGTTTTGTTTACTGTTGTTTACTGCTGTTTTTGTATGTAAGTAATGATATAAAATATAAAATAACTGTAACTTTAACTGCCATATTCTAAGTTGGGTATCCCATACTGTTTGATTGTTCTCTATTGCATGATGTGGTCTCCTATAATTGAGGAAGCACATACCTAGTTTTTTTTTTGTGTTCTGTTACTTTATAATAATATAGCATGTAAGGTGTATTCTTTGTTGGAGATCCTAATAAAATAAAATAAAATAAAATAAAACTGTTCCCAATTCTCAACCTCATCCCTGATACCTCGGTACCAGTACAATGCATCATCAACAAACAGCTCGACAGCAGACCTAAATAATCGATCCGAAGAGATACCACGCGACAAACAAAGCTCCTCAACTCTTTCCAGAAACTCATGGACGCCAACCTTACCATTGAATTTAATGTTCAGGGAATGGATATTAGCCGTACGATCACACGTGACACAACGTTTCTCCACGTCAGCACCCCTAGCGGCTTCCACGGGGTAGGTCGGCTCGGATCCGTCTACTTGTGGTTTAAACTCAAAGGTACTGGAAAAAGCATGAAACATTTTGTCTATTCGCCGGAGAATAACCAGGAGGCTTGCATCCAGCTCCGTCTTCAGCTCCATGTCCCCCTTCTCCACCGGCTCGACACGGGTTAACCTATGAAACAAGTGGTTCCCTAAACCTTGGATGCGGTATAACCGCTTTAGCAAAAGTGGCTTTTTATCTAACAGTTCCTGCAGCTCTGCCAGTTTAGTTTTAACAGTCTGTAATTCCAAATGCAGATCGCCTTCAAACATGTTAACCTCATCAGTGGGTATCTCTTTGGACAGGGCCCTGATTTGAGTACGCAATCGACCAACCGTAGTCTCAGGTACACCATCACGGATGGCAACCTCGTACAGCAGCTCATCCTTGTTTAGGATATGAAAACGAATGGGGCGTTCCTCCATTTCAATAAATAACTACCAGTATAAATTATGAAGTTACACAATTCAACTTATAGACTAACACAAACACACATCAAAAATTGACCAGCCAATTCGTCCCTGAGCATAAGACCAGGGCCGAGGACCTGCACCAACAATGTCCCTGTTCGGGCGCCAATGTAACGGGATTTTTTCTTGGGAACAATAAAGCACCATATACTGAGAACGATGTTTATTAAATGTAACCCTTGAACACGTTACCAAAGTAAATAAATTTAAAAAGGGTCGCTGGTTGCAGTTGGCTGGTCAACTTTTCTCCGTATCAAAATATTTCCCAACTAATTTATAGTGGAGGGTGGAAGAACAAAAAACTAAAAATAATAATAAAACGGAAGGGTCAGAAAGCCCGTCTCCTGAACCGTCGCGTAGCCAGCCAACTCCACACTGCGACAGCCTGCCTCGAGCAGATAGCCTCAGCCAGGCAATCAGCCCCAACAAGACACCTCCTGAAGTTACAGAATAAAAACTTCTTAGCACAAAAACTCAAATCAAACACAAAGGGTTTTGAGTATATAGAACAGACAGGTCGCTAAAACACTGAAAGTAACATCCTATACACCGGGCTTTACATAGGCGAACACAATGGGTGAGCCGTCCGGCACTCTTCATGATTAAACACACAGAATTTAGGGTTATACGGAGCAGACAACTCGCTACACACGGAAGGTATTATCTTACACACAGGCTTTACATAGGTGAACACAATGGATGAGCTGTCCCGCACTCTTCATGATTAAACACACAGATTTTATTGTTATACAGATCAGACAAATCGTTGGAATACGGGAAATATTATCTTAAATACCGGGCTTTACATAGGCTAACATAATGGATGGCCCTCCTGAGTATATGGAAATCATGCCTAAGGTGTATGTAAATATGTATAATTGTATGGAGCTTGTCAACAGACACCCACAAAGGATAGGCCAGCCCAAATAATATAAATATATCGGCCGCCCTAAGAAACCGAATACCAACTGACAGAGCCTTTAGGAAGTCAAACACGTACCTTTCGGAGGAAGTAAACCCGTAGGGTAGATAGGTCGGCCCAATTTCGACCCCACGCCACGTTGTTCTGAAAGAAACCAGCAAGTCAGCACACAGAACTCACAACGAAATACGATGGGGTCAATCCCCTGAGCAAGGCGACTTACCGTGAGGGATTATGAGCCCAGCTTGGAAACACAGTCACGCCGGGTATCACACCACGACGGTTACATGCGGCTTCCAGGCCGCGTGTCCACAATCACGCACGCGGTCACCGGCGATTTTTGGCTTCACGTATTCCGATCAATCACGTCAGGCACATACAGGAAACGCTCTGCCGCACAGAGGCCGACGCCCACGCGATAATTCCAGCCCACTCGCAATCTCCAGGCTCTGCTCAAGCCGGTCAGCCCAAGAAAAGAACGCCTCCACGCAGTTCGCCCTTGTCGCCAAGAAAAACTCTCGCCGGGTGCGCTCTCATACCATCATTCTCGAACCGAAAACCTAAAACACCGAATCCCATAAACTGTTTCCTAAAATTTCCGTTTTCGAAGAATTTACGCGGAACAATTTTCCTTCAAAGAAATACACTATCCCAGACCTACGCCTCGCCCTACAACTTTCCAAAACCCGACTTAAAATCAGATTACAATAAAACACTATCAATCCCTGACAGCCCGGATGAGAATTTTGAACGCACCCTGCTCCCGCGTTTCGTTCAGGAAATCCGATCGTTCTCGAATCTTCTGAACTCAAAGGCTACCATCATTCACATAAGCAATTCCTTGAGGCACGCCAACGGAAGCGGGACAACGTCCTCGCAATCCCAAAACCAAACTCGAATCCTACCCGTGTGCTAGTCCAAAGAAATAATTAAGCCAATCTTAGCGGAGACGGGCGCGTTTCCGAACGAAAACGCAGTACGTCCAAATGACAGCTGCAGTCCGTCAAAACAAACAAAAAAATACAGCTTCGGTGCATGGATATCAAGTGATTCTAAGTTATTTTGGTGAAATAAGAGTGTTTATAGGGAACTCACCGTCCCAGGGTGCGGTTCCAAAGTGGTTCCACCACCCAGCGGCAGTTTTAAAGCGAATGAGCGATACAAATACGGCGGAAGGAGGTAATTAATTTTCTTTTGACAAAACTTTTATCTACCACAAAAAAAGTGTTACAATGGGTGCCGAGAATGTTAACCGACAGTCAGAAACAAAATACACTTGACATTTCGAAGATATTGTTGGACAAGTTTCAAGAAGATTCTGAAAACTTTTTGTCTTATTTCGTAACAATGGACGAAACATGGGTCCATCATTTTGATCCCAAGACAAAACAGCAATCTTCGCAATGGAAACGGCTATAATCACCGACCCCGAAGAAGTTTCGTGTCGTGACATCGGCTGGCAAGGTATATGGCCTCAATATTTTGGGACTCAGAAGGGATATTGTTGATTGATTACCTGGAGCGTGGAACCACTATCACAGGCCAATATTATGCAGCTTTAATTCCCAAGTTGAGGAATGCCATCAAAGAGAAAAGGAGAGGGAAACTTCGAAGGGGCGTGCTGTTTCATCACGACAACGCAACCGCGCACAGGTCGGCAGTTGTGATTGGTTGACCACCCCCCTTATTCACCAGATCTGGCGGCTAGCGATTTTTATCTGTTCCCCAAATTGAAAAAATACTTAAGGGGAAACAGGTACGAAGACAATAACGAGGTGATGGATACCGTGGAGAGCTTTTTGCAGGACCAAGACAAAACTTTTTTTCTGAAAGGGATTGAAGCCTTGGAAAAGCGCTGGACTCGGTGTGTAGAGAGACTCGGAAACTATGTAGAAAAATAAATTATTAAGTTATCAATAGTAATTATATTCTATCTCATTCTCACTACTTTTTGATCCCTCCTCGTAATTCCCTCTTGACTTAAAGACCCCTGGTTGTAGCTATCGGGGAACACAGACACTTATCCCTGTACGATTAACATGATGGCGTACTAAATAACGTTTACTTGTTCCTGGCGAGCAGCAGCACTTAACGCTCACTGCATAATGTATTCCATCGCCTGAAGCCTTCGGTCCGAGCTCCGCCGCACCTATCTCGTCTTGGACCAGCTGTTTACGTTACCGTTTTTAGGGTTCCGTACCCAAAGGGTAAAAACGGGACCCTATTACTAAGACTTCGCTGTCCGTCTGTCTGTCTGTCTGTCTGTCTGTCTGTCTGTCTGTCTGTCACCAGGCTGTATCTCATGAACCGTGATAGTTAGACAGTTGAAATTTTCACAGATGATGTATTCCTGCTGCCGCTATAACAACAAATACTAAAAACAGTATAAAATTAATATTTAAGGGGGGCTCCCATACAACAAACGTGATATTTTTGCCGTTTTTTGCTCGATATTAATAAAGGCAGAAGGTAGACGCTTGAAATATTCACAGAATATTTAGTTGTATATTCTCTTCAAAAAATAATTATTATTAAATTAAAATAAAATAAATTAAGGGGGGCTCCCATACAACAAACGTGATTTTTTTTCAGTGTTTTGCGATAATGGTACGGAACCCTTCGTGTGCGAGTCCGACTCGCACTTGGCCGGTTTTTCTAAATTAGCTAGGTGTGTTGATTTTTTGTTTCGTGATTAGCATGTTATCTATTTAACGAGATTTTCTTTTTACTTTCCAAAATCACAATAATGCATAAAGTAGCCATGTGTTGTTCGAGGCCCATTTCATGGAATTACGTTTAATTTATCGCGGTTATTACCGGCTTATTCTGCGTTTGTAAGAATTTAATTGTTTGAATGGAATAATCGTTGGAATAATAAACAATGCAACGATTTTCTATTGCATTATGTTTCTGTAAATAGTTATCGAAAACAAACAGAGCTGTTTACGTCCTTTGAGGAAAATCCTTTCAGAACGTAACAGCAGGTGGCTGGCAGGTGGCGACGTAAATAATAACAGAATAATTCATGAAACACCTTGCTCATAAAAAAAAAACATTGTAAAAACGGTCATCATGTTTACGCCAACTTGTCTCATTATAATAATGTCTAGCTGAATAATACAAAAGCTACGCATTCCCATCACATCATTTGTTCTTATTAAACATACTATGTACGTAGATAGGTACATAGCCACGGTAGAATATGCAGGTACCTACGTAGATATTAAACACATAAGTTTCTGCCTCGATAAACAACCTAAACAAACGCCGCATCGTTTATTTACGATCCTGAGTATTTCCCTAAAAATCTATGTTCACATACCTATATTAATATTTTGAGTTTATTACAACTGATAATCCGTATTTTATAACGGTAATTGTATGTCTATGTATTCAGAGGATCAAAATAATGTGAATGTACATCTATTATCTGGCAATCTCCGGCAGGGTCCTGTGTTACAAACTACCACAATCCAGTATTCTCTAGATTGTGGTTATCGGATACAATCGGAACTGAAATAGCATAAGACCCGTATTGGGGAAATGGATACCGAACATACAATACCGTCCGTACGAACTCATAAACCGAAAATGTCCAATAATACACTAAACAACAGAGGATCCCTACAGGTAAGGGTTTATAATATTGAAAGAATTATGGCCAATATCATCATCAATTTGCTGACTTCTGAAGCAAAATATTTCTGGGAACATAAATAAATATGAACTTGCCAGCAGTTTATAGTACGCCTTTATTTTATCTGCGATATAATATGATGTCGCTTTAAAACACATACAGTTTGAAAAGCAGGTTTTAGCACGCCTGTATTTTGCTTTGCTTTTGCTTTTTTAAAAAACGTTGCCCCACACTAGGAATTTCTTCCTGTATCGTGGGTGCATTTACAAACATATAAACTCACACACACAAACACCCAAGCCGGAACAACTATCTGTAGGTCATACAAATATTTGCTCCGCGCAGGAATCGAACCCGCGACACGCAGCGCAGCAGTCAATCGCTTAACCACTGCGCCAACCGTGCGCCGTGTTATTTTATCGACGATATAATAATATTATGTTATATGTAGCTTCCAAACACGTACAGTTTGAAAACCTAGCTATGGGACCATAAATCCAGCATAAATTACAGTCTGTTAAAAGTCTGGAACACACTTTCAGTATCTACCACACAACACTGTGATGAGGATAATAAAAACCTAATTAAGATCAAATAAAAGAATTTAAGCAGTTTTTTTTCAGTGGACTGTGATACAAATAAATAATTAATACTTATTGCTACAACCGCATACTATTTCCAGTAACTACTAATACGTCAGTCAAGGTGAAAACTGTAGTAATCTAAAAAAAAAAATACTTCATCTCGTGAATGCAACACGTACACTCAGAGCACTGACCGTGACCACTGCTGTATGTTCTGAAGAACTTTGTGAACGACTCTTATAATAAAATAGAAGACCTACCTACATACACTTATTTCATAAATATTATAGGAATACAATCATATCATCGGCTACACGTGGAACACTGGTGTTTACGACCAAATAATTGTGTAAATTAAAAAGCTATTTCATAGATAGCCACGTTCATTTAGCTGCAGCCTAATAATTCCGTAAGTGAATTCGGCAAGGCAAAGGGTTTTGACGTGATCAATCAACCAATCGATGCGAGATGAATGACGCGATGTAGATTTCCGTTTATGTGATTTGTCGATTGATGGCGGTCAAACCCTTTGCCTTGTCGAATTCACTTATGCAATTAGGCTGCTGTTTGCTTCGATGGCTGATTTATCTTTATTCAATTACTGCATTATTTAACAGAATAGACTTTACGTAGCTGAAAACTGTTCTCGGTACTATTGCATTTAAAATAAGTTCGAATTTAGTTTGTTTTATATGAGATTAAAAGTTAAGGTTTCCAAAATGGTTAGTTTGTTTATATTTTCATGTTATAATTTCAACAAACTTGCTTTCGAAGTGTTGATTTTCTTATTTTATAACGTGGGCATAAAGTTACTTCAGATATTTCTTGCGGCTTGGTGGAACGTAGTTAACCTTCGGGCGGTCGTGAGAGAAAATTAGTTCACTGGTGACTCGAGGAAATAGATGTCGAGGTCAAATAGCTTTAGGTCGCAGGGAAAATGTTGTAGGCACTTTCATACTTTAGTTGAACCTTCGAGTCAATATCTATTACATTTATCACATGGACGATTACCTAGTTAAGGATTACGTAACAAAACATATTCTATGTAGATAACCTTCTCCCGAAAGCTTTCTAAAACCACCGACGTATTCCAACTTCACTGTGTCTAATATCTAACACGAGAACTGTCAGCTGTTTGAATCTTGAAGCAACTTTTGTGGCGTGATTAGTCCACTTAAACACTTAGTAATTGTGTGACCATGTCGACCTTTTTTTTGGTTCAAATCATTTTGGCGATCTCTTAAAAATAAAAATTCAAAATTCATTGATGGAATGTCTGTCAAAAAAAGCCTTGTTTTTTTCAAGGGAGCTGTCAAGAAAAATAGCTCTGGCCTGCTGACACTCAAGGCATTAATTTAAATTTTATATTGGAAAAATTATTATATTATATTAATATATTCGGTTTATGAACTGTGTGTATTGCGTTATATTGTGATTTCTAGTACCTACTTCAAGGTCCCCTTTGGGCACCTTTATAAACCTTTAATAAACGAGGAGATTTGGACGCAGTTTTGTTATTTCGAACCCGACTTCCCCTGCCCATCAATTCCGCTGGCTGGCCGTGGCAATTGATTGCCGCGTAGGTGGCTAATGCTTGCGCCAGACGTGCTGTCGGCACATAATTTGTGGCTACTAATAACAGCAAAGTAAATAATTTCAGATCACAATTAACAATTCTCAGAGAATAGTTCGTAAGCCATGTGTTTTCTATAGGCAAACTGACGTGCTCTAATTTGCAAACGTTCCAATCTTGTTTTTAAACTTCCTAGGTTTGTGCAAAACCCCCCCGGTGGGTTCCCGCTTTGTCGATGCGGGGGGGCTCAGTAACCGTGGCTTGGTCACCCACGGTGAAGCGAAGAGGAACCCGAGGAGGGGCCGCTCGTCAGGGCTTTTGCCGATTAAGCCGACGACGTAGCGGCCAACTAGTAGGTTGCGGTGCCGCTTGGTAACGGGCGACATCGCAACTGAGGCGGGCCGCGATGTCTTATGGAGATTCCCAGGTCCCATACGATGTCGCGGCTGAGGGTTGGAGGCCGCGGTGGGAGAGGAGTGCCGGTATTGCGGTGCACCGCTCTCCCTACCTTCCGCGGCCCGGACGGGGTCGCCACCGTCTGATGGCGGACGCGGTGGGGCCGCAGGGGAGGAGGAGTGTCGGTATTGCGTTAGCCGCTCTCCCTATCCCCTGCGGCCGAACAATGGTAGGTGGCGGGGCCATTGACCTTGACCCGTCACAGGGGGACCAAGGGTGCCATACACGGGGCCGTCTGGCGCCCATGTGCTGATTGGTCCCAAGGGTGGTCACGGCGTGCAGTGTGTTCTGGTGCGCCGGTGATGGGGGGACTCCCCCGAGGAGGGTCCGGTGACGGACAGCCGCGGCGGGTTCGCAGTGAGTGCTAACGCGTACCCGTGCTCCCGCCATAAGCGGCACAGGAGGACACCGTGGAGTTTTAGTGGGTTAGAGTCCCACATAACTGCACTATCTCCCCGTGGTAGTGCAGTATGCATGAGCATTTCTCAACGCAAAAAAAAAAAAAAAAAAAGGTTTGTGCAAAAACCTAAACGCTTCGTAAGCCTAAAATCTGACTTTAGCATTTCCGCTCGTATTTGCTATCATCATCATCATCAGCCTTTTCAATGTTCCCACTGCTGAGACACAGGCCTCCTCTCTAAGAGGGAAAGGACTATAATCCACCACGCGGACCCAGTGCGGATTGGTAGATGTCATACGTCTTCGAATATTTGGTTCTAGGACCGGTGGTTGCCGGTTTCCTCACGCTATTTTCCTTTACCGTTTTGAGAGCAGTGGGGATGAAATAATTTACACAAAGTAAAGCGCTTGCCTGGGTTCGAACCCATGACCTACAACTTTTAAGTCGCGGCCGTTACCACTGGGCCACCACTGCTATCGTAACCAATTAATGTTTTGCTGTATGACCAAAACCGACTGAATGCGAAAACGTATATTAGTTCAACAATTATAATGGATGCCTGAACAAATAGAGATTCTGATTGTAATATAATACGTTTCATTTTGCTGAATAAATTGGTGACAGACATTTTGAATTTACTGTATGATATTGTGTTTAAATATCTAATTTATTAAAAACAAAAGCCACTAATGCTATTCGCGGTTATAAACCTTATGGATTTTAATTCTTACACAAAGCCGACCTCAACAAATATGGCTTAGCCACGGGCACCCCACGCGAAGAAAGAAAATTTGGTCCAAATAAATTGCACTAGATGGCGTGAAAAGCTTATATTTGTTTTTAAGTTCAGTGAAATATTAACATTTTATAGAGATGATTATAAAAAAATTAAGTTCTTGTTTAATTAACTCTCTTAAGCACAAAATTAAGGAATATTGGGCTCTTAATTTACATTTCAAAGATTATTTGAATCGATCATTTAAAACTGATGTCGATAGATGGCGCGGTTTTAAATTTCTGAGGCATCCACTTGCTTTTTAAATTTGTTTTGTAACACATTTTGATACAATGAAACTGTAAAAACGTGCAAAAAATACTATAAACAAATCGTCGCTCTATAAAAAAAATTACAAACCGAGTAAACCCTTTTACTTGCTATTCGCTGCTAACACCATCTATCTATCGCCATGAAACACCATTGAACGGAACCAAACGCAGTCGTTGTACTTAGAAAACTAATCATCTTAATCAGATGAAAAACGCTAGTTACGTCGGCATGGTTTCTTTGTATGGAATGAGGCATCTGTATGCTAGTATTATGTTACCAGTGGCTTAGCTATCTCATATTTATACAATCCGTAATCCTGCGAACGAATCACAGCTACATAAAACAGTGTTAGATTGTTTGTAGAACACGGAGTTACTATAACAATGGAGTGCAACCACTAAATGATTCTACGAGAACTCTTGTCAGTCTGGAGTAGATTTGAAAACATGTCATGATGCGTTCTGACAGGGAGAGAGATTTTTGTTATACATAGTTCAGCCGCACATTAAAACTTCGTTTGTTTATTACGCCGTGGTGCACCCACACGTTTGTAGATTTGGCATAAACGCAAATATATTCCAAAATCCAATTATCATCATGTGACACTTATGTTCACACGACGCGGCGACTCTAACAGTGAGAGCTTAATCCATTTTCCATTATGTGATAGTAGATAGTTTTATTATCAAATTGTTATTGGATTGTCAATGTTTAGAAAAACTAAATCAAATTAGATGGTGACTCTTACTATTTAATTTGCTTGGCTTATTTATTCTTTAGATTGCTTAATAAAGACACATTACATTAACGAACTTGGAGCACCAGTAACTACCGAACTTGTCTCATTACTGGAAGACAATTGTAACACAAACACATAATGGAAAGTCATTCACCTGAATGTTTTCTTTCTTACTTTCTTTAGTTTGACTTTTTCTTTAGCTTAACATACCTTACCCTACCCAGAAAGGTATATTTAAGAACTATAAATAATTATGTAAATACGTATATACTTAGTATAACAAACTGTCCTGGCAAGTGCCAGGATTGTGTGTGAGTGTTTCAGGTAATTTTAAGATTGCAATCAACAAAATAAACAAATTACCGCATGACAAACTACAGAAAAACATAAATTACATGTGGGTGATTGCTATTATTAATGAATGTAAATAGTGTAATCAATGTCAAACGTAAACAAATGACTCATGACATTAATTTGTATATAAACGACGTAGTAGTGTATTATAATCAGTAGAACCACTTTCGACAATATATTGAAATGTTAGTGTATTATTGTACAGTTAGCTATCACAACATTCGTGTAAGCCATTGAAAATATGCCAGATATTAATTGAAATTCCTCATTGTCTACCTTAAATGCCACCTAATTCTTACTTCTGGGTCAAGCTGTCAAGTTGTAAAAGCACGATGATACTTTAGACCCAAAAAAAATACGTGATAAATAAACCAACCGTTTAATTTTTCAACTAAAACTTCAAAAAACTCAGCTGCATGGATGATAGAGTGAAAGTTCTTTTCCTTTTTGGATGTGTTCATGCTAAGGTATTACCTGCATTACGACCGCTGGTACGGCGTAGTAATGCAGGTGGGTATCGTATCAACTGATACACGACGTAACTATCAACACGAGTTATGTACTTGTATAGTACAAGAATATTTGAATCTGAGCTTATAAGAAGTTATTGTATCTGTACTGAAACAATGAACAAAAATACCGGTCTCGAGTAGTATCTATCAACGCTTGTGTAAATGAAGGCCTTGATCGAGGCATAGTAAGTCGGCGTAGACCAGGAAACATTGCAAAACGCTGTCTAGTGTCTAGTTATTCATGGTTCCTATATTCGATAAGTAGGATAGTCTATGAATTATTACCTAGTCCTACATTAACAAGTAAACAGAACAGGTCTGGCATGACACTTAACCATTTTTTTTTGCATGGTGGCATGCTCATGCGTACTCCACTACCACGGAGAGATAGTCACTGTGAGTGCATACTGCTATGCACTCTGGTGCATATTTTGCTCCGTGAATTTAGTTTTTTTATTCATTTTTTTGGTTTTCTTGCAATGACAAGAATATTTACTTTTTGAAGTAATAAATTATTTTATTTTAATTATTGTGAATGTGAAGACTATGTGGATCATTCTTTTTTTTTAATTTTTATTTTAATATACCTTAGTTAGTTTTTAATCATGGTCTGGCAGTTTGAGTAGTTTATGCAGGTGGCCCGAATTTCCTTTCTTTGGTATTGTTCGTTGATTCGTTGAGCTCCTTAAATTCTGAGTTGAGCTGCACGGTTATTGACAAATGCATGCACTGACTGGACAGGTCCACTCAATCTGGCTGGTTCTTACCTCAAAAGACTATTTCAGACATCAGTCTACATGGTCTTCACATGATCTAACCAAGATTTAGTCTGGACTTTAAAAGAGACTGTGACCTCTGAGTTTGTTTCGGCTTTTCTTCTCAAAGTAGTCAGACAGGAAACGCCGACCCCATCTAGTTTAAAAAAATATGATCGACATGTAAAAGTGTTTTTATAAACCAACTTACAGAAATAAAATCATTTATCACACATATTTTCATAAACATCATCATCATAGTTTGAGCCGAAAGACGTCCACTGCTGAACATAGACCTCCCCTAAGTCCCCTAGTTATCTATCATACCTAGCTCAAACACAGAACCCCTGTATATTTATTACCTAATCATTACCAAGGGATTAATAACCACAAACGGGTGAGAGGTCGAGTTGTTAATCCAACTCTAATAATGAAGTACACTCCTGGGGATCCGAAAACGTGATAAATTTAATGTGTATTTTTTGTACTACTAACCCTGACTGCACAAGTTTGAGGGGTACAGTTTTCCCTTAAAAAAATATTTTATGGAGAGTGCTATCTGTAGGAAATACTGTTTTCATCACACCTATTCGAAAAACGACAATTGTCTATAGAGGATAGCGGGAGACAAATCCAATTTTGCGCCCGTAGGAGTTTGAGCTTTCTCTTTACTGATTGGCCCGCTTCGTGCTTCTGATAGATTTGCGTAGTTGGGTTGGAGGCGCTCGCGTGAAGGTCTAATGTAAAAAATAAATATCACTAACTAACATTCAATTCTCTATGGTGATAAACTCATTTTTGTGATTGGTAAGTACGGAGTTAATATTATACTTTTTGTTGATAAGTATGTGAAGTTAACCAAATAGGTCGAATGCATATGTTTGAATACTGGCTGGTTCTAAGTTATGGCGGCAATGTGCTTTAAAAAAACTGTAGTTCTTTCTTTAAATTTATTTTTGCTCGGAAATTTTTCACACTAGGCTTCGCCATAGAGGAAATACTAGTTTCGAGTAGGTAGGTACAAAGCTCAAGGCAAGGCCTTTTATTTTTAAGGGGTTCAAGGCTTTTTATTTTTCTCTTAAGTAGTGATGAAAAATAGTGTGTATCACTCGGGGACAAAATATTTTATTCTCGGGCGGCGTATATTGAATTCCTCGCTAAGCTCTGAATTCAAAATAACGCCCTGGAAGAACAAAATATTACTTTGTTCCCTTGTAACACAAATAACTATTTCAACTTTATATGGACGGTGTTGCCTACTTTGGTAGTCTAGTGGTGGCGCTGAGCAAATAAAATAAAAATAAATATATATATATATATAGGATAGAATCCGCTGGATGCGAGACGCACGGGACCGATCAATGTGGCAATGCTTGGGGGGCCTATGTCCAGCAGTGGAAGTCTTTCGGCTGATATGATGATGATGATATATATATATATATGAATTTCAATTTTGAAGCCCTGGATTTGAATCCCGGTTCGGGCAAAGTGATATTGGATTTTCCATGTGGAATGTCTCAGTAGCAAATTGTTGCCTGGATTTGTGTACTGCTGATGGCAAGATAATAATAGGCTCGCCCACTTTTACATGAACATAGCTAAGTCATAAATACTAATGTAACATAACACCAACATTATACACTTTGTTTGCAATTAACGTTTTGACTTTGACTTTGACATAACTGGCGAAATGTCTTTGTACTACAGATACACGTCTGCCCAGCAACGCTTCTCTCACTTTAATGCGTAGATGCCTTTCTCGTATAGGTGTGAGCTAGACCAGAGTGATGCAGAGGCAAAACACGGTTTACTTTTTGCACCATGCAAATCTAATAATCAATCAGTTTCCAATCGAAACCAACGTAATTTTGAATTGATACTGACTACATTGCGTTGATACAAATTAGGAAGAATTATTAGAATTGATCCTTTTGTTCTAAAAATCATGTCAAGGATACGAGTTTCACTATTTGTAAGACAAAAAACCGTTACAATGACAATGTTACTTCGTGTAGAAAACATAACATTAACAGTTCACATCAGTTCGACTTGTACAATAATAATAAATTATACGCACGTAGTAGACAGACCCCACAAACACCCGTTAAACTACCTCCCATAGTACCTGCATTCAGGAAAGTTTCACGGGTTTATGTTTTGCAATACCGACCCTATTTGTGTAAAGACCTTAATTTTATTCCAAATAATACAATTTGCCACAACAGCCTCTTCAAAATGGTAATGTTGAACAAAATATTTTGATGAACCTATTTCGTCGCAAATGTTCAAAGGAGGCATTTCTACTTACATTAGGTAATCTAGACCTAAACGAAAATTTTCTTGCATATGAAACTAAGTATTTTCTGAGATAACGAGACAATTTACCGTCTAATGTTCATAACCGCGAGTCACGGCGACCTTCTTCAGGCAAAATATAAAATTGTGTTTGCAAATTAAAACGCCGAAACTTATTTTCTTCACGCCCATTTTAAGCTTTTTCATCGTTGATGCAAAACCTTTCGGTGAATCATTTTATTTCACGAGCTCGAGCCTTAAATTATTCTTCACTATTGATTTGATAGGTAGAGACTACAGGCACATAGCGAGCATATTTAGAGCTTGCACTTACGAATTGATTGGAAGAGCTCGTGGCTAAATAATAATTGCCGCACTGGTCGATCATCAAGGTTAAGCAACGCTTGACGAGGTCGGTCCGTGAATGGGTGACTATTTCAACATACTGTGTTTCCTCCGTGCCTCGGAAAGCACGTCAAGCCGTTGGTAGCGGCTGTCATAGATCCTTGACAGTCGTTACGGGTAGTCAGAAGCTTGAGATCTGACACCAGTCTAGCCAAAGGGTACCGTGTTAGTGGGTTGTGGAGGTCAGATAGGCAGACGCTCCATGTAAAGACTAGTACTCAGCTAAATCCGGTAAGACTGGACCGACTCCAATATAGTTGGGTAACGGCTAGGCAGATTGATTGATTCAACGGCATTTCAAACAAAATTATATAACTACCTTCAAACAAAGTATCGTTTATAGTTCTTGGCAAACTTCTTGACCACCCTGAAGTTGGCTTCCGATTTATTTATTTATTTAAGCATACATGTATAACTGTACAGTTCACACCGAAGGCGTTATGCAGAGCAAATAACACAAGAAAACATACAAAAAAAAGACTAAAACGAAACTTACAAGAATTAGACAGAATAAAATATATCTATATACAAATAAAACTAATTAAAAAAAAATACACGAGATAACAAAACATAGACCAAAATATACAAAATAAAAAAACAACAAAAAAATACTTGCGGAAGTAAAAATATACAAAGAATATACAATTATTTAATACCTTTCATCCATCTTCTCACAAAAGCCATTCACGACACACATCTATCCATCTCCCAGAAAGCAGGTGCAGTATTTTTATGACGTTTACTACTGCGCAGCCATTGTAACCAACTTCATGGCGGCCAGAAGTTTGGCGAGAACATAATAATAATTGCCATCAATCTTCTCAATTGAACTAGTCTATAGTTGAGGTAGTTAACAATCACTAAATGTGGCATTTCATTGCGCGATACATGGTACATGTGCGCAGGTAATGCTAGATTTATAGATAGTAATGAATTGCAAAGCACTCGATGATTCGACAAATTCGTCCTTAGAGTGAGTGTTATGACGTTGTAAGTACAGATATTGCATAGATTTATGAGTACAATCCAATGCCGTTCTACAACTGTATAATACATACTGTTGTACATAAATTGTGTCGTTTGTTCGGTAACATGGCACTGTCTTCATCACACGACTGCTCTGTTCGGAACAGTAACAACGAAACAAGCATTGTACGCATTCCAACTCGATAGGTGTGTTGTGTCCAGAGCTGCTAACACATAGTGTCTGTTCATGGTTATCAAAGGCCATTACAATTGTGTCTGTTTGTATCACTGTAATCTAGAAAACGAAAGCAGTTCGCCAGTTTTCATTCCTGCTAAAACAATGTGACTGAAACTTACTGCCTTTGATCAAATATTTAATCGTATGATAGATATTGCGCATCAATTTATATGCTGCGCAATAAAAGGTATCTAATGTATAATTGAACTGGTTTCCTAGAATAATCGATCATGCTTCTGGGAACATATGCAATACAATCAACGTGCGGTACTATTATTATTTTACTGGAGAGAACAAAGCAGATTCTGTAGAACTTGCATCGGAAAATAAATCTGAACTTAAGATTAATTTCTACTATTGATAGTGCTGCAACACATCGGATTACGCCAAGTACGAGCGAGTAACGATAACAATTGTCAAATATTTATTTATTTATTATTATTTATTATATGTTAAGAGTACAAAATGTGATGGAATTGACACCAAAATGTATAGTTGTCAATCGCAAACATTTTGGCATTTTTTACTAAAAATATTGCTCATAGAATGTCAATGGCTGGACCTCTTGTACGGTGTATTCATTCACACAAATCATAAATAGTTATGCAGTTGTAGTTACTTGAATACGTCGATTTACTTATTTTATTTTGAAATAAAAGTACAAAGTAAAACATAAATTTGGTACCTACTTATATACAAACGCGTATAAAAAGAAGAGGGTTCATTGGGCGTCAAAAAATTCGTCCACGAATGTGAATAGATACGTTTGATTTTTTTTTCACGCATTTTGAGTCTACCTTTCGCTTTATAAATAAATAAATAACTGACTTTTGTTATGTTTTTAATCGTGTGAACAATATATAATTATATACTAATTATTTAGGTTTTGAATAACTATTGATTTTTTATAGTTATATTCTTGGTAGATAGATTATGCATGAACACGGACTTGGTTATGTAGTATATGTCATAATTCACTGTTGCACTGCTACATTTATAGTAATTACCGTAACATATTGACGTACGAATTGGGGTCATTTGCTACAATATAAAAGACAGTGTAATGTGTTTACTTGTCACTTTTACTATGGAGACTACCTAAATATAAACATATTCAACACTCCACGTTGAGTTTCTCTTCTCTTCGAGAGCTCCTCATCAACATATTACATGGCGACCCTGCCACGTCGATACGGAATGGCGTTAAGAAACCACATCCAGAAGAATCAATACTTGTTCTATCATCAAAGAAGAGTTCCTGTAACCTTATAGAAGAGTTCCTGTAACCCTATAGAAGAGTTCCTGTAACCCTATAGAAGACTTTCTGTAAACTTATAGAAGATGCATTGCCAGTTCCTGAAAGAAGACGGAGACGAGTCCAGGGTATAGCCCGGCCAGAACGAGCGGTGTCCAGGGAAATCCCGGCCCATTGAATCCAGGGTATAGCCCGGTCCAGTCATCGAACAACGAGTCGCACGGCAACGACGCAGAGCGCCTCGTGACTTCGTCATCGAGTTACCCGGTCAACGTTCGCAGCTCCGCACCGTCAGCAGAAATGAACAGCAGTCAATTGACCCACTTTCCTAGCTAAGTACATTTTTTTAAAGTCTAATAGGACTTCACTTAAACAGTATATTATTAATTAGTATGACTGATAATCTAGTAACATGTCGAGATCAATTACATCAAATTAGGGAATATTTGGTAAAAATAGGACCAGAACGTAGGCAAAAAGAGATAGCTTATAAGAAATTGGAAGAAGCTAAAGCGATATACAGTCAAGCGCAAAATATTTTGTCTCAGATTGAACAGTCAAAATTTAGTAGCAAAGACATTAATTTGATCAATAACTTAGTGGAACAAATTAAGACCGTTTATCAGAAAATAAAAAGTTTACTAACAAGCGTAGATTCAGTGTCTCAAACACTTGACGAACCAGATACCAAGATGTCTCAGTTTGATTTAAAGACTGCGATAGCCTTGTTACCTGTAATGACAGGACAAGAGCAAGTTACGAAACAGCTCATTGATGCCATTTCACTATACAGTAGCATGATAGACAACACTTCTCAGAAACTTTTATTGAATTTTATTCTCAAAACTAGATTAACTCCTAGTGCTAAACTTCGCATGAAGTTATCTTATGATAGCGTAAAAGTATTAGTTGATGATATGCGAAAGCATTTGTTGCCTAAAAGGTCGGCTGAAGCTATTCAATCTCAATTATATCATTCTTCTCAAGGACGTCGGTCTATAGAGTCTTTTGGTAATGAGATAGAGGAACTTTTTGTTAACCTGACGATTTCTCAGTCAGACGATGATCCGACCAAATACGAAATATTACGTCCTATAAATGAAAAAACTGCCATCAAACGTTTTGCGGATGGTTTGTCTGATGCGAGGTTGAGCACAATTATTGCTGCCAGGCAATTCTCATCACTTCCAGAAGCGATTAGGAGCGCTTTAGACGAAGATTCTTCATCACCAAGGCATAACGAAGTTTTAAATTTTAGACGTTCAGACGCGTACAGACCGAATAATACATCTATCGGTTACAAAAACTCGAACAGTCGTAATAATAAAAATTATCAGTTCGACAAATAAAATAATAATTATTCACCAACTCGTACGTTTGTAAATACAGGTCAAAGAGGTAAACGAACTCAGGCAACTGGTGCATGGAATGCGAGACGTACTCCTTACGTACAACACACCGAGCACACTCAGCAAAATGACACTGACTGTGTAGACAATAGTGTCGACACGGAGACCAATAATATCCATGACACTAATATTACGGATAATCAGTTTTTTCGTTCCTAAATTAGAATGCTCTATTTTGAATTATAATAATACTAGCATAATTGAATGCACTGTAGATTCAACTTATGCCTTAGATCTTTTAGTGGATAGTGGAGCTAGCCTATGCGTTTTAAAGCACGAGTGGTTAAGATCTAAGACCCAATTAATTAATAATATAGCTCCGGAGAAGGTAACAATAAAGGGTGTAAGTGGAAATCTAACCTCTCTAGGATATATTTATTTAGATTTATATTTTAACAAACTGATATTCAAGGAAAAATTTTACGTTTTTCAAACCTTATCTTGTGCAGCTAACGCCATTTTAGGGCACAATTTCTTTATAAAATATAATGCTGTCATAAGTTATAAAAAAAAATCCTTAACGTTAGAAAATAATGGAGATCATATTAGTATACCTATTTTAAGGACTAATTATAATAAATATTTGTTTACAATACCGCCGCGATGCGAGGTTATCCGGTACATACCTACCACCATACGTGGGGATTGTATTACATTAGCACAAGAAATACGCGATGGTGTTTTCATTGCTGGACTGATTTCGAAATCTAAAAATGGGGAAATCCCAATTCGAATTCTAAATACAACTAATAGCAAGGTGGAACTAGACTTGTCAGGGTTAGAAATAAATTCCACAAACAGCTTCGAAGTGTTGAACTTTGAGAATACGATATCTAACTCTGATAGAGTAAAAGCTCTATTTGGCCCACTTAAATTGAACACTTACTTAAATACAGAAGAGCAAATAAGCATTGAAAAGATTAGTGCAAAATACTCAGATGTCTTCCAATTACCAGGCGATAAATTAAGTACGACCAACTTATTAGAACATAGTATAACACTGAAAAATGACGTGAGCCCTGCGTATAGCAAGCCTTACAGGATCCCGTACGCTTTGCGTAATGAGGTACAAAAACAAATACAAGAAATGCTCGATAATGATATTATAGAAGAAACTACGTCAGAGTGGTCAAGTCCCGTTCTTCTTGTGCCTAAAAAATCAGATAAATCAGGCGAGAAGAAATGGAGGCTAGTAATTGACTATCGTCAGTTAAACAATCGAATTGTAGATGACAAATTCCCTTTGCCAAATATCACAGAAATTCTAGATTCACTTTCCGGTAATATATATTTTTCTAAACTTGATTTATCTCAAAGTTATTACCAAATAAATCTTACAGAAAACTCTAGAAAATACACGGCTTTTAATCTTGACCGCATGTATCAATTATCATTAGACAAAGACTCACGGAAGTATACAGCATTCACTACTGATAAGATGTACCAAATGAAACGGTGCCCGATGGGACTAAAAACGAGTCCAAGTGTATTCTCCAGACTTATGACTATTGCGATGGCGGGATTGAACTACGATAAATGTTTTATTTATTTAGATGACTGTATCGTTCTAGGTAAATCCTTAATTAACCACAACAAAAATCTCACTTGTATTTTAGAACGTCTTAGAAAAGTTAATTAAAAATTAAATCCTCATAAGTGCGAATTTTTACGCAGAGAAATTATTTATCTAGGCCATAAAATCACTCCAGAAGGTATTTATCCCGATCCATCTAAAGCTATCGTGTTAGAAAATTATCCAAGACCTACAAATGTCGACGAAGTAAAAAGATTCGTTGCCTTTGCAAATTATTACAGGCGTTTTATTAATAAATTTGCTGACATTGCATATCCTCTCAATCAATTAAGCAAGAAAAACGCATCTTTTGAATGGTCCCATGAATGCGAATCAGCATTTAATACTTTAAAACGTGCACTCTGCAATCCTCCAGTGTTAGGCTATCCAGATTTAACAGATAAAAATAAATTTATTTTAAACACAGATGCTTCAAAAATAGGTCTGGGCGCCGTATTGTCTAACAGTAACGGACAAGTAGTAGGTTACGCGAGTCGCAATTTGAAACCCGCCGAAACACGATACCCAGTTATAGAGTTAGAATTGCTAGCTATTGTGTGGGCGATTAGGCATTTTAAACCTTATTTATACGGTAAACAATTCAAAGTTGTGACAGATCATAGACCATTAGTGTATTTATTCGGAATTACGGATCCCTCAAGTAGACTAACAAAATTTAGATTATTTTTGGAAGAATACGATTTTACTGTCGAATATCTTCCAGGTCGACACAATGGACCCGCAGATGCCTTAAGTCGTCTTCCTTTGAATATAACAGATTTAAAAAGAATTAACAAAAATGTAATATCAGTTATGACAAGGGCCCAATCTCGTAAACAAGCAAGCGGCTCCGATACTGCCGATTTGACATCTGAAATCCCTTTAACTTCTGGAACCTCTAGCCCAAAAGTTGTAGAAATTCTTAAAAAACCTATTAATAGTATAGAACTAATTCTAACTTCAAGAAAAGTAGTAAAGAACAGTTCAAATAGACCACACCTACTTAGCGACAGTGGTCACTTTGAGTTCAATGAAAACGAGTCAACAATATACCTACGATCCCGATCGTTTCCTACCGTAAGTGTGTTAGCGAGGGACTTGGAGTCATTTTGTAAAAGACTTAATACTAACGAAATTGTTGTGATCAAGAATAAAGAAAATTCACACATAATAAACGAGTTCTTAAGATGCATGAAAAGTTTGCAATCTGATTTACCAAGAATATTAGTAATTAAAGATCTAATAAGAATAAGTAACAAAGACGAAAAGACAGTTATCTTAAATGATTTCCACCTGTTACCTACTAGCGGACATGCAGGAGTAAACAGGATGTTGAATAATATTAAAAAATATTACTTCTGGCCAGGCATAAGTAATGATGTGATTGAATATGTGCATAAATGCAAAGAGTGTCAAATTAAAAAACACTCAAATAAACAAACAAAACAACCAATGTCTGTAACTACGACCCCTAATACAGGATTTGAGAGAGTTAGCTTAGATATAGTAGGACCACTAGATGTAGACAATTATAACTACAAATACATTTTAACCCTACAATGTCATTTGACAAAATTTGTAGAGGCTTACCCTCTAACTAATAAGGACTCCGAATCCATAAGTAGAACATTTGTAAATAAATTTATTTTAAGATATGGCATCCCCAAAGAGATCATAACGGATCAGGGAACAGAATTTTTGTCAAGTGTTATGTCAGATGTATGTAGCTTATTAGGAATAACCAAATTACATTCTACTGCATACCACCACCAGACTATAGGTGGATTAGAAAACACTCATAAGAGTTTAGGTGCATATCTTAGAATTCAATGTAGCCAAAATAAAACAGATTGGAGTAGCTGGTTAAGTTATTGGTGTTTTTCTTTTAATACCACTGTTCACTCGGAGACAAAATATACACCGCATGAGCTTGTATTTGGTAAATTATGTAACTTGCCTAGTAACCTCAACTATACTTTAGACAGAGTAGATCCACTCTATAATTTTGACAGTTACCCCTTGGAATTAAAATATAGGCTACAGCGCGCATTATTAGATGCTAGGAATAATCTGATAATCAGTAAACTTAAGAGAAAATCATTATATGATAAGAAGTTAAATTCGATAACTTATAAGCCAGGTGATTTTGTACTTTTGAAAAATCAAACTGGACATAAATTAGACAACATTTATTTAGGACCATACAGAGTTCTTAAGGATTTATCACCTAATGTTGAAATATTGAAAAATAATAAATCCTATATTGTCCACAAAGATAATACTAAATTGTTTTGTGAACCATGACCTTTGTCAATGTGTTATTTACTTTATTAATTAATTATTATTATATAACTTCATTAATTAAAACAAAAGAAATTGTATATTTACTAATATGCCAATGTTATTTTTACCTAGTCTAAGTTTAACATATAAAAATGTAAGACTCAAGTGCGTACGTCATACATTTTTTATTTATTTTTTTTAATCCGGTGGTTTAAAGGGTGTCTTTTCGGGGGAGATGTAGTATATGTCATAATTCACTGTTGCACTGCTACATTTATAGTAATTACCGTAACATATTGACGTACGAATTGGGGTCATTTGCTACAATATAAAAGACAGTGTAATGTGTTTACTTGTCACTTTTACTATGGAGACTACCTAAATATAAACATATTCAACACTCCACGTTGAGTTTCTCTTCTCTTCGAGAGCTCCTCGTCAACATATTACAGTTACGCACTACATCCGATTTTGATTTGAGTTCAAAATGTTCTGAGTTATGACAGATTATGATTTGTCTTTTGACAGAATTCGGATGTAGTGCGTAAGCTTCCCTACAAGAAGTAACTACGGCAACTTCGGAACCGAAATTTAACGGACACGGATAAATTTTATTGAAGTTGTAAATTAGCGGGGCAAATGTCTTTGCATCATAAAATTTTTAGTATAGGGATGTTTTCTAGGTTTAAAAATGATAATTTTATTTAGTCCGTCAGTGAGATTATCAAATAATATTGGACACGTATTTTTTGTTTTACCTGCTATAAAAAAATAGTTAATTAAAAAATCAAAAAACCCGACTGCTTGAAAAGCGAACTAAAAGACGTAAACAAGGAGAAAATCATGCTGTGCTGTCGGAGGATACATCTTCGCGAGCTGGCTGACCAAAACCAGACGTATCCTTCGACTGCACAGCATGATTTCCTCCTTGTTTACGTCTTTTTAGTTCGTTTTTCAAGCAGTCGGGTTTTTTGATTTTTTAATTAACTATTTTTATTTATAACTTTTTAGTTATTTTTTTTTCGAATTAGGTACATTTAAACATATAAGTGTTATATATTTTTTAAATGGCTTTTAAACCCCTTTATTTTGATACCCCACACGATGGGCTTGGAAGAAAATAATATTTTTTTTCCCCACAAAATGGCGCCCAAAATCCGCCATTTTTGTTTTTTCCAATTTTAATGTAGCCAGTGACACTCGCCGGATTAAGACGCATCGATTGACGTAAGAATCATCAAAATCGGCCAACGCGTTTGGTCTCTAGAACGCCACATAGGAACAAACATACATACATACATACATACATACATACATACATACATACATACATACATACATACTTACATACATACATACATACATACATACATACATACATAGACTGATAAACACATTACCCTCCTTCGGCAGTCGGGTAAAAACTGACAAAGATAAAGCGCATCAAAGTTCAGGAGTGGGGGCTTGTGACGTCACTATGTCAATATAAAGTGTACGGTAAGCAAACGGTATGACATCACACGATATTTCAACGCATTATATCGTCGTCATTTATGTTTACGTGTCAAAAGCAAAAAAACGTGTCCAATATTTTTCATTAATTTACATGACAGACAAAAAAAATAATTTCAATTAACATCCCTATTAGAAAATTAACATCAGAGACTTGGACCTTATTTATAGAAATCTTCAAGTTGTTAAGGAACTGAAACTGAAAATTTGACTAAAAAAGGTGCTAAGTAATCGCTATACAGTGTCGAGATTTTAAGAAATAAGAATCTAGTTTCATAGGTTACTGAACAAATTCTTATTTTACCTTTGTCGTCCCAGTGCTGGTTAAACATCTGCCCCATATTTTACCATTCTTTTTATATTTAGCGTTCATCGGCCAGTCGTGGGCATATTTTTTTATTTATAATTTCAGGCTACAGTAGGATAGTTTGCATTAGAAAAATGGGCATGGCTATTATACAAAATTAAGACCCCTGTCCTTCAAACTAGGAAAATCTTGTATCTTCAAGAACAAATTTACTTACATTTTAATCACCAGTGATGTTTACTCCTGATGAACAAATAACATTCCAATGTATCACACACTCTACACTTTATTTCCGCACATTAATACTCGACATCGCACTTGAGATCACGAGAACAACTGACACAGAGCACACGTCTACTCACTACGGCAGCGGCCGGAGTACTGAAGCTTTGATGCTGTGAAAGTGGAAATCAGGACGGATTTTCTCTACCCCATGTGTACCGACACTTAGCACTCGCAACTTAACGCGCTGACACTTTAAGCGAGAGTTTTTCCTTGTAAAGCGTTTATCGCCGCACAATTTATTCTAAATTTCAAGAGCTAGGTACTATGAACAGTTACTATTGCCAGTTCATTGCCACTCAAACTGATATAATCGTGGATAAAGGAGTCGTATAAAAAACTAAGCTCGTCCAAACTCGTGCAAATAGCATGCGCTTGACCTGAGGTCTTGACGATGAACCTCAACGAATTATTCAAGTTTGAACAAATATGAGTGTTATAAAAATCGTTTATAAAAATACGCATCGCTGCTGTACCAAGTTCTAAAGAGGAAATCGAAAATGTTGATTTGCAAAATTTGTTTAGTAATACGCATGTGTACCAGATGGTAAAAAAAATAAACTTATTGTTTTTTTTATTTTTATTATCCATAAGCTCACGCTTGGCCACTATCTCATCTGATGGTAAGCGATGATGTGGTCGACGGTGAAGCATGCTTGCCTAGAAAGAACCTGAATGGGTTCTTTCTAGGCAACGAATGAGGAAAACCGAAAAACCTAGTTTTTTATCGTCTATAGGCTTGCGCTTGACCACTATCTCACCTGATGGTAAGCGATGTTGTGGTCGACGGTGAAGCACGCTTGCCTAGAAAAAACCTATTCACTCTTGACTTAAAGACCCCTAGATTGTAGCTATCGGGAAACACAGACTCCGGCAGGGAATTCCACTCCTTAGCTGTACGCAAGATAAAAGTGTCCCCAAAACGTTTTGTGCGTATGGGCGGGATGTCCACCATGTACTGATGACGCATCGCCGTGTTTCTGGTTGTCCGATGATGGAACGGGCTGGGCGGAATAAAATCATGCAATTCCATCGCACACTCCCCGAAATGTAACCGATAAAAAACCGACAAGCTGGCAACTCGGCGACGATGTTCAAGGCTCTGGAGCTTTGATTTGACCAGTGCCTCATTGCCGATGAGTCTGTTGGCCCGCTTTTCGATCGACTTTAGTGTATCAAGCTGATATTTTGCTGATCCGCCCCAGAGATGAGAACAGTACTCCATGCACGATCGAACTTGCGCTTGATACAAGTTGAGCAGCTGTTCCGGCGTGAAGTACTTTCTCACCTTCGTAAGGATCCCCAACTTTATGGCAGCCAGCTGAGCCTTTGCCTCAATGTAAGGCCCAAAATTGAGAGTCGATGTCAACGTAACGCCAAGAAGCTCAAGATGGTCCGTTATTGACACGGTTACATCACGGAAAGTTGGAGCCGGGTGAAATTGGCTCTTTTTAGCGGAAAAAAGATACGCCTGGGTTTTAGCTGTAGCTACTTTCTTACTTTACTTCTAAAGATGTAGCTACTTTTCCGAAAAAAACCGTCTGGATTAGCACGTTATCGAAATCATAAAGATCATTTGTCATTAAGCAAAGAAAACACAGCCAACATTTTTCAGTCGCCGTTTGTGAGGGTTCTGACCTTGAAGCTACAGCGAAAAGTGTTCCTATAAAGTTTTCGTTTTCATTCACGCATTATAAATACGATTTTTTACACTGGAGTTGAATCGAACTTTCACTTGAAGATGAATAAATATTTAAATCACTGAATTTTGTTATTACAAATGACAAAAAACAGTAGTACTAGGTGCTTTAGACATAGATTGATACCAATGCAGAGTTATTTTCATGGTAGGTAGACTATAAATAAATACAGACTTTGTTTATTTTCATATTTTAGTGTGAATGAAAGCGAAATCTTTATATTTATTTAGATTTCATGCACAAAAGGTACCGTCTTTGTACTTTATGCCTTAGGCATTCTCTACCTGTCAACCAAGGGTTGTGAAGAGACAACATGGCAGGTGCATTGTTAAATATTAAAAAAAACATAACATTAACTAAAATAGGTAAAATAAACGTACATATATATAGAATATAATTAATACCTATATAAATGTATGTATTAATGAAATAACATTAAAAAAGAAGAAGTGGGATGACTCTGCTTATTTGTTTTGGAAATAAATCCACAATTTCCGCTTGTGCGATCACATTTCGCTGTACCTTTTAAGACGATTAAGCATGTTCTAGTTTAAACGTTTGTCTGGTGCTTATCACAAGGCAATGTTCAATGTCATACTGTTTCTTAGTTATTGATGATCTACCTACGTGTCAATCAACCCAACTTAGTTAAAATTATTGATCGTCTCGTCGCGGTACTATTATTGGTAATATATTATCTGTTAAAAGGAATTGGTCTGGTCTATAGGTAGTCAGCACAACACTGCATACTTAATTTTTCGTAAATAATATGTATATACAATAGAAATCACTTTAATATTCTCGCGATTTGAAAACAAGATCAAACTTACAAGCTACTCTCGCGCTGGTACCTATACATTCGATGTCTGAAAATGTAAGCGGACAAATTGCTAAAGGACAGCCCGGAGGCTACGAATTCTAAAATAATTCGATTTCACATCACGACTGCAGAGAGAATCCCGCGTAATTACGGACCGGCAAATAAACCAGCAATAAGGGAACGCAATAAAGCGCTTTTCCTGCAATTATTGGTTTCTCGACAGGCAGGATAGCTAGCCATGTTTGTAGCCGCACGTAAAGCAAGATAGAATCCGTACTATAGATATATATTCAACCTGATTTTTTATCACTATATATAGTACGTGCAGTGCAAGTTGCTTATGTCTCAAATGTTGCTCTTGTTCCACATGTCGCACGTATTGCAAATAACACGTATATGTCACACGTATTACACTTATCACAAGTGTCGCACGTGTATAACGGGCCGGTGTCCGCAATTCCACGTTCAAGCGCTTATTATCAAATTATGTTAAATGTTACACATGTCGGACGTGGTGATTTTTTACCTGTGACAAATAAATAAGAGATACCTTGATAATTTACCTACGCTGAAAAACGTATGTATTTATGTAACACCTCTGTTATTAACAAGACTGGAGGTCTTAAAGTACAAAGTTACTTGTCTGACTTCATAGTCACAGATAATTAATACAAGCTAGAAATAGATAAGAATCCATTGGTAGGACAGTTGAATTCACTAAATCAATTCTCATTTATCCACGGGTTGAATAATATCATATAGTAGTTTCATTTTAATTTTCATATGTTTTAGTAATTAACAATAAATCAATATATCTCTATCACTATTCTAATGTTAATAAAATATTGTAAAAAATCCTTGCCCTTACAATTACATTGTTTGAGCCCCTGCCACCTGTGATACAGGATTACCTAGTAAAAGCACCTAACATTGTTGTACCTACTTTATATATAAGACCTATTAGTATAGTTTACCAATTTGAAGTTTGAATAAAGATTTATTATTTACTAGCTGACCCGGCTAACTCTCTTTTGCTATAAAAACACCAAACATTCACCTACCCTACCTACCGTACCGTACCCTACTTACCCTACCCTACCTACCCTAGCCTACCCTACCCTACCTATGTAGGTAAGGTACCAATCTATTTTTTTCTTAATTTTTTTCTCATAAGAACCTGCTCCTAACAATAACAAACACAACAAAAAAAGAATAAGCGAAATCGGTCCAGCCGTTCACGCGTGATGCCGTGACCAAGGGAAATAAGGATTAATTTTTACCCGACTGCCGAAGGAGGGTAATGTGTTTATCAGTCTATGTATGTATGTATATATGTATGTATGTATGTATGTATGTATGTATGTATGTATGTATGTATGTTTGTTCCTATGTGGCGTTCCAGAAACCAAACGCGTTGACCGATTTTGATGATTCATACGTCAATCGATTCGGCTTAACCTTGCGAGTGTCATAGGCTACATTAAACTTGGAAAATAGAAAAATGGCGGCTTTTGGCCGCCATATTGTGGGGGGGCAATTTTATTTTTTCTTCCAAACCTATCGTGTGGGGTATCAAAATAAAGGGTATCAAGAGGTGATTTCAAAAATATATAACACTTATATATTTAAATGTACCTAATTCGAAAAAAATGTTAACTAAAAAGTTATAAATAAAAAAGTTAATTAAAAAAATCAAAATACCCGACTGCTTAAAAAGCGAACTAAAAAGACGTAAACAAGAAGAAAATCATGCTGTGCAGTCGGAGGATACATCTGGTTTTGGTCAGCCAGCTCGCGAATATGTATCCTCCGACTGCACAGCATGATTTTCTTCTTGTTTACGTCTTTTTAGTTCGCTTTTTAAGCAGTCGGGTATTTTGATTTTTTTAATTAACTTTTTTTATATATATAATATATAGATTAATGTTCCGTTTTGCAGGCAGTTCTACTGTTCGTGTACTCAGGAGTGGACTGTGGAGAGGGTTCACTATTCCTGAGGACCTCCAACATGTGTAAGAACTGCGGCACCTCCAGGAGAGCGGACTCATGGACTTCTCGTTTCGGCTTGAGCTATCGGATTTTTATCTTTAGATTATAGCAATCGGTTCTCTGGACTGGAGTATGCTGCGGACTCAGTGGACGAGGAGTGGAGCCGCATTAGAAAGGCCTATACAGAGACCAGCTCCGTGGTCCTTAGGCATAAAACAACACATGCGCGCGAGGACTGGATGTCACTTCATACGTGGAGCCTCAGGATAGAAGGAAGTTACACTTTAAACTACTTGAGACGCGTAATGATGCCGAACGAGCCGACCTCAATGCTCAATACCGCCAGAAGCGCAAGGCGATTTATCGCAGTTCACGTACAGATAGAAGGCGTTGGGCTGATGATATTGCTGATCGTGTTCAACACGCTGCGAACACCGGCAACTTTAAAGAGCTGTATATAGCCACAAAGACCTTGGCTAGAAACAGAAAGCTCAAGAAGAGGAAGCCGCTTAAATCCAAAGAGCACAGAGGACAAACAAAGAGGACAGCTTATTGTGACGTCGGAAGGGCGGCTGCAGCGCTGGCGCCAGCTCTTTGAGGAGTTCTTCCGATTGTCAGCAACTCTGACGCCTGACGCGCGGCAGGTACGTTCGACACCATCTCGACCTCTTGACATCGATACGGAACCACCGTCAGCCTCTAAAGTGACTGAAGCGATCCTCTCTTTGAAGGCATGCAAAGCACCTGGACTCGACCTGATAACTGCGGAAATGTTACAAGTCGACTTAGCCTCCGCCGTCGACGTGCTGACGCCTTTAATTGAAAAGATATGGACCGCTGAAGAACTCCCGGACGATTGGAACAAGGGACTTTTAATTACCGTGCCCAAGAAAGGTGATCTCATTAGTTGCGAAAACTGGAGAGGCATTACGTTGCTCTCGACTCCTTAGGTCTTCTGTAAGATAATACTTGATAGGCTGTCGAAGGCCGTTGAACCTCTTCTGCGTGGGGAGCAGGCGGGTTTCCGTTCGAGCCGCTCATGCACGGAACAGATCAACACTCTTCGTATCATTCTCGAGTAGGCAGCAGAATGGTAAAGGAAAATTTATGTTAATTTTGTCGACTTCGAAAAGGCCTTTGACTCGTTGAGGTTGTCCAGCATCTGGTGCCGCCTGTTGGACATTGGAGTGCCGCCAAAAATAGTACGCCTATTGGAGAGCATTTACAGGAAATATTCCTGCAAGGTGACTCATGAAGGCCTATTTTCGGAGGACATCGCAGTGCACGCTGGTGCCAGGGCTGTCTTCTTTCGCCCCTCCTTTTTATAATCGTCCTTGACTGAATCATGATGCGCATTTACGATGGCAGGCGTCGCGGGATAGAGTGGGGATTGACCAACGTATTGGAAGACTCAAAATTAATATCCGGAAGACCCAGAAGATGCGTACAGGTGTGAGATACCGATATTAATCGGCACAGAGGTTGTGGAACGCGTCCTCAAATTCACGTACCTCTGGAGCGTCGTGTCATAGACTAGAGGAACTGAAGAGGATATAACTTCACGGATCGCCAAAGCGCGAGCTACCTTCGCACAGCTGAGACCTGTGTGGCAATCACGGAAACTGACCCGAAGGGTTAAACTCAAAATCTTGGGGTCCAATGTCAAATCTGTGCTGCTTTACGGGTGCGAAACGTGGAACGTAACAAAGGATATCTTACGCCAAATCCAGGTCTTCGTCAACCGATGTCTTCGTCGCATCCTCGGAATTTACTGGCCCGAGATCATATCTGATGTTGAGCTTTGGGAGAGATGCCACAAGACCCCGATCGACCGCCAGATCAAGCGGCGTAAATGGTGTTGGATTGGTCACACGCTCCGGAGTGATTCCGATCACATTCCTAAATAGGTCTTGGATTGGAATCCTCAAGGAAAAAGGAAGCGAGGCCGTCCCCGCCAAACATGGTGACGCACCGTATTGGCTGAAGCGACGAAATGAAGTGGAGCGAGGTCAAGCGCGAAGCTCAAGACTGGTCTCGATGGAGGACTACGGTGGAAGCCCTCTGCCTCAGCTAGGGGCTATAGGATCTTAAGTCAAGTAAGTCAATAAAACAGCAATTCGATGAATCAGCGTCAAATATGTAGGTAACACATTTTGTTTAACCTCGCTTTTCTAAATTCGTATAACGACATACTTTTATTATTCCAAAGTTAAATTATACCTACAAAACGCGTGTCTAACTTAACATAATATCATGAAGTTTCGCAATTTCAGGTACTCTGTAATAATAATACGGAGACCTCTTTAAATTAAACGTTCATTCTTGTTGTTATAGCATTTCTCGGTACTTGTAAAGGGGAAATTACGTCATGCGAGACGTCTAATGTAGAGAAGGGTTTGGTAACTCACCTCGAGCTTATTTTGTCAAATTCATAATAATTTTATGTCATATGACGATAAACAACAATAGAAAACGATTTCAAGAAATAATTAGAATAATAAAATAATAAGAAATAATAATAATAATAATAATTATCATAATAATGTCTGCCTCTCAGAATGGATGTAGGAATGGGTCCCGTGGCACTAAGGAGCTACTCCTCATTGACATGGCCATAAGCCAGCAGGTTCGTCGTTCCCGTAAGGATCTGTCAACATGCTGGATAGACTACAAGAAGGCATACGACTCCGTGCCACATACATGGCTCATGAGGGTGCTGGAGTTGTACAAAATAGACGCAACTCTGCGCACCTTCCTTGAGTCATGTATGGGGCAATGGAAGACTGTCCTTCGATATCCGGGATGTCGACCGATTCAGGGGGATGATGAGCCTATAAGGATTAAGCGGGGGATATTTCAGGGCGACAGTTTGAGTCCACTTTGGTTCTGCTTAGCCCTGAATCCTCTAAGTACACTGTTGGAGGATTCAGGTCTAGGCTATCGGTTGAGAAGAGGTGGTCAGGTCATATCTCACCTTCTTTACATGGATGATCTGAAACTCTTTACCCCCAATAAATTCCAACTGACGGAGCTACTGAAGGTAACTGAAACCTTCAGTAACTCCATCAGGATGGAATTTGGTGTGGACAAATGTGCAGTCATGCATGTAAAGCAAGGGGAGATTATGGAATCCGAGGGAATTCAACTCTCTGATTCCATACACCTTAGACACCTCTCCTCGACCGAAACTTACAAGTATTTGGGTATGTCGGAAGCGTTGGGCATCAACAGTTCTGACATGAAGCAACTGCTGAAGGTGCGTTTCTTTGGCCGCCTGAAAAAGGTATTAAATAGCCTTTTGTCGGGCGGAAATAAGGTGCGCGCCTTCAACAGTTGGGTCATGCCGGTTTTGATGTACTCTTTCGGCATACTCAAATGGACTCAGACCGAGCTCGACGCCCTCGATAGGAGGGTCCGGACACTGCTGACCGCAAACCGGATGCATCACCCACGATCATCGGTGATGAGACTGTACATCCCGCGGAAGTGTGGGGGTCGAGGCTTTTTAAACGCCAAGACTCTTCACAACCGCGAGGTGTGCAGCCTCAGAGAATACTTTTTAAAAGCTGAAGTGGGTATGCACCGGGATGTGGTCGCAGTGGACAAGGGACTCACCCCGTTATCCATGGCTAAAGAGAACTGGCGCAAGCCTGTAATGCTATCGACTGATGAACGCAAAGAGGTATGGCAAGGCAAGGAGCTACACGGGCGCTTCTATCGGGCTCTCCATGGGCCCGATGTAAATTATTCAGCGTCCGTATCCTGGCTACGTTTCGGCGACCTTTTCGGGGAAACTGAAGGTTTTGTCTGTGCAATTATGGACGAAGTCATCCTGACGAATAACTACCGGAGATATATAATGAAGGACGGGACGGTTGACGTGTGTCGGGCATGCCACTGTCCTGGTGAATCCATCAGACATATTATCTCTGGTTGTTCTCGTCTGGCTAACGGCGAGTACTTACACAGACATAACCAAGTGGCCAGGATTATTCACCAGCAGCTTGCTTTGAAATACAATCTGGTGGATTCTGAGGTACCGTATTACAAGTATGTGCCCGACCCAGTTCTCGAAAATGACCATGTCACGTTGTACTGGGATCGGTCTATCATCACTGATAGGACTATTGTTGCCAATAAGCCGGATATAGTGGTGATAGACCGATTAGCGCGCCGCACAATGATAATCGATGTCACCATCCCGCATGACGAGAACCTCGTGAAAGCTGAGAAAGAGAAACAAATCAAGTATCTTGACTTAGCACACGAGGTTGTCGACATGTGGAATGTGGACTCGGCGATCATTGTGCCGATTGTCGTTACGGCCAACGGCCTGATGGCCAAGAGCCTCGACGACCATCTGTCGAGGCTGTCATTGGGCGGTTGGATCAAGGGTCTGATACAGAAGGCAGTACTCCTCGATACGGCTCGCATTGTGAGGAGGTTCCTGTCTCTGGAGCCCTAACCACCGGTAGCTTGGACCCTGCTCCCGATACCGGTTGGCCTCTATTTTTATATTTTTAAATGTTTTTAAGTTTTCTTTTTAATATTTAAAAATGTAGTAAATAAGAATGTAGAAGGATAAAGGAAATAATAATTAGAAATAATTAATTAATTATATTTCTTAGTGACAATACCGACAGACTACCGACCCTACAGAAATTCTTTGCAATAGCCCCAGATATCAAAATTTTAGATAAAAGTTCACTGCACCTCCTAGGTTCCCCAATTTTGGAAGACAGTTTTTCTTCATTCATTGATGGCAAAATTAAACATTTTAATGAAATTTCAGATAGACTCTCCAAAATTAACCTTCATTCGGCTTTTACTCTTATTAGGTATTGCTGTTTTGGACCAAATTTTATGTATTTTCTCCGCTCTTCCCCTTTATGGAAGCAGCCACATCTCTTGGAAAAAATTGACGAAATTATTCGATGCACTTTGACATCCATCTTAAATGTGGCCTTGGATGATCGAGCCTGGATGCAAGCTACACTACCCATTCGCTTCGGCGGGCTCGGCATCCGCAAAATTTCTAGTATAAGCCTACCGGCGTTCCTGTCTTCGGTCCACAGCACTGAAACGTTAACCAAAAAAATTTTAATCCTTTCACTGGTTAACTGTGAAGTGCCGTGCTCGACCGACGCAGTGTGCGCCTGGAAAGTGGCTTGCCCGAATACGGCGTTGCCCGAGAACCCATCTTCCCAGAGACAGTGGGATGAGCCGGTCTGCAGTTTGGTACGGAATAAACTTATAAATACGTCCACCAATACTGCTGAGCGTGCCCGCCTGCTGGCTGTGGGAGAGTGGGAGTCGGGCCTCTGGCTACAGGCATTACCGTCACTCAACATAGGTACTATGTTGAGTGACAACACCTTCCGGATCGCTACTTGTCTGCGTTTGGGTGCTCCTAGTGGAGCTCCACATCGTTGTCAATGTGGTGAAGCAGTCGACCGCCTCGGTCACCATGGCCTATCCTGCAGTAGGAGCGCTGGCCGGATAGCACGGCACGCCAGCATTAATGACATCATTCGTCGGGCTCTTGTCACCGCCGGGGTGCCAGCTGTTTTAGAACCCAATGGCTTGGCACGCGACGATGGGAAGAGACCAGACGGCATGACCATAATGCCTTGGAAGGTGGGTAGGCCTTTGGTGTGGGATGCAACATGTGTCGACACCCTTGCGCCATCCCATCTTCTTAGCACGGCGGGCTGTGCTGGGGCGGGTGCTGCCGGTGCAGAAAACCTCAAACGGCGCAAATATAACAACCTTATTGGAAGTTATATGTTTGAGCCGTTTGGGGTTGAAACATTAGGTCCATGGGGTCCGAGTGCGCATCGAGTTTTTCGAGAAATTAGCACAAAGCTCGTCGACTCTTCACGTGACCAGAGGGCTGGCCTTTTCTTCGGCCAGAGAATTAGCATTGCCATACAACGTGGCAATGCCGCCAGCGTTCTGGGCACGTTTCCCATTGACATCGATGTGGACGAATTTTTTGATGCACAATGAGCTTTTTTTGCCGTCTGCCTTTTGTATTTGTATATAGGTTTGTTTTTCTTAGAATATTCAATTGTATATATGTTAATAAATAAAATGTTGATTTCAAGAAAATTTTATGAGCAAAGTCGACATAACATAGAACTACGAGACGAACAAAAACCAAGCAAAATACACGTTTGTCATTTCTTACACCGACCAGCAGTGGCTCTGACTTTTTAATAAGATAAAGAAGTTACACAATTATGCAAACCTGTTATCTACACACGGTGCCCTGCTAGCAAAAAAATCAGAAACTTTGCAGCACGTTCTTCCGAAATCTTTAAATTAAATGTACCCACTGCCGGCGCGAGGTACTCGGACGTTCTCTCGCTAACCCTTTCTGTTACTGTTTTTTCTATGACTCTATTATATTTTATTTTTTAGACGTTTATGTATGAAAAATATATTGGCATCCTTATGTAGTAAGAACGTAAAAACCTACATTAATTTGTATCGAATACAACGTTGATAAATTCGGTTTCTAAAAGCGAACGGCAAAGCCTGTCAATATGGTAAACCCTTTTCCATCGGTAAACAGGTTAAGTGCCGTATGTATAAAGTTAACTTTAAATGTTTTACTATCAATCAGAATAAAGTAGTTAAAAATAAAACTTGTAAATGGAAAAACAGTGTGTGGATTCGCCAAAGATCAACATAACTACATAAAAACAGATGGTCACGGGCAACACACTGAAGTCAGTCAAAAATGGCTTTGCCAAACATACACCCACTTCTTACTAAAAAAGTAGTAGATATAACCTAAAAATAATTATAGGTACTATAACGGGCCACACCCTTCTTAACAAAAATCTATTCAACATAGGCGCCACGGACAGCCCACTTTGCCAAAGAATCAGCCGCCCACGTAATCCTGGAATGCGAGATCGTGGTATCTCAACGCAAAGAAATCCTGGAAACAGTGAGGTCGCTCCGTGAAGCCTGTGAAGCCCCAAAGCAGCTTCTGTGCTTTTAAACGGACCTAGGCTGCCTATGTTAGCCAGTGCCCCCACGCACAACGGATCAAATGAGAGTCTAAGTGCGGAAACGGGAGTCACTACCACTACTACGGCAAAACAAGTATAAAGTTTAATAAAACTGTAACCCGACTATGGTATTATTTTATTTTCAGCCTATAATAATCGGGCCATATTGATTGACACCTTATTCATCAATATCAAATGCATAGTTTAGGCATTACGGAGGAACATACGTAAAAAATCCGGCCAAGTGCGAGTCGAATCGCGCACGAAGGGTTCCGTACCATTATCGCAAAAAATGGCAAAAAAATCACGTTTGTTGTAAGGGAGTACTACTTAAATATTTATTTTATTCTGTTTTTAGTATTTGTTGTTATAGCGGCAACAGAAATACATCATCGGTGAAAATTTCAACTGTGTAGCTATCACGGTTCCTGAGATACAGCCTGGTGACAAACAGACAGACAGACGGACAGCGAAGTCTCAGTAATAGGGTCCCGTTTTTACCCTTTGGGTACGGAACCCTAAAAACATACATACATAGACTACTAAAACTCATAACCCTTCCTTTTGGCTTCGCCGTCGTCGTTTTAAAAGGTTCCTGTATCAACAAAATAGCACATAAATGGAATTGATATATTTCCTTTCGAAGTAAATTTTTAGTGAAAATGTCTGCTCACAATCTATGAGTAGAAGTATCGCGTTTTCATGAATTTATTTATACTGACTGCTCACAAGACTATTGCTACATTTGTCAGTTGTTCACCGAGGGACACGAATGACGAGGGTATTTCCATGAAAATGTGTTTATTGTTTTTTGACACTTTGAAATGAAATTTGTTGCTGTATCGAACATCATAATCATTATGTTTTTCAGCACGTTTGGGGCAGTGGCTGAGCGATTGGCTAGTGTATTGCGTGTCGCGGGTCCAATTCTTGCACGGAAAAAATGTTTTTATGGCCTACAGTTATTAGATCCGGGTCCGGCTGTTTGTTACATCTCACATACACGAACAGTCAGACCCAGAACCTTGAAATATAATACATTTAAATGTTTGTAAACGCACCCAAGATATTCCTAGTGTGGGGCAAAATTTTGAAAATAAAATTGTTAGTATGAACCTACCTGTACCAACAGGACACTTTTGAGACAATCCAGAAGCTATGCTTTTTATTATATTTATACGATATTTTATTTTATGATATTTTATTTATACGTAAGTAATGATCTGAATTGCTGTTATATTTAACAATATTCCACCATATAGTTTTCTTGAGGATAGAGTTCCATACCTATTCTCTCCCATCGGAAGCGCCCACCCGTGTGGTTATCATTCCGAAGGAAATCCCAGTCGATGAGATTTATGCGGATCTTGCCGCACAAAAAGTCCCTGTCATTGCCGTCCACCGCATGCGTAAAGCAAGATGTGGACAGGAATACGATATGGTAATGGTCGAGTGCGACCCTACCGAGTCCTATGCCCCTATTTTCAAAATCAAGACTCTCTGCTCCCTTTCAGGGTTCTCTATCGAGAAACCTTACCGTCCCTTTGTCGTTGGTCAGTGTCACAACTGCCAACAATATGGCCATAGCCAAAAACATTGTTTTGTCCGCCCCAGGTGCGTTAAGTGCCGAGGGGATCACGGCACAAAAGAGTGCACCCGTCCCAAAAACCCTGCCGAATGCACGGAGCCTCCCAGCTGCGTGCTATGTGACCAAGTCGGTCACACGGCAAACTACAAGGGTTGTCCTAAAGCCCCCAAAGTTGCGCCTAGATTGGCCAAAATTCATGCTGAGCGTCAAGCACGCCAAGCTCCCACGACGAAACCCCCTCCCCGGCTAGCCCCTCAGAGGGCTTCGCCATGGGGCAAGCTCAACCACCAAAATGTGGCTCCCCAGACCGTCCAACAGCTTCCAGGCTTGATGGATCATCCCATTCCGGCCCCTCAGGCACCCATAGCCCCCATGCCCGCTCAAAGCCGACAGGAGGCTCCCACCTCTGCCGCTGCTAAGAGCCCGTCTCTATCCACGCCCAAACCCAGACGCTGCGTATCTGATACCATCATCAGTGCGTACAAAATCTGGATGACGGACGAGGCCAGATCGCTGGCTGCCGAGATCAATAGGATCGAGGCAGCCGGGGATATGACCCAAGCCCAATCCAATGACCTCTTCAAACGGTACCCTTTTTTTTTTTTTTACACCTACGCTGGGGGTCGCGGGAACAACGATACTTCCGCAACCCCCGGCTAGTGCCGGCCCGCTTTTGCGGGCCACGACCTCGGGTTGGGGGGGGAGTGAGGTGTTGGACTCCCCCCGCGACGTCTAAGAGGGGCGCGCGTGGAACACTACGCGCCACCACCTCGGGTCCTGGTGTTTGGGGGGCGACGGACGTCCCCGAGTCCATCGCCCCTGGACCCATTTAGGGGGGCTGGAAGAGGGCGTTGTCCGCCCTCCACCGACGCCCGGCGCGTCTGCTGCGGATCGGGTTAGCAGATGAGATCTCCCTCTCCCTCTCCGCAGCCTCCTTCTGCGAAACTACTGTTTCGCAGAAGGATACCACCGCGTCCCAGGACTCCTCACTGCCGACCATAGACTCGACTACGGCCGGCAGCGACAGGTCACTGCCAACTTCAGAGATGAGGACACGGCGTGGCTCCTCCCAAGCGGCACACTCTGCCAGCGTATGCTGCGCCGTGTCCTCCCGGCAGTCGACGCAGTGGTGACACCGGGCGTCCGGCTCCCTGTTTATGCGACACAGGTACTTCCCGAAGCAACCATGCCCCGAGAGCACCTGCGTCACCCGAAACGACAGGGAGCCGTGCCTCCTCCCGAGCCAGCGCTCGAGCACTGGCCGGACCGCCTCAATGGTAATGAGGCCGGCGGTAGGGCGTGAAAGCCTGTCCCGCCATTCCGCCACCAGGACCTCGCGAAGCTGAGACTGACGCAACTCCATATGTCGCTGCATCAGCCCTTCACCCCGCGCCCGCGCTTCCTCGCGCCACCGATACAGTGACGCGAGTACCTTCGCCTCCAGGTCCCAGGGCGGGGATCCGGCCAGTGCACAAGCCGCCTCGTAGGAGATCGTGCGATACCCCCTGATGACTCTGACGGCCATCGCTCTCTGCGGCTTTCGCAGGACAGCGATGCTGCCGGCCGTCAGGTCAGTCGCCCAGATCGGGGCCCCGTACAAGGCCATTGATCGCACGATCCCCACGTAGAGCTGCCTACAGGCAGCGCTCGGGCCCCCCAGATTGGGAAGCAGCGTTGACAGCGCCCCAGCCGCGCCCAACAACTTGGGCGCCAGCCGCCGGAAGTGGGGGCCGAAATTCCACCGGCTGTCGAGCACCAATCCCAGGTACTTCATGGTTGACTCGACAGCGATTCGAGCACCCCCGACGACGATGTGGGCATCGGGTGGTGGCGCCCGCCGGGGGCCATGAAAGACCATGGCCTCCGACTTATTGAGGGCCACCTCCAGGCCAAGGCGCCGTATGCGGCTCACCACCTGTGAGACCGCAGCCGTTGCCAGCAACGCTGCCTCCCTGTACGAACTCCCCCGGGCGGTGACCAGCGTATCGTCCGCGTAACACGTCAGGTCTACGCCCGGTTGGAGTTCGCCCCTCAGCACCCAGTCGTACCCGATGTTCCACAGGGGCGGGCCCAAGACCGAGCCCTGTGGAACACCGCACGACATGCGGTGCTGGTTTTCGACGCCATCACGTCCCACGTAGGTGATACACCTCTCCGCCAAATAGGCCCCGACGATGCGGCGGAGGTAGGGAGGCACTCGATGATACCGCAGTGCCTCCCGAACACAACTCCAGGGCAGGGTGTTGAAGGCGTTGGAAATGTCCAAGGACACCGCCAACATCACCCCACCCCGGGACACCGCTTCCTCCGCCAGGACTCTCACGTGCGATATCGCGTGGATGGTGGAGCGCCCATGCCGAAAACCAAACTGGCTTTCGTCCAGGTTCGGCCCCTCTCTGTACAAGTGGCTGACGAGGCGGGCAGCGATTATCCGCTCGAACAGCTTACCCACCTCGTCTAGCAGCACTATGGGCCGGTACGCGGACGGCGAGTCCGCAGGGCGCCCCGCCTTCCTGAGCAGGACCAGACGACCAGATTTCCACAGAGTGGGAAACTGGCCCCGCTCAAGGCACGCTGTGAAGAGTCCTCTCAGCCAGGGCTCTAGCTCCTTCAGAGCGAGGGCTAACACGTGGCCGTGGATTCCGTCGGGCCCCGGAGCCACGTTCTTGGCCCGGAGCCGCATCACGGCCGCCCCCATCTCTGCCAGTGTCACCTCTGGGACGTTGATGGCATCCTCCTCCGTAGACTCTGCGGCCGTGGGCAAAGCCATTGGCGGCGGGATATGCTCCGCTCTCGCCGGGAAGAGGGCTGCGACTACCTCCTCCAGCAGCTCGGGTTGGAGACTCTCCGTAAGTGGAGGCGCGGCGGCTCGTAGCTTTCCACGAACCGCTCGATAAGGGCGCCCCCAAGGATCCCGGTCTAGAGTCTCCAACATCTCCTCCCTGGCTCGCTTCTTCGCCTCGCCGATGGCCAGCCGCAGAGTCTCCGTCGCCGCGCGGTACACCTCATACAGCGCGGCCTCTTCGTCAGGGACCCGACGACGTCTCCTCCGGTATCGGGTGTACTGGCGTCTGGCCGCTACGCACGTGACACGCATCTGTGCGATCTCAGCGGACCACCAGTACACCTGGCGCCTCGCTGACTGTGCGTGGACCCGGGGCATGGACGCGTCGCTGATTTGCGTCATCGCCCCGCGGAACCACAGCGCCTCCTGTTCGACGTCGACGGGTCCGGTTGTTGCCGACTCCCGGATCCAGGCCTGGACAATGGTGGCCTCCTCGAGAAGTTCCCTGTCGATGCGCTTGCGCGCCCAGCGCGGACCGTCGGTTCGCGGGGCCAGCGCACCGCGGCCGCCGGCGGTCTGGGTGGAGACGTCGAAACGGATATATCTGTGATCCGATAACGTCTCCACCTCCACGGCGACACGCCAGTCACGGACACGGCTCGCGACAGCAGGGGTTGCGAACGATACGTCCACTATTGAACCGCCCCGCTGTCGCACGCATGTGTGGACCGAGCCCCGGTTTAGGACGACCAGACCAGTGGTGACTGCCCACTCTTCCAGCACCTCGCCCCTAGCATCGGTTACCGGAGATCCCCACGCCGAAGACTTGGCGTTGAGATCCCCTAGCAACAGCACAGGGCGAGGGTGCAGTCGGCCTACGACGGCGCCCAACTCGACAAGGAAACTCTCGAAGTCGGCGAGACTCTTGTTGGGCGAAAAATACGTGCCAACTATGCCAACGCCGTCCGCGAGGGCGGCCACCCAGCCGTGACCTCGGGACGGGCTGACTAGAGCCCCGCCAATGATGGCCACCAAACCGTCGAGGTCTCCAACCCAGTTATCCCTGGGTGGGACGAAATACGGCTCGGCGACCACAGCCACGTGAATCGACCACTCTGCCATGCTCTGGAGCAAGACATCCTGAGCTCTGGCAGAGTGGTTGATATTGCCCTGGAGGAAATGGTAGAGCGCCATTATGCGCAATCCATTCCCTCCACTCCATTCCTAGGCCGGGAGTCGGCCGAAGAGCAGCCAGATTGACGAGGGGGTAAAGAGCCCCCGGCAACCTTGGCCCTCCTTCTCCTCTTCTGCTGCGCGGGTGCGCCACAGGCCTTTCCACCCGCTCTGTGCCCAGCGGGCCTCCCTGCAGCTGTACAGAGGCTGCAGTTTGGCGCCGCAGAGCACTGGGCCGCCTTGTGGCCAGGCTGACCGCAGCGATAGCATTGCTCGCTGCGGTCTGTTTCGGCGGTGCATCGTGCTCTGACATGCCCAATGTCCAGGCAACGATAGCACCGCAATGCCCTGGGTTGCAGCAGCTTCACCCGTGCTGAAACCCACCCCACCAACAGTCGCCCACCGTTAGCGACCTTGTTCGCCGCCGCCACCGGGCACCGCACCCAAATCATGCCGAGCCCGGTAGCGTCGGCGCGAATTTCACCCGTCCGCACATCCTCGGATGGACATCCGCCGGCTCGGGCGATGGCCGCTGTGACCTCTACTGGGGTTGTCGAGTCGTCCAGACCGTCGATACGTAGCTCAGCCGTCTTCATCGGCCTGGACACTCGGACGTCCTCCGGATTGAGGACCTCCCGCAGCTTGGCGGCCAAAATGTCCGCCTTTTCGGTGCTTGAGGTACCTGACACCTCGAGCAGCCGCGCGCCCGTAATCGCCGGCCTCATTTTGAAGCCGGACGGTGTACCGAGGTCGGGAAACGCGACTTTGGCCCTCGCCTCTGTCAGGACCGCCTTGTAGGAAACGCCCCTTTCGACGGCTCCGGGCTGCAGCGTGATTACTACAGCCGCGGAGCGTGGGGCTCTGACCCTCGGCGGTCCCGCGGCCTTATTTGGTGCCGGTTCCAGTGCTCCAGAGGGTGCCTGCGGCGCTGTCTTCTTCTTACGACGGCGGCCCCTCTTGACCACCGTCGTCCAGGCCTCCGTAGAGGGGGCGAAGCCGATGTCGCAGCCACTGACTGGGAGGTGGGCGTGGACCTATCCTCCGCGGGCTTGCCAGCCTCCTGGCCGGCTCTTCTTGGCTCAGCCGCTGCTGCCGCCGGGCCCGGTTTTGCGGGCGCTTCCTTTCTCCGCTTGTCTCCAGCGAGTGGTGGGCGGAGGGTTTCGGCCGGCAGTCTCGCCTCTATGGCCTCCAACCGGGCACCCACCATTTGACCGCACTGCATCATGCAGATGCGCGCGATCTTCTCAATATCTGCATCTGCAAGTGCTGGGCCCGATGATAGGGCCGGAGATGGAGCCGACGATGGGGTCGGAGATGGAGCCGATGATGGCGCCAGCGGTGGGCTCGTGACAACGGTGGCTGCCTTCTGGGCGGCAAACTGCCGCTTGAGGTCCTCCAACTCTGATCGAAGGCGGCTGTTCTCCTCCCACAACTTCGCCGTCTCTTCCGTAGTTGTGCGGCTACTGAGGACCTCAACCGCCTCCTTGATGCTGTCCACCGCGTCCTTCAAAGCACGCGTGAACGTGCCCTTCAGGTTGCCGGATTTGGTGGCAACCTTCAGGACGACATCCAGGCCGTCCATCACTTGGCGACTAAGCGCCACCGCCGATGCATCCGCCGTCCGAGCCGAGCGCCGCTCTCTGGCCTGTCGGGCCAACTCACCGACCTCATCGGCTGCGACAGCCCGTCGCTGCGCCCGTTTTGCGGCATTCGCTTCCGCCTTATTTGACCCTAGCAAGGACGTGGTGGAGCCATCGCTTTGGTCCGCACTCATGTGCCCAGGGTCGCTCTGCACGCTCTCTGCAGGGGCAGGCGTGTCGGGCCGAGGCACGAAGCGACCCCGCACGTCGCGTTCCGGCACACGAGCGGTGGCAACGGCGCGACCCCGCCCTCTCCGCCCCGTTGACACCTTTGGGGCCGACAGGTTCTCCTCGCTTGAGGAGAGTCCTAGCGACCCCGATTCTTTGCTGCGCGGACGCTTCCTCCAAACTTTGGAGGTGCACCCGCGCGAGTCCTGGTCGGACAAATTGTCCGCAGGACTTGGGCCTCCTCGGCCCTTGTTGCCGTCGGCGACGGCAAGCGGTGCGTCCAGATCGCGCAGTTGCTCCAGGTCAGTCGGGAGCTCCTTTTGTCGCTCGTGGCTCTCTTGGTGCAGGTCGGCGGTGGTCTGCCGGCCCGCGAGACTATTGGTGCCCCCCTCAGATACGATGGGGCTGCCCTCTAGGAGATTCCTAGAGGGGCGGGACTCGCCCTTGCGTTGCGCAAGGGTACCCGCCTGAGGACTTTTTTCCTTTAGTCTGCTATCCATTTTGTTGTTCCTTTTTAAGGGTGCGGTCCCTCTCCCTGCGCTAGGGACCGGATACAAACCCTCCGGCCATTCATCCCCTCGGCACGCTAGACCTTGGGATTGGGTTCCATCTCTACTACACGCCCACTCGACCTACCCTCTGACAGCAGAGGGGGGAGTAGGCGTTAGATGGCCACCGCAGCAACGGACTACCCGTCCCACCTCTAGCCCGGTTCCCTTCACAGACCATCATGGATGATGATCTGTGTTTGGAACCGTGACCTTTCCTCGTGTGTTGAAATTAGCCGCCCGCCCCAACTGTCCACCCAACGCGGGTGGGCAGTTGGAGCCGACGTTGCCCAGGGTGCGCCGCGTGGAGGCTTTCAACTACCACCCCTTCAAACGGTACCCTAACATAACCGAGGAGCTAGACAGCCTCGTTTATAGAAACGGTCAATGGGTGCGCATTTAAGTCGCACCTACACCGTTTCTAACCAAGTTTCGCCAATTGAGGCTCACCTCTGACCCCTCACGATCTCTACTCTGCTCCTTAAGAGCCTAGGTATGGAGTAGAATATACAAACGTAGAAATACAAACCGATTCGTCAGTCCTCGCCGCCGAGGCTCGTCGCGTATCCCTTCAATTAAAATCTTGCCAGCCCGCGTAGCTGAGCATTAGTTAAATTATTAGATATGAAATGGAGTTTCTTGTCCGTTCTTCTCCACGTAGGCTTATTCCGAACGGATGGTAGAATCACTTGTCAAGATCCAGCTTTTGCTTGTCCCCCCAGCGACGGCCCTGAGCCGAGGTCCGACCCCAACTGGGGTAGCCCTCAGCGTTGTCGCTTAGGTTTAGTAATTTTTTGCCTAGCTGGAGGCTATATAGCTTAGTCTCCGTAGGAAAGTCCGGTTAAGCAGCTACCAGTTATTCTGACTGAGCTGTGAGACGCCCCGCAGAAAAAAAAAAAAAAAAAAAAAAAAAAAAAACCATATAGTTTTGTGTTAAATCACAAAATCAGAATCCACATACAATAAAGTATTCCGGAATAAAGTTAAAATAAAGCAATACGACTCGAAATCCTCTAAACATTATCAGGACAAAGTATGTATGAGCAGTGTAAGTTAGTAACTGAAAGTGAACTACATTACACACTTTGCATGTAGAACCGAACGTAGGGCGACTGTAACTCATTCAAGTTTAGTTCACAATTGTCGTATGTCCTTACATTTAGACCGTCATTACATTAAACCCTCAACTATTTTAACGTCAAAACTTGCTAAAACCCCTTCCAAGATTAATCGTCGGAAATCTAACAAACTTTTCGAGACCTTTCTATATGTTACCTTATTTATGGCTGGCTACACAATAATATTTGTGTTCAGAAAACATAGTTCAGCTATGATTTGAAATTTTCGCAATGCGCCACTAAGCCAGCAGTACCTTTTTATTTTATTTAAAAAAAATATATATAATTTCACGTACCTATATTAGAACATGTGGAACATTTGCCCTAACTGTTTAAGTCTTCAATATTTTCAGCTTTTATGCGTCTTTATTTTATATTTATTTTTCTTCTGAATTCCAATCAATATTGGATTCAGATATCTAAATTATAGAATTACCCGAAGCATTAATATTGCATTCCTCACACCGTCACTCTTGGGTGAACTGTAATATACGAGTGTCGGTGAAAAATGATCACAAATATGTTGTCGTGGATAACTCGATGACAAATTTAAACATTTCACCTTTCTGTTATTGAATATATTCCAAAAACATACATTCGTCTACTTTGAAACGGTAATTTTAATCTTTTTAACCGACTTACCAAAAAGGAGGAGGTTCTATATTCAAGTTCATGTATGTTTTTTTTTTAATGTATTTTCACTGATATCTCCGTCATTTGGGGACCGATTTAAAAAAAAAAAAATTGTTTGAAAGAGTATGTTCCCAAATTAGTCTCATTGTAATTTGGTGAAGATCTAATTAAAGACTTTGAAGATATACAACAGAACTCTTCAATAAACAACGGCAAACCTCTCGGGATTGCTGCAACCGCATGTCGGTTCATTGTTTATACCATTTCATAACATAAGATCACGCCAGTACGCTTTTAAGGGGTACGCAGATCTCTCATTTCACCGGTTATGTTCAACTTTCATGATATTCGGGTAATCTATTCTGGCGTTATAGGTACCTTACTAAACAACTTGCCTATTAGGTAGGTACAATTCAAAAGTGAAAAATAAAAAATCTTTTTTGCAAAAAAAAACTACCGACTTCCAAATAAAAAACTACAAAGTGAAAAATAACTTTATTTTTTTTGGAAGTCGGTGTCCATAACGCAAAAAATTGGTACCTAACAAAGACACTGACTTCCAAAAATAATGTAATTTTTCACTTTGTCGTTTTTCATTTGGAAGTCGGTAGTATTTTTTTGCAATAAAGATTTTAAGAAAAACCTAAACTAAAAAAAAAAAACTGCTTATAACTGGCCAGACCTCGGTGACCTCGGTGGTTCCAAACTCAAACTCCAAATTTCCAAATCCTCGTCTTGTTTGCCCAGTTCCGCGTTGAAGTCCCCCATGACAACAGTGAAAACAAACCATGAAACCATGCATGGCTCTAGGGATATCCTCATACATGGTCTCTAACTCATCGTCGGGGTGTACCGAGGTCGGGGCGAAGACCTGGTATGTGTAGTGCACAAAGAACGCTGTTGCCCATTCTCTGGTGTGTCCCTTAGTCACCTCTTACGACACCAACGCGAAGAATAGGGATGGTGAAATTCTTTACATCTGACACCATACCATACATTCTTTATTACTTACGCGTTAAAATTTTAAACTGGACATAGTATTTTTTTATTTTACCGTTTAACCGTTTAAAGTTAGAAGTTAGTTTAGTGTATCAAGAAATTGCACGTTACAATCAATAGTGATATAGGTTAATAATGTCGGCGCAGTGGTTGTTTATGCATGGCACTGCTATCTTTAAAGTGAGAAACTTAAAATTACGATAAAAATAAACGTATTGAGTAATGGAATGAAAAGGTGCACTTTCTAACAAAAATATACATAAGATCTTGCTTACTCTAGGTCACACTCAGTGAACAACAAAATAAGTGCCCTATTCAGAAACTCAGAATCATAAACAGCTGTTTAAACAGTGTTGAGGCGACAAACAGATTGCGGCTCCCGATTTCTAATCTGAATGTCAGAACAGTACCATCAAGTACACTAGACTATATGAAAGCAGGGATCGAGTAACAAACGATTACCTACTGAATACGAGAGTGGACTGTTTAAATCGAGAATAAAAAAAGAGTAATTGTGCTGTGTAATAAATTGTGTTGTGTAATCTGAGTAAGGGACGGTATTATGCGGTAGTTTTGTGTGTAGACAGGGATAACAAGCTATGGGGAGTCTTAGTTGTGTGTGAAAGCCTTTCGATTAACACTTGCTATAAACTATTATGGTGTGAAAGCCTTTTTCTTACATTGTTCCAGCCGCTCAAGATTTATGCTTCTGTTGGGTTTCACATTGAATATTTATGTGGATGATGTGGAGACTTGGCTTTCATTTTGTAAAAGAAAAATTTACAAAGGTGGTTTAAAGAATATTTTTTTTTTTAAAAGAATATTATACAGTTCACTTAAATAAGATTTAAATGTTTACATAAATAAAACGTCGTCTAATGACGAGACATGCAAACGTAAAATTACAATTTTAATAATCAATCACAAACAAAGAAAAGAGTAATTACATCTAAACAAGTTTACACAGCTCGTTAATTAGTCGTCACCAAGATACCTATATAATTTATTTTGTTGGGACCATAAAGACCAATTGACAAGAATACCAGTGTGTGAATTTGCGCCTCTCATATTTTCAACTATATTTTTGTTTAAATCTGAAGTATTATGTTAACGTTTACTCATTGTTGTCAATCAGACTGTACATTTATATTGTCTTACGTTATTAGTTGTGTGTATTTACAACAATGAGTGGACTGGAAATAAAATTTACGGCACAACACTGAGGCACAGTAAAGATATCTAACAGTATTCTATCTTCATACAAACGGTCGGAAAGCGAGGCATGCCTACGTGACTCGAGCTCAGTACACACTCAGTACGCGAACGCACCGCAGTGACGAACGAACGGTGTGATGGTTTTATAAGCAGTATAATCTTTACCGTGCAGTAAGCGTGCGATTTGTGAATATTTGTTTAAAAAGAGTACAAGTACTTAATTATTATGGCAAAGAGCAGTAATTATAGAAAATATTGTGCTGTTTTTGGTTGCTTGAATTCTTCAATAACGCACCCAGAGATAACATTTTTCAGATTACCTGGAAACTCCGAAAGGGAAGACTATAAAATATTTTTATATACCTACTAGTATGTTATTTGTTTTTTTTAAATATTTTATTCTTTCGTTTTTTCCACCGAGTAAAATACCTGGATTAATAAATAATTAAGTGGATATGGTGAAAAAGTATGTTAGATCGCGTTAAACAAACTAGTAGGTAATTTCCTAGGTTAGGCTATCTACTTACTTATGTACTTAGCTACTTACATTTATTATAAAAATGTACTACATGATTAAAGTACTCATTATTATTTATTACAAAAAAGACTGCGAGAGAATATATCTCACTATCGTAGTTAGTTAGCTTTTGTGTTTTAAAATTTAACTAGATCGCTGGTAGAAACAAAAGTTGGTTACATTCGTTTTTCAAAACTATTTTAAATTAATTTTTTTATCCGAATGCGGATTTTTTGTACAATTAAATTTAACAATAAAGCTTTTCGTACTCAGTCAAGGCGCAAATATTTTTCAGTCGAAAATTTTTAAGGATGTTTTTTTATTAAATCAACTAATCAAAAAACACAACATGTATTTTTATTGAACACTTCTATTATTTTTAAATTAAAAATGTAATATTGACAATCACAAAACTAGAAAGAAACTCAAGTAGGTAGATGAAATTAAAATAATGTAGGCGAGCAGCCCTATCGGGTGTTTACGTACCGTGCGGCGTGGCGCAACTGTAGGTAAGTAAATCAAGGTCAGGGCCGAGTCACAATACTGTTAGATATCTTTACCGTGACTGAGGGTAATCTTCATGTTTAAAATATTATTGTTTGCGATAACTAGTATAGTCACGGAGACCGCTAACCGTTTATGCTTGTAAGATTTTTAATAATTATATAGATAGATATGTTTGATTGTGAAAAGTTTTTGTTGTACATAATGTGTGATATAATTTAATTTAAGTGATTTTATTTAAGTTATTTAGTACAGTGATTCAATTTAATGATATAATAAAAGCCCTTAGGTTTGTTAGTTTAATGCTGGTTTGTGTTAAATTAGTTGTTTTGTTAGTCTAATGTTAGCTTGTGTACCTAGTGTTTTCTAAGATATTGTTTTACTAATATACATACATATTCAGTAGCTATACAGTTGAGACAGATTGAAAAGTTTTCACATAATAATATAACTGTTTGGTAAATTCTTTAAAGAATTAGAATTAGTATTAAGAAATTATAACTTTAAAGGTCAGTATTTCAGCGGGGTCAGCCCCACCTAGATTTTTTTGTTGTAATTGTAGATATTCCTTTGATTTACTTTATTACTAAGTGTTTTTCACCCAGTTCACGCTCTTTAAGCTCGGTTTGGATATTTTGCATACAAGATCTTTGGGATGGTGTTAGGTCCGAATATATTTTTATAGTCTTGATAAGTTTCGAGCGATTCTTCTGTAAATATTTTGATATTTCAGGAGAATTAAAGACAATTTTATTGGGCGGGGTTTATCAGCGAACCGGAAGCCGCTGCGTTGGAAGGCCTCCCACCAGGTGGGTTGCGGGGATCCGCTGGAGGCGGGACGCACAGGACCGGTCAATGTGGCGATGCTTGGGGGAGGCCTATGTACAGCGGTGGACGTCTTTCGACTGATATGATGATGATCAAATTCTTATTCATTACATACCTATAATAACTAAAATACTAATTACTACTTTAGATTATTAATTTATGAATGAGTAGGTATAACAGAAATATTACGACATCCGTGCTCTCTCTCTTAGAAAACTCTTAGATTCTTATGAAGTGGTGCAAAATGTGAGCTCGTAATAATATTATGTTTGTCCTTGTCTCCTTTTAAATAAATAGAGCTGTCCACTGTCACACGGGTCTTAAACGGAAATGTTCACGTTTGTGACAAGAAAAAATAAAAACTTAATGTCAGCATAAAGAAAAAGAAAACCGGCCAAGTGCGAGTCGGACTCACACACGAAGGCTTCCGTACCATATTTGCAAAACACTGCAAAAAAATCACGTTTGTTGTATGGGAGCCCCCTTAATTTATTTTATTTAAATTTAATAATTATTCTTTTTTGAAGAGAATATACAACTAAATATTCTGTGAATATTTCAAGCGTCTACCTGTTGCCGTTATTAATACCGAGCAAAAAACGGCAAAAATATCACGTTTGTTGTATGGGAGCCCCCCTTAAACATTAATTTTATACTGTTTTTATTATTTGTTGTTATAGCGGCAACAGGAATACATCATCTGTGAAAATTTCAACTGTCTAACTATCACGGTTCATGAGATACAGCCTGGTGACAGACAGACAGACAGACAGACAGACGGACAGCGAAGTCTCAGTAATAGGGTCCCGTTTTTACCCTTTGGGTACGGAACCCTAAAAAGTAATATTTAAAAAGAGTGAAATTATGTGAAAATAAATAAGTGATTAACGAGAGCGTATCAGAGAACGTTACAGGCATCTGTATGATGTGTGACGTCATACAGATGTACCTAGGCACCACTCTACTTGTTACGAGCGTTTGATTTTAATAATTTTTACGAAAAGCTTTTGAAAGTTCAGTTATACTGAAAATGATTTTAAATTATTCCAAAGTGTAGACTCAAACAAAGTTCAAAATGCAGTGATGATTTCTCATTTATTTCCGTGAACATTAAAATAATACCCATTCGCACACAAATCTGTAATTCAGGTTTTATCTTAGCACGCCAGCGCTAGCTTGTAAATTTATAAATTATTTTTTCTGTGCCATTGAATAAACGGATTGGGTGGTTGTCCATATCTTGTTTTATTTGTGAATGTGAAAATTTATAAAGGGTGTCTTTGAAACCGAAGCAAAAAGGAGTATAATGGATTTAGAACATGATTCTGGATTAGCGATGGAATTTCGTCGGCTTTTACCTAGATTAAAAAAAAAATATCATTGATGCCATTTTTTCACAAAAACAGAAATGTAAAGTGCATTCTAGTCTTTATAGCCAAGTTAGTATTTGGGATCAATGTGGATCGTCTGATTGCTAATATTATTTATTTATTTATTATATACTTTGTTGTACACCACAAAAACATACAGGACAAACATTTACAAAAGTAAGTGTACAATGAGCGGTCTTATCGCACTAGGCAATCACTTACAGACAACCTTACATACATCATACAAACGTAATAAATAACAAACAAATAACAGCCCTCTTTATTATTTGACTGCTGTCGTTGTCTCATTATTAACCGGTTGAATGCCATAATTACCGAAACAATTTAAAAGCTGTTGAGCCTCGCGTGGATCCACGTTTCAGGCACTCAAGAGGTTAAATAACCAGGCGTCAAAAAGTATTTCGCGCACCACAATCATCATTCATATTACCCGCAATAATGGAATACCGGAGCTCGTTCATCTGACAGTCTTAATACAGAGCCAGATGCTTCATGCTGGGTGACAATCGTACTGCGTAATATTGAATTATCCATTACTTCCCATCTAATATACTCATCCATTTTCCTGTCATTCTTCTGAGAGTTGACGTTGAATAAGAATGTATTGTACTTTGATATTATTTCAACAACAACAGTGTGTAGTGACTTAATCAATACAATGCTATACCATGCAATGCTCAACACAACTGTAGGTCGTAACGAATAATTGATACAGTTTAACACATTCATTGGCTAGAACTCAACCACTCAAAATGCGAAATTTTCATCTGTGACAATACTGACAGACAATCGACCCTTAAAAAAATGAATACAATAGCACCAGAGATCAAAATTGCAGAAAGAAGTTCACTGCACCTCCTAGGTTCCCAATTTTGGAAGATAGTTTTTCTCCATTCATTGACGCCAAAATAACACATTTCAACGATATTTCGGATAGACTCTCTAAAATTAATGTACATTCGGCTATCACCCTCATTGGTTATTGTTGTTTTAGTCCAAATTTCATGTAATTTCTTCGCACTTCACCATTATGGAAGCATTCACAAATTCTCTCGGGTAAAATTGAACAGATTATTCGTTGCACGCTATCATCTATCCTAAATGTGGCCCTGGATGACCGAGCGTGACTGCAAGCCACTCTACCCATTCTCTTCGGTGGGCTCGGCATCCGCAAAATTTCTAGTTTATGCCTACCGGCGATCCTGTCTTCGGTCCACAGCACTGAAAAGTTAACCAGAAAAATCTTGTTGCCATCACTGGTTAACTGTGAAGGGCACTTCACAGTTAATCAGTGATGGACTATATTCGTCCGATACAGTGAATGCCTGGAAAGTGGCTTTCCCGAATACAGCGTTGCCCGAGACCCCTTTTGCCCAGAGACAGTGGGATGAGCCGCTCTGCTGGTTGGTACGGAATAAACTTATAGATACGTCCACCAATACTGCTGGGGCAGCTGCTTCTGGTGCAGAAAACCTCAAACGGCGCAAATACAACAACGATATTGTAAGTTATATATTTGAGCCGTTTGGGGTTGAAACATTAGGTCCATGGGGTCCGAGAGCTCTTCGAGTATTTCGAGATGTAAGCAAACGGTTAGTCGACTCTTCACGTGACCAGAGGGCTGGGCTTTTCCTTGGCCAGAGAATCAGCATTGCCATCCAACGTAGCAATGCTGCCAGAATTCTGGGCACTTTTCACGTTTACAGCGATGTGGACGAATTTTTTGACGCCCTATGACCCTAACCTAACCTAAAGAAACATAAGTATTTAATGTATTAGATTAGATACTTACCTTATTTAAGGAAAAGCAATACACAAATACAACATCAAACTCTAATTCCCATTCTACCTGCTAAGATGTATCGCTTCGATATGAAAGCACTATCGTGTTCAGTTTAATGATCGCATTTGCATATTATACAGTTTGCTGATCATCGTCTGGAATGCCTGAGAATACCGTGTTATATCTAGCTTCTTGGTTAAATGCGCAAACTGCAGATGCAAGATCATATTAACATTATTTATGTACATACGTGCCAATATTTAGTTTTTCACCAGATTCATAATATATCTGATATTCAAACACGCACAGTCAACCAAACTGTTTATTATATCGCTCCCGGGAGCGAAACGAAATGAAACCAGGAAATTAAACATAATATGAGACCACCTGTACAAATATAATCTCAGTTATTATATTATCCTCCCTAAAGTTATACCCTTAACTAACCAAGCCGCGAGTAAAATTCAGCAAGACGAGAATATTACATGGGTACTACCTGGCTAGGGATTCAGTACAAGCAAAGCTTACCTTCAGCTGTAAGCTTAGTACTCCAAACGAATAGCGTTGACCTTTCTTTTATGGCGGCTCTCTGCCCAAAGCCCAGTTGCCTAGCACCAAGTGATAAAAATTAGCATTAATGTTAATGGGTCCTAACATTGTGAGCTGTTATATTTTATTCCAATAATAGGTATGGCAAAAACGCTTGATCACACGGAAATATGTTCTAAATAGTTTCCATAAGGTCCGTATAATAAACAACTCCTGATGCAGCCTGTACATTATTCAACATATTTTTGCGTTCATTCTGCCAAAGAACACTCCCATAAGATATGATTTGCAGATTTTACATATTCGCAGTCAGATGTAGAACACTGACATAAAGGCGAGGCAACGAGCTTGAAGGAAAATAATTTATTTTTAAAGTTACCATGCCCTGTGAGAAATTGAGCAACACAGTGAGGCACCTCCAGCCACGTCCTGGCCAGCTGCACGCGAACGGATGGAAAGATTTGGTGAAGGTGTCGGCCCTTGATGGAATTATCCCACCTACATTGCCATTCGGATAAAAGTTCACACGAAGATAGCACACGGACTGCTTCCTTTTTACGGGAACGTTATTAAATTTAATAGTAGGCACGATTTAAAACTACCCTTCAAAATGAGTTGATAAGTTTTGTGCGGAGCAAAGGTCAGGCGGTTTCGATCGCCCCACTGAGATATTAATCGTAGGCAAGTGTCAGCCAAGTTAAAGTAAAGAGTACTTGATTTGATTGAATGAGTAGAAGACCATCTTCCGCGTAACCGGTTAATGAACAGCCGCTTGGAAGCAAAATCGTAAAAAAATCATCAAAGCCTAAATTCCATAAAAGCGGACCAATAACCGAATCCTGAGGACATCCCATTATGATAGACTTCGACATGGAATGATGGAATGACGAGTTTGAGTTTCGCGGAACCATTTAAAAAGTAAGAGTAAACTAGATTATATATATTTCTACAGCAGCCCCGAGTTTTCATTATAAGTAATAGCTTTGGCCACCATGCGTTATCAAAAGCCCCAGAAATATCCAGAAAAAGCCCAATTACGTACTTATATTCAGATGTATTAACTATTTTCCTAACAGTAAGGGCGGCATCTAAGGTAAAGAAAAGAAAGAATAACTGTTTATTTGTCACAAAACGACATACAATACAAGAATATACTTAAGCTAAACCCTTAAAATAGGTAGATTTTCCAGTAGTGAAACCGAATTGATTGTTATGAAATTTTTGTCCGTCCGGTAGCAAACGTGGAACGATAAGGCGCTCCAGGAGTTTTCCCAAAGATGAAAGTAATGTTATGGGCCGATATGACTTTGGTTAGTCCGAGGGTTTGTCGCCACTTTTTGGGATTATTCGTATAAACCCGCGTCACCATATACGAGGAATTACGCCCTCCGCAATACAACGGTTGTACACGGTTAAAATCGCATCACTGGCTGTTTTACACGCTTCTATAATCATCCGATTATATATTTTATCTTCACCTGATGATTTGTTGAATGGTAACCTCTTGACGGCGTTAAAAAATTCGTCAGTGGATGGAAGGTCTGACGCTGGTGATTCAGGTGGTACAGCTGCCCACGCTCTGATCTGTTGATGGTATTCGTTGTCATTAGCAAGTAAGTCATCAGGCATAAGAGTATTCAGCAAAACTTCAGTTGTTTCCTCAATACTGGTGGTGTATTTATTATTTACTTTAATGTTCTGAACAAACGCGAGATCGACTGATCAATTGGCTTTAAACTTATGATATAAAGGAGATCACGGACCTTCTTTATCTAATTTTTTTGCTATTTTACGCAACAAATTACTCTTAGATTTTTCCACCGATGCTCTGTAGCGGGACCTCTAAACGTATTTAACGCAATGAAAAGAGGGTCACCAGTGACCTTACGCTTTTTATGCTTGTTAAGATGTTTGCGCGCTTTGCTATAACTTTAACGCTGTTCAGTTAAGTTGACACACCACCAATCACATCTACGTATATTGGTCATAGATCCACGACCAATGGCAATGTCAGCACAGTAATTGAAGGTGTCTTTTTTCTTTTTTTTTTTTTGGGACAAACCCACCGCACTATTCCCAAACCACTGCAACTCCTGAAAGCCAGAATCAACAGTGGCGACCACCAGAAAAGTGCCGAGGCAATGAAGCTCGACGAAGTCCCGGAGAATGAATTTAACTGTCTTGGATCCCGCAACGAAATTAATCAGAAAAGAATAACGGAGGAGTAGGAAAAAACATAAATTTCCACTTCCCTCCATATCAAGCAGGAGACAGAACAAACAAGGCCACTAGGCACAAAGGGTCGTTTACAACTGGGATAAGCCCAGTTGCCTAGCACCACGGATAAAAATAAGAATTAATAATTAATGGGTCCTATCATTGTGAGCTGCTATGTTTGATTCCAATAATAGGTATGGCAAAAACGCTTGAACGCACGGAAATTTGTTCTAGTTTCCACAAGGTCCGTATAGTAAACAACTCCTGAGGTAGCCTCTACATTATTCAACATAATATTACGTTCATTCTGCCAAAGAATACACTCCCATAAGATATGATGTGCAGATTGTACATATTCGCAGTCAGATGTAGAACACTGACATAAAGGCGAGGCAACGAGCTTGAAGGAAAACAGTTTACTTTTAAAGTTACCATGCCCTGTGAGAAATTGGGCAACACAGTGATCCACCTCCAGCCACGTCCTGGCCAGCCGAACGCGAACGGATGGAAAGAATTGGTGGAGATGTCGGCCCTTGATGGAATTATCCCACCTACATTGCCATTCAGATAAAAGTTCCTCCCAGACGTCAATAGGTGATTTAAATAATCTAGAGATTTTCTCACGATCACTCCGCGTTAAAAAGTTCGCGTCCGTGGTCTCTCGTGCGGAATAGTACATTGCAGCACGTCGCTGTACTTCAAGGTCGACCGGAAGTACGCCAGCAAGTACCGGTAAGGCCTCAGTACTAACCGTCCTGTACGCTTTGCATAAGAATATCAAAGCCAAACGCTGACTCTGAAGCAACTTACGTCGCACCGCCCCTATGGTGGCCCTATCAGCCCAAACTGGCGCCCCGTAGCAAATACAACCCAAGTAAGTAGCCCCATAAATAGTTTTTAAAGTTAAAAAAGACAGACCCCACGTAGATTTAGATATTCTCGTTAAGGCATAGAATTTTTTTTTTGCTTTTTCACCTACTATTTTAATATGATCTATAAATGCAAAATTCCTCTCTAACACGAGACCAAGATAGCACACGGACTGCTTCCTCTTTACGGGAACGTTATTAAATTTAATAGTAGGACACGATTTAAGATTACCCTTCAAAATGAGTTGATAAGTTTTGTGCGGAGCAAAGGTTAGGCGGTTTCGATCGCCCCACTGAGATACCAATCGTAGGCAAATGTCAGCCAAGTTCTCGAGTCCAGCTCGAGTACTTGATTGAATGAGCAGAAGAGCGTCGTCCGCGTAACCGGTTAATGAACAGCCGCTTGGAAGAGGAATCGCGAGGAAATCATCAAAGCCTAAATTCCATAAAGGCGGACCAATAACCGAACCCTGAGGACATCCCATGGTGAGAGACTTCGACATGGAATGATGGCCGAGTTTGAGTTTCGCGGAACCATTTAAAAAGTAAGAGTAAACTAGATTATATATATTTCTATAGCAGCCCCGAATTTTCATTTTAAGTAGTAGCATTGGCCACCATGCGTTATCAAAAGCCCCAGAAATATCTAGAAAAATCCCAATTACGTACTTATGTTCAGATGTATTAACTATTTGCCTAACAGTAAGGGCCGCATCTACGGTAGATTTTCCAGTAGTGAAACCGAATTGATTGTTATGAAATTTTGGTCCATCCGGTAGCAAACGTGGAACGATAAGGCGCTCCAGGAGTTTTCCCAAAGATGGAAGTAATGTTATGGGCCGGTACGACTTAGGGTCGTCCGGGGGCTTGTCGCCATTTTTCGGGATGATTCGTATAAATCCGCGTCGCCATATACGAGGAAATACGCCCTCCGCAATACAACGGTTGTAAACGGTCAAAATCGCATCAGCGGCTGTTTTACACGCTTCTATAATCATACGATTAGATATTTTATCTTCACCTGATGATTTGTTGAGTGGTAACCTCTTGACGACGTTAAAAAATTCGTCAGTGGATGGAAGGTCTGACGCTGGTGATTCAGGTGGTACAGCTGCCCACGCTCTGATCTGTTGATGGTAGTCGTTGTCATTAGCAAGTAAGTCATCAGGTATAAGAGTATTCAGCAAAACTTCAGTTGTTTCCTCAATACTGGTGGTGTGTTTATTATTTACTTTAATGTTCTGAACAAACGCGAGGTCGACTGATCGATTGGCTTTAAACTCATGATATAAAGGAGACCACGGACCTTCTTTATCTAATTTATCTACTATTTTACGCAATAAATTACCCTTAGATTTTTCCACCGAAGCTCTGTAGCGGGACCTGGCAACTCTAAACGTATTTAACGCAATGGAAAGAGGGTCACCGGTGACCTTACGTTTTTTAAGCTTGTTAAGATGTTTACGCGCTCGGCGATAACTTTTACGCTGTTCAGTTAGGTAGTCACACCACCAATCACATCTACGTATATTGGTCACAGATCCACGACCAATGGCAATGTCAGCACAGTAAGTGAAGGTGTCTGACATAATTTCAGCACTTTCTTCAGCTGACAGCCCAACACGAGTGAAGTCTTTGGCGTGACACGCAAGAAGCGAACTAAAGAATTCCCAATTAGCACCCTTACATTTATACCTAAAGTTACCAACGACATGTGACGTACCCTGAGTAAAAACCGGAACAAATTCGTACACAATCAAGCGATGATCACTACAAGACGCGTCCGGTAGGACACGCCACCTATCCAAGCGTACGTCTGCACTAGAAAGTGTGACGTCAATACAACATTCGCCCATTTGGCTGCAAAAAGTTGGTGGTGCGTCAGGGGTATTATGAATAGTCAGATTCATTTCAGCAATGAAATCTTCAACAGCGCAGCGTCGTTCATAATCCGTAGACCGAACTTTGCCATACCATAGACTCGAAGACGCATTAACATCAGCGCCAACGATAACTTTGCAGCCCGTGAGCGACTGCAAGACATGACGGAGGTTATGTATATGAGGAGCAACAGGGTCTGAATATTGAAAGTAGCAGCTCACAACGTAAACTTTAAAAGAAGACGATGAGACCTCCACAACGGCACAATGGGGTGTCATAAGGTTACGTAAAGACGTTACTGTGAAGTTAGAAGAACGCGCCACGTAAATTCCAGCTCGTGCTTTGCCATCCAACTGTACTACTTTGTGACGTAACCGCACGTTTTGATATTGTTCTTGAACGAGCACTATATCTAAGTTATAATCGATAATTAGTTTGTCCAGTTCAGAAGTCGCTACCCTATCGTTGTGGAGATTTAATTGTCCTATGGTTAATCTATCCATTTTCTTAGTAATTGGTGTTGAGGATCAGTTGTTCGAGCTTAAGTTTATAAGTAGCACACCCAGGTGACCCACAGCGATGGTCAGATGGTTTCTTTGATCGTTTGCACGCTACGCAAGACGGTGTATAATTTAAATTATCCTTATGCGGGCAGTCTTTGGTTTAATTGAAGGTGTCTGACATAATTTCAGCACTTTCTTCAGCTGACAGCCCATCAAGAGTGAAGTCTTTGGCGTGACACGCAAGAAGCGAGCTAAAGAATTCCCAATTAGCACCCTTACATTTATACCTAAAGTTACCAATGACATGTGACGTACCCTGAGTAAAAACCGGAACAAAATCGTACACGATCAAGTGATGGTAACTACAAGACCCGTCCGGTAGGACACGCCACCTATCCAAGCGTACGTCTGCACTAGAAAGTGTGACGTCAATACAAGATTCGCCCATTTGGCTGCAAAAAGTTGGTGGTGCTTCAGGGGTATTATGAATAGTCAGATTCATTTCAGCAATGAAATCTTCAACAGCGCAGCGTCGTTCATAATCCGTAGACCGAACTTTGCCATACCATAGACTCGAAGACGCATAAACATCAGCGCCAACGATAACTTTGCAGCCCGCGAGCGACTGCAAGACATGACGGAGGTTATGTATATGAGGAGCAACAGGGTCTGAATATTGAAAGTAGCAGCTCACAACGTAAACTTTAAAAGAAGACGATGAGACCTCCGCAACGGCACAATGGGGTGTCATAAGGTTACGTAAAGACGTTACTGTGAAGTTAGAAGAACGCGCCACGTAAATTCCAGCTCGTGCTTTGCCATCCAACTGTACTACTTTGTGACGTAACCGCACGTTTTGATATTGTTCTTGAACGAGCACTATATCTAAGTTATAATCGATAGTTAGTTTGTCCAGTTCAGAAGTCGCTACCCTATCGTTGTGGAGATTTAATTGTCCTATGGTTAATCTATCCATTTTCTTAGTAATTGGTGTTGAGGATCAGTTGTTCGAGCTTAAGTTTATAAGTAGCACACCCAGGTGACCCACAGCGATGGTCAGATGGTTTCTTTGATCGTTTGCACGCTACGCAAGACGGTGTATAATTTAAATTATCCTTATGCGGGCAGTCTTTGGTTTAATTGAAGGTGTCTGACATAATTTCAGCACTTTCTTCAGCTGACAGCCCATCAAGAGTGAAGTCTTTGGCGTGACACGCAAGAAGCGAGCTAAAGAATTCCCAATTAGCACCCTTACATTTATACCTAAAGTTACCAATGACATGTGACGTACCCTGAGTAAAAACCGGAACAAAATCGTACACGATCAAGTGATGGTAACTACAAGACCCGTCCGGTAGGACACGCCACCTATCCAAGCGTACGTCTGCACTAGAAAGTGTGACGTCAATACAAGATTCGCCTATTTGGCTGCAAAAAATTGGTGGTGCTTCAGGGGTATATGAATAGTTAGATACATTTCAGCAATAAAATCTTCAAAGCGCAGCGTCGTTCATAATCCGTTCTTAAGACCGAACTTTGCCGTACCATAGACTCGAAGACGCATTAACATCAGCGCCAACGATAACTTTAACGACTGCAAAGCATGACGGAGGTTATGTATATGAGGAGCAAAAGGGTCTGAATATTGAAAGTAGCAGCTCACAACGTAAACTTTAAAAGAAGACGATGAGACCTCCGCAACGGCACAGTGGGGTGTCATAAGGTTACGCAAAGACGTTACTGTGTAAATTCCGGTTCGTGCTTTGCCATCCAACTGTACTAAAGGGTCTTTCAACAAGGACGGGTCGATGTTAAAAATTGGACCTCTCGGATTCGTGCCACCATACGAAGCCGCGGCGGACATTTGAACGATATCATATTCCATCCATAATTGGCATAAATGCGCCTTTTAAATAAAAAATAAATTTCGTTAATATCTCACATACATCTTGTTTTATTCAATTTTAACATCGACCCGTCCTTGTTGAAAGACCCTTTATTTTGTGGCGAAGACCTTTCAATTGACTCCGATGTTTGCAGTCGTTTTGATCTGTCTTCTTCTTCCTTCTGTGACCTCGGCAATCGTTGCTTAACCTTGAAGACTGACCCATGGGGCTGTTATTATTTAGCCATGACCTCCTCAGTAGCTTTCATTTGATATGAAATCGATAAAAAAAAATTATCACCCCCTTCTGGCAGCATATTTAAAATTATATAGCCCATAGGCGATATAATTTTTCACAATATATAAGATTTGTCTCACAATTGAGACAAATCTCATATATTATTATGTCATAAGTCGTCAAGCCGTTTAGGTTGTAGAGCTCGCTCGAGGGAGAACTTCGATACAGGTGGATAGAACATAAAATGACTGCCTTAACTTTTTTTACCTTTTTTTTACCTTGTTTGTTTCTTCGTAGTTAATCGTGTCCTCTTGTGTGGTGTTGACACATACTTACATTTTAATTAAGCTTTAAGTTTGAAAAAGGGAAGAAAGAAACATAATCTTCGTCTGGAGATTTGCCAAGTTATCTTGTCTAGTTTGTAATTTTCGTTCTTCGTATAGATTTCAGCTCGGGGGTGGCTGACGAATGAATAAATAAAAAAAAAAAAGAAATAAATAATTCGACAGGGCGTTTCTTTGACGTATGTCTTCTTTGTTGTTGAATTACGAATGAGTCTGAAATAAGCAAAAATTTTAACGCTGACCTTTATCTAAGAATGTGTTTGAGAATTCGATATTCATTTATGTGATGATGAATTTAAATTTGTTACTTTATTACCAGGTCCAGAGTCCGATGTTGGTGGTGGAGCTCACCCTGGACAGACTATAGGGCACACAGCTCAGGCGCTGGGGCTGCTGTCCGTGTATGGATTCAACGTGACGTATGGGGTTCCATAAACAGCGCAGTCACCGGGAGCCAGTTCAAGCAGCGCCGTCGAGTGCAGGCTGCTGGGACACTACGCTACAAGCGGTTATCAGTAAGCAACATCACAGTTAGTAAATAACGATTCAATTCGGTTGCAAATGCAAACGCTACCTTCAAAGTCGATGACAAGCGTAACGTGTTAGTATACCGACAAAAGTGAGCGTCATCATTCGTCGACAACAAATCCTGTGCACCACAAAACCTCGCTCTCATAATATAAAACCATGATGGGTATTTCCGTCGTTAGTTATAAAATAATATGGTTTACTCGTACTGCCTTCGTGTTTCCCGGGTTACTCCGGAGCGGACTGCGGGAAAGGTATGTTGTGCGCGAGAACCTCCAACATGTGTAAAGACGGTAGCACCTACAGGCGAGCGAACTCATTGCCTTCTGTTTACCATCGTTTCGTCGTACATATATTCACGTAAATTAATGAAGTTGTTTCCAGCTTTCTTTCCCGTTATATAATTTTCTCAAATTCCTTCAAAATAAAATATGGGAACAATAAGTTATTTCAAGTACCTATTTTAATAGGTATATATAGGATATTTTAAGGAATATGTGAAGAAAACACATTTCTTTTAATTTCTAGAGACCGAGCCACATCTGTATGTAACAATTCCTTTTATTGTAGCCTTAATGTTGTTGGTTTTTTGTTCTGGATTAAAAAGGGGTTATACTATACTTATAGTAACATAAACTTAGGCTTTGTTGTTTTCTAGGAAATCATTTTAAGTTTTACCTTACTTTTGCCTTCAACTGCTTCCCTTACGGGCTCTTTGGTCGGTCAACTGATAAAGGTCTCGGCCGCTTGACCCCTGTCACACCCACAAAACTATGGAAAAACTGAAATGGATTGCTAACATAAAAAAAGATTTCACTTGGAAATCGTTCTTTTATTTCGGGTTTAATTTAATTTGTAAGAGACTAGCTGTTGCCCGCGGCTTCGCTCCCGTGGACAACCCCACAGGACGTGTTTTCGGGATTAAAAAATAGCCTATGTCACTCAGGAATAATGTAGCTTTCTATTGGTGAAAGAATTTTTCAAATCAGTCCAGTAGTTTCGGAGTCTATTTGGTACAAACAAACAAACAAATCTTTCCTCTTTATAATATTATAATATAGTCTATCTGTTGCCAGCGACTTCGTCCGCGTCAAATTCGTAAAAAATATATTTTTATTTTTTTAGTTGCCCGCCTGATCTATGAATTTTCTCGTGATCAAATGTAGCCTATATTACTCGTTATTACATCAGCTATCTACCAGTGAAAGTCCCGTCAAAATCGGTCCAGCCATTTCGGGGATTACCCGGAATAAACAGACAGACAGACAGACAGACAAAAATCTAAAAAATTGCTTATTTGTTGTTAGTACCGTATATACTTTCACGTGCATTCAATAAAACGTTGTTATTTTGATATTACATACAGACACTTCAATTTTATTTATTTGTATAGATGTATAGGTATTAGTAGTCTGTTCTGTTTGTGACAAAGGTATCTTCCATTCGCTTCAGGGAAAAAAATAACTGGGTTTCAGGAATTTGGTTGTATTTCTTATTTCATTTCTTGTAAAAGGAATTTTATATGAGCGCATATTTATACGAGTATTGAGTATCGGATACCGTTATTGTTACGTATTTTACTACCAAAACAAAATTTCAAACCTTAATAAGATATGTTACCTTTTTTGATCTTAACGCTATCCTTAATTCAGGTGCCAGCTGACTATTTTATTCATCACCAGCACTATCAGGATTTTGGAATATTTGCGGCAAATAAATGTATCAAGTACTATTTCATCTTTTCACTAAACATGTTAAAGGATTTGATCAATTTACTTCATTTCTTTAGAGAAATCACCGCAAAGAGTTTTTATTTAACATCTGCCCTTCGACTTAATATACACATAATACTAGGCAATGGCAATTGTCTAACACAAAGTTATCACCCGATTGCTGGTGTAATGACCCGTATGCACGTTCCATTTCTTGGCACGATTCCGGGTAATACTGAAAGTCCTGATCTTGTTTTAATCCTCTTTTCCCAATTCTGTAATTCAGTTTTGTTTAGGGATTACAGGAAAATATTGTCTCGATTTAATTTGTGTGTCAATCGGGGGAATACATTTATTTCATTAAGAGTTTAGCATAGAATGTTCTAAGATGGCCGGATCATTGACGTGAATTGGAGCGGCATGGTGCGTTCTGAGTGGTCGATCAGGATGATTATTAATAATGTTTTTATGGAATTTAGTTATAAATTAGGCTATGGAGACTTAATAGGATTTGATTTGGACCATGGTATGTATTTCACTGAAGGATAATTGTTCCGTGTGATTTCTTCAAGAATAAAAATTCTTGAAATGGTTATTTGAAATTATTTATCTTGTTTATTTTTTTTTTTTTTTTTTGTGATGGGTTTGCTCTTGACTCTACTCTAGGTCAGAGGTGACCGAGGCCTGTTCACTCTAACTTTGACGCAGGTTCTTCTTGACAGCTGAGTTCGGTCAGGTACGTGTCCGGCTAGCCACGTGCTTTTTGGGGTGAAGCCCTAACAATTTAATGAACTTATGTGCTGATTGTTGCTGTTGAGAGTGGCCGGTTTTGCTTTAGAACGCAATACCGGCGTTTAATGTTACTGCGGCGCGGCTGTAGGTTAGTTAATTATAATCAGATGCTTTGATGCGGCACCTAAGTGGTTTTGATTTCACTGGTGTTGCATTCGCGTGAAGACGTATTTAACGCAGATTAACACAACTTCACATAATTAAACACGAAAGTGCACGAAGCTTCTAATGGTTTCAATATTCACGTTGTAATTACCAATTACGATGAATAGCCTGACCAGGAGATTAATAAGTGAACCGCTGTGACTACCTCCAACAACGAACCATATTCATTTTAATTATGAAAAGAGCTTTCAATAATGTATATGTCGCAGGGATATGATGAAAACAGGGAATTGATCAAATCTCTAAGCAAAATTGGTTCAGTGAAATGACAAAAATAACTTTTCTGTAGTAATTTAAAGGTTTATTTTGTACGTTGAATTAGTATTTGTGTGGCAGAGCCGACGGAGCCCCGCTGCGCGGGGCTCCTATTTCTGTATGCAGGGTCTAAAGTAACCTAACACGAAGGAGATGACGGGAGCTGAGTTCGCTCGCTTTGCTCGCTCACTTCAGCTCCCGTCATCCCCTTCGAACCTAACCTGTCCGTGTCGGGGTGCCCTAAGCTCCCGAGCTCGCTACGCTCGCTCTTAGAGAGATTTGATCAATTCCCTGTTTTCATCATATCCCTGCGATATATACACAAAATAACGTTCGCAACAGTAATTTAACTAATTAGAGCATAATCACTGTTGGTACGCCTACCAACCGCGAATTATAAGCTGAACAGGAAAATAGGATCATTATATTTTTTTTGTTCCGTATGGTGACGGACGTAAAGAATTTCATCATCCCATATCTTCCCGTGGGTGTCGTAAGAGGCGACTAAGGGACACACCAAAGAATGGGCAGCAGCGTTCTCTGTGCACTTTATCAACAAACTGCGATCGCCAACACGCCTGCCAAGCGTGGCGATTATGGCAAAACCCCCCAATCCTTATGATCAGCACAAAGAAAAAACGGCCCCGAGTGCCCGGCAGCCCGTCTACCCTCGGCTACGGTAGCGGTCGAGGCGATGGCGTGGCAAGGGGTGCTAAGAATCCCCGGAGTGGACCCGGCTACCCCAATAAACACCGACGACTGGACCTGGGAACATATAACACGCGAACACTCCGGACCGACGAGAAGATAGCCGAACTGGAGGAAGAATTGAGTAGGTTGCGATGGAGTATTATAGGGTTATCTGAAGTCCGAAGAGAGGGGGAGGACTCGATAATCCTCAAATCCGGTAACCTGCTCTATTTCCGAGAGGGTGACCGACAGTCCCAGGGTGGTGTCGGGTTTATCGTCCACAAGTCCCTTGTGAACAACGTGGTGAAGATCGAGAGTGTGTCGACCAGGGTGGCGTACCTTATACTCAGAATATCCGCAAGATATTCGCTGAAGGTCATACAGGTCTACGCCCCGACCTCGGCACACCCCGACAACGAGGTAGAGACCATGTATGAGGATATCTCTAGAGCCATGCATGGTTTCAAAACTCACTTCACCGTTGTCATGGGGGACTTCAACGCAAAACTGGGCAAACGAGACGTGGATGAGCTGCAAGTGGGGCAATTTGGAGTTGGACGCCGGAACCACCGGGGTCACCTACTGGCCAGTTTTATGGAGAAGGAGGGCCTCTACATGATGAACTCCTTCTTCAGAAAGCGTGAGCACAGGAAGTGGACCTGGCAAAGCCCCGATGGTGCAACTAAAAACGAGATCGACTTCATCATGTCAACAAAGAAACAAGTGTTCAATGATGTCTCTGTGATCAATTCGGTGAAAACCGGGAGCGATCACCGCATGGTAAGAGGCACATTGAACATTAATGTTAATCTTGAAAGGTCTCGACTGGTGAAGTCCACGCTCCGTCCAGCACAGATCCAGGTCCAAAACCCCGAGAACTTTCAGCTCGAACTCCAGAATCGTTTCGAGTGCCTAGGAAGCTCCGTGGACGATTACAGCGATGGGTTCGTGGAAGCTGTCCATACGGTCGGGTCTAAGTTTTTCAAGACCCACCGTACAGATAGGAACAAAAAACTCTCTGATCCTACTCTCAAGCTAATGAAGGAGAGGCGTGAGATGATCCTGCAGTCTTCAGACGATGCGGTGAAATACCGGCAGCTAAATAGGCGGATCTCAAAGTCCTTGAAAAGCGACCTCCGCCGCTTTAATACTGAGCGTATAAAAGACGCGATTGAGCGGAATAAGGGCTCCAAGGTCTTTGCAAGAGATCTGTCTATAGGGCAGAGCCAGCTCACGAAACTGAAGACCGATGATGGCAGGATCGTTTCCGCCAAACCAGAGCTTCTGAGGGAGATCGAGAGATTCTATGGGCAGCTGTACACGTCAACCAGTAAACCCGTCGCGAATCTAGCGAATGACCCTAGAGCTAGATTGACCCGACACTATACCGAAGACATTCCGGACGTCAGCCTGTATGAGATTAGGATGGCTCTGAAACAGCTTAAGAACAACAAGGTGACGACGGAATTACGGCCGAACTCCTGAAGGCGGGTGGAAAACCAATCCTTAAGGCCCTTCAGAAGCTGTTTGATTCCGTCATACTCGAAGGGAAAACGCCACAGGCATGGTGCAGGGGTGTGGTGGTACTCTTCTTCAAGAAGGGTGACAATGCCTTACTGAAGAACTATAGGCCCATCACACTTCTTAGCCATGTCTACAAGCTGTTTTCAAGAGTCATCACGAATCGTCTCGCGCGCAGGTTTGACGATTTCCAGCCTCCCGAACAAGCCGGATTCCGTAAAGGCTTCAGCACCGTAGACCACATACATACGCTGCGGCAGGTTATACAGAAGACCGAAGAGTACAACCTGCCTCTCTGTTTAGCGTTTGTGGACTACGAGAAAGCCTTCGATTCGATCGAGACTTGGGCTGTACTGCAGTCTCTCCAACGGTGCCAAATTGACTACCGGTACATCGAAGTGTTGAAGTGTTTATACAAAAACGCCACCATGTCAGTTCGACTTCAGGATCAGACCTCGGAACCAGTCCTTTTGCAGCGAGGTGTGAGACAGGGAGACGTCATATCTCCGAAGCTGTTTACCGCTGCACTGGAGGATGTCTTCAAGGTTCTGGACTGGAGAGGGCTAGGCATCAACGTCAATGGCGAGTACATCACTCACCTTCGGTTTGCTGACGATATAGTGGTTATGGCTGAGACCATGGAGGACCTCAGTACAATGCTCGATGACCTCAGTAGAGCTTCCGGAAGAGTGGGTCTTAGAATGAACATGGACAAAACCAAGGTAATGTTGAATGCCCATGTTACACCCACTCCTATCAAGGTAAGAGACTCTACACTCGAAGTTGTGGGCGACTATGTCTACCTGGGACAAACGATCCAGTTGGGTAGGGCCAACTTCGAGAAAGAGGTCAATCGTCGAATCCGACTCGGCTGGGCAGCGTTCGGGAAGTTGCGCGGTATCTTCTCGTCCAACTTACCACAGTGTCTCAAGACGAAAGTCTATGACCAGTGTGTGTTGCCAGTGATGACATATGGCTCTGAGACGTGGTCGCTTACAATGGGCCTCATCAGAAAACTTACAGTCACTCAAAGGGCAATGGAGAGGGCTATGCTCGGAATTTCCTTGCGTGATCGAATCAGAAATGTAGAGATCCGCAAGAGAACCAAGGTTACCGACATAGCCCGAAGAATTGCCAAACTTAAGTGGCAGTGGGCAGGGCACATTGCTCGCAGAACGGATGGCCGATGGGGCAGAAAGGTTCTGGAGTGGCGACCGCGAACCGGAAGACGTTGCGTTGGAAGGCCTCCCACCAGGTGGACCGATGACCTGGTGAAGGTTGCGGGAATCCGCTGGTTGCGAGATGCACGGGACCGGTCAATGTGGCGACGCTTGGGGGAGGCCTATGTCCAGCAGTGGACGTCTTTCGGCTGATATGATGATGATGATGATGATGATATTTTTTTTTGTTCACCATTTAATGAAAAGATTTTCGATAAATTATCCTTAATTAATTTATTACTTAGCCTTTTGTTAATTAGACACGCTCTTTACATGATAACATAAATATTTTTATTATCGGTTTCGTTTACTTTATATTCATTTTTTTATGATAATTGAATGCGCTAGCTCTAGGAGGAAGTTTCGCAAGCGTTTGCTCATCCTGATGAGGAAAGCTGTTAATATTCTAATAGAGTTTCTCAAGTTTAAATGCATTGTCAAGCTGGAACATTAGTTTGAATAATGCAGGTAAATAGTTCCTTACATTCCTGAAAATCAGTGCATTAATTTATAATTCTAGTTAAACTGAGAAGTCACAACACAACAGTCAATCAGTAAATACTAGAATACTTGACTACTTTTACTTACTTTATAGAATACTTGTACGCCACTGACGGCAAGACATAGCGTTTATTTAATTTATATTGACATCTGTATTACCTCAATGCCTTTTCTTTACCTATTTTCTACAAATAAAAAGATTTGAATTTGAATGAATTTTACTTTTCACGAAACGAACAATGCAAATCATTAAATGCACAAATCTAGTTATTAAAAACATTGTTAAAGTAAATTTTCAATTTGTCGGAGAACTTTATTCATGAAATGCCGCCAATCTGCTTGAAAATTAAAAGAGCAGATATAGTTTGAAGCAACTTTACTTACAAGTTCGAAACTGAAATGTAATAAAACGTTATGAACACTGAGATGTGAAACTTTTTCACTATATCAACAGAAAGAAACACCCGAATTCAATTAAAACATTCGCAAAATCTTTTTTTTTTTATTGGTTTTCTCTGAAAGTCTGAACATGGTCAAATACCGTGTAGATCGGAAAATAGCTGAATAATGAGGTAATGCGGTCACAATAGCTTTTCTACGTGATCAAGTGATGGCAAAGCTGCAACGTAGTACGTGATACTGAAGTGGGCATACTTAAGATAAAGAGAAACCTGTTACTTGGAACTGCAGCAGTATAGAGTAAAAAAGAGAAGGTAAATTTGGTGTATAATTTAAATTATAACTTTCGTATAGGGATACAGATGTCTAAATAAGTATTTCCCATCCCAAAAGAACTCTGACGATAACCGACGCCACATTACAGTTTCACAGCCCACTAAACTCTGAAACATTTCAACCAGAAGCATAAACCACGTGGAAGCTCGTTAACGGTAACAAATAGTCTTACTCAAACATTAATCACAGAGATACGACGTGCTTATCACACGTGAATGCCTACATACGTAGTACGAGCCTCCAACGGATGTTAACAAAGCTAATCTACAAAATTAACTTATAACCATTTATTTTCTTAAAGTATTAATTCGGTTTTGCTTGGTTTGCAATGACCAGTTTCTTGAATAAACTTTTATTCAACGCTCAGCAAAGTTGATTGATTGATGAAATTGGTTCCAGTATCAATCCATCAACAATGATTACAACGGTCAACAATCGAGCTTCACCGAACCGATGATTATGCAAATTAACGGAATGAATATGACTGAACACTAATCATGTGGAATGCATTAGCCGCTAATGTGTAGTAGCTCGCGGAATATTGAGAATTTAGATGTGAAATAAAACGCTATCGAGATATACCTACCTACCTATTGTTTGATTATAGAATATGAGTTTGATTTTTTTATCATCTTACTGTTTAAGAAACGTAATCGTTTAAATATTTTTTCAATCGTGAGAAATTGTAGTTAATTGACCGGACCGCAATTTCCATCAGTCTGACTGAAGAAAATGGTGTCCCACGCATAAAATTATGAATACTAACCTCTAGACTCCTTCTATCTCTAATCTCACAAAAGTTTCGTGAATTTTTGAAAGTGTTGAAGGTTGCCTCTTCGTTGACTTTTATCCCAAAACTTTCAGCTAAGTTTTTGAGTAACTACTTTATTAAATAGCTTGAAGAGCCTTCCATCATCAAAATTAAGTAAGTTGATTGTATTAACGGGTTCATTAAAAATAAAAAATCTATTAAATAGAATACTGAAGTCAATTCTAATGTCTAAAAAATGTTAATTGGTAGGTGGCCATCTTATAATAATATCTAAGGACCGCGTCGTGAAGCTATGCTGATGTCGAGATGATACTTCTTGTATTTGAATGTACAGGTTGTTACAGAACAGTGCGATCATATTTTAAAAACTGCTTTTGCCCATGTATATGAACAAATTTTTCCAAGGAAATCATAGTCAATAAATACTACAAGATTTTTTTTCTTAAATATTGTTATGTTGATTATCATACCAATAAGTGAAAATGTCAAAGAGTGCAAAGCTATGTGATTTAAAGATAAAAAAATAAAGACTGACTGATTTTTCTTCTGAACTTTTTCTTTATTTTTCCCTCAAAATATGATCCATGTAAGGACGTTTCGGTTTCGGCCGAAACAGAGACAGTTGCCGAAATTCGGTTTCGGTTTCGTTCCTAAAAACCTGTTTCGGTGGGACACTAGAAATTAGCGATTTAATTGAAAAAATTAAAATCGTGTATTTCAAAATACCCTACTGCATTCATTTTTATACATGCGGATAGATAGTAAGAACTAAACTAAATAAAGGTTTAACTTGGCTGATCGGAAAAAAAATCTAAGAGCGTTAAACACTTAAAGACACTTATCCGGTTAGACTAATCAAGCAAGATAATAAAACTGGGAAAACAATTAAAGAGATCTTAGCGATAAAACGTTAAAGAAATGCTAATTTTGGAATTAGCATTTTTGCAGACATAAACTTTGTTAATTGCGAAATTACAAGTAAACCTTTTTTTAAGATTCCGTGGTCAACAAGGAACCCTTATAGTTTCACCTTGCCCGTCTGTCTGTCCGCAACTCAGAGACTCTTAGTACTAGAAAGATATAATGACACATCGATGTACATATTATACACGCCGTAAAAGAAGTATAGTAAAATAAAATGTGCATGTAAAGTTGGGCTGCTTTTTTTCTCGTCTATCTCATGGTGTGGGATATCGTTGGATAGGTCATTCAAAAATATTACGGGTCTGTCGAAACCATTTATCGATTCAAGGATCCTTGCGTAAAATTATGCTTTAAATTGCAAATTTTTGTTATGACAGTTTGCTTTTGGATATGTGAAAAAAATCACGGTAATCACACTTCACACTAATATTATAAAGGCGAAAGTCTGTGAGTGTGTATGTTTGTTACTTCTTCACGCTCAAACAGCTGGGTTGACGTGGATGAAATTTGGCACAGAGATAGATTATAGTCTAGAATAACACATAAGGTACTTTTTATACCGGATAATTTTCGACATTCACGCGGGCGAAGCCGCTGGCAGAAGCTAGTAGTATATAAAATATAAATATAACGAAATTAAAAGGAAAATTGTCACAGCTAAGTAGGCTTTAAAAGTTTACGAGTAATAGTCGACCAACTTATAAAATGTACTTGGACAAGTAAAAATTTTTCTTTTCGTTAGAGCAATATTCGGTACTTTCATTGTTCATTTCTGTATTTTTACCTAATTATATTGGTGAATATAGCTGTTTGTTCGGAATCCTCGGGGCGTGAGTGTGACTCGCACTTTGCTGGATTTTTATTTCTATTATATATCTAAACAACCAATTAAATGAAAATGTGTAAAGAGATTTAAATCTCTGAGCATTGTTTCCGCAGTCGCTTTCTACGACTTAACTGGCTTCACTGCAGTACTTGAGCCACAGTCTATGACGTCACAGTGTTGCGTCACCGTTTTCCCGTACTCTTTTCCTTTTTCTCGAGACCGGGCAATGCGGCTTTTGATATGCTTGCTCGATGGTGATATCCCTTTATTAATGCTTAGTTTCAGTGCCAATCGAGGCCTTGCTTTATTATCTTTTGACCTCATTTCAGTAGCTGTGGTGGGTGATTATACTCTTATTTATTATTTGTATACTTTATTATAAACCACTTAATAACTATAGTACAAACAAACTTATAAAACAAGTATACAATAGGTGGTATCCTTTTCTAAAATACGAGTATGTTTAAGTGAGATATGGTTGAAAACACTGCAAGTGTTTTACAGAAACAAAATTAAGTAATAATTTATTATGAATGAACACATTACTTCGTAATTACGCAACGTCTATCGTAGGTAATTATTTCATGTAAAACTAGAACTAATAAGTTATTAAATAATAGCAAACTAAATTGCTAACATTACTTATAATATGCTGCGTGCTCTGGCAGGCAATACTCAGTTATGTGTGGTTACTGCTTTTACGGAGGCGTAATAAAAATACCAGTACCACAGAGCAGTACCACGGATCTATAAAACTACGTTATTATTACATACAAAATATTCTTAGTTAGAAACACATAAAATAAGTATTTGATTAATTTGTAAGCTGTCATGATTACCGTCAGCTACAACTCCTTATCAACATAAATATTTACAAAGCATAATGGAATTAATTATTATTTAAGATCTCGTTATGAGGCAACTAAATTCTACTTTGATGTTAATAAAGGTGAGATTATTATCAGGGCACCTTCATAAACAATAAAGCTTGCCCGTAATTAAGATCATAAATAATAACTTATAGTGAAGAGGCTGAGAACTCACATTGATAATTATAATCGCGATAATGTTTCAATGACATACTTTCATAATTTTCCATGGAAATGAAAAGTTTTATTTCATTTCAGTTTGGTTTCATCATAAGAATCAGTAACATCTAAATCTGTGCAGTAAAATTGACCCTAACTGCTACGTCATGCTTTAGTGAGACATTCAACGATTATGTATATATGTCGCAGGGACATGATAAAAACAGGGATTTGGTCAATTCCCTAAGAGATTTGATCAAATCACGGAGGATGTTAAAATAACAACACAATTTTATCATTTCCCTAAACAAATCTAGTGATTTGAACAAACCCCTAAATTGATTCAGTGAAAAGATAATAAAACATGTCCAGTTCTTGTTTACGTCGCGCTCGCGCTTGCTTGTCAGTTGAATTAGTATTTGTGTGGCAGAGCCGACGGAGCCCCGCTGCGCGGGCTCCTATTTCTGTATGCAGGGTCTAAAGTAACCTAACACGAAGGAGATGACGGGAGCTGAGTTCGCTCGCTTTGCTCGCTCACTTCAGCTCCCGTCATCCCCTTCGAACCTAACCTGTCCGTGTCGGGGTGCCCTAAGCTCCCGAGCTCGCTACGCTCGCTCTTTAAATTACTACAGAAAAGTTATTTTTGTCATTTCACTGAACCAATTTTGAGATTTGTTCAAATCACTAGATTTCTTTATTGGGATTTGTCAAATCACCAGATTTGTTTAGGGAAATGATAAAAACGTGTTATTATTTTAACATCCTCCGTGATTTGATCAAATCGCTTAGAGATTTGATCAATTCCCTGTTTTCATCATATCCCTGCGATATATATATGTCAACAGATCCATCCAAGAACCCTGCACTGGAGTCACGTGGTGGATTTAGGCCCATGCTCTCTCTCATAGAGCGAAGTTGTGTGCCCCAGCAGTGATAACATTAAAAAGGCTGATGATGTTGATGTCATCCTATCCCAGTCTGACAAACCTTTTTTTTTGGGAAATCATTCAATGAATTCTCCCGCTCTGGGTGAAGCTGGCGGGCGTGTCAGACTTTAACTGACTAAAACCCACCCGTGTTCCTTCAGTTGCTTGTGTCAGGGCCGCGGTCACTCTCTTTCAAATTTTTCCGCGGCCAGTGTGACAACCTTGCGATATGAACATATTTTTATTCGGCTTTCAGGTTACATTCCAACAACATACGATTAAATAGAGATATCATTGTGACAACGTTGTGATTACTGTTGGACTGAATTGGCTCATTATATATTTTATAATACGTGCTAGTAATTGTAATGCCAAGTTCTAATCTTTTATGATTACTTACATGCACTGAATAGTTGAGGTAATTTTATGTAGGTACATATTTTATGTTTTGTATAATATCTTAAGATGTAATAAAAAATCAAACTGGCCAATTTTTATTTTAAAAATTGCAATGACAGCCACAAAAGCATTACATGCCATAAAAGGAAAAAAAAACTTAATGGCGTCTCAGTATTTTCTGAGGGCAAGTGGTCAGTACGTTTATGTAAATCAAAAAAGGTTGAACCGAAACTGTTCTTGATATTTTTGTTCTTTACGTTTCAATTGCCCGCGATAGCCGAACTTTTGCTTCGTTTGGTTTGTAATAATAAAATGTGGTAGAGATTTATTCCAGTCTCGCTTGACATAATCCAAGGGCGTAAGATAATTGTTAAAAGATATTATCGTGCTTGGTGAAAAAAGTAAAGAAAAGATGATTTTATTCAGCATGTGCATGATACCTACATAAGTAGCGAATCGGCGACGCGCCCCGCACTGCTACTAGTACGTCTGCTACACTGCACTGCTGACACTTTTCCCCCGAAGTACACTTTTTATTGTTTTTGAAGTGAAACTTCTTTATCGACGTATGGGAGAAAATTTTGTACGTAGAGTCCGTCTAACGAAAAAAGTCCCGCGGAAATACATGGAACTAACAAGATTTGTTAGAGGACAGCGTACAGTCGCATAGAAACTAGCGCCGCGTCTACGGGACTTCTTTCGTTGGACGGACTCTATCGTCACGTTTTTCGGTTACGCGCCATGTTGCTTTTTTTATCAAAGTTTAGTAAAAAGACTTATTCAAATTTAAGTGAATTTACAAGAAAAGTGAGTGTTTATATATTTCGTTTTATAAATTCAACACGTATGAGCATGATTTCAATATTTATAAATTAATTAATTTATAAATATAATATAATAATAATTAATTTATTTCAGACAACACAAGGTCCACACTGACAAAATAAAATAATTAAAGTGTGTTAGTAACCATATAAAATCTTATAACCTATGTTAGTGCTTACATACTAAGATGTTAGTGACAATTTATCTTATGACCTACGTTAGTACTTATATACTAGGATGTTAGTAACAATATGGCTTATGATCTATGTTAGTACTTATACACTACGACAGACAGTGTTGTTTTGATGAGATGTCCCATTATAGGACTCTCATCAGGCCTGTCAGCTATCACCTTCAGGAGGCTGTTGCCACTGCCACGCAATCTGGCGAGCAGAGGCGCACTTTTCTTCCGTACGACAGCTGAGAAGCTGTCGACTCGGGCTTCTGCGAAAATCTCTGACGCACTGCAGTAACGTGGCAGCCGCATCAGCGCCCTGAAGGCGTTATTATATTGTACGCGCAGCGCCTTGACGGCACGTTTGGTACAGCTGACCCATAGGGCGCTCGAGTACAGAGATGTGCAGTATGCTTTAAAAAGCGTGTGTTTGACTGCTGTTGTACATCTAGCGAACCTACGGGCCAACATGTTCGCCCGTACCGCCAATGCCCTGCGTTCCCGTTCAACATCACTATCGTCCTTAAGGTCGTCAGCAATGAAATGCCCCAGGTATTTAAACTGATGTACCCGTCGAATCGGGACATCGTAAATTTTTACTGGTGGCACATTCACTGGACATTTCTTGCCAACCGCCTTAAAGACCATGAGTTCAGACTTCGTCACATTATATAGCAACCCATGGCCGGCAGCATAATCCTCACATATTCTAACAAGTTTTCTGAGAGCACAGACCGAGGGAGCCAGCAGCACCATATCATCCGCGTAGCTGATGTTGTTAAAACACAACCCGTCAACAAAACAGCCCACATGCGCACTGCTGAGTCCCTCGATCAATGCGTTCAGATACAAGTTAAAAAGATTTGGGGAGGATAAGCCCCCCTGCCTCACGCCACACTCCAACCTGTACGGTGCAGAACAGTTCCTCCCCCACCTTACTACGTTAGTTTGGTTGCCGTACCAGTACCTAAAAACGTTCAGCAGCTCATTGGGTATCCCTGTTGCCTTTAATTTATCCCAAAGAATGTCGTATGAGACTAGGTCGAAGGCTTTAGATCCAGAAACGCCGCGTAAGCTGGTGTACTCCTGTCAGCGTAGTACCTGACAGTGTGCTTAAGGCATACGATAGCACTTTCGGTAGATAAAAGTCGGAAAACAAACTGCGCATCGTGCAAAGATATATGTTTTTCTAGCTGTACATTAAGCACACTGTCAAGCACCTTAGCGACAATCGTTGCTAGAGAAATAGGCCTATAGTTCGACCGATCTGATGAGTCTCCTGTTTTGTTTTTAATTACTGGTACGACCACCGTCCTCATCATACTGTCAGGCAAGTGAGAGTGTGAAATACAAAAATTAAACAGTAATGCCAAAACTCTGGGCAAGTGGCAACCCGCATGTTGCAAGTGTTCGATGCTGAGTCCGTCGTGACCTGGGGATTTCCCTCTTTTCATATTTTTAAGAGCTATAGTAACTTCTTTAGCTGTGATAAGAGTGGAAATGGGTCCTGTTTGGGCCTCAGCAACAACCACCCGCTGTGCAGGTCCCAACGGTGATCTCACCATGAAGTGGTCCTTGAACACCTCGGCTATGAGTTGCGGTTCCGTAACCCCATCAACGCTCACGGGGAGGCTCTGGGCCGCGCTCATCTTATTGGTACATTTCCAGAAACTACGAAAATCTGAATTTGCGTGATGTGAGGCTAAGATGTCCATTTTAATTGCCTCTTGGTGATTTTGACACCACTTCAGCTTCCCCTTAAATACTTTCCGCGTTTCTATCATATTCTCGTACAAAGTACCTGATAAAGGTCGGCCGTGCCAGTCCCATATAATGAACTTAGAACGCGCCTCCCCGTGCGCACTACGGACGTGCCTGTTCCACCCTGCTACACAGTTGTGATACCTAGGCTTTTGCCGGTGTGTGGAACCAGCTGCCAACCCCAAACAGTGCACTATGTTACTGTACAACTCATCAATCACCAACTTATGGCTGGTGTCAGTGCAATACTTCCCACTACATGATTCCAGTTGCACAGGAAAGTCTATCTCGCGTAGGTAATTACCACACAAATTTGAAAACTGTGCTATTTGCGCGGACGATCTTTCCCCCCACTTGATGTCACTGGATATTTGCGCACACTGTTTACCCAGTTTTAGCCTAATTAAATCAAAATTACACTTGATTAAAAGTGGAAAATGGTCGGACCAATATATGTCATAATTAACGTGAACGCTAGTAATAAATGTATAGCTGTCCGAACTCATTTTATTTACATCTACACATAGCCATTCCTGATCACAACAAAAGCTCTGTAACTCCGTAAAAAACAATGTACCTGGGTGTGAATTAAAATCCCCCAGGACAAACACTGATTCCACGCCACTCTCCTCTATAATTGCACTTATAGTCCCTAAACAGTCCAAAATTCTGTTAAATTGTTCGCATTGTCTACAGGTACACACTAAATATCAACACGCGACGGTCACACAACGATATTTTTATTGCCGCGATACGTGGATTATCGCACGGAATTACGCACACACAACTGAACATACTTTTTCTCCACAATAACGCAACACCACCGTAGGGCCTACCAACTAGCATTCCCGCCGATGTGTCTACTGCGGATGTGCCAGTACTGCCAAACTCCTCATCCACTTGTGACAAGCAAGACAGGTCATGGGGCAACAGCCACGTCTCCTGGAGAGCGAGTATGTCCACTTCCTTGCATAAAGTTCTAACTCCCTCCATTGACCTTTTAAGTGACTTGCAATTAAACGAGGCAAGGACGGCGTTATGCATAATAGCGTCATTTGACATTGGCATTAGATTAAGTTTTTATTAACTGCCTCAACCCGTACTGGAGTGTCCATGTTATTCTTAACATGTACAAAACGACGGTAAATAACACCTTCAGGCCAAAAGCGGTCATCTAAGAACATCTTCAGCTTGTGTTTTGGTACAAACAGTTTGTACGCGTTATGTTTCTCATTTTTAATCTTTAGTTTTATAACCGTAACATTTACTTGTGATTTTTTGCATATGTAATCAGTAATATGTTGATCGCTGGTGTCTTTGTGGATGTTGGTTATAAAAAGTGGGATTTTACTTCCCGTAGCCGCTTTAAAGTTCATTTCGAGACTATCAGAGCCGCGCCCCATCCTACCTACAGGTTTATTTTGCCTCTTTATTGCCTTTTTATTTACAACTGTAGTCCATTTCTCAACTTGCATACCATGATTTTCTATTGGTTTTGGTTGCATACCACAGTCCGTACTATTGTTTACGTTAACCGAGGTTTTACTTTTATGCAATAACGGTGACTCATCGCCGCCGCCGGCCGCACAAACAGCAGACCGCTTCAAAGCAATATCAATCGCGGGCGAAACAGGTTTTTGTACCGTGCGCTGGCGCGTAGGTAAACAACTTTGCTCGCTTTTTTCGGAAGCAACCTTTGCAAGATTAGTGGGTTTTTTATTGATTTGACCATTTTGACTTATTGTTTCTTCATTTTGAAGACTACAATCGTAATCATCATTTTGTACAAAACCCATAGGGCCACTATCACACTCAAAACTGTTCATCAAACCAGCCCCTCTTTTTTTCGTAACGTTATTATTTGAATATTTATCGTTACTTAACAGCAACTTATTTCGATCATCTATTTTTGATTCAATCTGAGCTACCTGTTCCTTTGTCACGTAGCTATCCTTTATATGCCTCAAGTCATTTTGTAAAACTAGGATGTCCTTCAATAATTTAGTTGCATCCAGGTGATCAAAGTTAATCGGTGGCAGTTTATACAGATCTCTTGCCACAAAAATAGGTGTCTTATCTGGATCAACGCTTTTAAATAATTGAATGATATCATCAATATCCCGCTGGGACTTACCCTCGCGTTTCCTGGTTTTCTTATGGGAGGACAGGGACACAGCATCGAACAGCAATGTTTTTGCTTCTTCGATTTCAACACTCGTGAAAGCCGTTACACAAACACGCACAAGACCTTCCTCGTCCATCACCTGGATCTTATTTTGGATGTATGCAAGGAGTTCACTGATTATTATATTACAACTATTGCACTTAACAACACTCGACATCGTTTATATTTTATTTTATTACACTCGTTCGCGCTAGACATGCGTCGGAGTTGCCGCCATTAAGAGAACATAATATAAATTACTCATTAATTGTATGCATGTCTATAATAATAAAATAGCTTTAATTTAATACGGAAAAAATTGTTTTTCTTAAGCCTTATCTACCCCATTTTCGTGAAGTTGCAAATAGTAGAAAAATGATATGTCGTAAAGAAGTTTCACTTCTTACCTGTGTACTCTGGTACACACACACATTTTTTTTTTGTTAATACATGAATTATTAACATTACCTCATGAGCCGAATTATAAATAAACTCATCAACCGTAGGTGCAAAATATTCAAATCCCTACGATCAATTTGATTTTTCGTATAATTTTTTTTTATATCACTGGTTTATACCTAAACTTATTTTTATCGATGCCATAGAATCTGAGACACTGAAATGACGGATGAACAATCAACAATTTTATAAATACTTATCATTGAGGTAATAATTATTTATATGATTTCAGTCTTTGGATGAGTCCATTATACAGTCACTTGACTTGATTCAACTAAATTGATCAATGATTCATTCAACCGATATTAGTTTGAAAACTTCAAAGCATTAGTATTTTCTTGGTGCACTTAGAATGTTTTAAATAATCTAAAAGCAGTGTCAATACCATTGAATATGTTTATTGCATTATTAATTTTATTTAAACATATTTTTGATAAAGCGGTCATTATATTTTAAATTTGTCATTAACTGCCCAAAATTGTTTATTTATACAGTCAAAGTCTTATCAAATTTATGACAAGTTTTTAATGCTAAGGAAATAAAATTACGTTTAAAGCAAAATTCTACCTTAATGTATCAAAATGTCAAGCGTCAAGATGAATACTTTCAGGTTATCTCTAGTATCTTGCTAATGATACACAAAATAACATAAGGAAATTTATTGTTACTAAAAATACCTATTGGTTAGCACATGATAATGTAAATGATTGCGTGAATTTTGAAACTTACAATCGGGTTTTTTACATTACACTTTCATTTTCTACTCAAATGAAAAAAACCAAATTAAAAGTAAGATAAATAAAATAATTCGAGCCTGAAAACAAGTAACAACCTGTGTAATCTAAAGATAAAGAAGTTCCTTCAAGAGCCACCATATCAAATATTAAGGAAATATCACTTGTTAGCTTGAACTCGGGTCAAGTTCTCGTGCTATGAAATCTTTCGTATTGTGTATCTTATGTGGGATCAAGGGATGATCAAGGGAAGTCGGTCAAGCGAGCTAGCAACTCCTGCTGTTAGCTAAACCAGTGGAGAATGTAGATAAGAAGCTTGTTTATAGTGTACAGCCTCACTTCAGCTGACACCGGACTGTCGCGCGGAGATAAACTGGCAGCGGTGAACTTCCTAGGTCAGTGATCTTATTGGATATATAAAAAGAAAGAAAGGAGCAAAACTAAGTTCCCAAACAAACCCCTTTTGACCTTTCTCCTCTTCGTAACATTATTACCGTGATTGGTTCAAAACTACTTAGTAAGCATATTTGTAAATATGACGTCCTCATCTATATTCCTCAAAGGAGATCCAACAGTTGTCGGAGACTGTTTAGCCCGAAAATGTTGACCACGTACTAAAGTTTCTAACTCGCAAGTAAAACTTGATTATTTGTGCAAACTAGATTTAATTTGATATAATAACGAGATGAATTTTTAAGGACTTGGTAGGAACTTAGGGAATAGTGCAAGTTTCATCAAAATCGGTTCAGCAGTTTTCAAGATATGGAACATACAACCGAACTCCTCAGTGACAAACAGCACGAATGTGTAAATTTAGTTATAATGAGTATTTTGTCAATCCTATAAGCACTTTACTATTAAAATTGCTCACTTTTTAGTGATGTTGTATTAGAACTAAAATGAGATAAAAAAACTTTTACACATAAAAATAAACTCCAAAACGTTTTTCTAAAAATTAAACCAATTTTGTAAAAAAAACACTAAAAGGTACAAAATAACTTTCGTTTCGGAAGTTGGTGTCGAACACAGATAAAAACAAAAGATACCAAAGACACCGACTGCCGAAACGAAAGTTATTTTGCACGTTATAGTGTTTTGCTTTTAAAGTCGGTTTTTAGGTGATCCTTTCTTTTTTTTCTTTAGGGCTTATAAATATTAATAAAAATTTAATATACATTATGGCCTGACACTAATGTGGATAAATCGATTAGCCTTATACGAGACTACAATACATTATTAACAGTTAACTGGATTCTTTCTCGTTAGTGCATCACGCTCGCATGTGACGACATCGTCGTCGAGTGTTGTCATGATTAACTGCAGCATCGTGTTGTGTCAACTGCTCGATGTTGCTTCTATCTATTGTTAGATTTAATTAGATGCAGGGTTAATATGATCCCAAATATTCATTTTACAATGCACTGAGATTTTTTTTTTGGGACTTGTTAAATCTTTAATAAAATAATAGTTTGCTGATACAAAACCCAATTATCGGTTAAGCTCGTCTTTGTACATAAGCTGTCCATTGTATTTGTATCTTTAATTTATGTTTTTTGTGCAATAAAGAATAAGAATAATACAAAACTAGTTTTTTTGATAGTAAGAAAAAAGTTCGCAAGCCCCTACTTTTTTTTTCTTGTGTGCTACAAGTAATTCTGGAATCCTGAATTAGTATCGTCACTTCGGTGAGATTTTTATCTACCTACTGATCTTCAATTCAGTCCTCACATGACCTCACCTTGTCCTCACCTTAGACCTTACAAAACGTCACACTTCAATTATATGCCTCCCACGTAAATGATATACATACATACATAACGACTAACATGATGTAAACCTAACTACGAAATATCAAAGTACACGTTTTAGTGGGAATAGTTCGAATGACATATGATATCAACATCAGGTCGTAAGCTAAGCTGACGAGCATGATATTGCTGTATTTTCGCTGGTTGATAAAATATCTTGCTGAACTCCGGAACTGATTTAGAAAGACTTAGACTATTTCTCGTAAAGTTGTGTCGTAAAAATTGAGACGGTCATCCTTTGCAATGTTGCAGTTCGGTAGCTATTGTAAGAATAGTGGCATTGCGAGAGATAAATAGTTAAATATATTTCAACCGTGGCCGTAGTTAACATTTCGACTTCTGCTATGTTGTATTTTTCCGTGACAACGATGAATTTTAAAATAAACGGTCGCTTCTCCCTCAATATTTTGTATAAAAAATGGCTTTTATGACCTCGATAAAAATATTGTAGGCAACAGCGACGTGAAAAGTTGCGAGCTTATCACATTGTCCCGCTTACGTCGCTACACTTTACTACCACAATATTGAGTGTTAACAGAGTGCTAAACAAAGAGTGGTTCACTTTGATTTATTATATGGGTACACATACACAATATACAGTAGGTTTTTAGACTGGTCAATATAACACTAAACCAAAAAGCAATCAAAGTGCGGTTATAACTTTGGCAATTTTGAAATTTATGGGCACTCTACATCTTGTGAAAATATTAGCATTAATAATTTCAAAACATAATTAAAAATAGTTATGAGTCCGAACATAATTATTACTGAAACTCTTTTATCGAAAAATCATTAATTCGCTGATAACACGTATCTGGCAATAAGATAAAGTTTTAATTATTATTAGGTATTTATAGTAGGTAAAGCTTCCAATTATACAATCTAATAATCATTTCACGCTTACCGTTAAATAAAATAGAACAGGTTGCTAAAAATAAACATAGTAAACACCAAGTGTTGTTGTTACAGCATTATTGAAAAAGTATATAATACATATACTAGATAAACTGTGCTCAATTTAAACGAAGCGTGTTCACATTATACGAATTTATGGCAAAATCTGGGCTGTTTCTAGTGAAAATTATAATTTTACACAAAATTTAAGTTTTCGCACAGGACCGATCAGTGTGGCGACGCTTGAGGCCTATGCCCAGCAGTGGACGTCTTTCGGCTGAAGTGATATGATGATAATGTTTTTTTATGATTCGTAAAACATTCTTTGAGGCTTCGTCCTTAGCTACTTTGGTATAAATAAACATCTTCTTCCCGAACCTAAGGAAAATTTTTGAAAAATTCAGGAATTGAGTCCCTTGAACAAATCGCGGACGTGTTTTTGTAAAATACTTCTTTCCTACGGCCGAAAGGGCGGGCAATAAATGTTAAGTAAGGGAATGTTTATCTTTCCTCTTTTCACTTGAGAGAAGTCCCGTGTAATGACCACGAGCTGCTTTACTGTACATTTTGAAAATTCTAGCTGCATAAGATATTAATTTGTTTGGCAATGTATAGCTTGTACAGCTAGTTAGTGGTAACGTTATAGTTGGCTGAGCTCTTCTTACAAATAATTCAAACAGTTATTATTTTCCACAAAATGTAACATACCCAAGTCCAAAATTTTACGTTTACTACATTTTGATCGCTTTTTGGTTTAGGTTCTGCTGAGTAAATTTATGTGGATACCTACTTAACTATGATTTTCAATTTTGTTCCTAAAATTACAGCTGGGATTGACCTTTTGTTTTAAATGTTGCAAGCGTTGGATTATGGCGTGTCAATGTTCTCATGATGATATTAAAAATACTTCCAGTCTAATGAAGGATTCGATGGAACAGAAAACTGTAATGTGAGCTCACACTCAAGGGCCACGCCACCTGGACAAGTTCCCAGCCCAGGTTGTGCAGCTCCGTGACTACATCGCGGCGGTCGGTATTCTCTTCCAGCCGTGGTCCATGGTCGGAGGCGGTGATGGTCGCAAAACAGGCGGCAAAAAGGGAGCGAGAGGATGGAATCTCCCTCCCTATCTATAGCAGACGCATCGAACACCGAAAATCACGACATGATGGCCGGCTGCCGCAAGGTGTGACAAACTTGGGGAGTTTGGCGCCACAACTGACTCGCTGCACTGGAGGATGTCTTCAAGATTCTGGACTGGAGAGGGCTAGGCATAAACGTCGATGGCGAATACATCACTTACCTTCGGTTTACCGAAGATATAGTGGTCATGGCTGAGACCAGGGAGGACATCAGTACAATGCTTGATGACTTCAGTAAAGCATCCAAAAGAGTTAGTCATAAAATGATCATGTACATAACCAAGGTAATGTTGAATGCCCATGTTACACCCACTCACAGCACTTTCAAGGTCAACTTTACACTCGTAGTTGTGTACGACTATGTCTACCTGGGACAAATGACCCAGTTGGGTAGGTTTTACTTCAAGAAAGAGGTCAACCGTCGAATCCGACTCAGCTGGGCAGCGTTCGGGCAGTTGCGTGGTATCTTCTCGTCCAACTTACCACAGTATCTCAAGATGAAAGTCTATGACCAGTGTGTGTTGCCAGTTATGGCTCTGACCTATGGCTCTGAGATGTGGTCGCTCACAATGGGCCTCATTACCAAGTTAACAGTCACTGAAAGAGCAATGGAGAGTGTCATGCTCGGAGTATCCTTTCGTGATCAAATCAGAAATGTGGAGATCCGTAAGAGAACTAGGGTTACCGACATAGCCCGAAGAATAGCCAAACTTAAGTGGGCAGGGCACATTGCTTGCAGAGCTGATCACCGGTGGGGCAGAAAAATTCTGGAGAGGCGAACGCGAACCGCAAGAAGCTGCGTTGGAAGGCCTCCCACCAGGTGGACCGATGACCTGGTGAATTTTACGGGGATCCGCTGGATGAGGGACGCTTGGGGGATGCCTATGTCTAGCAGTGGACGTCTTTCGGCTGATATGATGATGTACACATAATTTGCTCAGTTCAACATAATATGCATTGATTTATTGGAAAATAAATTATGGGAGTAATTTATCATCCAGCAGACATTTATTTAATAAAGTATTTATCATTTGCTCTGAAATTTTATTATGAACCTTCACATTTCTACTTCAAAGTGGTGATTAATACATAACATTAATGGTTACCGTGGAAACCCTTTAAATGATCTCATCGCTTACAAAACCCGCTTCCGTCCATAATAAAGCAGCTGGGCAGAGATAAGCCTTGATATATTATGTGCAGATCAGAGGCTGTAGCCCAAGTGTCATAACATGAGAGATATCGATGGTCGAAAAGTCAAAACGGAGACTGATCACGTGACATTTCGATAATAGCAACAATAGGTTAGTTGACTGAAAATTTGTTTTTTGACCGTCAGGTAAATAAATAAAAAATATTGGACACGAATTTTATCTTCTGACACGTAAATGCGTTGAAATATCGTAAAACGTCACGCCGCTAGTACACTTTATACTGCCTTAGTGACGTCACAAGCCGCCACTCCAGAACTTTGATGTGCTTTAACTTTGTATTATTTTATTGATTTGATAAAAAAAAATACGTAGCCAAATTTATAATTATGATAATCTCAATGACGGACTAAATAGAATTATTATTTTTCTACCCAGGAATCATCCCTATTCACATAGCGCTTAGCAATACGAATTTTGGCGTTTGGCGTATTCGCGACACTTTCTTTGATAAAATGTGACTTGTATCAGGCTCAGGTAAGCTTAATATGATAGGTGCTATTTAGTATGATGTCCTGACGATCATGAAATAATTATGTCAATCAACTTGTAGTAATATGTCGCCGTAATTTTCTTCTCGTACCACCGTTTTTTACCGGTAATAAGGGCTGCCTTGGTTATTATTACTCATGGTTGGTTGAGCTATGGCTCTCATTGGTTAGCAAATCTGTTGCATAATTAATATTGTCTTATTGGGTTACTATCGCACACATCGATTATTATTAAAATATCACGATAATATTTGTAGGATATTAATTACTAAAATCACTAAGAGGACGTACATTACACATACACATACATTATGTACCATCGGTACCTCGAAATATACATTAATGTCTAAATTAAAACCATCATAAGGTATCTCCAGCTTCTGCCTATAGATTTATCATAATATAATTATGCAGTCACTCGATTAATCAGAGTCAAATAGGTCAATGACCACACTTTTCCTAAACTCGATATTCTAAATTCGTACGACGACTATCTTGTATTATTCCAAATTTTTTAAATACAAAATGCGAGTTGATATGATATCTCGGTATTTTTAAAGAGAAAATCATGTCATAATAGAAAGGTTTGGTTACTCTCTTGGAAGTTATTCCTTCATATTACTTCTCGTGTGAATAAACATGAACAGGAAACTAGGTTAATTTTGACTGATCACTGAATGCAACAAGTATTTAATTAACTACACATGGTTAGATAAGCAAACAACATGACGATGACCAAAAAAATATATATACCATAAATAGATTTCGATGGGTAAAATTAACCTAACATAGAACTTAAAAGCAAACAAAACGAGAAAAGCAAATCAAAATATTGATTTGTAATTTCAAACTCCACCAGGGGCTCCTCCTATCTTATTTATTTAGTCGGTTAAAAATTTAACCGACTAAATAACGCTCATTTCGTTAGCAAGTAAGCATAAAATAAAAGTTGTAGTCTAGCATTTTGAGTTGGCGCCAAACAAACAATCAATGAAGATCAACCTAGCTGCAATCATTCGACGCTTTAGGTAATAAATTTGTGTGTATACTGTAAAAGCTTTTATAGTCTATCCCAATCTGTCTGAAAATATTCAAAGAACAGCACAACAGAATTGTATTCTGAATAAAATATTTCAATGAATTTTGTAAGGCAACACTTATCTGCCTGGAAACTAATAAATAAAACAACATGTGTGTACCAACTTTAATACATTGCACAACATTTTTAAACATTTCACCTTTTTAAAATATCGAGCAAAATAGAAACCCGTGTGGCTTGCAAATTAACACGCCGATACAGTTGGAAAAACAAAACACAAAAAGCATAAAAAAAAAAAAAAACAAAAACCTTATAAAATCTTTTACCTGCAGGAATAACTATTTCCATTAAAGAAAACATGTCGGAGCTGTTAGTAAAATGTATAAAATAAGTAACAGTGTATTTGCTTTCGCAATTAAATGCTTATATTTTTTGAAGTGTAAAGAGATTCTGAAGGTTTCATATTGTCACATTCGGTCCATGAAGCGAAGAAGTTTTGTTAGTAGTCGAATATCGGGCAAAGGACCCGTTGCGAAGGTTCAGTGACGTCCCTCCGTTTATGATCATGTTCCTGGAAGGCCACTCTGTCCGAAATACGCTATTAACATAAATCATCCTAAATGTTATGGTTAGGAGAACAGTAGATCATTCATGAGACACAAGAGATTTAGTGAAGACATAATATTCAATAATTCTGAATAAAACAATCGACTGCAATACGATATCTATTAAAATCGTTAAAACCATTAAATATAACTGGCGGTTATTCCAGAATATTTGAGATATTCTCAAGAGCAAACTTTACGTTGTCTTGATAAAGTGACAATGTAGCATGAGCAAAATTCTCATAAGAATTTATCGGAGACTTCACTTCGATATAACCGATTCTATTGCAACGTTTGAATTTAGGTCATTCAATTTGGTTTGGTCTACTGTACACGAACACGACACGAACACGAACTCGGTCATTTTCGATAAAACTTCACGGGAAAAGCCTTGATAGAATAATTCTAATGACCTCTAATAGTATTCTATCAATGCCTTTCCATTCGTTCAACTATTGAAATCAGAGGCTATTTAATGATTTTAATATAAATTAGATCACCAAAATAGGGCAATAAATGTTGTAAATCCCACAGAAGTCAATGATATCAGTAAAATGTCCATTTTTGATGGCGCAACGCAATTTAAATTGCGTTGATAGGCGATATCAGTCAGATATCGCTGACATTTATTTTCTAATAAGATGTTAGGAAAATTGCAAGTGTTGCCTGATACAGTCGCACGATCAGCTCGATATCGATCGCAGATTGGCTCGTTATTGAATTACGTGTACATCTTCATCGTAAGGGATATCGGTACAAATGTACCTACAGGGCGCGCGACGGCTCGTCTTTTGTTTCAACTGGTCTGTTCCAAATATCAAGGAGCGATTTTATTCAAATCAAATTACTTTATTTTAACTAAACCTTAATTTTGAAAACAACATAGAACTTCTGCTCTTCATGGTTTTAGGAAGATCAGAGCTGTTTGCCTAATAGTTTTCAGTACAAAGAGAAAACTTTTCCTTTTAACGACTTAGCTGATATCGCCACTGACTGACCCCCATCCTATGTGCAAACAGACTATCAAGCTGCAGAATGGTTGAGGCGAGATACTGAGGAAATGCACCGACTGAGTTTACTAACGATGTTTGAACACCTGTATCAATTTCCCAGTACAAGCATTTGCCTGAATTGCTAGTGCAATACTAATTTTGAAATCATAATACTTGTAGCACTTAGAAGCGGCGCAACGCTGAAATTATACAAGTTTAATTAATCGTATTTTATGCTGAACATAATCAGCTAAACCTTTGCATTTATAATAAACAAGCTTCTGCCCGCGGCCTCGCCCGCGTTCAAAGTAAAAAAAAAAATGGTTGTCTGTCATGTCGGTTTACGGACGATAGTTTAACGTGACAACGTCATGATTAGGCCATGCATTTCGAAAATGAAATTTCGAAATTTCTGTCCATATATGCAAATATGGACAGAAATTTCGAAATTTCATTTTCGAAATGCATGGCCTAATCATGCATTGCGTTGCGTTTATTAATTTTGAAATTGACGCCCATAAATTCGAAATTTCGAAATTGGGTTTAATTTAAATATTATGTTTTTTTTTAATACAATTATGAAATTTCTTATTGAAACCAAATTCAAATTCAATTTATTGCATCCATAATCGGGGTCCCGACCGTGAACGCGAGCGCAAGCTAGATCGCGCATCTCGATTGCAAAAAATGGATAACGTATCTAAGAGGCTTAAATGTGCGAGTTGTAACATTGTGATATGTGAGGTGTTAGCTTTTATCCAAAATAAACTGGATGTTATGGACGAGCAAAGCCTCGTGCAAATATGTGAGAGTGCTTTTGGTACGGCGGACATTAAATCAGCGAAGTCGTTACTCTTTGAATCATTGAGCAGGCGGGTGACGACGCGGAAGCGGCAAGGAAGAACCTTACGAGACTTGGAGGACATCATCTGCTTACTTAAGGAGACAGATCCTGAAGAGATTCCGATTTTTGTAGCCAGAAGATTAGAAAAATTGCCGCCCGTAACATTCGATCATATCGATGTTACAGTGTTACTCAAGAGGATAGTTCTACTTGAGAAGAACATACAAGATTTTCAACGTCAATATGCTACCAAAAGTGAATTAAATGATCGGATTAACGAATATTATAAAACTTCGTCTTTTATAAATCAGGAGACAAATGTTAATATGATGAGAGGAGGTAGATTTAGAATGTTCGGCAGTGGGCCGATGGCATTACCTACATTAAGCGGTGATGAATCAGAGGTCGAGCGCAATGCGAACTACCCATCTCTTTCCCCCGTGCAGCAACCGCCTGCGTCATCGCCGGCCCCAGCGAGCGAGCCTCAGGCGGGTGTGACTGAGACAGATGGATGCGTAGAATCAATTGATAAAGAGGAGCCGTCGCGTACCTACTGTGCACCGGGAACGCTAGCGCCGATTAACGAAGCAAGTAGTGTTTGTAAACAAACGGATGTTACAATTGAGAAGCGTCCCTCGTTTTCTGAGGTTATTCAGAAGGACGGTGAATGGAAGGCTTTAAATAATGATGAGGAGTGGACCATGGTGCAGAAGCGGAGACATAAAAATCGGTTTATTAGCCAGAGAGGGAGTGCGGTTGTTGATTTTGAGGAGAAAAGTGTACAGTTTAGAGCGGCGGACACAAAAGTGCCACTATTTATATCAAATGTGCATAAGGCGGTGTCAGAACAAACTATTGTAAACTACGTGTATGAGAAAACTCATATCGGCTGTCATATAGACGGTATATGTGTCAATAACATAAGTTACGCGGATGACATGGTGTTGCTCAGTCCATCGATGAGCGGACTGAGGCAGCTGCTTGGGATCTGCGTAACATATGCGGAGGTGCACGGCCTTAAATACAACTCAAAAAAGAGTGAGGTGTTAGTGTTTACGGCACCTAAACAAAAGCCCCGTCGTGTACCTCCAGTATATCTCAACGGCGTAGTACTTAATGTGGTGAATACATTTAAATACCTAGGTCATATTGTCACCAGTGACCTACGTGATGACAGCGACATAGAGCGCGAGCGTAGGGCGTTGGCGGTGAGGAGTAATATGCTCGCCCGTAGGTTTGCTCGCTGCACGGCAGACGTCAAAGTGAGTTTATTTAAGGCATTCTGTCAGTCCTTCTACACGAGCGGCCTGTGGGTGTCATATACGGGCCGAGCCTACAACGTCCTGCGCGTGCAATACAACAACGCTTTCAGGATGCTATTGCGGTTGTCTCGACGTTGCAGTGCATCGGGAATATTTGCTGCAGCTCGTACGGACGGCTTTCATGCTATAATGCGTAAGAAAGCGGCTTCCTTACTGCAACGCTTGCGTAGCACTCGGAATGGCATCCTGAAAATGATTGTTGGCAGAGTGGACTGCCCCATCCAAAGACACTGGGTGGAAATAGGTATAGGTTTACTTTAAATAGATTTAAGTACCTACTAATAATACTAACGTAGCATTTAAGCACAATCTGTTACTAATTACTAACAACTTATGGACTGTTATAGGTCTGAAATAAAGATATTATTTTTTTTTTTTTTAATGTATCTACAGGTGTTAAATATAGGTAACAGAAACAATTGGATATGTAGATGGACCATGTCGGGCATAGCAACATTCTAGATACAGTCAGTGTCTAGGAGAGAGGAATAGCGCTTAATATTTTTGCATAGTAATAATTCAGTTGAATTTCCTATGTTTTTATTTGATATAATGTACCGTCTAATATGTCTATGTTTTTCTACAAGAGGATCATCTGAAAATGAGTCGAAATACGAATCTAAAGCCAATTCTACCGTTGCGTAGGGCCACCACTTGATAATGACCATGTGTGCTAACATTACAATAAAACAAAGGCTAACCATGGTGTTAAATAAATAACGAAGGTAGGTGATTCCCGATAATTGAATGAATCGACATGAGTCGGGAATCATCTTACGTACGTGCATCATCAACATTTTACTATACATTGTGCGTGAAAATAAAAAATATATCTGAACCAAGCAAGAAATTAATAAAATGGCAAGCTTATTCAATCGCGCTCAGTATATCCACAGATTAAGTAATAGTTCCTCGGGCATATTTACTGCGCATGTGCAAATAGCTGTCACGTCGTAACGCAAAAAGGCACGAGTAAAATATATGTTCTGCCAAACATATTTAATGAATATTTAAAATTAATTTATTAATCTAAATCTAGAGTAATACAAAACGCCTTTAATGAACTATTAGTTTCATTTTACCTTTTATATATGACTAGCTTTTACCCGCGGCTTTGCTCGCGTAAAACGTAGAAAAGGAAACAGAGTAGTACAAAAATAGTTTATTGTGCGTAACATAAAATGCAGTAGGTACTAATTAGATTTTTGATTCTTATAAATATTGTTTTTGTCGTCAAAAGTGTGGAAATAGGTTGTGAGCACAGAGTTGTAATTTTTAATAACTTACTTTAACACAGTCGTGTAAACAATATTCTAGTTTTACCATCTTTTGCTCATATTGATTATGTGGACTTGATACTCGTGAACACGCTACATACAGGTGCCAATGGGAAAATCAGTTTTTTTCTAAATTCACTCCTGCAGCTTTCAGTGTTTGCCCTTTATTTATGGTAATCGCGAATGTTGCTTTAAGGGGAAATTGCAACCTTTTAAATTGGAATGACATATTGGTTGGGATTATCGGAATACGTGAAATCATTACATCTTCTCCCTTTGCTATTCCTGTCATAATTGTTGCCCTTACTATATTGCGTCCTAGGTGTGTTATTTGTAGTCGGGTGCCATTACATAATTTTGGTGCATCCAGATTTCTCATTAACAGTACTGGGACACCAACTTTCAGCCTCAACGTATGGGACGGCACCCCTGATAATTCTAAAGAGTTAAAAAACTCTTTCTCACCCTGTAGAGTTTCAGGGTTAGTCACTCTGCTGCCACTTGCTTCAAGCTTGCTTGGAAGGATGTATTATATTTTCTTATTCTGCTTAAAAAACGGCGCGATTCATCACTGTCATACAAAAGCAAAGACTTGAGTGGTTCTTCTGGCTCACCAAGCGTTGGAACTGAAACTTTTCCACCAGAGCAACACATACCCGGTGTCTCAACATTCCACTTGAGTGCTTCACAATGTCTACATTTTTTATCCATGTTCCCTATGAGAACTAATCGATGGTTAGTGTAATCAATCAATGGGTAATAATGTAATAATCAGACGCAGCGTTGTGGAACGACTCCCATGTATTTCTTGCAAACGTACGTCTCCTTTCAGACTGCCGTTGAGCTCGTAAAACACGCCGTATTTGGGATTGTTCAGGCGTCTCAGCAGCTATCGATGACGCGTGACGTTCGGCATCTAAAATCCGAAGGGCCTGTGTTTGCTCAAAGGTCTCACCAGCCCTTTGAGTTGCGTGACGCTCAGCATCTGCGTGTTGACGAACGTGAATCTGGTCTAAAGTCTCACCAGCCCTTTGAATTGCGTGACGCTCAGCATCTGTGAGTTGGCGAGCTTGAGTCTGGTTGAAAGTCGCAGCAGCCCTTTCAGTTGCGTGACGCTCAGCATCTGCGAGTTAGCGAGCCTGAGTCTGGTCTAAAGTCTCAGCAGCTCTTTGAGTTGCGTGACGCTCAGCATCTGCGTGTTGATGAACCTGAATCTAGTCTAAAGTCTCAGCAGCTCTTTGAGTTGCGTGACGCTCAGCATCTGCGTGTTGACGAACCTGAATCTGGTCTAAAGTCTCAGCAGCTCTTTCAGTTGAGTGACGTTCAGCATCTGCGAGTTGGCGAGCCTGAATCTGATCGAAAGTCTCAGCAGCTCTTTGGGTTGCGTGACGCTCAGCATCTAAAATTAGACGGATTGAGTCTGCTACTCTGTTTCTTAGCTTCTAGCTACTCTTGCTGTTCGAGCTCTGCTAGAGCTACGGCCCAAAGGAGATTTACGCTTGCGAGGCATATCCACAGCATAGAAATATCCCCCTAATAAAAATAAGCAGTAGAATATTTAAAAGTTTTGCTTATATTACCACTTTCACGGACACTGATATTAATTTGACTTTTTCAAATTGACACTCAAATCTTTCATAAACAATTATATCATGCCTACAGCCGAATAAGAAGGACGCCATAAAAAGAAGTTTCATATTATTTTCATATTTTATAACTACTCCACCCCATTTCTCCCGCACCTTGTTTTATACAAAAAAGTAGCCCATGTCCATCCCAGGATCTCATACTATCTGCATACCGAATTTCATCTAAATCGGTTCAGTGGTTTAAGCCATAATAAGAAGTTTCATACAAATCTAACCCACCCCCCTATTTCTTCCCCTTTGTGTTTTATGCAAAAAAAAGTAGCCTAAGTCCTGCCCTGGGTCTCAAACTATCTTCACACCAAATTTCATCTTAATCGGTTCAACGGCTTAAGCCATAATAAAAAGTTTTATTCAAAATTAAACCCCTCCCATTTCTCCCCCTTCGCATTTTTTGCAAAAAAAAGTAGCCTATGTCCGTTCCAAGGTCTCAAACTATCTTCTTACCAAATTTCATCTAAATCGGTTGAGCGGTTTAAGCGTGAAAAGGTAACAGACAGACAGACAGACAGACAGAGTTACTTTCGCATTTATAATATTAGTATGGATAATCTGTACTTATCTAATTTGTAGAACTTTTCACAACTAATAAAAACTCTATGTGTCGTCGGCTGACGTTGGAGTTTAAAATTTAAAAAATAAAGAAAAGTAAAAAGCACTAGTGAGAAAAAGTGATACGTTCCGCACAGTTTGGCTGCTTTGAAAACGCTCTTTTCGAGGACGTGCATTGTAAAATCATAAAGAGGATTCAATCCAACGTATCAATGAGGAGGTTAGTTTTGATAAAAAATTGTCCGAAAAAAAACCTATAGATTTATTTTATGGCACTTCAATGTTTTTTGAGACAAGTGGCGAATATTTTTTGAAATAAGGTTTTCAAAAAAGTTTGCATCATGTTCTTAGAGATTTATCTACGATCTTCAGTGTATTTATCATTGTACATTGCATTTACCAATGATTTTGTTTAATATTATTTAATAGTGATGCAAGATGAAGGCACTCCCTATTACGTCTTTTTTATTTTTATTAAAAGTATATAAATTTATTTCAGCGAAATAAATCAGATACATACAGGAAAGTGATTACCGGAACATTCGAACTACCTTAAACCCCCAATTGTGCCTAATTCTCGTGAGAATTATAGTTAGCCTGCTACCTGACTTTTTTTTTTTTTTTTTTTTATTGGTACAAACCCACCGCACTATTCCCAAACCACTGCAACTCCTGAAAGCCAGAATCAACAGGGGCGACCACCAGAAAAGCGCCGAGGCAATGAAGCTCGACGAAGTCCCGGAGAATGAATTTAACTGTCTTGGATCCCGCAACGAAATTAATCAGAAAACCTACCTGACTTTAGATGGCATCTGCATTTATTAAGTACGCGTTACGTTGTTTGCTGTTCATCGTCTGAAGTTACTGAGAATACTGCCCTATTGTTTACCCGTTCCCTTGCCTTAATAAGGTAACACTAGATTTGTACTACTTTCTACATAAACCCAGCCAGGTATTTTCTATAAGAAAAACTTACATAGAGTTGTAAGCTTAGTATTTAGAAAGGTATAGTTCTGACCTTTTATATGGAGACCTTTAGTCCTTAATTCGTGTATAAAACAAACACATCTGAAAAAGAGTAAATTTACATAGTAGTAAAAAAAAATGTTTTTTTTTTTAGTTAATGTCTTTATTTTGAAAAGTCTGTACCGGGCATTACATGATTGAGAATTGTCTTCGTACTGGTTGGATAGAGCGCAATGTGTGTGTGTGTATTCGATTTTCAAATGTTCAATATTTTTCTTTTATTTGCTTCATTCGTCGTTCATGTTGTACTCACTACATTTTAGTTTTGTTATTGTTAGTTTACTTATAATTGCTTTGCTATTATTAATATACTACTAAGTTCAGTTGGTGTGGTGCAGTGATACTATTTTAAAACGACTCCCGAAAACTGACTTTATAAAAGTAAATGTGAATAAACAGCAAAGGAGGCGTCTTATGATTAGGTAGGTATGATAAGCAATGAATTTGCATTGATATATTTTTTAACATGTTCATTACATATTATAATGGTTTTAACAGGTACATGGTCAATATAGTGCATCATCGGCTGAATAATGCCCGCGAACAACGAGGTACCAATGCCCTGGGATGGGACTGAAGATAATTGGTAGGTAAGTTCATTCTAGCAATAAATTTCCGTCATAATCAAAAAAAGTTAAGGGCCTTGATCTAGAGTATTTAACGCCCAAGTGAAAAGAAGTAGTAGGTACGTCGCAGTGCCATTTACGTAACAAAACAAGTCCATTTTACTTTTAACTTCGCCGAGTTTTCCTCCTACAAAGTCAAACATTCCATTAGATATTCCAATAACTGAACAAGAGTTTCTATTGCCGTACAAGCAACAAAGCATAATTTTCTAAGGTTTAAAATCACATTAAAGAAAGGTTATTTACAGGGAACGGTATTTAATTTCGTTAAAGGTGACCCGAATCTTATTGAATTAATTCAGAGATTGCTCGGAAAGGAATTCCATTAACTCGCCATCTGTTGATTACCGAAGCTCCAGGTATCATGGAGGACGATCAATGAGTATTAATTTACAAATACCGAACTGTGCCGATAACATGGTGAAGTTAAATGTTGGGATATATTTGTAGAACTCAACAGTTTCATTTCAGAAACATACTTACCATTTCCCTTCTCTTATAGTACCTAATAAATAAAATATACTTGCTCTGCCATTTAACTTGCGACATTGGCAGAATAGTTTTTTTTTTTTTTTTTTTATTTCAATATTCTACCGCGGACATGTGGCACTCCGCGATCTTTTTTATAGTGGTTTTATTTTGTTTGTTTCTTATTTTTTCATAAACGTTACAATTGTCTGACTCCTACGTCAGACATTATTTTTAGGCTTACTTAACTAACTTAAGTCTACGTGAGTTCATCCCTCACTAAATACTATATATATATATATATATATATATATATATATATATCACACACCGGCATTACAATTTAAGTTTCTATTTGCTACTTATATTAATGTTATTTCTATTTTGTTGCTTATTTCTATTGATACACTGCTTATGTTATTTTGTTTTCTAATATCTATTGGTACATTTTCGGGGAAGATGCATGGCAGTGCGAGCAGACCAGTCCCGGCCGACGGTTCCTATTCCCTGTGTTTACTCTGCTCATGTCATAGTACAAACTCAACTAAAACATCGGAAATAGTAAGACATACCAAAAAATATTTTGCGGTACTTTCAAGGAAACTGTCAATAATGACAGTTTATATACTTAATGTCGGCATTTCTAAGATTTCGTTCTGAAGAGATATATGGTTTCAAATGACTTTGACAGATGTCAACTTGACGTAACACTAAGCACTAGTTTTTGGCGCGAATAAGGGGGAATTGGACAAGAGATCGAGTAAAAATATGGTGCGTTGGATTGAGTTGTGAATTCGTGATAAAAACCTAAGGAGAAATACAGTGAGAGTTACTGATTGTTCGTGTAGATCAAACTACGTGCTTACTGGAATATCGTTTAAGTTATTCACCAATACATAACGTGATTAGTTACATTGTGAGCCTACATACAAGCAAAGAAATTGATTTGTTTAGCCAAGTCCGAAAAGTACCCATGCAAATAATGGCCTTTCCTGACAATTGCATTGTTGAATTTAAAAAAAAATACGATTTATTTAATGTATTTTGAAACTTTACATATAATAAATTACATTGTCGTTGCAGAAATCTCTTAAATATTTTTTTTCATTTTATTATTAGCAATTGAAAATCGATTAAATTTTAAAAAGAACCACCTGTCTACAATCGGGCCATGATTGGTCGCCATGTTGGTGACGTCATAACGTTCAAGGAATTTCACGATAATATAGTGTCAACTGCACGTGAATTGACTAAAAATATCCGAAAATTAGTGCAAAAATATTATTAAACAACAAATTTTATTTAGTCATGCGTAATGAATATTACGTGTTAGTGGACGGGTGTTAGCTGTACATTTAGAAACATAATTGTCATAATGTAATCGGTTTTACTTATGGGTAGGTGATATTGGTGTAAAATAAAAAGTAAACAAACACGATTGGTGCGAAACTTCGACTTTGGATATTAAAACATTTCATTAGATACCACTAAATATGATACACATTTACATAACATTTTCGTTAATTCACATTATTTACATATCGCCCTTAATAATATTAAACACTAATATCTATATTACATATTTACAAACACTAAAAAGTTTGTAGAACAGAAACGTGAAAATATTAACTTGGTAGATTTTCCTTACACTAATTCGTCAGTAAATAATAAGTTGTAAAAGCGACATTAAATAAAGCTAGGGTAACGGCAACAAAATTTACTAGTAGTTTAGTTAACATGACTGTAACCAAACATCCTTTCACAACTCTAAAATACTCTTAATAAATAAAAAATGTAAATACTACATAACATGGCAAAAGAAAGGTTTTTTTAACATCTGTATCAAACGAACAGTAATCTATAAAACAGCATCTACTTTGAATCATATGTCCAAAATATTTTCAGAAATATACTAAAAGCTTGTGTCTTAAAAATCTATGTGTAGGGAATACTGTGTAATTGGTTTGTTGAACCATTTTTTTTTTGTAAAAAATGGAAAGATCACATATAAGTTTTCATACAAAACTATTTTTAGTTTTTTTTTTCATTGTAATTACAATGTAAAATCCAAACAATATATTTTTTTAATCCAGTACCGAAAACACCCCGACAGTTTTCCGAACAAACCCGAGCCCGTGTGACGTCACAACGGTTTTTTCTACTCATTGTGGCACATAGCTTATACAGTGTTTTGTCTTTTAACCGATTCAACCTTGTTATTATCGTCAATATATTGATCATAAATATCGAACCTTAAAAGTTATCGTGCTTGCTTCGAATCATTATGTACAAAAACTACAAAAAGATTCCCATTATATGTGTTTCGCGCAATAGCCAAGTACATGTCAATCTGTACTAAATTTAAGAAATGTTCTATGTCTAACTAGATTCCAATTATAATGTGTTAATTATGTTGTTATCTTGTTTTAATTTAGTATTAGTATTAGTTCTTGCTCGAAAGTTCCCTTAAAAATTTACTTTTCTCAGTTCTAGTTGACATTGTTGTATAATTACGTAACTTGAAAACATGTTTTTTTGTTTGTGGAGATATATTCATTATTTTATTCTTAAATGACAGATATAGGCGTAAAACTAATATTTCTATTTCAATTATGAAAATCGGTCGACGCATTTAAGAGATATTTACTGACGAATTAGTGTAAGGAAAATCTACCAAGTTAATATTTTCACGTTTCTGTTCTACAAACTTTTTAGTGTTTGTAAATATGTAATATAGATATTAGTGTTTAATATTATTAAGGGCGATATGTAAATAATGTGAATTAACGAAAATGTTATGTAAATGTGTATCATATTTAGTGGTATCTAATGAAATGTTTTGATATCCAAAGTCGAAGTTTCGCACCAATCGTGTTTGTTTACTTTTTATTTTACACCAATATCACCTACCCATAAGTAAAACCGATTACATTATGACAATTATGTTTCTAAATGTACAGCTAACACCCGTCCACTAACACGTAATATTCATTACGCATGACTAAATAAAATTTGTTGTTTAATAATATTTTTGCACTAATTTTCGGATATTTTTAGTCAATTCACGTGCAGTTGACACTATATTATCGTGAAATTCCTTGAACGTTATGACGTCACCAACATGGCGACCAATCATGGCCCGATTGTAGACAGGTGGTTCTTTTTAAAATTTAATCGATTTTCAATTGCTAATAATAAAATGAAAAAAAATATTTAAGAGATTTCTGCAACGACAATGTAATTTATTATATGTAAAGTTTCAAAATACATTAAATAAATCGTATTTTTTTTTAAATTCAACAATGCAATTGTCAGGAAAGGCCATTATTTGCATGGGTACTTTTCGGACTTGGCTAAACAAATCAATTTCTTTGCTTGTATGTAGGCTCACAATGTAACTAATCACGTTATGTATTGGTGAATAACTTAAACGACATTCCAGTAAGCACGTAGTTTGATCTACACGAACAATCAGTAACTCTCACTGTATTTCTCCTTAGGTTTTTATCACGAATTCACAACTCAATCCAACGCACCATATTTTTACTCGATCTCTTGTCCAATTCCCCCTTATTCGCGCCAAAAACTAGTGCTTAGTGTTACGTCAAGTTGACATCTGTCAAAGTCATTTGAAACCATATATCTCTTCAGAACGAAATCTTAGAAATGCCGACATTAAGTATATAAACTGTCATTATTGACAGTTTCCTTGAAAGTACCGCAAAATATTTTTTGGTATGTCTTACTATTTCCGATGTTTTTAGTTGAGTTTGTACTATGACATGAGCAGAGTAAACACAGGGAATAGGAACCGTCGGCCGGGACTGGTCTGCTCGCACTGCCATGCATCTTCCCCGAAAATGTACCAATAGATATTAGAAAACAAAATAACATAAGCAGTGTATCAATAGAAATAAGCAACAAAATAGAAATAACATTAATATAAGTAGCAAATAGAAACTTAAATTGTAATGCCGGTGTGTGATATATATATATATATATATATATATAGTATTTAGTGAGGGATGAACTCACGTAGACTTAAGTTAGTTAAGGCGCTAGTATGCCCCAATGGCCTTGAGCATCCCGGCGAAGCTAAACTCACACACCGGCACGGCTCACGCATACATAGCGAGCGCGGACTGCGATCAAAGAGTATGCGTGGACGCAGAGATGCGACTAACAGGTTGCATTCTTGCCTACGATTCCGTAAATAAATATTAAGTTTTACTAGACATTATTTTTATATAATGTAGGTCGAACAAGTAAAACAAAATAGGTTACATTAAAACTCGACTTACGTACCTACAGCCCCCGTACCATGACGTGTCAAAACTATCATGGTTCGACAGTTTATTTTGAGTGTCCCTCGACCGGCAAGCGACCATTTATGTCACCCGTTTTATTGTTTTTCTATTGTGTCTGTAATTATACCGGCTGAGTTAGCACAGTCATAATAAACTGGCTCTGAGCTTACGGTCGGCTCCTGATTTTTTAAGTTATTATATTCGTTTAAAAATACTAAATAGGTCATCATCTTCCTGCCCTTGTCCCATGTTACTTGAGGTCGGCGCAACACATTTTCTTCTTTCACACCGTCCTGTCCACCGTCACGCTATCACTGACTCCGTTTTCTTTCATATCACTCCTCACACCTAGTCCATCCATCTTTTCTTTGGCCGTCCCCTTCCTCTCCATCCATCCACATTTATATTCATAACTCTTTTAGTAACATGCGTTATACCTACTCATTTCTCACTTTATCCATTCTCGTCACTTCGCACTTCCATCTCAACATTCTCGTCTCTGCTACATGCAATCTCTTTTCATCCATCTTTTTCACAGCCCAACATTCTGATCCATACAGATGCAGATACAGATGCATGGTTTTGTAGTGGCGTAGCTAGGGGGGGGGGGGGCGGTCCGCACCGGTTATCACCGGTTCCGGGGTGATACGTTTTTTAATGATAAATAATTTAGGTGTGAAGTTATTTTAATCAAGTTATCCCAATAAAATAATTTATCAATTGAGATTATATAAAAATGCACGTATTATTTGAAATAAATGTTAACAAGAAATTATTTACTCTGACCACACATTAGACCATGACTTTTTGATGGGTTGTGCAGACAAATACTTTGCTTATGGCAAACACTGAAGAGTTGAAATTAGCTGTATCGAAATTTACTGGATTTTTTGATGAGATATCAGAAACAGAACTCCTTTTAGAGATACCGAGGTTAAGAAGACATTTAAAAGCGGCCAAAAACATTGGCAGTTTCTAGCTGGGTGACTCTAGACTTTTTGAAATTCATCATGGAATGGGACTTTACAGAATCTCTTCTGAATCTTATGGTCGCACTAAAGTTATTTATGACAATTTGCGTATCAGTGAGAGGAGTTTCAGCAAACTAAAATTAATTAAAAATTACTTGCGGGCAACAATGACCGAAAACAGACTTAACAATCTTGGCATATTAACAATAGAACATGAGGTAACACGAAATATAAATTTTGATGATATAATTGACGAGTTTACAGCTGAGCTGACATATTCGCGAGCTGGCGGACCAAAACCACATGTATCCTCCGACTGCACAGCATGAATTTCTTCTTGTTTACGTCTTTTTAGTTTGCTTTTTAAGCAGTCGGGTTTTTTTTATTTTTGTAATTAACTTTTTTTATTTACAACTTTTTAGTTATTTTTTTTAGAATTAGGTACATTTAAACATATAAGTGTTATATATTTTTGAAATTGCCTCTTAAAATCCTTTATTTTGATACCCCACACGATGGGTTTGGAAGAATTTTTTTTTTTATCTCCACAAAATGTCGCCCAAAATCCGCCATTTTTGTATTTTCCAATTTTAATGTATCCAGTGACAGTCGCAGGATTAAGACGAATCGATTGACGTAAGAATCATCAAAATCGGCCAACGCGTTTGGTCTCTAGAACGCCACATAGGTACAAACATACATACATACATAGACTGATAAACACATTACCCTCCTTCGGCAGTCGGGTAAAAAAAAAATTTTGTGCTTGTACTTAGATTAGTATAAACAAATGTAGGTATAAGTAATTAGTAACTATTATTATCAAAATTTCTATTGTAATTATGAAAGACTTATTTGTAATAATTAAATAAAAACATACTATACGTTTATTGAATGTTTATTCATTTTAACAGATTTCATTCTTGGGTTTTTTTTTTTTTTTTCTCATTTTACATCTGCAATCAGCCTCTGGGCTTTAATCAGATTGGTTGTTTCTTTCATTTAACAGTTTGAGATTCTTCACATCCTGCGATGCGTCATCTCGTTATGCATCAGTGATATTAGATTGACGCTATTCGTTTTCTTTTAAGTCTGTAAGTAGAGTTCGAGGACTTCAGTAGTGTCACAGCAAGTTCGTTTTTGTGTTGCTGGAGTCTTTGCTTATAAGACTTGCAGGACGTCTTGTGGTATTTCGCTATTTTAAACCACATATTTTAGTTATTTCACTGAGTGAGCTGGTGTTTTCACCTAACTCACACTTAGGTCTCTTAATACTTACTTCATATTATTCCATGCCAATACATTTTACATCATATACTTATACTTCGCATCCTTTATACGTTTCCATTATTATTCTGCGAATCGGTCTAAAACGATTCGTTTTCTTATAAAATAATCATATTTTTCAATGTTATGACACCTACGTCAGGTTGTCAAGCTGTCAATACTTTTCCTTTAAAATTTTCTGTCATAGAGCTTCTTACTAGCTTAGTCTATGAAGATTACTTTTGATTTATATAATTTAAATTCTTTTTATCAATATGGTTAGCTCAAATATTGTATTTTATAAATTGAAAATTAATTTACACGCTCTCAGAATTCATCGAAAAGGTTTTGGATTGAATATTACTGGCTGTTTTGAATACTGGCAGGTTGCACTTTTTTTATGACAACAAGATGTCACTAACTTAAATTCTGGTTCTGATTCTGTCAAGCGGTGGATATAAAAGACGGAAAGGCCGAGGGCTTGGCAGTCTTGAATCTGGACTGAACGCTAGTAGTCCATTTTTCTGTTTGATACTATGAAGTATACAATTGTTTCTAAAATTTCTCTTTAAAACTATTATATATAAGGCCTGTGAATCTACCAATTCTGTTAAATGCAATAAATATTATTTATTGAGTGTGTTACTGGTTCTTTAACTTCGACGGTCACCGCTTCATTTCAAAAGGGCTTGATTGATCAGCATATTAAGCCACAGCCTGATCTCCACACTCCTAGCTGCCTGTTCCTGCACCAGTGCTACTGCTACTGCTACCTGCCTGTTATCCTGACAATTGGTTCAAGCCTTGACCATCTGCGTGCTCATCTGCCTACCTCGGGCATTCCACGCCTTCGTGTCCGTCCAGCTGCCTAGCCTGCCCGTCCAGCTGCCCAGCCTTCCTGCCTGCTAAGAAGTTTCTGCCCACGACGTGTCAAGCCGGATCTTTCTAGCTGCCCACGACGTGCGAAGCCGGACCTTAATTTGTTATTTATATCCTTTTATTAGTTTTAATTTATAATTACCTTTAATTTTATTAACGTGGCTTACGTATAGTTCATCAGAACTATACGTAACGCTACAGTTTGGCGCCCAACGTAAAATCAGCGTTATCTTTTTCAAAATTCTAAAAAAACTACCACTAGTACTTTCTTTTGGACTCTTATTTGGCTTAGTCTACTCATATTCATTTATTTATTTATTTACCTTATTCACTTTTTCTCTTCTTCTTCTTTCTTCTACTCAACACATATTCATACCTACTTACACTACACCCCACACACATCCCTTTTACCCTCTGGTAATTGGCACCCATTCTTCACTTGGAAGTGTTTTTAAAACCATTCGTGGTCACTCACAAGCTGGGGTTTGGTTTACTCTACGACGTACTGTAGGAGAATATCCTATAGTCGTTACCATAACGTTTCATAACACATAACTCTCTAATACTTCACTACCCTACACTCACCTCTTAAAGTCCTCTTAAACTTGAGTTTTCTGTAACTCTTGACCTCAACTCTACTCTCTTGAGTCGCCTTTAGCACTCATTAACCCTCACCCTCACCCTCATTTGGCTATAATGCATTTTTTTTTTTTGAGCGGTAGCAACTCATTAAATAAGCCCCTAATGCATTATCTTTTCTTAGAGGTATTCTTAAAACCCTCTAAACCTTAAACTCAAGTTACTCTTGAGCTCTCTTAAACTCAAGTTACTCTTGAGCCTCTTAAACTCAAGTTACTCTTGAGCTCTCTTAAACTCAAGTTACTCTTGAGCTCTCTTAAACTCAAGTTACTCTTGAGCTCTCTTAAACTCAAGTTCCTCTTGGGCTCTCTTAAACTCGAGTGTCTCTTAAACTTGGGGTTTTTCTTAAACTTTAAACTTTTCGAGCGGATAAGCAACTCGTTAAATAAGCCCTAATGCTCTTGAGCGGATAAGCAACTCGTTAAATAAGCCCTAATGCTCTCTTCTAAATTGGGTTTTCAAACAGGTGCGGGTTACGACACCTAATTAAAAAAAAAAGCCTTCGTAATTACAATATAAATATTTCTTTGTTGGAGTATGCGTCATTGAATGTGAACCATATCCCCTACGTGTGAATGAATGAGAGTGTTTGACGAAAGTATGAAAGATGTTGTGTGTTGGAGCAAGGACTTATTTTAACCTTCAAAATTTTCAATGGAGTTGAAAATTTTCCGGGGTTGTTGGGGAAATGTGGTATTTCGCTATTTTAAACCACATATTTTAGTTATTTCACTGAGTGAGCTGGTGTTTTCACCTAACTCACACTTAGGTCTCTTAATACTTACTTCATATTATTCCATGCCAATACATTTTACATCATATACTTATACTTCGCATCCTTTATACGTTTCCATTATTATTCTGCGAATCGGTCTAAAACGATTCGTTTTCTTATAAAATAATCATATTTTTCAATGTTATGACACCTACGTCAGGTTGTCAAGCTGTCAATACTTTTCCTTTAAAATTTTCTGTCATAGAGCTTCTTACTAGCTTAGTCTATGAAGATTACTTTTGATTTATATAATTTAAATTCTTTTTATCAATATGGTTAGCTCAAATATTGTATTTTATAAATTGAAAATTAATTTACACGCTCTCAGAATTCATCGAAAAGGTTTTGGATTGAATATTACTGGCTGTTTTGAATACTGGCAGGTTGCACTTTTTTTATGACAACAAGATGTCACTAACTTAAATTCTGGTTCTGATTCTGTCAAGCGGTGGATATAAAAGACGGAAAGGCCGAGGGCTTGGCAGTCTTGAATCTGGACTGAACGCTAGTAGTCCATTTTTCTGTTTGATACTATGAAGTATACAATTGTTTCTAAAATTTCTCTTTAAAACTATTATATATAAGGCCTGTGAATCTACCAATTCTGTTAAATGCAATAAATATTATTTATTGAGTGTGTTACTGGTTCTTTAACTTCGACGGTCACCGCTTCATTTCAAAAGGGCTTGATTGATCAGCATATTAAGCCACAGCCTGATCTCCACACTCCTAGCTGCCTGTTCCTGCACCAGTGCTACTGCTACTGCTACCTGCCTGTTATCCTGACAATTGGTTCAAGCCTTGACCATCTGCGTGCTCATCTGCCTACCTCGGGCATTCCACGCCTTCGTGTCCGTCCAGCTGCCTAGCCTGCCCGTCCAGCTGCCCAGCCTTCCTGCCTGCTAAGAAGTTTCTGCCCACGACGTGCGAAGCCGGACCTTAATTTGTTATTTATATCCTTTTATTAGTTTTAATTTATAATTACCTTTAATTTTATTAACGTGGCTTACGTATAGTTCATCAGAACTATACGTAACGCTACAGTCTCTACAACTTCTTTAATAGTGGCGATTTGTAAGTAATCATGTACTTCTATGTTCTTTGTGAACCAAGGAGCGCAGCTCAAGATTTTTAATGTTTTGTTTTAGAAGCGTTGTAGTATCTCCATGTTTGAGTGGCTTGCCAAACCCCAGAGTTCTATACCATATGTCCATATGGGTCTTAGGATGCATTTGTAGATCAACAATTTGTTTTCCAAGCTAAGAGATGACTGCCTGCCCAAAAGCCAGTAGATGTCTCCAAGTTTTCTGTTTGCTTGATCCCTTTTGGCCTTAATGTGATCGCGCCATGTAAGTCTTCTGTCAATGTGCATGCCAAGGTATTTGACCGTACATTTCTGTGGAAGGGCATTTCCATCAAGTGTAACTGTTGGGCACTCCCCTCTTCTTAGAGCGAAGGTAATGTGGACAGACTTCGCAGCACTGGCCCTGATTCCCCATTTTTTCAACCATGATCCAATAACATCCAGGTGTTCTTGGAGTTTTGTGGATGCTCTGATAGGGTCTTTATCACAGGATAGTACTGCAGTGTCGTCAGCATAAGTTGCAGTAACAATTTGCTTTGAGGTTGGTAGGTCAACAGTGTAAACCGTATACAGGACAGGACCCAGTACTGACCCCTGGGGTACTCCAGCTTCTATGGGGTAAAGTGAAGACAGGCAGTTTCCTGCAGGTAAGACTTGAGAAGCAAGTATGCATTGTGTGGTAAACAAATTTTAATTTTACACAGGTGGCCCTTGTGCCATACTCGGTCAAATGCCTGTTGTATGTTGTTAGCGACGCGCTCAATGGTATTAAAAAATAAATAAAAAATATAGTTATGTAGTTATAAGTTAGCTATCGGCGGGTCACACTTCGAAACCCCCGCCACCGACAGTCTGCCTCTAAACGCCGATCTATGAGTACGCTCAATTTTGTAATTTTGTGCAACGGCCATCTTGCCTTTTTGTAAAAAACGTAATAAACGAGTTTGCTAAATCATCCCGTCTTTCTGTTGCGTCACACCTGCCAGTTCCTGCAGCTCCACCCCTAACAAAGTGGTCATTCGAGCCAGATCTTATAATGGACCAACCAGGCGTTAAAACGCGGCGAGCAAAAATGCTGCAGGAACAACGCGACTGTGTGAACGTGACGCGACAAAATATGGCGGCCGAAAAACCGAATATTGTGCCACAACGTTTATTTTCCGATGTGCCGGGAAGCAGCATAAAGTCAGAACCGCTGCCTCATGTCGCGAAAACGCCGGCAAAATCAGTTGCGTCGTCGAGCAAATCCATGAAACAAAGCAAAAAGAAGCTGTTGCTGCTGGAAGCCGCTAAGCAAAAAGCTGCTATACAGATCGCGCTTATAGACCAAGACCTGGATGCCCAATTGGCAGCACTCAGTGACGAGGAAGAACAAATGGTATACAGTCCACAAATCGATGGTAAAGAGCTTCCTCGGAACGATCTTGAGGATTGGGTAATCCACCAAAGCAACCACAAAGAACCCCTGGAGCAGCAAGCCCCCGACAATGGACTTCATAAGGGCGAGCTGCATGTACCGTCGTCGCTACGCACCGAGCACGTGGCCGGCATGGCGCGCCTCGCGCCGCCGGCGCCCCCGCTACCGCCCGGTGACACCGTGACTGCGCTAAACAACGTGGTTCATTTGCTGGCAAGTACTTTAAAAGACATTTCGTCTAATTGTGCAAACAACGTACCCCAGGTCAGTTTGCTCAGCCGCATGAGCACACCGAGGGATTTACCTGAGTTCTCAGGTGACCATTTGGAATGGCTCCAGTTCAAACAAGCCTACGAGGAGTCAACGGCATTGTGTAACATTTTTTTTTTTTTTTTTACTATGTATAGGCCTGTGTTTGACCACAATCTCACCGTGGTCAGTGATGATGTGGCCGATGGTGGTAAGCACACAAAGCCTAGAAGGGAACTGGCTCTCAAGTGCTGCTGTCGGAACACACCGGAAGGTGCTTGGCGACAGATTTTCAACTTGAGGGTGGTTGCCAGCCAGGCGGGTACTACAAAGTACCCTACCACCGTGCTATGGTTTCCTCACGATGTTTTCCTTCACCGAAAGCTCAAGCTCATTGTAGGATTCGAACCCGCGACCTTCGTCTCGGTATCCGACGTCACTACCACTGAGCTATCATCGCCTTAAAACTTAAACTTCACACCTAAAGAAAACCTATGGAGGCTCCGGAAATGCCTACGAGGGCATGCGAAAGATGCAGTCACCTCTTTGTTCATAAGCGCCACGTCACCTGACAAAGTGATGTCGACGTTGGAGCTACGGTTTGGTAACCCTGACTGCATCATTTCCAGAATAATTCTTGATATTAAGAAGCTTCAATCAATACAACAAGAATATCATAAAGATATCGTCGAGTTTTCGGTGAAAGTGCAAAATGTGGTAGAAGCAATACGAGCAGTCGGTCGAGACGAGTACCTATATGGTACCAACATTGTGTCCATAATTCTCTCTAAGCTGCCCACAGTGCTTATCTCTAAGTGGTCCGACTACAGCTTCAAAATGATCTCCGAAGGAAACAAACCCAGGTTGGTTATTTTATCAGATTTTTTATATGAAGAAGCTGTAAAGATTGCCACCACTGCAAGTATGTTCAGTACGTTTCGGAGTGATCAGCATCTGAAAAGTAAAACAATACACAATACGTCCACACGCACACAAACCGTACTTGTTCAAGACGAAGAACGTAAAGCTAATTGTTTATTTTGTCACTCAGTGGTACATCATAGTCTCAGCGAATGTAAACAATTTAAGAAAGCATTACGTAAAGTACGGTGGCAACATGTAAAAAAACACGGATTATGTTACAAGTGTTTAATATCCAAACACGATAGAAAAACGTGTTTAGCTCCTGTGTGTGACAAAGATGGCTGTAATGAACAACATCATCGTCTCCTGCACTATTCTACGAGTAAACAACATGAACGCGCCGGCGATTACAACAATACATCGGCATCAAGCGCTACGCTGTCGGCTAACGTGCAACGAGCCGAGCCTACTGTGTCTTCGGAAACAATAACATACATTAACGCGAGTGACAATAAAGTGTTATTGAAAGTGTTACCTATTCGTGTGCACGGCCCTAATGGTATCGTAAATGCCACCGCACTGCTTGACGATGGGTCAAGTGTGTCGCTAATAAGCGCGGGACTCGCCGCGCGCGCAGGGCTGCGCGGCCGTCGCGAGACGCTAACGGTGCGCGGAGCGTGGACAAATGATTCGATGGTATGTGAATCTACGGTTGTGAATGTGGACATTGCTGGCTTTGATGATACATTACATAATAATATAAGAATGCGTTGTGTAAAGGAATTAAGTTTGCCTATTCAAAAGTTATCTGTTGTAGATTGTAATAAGTATTCTCATTTAAATAATATTAAAGATAAATTGTGTACCTTAGATTCGAAACCTGATATATTAATTGGTCAAGACAATTATGACTTAATTGTACCTTTAAAAATAAAGTTAGGAAATGTAAATGAGCCGTCCGCTACACTTACCCCCCTAGGTTGGTGCGTACATGGTAAAGTGCGCGTGGCGCGGAGTGCCGCCGCCGCCCGGGCCGCCGCCGCCGCCGCCACTTGGGCTGAGGCCGCCCTGACCATCGCGGAGACCGAGGAAGTAAGTGACACTTCATCACATGATAGTCTACTTCAAGAAATCCATGATGAGGTCCGACGCTCGTTTGCATTGGATGCTATGGGTGTGTCTAGCAAGCCGCGCCAGAACGTTGACGATTTGCGCACCATCGATCAGCTTGAGCGATCAGCGGTGCTCGTTGACGGACGCTGGTACATTAGCTTACCTTGGAAGGAGGTAGGTCGCCAGATGCCGGACTCCTACCCTAACGCACTGAAACGGATGAAAGGTATCGAAAGGAAAATGGGAAAGGATACAGGTTTTGCTAAAAGGTATAAGGAACGCGTTCATCATTTATTAGAAAATGATTATGCGCGGGAACTAGTGGTAAATGACGTCACACCGAATACGTGGTACCTACCTCATTTTGGTGTTGACAATCCAAACAAAAGTAAGCTTCGGCTGGTCTTCGACGCTGCAGGAAAGGTAAATGGTTCTTGCCTTAATGATTATTTACTTACTGGTCCTGATCTGCTGTCATCGCTGCTTGGTATAATGCTGCGCTTTAGGGAAAATAAAATCGCAGTAACAGGTGACATAAAGGACATGTTTCTTAGGGTTAAAGTTCACGCCGAGGATCAGCACGCACTAAGGTTTCTGTGGAGAAATAGTCCTACAGAAAACATCAAAACGTATGTCATGACATCTTTGATTTTCGGAGCTAATTGTTCACCATTCGTAGCGCAATTTATTAAAAACAAAAACGCAAGTCGCTATGAGTCATGCTTGCCGGCCGCAGTCAATGCTATTTACCATTCGCATTACATGGATGACTACATAGATAGCTTGCCGGACGAAACTATTGCTATTGATATGGTGAGTAACATCAGTGACATACACAGAGCCGGTGGGTTTGAAATTCGAAACTGGACAAGCAACAGCGCCATGGTATTAAACAGCATACCAAAAGACACCTTAGGTCCGGCTGCAGTAAGGTTCAAAGTCGGTCAGCAATATGGAGGTGAGCGAACGCTTGGGCTTATTTGGTTTCCTGAAGACGATCTGCTCGGTTTTGACGTGTCACTGAAGCGCATCCCGAAAGACATCACTGAGGGCAACAAACGACCCACCAAAAGGATTATGTTAAGGGTCGTTATGTCAATTTTTGATGTCTTGGGATTTCTCGCCCCATTCACTATTCAGGGTAAAATCCTGCTTCAGGATACCTGGCGCCTGAATATTGGATGGGACGATTATGTTTCTGATAACATTTACGAAAGGTGGGTTAAATGGGTTGACCTAATTAGTGTTATCAGTACGATTCGCATTCCAAGGTACCACGTGATGTCTGCGTGTGCTGCGAGTGCGACGGAGTGCGCGCTAGTGTGCGCGAGCGAGGCAGAAGTTCCCACTCCCGCGTCGCGGCTTGCACCTCACAGTGCTACGCAGCCATGTACTACGGGCTACGAAAGCGTAGCGGACGATAGCAGTGCTACGAGTACTGCTACGAGCGAGTCTGTTTATAGCAACCTACATTTGCACATATTTAGTGACGCGTCCACTAAAGCGATGTGTGCGGTAGCATATTGGCGCTGGGAAACGAAAGGTAAAACACATGTTTCTTTTATTGCGAGTAAATGCAGAGTGGTACCTGTGAAACCAATGACAGTACCTAGATACGAGCTTCAAGCGGCATTGTTAGCAGCAAGGCTAGCTAATACTATTGGTAAGGAACATAGGTTATCACCGGTACGTCGATACTTTTGGTGCGACTCCACAACGGTTCTTCATTGGATTCGTAACAATACGCGTACCTATAAAGCGTTCGAAGCGAATCGTCTTGGAGAGATCGACGAATTGACACGCATTGCCGAATGGAGATACGTTCCTACGAAGCTCAATGTGGCTGACTTGGCTACAAGGGAAACTTTCAATCCTACTTTGTATTCCGAGTGGCTGGCTGGTCCAACTTTCCTGCACTTGGATGATGCGTCATGGCCAAGGGATGTCATCCAACTGGAGGAGAATGCAGCATGCGAAGAGGTAACAGCTGTTGTTCAGGAACACACTCCTTGTTCACCGGTTCCGGATCCGGTTCGATTTTCTTCTTGGCTGCGCCTTCTACGAGCGACAGCCGCTGTTTTAAAATTTGTTGACAGGTTAAAGGGTCTCTCTGGTAGCAGCTATAGTGTGCAGATGATGGAGCGTGCAGAGCGGCTACTATTGAAACACGCACAAAGTGAGTCGTTTGCTGAGGATCTAGCTGCTATTAGGAATAGGAAGGCGTTACCTAAAAGTAGTCGGTTACTTACTCTCTCACCGGTTTTGGACGACCATGGCTTGCTTCGCGTGGGCGGTCGGATTGACGCTGCTGTGGATGTCGCTATGGAGGTAAAGAGACCTGTAATATTGGACGGCAGGCATCCTGTGGCTCGGCTTATTGTTAGGCACTTCCATTTGAAGGCAGCTCACGGTAATCAGGAAACGGTGGTTAACCTGCTGAGGGAAAAATATTGGTTAGTAAGACTTAGACCTACCGTGAAAACTGTAGTGTCGCAGTGCATGCTGTGCCGCATCAAGAAGTGCAAGCCGGTAGTTCCTCGTATGGGTGACTTACCTCAGGCTCGTGTGGCACATCATCAGCGACCCTTCTCCTATTGTGGGCTGGACCTGTTTGGACCGATGGAGGTAACAGTAGGCAGACGCAGGGAAAAGAGGTACGGTGTCCTTTTTACCTGCTTAACGTTGCGTGCTATTCACGTCGAGACTGTTGCTTCTCTCACAACAGACTCGTTGATCATGGCACTGCGTCGGATGGCAGCGAGGCGTGGCTGGCCACGTCACTTGTATTCCGACAATGGCACCAACCTAAAAGGCGCTGAAAAGGAACTCAAACGGTCCATGCAGGACCTGGACCAGGCAGTTCTCAAGGACATAGGGGTCAATAATGGGATGGACTGGACTTTCATCCCTCCCGCCAGTCCCCATTGGGGTGGGGCATGGGAGCGATTGATTCGCAGTGTCAAGTCGTCACTCAAAGTTATTTTACTCGAGCGGGCACCAAGGGACGAAGTGTTGGGCACACTCCTAGCTGAAGTTGAAAATATAGTGAACAGTCGTCCCTTGATGCACGTTTCGGTAGACCCAGAGGGCGTAGAATCCCTCACCCCCAACCACTTTTTGCTAGGTACGTCGTCAAACTTACCTGTTGTCGGAGCGTTTGACAGTTCTGACCTGTATTTACGCAGGCATTGGCGTACAAGTCAACGATTGGCCGACATGTTCTGGCACAGGTGGGTAAAGGAAATTTTACCAGACCTTCTACCTAGGAGAAAGTGGAAAGTGGAGCAACCGCCCCTACGAGTAGGTGACCTCGTATTGGTTGTGGACCCAAACTCTCCCCGCAACTCATGGCCGAAGGGACTAATCACCGAGGTGTTCCCAGGTAAGGACGGTCGTATCAGACTCGTGGAGGTGAAGGTGGGCTCCCGGACGTGGCGCCGCTCCGCGGCACGCGTCGCTCCTATCACTCTGGTTGATGAGTGCTGTGTCAGCACTAGGGTGGGGAATGTTAGCGACGCGCTCAATGGTATTAAAAAATAAATAAAAAATATAGTTATGTAGTTATAAGTTAGCTATCAGCGGGTCACACTTCGAAACCCCCGCCACCGACAGTCTGCCTCTAAACGCCGATCTATGAGTACGCTCAATTTTGTAATTTTGTGCAACGGCCATCTTGCCTTTTTGTAAAAAACGTAATAAACGAGTTTGCTAAATCATCCCGTCTTTCTGTTGCGTCACACCTGCCAGTTCCTGCAGCTCCACCCCTAACATATGTCAAGAAAAGCACCTGAACAATACTCCTTATTCTCCAGTGATTGTCTGATTGTGTGAACCACTCTGTGCACTTGTTCCGTCGTTCCACGGTGTGCCCGGAAACCAAATTGGTGTTCAGGAATGGTCTTTTGCTCCTCCAGTATGGGTGTCAAACGTTGTAACAGTACTTTCTCGAACAGCTTAGACAATAAAGGAAGAAGACTTATTGGTCTATATGAAGAAACTTCAGCAGGAGGTTTGCCTGGTTTAGCTACCATATTTATGGTTGAGATTTTCCAGATGCGCGGGAAATAATGTAGTTTCAACACTGCATTGAAGAGAATAGTAACCAGAACAATTCCTTTTCTAGGTAGATGATTCAGTACTTCTGCTGTAATCAGATCAAAACCTGGTGCCTTTTTCTTCTTCAGGTTTCCGATAGATTTCCATAACTCTTTTGGGGTACATAGTCGTAGCGGTAGGGACATTTGCTGATCGCTGTCAAGAATTTCATCAATTTCTTCTTCTGGGTACATGGTGTCGGGTTGATTTGGCTTGAAAACATTTGTCAAGAATTCGGCAAAGATCTCGGCTTTTTCCCTAGGTTTCCTCGCCCAGTTACCATTTGGTTGTCTTATCGGAGGCGTGTGATCTTGTGGCCGTTTTAGTGTCTTTGTGATTTTCCACAGGGAGTAGTCATCTACTCTAAGAGGTGATAATGTCTTCAGTTTATCTTGAAGAGTGGCATTTTCATTTTCTGCTAGCATTTGCTTTAGTTTCTTTTGTGCTTTGTTGAGAGCCCTTTTATCATATGCATTCCTACTTGTTTGCCATTGACGTCTCAGTCTCCATTTTGCAGCAATCATCTCCCTTATCTCCAGTGTAATATCTTGTTGCTGCGGACTGTATTTGATGCTTGGAGTAGACAACCAAGCAGCTTTTTGGATTAGGTTAGTTGTAAACCAAGCAGCATTTTCTACATCTTCCTCTGTTTTAAGGGGTATGTGCTAGTTGGCATTTTCTGTTATGTAATTCTGGAATGAGTCCCAGTCAGTTTTATGATTGTATAACGTCTCTCGGGGCTCATTCCAAATAATTGTAGTGTATGATCAGAGTTGCCGTCTAAGCTTGATTCAACTTTTGTATACAGACCTGACATTCTTTTGACGATAAAAAATCAATGAGGTCGGGTGTTTTGTTGGGATCAGTTGGCCAATGGGTTGGCTCCCCTGTCGACAGTATATTGAGTGAATTTGCATCTATTGCCCTTTTCAACTCTCTGCCTCTGGTTGTGGTCAGCCTGGAGCCCCAGTAGGTATTTTTGGCGGTCCAATACCCTCCAGCGATATATCTGCCTCCAAGCGTTTCAAGAAAATCGTTGAACATTTGTTCTGTAACACGATGCCGAGGCGGAGAGTACACTGCAGCTATGTTAAGTGGGCCTTGCCAATCGTCAATAGATATTACAGTAGGTGTGCCTGTCTAAAGCTTGGGAGAATGTGTTGCTTGATGCTATCCTTTATTATGATTGCAGTTCCAGCATGTGATGTTCCGTCAGGGTGATTAGTATAATATACATTATATCCTTTGATGGTTATGGCTTTTTCATCAGTCATATGTGACTCAGAGATTAGAAGAATATCTATTTGGTTATGTTTGATGAAGAGTTCCACTTCATATATATGGGTGGTCTCCTAGGCATAAGGTACATGTGGCTGGGGTATTTTTGTCTTTCTTTGGACAGTCAATGGTTCTGTGTCCTTCTGCACATTTAACACATCGGAAGGGGCGCTTGCAGTTATTTTTAGTGTGCCCATATTGTTGACATCTAGCACATTGAGGGATGTCGTTTGTTTTTCTTGGATCTTCTATCCTAACTTTTGTACTGTATATCACTTCAATACGCTTAAGTTTGGGGTTATTTGGGCCAGGTTCTACATTCACGAAGAAAATATTAAGAGGTTTCTTGTTTCTTCTTGAAAGTGCACATATGATCTCACCTCTGACTTTGTTCCCAGTTTTTTCTATTTCCTCTACAATGGCTTCTTTGGGTGTTGTGTGGTGCAGATTTTTAATTACGATTCTGCAACACCTTTTGTCTTTCTGAGTGAATGTGTGTCCTATAAGTCCATTCTTTCGTATAAGATCTATGACCTCTTTGTATGCTTCACTTGTCTGCACCATAACTCTCAGATGATCTCTATTTACTATTTTATAGTTGTAGCTGCTTCTTGGTACTGAGCTGTTCAACAGTTCTGTCAGTTTTGAGATATCCGTAATACCATACAAGATTATTGGTGGGGGTTTGCTCGGTTTCTTAACATGGGCTTGGCTTTCTGTAGTTTCAAGAGATTCCGGTAAATCTACTGGAAGTCCGCTATATCTTTGGATGTATTGATAGAGGTCTGCAAGTTCTGTTCTAGTCTCTGTCTTTCCGCTGGTTGCGGTGGGTTGGTATTCTTTGCCATGAGGGAGGACAGTTGGATTCATCGTCACCTTCGGTAACCATCGCTGGTGGTGGAGGCAAGTCTATCTCTTTTGCGTTGCTGTCTGCACTAGATTTATTCCCCAGTGAAGAAGATCTAGGTCTTTGATTAAAGAGGCTTGGGTGAAACGCCTGCTGAACAAAATTTCTTTTAATCTTGCCAGTAGCATTTTCTGTCACAGGGACCTGGTCGTCCACCCCTGTGCAACTCATTGTAGTACTTATTTTTTTAAATTTTTACAATGGCAACTCTGTTTCGAATGTCAAATGACATGTCGACATCTGACATTGGAAATATTAAAAAAATGTGGGTGGATGGAGAAAAAGATAAAATGATAGTGTCACTATTAAATTGTAATCACTGTTTTAGTTATGAATCACTGATTGCTTTTAGCTACCAACAATTTTACACAGTTATCACTTTATAAGGTTCACTTTTGTAATGTTTCTAAACACAAAATCGCTGTTTTATGCACGAGATCACTTTTATTTTCGGACAGTATGACTATGCGTGTTGACAGTTCAGTTGAAAGCCGCGAAAAAAAAAAAAAAAAAAAAAAATTAAAAAATCTTGGGTGACACCACATTTATGCGCACCGGGTGCCACCCATGCTAGCTACGCCACTGACAGTGTGACAGGTCTAATCGCGGACTTGTAAATTTTCCCTTTTTACCCGACTGCAGGAGGAGGGTAATGTGTTTATCAGTCTATGTATGTATGTTTGTTCCTATGTGGCGTTCCAGAGACCAAACGCGTTGGCCGATTTCAGTGATTCTTACGTCAATCGATTCGTCTGAACCCTGCGAGTGTCACTGGCTATATTAAAATTTTAAGATAGAAAAATGGCGGATTTTAGGCGCCCTAATGTGGGGGCCCAAATTTTTTTTTCTCCCTATCTCATCGTGTGGGGTATCAAAATAAAGGAATTTACGAGGCGATTTCAAAAATATATAATACTTATATATTTCTATGTACCAAATTCGAAAAAAAGTAACTAAAAAGTTATAAATAAAAAAAAGTTAATTAAATAAATCATAAACCCGACTATATGAAGTGAACTAAAAAGACATCTGGTTTTGGTCAGCCAGCTCGCGAATATGTATCCTCCGACTGCACAGCATGATTTTCTTCTTTTTTACGTCTTTTTAGTTCGCTTCTTAAGCAGTCGGCTTTTTGAATTTTTTTATTAACTTTTTTTTTACTTTAAAAATACTAAGTAGGTAATTTAAAATAATTACGTTAAAAAAACTCAATCTGGAATGATATATAACTATAAATAATAATACAGCATAAAGTCATAATTTCCAGTTACTTAGGCCGAGTTTCTCATCTCTAAATTATCGCAGAATTAATATGACAAATTGTCAAGCACGCGTTACCTGCTGTGATTCGCTGTTGAAAATTCATCCATGCGGTGAGAAACTCGGCCCTAGCCTCTTTCAAATTTAACTAAGATCGATTCAGCTTTTCAGAGTAACATTCTTACCCCATACTCACAATTTTAGAAATTATTTCATTTTAATCATTTGCATAGACTGTAATTACTGACTTACATAAAAACCGGCACAGTGCGAGCCGGACTCACGCACTGTGGGTTCCGTATAAACATATTTTAAATAATGGGTTCTAATGATAAATACCCCACATGCTTATGTGCATTTTTCTTGGATTCATCATGTGATGTTTTTTTGAATCCCATAATTAAAATGATTACCTATAATGTTTCCATATTTCTAAGTTAGTTTTTAGCACACATAAGTGACATATAAGTTGTGTCGTACTTTACCCAGTTTTAGCAACGATAGTGGTAACAGTTTATTACTCAATACTCACTATATAAGGTTACAAATAAAACACTGTTATTCTAAAAATCTGTAAATTTTAATACTCTTGTACGGTTTTGTTCTCTCTCTCTCTCTCAAATCTCGAAAACTGAGGTAAAGCAATATGAAACTTTGTGAAAGTGTTTTACAGGAAGAGTACTACACGTAAAAAATATCCGTTATATATATTACTAGCTGTTCCTCGCGGCTTCGCTCCCGTGGGCTACCCCACAGGACCCGTTTTCAGTATAAAAAATAGCCTATGTTACTCAGGAATAACGTAGCTTTCTATAGGTGAAAGAATTTTTTTAATCGGTCCAGTAGTTTCGGAGCCTATTCGGTACAAACAAACAAACAAACAAAAAAATCTTTCCTCTTTATAATATTAGTATAGATAATCCGTTGCGTGGTTTAGAAGTTAGCATTATGATTTATTTACACAATGCACAATATAAATAAAAAGTATTTACAAATTCACATAAAAAAGTAGTCCACAAATAAATAAAAATAAAGCGTCCACGCGCACGATTACGTAGGGTCCTCTGCGGCGAGCGTGCTAGTCTGTGAACGCACACTAATACACAATCTAAGTAAATATTTGCACTAACACGTGCGAATGCGCTTAGTCGGACGAAAGCGCGGCGGAGCAGCGAGCGACACAGCCTCCCCGTGCCAATGCTAACGCGCTACTGGCTTCGCCCCCGTAGAGAGCCAGAATATATACATTGGACCTTACGTTGCAAGACTTTCTTTGCAAAATATTGATTGATTTAAATAAGCAAAGTACCATCTAAAGAAACTCTAAATACCAATCTGTCTATCTAAAAATATTTTTAAACATACAAGTCTTTTTGGAGGAGTTTCCAAAAGTTGCGAAAAAATATCGTGTTGTTAATTATTTTTTTAAAGCAAAACTATAAGTTACACGAAAAAACCTTGTGTTCCAAGTAATGTACATGAATCAATAATAAATATATATTTTTTTCAAACCTTTTAACCTAGCCGTTACTAAGGAGTATGCTTTAGAAAGTAACCGTTTTACGGCACTAAAGCGCATGTAGGCCCTTAAGTAAGCCTAAAAATAATGTCCGACGTAGGAGTCAGACAATTGTAACGTTTATGAAAAAATAAGAAACAAACAAAATAAAACCACTATAAAAAAGATCGCGGAGTGCCACATGTCCGCGGTAGAATATTGAAATAAAAAAAAAAAAAAAAAAAACTATTCTGCCAATGTCGCAAGTTAAATGGCAGAGCAAGTATATTTTATTTATTAGGTACTATAAGAGAAGGGAAATGGTAAGTATGTTTCTGAAATGAAACTGTTGAGTTCTACAAATATATCCCAACATTTAACTTCACCATGTTATCGGCACAGTTCGGTATTTGTAAATTAATACTCATTGATCGTCCTCCATGATACCTGGAGCTTCTTACGATGTAGGCCGATAATGTTTCACAATCGCTCGCTCAGCCCGATTTTTTTATGCTTTCAAAGCAATTAGGATGTAATGGGGCTTTTGTAACAATTGAATCATAACACTTAACCAAGAGCGGTGGTCAAACGCGAGCCTATAAATTATAAAAAAAAAACAAAAAGAAAGAGCAAAAACAAGAAAATCTTCTTTCCCTCTTTCGAAGATTTTTTTGCTTGTTGAATTAATTTTAAGATAAGTTGAAAAAAACTTCTTCCTCTCATAAGTTGAATAAAGAGAGTTCAGCTTGTTGATGAGACTCTTTCACGGCAATACAACTTTGAAGTTAACAATTTGAAGTATATGTTCTAAACTTAACATACCAACTAAAATGCTTTAATGTAGTTGTTGTAAAGTCCACAGCAAGTTATTACAAATTTCAGACCCCAGACTAGGTATTCATGGCTTTGCTTACAAACAATTTATCGTTCATGTACACCGGCGAAGGGAAATATCCTGAAGCTTGTTTGTTTCTAGTATAATATTAGAATATAGTAGTGTGATCAGAATTTACAATGACGCATATCAATATAGACCAAAAACATCACGCTCGTTTTTATCAAACGGTTTTGTGACTGTCGTTCAAAGACAGTCACAAAACCGATATTCCTGAGGAGCTTTCCTTGTGCAGTTGTGCTTCAAAAGCGATTTTTTTTAGAATTTAATTTTGATGATATTAATTATTTCCCAAGAGGCTTTTAGCCTGATTGCAATGATTTCTAAGAAAATAATTTAGGTTAAACCTACTTATTTTAGCTGAAACTTGTACATCCCCGTGTGTGTCACATGTATTGTTTGTGTTACGGTCCGCGTGTCAGTGAAGCGAGTGTGAGCGGCTCCAAGTCGCATGAGGCTACACTCGCCGTGGAAAAGTTTTTATAACTACATATTTTTAACTTTGAGCTACTTAAGTATTGTAAACATAAATACTTGAGGTCAGTGCATAGGCAAGATAAAGCTAGTTTTTGTGACGTGATTTGGTTTATGTAGCTTACTCGTAGTAAGACGAGTCGCCGAGCGGCCAATACTCTTAACATCTTAAATAATGTATCACACAACAACATACTACTTAAACGGTGAAACATAATCTATTAAGAGGGGTACCCTCAGGGGAGTTCACACATTACATAATTAAAGGGAGAATATTTGAAACATTAAGTAACAAGCAGACAGGCTGGACTGACGAGTTAATAGCCTCACGAACTGCCTTAGTGCTTATATTACCGGCTGTGGTTAATTATGTTGTATAGACGAAAACCAGCACTTATATTTTGAACCATTGCTACGGCGTAGTAATCCTATGCGACCGCTACATGAGCTACGTCACTGTAGCAGAAATCAAAAAATTGTGAATTATATTGTTTAAGTTTTACATTTAATTTCTTACGAGTTCTTATATAAAATCATAGATAAAAATTTATTGGAAACCCTGTAACAAAATTAGTTTTAATAAGCCTGCGATCATTTTTCCATTCGTTATTCGTATTATTTTCTTAATATTTCTTAATATTTCGTATTAATATTTCTTATTATTCGTAATATTTCGTCGGTCGTTTGAAAATTCCCAGACCACTTTTCGTTTGAAATCCGGATAAAACTCCCCGACTCTCAATACATACATTATGCAACAACAAGCTTATTTAGTAAAACAATCTCTTCACTCGTTTATACCTTCTTGCTTTATGTAGGTAATGTTATGTTTTAACACGATCTTTTTTAAGTTAGTTTACCCATAAAATTTCATGTATGTTGCAAATAGTCAAGTAGATTGGAATTAGAGTTTCACACTCGCGAGCAATGAAAAAGTTCCAGTGACATAGCACCAAATTACTCCTAAACGGGAAAGGCTAGCTTAATGACGCTGTCTGCAATATTGAAGTACATTTAACAGCGCATCAGAATATTACCAACTAAAAACGTAAATATTGTGTTCAAATTTTTAATTAAATGTTTTAAAAAATTGGGGCCATTTGGCAAATAAAACCAAATCTCTAAGTAGGGGTTTTATTAGGTGTAAACGTAGGTTTTGATAACTCAGTACTTGGTGTTACTTCCATGTGCTCTCAATACAGGTTCTACCCGACTGGGCATGCTGAATACCAGATTCCTCAGCATATGCTGAGGAATGTTCTCCCATTCTTCGATGAGCGCGTAATTCAAGTCACGAAGAGTAATTGGAGGTGGAACTCGTTTTCTCACGTCTGTCAAGCTCGTTCCAAGCATACTCAATAGGATTCAAATCGGGCCTCCTTGCTGGCCACTCCATTTTGTGGATTCCTACGTCCTGAAGATACTCATTTACAACTTGAGCAGTGTGGGCCCGTGCATTATCGTGCATGAACACTACATTGTCGCCCATATTGGCCAAAAACGGACCAGCATGTTCATTGAAAATCTCATTGATGTATCTCACAGCAGTTAGGTTCCCGTTCTCGATTGGAATCAACGCTGTTCGACCCTCTGCAGAGATACCAGCCCACACGTGAACGGTACCTCCGCCATGTGACACTTTTTCTTCAAAACATGCTTGTGCAAAACGTTCTCCTGGTCGTCGGTATACTCTTTTCCTCCTATCATGATATAACATAAATCTTGAGTCATCAGAGAACATCACTCTGCCCCACTCGTCCTCACCCCATTCTGTATGCTCGCGGGCGTATCGGGCAACTTTATGATGCCGTTCCAGTTTTGAGCCATTTGCCATTTGCTGGCCTGTAAGGCTTCAATCCTCTTTCGACAAGACGTCGCCTGACTGTCCACTCGCTTATTGGCTCCCATCGAACTTGCAGAAGTTGTTGTTGAACCGCAACTCCCGTCTGATGTCGATTTCTTAACATGGCTGCCGCAATGAAACGATCTTCTCGGACACACTCCTTGTCTTTGCACCTTGGCTTGCCATTACCTGGTCTTCTCAGGTTTAATCCAGTCTCCCTAAACCTTTGGATCACCAGTCGGACAGTAGTTTGTGCCACGCCCATTATTCTGGCCGTATTTCTTTGGCTGGTCCCCAATTCCACCATAGTGATGATTCTCGTACAATCCTCGGGTGATAGAGGCATGATTTATGGGTACGAGAGCCGTAAGACTTTACAATTTAAGAATTCTTTCACAACGGCGAAAACAAGGATGAAATCAAAAGCAAAACAAAAAACGAAACAAATGTATTCCGAAATTTTCAAACACCAAAATTTTTTATATCTACTTTTTTTATCCATGGCTTCAAAAAGACCAGTATTTAAAAGAGTTTAAGTTTGCATAATAAAATAGATTTCATTATAATTTTTAATTTATGAAGCTAGGTTCTATGTCTTAAGAGATATTAAGGTGTTTGTCTGCATTTTGTGGGTGGAACTTTTTCATTGCTCGGCAGTTTATAAGGTCAAAGAAAAGATTAACACCCTTTCAGTCCGTAAAATTATCTTACTAATATTATAAATGCGAAAGTTTGGATGGATTTGTGGATGTTTGTTTGTTACTCATTCGCGCCAGAACGGTTTAACGGATCTAGATGAAATATGGCACAGACATAGATTATAGTCTGGTATAGCAAATAGGCTTATCTTATCTTATCTTATGGAGGGGCCGAGAACATCTCGGACACTTCGACCCATTGGGATCTATTGTGGTCCCCTAGATAACTTACTCCCCCCCAATCTCGTTGAAAACCGTTTTCATGAGTTTTACAACGAGACTAGGAGATATGAGCCTATAGTCTTCTGGTTTTGGGTATCCAACCCCTAGGAGACCCATTCGCTTACCAGCCAGTGCATCGCATGTGCACAGAAGGTGCTCCATGCGTTCCGTATGTTCCCCACACAACCTGCACACGGGAGTCGTAGTTAAACCCATCTTCATGAGCATGTCGTTGGTTCCAAAGTGCCCAGTAAAGGCCCCAAGCAGGTAGCGGATTTGCCCCCTGCTCATGTTCCAAATGCATTCCCGGGCTTTGAACGTAGAGCCTAGGAATTTCTTGGAGTGTTGCAGACCGGTGTTAGACAGCCAATAAGTTTGTTGTCTGTGATCTGCAAACTCCCTAAATGCGGCTTTTACGAGACACGTCGAAATGCCTACACATGGTTCTGGACCCACAAATTCATGTGCTGAGCCCTCTCTTGCCAGTTCATCAGCCACTTCGTTACCATGGATTCCTTTGTGCCCAGGGACCCACATCAGTCTCACCCTGTTGTGCTTCCCAAGCCTGTTTAGGGCCTGGATAGCATCCAGAATGAGTCCGGAGTCCACTTTGTAGGATGCCATGGCTTTGATTGCAGCCTGACTGTCACTAAGAATATATATGGATTTACCTCGGGTTCCTCTATCTATATTCTCTTGAGCACAGGTTATTGTGGCAAATGTTTCCGCTTGGAATACAGTTGCCATCTTCCCTAAGCTTTTGCTACATTTGTAACCTTTTGCGTATATGCCCGCTCCTGTACCTGATTCCATTTTGGATCCATCAGTGTACCACACCAGACTGTCTTGTTCTGGTGGATCGAGTCCCTTCTTCCAGTCCTCTATTGTAGGGATTTGGACCTTAAAAGACCTTTCAAACACAAATTTAGTTTGCATTTTATCGGATAACATGCTTGTTACCCGATCCAGGCCTTCATTCTCATCGAACTTTGTATGGTTAGTCTTTGGCTTAGAGGCATCCCATAGTCCAGCAACAGCAAGACGATGTAATGTCTTCCTTGCCTCGAATTCAACCATCATATGCAGAGGAGGGATATTGAGGTATCTCTCAATCGCTGCCGTTGGTGTTGTCCTGAAAGCACCTGTGATGCCGAGACACACTGTTCTTTGTAACCTGGTGAGTGGCGCTTTGCACGAAACAAGCTTTGTTCTTGGCCACCACACTAGGCTGCCGTATGTGATAATAGGTATTATCATTGTCCGGTACAGCCATCGTATCACTTTGGGCTTTAACCCCCAAGTTTTACCGTAGGTGGAACGACACATGCCGAACACTCGTAAGGCCTTTGTCGTTATATTTTCCACATGAGTTTTCCACCTGAGTTCTTTATCAAGCGTTACGCCCAGATATTTAACTTCGGTGGACCAGGGCAGCTTTATTCCATTGAGGGAGAGCTCTCCTAGGTGTTCTAGTTGTCTCTTCCTCGTAAATGGAACAATGACTGCTTTGCTTGGGTTGATAGAGAGGTGGTTCTTTGTACACCATTCCTCTGTCATCCTCAATGCCTGTTGTAATAATCCAGAGACTATGTTCGGGAATTTACCATTGACCATTATTGCTATGTCATCTGCATAGCCTACTGTGTAGAATGGTCCGGTATTGAGTTTGGTAAGTAGCGAGTCTACTACCAAGCACCACAATAATGGTGACAGCACCCCGCCTTGCGGGCAACCTCTTGTTGTTTTTGCACTAAGTCTGTCTCCCATCAGTTCCGATCTGACTATTCTGCTTCTCAGCATATAGTCAATCCAGTTGCACGTGGTATCGTTGATGCCATGTTCCTTTGCAGCAATGCGTATGGACTCAAATGTTGTTTTGTCGAAGGCTCCCTCTATGTCGAGGAAAGCCCCGACACAAATCTCTTGTCCCTCTAGCGCAGCCTCGGCTCGACTCGCAACAAAGTGCAATGCCGTTTCCGTAGATTTGCCCGGGCTGTAGGCGCACTGTAGTTTATGTAGAGGGAATACTTTCAGTGGTCCCTCTCTTAGATACCTGTCTACCAGTTTCTCCAGAGCTTTTAAGAGAAAGGATGATAGACTGATGGGCCTGTAAGCTTTAGCTTCTTCATAAGTCGGTCTACCCACCTTCGGTATAAAAGTGACTTTGACCTCCCTCCATGCCTTGGGTACGTACCCAAAGGCTATGCAAGCTCTGTAGAGCTTACTCAAATGGGGTACCGAAACAGATGCCCCTTCTTGCAATAGTATTGGGTAGATGCCACCCGGACCAGGGGATTTGAGAGGCTGGAAGCCCGCTATGGCCAGCTTCAGTTTGTTTTCATCTACCACTTTCTTTGCCGTGAGCCAGTTACTTTTGGACGTGTGCCTTGTGAGCTCATCCCTTGTGACTGGTTCCTCTTCATCGCTATTGCGCAGTATACATTCCGGGAAGTGGGTCCTAAACATCACACCCAGAGTGTCCTGTCCAGTTTCCGTGAGACACCCGTTCTCATCCTTTACAGATGATAGTGGGTTTGTCTTAGTCATGGACATTGCTTTGCACAACCTCATTCCACTTGGCAGAGTTTCGATGGAGGTGCAATGCTGTCGCCAGTTAGTTCTTTTGGCCTTGCGTACCGCCGTGTTATACCTCGTTAACATGCTATGATAGCCAGAAAAATCCTTCCTGGCTTTTGCATCATTAAAGGCCTGTCGTGTTTCCTGACGTATTTTGACTAGTTCAGGAGTCCACCATGGTACCTTTTTGCTAAAGGCCTTTTTCTCTGGGCAGTTATCTTCCCATGCGCCGATGGTGCCCGCCTTGATTCTGTCCGCTTCAAATTCTATATCCAGTATGGAATTAAGCTTACCTTTAGGGCTCCCTAGATTTACTTTAAGGTCCCTCCTGTATGAGTCCCAATTTGTGTGCCTTGGGTTTCTCCTTCGTCTAGTTTCGGCTTCTCCCGCCGTCCTAAACCTAAAGCATATATAATTATGGTCAGACAGAGAGATTTCGTCCGATACATGCCAATTCTCAATATGAGCGCTGGCCCTGTTTGAAGCCAGTGTCAGGTCAATAACTTCAGTTCTCGCAGAGGTCCTGAAAGTAGGTTTATTGCCTGCGTTAAGGATTTGTAAAGAAGAGCTTACCACAAAGTCCAACAAATCCTCGCCTCGTTTGTTGACATCTGAGCTGCCCCAAACGACGTGGTGAGCATTCGCATCGCAGCCAAGTATCATGTCGAGATTTTCTTGGTTGCCGTAATCAACCAGTCTTCTGATTTGAGGTGTTACTGGTTCCTTTTGTTCATATGGGAGGTAGGCAGAGGCAAGGATAATTCTCCTTTTCTCTGTTCCCGCCCCCACTTGGATCAGAGCTGTTGTGAGATCCCTGTAACAGAAAGTACGTAAGGGCATTGCCTCTACACCGCCCCTGATATAGATGCAAGTCCTCGCGTCATTAGTTGGACAGTCATAGAGCACCATGCCTCCTGTCCCACCTAAGCCTTTTATAGTCCCCTTATACAGATAAGGTTCCTGTATCAAGGCAATGTCATATGTATTCAACTTCAATTGCCGAGCCAGAAAGGCAGTAGCGGCTCTGCAATGATGCAAATTGATTTGTACACACCTTAGTCCTTCCATCTTGGATATCTTGATGGGTTTGTGTTGTTGTTGGGGTGTCTCAGTTTTGAGGCTCCCCCTCCATCGCACCCTCCTCGAGAGCAGTTGGCGACTGAATCCCCAGGGTGTCGAGGCCCTCAAGGATGTCATCCTCGAGGTCCGCCTCTGACGCCCCGGTCTGGATCTCTGCCTCCTGCGCTACGTCTTCAGCAGAGACCTCGTTGATGGCCTCCTCACCCTGCGGTGGACCATCTTCGGAGGGCTCCACTTCTGCTTCCGCAGTGGGTGCCTCTCCCTTGTCCTCTTCCAGGAGCTTGAACGAGTAACGTTCAATTCCTCCTGGAAGAGAGTAGCCCGCGGCCTTGATGACCCCAGCGGACACCCCGTCCATGAGGACGATACGACGGATGCCGGTCTGCTCAGTGAGAGTATTCACGACCTTCCAGTCGTCCGTCCCCAAGGCAGGGTTAAGCCGCTGGAGCAGTCGAATGGCCCGGGCCGAGTCTTTCAACGCCAAGTTCCTACTCTTCCATGCCATTTTGACTGGCTTTGGAAGGTCCTTGGCGTCGACGACCTTGAGTTTCAGGGAGCCCAGTTCCACATTGTGGATGGCACCCCGAAACCAGTTTGCTGCTTCAGAGTTGTCGCAGGATACATGAACTGCACCCGCGACAACTCCGGAAGCAACCGTGAGAACAGGCAGAGGATCTGGCGCCACTTCCAGTTTCTCAATGATGAGCTCCTGAATCGGCACCAAGTCCTCCGCCTTCAAGTACTCCTCCGGGTACTTGACTGTGATGACAGCGAGTTTCACAGCCGCCACCGCATCCCTAAAGGATCCGGTTGAGGATGGTTGCCCTTGGGTCTTCATCCTCTTGGCCGCCATGTCCCCGCTGTCACCGCTGAGAGCAGCACGCGGTCTTTTTGATGGGCCCTCCGTAGGAGTCCCCTCTAAAGCCGCCTGCTGTCTCAGCTTTTGGCGCTTTTTCCGCTGCGCCCCAGATCGTCCAACCGGAAGCCAGCCTGATTCATGCCGGCCACCTGGAGACGACGAGGTGCTGTCTTTGCAGGTCGCGTCCGGGGCCCCAAGGTCCAAGGTCATTCGACCTCTAACGCAAGGGTCCCGTGTCGCGCCAGCTTTAGCAGCACCTTTATGCCCGGTGGGCTGGTTTGCAGTTCCGCCCTTCGGTGGTCCTACAGCAGTGCCAACCCTCGACAGTGCCGCAGCAGTACCGTCATTTGACAGTCCCGCCGCAGCCCCACCTCGGGACGATCCCACTGCAGTCTCGCCTCTGGGCGTTCCTGCCAAGGATAATACAGTCCCGGCTTGCGCCGGTCCCGCCTTCTGGTTTGCAGTCCCAGCTTTCGCCGGTCCCGCCTTTTGGAGCGTAGTCCCAGTTTTCACCGGTCCTTTCGCCTTGTGGTTTTTTTTATTTAATGAATCCATTTAAAAATCCCGATAAGAATTTTCATCCCTCGACTATCCCCACCCGCCATGGAGTGCTCAAGTGGCGATGCTACGGTAGCACCAGGGATTAGTCGAGGGATATAGCCCCCCCCCATTAGTTGCTCACGAGACCGCACGGCACCAACCCACACCGCTACCACTAGCGATGCGAGCGAGCGCCGCCGTCTGCAAGCCCCCAATGGGAGTGAACTCGCCTGGGGGCCGTCTGACCGGACCCCGCAGCCGATTGACCGTAGCTGGCTAGGCTACGGCCTCCCGTGTGAGAAGAAATCCGGGCCAAAGTGGAGTGTTGCCTCCGAGACGCTAAACTACCTACGCTCATCGGCTCAGCCACCAGGATCCCATCATCCTTCCGTACGGGTCCCCGCGCACGGCACAAACACGCGGGAGGTCATTGCTATCCATCAATTGTCAATCATCTTGATCAATGGTGGACACCCAGGGGCATGACCTCGCCACCCCTGCGTTGCGTCGCCCGGTGTTTTCAGTTACGTCTATTTCAGAGGGAATTAGACCAATAACAGGGCGGCAACCACGAGAAGGAAAATCACCGCACTTGCCTTGAGGATCTACACGACCGTTGCGCTCTCCCTCAAGACCACGCCACCTTGCCGGCTCTGAAGGAGCCAGGCAAAGTAGGACTGCATCAACAAAGCCAAGCCCACAGGACTTGTCGCTGACAGCTCAAAGCGTAAGTTTGCTAACACAGACCAGCCCCTAGCAAATAGGCTACTTTTCTGTCCGGTATAAAGCTTCCTTGGTATAAGATATCACGTTTCACGCCTGCGAAGCCGCTGGCAGAAGCTAGTTTCAAAATTAATATTTGCCATTCCTCTATAGTGGGACAGAAAATTAAAGTTCATAGAGTAATCCATTTATATACACCGAGTCTACACAAAGAGGAAATCCTTGTAAACTGTCGAAACCGTTTATAAAACCATTTGCGAAAGAATGAGCCATCGAGCGGAACGAATTCCATTTGTAAGCGATTTTTAACTATACTCTTTTGCAAAAAAATCGGGCATCTAAGGAAATTTAAATTCTAAGATCGATTTGAGTTAATTAAATTTAATTGATTGACGTAGTATGTATACTTATAATCGTGTGAATTAATACGCATGAAGAGAATTCCGGCAAATTAAAAAAAGAAACGATGAATTCTTTAAAACCGATGTACACGGCCAAACAATAAGAAGTAGTCGGCAATAAAGACAAGAAGATTTGTTTACTTTTTTATTTAATTAAATAAATGTAAAAACCTAATAACGAGTGCGACTCCTCTTGCGAGAATCACAGCTTGAATCCTTCTGGGCATGCTTTCCACGATGTTTTTAATAACGTTTTGAGGCATACGTTCCCACTCTTCTGCAATGACTATTTATAGCTCCCTGATGTTTTGTGGAGCAGGTTGCACTAATCTTACCCATCTCTTTAGAACATCCCAGACATGTTCAATTGGATTGAGGTCAGGACTTCGAGCTGGCCAATCTAAACGACGGATCCCAAATTCTTGCATGTCGCCAGAACGGTGCGGGCGAGCATTGTCGTCCATAAAAATGGAATCTGCCCCAAGTGCAGTCAATGCGGGTTGTGCATATGGAATTAAGACTTTTATTATGTACCGGTGTGCATTTAATGTTCCATTTTCTATGAAATCTTACTCCGTATGCTCCGTCGAATTAATTGCTGCCCAAAACATAACGGAGCCTCCGCCATTAGGAGTGATTTCTTCGAAACACACTTCCGTATAGCGTGCCCGTAGTCTTTGCAGCAATCACCGGCGTCGGTCCTCTCCACACAAAGAGATTCTAGCTTCATCAGAAAACAATACTTTATTCCAGTCCTCCAGAGTCCATGAAGTACAGTTTCGAGCAAACTGAAGTCAAGCAACACGGTGATAGCGGAGTAATTTAGGGCCCCGAGCCGGGCGGTTACTCCTGATATTGGCAGCCAAAAGCCTCCTCCTGGCAGTCCACAAGCTAATTTCTACTCCTCTTACTTCTTCAAGGCTCTTCTTCAGGTCCACACTTGACGCCTTACGATTCCGCAACGCCTAACTCACCAAAAAGCGGTCATCTCTTGGTTCTGTGCACCGTTTTCTTCCCGAACCGGGTCTTCTTTTGACCGAACCGGTCTCTTAATACCGTTGCCAAGTCCTCTAGACGAACGACGAACGACTCACATTTAGCTGCTGAGACACGTAAGTATGCGAACAACCTTCTTCAAGAAGAAAAATCGTTTCAGTAATTCGCGCCATTAGTAAAGCAATTTTACAATAATCCACAATAATCAATATTTTTCTTTTGCTAATTTCATAATTTAAATTTGGAACGTAAAGAATCGTGCCAGGATGCTTCAAATAACATGCCAATACATCGTTAAATACCTAAAACCTCTTTCTTGTTCTTCATTGAAGTAGAGAAAAAAATCGATTTTTAAATACTTATAATGCAGTTCGTGTCATAAGTTTTGAAAAAAAAGTCACTGTTTGTTATATGGCTGTTAGATTCAAAAGCAACACTAACCTGTGGTTTGTCCTTACCTAATAATATTATCGTAGATTAAGAAGCAACAAAATCTAAGAAAACAATGTTTATGTTTGATTAATAAAAGTGCTACATTACCTGAAACAAAAATGTTGTTTTTAGGGTTCCGTACCCAAAGGGTAAAAACGGGACCCTATTACTGAGACTTCGCTGTCCGTCTGTCTGTCTGTCTGTCTGTCTGTCACCAGGCTGTATCTCATGAAACGTGATAGTTAGACAGTTAAAATTTTGACAGATGATGTATTCCTGTTGCCGCTATAACAACAAATACTAAAAACAGTATAAAATTAATATTTAAGGTGGGCTCCCATACAACAAACGTGATATTTTTGCCGTTTTTTGCTCGATATTAATAACGGCAACAGGTAGACGCTTGAAATATTCACAGAATATTTAGTTGTATATTCTCTTCAAAAAATAATAATTATTAAATTAAAATAAAATAAATTAAGGGGGGCTCCCATACCAGAAACGTGTTTTTTTGCAGTGTTTTGCGATAATGGTACGGAACACTTCGTGTGCGAGTCCGACTCGCCCTTGGCCGGTTTTTAATCACTCTGCTAAAAGGTTACCAATTATGAAGGTTCAAAAAAAAAACCTAAATCTTCAACTACAAACTTAAATCATTGCCAGTAGTTAAAGTTTTAACAGCAACATTGATGAAGGATTGTATTGTTATTTTCTCACATTAAAAGTTACGACGTGCGTAAACATTACCTACATTTAAAAAAATGGTAAAGGAGCATTTCCATTCTCTATAACTATTCTTCTCCTTTCTCTGTTCTCCATTTGATATGTATTAGTATATTATTTTATGTTGTATGTATGTATTTTATGTCATATCTAAGTAATATTATTTAAGATATTTTTGTACACTGACAGCCCTATGTCTATCTCCTCTCTTTCAGTCTATCCAAAGGTTGTCAGTAAGATATTGCCCCATGCGATAAGACCGCCCATTTGTACACATTATAAATATTTTCTCGTGTAATTATATAAGTGATTTATTATAATTTATATAATAAATAAAACACAGATTGAAGCTAGGTATAAAAGTTTAGACAAGTAGAATTTGTCATTCTGTTGCAAAATAAGAATGTTATGCAAACAGGTAAATGCTAAATCCAATAGAAGCAATCGCAATTTATTACTAAAATACTGAAACAAATACATTTGCATAATTTACAAAAGGCTCAACAAGATACTAATTGTACGAATCTCTGACCATATAAATACAATACATGGTTAAGCCAGACCCCCAGAAAATGAAGTAGTATCCATTACTTATTGTTTTGAAAGTTCAACCTCCTGAATTTAGGTTTTCAGTCTAAAATTCAACGTCTGTAATCTCCAGAGAGATAGAGCAAGCAACTAACTGGAAAGGATATTAAAAAGTTGAACTTTCGAACTCCAGCTATTAAAAGGTGATATTTTTCAACTCGTTGTTTTGAAGTCCACACATGAATGCTGAGTTAATAATAATACGCTGTATGATTTCAAAATGAGTTTCGGCTTACCTATTTGTTTCGTTGAATTCAGTGACCATTCTGGGAAAAGATTCGATTCCAAACTGAAATAATATAATTTCTAACTAGATTAATTTCTTATCAAAGATTCACTGGCTCAAATGATTTGAAGTTATCAATTCCTTTTGATGTTTCATTTCGTTTTTGAGCTTGTGTTGCAAGATTTTCATGGATCTTTACCACAAACTGTCAGGGTAAGCTAATGGAAATAATTAAGACCACCAGCTGGAAAATTGTGTTGTTCATTGTTTAAAGTGCCTGTTATTCGAACATAAAGACCGTTATTATTATTATTACTATTTTTTTATTTTTTTTTTCAATAAACCGTTGCCCCACACTAGGAATTTCTTCCTGTATCGTGGGTGCGTTTATAAACATATAATCTCACATACACAAACACCCAGAGCCGGAACAACTATCTGTAGGTCAATACAAATATTTGTTCTGTGCGGGAATCGAACCCGCGACACGCAGCGCAGCAGTCAATCGTTCAACCACTGCGCTAACCGTGCGCCCAACATTATTATGACACGCTTTAATGTTGCCGATCGAGAAAAAGAAAAGAAAAATGAAAAATATAATAAATTATTGAGACCATAAATTGCGAGCTAGAAACAAAAATTTGTTCATTATATACCCAAAAGTTTGTCATTCATAACAAGCAACCCATAAACCAGAAATAAATACAAACAAATATTTAATATCAAAAGAAACGCAAAGCATAAACTTAAAAGCTGACATAATTCTGACAAGGAAAATAAAAGCAGAACATCATGACAAAATAATGAAATAAAAATGTTACAGTCACAATAACGAGGGGAAACGTCGAGGTGACAAAAAATAAAGACATTATTCATTTAAACGTCTCGCGATGGATTTGTTAAAGAGCCAATGAAATAATAGAACAAACAGGTGACTGGTTATTAGATCACGAAGCCGTAAATTGCTGATTTGATTCGATTAAATTTTACGCATTTTCAAGAAATTCCATTGCTATGTAGATTGATTGATATGAATCTGGGTGCCGCCAAATTATGTTTCCACGATATTCATTCTACAAAGCTCTTCGATAAACTGATTATGTTCAGCTTAAAATACGAGTGGGTACGTTTATACAATTTCAGCGCCGCGCCGCTTCTAAATGCTACAAGCATAATATTTGCAAAATCAGCTAATAAGCAAACATTAGTGATTTAGGCAAATCTGCTTAAAATTATAATTTCAGGTGTTCAATCGACGTTAGATATAAAAACTCAATCGTCACAGTGTCCCGCTTCAAACATTCCGCAGCTTGTTAGTTTATACTAAGCAGCTACTCCTACATAAAACGAAGATGTCATTGCGTTGGATAAGATCTTTGAACAGACTACCAGTAGCCAATATTGCAGTTTGGCTCATTGAAATGTATGCTTTACATACATTTAAAATAAAGCTTATTTTACAATGGCAATCTTAGTGAAGTCTATTGGGAGAGCTGAACAATCGAAAGCTCTGATGACATCTATTGAAAGGGTAGGCTTTACAATGCCGCACTAGTGATGTATATTATAGAACATCCGTCAGAATAATGGATATTGTAGTAATGAGTATTGACAGCAGATGCGTGCTTATTAAATTTGATGCACGCATCTTTACTACATTCAATGAGTTCTGTGAAATTTATAACATTTAGGTACTGCCGAATTTCTGTGATACAATTTAAATTGAAACCACTAAATTGCCTCTGTTTTAAATAGTTATATGATTGGGAAGGCCTTTGTACATTACAATTCTATCAGGCACTTCCCGCGAAGCAAAAAGCAGGGTGACTGAGTTTTATGTTAAACTGGTAAATGGTTCAATTTAAACCAAACCAATAAATTCCAGCGATGCAATGAAATCGGGTCCAAGTGAACTATCCGATGATAAACCTTATCTTTGAAACTTGGCCGCATCTCTTTTGTCAGCCTCCTCGACTACCTGCTTCAACAGAAAATATTTTTTGTCACAAAAAAGTTTCTATGCCTTTCCAATAAAAAAAACGTACTAGACAATTCTCAAAAAAAAATGAGCGCCATTTTCTTGACAAACAAAAATAAATGAAAAGCAAAATTCAAAACTTATTGGCCATTTTAATTTTGTTTGTTTAAAATAACCAGTATCTATGAAATATTATACGAAAACAAAAGAGGTTGCGAGCCAATTTGGAAACTTGAATATTTTAATCTCTTATGTAAAGTTTTATTATTTGACTATTGTAATAGATATTATCTCTTTGATGTCGATTATTTCATTCAGAATAACGATTATGGTATAACTTTACCAATATTCTATTTATTATTTGGAACTGGTGATACAGTTTATAACCGACTTCCCAAAAAGGTTCTCAATGCGGATGTTTTTTTTATGTATATTCAGGCTCAGCTCCGTCATATGTAGACAGATTTGCTAAATTCTTATTTTGTTTGAAAGGGTATACCCTCGACGTGGTCACATTCTCACAAATTCAGAATCTGATGATTGGATCCCATGAAAATCGAGGGCACTCCTCAAATATTATAGCCAGACATAGAGAGATTTTGGTATTTTCATGACTTCGAAGTAGATTAAATTATTTTTACTATGCATGCCATAAACAGGTATAGGTGAATTTGTTCACTCTAATACAGCCAATGGATCGTGTGTGGCCAATGTTATTACTTAGAGATCACCAGTGAACTGAATGTGAACTACTAAAGAGAACAAAATGCTACTTGATACATTCATACATTGCAAGTTAAATAAAAGCTTGTAAAAATTATAAAAGATTTATATTTGAATACTTACGGGAAATGATAATATTATTATTATATTTCAGTATATTTTAAACTTACAAAAGTTGCCGTTATTTCCAAGTTCTGTAAACATGTATCCGTCCATATTAAATTCGTTTGAACGTTTTATTTAGAATAAAATTCTGCTCTAATTTTCGTTTGCTATGTCTGGGGAGAATGTAATATAGCTTGTTTATTATAATGGTATATACTATAAAAGCCTTCTCAGTATGTCCGAATGAAATAACTTCAGGAAAGAAATGTTCCTTTCTAAATTGAGGATGTATATTGCAATGCAGACCGATAGGAAGAATTGAAACAAGATCGTATGGAATCTTGCTATAGTGCCTTTATTATTTTGAGATTTTTCCTTAGATGTTAATTTGGTACGGGAATACTTAAATAATAATATAATAATTATATAAAACGTTTATTTTGTCTTCACAAAGTTTCTTACATTCTATGCCATGCAATTTAAACCAGGGTATAACTTTGTGAGAGACTGGTGCCTGTGATAGGTTTCAATAAGAACCTGTATTACAGGTCACCAGGTCCTCCCCCCGGCTAATAGCCCATCATGACACACTGATTGTCAGTCAGTTGGATACAAGAAAATAAATTTGCAAGAAATTTTTGCTTTATAGACATGGATGATAGAGAAATATGATAACAGTTTAAAATACATATTACATACAATAAGGAAATACAAGGAAAGACGATGAAAAAAGATAAAATATTATACAATAAGTTCCAAAGTTTTAGTTATTAGATTTTTTGTAAGTAACAGAGTGAGCATGAAGAAATTAAGTATGTGTTTGTGTGTGATATTGTTTAAGAGCTTGATGTTGTGTGTTGTGGGAATGATCTTAGTATGAGGTGCGAGTATGCGCAATGGTTAAAGGAGCAAAGCAGCTGAGGGGATGTTTGGTTTGACAAGCCTTAGCATTTATTTCATAGGTGTCAGTAACTTCTCGGTTCCCTGGTAGTTCAGAGCCTTAAGATATGTAGTTAGTAATGCTTTACATTTATATTTAGTCCGGGAATAGATGTTGAGGATATCATTCAATTATATAAGAAAGTTCCGAGCAAGAAAAATAAAAAGACGTGAATGTGCAGATTTTGCAATTTAATAAATACAAATGATTCGAGGAGATACTGATATTCTCCTATAATTTATAGTCTACAGTAAAGTTCTCCATAATTCAGCACCTCTGTGACAATTCTGTACGACAATTTCGCATAACTTGCATTCAGTTCGCCTCGGTTACTTGTTTAAATTCGAGTCCAAAGTTAAATGTTCCATCCATTACCTTTATTGATTGTAACTAATCCGAACCGAGCTTTGATATAGCCAACGTAAAATCAATGATATTTAAGTACCTATAATAAAATTAAATGAAATGTTGGTAAAACTTGTTTTTTATAATATATTTCTGCGAGAAATTTTAAAGCACATACACACAGCACAACATGTTGGTAAGAGATGTTATTTACATAAATTAATTAAATCGATCGGTTCTCTCGTAAAAATGAATTAACTTTATTTTACGAATCGGTCTACTAATTGTATTCTACTGCTGAAAAGCTTTTTATTTGTCCAAAAAAACGAATTAATATTCCTCTGCACAGAAAAATTGTTCTATAAAGCGCGGCAATGAATCAGTAATTTTCTTTCTTATTTTCCCCTTGTTATGATTGTGTTGTTATTTTAATTCATCATAAAAGACAACAATATACAAAGCTTAGAAAAAAGATAATTAATTAGATTAGTTGCTTGGTTTGGTTTTTTGCCTCAATTGGACTCGATGTCCGAAAATGAGTAACGAAGCGATTAAAGTGTAATCTACTTCGCAATTTTAATACAGTCCGCCGTAGACTAAAACAAAGCAAGCTTTTCTTTATCTCTTAACCTCTCCTTACATGTAGTTAGGGCTACAAAGTAGAAATGGAAAGCAGACTTAACTACCTACATAAAAGTCAGCCGTGATAATGGGCATCACAAGAAGTACTGTTGGGTCGCTTGCATAACTCTGACCTAGATAAACTTCCCTAACCGTAAATTAGTTTCCTATAAATGATTTTCCGCTAAGTTAGCTTTCCTAGCCACAACAATGTTACAACTAATGATTGCATGTTAGTGCTATGCTCCCTGCACCGGCAAATAAACTGACTCTATATATACTCCTAATATGGCCTTTAATAAACGGTTTACAAGAAAGCCACTGCTTATTAGTTTCACATACAGAGTTTCTTGACTTAAGAAGTTCGGCTCAACAAATCAAGGTCTTTGCTTTGCCAGTTGCCTGACCTACCTATTAATTACGTACTTTATTTGTTACATACGTATGTCGTTTATGGTAAATTTCATGTCAGCTACAAAAATGATTATTATATAGTTCTATATCTCTTAAGTAATTATTAAACTCTAAAAGCCTACTAGGCATCTCCAGGTTTTTTCTCCAATATCCACAGATTAGTATCTCTAGCGCCTCTTGGATGAATGAGTAGCTCTTACTATAAGTTTTGAATGTGTTATATGTGTGTGTGTGTGCTACTGCAGTTATTGCTATGTGATTGGCTGTTTAGCTGCATTGATACTGTCAGGTGATTGAGCTGCGGTATTCCATTATTGTGGTTATTATGAATGATACTTAAGTCCACTTTTTATCCGTAGTTATCTTATCTTGTGGAGGGGCTGAGAAATAACGCGAACATTTCGACCCATGTGGATCTATTGTAGTCCCCTAGATAACCTACTCCTTCCCAATCTCATTGAAAACTCTTTTCATGAGTTTTACAACGAGACTAGGAGATATGAGCCTATAGTCTTCTGGTTTTGGATATCCTTCCCTAGGAGACTCATTCGCTTACCAGCCAGTGCATCGCATGTGCACAGAAAGTGCTCCTTGCGTTCCGCCTATTCCCCACGCAACCTGCACATGGATGTCGCGGTTAGACCCATCTTCATGAGCATGTCGTTGGTACCAAATATATCCGTAAGTAACTCAAATAATGATTAAATATGCTTACAATTTGCTTCTAATATTGGTAGAACGCATCTAGACATAAATTGTGTCCAAAAAATTGACAAGTAATTAATTCTCAAATTTATTTGACCATTTGTGAGGCTAGCAATTGATGAAAAACGCATTATTACAATATTTAAAGTCATTGATTAGCATTTATAATCATTGGTTAAGTTAACTACCGATAAAAAAAATGGGCCGTAGTCCTGAAGTCTTGCAATATTAAAAAAAGAGCTGTTAATCAAAAACTGAGGACTGCGTTTACTATTATGCTTTATGTATTAGAAACACTTTGACGATACATGGTGTTCCCAAATATCTACAGACTTGGCTATTAAGCCAATGACACATATAATATGTGTCTGTATATTCAATGGCGCAAAAAAAAGAAATAATACCTGCACTTCAAATAAATTGCATCGTAAAAGCACATTTACAGTAAATCATAATAACGAATGGATGGAACGAGTGGAACTGGTGAGTTTAGATAAAAACATGAATAATAGATTATGAGAAAATGGGTACACACATTATGTTCTTTTTCACGGAAATAAATTTCTTCTACATTCTCATTTCCCTTGGTTGCGTCTGCAGGTTATAATTCACAAATATTTTCAGTAAAAATGGACTATCAAACGTTTTGTTGCAAAAACTAATAAAGTCATACGCTCGTAATAAGCAGCATGGCGCCAACATTTGTACGACGTCACTTGATGTATGACGTCCACTGAAACAATCCAGACAGCCGCTTAATATTTTTACACAACGCTACGCAAGTCGTTTGTTACTATTACTTTTAAAACTCCGACGGAAAAAGAGTGGTTTTATAAGTTTGACGTGTGTTGCTATGTGTCTGTCTGTTGCATTATAGCTACTAAACGGATGAACCTTTTTTTGTTTGAAATTAAGTCACTAAAGTCAATTAAGTCATTAGAGTTGTTTGTGTTCATATGTTTGATTGAAATCGGTTCAATCGTACAAACGTAATTTGCATTGTACTCTTTGAATCTGGGTTTTTCCGCAAGACATCATGTCATAATTATGTGTTTCGAAAGATTGTCGATTGAAGCGTGTCTATATATAGTTTAATTATATGTTGGTATTTTTAATTTTTCATTTCATGTTGCATGAAATAAAAAATTACCCCCAACATAAAAACCTCAAAAAAAGCAAAAAAAATGCCTCGTACTCGCGTCGGAGAACCGCTAAGTAAATAAAATAAACTGCTGTAAACGTTGGTGGTTCCCCGACACGAGTTCGAGGCTTATTTATGCTTTTTATGTCGGAATTTTTTTAACCTTATTTTTTTTCCTTATTTGTTCTAGCAGTGAATGTTTCTGTCTTCTGTCTCAAAGTAAAATAATCACAATAAAAAGTCGTATTTATCTAAAACGAGACAATAGTACATTGTGATACAAGGGTGGAAAGTAGGTTATTGCAAACGAGCTGTCATTAACAAGCCCGAGCCGAAGGCGAGGGTTTTTAATGACACGAGTTTGCAATAACCTACACGCCCGTGTATCACACGATATTTTTCAATACAGTTGTGGGAAATAGTAAAAACAAATCAAAGAATTAGATTTGTTAAGTCACAAAAAAATAAAATTTTCGCGCGTTTTTGCATTTGGACATATTTTTTTTACAACGAAAACAGCCTACACAGCCTATTCGATTTTTGACAAAATGTTGATGTGAAAATAATTAAATTGAAATTGGTAATTATTTATTTATTTATTTATTTATGTATTCTTTATTGTACACCAGAAAATACAGTAACAAAAGAAACTTAAAACTAAAAATATACAACGGGCGGCCTTATCGCATTCCGCGATCTCTTCCAGGCAACCTGAATTATATATATTAAACAACCATTTAATAGACTTTTGAGAATTAAATGCTAAAACGTACGGAATCATTTTTCCTCGTATAAAATCTATTCCATTTTATTCTATGTATGAAAACTCCTTGCTACTAAATTTTTTTAAATTGACTTATAACTAAAGGCGCGTTTTTGCAACTGGATTTTTTTTACAACGAAAACAGTCTATACAGCCTATTCGATTTTAGACAAATGTTGATGTGAAAATAATTAAATTAAAACTGGTAATTAAATATATTAAACAACCATTTAAAAAACTTTTGAGAGTTCAATGCTAAAATGTACGGAATCATTCATTTTTCCTCGTATAAAATCTATCCCATTTTATTCTATGTATGAAAACTCTTTGCTACTAAACTTTTTAAATTGACTTATAACTAAAGGCGCGTTTTTGTAACTGGACATTATTTACAACGAAAACAGTCAATACAGCCTATTCGATTTTAGACAAATGTTGATGTGAAAATAATTAAATTAAAACTGGTAATTAAATATATTAAACAACCATTAAAAAGACTTTTGAGAGTTCAATGCTAAAACGTACGGAATCATTCATTTTTCCTCGTATTAAATCTATCCCACTTTATTCTATGTATGAAAACTCTTTGCTACTAAACTTTTTAAATTGACTTATAAATTTAAAACTAAACTGCAAAACTAATGATCGAGCTCGTAAACAAAAGTCACGACCGCGTAACAGAAAGATGCCTATGCGTAAGATTTAATTTTCGAATCATAATTATAGCCTCTGAAAGTACGCCATGTTTAACAACTGTATTGAAAAAAACATTATTATTACAAGCTTAAATTTTTCACTACTTTACTCTTATGATCTGTCACTAGATTTGATAGTTTGTTACGAGAGTGAGCGTGCGTGTGAATGTTGATGTAAATTTTCTGTTTAAGGTACATACATAGTTATACAAGAGTTTAAAGTAATGAAAAAATGTATACCTATTGTGGAGAAAATAAACTTGATTGATTTATTTACTTGATTTTTGAATATGAGGTCTTTCAAATATTAGAAGAAAATATTTTCTTGTTGTGATAATATTCCGATATTAACATTGTTTAATAAGTTTTCAACCGTAAATTAATAAGTTTATTTAAACGAACAAATTATATTATTATATCAAACATCTCTGTTTCTGATTTTATCCTCCATTGACTTGAAAAAGTCCATTCGCGCTGAAATGCTCTTGAATACTAATTCTGTCAAACTTTATAATCAACATTCAGTCTCGGAGTCCCGAGATATCTAATTACACAATGCTAACTTGAGGTATTCACATTTTGATTTTTGTTTTTCAAATATTTACAGAAGAACGAACGCGGCATAAATAAATGAGGAATTATTATTATTCAACGGGTGGGTGAAGGGTAGGGAGAAACTCTAACAATTTGCTTGTTTGTGTGGTTCGTTGTGATCTCGCTCGTTACAAGTTGGATTAGTGTTGTGTATATTGTACAGTTTGTTCAAATGCTTTTGCTATTGAATTATCTTTTCTAAATGCTGGTAATTAGTTTAACAATGAAACAAACTCATTGCGGCGCTGTATTGTGTGACGTCTGACGTCGTGATTCAGTTTTAAAAGGCATTATCATGCTTATGATGATTGTCACGAAAACTAACTGGTAAACTAACTTGAAAATTCACTTTTTAATCGACCTGGTACCGGCCTATTAAATTAAGGCCAGTAAATACACACACAATTCATTTGAACGCTCACTCGCTGCACTGCTGCACTGGAGCTTCACTTTAGATACTCACTGCCCGCAATTGTACTCGCCACACATAATACAATGCATATTGTTTGACTTCCGTTCATTATTTTCACAATGTGAACATGTTCCGGTCATATCTCGTTGAACTGCAACTTCAGTTGAAATAAAAGTTTTTAGTATTATAGTAAACTTAAAAGCTTACTAAAACTTATTTCTGTCTTTCAAGATAGTAAGAGAGTACAATGCGCAGTGACTTGGCAAGCCACTATTGCACATCACTGACCAGTGATTGCTATGTAATGCTGAGTATTTGCCCCGGGGGAATGCCACGTCACACCGGTCGGTGAGAGTATGTGTCACAAAGCTTAGGAACACGTCATGTTAGTAGACGAGCAGCAATTTTTAAATAGGCATTTATAAATATGTTATTCATAGGCATTTTTATTGAGTTTGCAAGTAAAAAATTGTGCATAAATAATGTTATTAAATAATTTATTCAAATACAGCATTAGTGCTTATGCATTACTATTACAAAGGACCAACTCACGTAGTCCGTAGGGACTTGTATACAATATTAAAATTTCTGTATATGAGAAGGTATGTTTTGTTTGTGTTGCCTCAGGCATTACATGGTGGTGCGCGCTTACACGGTTTATACAGCAGAATCCACTGGCTTAAATTAGTAAAGTAATGGTAAATAGACGTGGCATTTATGTGTTATGTTTGTACGCACACAAATAGAATTTGCACGTGCCTTACGAATTATACATTTGAAGCGAAAATACGAAAAAGTTATGCTTTAAAATTAACATATAAATCTCTATTGTTTAGACAACTCCCCCACTTCCCAACTTCCCCTTCGATCCATACAAAAAAATTAAATCCTGATTCATTTTCGCCTCATCAATTCCTTCTCCATCAAGTGTCAGCAATTCACCAAGCACTCGCTTGTTATCTCAAACCTCCGTCTAACTTTAGATACCGATAAACGTCTAGCCTGCAATGGTAGTAGATTATGCTGACGGTATGCTCGGGCAATGTTGACATCCGACTTATTTACGATGTTATATTACTCGCTAACCCTATAGTATCTATGGTGTGTTTTGTACTTTTTGCAGCGTTTTATAAATATTGCGTGCTGAAAGTGTATTGTAACTACAACTTCAACAGTCACGGCTGCATAATATACGAGAATAAGGGTGCGAACCCAACTTCACTCACTCACACTACACACATTACACTCCACTACACTCACAAAAACCACAACCAGGTATGTTTGTTGTTTTCTCTACCCTCTTGAATTTTATTCTATTTAACATTGATTCTTTAGTTAATCTTGAATTAATTTATTATTTTGCCCTTAATTTGATTTTGGTTTGATTATGAGTTTGGTTTTTTATTTTGATATAACTTAGTTTTTCATTTGATTATGGTTGATTTTAATTTGATTGTAATTGATTTTGGTCTAGTTTTAATTTGTTTTTAGTTTGTTTTTAATTTGACTTAGGTTTGATTTTAATTTGATTCTAATTTGATTTTCATTTTATTTAATTCAATTTGTTTTATTTATTTTATTTTATTTGTAATTTGATTTTGATGATTACTTTTATTTGATTGTTAACTTGATTTAAATTATTTTTAGTTTTATTCTAATTTTAGTTAAATTTAATTAATTCGGTTTGGATTTAATCTGTTTTTATTTTATATGATCATATTTAAATTTATCATTAAGCAATGTAGCAACACATCTCATTATATGTTTTTATCACATTAATATCATGGGTCACTAGCCCCCAAAATACAGGCTCAGGCCTAGTTTGGGAGTTAGCATAATCATGTTACTTGTTACCTTTGTGTCAAATAAACATTTTATTTATTTATTTATTATTGTGTACGAGTTTTGGATTCCGCTTTGTGTTTTAGTAAGATAGCTGTGCACAAGATGAAAAATTAACTTCATCGCTGCCGAAGTGTCCATAGTTTAAGGTACGTATTATATTTTTCGCTGTAATATTTGTTTAGCCTCGTTTAGGTCAAAACAAGGCCTCCCATCCTTGTTTTGACCTAAAAGATGATCAGAATTTTTACCCGGCTGCAAGGAAAGGGTTATGTTTTTCGCGCGTATCTTGTATGTAATATGTAAGTATAGCTGTATGTAATATGTAAGTTCAGCTGTGTAAAACCCGAAAAAGTGCCGAAAAAAGTTCGCGAGTGGATACGGTGAGTTTCGTGTGTCGAGAACAGAATCGAGTTGTGAGTGACAGTGGTAGCGGTACTGAGTGCAAAAAACGAACAAGAAAGAGGGTAGACCGATATGTCTCCTCATAAACACCCACCCGCAATGACTTTTCAGTTTATCCGTGATCATGGTGCTTGCAACAGCACCGAAATATCGGGAACTCACAACAAACAGTAAACATGGTAAATATCCCGTATCTAATGTTAATGTTAATATGTAAGTATGTTTGTATGTATGTAATATTCTTTATTACCGCATAACTTTCAAACAGCTAGACGGATTCTAATAATTAAGACATCGTTATCTAACCTAGTCTTGACCGGACAAGTGTTCTTAGATAGGAGAAATAAATATGGTGGATTTTGAGCGCCATATTGTCCGGGTCCCAATTTATTTTTTTCTTCCCATCGTGTGGGGTATTAAATTGAAGGGTTTAAAGAGGTGATTTCAAAAATATATACCACTTATATGTTTAAAAATATTTCGTTATAAATATTTTAACTAAAAAGTTGTGAAAAAGAAAATTAATTTAATAGTCAAAAACCCGACTGCTTAAGAAGCGAACTAAAAAGCTATAAACAAGAAAAATCAAGCTGTGCAGTCGGAGGGTATATATTCGCTAGCTGGCTGACCTCCTAATCCTCCTAAGGATTAAGATAATGATTTCATTTCTCAAGAATGGAGTGTTAAGTGTAAAAATTATTAATGAAAGTAATTTCCAATAAACATGAGAAAAATTCGCGTAAATAAGAGGAAATGTACGATAACCATGAGCAAATTAACGTGGAAGTAATAATATTAGATTTATGTATATGGAGATACTTTGGCATTTATTTAAACATAAGGTAAATAAAGTTTATTTATATAGGATGTAACGCAAAGGTGGAGTCATATTTTAAAAACTGCATCTGCCCATGTAAATAGACAACTTTCTCCAAAGAAGATGTAGAAAATTCTCAAAAAAAAACTTGTATCTCCCATACAAAGTTGTCGTTTGTATTGTAGACCGGTAGATCTAGAGGGTCAGTGCCCACTCAACCCGATTAGACTCAACCCGAAGACTTTTTTTTGCAAAAATGCAATTATGTAGGGTGCCGGTATGATAAGAAAGTAAAGTATGTATGGTTAGTTTGTCATTCACAATGTCAGGTGAAGGGCCTTCTCAGGGTAGAGTGCGTAAAAATTATAAAATAATTTCCAATCAACGTGGCCAAAGTTTATTACACGTCGGTCATGTATACCGACAAACACCTAAAAACTTTAATCTTTTAATTGTTTGTTCCTACCTAGTCCTGTATTCTTTAAGATACCTAATGTTTATTTTTTAAAGATAATTAAGTAAATCATATTTTTTTATATTTTGGAACCTACTTGTTAACCTAATAATTATAATCACTTATCTAATAATACCACCGTGCCATTAGCTATAAGATTGTAATGATAATTAACAATAATCTACTAAGTACAAAGCATACACTATATTAAAAAGCATAAGTATTTACTCGTTTAATTATTCATCTATTTATCTAAACATTATTTAAATTTTATTTTCTCTGTGGTGCAAGCGTTAAATCAACACTTTTCTGCCTGACTGTACATCGACATTTTTACGCATAAAAAAACAGAACTTTGCAGGTATTATTCTTCGGGTTGAGTCTAATCGGGTTGAGTGGGCACTGACCCGATCTAGATAGGTAATAGCAAAATAGTTCCCTAGAACAGTATACCTACAGCGCCTAGGCGAATGAGGATTAAAATAAAAGGTCGATCCACTATAAAAAAAACTGTTTAAACAATGTTCACGATAAACCGAATTGATGGTAGACCTACCGGGTCAGCTCGGCCTCTGTGATAGGCTTGAGTCACGCATTTTAACACGGTTTTTGCTCCCAAACTATGATAAAAATGTGTGAATTAAGCCTGCACAGTAGGCCGTGCTCGCCCCGCTGATAAAATCAAAATCAATCAAAAGTTTTTTATTTCACATAGGCCTACATGGGCACTTATAAAACGTCGACAAAGGGTGCACGGTTCGGTTTCCTGTGGAGAAGAACCGGCAAGAAACTCCACGGTTACTCTTTAAAAAAAATTGGTTTGTTTTTACAATATTTCCATGTTACAGTATTAGGGCTTAGATATGGGGGGACAACGTAGGCCCGACAATAAGTCACAAGAAACTAAAAAAAAATTGTATAAACGTGAGTTAACAAATGTTAACAAGCGTCTAAAAATCTACAAGGCCTACAATGTTCACACATTCACAAAACAATCAGTAAAAGAATCTATACAAAGGAAAAAATGAATAAAAATATAACAAGACTAAATTTAACATGTGGCACAAATATGATATATATCGAGGGTATTCTGGCAGAACAGAATAAGTGCAAAATTTAAAAAAAAATTGTTACATACATAGGCATACTTAGTTTTTTCTGCTTTCTTTATTTAGCAAAACCGTATAACTGCGGAAGCTTTTACTGCGGTTTTTTTATCTGTGTAAAGCAGTTATCTAACATTTTTACCTTCAAACTTATAAGCAAAAAGTGATATAATCTCATACTAAACAACATGAATAATAAAATACAGTGATAACGAAATAAAAGCATTTATTCTCTTTACTCATAAAACTACTATTAATCATTTTATTTTTATTTACAGGCAAATCAATACATTAGGTTTTATTTGGTTTTCACTGTTAATACAAGAATATTTCTTTCGTTATATTGGCAGGCAAAACAAAATAAGTGATTTTATTATGTTTTGCATGTTACATGTAATGAAATTTTGATGCTCCAATTCAATAGCAAAAGCAGATAATAGCTCACTTAGTCGGTTCTGCTTGCTAACGTTTTTAGTCTCCGTCCAACATCGTCGCGTGCGCACGTCTTAGATTTCATCGAGATTTTTATTTAAATACTCTGTTACATACTGCGAGCTTGTGTAAAACAAATGTGAATGCGATAATGTCGTCCAGAGGAAAGAAAATCTTAATAAAACAAAAATATACACATTGTACAAAAAGTTATGCCAAGAAAAAACCAAGAAGGAGCAAATGAGCTCACTTGTCGAAGAATATTTTCAATGGAATACCACTTAAGCTTTTTTCGGACTGAAAAAAGACCAAAGTTCAATTTGTACAAATTATGAAGAGGCTGACGAAGAGAAGAAGGCCTTATTAGAAAAAAAATATACAGAGCATATCCAGAGAAAAATAAATGTAATGAGGAGAAGGAAAAAGACAAGGAGAGAGCTAACAAGGATCCTAACTTTATTTCAGTTTCATTTGATCTGCAGGCTATACTTCAGATCGTTACTACGTTACTACGTTCTTTTACGAGTCTTTTTAATACAGGCAACGACTGGGCGCGTTTTATTGGGTCGGGCAATGCATTCCACAGACGAGCAGCTTGGACAGTAAAAGATTTATGCAAGAAAGTAGTGGAATGCATTGGCATTTTAAGTCGCAAGTTATCCGATGACCTAAGTGATTTCGTGTGGGAATCGCAGATAAACAGAAAACGATCCTTGAGATAAAAAGGGGTGGAAGGAGTAAAGAGCACATTATACAGAAGAGAAAGAATATGAGCATTCCGGCGAAGGCGAATTGGCAACCACTTGAGCTTCACACGGATATCGGAAACATGGTCATATTTGCGCAAACCGAATATGAACCTTATACAAAAATTTTGAAGTCGCTCAAGTTTATCGAGTTGTTCTTGAGTAAGGTCAAGATAGCTAGCATCAGCATAATCAAGGATGGGAAGAGATTGTGCAAGCGCAATCTTGGTGGCAGTCGGAAGAAAATTCCGTAGTCTCCTCAAAGTTGCAGCAGATTCAAATAACTTGCGGCTTACTTCCTGCAGTTGGGCAGTCCAAGAGAAGTTCTTGTCGATGAATATCCCCAAGTTCTTAACTTTCTCACTGAAGGGAATAACTGAATTGTCAAAAAGAACTTGGGGAAGAGACGTCCAGTCGTTCCTTGAAACCATTCTCGAACTGCCCACTACTATTACCTGCGTCTTGATAGGATTGACCATAAGCCCGTACCGCTTGCTCCAATCGCAAATGCGAGCCAGATCCAGGTTGATGGCAACGATAGCCTCAGACAGATTTCCGAGAGGAGCTCGCGAATAAATTTGCAGATCGTCTGCATAAAGATGGTAGGATGAAATGAGTTCATTGGAGATTAAGTTTATAAAAACGCCACCACTAAAGGGGATAAAACGCCACCCTGTGGTACCCCGGCAGAAGTACTACACCAGGAAGATAAGTTCTCCCCGATGCTTATACGTTGCCGGCGGCCGAACAGGTAACTTGCTATGCAATAAATAAAATCATATTTGTTGGTTATCGTGAAAATGGAAAGGCTTGAAAGTAAATACAAAATAATTACTTATTATTTTAATATATTAATTATAAATAAAAAAAAACAAACCAAAACAAGAAATAATAACCATCATGAAAAGCATCATGTTCGCTCCAAGTGAATATCAAACTCAACAAAATTATTTTCTGATCGCACCACAGCACAGTCGACGACAATCTCGTTACGAGTACGTTGAATAATTACAGTAATGTGGCACATTATTACCCTCCTCCACACAGTGAGCCGCTCGACGCAGTAACGTGCGCAATTTTCTACATCATAATAACAATATACTGCTATTTATCACATCTGTACTTCTTGTTCGCAGAAGTTTTACTCGACTGCCGAAGGAGGGTAATGTGTTTATCAGTCTATGTATGTATGTAAGTATGTATGTTTGTTCCTATGTGGCGCTCTAGAGACCAAACGGGATGGTCGATTTGGATGATTCATACGTCAATCGATTTGTCTTGACCCTGCGAGTGTCACTGGCTACATTAAAATTGAAAAATAGAAAAATGGTGGATTTTGGGCACCATATTGTGGGGGACAAAATTTTTATTTTCTTTCATACCCATCGTGTAGGGTATCAAAATAAAGGATTTTAAGAGGTGATTTCAAAAATATATAATACTTATATGTTAAAATAAACCAAAATTTAAAAAAAATAACTAAAAAGTTATAAATAAAAAAAGTTAATTCTAAAAAAACTAAAAACCCGACTGCTTAAAAAGCGAACTAAAAAGCCGTAAACAAGAAGAAAATCATCCCGTGCAGTCGGAGGATACGTATTCGCGAGCTGGCTGACCAAAACCAGATGTATCCTCCAACTGCACAGCAGGTTTTTTGTATTTATTAATTAATTTTTTTTGAAGTACATAAATGTGCATTCTATTTGCTTACACTAAGTTATATAGTTTGCAAAATTCTCGCGAATAGTATTCATGACATCCATTAAGGACATCGGTAGACATGATCTTACACCAACGCTACACCAACGCTACTGGAGCCATTCTCTAGGACTAACCTGAACAAGTTTGCCCCCTTGTCACGCGCCATAAGATTTTTAAATATTATATCAAATGAATTGGATATATTTCACTGTAGCCTGATGAAGTTCACAGGAGTAGCACTGAAATGTATTGAAAAGGTTACTACATAAGTAATTTTAATTGGATTTATAAATTGGTTTTTAGTTGGCGTTAATGGGTTTTCAATGGTATCTGAAATGTATTTAAATGGTATTTGAATAGTATTTGACATGAATTGTATTTTAATTGTGTTTGAATTGTATAATTATGAATGGAATTGGATTTTAATTGTATTTATTACTGTATTTTAATTGATTTTTTAATTGCATTTTTAATTGTATTCTGCTAGTCCTAATATATTTGTAGTAACATTGCATTGGCGTTAAGCTATTATAGCTGTTAAGGTGTTATTTACATAATTTCGAATAAATAAATAAAATAAATAAATAAATGACACTGAAACCCAGTACGCATCGACACGGGGTTACGTGCAATCATCTTCATTGGTTGATTGGGCAAAGTAAGTAGGTACATACATTATTTTACATAAATATCAACTTGGTACAAAGAAACCTACCTGTAGCCACTTGATCCTGGTGATGTTGTCTTACGGGGAGCCCTCCTCTACGGGGAGCCCTCCTCCCGGGTACGAGTGTCATCTGCTACGCGGATGACACTCTCCTCGTTACCCGGGGGAGGAATTTTGGGGAGACGGCCTGTTTGGCCAAGGCTGGCGGATCCTTGGTCGCAGGGAGGATCCGCCGGCTAGGATTGAGGGTGGCGCTGAACAAGACCGAGGCCGTGTTCTTCCACGGGCCTCGGCAGCGCCGCCCTCCTGACGCCCACATCGTCGTGGAGGGCGTCCGGATAGAGGTCGGGGCCCAGATGAAGTATCTGGGCCTCGTGCTAGACAGCAGGTGGCGCTTCAGCCTGCATTTCGGCGGGCTATCGACGCGCCTGCTGAAAGCCGCGGACGCCCTCTCATGGCTCCTCCCAAACCTGGGAGGGCCCAAGGACCAAAGCCGGCGCCTCTATGCATCCTTAAGAGCATGGCGCTCTACGGGGCACCCATCTGGGCGGACTCCCTCCAGAGGAGGGAGAATGCAACCGCCATCCGCAGGCCCCAAAGGGCCATTGCACAGCGGGTGGCGAGGGCCTACCGCTCGGTGGGTTTTTCGGCGGCGTGCGCTCTGGCTGGCACCCCTCCCTGGGAGTTGGAGGCATGGGTGCTCGCCAGAGTGTACGAATGGACGGCGCGGCGTAAGGCGCTAGGCGAGCGCCCCGCCGCGGAAGAGCGGGAGGCCGTGCGGCGGGAGGCGAGGGACGCCATCCTCCTCCATTGGACGGAGGACCTCGCCACCGCCGCCTTTGGCCGCCGGACGTTGGACGCGCTCGGTCCAGTCCTGCAGGGCTGGCTCGAGCGGCCACACGGTTTCCTCTCGTTCCGTCTGGTGCAGGTGTTGTCCGGACATGGTTGTTTCGGAACGCACCTGCACCGGATCCGGAGGGAGGAAACCCCGGCGTGCTATGACTGCGGAGCAGTAGAGGACACGGCGCAGCACACCCTCGAGGTGTGCCCAGCCTGGGCTGAGCTGCGCCGTGCCCTAACAAGTGTGATCGGGCAGGACCTCTCGCTCCCCGGCGTGGTCAACTCCATGCTGGGGAGTGAGGAGGCCTGGGCGGCGGTTGCCTCCTTTTGCGAGGTCGTGATGTCGCAAAAGGAGGCGGCGGAGCGTGCGCGGGAGGACGATCCTCTCGCGCCGCCGCTCCGCAGGCGGAGAAGGGGAGGGAGAAGGCGGTTGTATAATCGTCTCCTCCCTCCTCCTGGTGGTGATTAGCGGACGAATGGTGCGGGGGCACCTTCGTCCGCATTGCACCAATCACCACCCTCGTTGGGCGGGAACGGCCGGGCACTCGCGGTCGTTCCCGGGCCCCTCCACTAAGGGAGGGGCGTGAAGGCCCCGCTGTAAAGGCGGGCGGTCGTCGGCGGAGGACTGGAAGTAAAGGCTGTGCCGGTTTCCCAGTCCTCCTCCACTCAGACGATGCGGGAGTGCCGCTGGGTTATTTTAGTGGGTATACTGGGTCAGTCAGCCCGGGGAGTCCCACATAGCCCCCCCATCCCCCGATGGACGGGTATGCGTAATGCATTTTTTCCCAGCGAAACAAAAAAAAAAAAATAAAAAAAAAAAAAATAAAAAAAAAATAAAAAAAAAATGGTGATGTTGTCTTCGGTGACGGTGAGCGCTCTCCTCTCGCCCAACTTGTAAGACTCGTCATAATACATGTACCCAGTGAACGTCAAGCCACTGGTAGTGTACTGCTGAGTAAAGTATATCGATATAGTCCCATTCACTATGTCGTGTTCTATTATCCATTAACACTTGATCGGGACGGGGAAAGGGTTTGGGAAGTTTGGCGTCGTGATCGTGCCCACGTGCCTCTTCAAGTGTCCACCGCAGGTTTGTGGTCCCTGGTGCTCCCTGTGCTCGGCGGCCACGCTGAGAAGCGTGAGCGTGAGCAGGCACCAAGCCAGCCTGGAACAAAGAAAAACAATGGTTAAAATTATCAGATTTTTTATTATTTCGCGGTGATTAAAACTATTTTTTTCAATTTTATCCAAACGGACATTGTTCGACCACTCCGAGTACATTCGATCGAAAATCTCTCTTCAATAATCTTCAAATGAAATCTATTTGAACCGCCTCGAAGTTTATTTAGAATTTCTAGCTAATTAACAATTCCGATTAAAAATACTATCATTACTTTTATGGAAAAAGTAAATGGAAACAAAACGGAGACTAAAAGGAGTCATTGATTACTTTAACTGGCCACTTCGTGATTAATGTTCGCCTCATTTTTCATTTTAGAATCCTTTAATCCTAATCATTGACCCTCGTAATTGCTCCCTCTCTCTCTGGTGTTAAGTTTAATAGGCTCATTTCAATTCGTATTTTTATCTCATAAACTTTTAAAGCTTTGTTATCTTGTAAACTTCAACTTACAATATAATAAAGGGAAAAGTTTGTTTCTAATTAATTTGGCAACGATGTGACGAAGTTTAGAAATCCATGGAGCGATATTAGATTGGCTGACAACGTTATAATAGCGCAAGTTTTTCTTTCCTTTAAACTTTATTATTTCTTGGACAATGTTTTGTTAGAGGTTTGTTGAAATAGGTTTCCTTTTGAGAACTTATGCGTTATATAATTACCAATTTGTAACAAAAAATATATTGCTGTTCTGTTGTTTTTATTTGTAAAAGCCCTCTATTACACAGGTATAAACAGTTTTCATTGATAATACAAGGATTTCAAACTCTATCTGAAAATTAACTTGGCTGTTGCTCAATTCAAACGTTCTATTTTTTTACAATACATGCAATTTACACACATTTCGTATGAGTATGTGTAAAAAAACGCAGTCTTCAAAACACGTCCGTGATATGCGTGATATATTGCAGCGTTACGTTGCCTCGGGCGCTGCGGTGAATGTGAAATATTTTCATCTAGAATGACAGACGAAGAATTTGATTCCAGTTCCAAGAATGAACGAAGCCGTGTTTCGATGTTACGTTACAGGAATTTGAATCTTATCCGATTCAGCTTGCTATGAACTTATCTAGGTAGTACGGTGAAATTCTTGTGAGTAACTGACATAGTGTTGGTTTCTATATAGCTAGATTAGCTTTTTTTAGCACCCTCAAAAGTATTGTGTATCTCATCTCTTCCTATGACATAAGAAAAAAAAACCAGGAATATACGTTTTATTTGAAATATTTAACAGAAATAAGACTAAATCAAGTACCAACGAAAAGAGAAAAAGGTCTGAAGTAAAATGCTAAAAACTTTGATAAAATGAACCAAAAGAACATCAAAAATTTTGAAATACAGTTTTACGAGGCAGAACCTATCGTTATTAGGGTTTTTTGTATGTTATCAACATTCAGAAACAGTCTTTGAGATGTACAACCGCATTCAGTGGCAGTTTGATGTGACACTTGAGCACATTAGTCTTTGCTACGTTACCCGAATAAACTCGTACTCGAATGGAACTGGAACGTAATGTAAATGGAACAGAAAATCTGTTTGTAGGATAGAATTACTTTTAGTGAAGCTATGCGCAGGTTAAGTTATGTTTTTATTTGAGATTTGTTTTATTAGTAAATAAGTAAGTAAACGTTTATTTGCATAGATTGTAGGTACAGTAAATAAGATGTAACAGTTAAAATATGGGTGATCATTGTACAATCTTATGAATATATTATCAATCTTATGGGTGATTATGAGGTGCATTCACATAAAAATATATTAATTTAAATGTCTTAGTACAATTTAATAGAAATAGAATTAATAAATTGGAACAATGTCATAATTAGTTAAGAATGTCAATTATATTATAGCATGTTATTCCTAAATGTACATAGCCGGGAAAGTTAATAATGCTCAAAATCGCTGAGCATATTCATATAAATTTTCTCGAGAATATACATGTTTTGAAAGCTGTTATAAGATTTTAATGGTATGTAAGATTATATAGAGGCAAACTTCACAATTGTGATATAGCAAATGGGCAAGTACGAATAGTTCAGAATTGATATAGATACAGATAGAGAGTTTGTGTTGGACAAATTTTTCCTCGGAAAGTCATGACGGGTCGTAATAAATAACGTGTCTTCATGAAACTGCAGATAGGTAACATGGGAAAAAGCAGTTGTGAAAGAGTGATAACTTAGAGTATAAATAAGTAATAACTTGTTAGTAGCATTCGTAGTCATCGTATAATCAACAGCACGTCGCATCGGTGGTAAACATTTTGAATGCTCTGTCCTAGCGCAGTATAGAGTGTCAATAGAATAATTCAATATGCCAATTATATTTCATTCGTCCATAGATACTTATAAACATATCAAATGAAGATCTTACAAAATAAATTGACGTCCAATGAACTTGGCGAGCTAAAAATAAATTCTACCAAATTGATTTCAGGAAATTCCTAATTATTTTCTCCCTCTTCTTGATTTTCGGCACGAGCCAAATTATTCACAAATGTTCAATAGATATTACGTTCCCTGCTTCTTTTAACTAGATAATATTTACAAAGCTAGAAGTAATCAGTCTGAATCAGAACATGACTTCTTATAATGTTTCAAATGAATTAATTTTGTTATTACTGGCGAATTTTTAAGTCATATTTAGATAAGAGCTTATAAGGTTATTTGCCAAATTATGAAAATTTTAATTAATAATAAAAAAATGTGCGGTGTTAAAAATCACCGGTAAGAGAAAATAGGTCGTTTTATAAGAAATACAATAAATAATAAATAAATTATTAAATGAAGATAGATATTCCGCACATGTTAAACCATATACCGCGCGTCCCGAAACTCAACGTCAAGTATTTAGTGTTATTGTTATCGAATTCACAACAGTGCCATGAATATCAAACCGCCGATATTTTTTAGTTCGTAATTTCTCTTTCATTTATACTTAAAAATAAAACCGGCCAAATGCGAGTCGGACTCGCGCACCGAAGGTTCCGTACAAACCTGTAGGTAACCTGTAGGTTCCGTTTTTTCCTTTCGAGGTACGGAACCCTAAAATTATGTGAAAATTTAAGGTTTTCTGAATTTTTCCTATATATGTGCTATAAAACATTGCTTCATGTCAAATTTCAAGATTCTGGTTCGACTGGTTCTGGTTCCCTTTAGGTTTTGATTCCCTTGCGAGTAGTTGCGAGTTTGAAAATATGCGGCTTAAATTGATGTTTCTTTTGATTACGTTGACATAGAAGTTTGATTTTGTTAGAGCTCAGGTCTATAATACTTTTATTATAGACCTGAGTATTTGGTATGAATTTCAATTTAATACCTCTACGCGTTCATCAGGAAAGGGGTATTAAGTTTAAAATTATTAAAAATATTTTTAGTCAAAGTCAAAGTCAAAGATTTATTTGCAGATAAATATGGTTACAAAAGTTCTTACAATGGTAGTATAATAGTAGCTTAAGATATTTAATCATAGCATAATGACATGCAAATTTTTAGTAAGTGTACAATTAGGTCATTTTAATTTAAATTGAAGGAATTCTTTTAATGTATAGAAGGAATTCTCTATTAACCACCTGCGCAAAGCAGTTTTGAAGCGGACCATTGGAAGTTCTTTAATTTCGTTAGGAATCTTGTTGTAAATCTGAATACACATAGGATAGCAACTTCGCCTATATAGCTCCGTTTTCATTTTAGGAATAATTAATCTATTAGGATATCTAGTCCTGAATTTACATTTATCGCCCAGTTTTTCAAACATCTCAGAGTGAGATTTTGTAAATTTACATATTTCCTTAATATAAATACCAGTCAATGTAAGTATTCTAAGTTTCCTAAACAGTGGTTTACAGGATGTAAGTGGGTCTACATTACAAATCGCACGTATACACCTCTTCTGCGCGATGAAAGCTCTTTCGATATGCACCGAGTTTCCCCATACCAATATACCATAGCGCAGTATTGACCCAACATATGCATGATAAGCCTGTAATGTGGCTTGTCTACTTACTAGGTTAGATATACGCCATAGAACATAAGCAGACTTACTGAGTTTACCACATATCTTATCAATATGATTAATCCAGGAACACCTCTCGTCTAGATCTATCCCAAGAAAAGTCATAGTATCTGATTGCTGTATTTGTTTATCTTTATAAGTAATGTTTAAATCGATATTATTCCAGTTTTTGTTACGAAATTGTACAAATTTGGTTTTATCTATATTAGGTTTAAGGTTATTCTTTTCCATCCAAGTTATTACTTTGCTTACGGTAACATTTATTTCCTCATTATAATTTTCTTTATTTTTAGGGATAATTACGGCCACATCGTCTGCAAAGAGTATGCAGGGATGATCAGTCACTTCTGTCAGGTCATTGATATAAATCAGAAAAAGTGGGGGGCCTAAAATACTGCCCTGTGGAACGCCTGTGCAATTGTAGCCTAATTTGGATTTAAATGTCAGTTCACCGTTTTGATTTGGTTTACCCACAGTAATTTCTACAAATTGCGATCTGTTTGCAAGGTAACTTTTTAACCATGTATTTGCTTTACCACGTATTCCATATTTATCACATTTTTTTAGTAGTAGCTCGTGCGATACAAAGTCAAAGGCTTTTGACATGTCAAAAAATAAAACAGTTGTCGGGATTTTCTGGTCAATATTTTTAGTAACTAGGTTAATTAAATTAAATACCGCTGTGGTTGTCGATTTCCTATTTTGGAATCCATGTTGTTCATGTTTCAAAATTTGGAACTTATCGGTAAAATTTATTAATCGCGTATGCATGACTTTTTCGTAAATTTTCGCTAATATAGGCAAGAGGGCTATCGGTCTGTAATTATCAACAAGTTTTGTATTACCTTTTTTATGTATTGGTTTAATAGCTGTCATTTTCAATTTCTCAGGAAACACTCCCGTGAATAATGATAAGTCTATTAGATGTACTAGTACCGGAGTAATAATAGGACCTATGTATTTTAAAATTTTTGTAGGTATTTGATCATAACCTGTTGAATTTGTATCTTTGAGTGTTTTTATTACTTTTTGTATTTCGTCATCATTGGTGGGCATTAAAAACATACTAGAATTTACAGGATTAATGTCATAATTATTAGTGTTTAAGTCAAAATCGTTGTTCGTCGAATTGATAAAATAGTTATTTACATAATTGGCAATGTCCGTGGGGCTTGTTAGTGGCCCGGTTTCAGTTTCTATTTCCTTAATATTTGATTCCTGTATTTGATTATCATTGGAATTATATTTTATTAAGTCCCATGACGCCCTGCATTTATCCTTAGCCCTGGTTGAACCACCAGAACTAAGTTAACTAAGTTAACTTGTATTATGAATTTTCTGTGCTTTTTGTATACATTTTTTAACGATTACGTCCTGTCGGCGCGAGTCTGTGGGTTGCCAGCGTGGAACCTCATCTCACTTCCTTCTCCTCTCCTACCCTTCTTCACTCAATCTTGGCAAGGAACATAAAGAAAAAGATATAAAGCGGCAGCACTTTTATTCATTTTGGAGACCCAGATTGGATGTCCTTCAGACGTGGCGTATCTTTCTTATCCAGGGTTTACCTTGGAGCACAAGTTCAAGCCACGCGCGGCTGTATACATGTACGCCAGTGACTACATCTGTTATCGGCGTCTCCGAAACCTTGAAGATTCTCGATTCTCAGCGCTCTGGGCTCTGGTGGATACAGGTCTGGATAAGATTATTTATGCTTGTGTCTACCGGTCGCACAGCGGCGATCCGGAGACAACTGGGCTTACAAAATACCTAAGTGAGGCGGCTATTGAGGCTCAGCAACGGTACCCTGTCACCCAACTGGTGATACTGGGGGACTTTAATGCCCAACACCAGGAGTGGCTCTTCCCATTTCAGTTCACTGACCATACTGGGCGAGAGACGCGAAAGCTTGCGCTAGCGTTAAATCTAACTAAGCTGGTCCAGGGGGCAACGAGGGTGCCGGATGTTGATTTGCATACGGCTAATTGCTTGGACCTTCTGCTTCTGAAATTGTAATACCCAAATTCAGATTAATGAAAACTAGCAAGTATTTTCTTATAAACAGTATACGCTTATATAACAAGTTGCCAAAGTCAGTTATAGAATTGACCGATAGAAAGTTCAAAAACTATATCAAACGTATCCCTATTAAAAAAGTATATTATAAAATCAAGGACTACGTTGAAGATAACAATTTTTGCTCCTTCTGCGCATGCGGCTTCCCTGGTAACTCATAAACGGCACAAATATGTGGATGTCTCTAACTATTTTTTTTTCGTTCTTTTAATTAGACTTTTTACAATGAGTTCAATAATCTTTATAGCCCTTTGCTAAGAATAGTTACAGCACTGATAACAACATTTGTGCCACATGTTAAATTTAGTCTTGTTATATTTTTTTTCCCTTTGTATAGATTCTTTCACCGATTGTTTTGTGAATGTGTGAACATAGTAGGCCTTCTAGATTTCTAGACGCTTGTTAACATTTGTTAACTCTTTATCTCGTTTATACAAACTTTTTTTTTAGTTTCTTACGACTTATTGTCGGGCCTACGTTGTGCCTCCATATTGCTGTAACATGGAAATATTGTAAAAACAAACCAATTCTTTTAAAAGAGTAACCGTGGAGTTTCTTGCCGGTTCTTCTCAACAGGAAACGACCAACCCGAACCGTGCACCTTTTGTCGACGTTTTATAAGTGCCCATGTAGGCCTATGTGAAATAAAAAACATTTGATTTGATTTGATTTGAAATAAGTAGATTCTCTTCCTTTGAGCATGTAGTAGAAAATACAATGAGAAAAACTTCTATAGCGCTTATATGTATTCTGAAAGGATTCCCACACGTCCAGTGCATAAAGGCGACCTTTGTGGATTAGGTAAATCAAGCGGACGCGAACAGAACGATGTTTTATTAAATCTTTCGACGGATTTCGAATGGACACTATCCATTGCCTATGCTTTAAGTTAGGAAGTAGCATAATTACTGAAATATAAAAGTTAAGTGTAATACAAACAACAAACAAAAAAAACCGGCCAAGTGCAAGTCGGACTTGCGCACGAAGGATTCCGTATCGCAAAAAACCGGCCAAGAGCGAGTTGGACTCGCGCACGAAGGGTTCCTTAACATTATCGAAAAAACGGCAAAACAATCATGTTTGTTGTATGGGAGCCCCACTTAAAATTTATTTTATTCTATTTTTAGTATTTGTGGTTATAACGGCAACAGAAATTCATGATCTGTAAAAATTTTAACTGTCTAGCTATGTCGGTTAATGAGATACAGCCTAGTGACAGACAAACAGACAGACGGACAGTGGAGTCTTAGTAATAGGGTCCCGTTTTTACCCTTTGGGTACGTAACTCTAAAAAAACCGGCCAAGTGTGAATCGGACTTGCGCACTAAGGGTTCCATACCATTATCGCAAAAAACGGCAAAAAAATCACGTTTGTTGTATGGGAACCCCACTTAAATATTTATTTTATTCTGTTTTTCGTATTTGTTGTTATAGCGGCAATAGAAATACATCATCTGTGAAAATTTCAACTGTCTAGCTATCACGGTTCATGAGATACAGCCTGGTGACAGACGGACAGACAGACGAACCGCGGAGTCTTAGTAATAGGGCCCCGTTTTTACCCTTTGGGTACGGAACCCTAAAAAGAGTTCAACATCGTGGTTTTAAATGACTCAACACTTGTACCATTATCACTGTACACCATATACGTGGGTAGCTTTACCACGAATTTAATTATCACGAAAGCGCGCGAAACCTGAATGATTCTAATATTAACGTTGTAGGTAATTACCAATTACGAAAAATAACCTGACCACGAGATTAAAACTCTTTTCATAATAAAAATAAATGTGCTTCATTGTTGGAGGCGGCCACAGCGGTTCAATTTATTATTAATGAACAAAATTATTATTATTTATACTTACACAAATAACGTTCGTAACAGTAATTTAATTAATTGGAACATAATCAGTGTTGGTACGCCTACCAACTGCGAATTAGGTGACCAGGAAATTGGATAAATTGTTTACAATTTAATGGAAAGATTTTATTTATTTTATTTTTTGTTAGAACTTTATTAATTAGATAATAGGAGTATTTATATTGACAAATCTTTTTATTAATTTAAAATGAATTTCATATTATAAACCTACGTTTTAGACACAGGAATCGTTAGCTAGGAGTTAGAGCAATCTGCTGAGGAAAGCTTACCAGATTCAAATGGAGTTTCTCAAGTTTTAATGCATTATCAAGCTGGAATATGTTTTGTTGTTAATAGTGCAGGTTAATAGTTCCTTATATTCCAGACATAAACTGAAAAAACAATCTCCATTTAAAACTTCTTTGTTTTTAATATTTCGTTGTACCCATCAATTTATTTTTCTTGTTACGAAATGAACAACGCAATAAAAAGACAATGCCAGTGTACCAATCATCATTCACTTTCTCAAAGTATTTTATTCATTCAATAATACCATTCATCATTGACTTTATCCGAAGAACTTTATTCATTCATGAAAATGCTACATTTAGACAGACTTGTTTTGTACCCGACTACGACTGCCGAAGGAGGGTAATGTGTTTATCAGTCTATGTATGTAAATATGTTTGTTCCTATGTGGCTTTCTAGAGACCAAACGCGTTACGCCAATCGATTCGTCTTAACCTTGCGAGTGTTACTGGCTACATTAAAATTGGGATATAGAAAAATGGCGGCTTTTGGATGCCATATTGTGGAGGCCCAAATTTCTTTTTTCATTCAAACCCATCGTGTGGGGTAACAAAATAAAGGCTTTAAGAGATGATTTAAAAAATATTTAACTTTTATTTTATTTATGGATAGGCTCGCGTTTGACCACTATCACGCCTGATGGTAAGCGAAGATATGGTCGACGGTGAAGCACGCTTGTCCAGAAGTAACCTATTCACTCTTGACTTAAAGACCCCAAGGTTGTAGCTATCAGGAAACAAAGACTCCGGCAGGGAATTTACTATTATATTACACTTATATTATGTTTAAATATACCTAATTAAAAAAAAAATGTGAATAATGTTTTCCGTCACAAAGGAATATCATTTATTTGCATATATAAAAGTAAATACAGTGTATAAAATACTTTGATAACTAAGAATACAAACATATACACTTTAACCAAAAACTACTCACTAATTAAAACTAAAAATATACTAAACTAAAATATGGCGTCGAAAAACTCCTCCGCAACGTTATCCATGGGTAATGTACCCAAAAGACAAAAAAATTAATTAACCTTTGTAACGCGCGCACCTAAATTCAAAATTCGAACATCGCGCCAAAACTCCTCCATATGCCGTAATACGTCTGTGCGGATGCGGAGACCATGCGATTCACACACGCGTACGCCGCTCGCGTGATGTCACGAGAGCCAATCAGGGCGCTCGCGGCGGGGAAGGGACTCGCTGCGCGCTTACAGAGCGCGGGGGTGTCGCGCGGCCAGTGAACGACAGGCGATGACGTAGTGAAGGCACGCGTCGCATACTCTCGCGCTTCCCACATTGTGTCTTGGCTTTTGTCTAGTTTAATGTTTACCTAAGTAGATGTACGCTTGTAAAGTGAGAATACAACCCAGTTTGTTGAATAGTGGAACGAACTTCGTTTTATTTTGGCTAGCATCCTTTACACTGGCGCCCAACGTGGGGCCACGAGAAACCGACGCGACGCGGCCGCCGCCATTTTTGTTGGAATTAACTTCGTTGGACGTCTTGGACTCGCGAAGAAAACTACGTCAATCACCGATCGTCTGTTTGTGAAGAACGTGACCTTGTTATTCTTGCACCATGCCAGTCGTTCCACGGCGTGCGGCAGGCCGCCGTGTCGCCGACGACCAGGGGCAGGGCAACTCGGACGACGAAGCCCGCGAGGTCGTAAGCGTCGAAGCGCCTGGAGCAGCGCCGACGCGACATCAACCATCGCCGGAGGCAGGACCTTCACAACAGATCGCTGATCTGTCATCACTCATGGAAGCTTTCGCCAAGTCTCAGGCGGAAGCCAATAGGCAGCTCATTGAGACGCTAATATCTAAGTCGATCGCGCACGCGCGGTCGCCAACTCCAGCGACTGCCGACGGGTTCGCGTCGACGAGTTTGGGAGGCGCCAACTCACACGGAGGAGGCAACTTCAGCAACTGCACGGCCCGCTTTGACGGCGAGAATAAGGACGTCGAAGTGTTGGAGGCGTTTATAGACGCGGTGCAGGTGTATAAGGACTGCGCCGGCGTCAGTGACGAGCACGCGCTGCGCGGGCTACCCATCCTACTCGTCGGCGACGCAGCGGTATGGTGGCAGGGTATTAAGAGGAGTGTACGCGACTGGGACGATGCGATCAACCATCTACGTGCGATGTACGGCAGCATTAAACCCGCGTACAAAGTTTTTCGTGAAATGTTCGCGGAGGAGCATACGGCCCCTCAACGTAGTGAAGTGTTCGCGTGTAAATTACGTGCTCTCATGAGTACGTTACCGTATGAGTTGTGTGAAGAAGCTAAAGTGGACATTGTGTACGGTCTCTTGGATCGCAGGATCCGCAAACGGTTGCCGCGGGAATTGTTAAACTCGCTCGACGATACCATATGTAAGTTACGGCATGTCGAGGAGTCGATGGCAGAGGTAAAGGTACCTAAACCCCCGGTGAGTAAACCTAAGCATTTTATTAAGAGCGACGCTACGGATACTACGACGAGTAGTAATCCAACACAACAAACCCCCACTAGTTCAAACACCTCTACAGGTTTAGGTAAAAACCGTAAAACTGGTAATAATAACAATAAGGGCCTATTCTGTTACGGTTGCGGGCAACAAGGCGTTATTAGATCGAAGTGTAATAAGTGTACGCAAGTAGATAAAAAGGTCCCAACTAAAAGTAGTTCCTCTTTTAACTCGATCGATCTAAAGCCTGTTAGTGTGTCACATTATAGTAGTTCTCTGCCTACCCGCGATCCAGACTGTGAGTCGCAATATTATTATTATCACGACGACGAACCAATGTTTACGGAACAATATTCCGCGAAGTCCGTAGAGTGTTTACATTTCGATAAACCGGATTATTCTGGAAAAAGTCCTTATTCTGGTAAACAGCCGTATTCTGTAGAAAATCGTTATTCGGTAAGTAAGTCAAACATTGATTTCGATCGTTCGATTGATCGTGTTTATTTTGAACATTTTGAATGTTTAAATGATATGTCGTGTGTTAATTATAGTACTTTAGAGGGTCAGCAGTACTCTGAGGATAATGCGAATATTCAGAGTGCAAATATTGACCCCGACCCGACCTGGCCGTTAGTAAGTATAGGTATCGGAGGTCGCGAGGGCACCGCTTTTATTGATACGGGAGCTTCGCATTGCCTCGCTAGCCCTTCGCTTTATCATGTATTATTGGATGCTGGTACTGTGTTTTTAGAAGATCAGCGCGTTATCAGTCTGGCTGATGGGACAAGTACGGCGCGTACAACCCTCACGGGCAAGTGCAGCGTAACATTGCAGGGCCGTGATGTGCTAACCACGTTCTTGGTGATACCTGGTGCGAACACAAGGACACTTCTGGGACGTGACTTCATCACTGATGCAGGCGTCGTGTTGAACTTGCCTCAGTGGTCATGGAGCTTTGCCGACGACCCCGAGAACAACTATGATTTTGTTCGATCTTATAGTTGTGTTTCATCGAGCAACGCAGATGCCTTATGTGTAGAAGCTTCTCAGCTGCACTTGAGAGAGGACGAGACGGATTGTGACTTATGTCAAGCTGTTATTGATGTTCCAGCTAGGGACGTTCGCGGTTATCGTGAGATCCAGTTGCGAGATCCTGATGTCCGCAAAATACTGGAAGATCTGGAGGCATCGGACGAACCGTTTAGGGGGAGACCATGGGCTGATCGTGGTTATGTCACCTCCGACGGTGTACTTTATAGATACGGACCGGAACAGAGTGAAAATGACGACGCTTGCCTGGTCGTGCCGTCGAGCGAGAGAAACAAGGTCCTTGCTGACTACCACGATGCGCCTACTGCCGGTCACCTAGGCATCGAACGAACCCTCCAGCGTATCGCTTCGCGATACTATTGGCCAGGTATGAGAGCGTTCGTAACCAAATATATCAAGGAATGTGTCCCGTGTCAACGATATAAGGTGGACACGCGTAAGCCTGCGGGGCTTATTCAGTCTACAGCCGTGGCGCAGCGATTTGAAGTTATTGCTGTCGATCTTTTCGGGCCACTCCCAGAGACTAAGTCAGGCAACAAATGGATTTTAATTATCGAAGACGTCTGCTCTCGTTGGGTAGAATTGTTTCCCTTGAAAAGCGCAACTAGCTTCGATTGTGCTGAGGTGATGGTTAATGAGGTTTTCTTGCGGTATGGTGTTCCTCGTCGCATGATTAGCGACAACGGGGTGCAATTCATCAGCGAAATCATGCAGCAGGTATGCTTTGTCTTTGGCGTTGACCAAGCGCTGACACCTTACTACCACCCCGAAGCGAACCCCGTTGAGCGCAAAAATCGCGACCTCAAACCACAGCTCGCCATACACGTGGGTAAAGATCACTCGACGTGGGATTCACACTTGGCAGCTGTGAGGTTCGCAATGAATTCTGCCGTGACCCATAGCACAGGTTATTCACCCGCAATGTTGACTTTTGGGCGTGAATTACGCGCGCCCGCAGATGTCGTTAACGACATGCGCGCTATCGTAGATGGCGATAGGTTTGTGGCGAATGTGACGCCCTATTTAAAACGGTTGGCGACGATCCTTCTGGACGCTAGGGATGTCCACGAAAAGGCTCAAGACATCCAAAAGAAGTACGCGGACGAGCATCGGCGCCCGGCGCCGGATTACGAGATAGGCGATTTGGTCTTGCTCAAGACCCAAGGCTTGAACGATGCCGGTCGAGGTCAGACCCCTAAATTCATACCTAGGCGCGACGGTCCCTATCGAATACGTGAAGTTCTGAGTAGCACGACTTACAGTCTCGAGCGTGTCAATGGAGAGATTTTGGGGAAGTATCATGCCTCACAACTCACGCCTTTTATCGGGAAAGTGCAACCTCCTTTACAGGAGAAAAGGAAAAGAGGTCGCCCGCGTAAACATTAGTTTCCTAGATCTTATACTTTTGTTACTATTTTTGTAATTGTTCTCTTACCAGCTTCGGTTGTCATTTTATTTATAGCCTTGTCCTAGGTCCTATTCCAAACGCGAGGTCATGTGTTTGGACTAGAGGGGGAGGTTGTAACGCGCGCACCTAAATTCAAAATTCGAACATCGCGCCAAAACTCCTCCATATGCCGTAATACGTCTGTGCGGATGCGGAGACCATGCGATTCACACACGCGTACGCCGCTCGCGTGATGTCACGAGAGCCAATCAGGGCGCTCGCGGCGGGGAAGGGACTCGCTGCGCGCTTACAGAGCGCGGGGGTGTCGCGCGGCCAGTGAACGACAGGCGATGACGTAGTGAAGGCACGCGTCGCATACTCTCGCGCTTCCCACATTGTGTCTTGGCTTTTGTCTAGTTTAATGTTTACCTAAGTAGATGTACGCTTGTAAAGTGAGAATACAACCCAGTTTGTTGAATAGTGGAACGAACTTCGTTTTATTTTGGCTAGCATCCTTTACACCTTTTTTTATTACTTGTGTAGTAGTCATGTTCTAGGTCCAAGTGAAAATACCTAATCTTATTAAATCACTTTATTTTTCTTCTACTCGTTGTATTCTTAATTATGACGAGCGTCCCTTGGTCATAATTAATAAAAACTTTCAGATCAATGACGAGCTTATTCCACACTAACAGCGTTCAATTTACAATGTTATTACATAGTAAAATATCATACGAGTATTATATTGATTCCATAAATCACGTGAAGGTGAAATAATTGTCTGGGGTGACAGATGTGTCACATAGCTACCGTGACACGCGTGCAAACTTAGCTTAATATCAGACGAAGATAATTTGTTATTCAGATTTTCATAAAAGGAATGACATACATGAGGCCTAATATGTATTAGCCTAAGATCTGGTTGGCGCAGTGGTTGAGCGATTGACTGTTGCGCTGCGAGTCGCGGGTTCGATTCCCGCACGGAACAAATATTTGTATGACCTACAGATAGTTGTTCCGACTCTGGGTGTTGTGTATGTGAGTTTATATGTTTGTAAACGCACCCACGATATAGGAAGAAATTCCTAGTGTGATATTAAACATACGTTAATTGTATTTTTAACCGACTTATCAAAAAGGAGGGGGTTCTATGTTCGACATTTTGTTTGTTTGTTTTTTAATTTTAATAATTGGGTTAAATAAATGTTTTATGAATATAAACGTAACATAATTAAATATAACAGTATTCATACACAGAGTCCATAATTTTTTATTGCGTTAAATATGAAATCAACAATAAAATAAATGCAATCGACAGAATTAAGTCTGACATAAATGAGTAGAAACTAAATAAGGTCCGCTAGTTTCTAAACAATTTTTATTTTTTTGGCGTGAAATAATTACATTTTCGATCTACTTCGATATTCGATTAACTTTCGATCACTCAGTATAGTCAGGATACGACACTATTTTTATGTAATGATAAAGTGACAACCCCCAAATGTCAGTTTAGTCTACGAAATTAAAAATCACCGTATAGAGCCCTTGTTGTGCGGGCGTCAGCCGCGCGCTTCTAGATATGGGCTACCATATTGTTGTACATTTGATCGCACGCTTTCGTGTAAAGTGGATGCATGTTTTGACGAAAATGAAGATTGCATTTTGAATACAGAAAGTCCCGATTATAAAAATAAAGTATTCAAAACACGTAATTGGGCAGAAATGGTTAAAATTTTCACAACCAATAACTTCGACGTCCATTTTTGAACTGAGCCAGAAGTATACTTGTCCTGGTAACGCTTGTAGAGTGCCATGCCGACCGCTGTGTATGTACGCTCCCAACGCGCGTCAAACGCAACGCCAATCGCTTAGTGTGCACTAGCTCTTAGTCACCATCCATCTCCAGCGTTTTCCACTGCAAACTACGAGTAATGCATCACAGTTTATAGCTGAACTAACTTGGTTCAGCAAATTCTTTGCAAATTGCACCAGGCAGTTTTTTCTTGTACCGCTACATAAAAATACCAAAATTAGTAGATCGCAAAGAAAGTCATGTAAAAGGGGTAAATTAGAGAGGAAAGAGGCGCATATCGGGGTCGCGTGGCACAATGGGGCCTCAGTTGACGGGAGCGAAGACGCAAAGTACTGCTAGTATTAGATAAACTCAAAATTGTTTCTATTACGTTACTTATTTTCATTCGTGAGAAAACGTAGTCAATTGACCGGACAGTGACCGCGGTTTCGATCAATGTCTGCTCGAAGGAAAGGGTATCATACGCATAAAATTTCGAAGACCTTAATCTAGATCCCAAAGCTTACAAAGGATTCATGAATTTGGATGAAAGCACTGAATCCTTGTCCTTCCGTTGACTTTTATCCCAAAACTTTAAGCAATTGTATTTTTCTTTCCTTACTTACTTCTTTTTTACTCATTAATTAACCATAACTTTACGTCGTTCTTCGCTCCGTCAATTTGATTAGCTCAGTGATGTCATGCTCATGAGACACGGACGTGCAGTTCGGTCAGAAGATTCTAGATAATTGAGGATAAAGGTTTGAACGACGGAAAAACGAGATTCAATTAATTATGAAGACTCGGAGTGTTGTGTATGAGCGTAATAATTTATTATATTCCAAAGATAACAAAAGATCTTTTTTTGTTAAGGAAAATATTTGTTCGTTGCTAATAGCTCCAACAAACTATATTGGTGCCAGAGATTCTAGTAAGAGAGGTACTTACGTAGCTCCATAATAATCAATAAGAATGTCGCATCAAGGCTGGCCGATATAGATAGATGCAAACCATTGGGAAGTCAGGATGTATTCCCTTAGGTTAAGACATTGTGTGTGGGCAGGTCGGTGGGTACAATCGTATAATTGAAATCACACAAGTTATTCGATACACTGGGTTTATTCAAATATTTCACAGTTACAATCTTGCTTACTAATATTACGGATCGACACTGATTCTACGACGTCTTCGCTCTAAGGCTGTCAGTACTCAACTGCCATATTCTGCTGTCCCCACCGCGCAAGCGGTTAGAAAAAGCGCGCCAATGCGCAGTTGTTCTTACTTTGCCGACAGGGGCGTGCTTGTGACTTGTTTTGACGTCCATACTATTGACTAAACCCGACAAAGACATAATAATAAATCTGTAGAAAAGTCGATTTTGTACATCGAAAATATTTCCAAAAAAAATAGCCAGCGTGTTAAAGTATTTTCTATAACACGAAATGTACGATTCCAATGTAGATACAAAAAAAAATTGCGTAACTTGAAGTATTACTAAGTTTTTGTTTCATCGCAAACGGTTCACGATATCAATAGTTAGATGAATTGAAAGTGTTTAAGAAGTAAAAACATCACACACATTCAATTTTTTTTCACCTTTTTTTTTTCCAGTGTAAAAATATTCAAACAGTATGGAAACTACCTATAAACGCTCCAAACGGCACACTCACACAAACATACGCACCATGAGACCATTCGGGCACTTCTGCAGTGCTGTCAGTAAAGATGTTTTTTATGAAATAAAGTATTATAGATCCTTGATCCCAAGATGGTTTTATCGAGCACAGCATGCATACTACGCCGTAGCACAGCGCGCATGCTACGCCGTAGCACAGCGCGCATGCTACGCCGTAGCACAGCTTTATCTATTTTTTTTTTTTTTTTGTTTTTTTTTTTTTTTAATCATTGCCCCACACTAGAAATTTCTTCCTGTATCGTGGGTGCGTTTACAAACATATAAACTCACATACACAAACACCCAGAGCCGGAACAATTATCTGTAGGTCATACAAATTTTTGTTCCGTGCGGGAAACGAACCCGCGACACGCAGCGCAGCAGTCAATTACTCAACCACTGCGCCAACCGTGCGCCCACCTATTTACATACGTATTGCGTATCGCACAGCTACGTCTGCTGCGTAGGTGCAGATTTCCATTTCACATTTCGGAGAGTGTGCGATGGAATTGCATGAACTAATTCCTCCTAGCCCGTTCCATCATCGGACTACAAGACGTACGGCGATGCATCATCGGTACATGGTGGACATCCCACCCATACGCACCAAACGTTTTGGGAGTGTTTTCATTATGCGTATAGCTAAGAAGTGGAATTCCCTGCCAGAGTCTGTATTACCTGATAGCTATAACCTATAACCTGGGAGTCTTTAAGTCAAGAGTGAATAGGTTTCTTCTAGGTAAGCGTGCTACATCGTCGACCACATCATCACTTACCATCAGGTGAGATAGTGGTCAAGCGCGAGCCGATCAATAATAAAAAATAAAGTCTTATGGCGTACATTTTAGCCTGTATTTTGTTTAAACTAAAATCCATGAATTTATTGTAGCACAAGGTGTAGTAAAAAGATTTAGTTGGCGTCTTAGTAAAAAGCGACAATCTTCAATCTTGTATAGAAATTCAAACTCGAGCATCACTAACCAACTTCATCAAGTTGCCAGTTTATATATATTGCAAAGTGACGTCACACATGGTTGGACGTCACGGTATTGCAAGGAAATCGTGTTATTAGCTCACAAAGTATGTTACTTCTTGTGAAATAGACAGATCTCCTTGAATGAGTAATGTAAACTTGGGATGTTATAAGATAATATCGAGCTTCAGTATGAAATCCTATTTCTGTGAAAATACCGAATGTAATATGACGAAGGTAGATGACATAAACATGAAGGAATTATAGCAAAGTAATGTACGCAGAAATATGTTTTGTTTGAGTACCTACGTCTCTAAAGTCATGTATTTAATGTAGATAAATTTTGCTTTCAAAACGTTAATATTCGTCATGTAACGAAGGTAATATTTCTGTACCATATCAAATTCAAAGGGATGCTAAACCCCTAAACGGTTTCATGAATGTGATATTTGGTTTGTTCGAGGCTATTTATTTGTAGCTATCATCGTTCCATTGTATTTTGTGTAATTCCTAAATGGTTCCAAATAAACGTTTATTTATTTAATATTATTATTTATTTATAATTATTTTCTCTCACGTGAAAGTTATAAGTAACAACGCATCATGAGTCGAATTTAAAAAATCTCATCAACCACAGGTGCGAAATATTCAAAGCGGTATGATCTATTTGGCTTTGCATATGAACTGAAGCTAGCACTACCGGGTAAGTCGGTGAATTAAATTATTTTCACAGTCTATTTTACCAGCCTTTTTGAATTCATTTGACAAATCGGATATATTGCAATTTTATTTATAAACTAAAAAGTTACTCTATTACCTTATCTGATTGAAGTTAATTCATTTTTATGGGTTCATGTTTTTACAACGAAATAGGTTCTTACCACAAAAAAATCATTTTAAACCCAATCAATCATGCAGCAAATAGCACAAAGATTTAAACTAAACTTGTGACCCAAAAAAATGAATCTCATCGACCGTGAATCATGATGGACCCGCATTTAACGACTACCCGCAACTTGTAGGCAAAGAGCCAGCAGGAGATTAAATCCACGCTTGACCGCTCAGAGAGGAAGCGTTTTATTAACTTGGTCTGATGATAACTATAGAGAAACATGCCAAGTGATGAATCTTGAATGAATTAGATCTTTCCTAAATGAACATTTCGGGAACATTCTTTATTGTTTACAGTGGGTCCTTACGTCTTGTGCCGCATGTCCTGTTGTCTGTTCACGTGAGGACCTTATGACTGCGTCGGCGGAGGGCGTTGCCGTGGCTGAATTCTGGGCCAGGCAAGGCATTTAACTAAAAAGAGTCCGTTTGTCATCGACACGCTAAGAAGAAGAAGTGGGTCCGGGTCGAAGAAATTAGAACTTCAGCAGAGTCTTTCATAATTTGGTCAAAGGGATTTCATGGGGATCAGCGGCATTAATATTGCTTAATTTATCGGTTCTATTGCTAGACATAATTTGTCTGTTTTTACTTCGTCTCTGTGTAGGTTCTATCTATACCACAGCCAGTTATGCCAGCTGGAGTTACTCGTAAGTTCTGAAGTGCTGCTTATTAGTTCAAGCTCACTGAAAACACTTGCCTTGTTTGCTTTCTACTAGTTTGATTATGTACATAATTATAACGATTATTTAATCATTGTTGCTTACCAAAGTGTCTGCATAACTCATAGATTATGATGTTACAGAGAATAGTAAACACGGGTAGCATACACAAGTTAGGAATAGATCTGCGTATGTTTGTTGCTAACCCAAAAAAAAACGTGATCATAGTGAACATTTGAGCCAGTTTCCTGGAGGTGGTCGAATTTAATTGTTAACTATCTTAATTGAGTTAACTTGGTGTGATATCTTATAGATAGTACTGTGAGGACTTTGCTTTAAAAGGGAAACTCCTTACATATAATAAGGCTGGCATGACATACATAGTTTTGCAAGGTAATTGAATTAGGAACACTTGTGTCAGATATAGAATGTTTTTGTTTGACTTTTTCCGTGTATATAAAGACACCTCTGTGCTTTGATTGGGATTCCGATAGAAGCCGCCCATGAGGCAGGCACGCTGCTTCTCGAAATATACGTTGAAAGTAAATAAACTTGTCTATCATTACGTAGCGCTCTGGCTACGTCCCTACATTTGGTGGAGGCGCCGGGTACTGTTATATCTATCCGATGTACCCTAACATACTTACCCAGCACCTAACCAGCACCGTCAGCTCCTCATCATCATTTCCTCATGCTTCCCGTGTCCAGACCTCGTTCCCTCAGTCGTCGTCATCCATCCGTCAGACCATGCACATGTATCTGTGCCGCGCATCCTCGATTATTGTGAATTACTAATTTAAATAAATCCCTTAATTCCAGCAGTAACAATTTTGTTTTTTAAAAAGTGGTTTTAAATACCCATTCTAACATTGGTGGCAGCGTAAAAGGGATTCTAAAATCCGGGAAACGTCTCGCGAAAAACCAAACCAAGAGGATTGCAGTGTTGTGCAGTGCATATAACCTTGAGTGACACTCATCACCATCATAATTATCCGGGTCAAAGTTGCCCAAAACTCCAGAAAACCGTCTCATCACCAGTCCACTGTGCAGTGGTACAGGCAGCTGCACTATCTGTGCATCCTACGGGTCTGCCTACACCCAGCACCGACGAAGATCCAGGCGTGTTCCAGTGTTCCAGATTTCCAGTGTTCCAGTGTTCCAGATTTCCAGTGTTCCAGTGCTCCAGGTTTCCAGTACTCCAGTGTTCCAGTCCAGTTCCAGCATCTAGAAAATGCAGTGTTTTTGGACCCTGTGAGTGACAACATAAAGTGTAAATCATCTAACCGCATTCCAATCAATCTGCAACAAGATAACGGTTCCCAGACGACGGCGACGACTCTAGCCTAAACATCCGTTGTTATTAGATACTGATAACCGTTGCAGACTGGTTAACTTACTAATCCATTTGGGTTTGCTTGTGTATTTTTAATATTAATTTATCCTATTAAGTGACTTATTTTAACAAGTAAAATGGCTAAAACCGATTCAAAGAAGGACCTTAGAGAAGTTAAAGACGACGAAATTCCCCTTAATGTAATTCTAAAATTTATTAAACCTTTTAGTGGTAGCAGAGAAAAACTTAATGCTTTTATCCAAAATTGCGACAATGCAATTTCTCTAGCGTCCTCCTCACAAGAGCACATTGTCTTCAAATTCATAATTAGTCAACTCGAAGACAAAGCTCAAAGTGCATGTTCAATAAAAGAGTTCGACACCTGGTGCTCACTTAAAGAATTCCTAAAAGCACAATTCGGTGAACGCAAACATTACGCTCACTTATTAACCGAACTCCAAGAATGTAGGCAAGGTAGCCAAGAGACTGTAAGTCAATTCCACCTACGGATTGAAACATGTTTGTCCCAACTTTTAACTGAAGTCACAATATCCAATTCCAAAAAGAGCGAACTTTCCGGTAGGGTGGCTGCAATGGAAGACCTAGCGTTACATACATTTAACATAGGCCTACAACCTCGCATAGCTAACATCGTAAGATGCAGAGACCCTAAGAACCTAAATGAAGCAGTTAATTATGCAATTTCCGAAGAAAAAATCCAACAGTTTACCTATAAACAAAACGCACTTAATAAATTCAACCAAAATAGTGACCGCCGTAATAGCTCGAACATTTCCAATAATAAAGTCCAAAAGCCTCAATTCCCTTCGTCCTTGTCCGTTTGCCGGTATTGCAAAAAAACAGGGCACAACTTAGAAAATTGCAAGCTTAGGGAATATAATAACAATAAAAACAAGTACTTTAACCAAAACGCCCAACCTTCACATAACTTTAAATACTAAACAGAATTTAAACCTCAAATCAACTATTTAAATGAGGAAGAAGGCTATGACACAGTGGATAACACTGATTTAAACTAGCCAATGTCCCGCATAGGTGTCGCACGGGACAGCCTTATCTAATAAAAGACGACACCAATACTCCTATAAAGACCCATGGACGCGGTAACCAGCCCGAAACTCGTGGTCTATCTCCTAATCCTATGACCCATGGACACGGTAATCAGCCCGAAACTCGAGGTCATCCAATCAATCCTTTAAAGACCCATGGACACGGTAACCAGCCCGAAACTCGTGGTCTATCTTCTAATCCTATGACCCATGGACACGGTAATCAGCCCGAAACTCGAGGTCATCCAATAGCTCCTTTAAAGACCCATGGACACGGTATCCAGCCCGAAACTCGCGGTCTTCCGATGAAAGTCAAGCAACAGGGTAACCAGCCCCAAACCGTAGACTCTTCATCATCTATTATCCAAAAACCTGAAAAAGAAAATATAATTAACCATGAAATATACGAATTTACATCCAATACAAAAAGTAGATACTTACCTTATGTAAAAATAAAATCTACTATTTCAGCCAGTCATATATCTCTCCTTATTGACACTGGTGCTTCCATAAGTCTAATAAAAAAATCAGTAATCGATGATATGACACAAATCAACGAATCAATCAAATATAAAATAAAAGGAATTGATTCTATTGACAACAACAGTTTATCTACTTTAGGACAAATTCCTGTATCCATTACGACATACGATGATAATGATGTTCGCAAACATTCAACCCACACATTCAACGTAATAGACAAAATCAGTCTTCCTTACGATGGTGTTATCGGTAACGATATATTTAATGATTGCTCATGTCAAATCGATTATGTAAAAGGTACACTTAACCTAAAAAGCCTAAAACTTAAGATGTACTTTAATGAACCAGTCTACACTATTACACCACGTAGTGAAACAGTAATAGAATGTACAGTTGCGAATCCAGAAATTATTGAAGGTTTAATTTTAAACCAACACTTATCCGAAAACTTATTAGTAGCAAACTGCATTGTCCAAGTGAAAAATAATAATCGTGTAAATGTATCTGTTGTCAATACTTCCAATGAACCAATAACGATTGATTCTGACCTTCGATTAAACCTAGAACCCTTCGAAATAAACTCATCAACTCTAGTAGCTACAATGTCTGAATTCCATACTCTTGAACGAACAGAGAAAGTCCTAGAGCTACTCCGAGTATCCCATCTTAACTCAGAAGAGACTGAAGCATTATACTCAGTCTGTTCTCAATTCTCCGACGTATTCCATTTACCCGATGATCAGCTAACTTCTACTGATGCTATTCAACATAAAATCAAAACCACTTCCGATAATCCCATACATGTAAAGACATATAGATTTCCTGAATGTCATAAGACGGAAGTCGAATCCCAAGTTAACAAAATGTTACAACAAAGCATCATAAAACCTTCTATGTCCCCATGGTCATCACCAATTTGGGTGGTACCCAAGAAGCTCGATGCTTCTGGCCAAAGAAAATGGCGTGTGGTGATCGACTATCGAAAGCTCAATGATATAACCATTGGAGATTCCTATCCCATTCCTAATATATCCGAAATCCTAGACCAGTTAGGCAAGTGCAAGTACTTCAGTACCCTAGATTTAGCTTCCGGTTTTCACCAAATTAATATGGATCCTAATGATTCTGCTAAAACAGCATTTTCCGTACCTACAGGACATTACGAATTTACACGTATGCCCTTTGGACTTAAAAACGCCCCATCTACTTTTCAGAGACTTATGAATACAGCATTATCCGGCCTGCAAGGTATCCAATGTTTTGTATATTTAGATGACATTGTAATATATTCCTATGATATCCCCTCTCACATTAATAACTTATCTAATGTATTCTATAGACTCCGACAATTCCAGTTAAAATTACAACCAGATAAGTGCGAGTTCTTGAGAAAAGAAGTCTCGTATCTGGGTCATGTTATTACAGATAAAGGCGCAAAACCAAATCCCGACAAACTAAAAGCAGTTCATGAATTTCCTATACCTACATCTCCTAAAGACATAAAATCATTTCTTGGTTTTGTTTCTTATTATCGCAGGTTTATCCCCGACTTTTCAAATATTGCTAAACCCTTAACAAACTTATTAAAAAAGAACGTTGAATTCTCATGGTCAAATGAACACCAATTAGCCTTTGAAACCTTAAAAAATAAATTAACTTCAGCCCCATTATTAATATATCCAGATTTTTCAAAATCGTTTATCCTAACTTGTGACGCATCCAATTACGCGATTAGCGCTCTCAAGGTGATATAGGCAAAGACAAGCCTATTGCTTATGCTTCCCGTACTCTAAATAAGAGCGAGTGTAATTATAGCACAACGGAGAAAGAATTGCTTGCAATACTTTTCGGCTGTAAAACATTCCGCCCTTATTTATATGGCAGAAAATTCCTGATCATTACTGATCACCGTCCTTTACGTTGGCTTTTCAACCATTCTGATCCTAGCAGTAAACTCCAAAGATGGAGACTTAAATTAGAAGAATATGAGTATGAGATAATCTACCGCAAAGGAAAATTAAATAACGCTGCAGATGCATTATCTCGCTATCCTCCTACTAAACTCGTAAATCCTATAAATCCTATACCTGAACCCTCTAATCAGGAAATAAACTTACCTGATCCAAATGAGTTGTCCAACCCAAATAACTCTCCAATTATCCCTTCTGATGATCTTATCCAACTTGAAGATCTAATAGATCCCCTCGTTCAACCTGAAGGTTTACCAGAATTAGGTAATCTAGATGACCTAGAGATAATAAATCGAGATAATAACTCACCTTTATCTTCCGCTGATACATCAAACCTTCCAACACCTCCAGATATCCCAAGTCCTAGTAGCTTCGGTACTTTAGATGGTAATTACTCAGATTTCCTTAAAATCGCTTCTAAAGATTTCAACCCAAATGTAACTATCATTGAACACAACCAAAGCTTATCCAAAACTGATAAGAAAATAATTATTATTCCTACATCCATAGACATGGACGAATCTGTTCCCTATATACAAGAAGTAATATGCAATTTTCCTAACCAAGATGAATTTGCATTATTAGAGAGGTCACTACATTCCTTCTTGAAATATGATTTTGATAATAAAACATATTATTTCCTTTTTACTAAAGTTAATCACTTTGATACCTGTACTTATGAAGACATCTATAAAAGTATTAAAGCCATTAGAAATGAATTAATAATTACACTATTAGGCCAAGAAAATGCCGAAATAGCTATATCTGATTTTAATAATCCCTTCGATAACCATCAGTACCTCAAATTATATAATATGCTCCTATACCTATTTCACAACTCAGAAATAACAATACATATTTATAAAAATACCATCATATACCCATCGTTAAGCGAAATACCTAAAATTATGAAAGAAAACCACGATTTACCTATAGCCGGTCATTTAGGCCTTTCCAGAATGTTAAAACGCATACAAGATAAATATTATTGGAAAAATATGCGAACTGACATTGAGAATTATGTTAAAAAGTGTTCACAATGCCAAACAAATAAAGCACTTAGAAAAATAAATCGTGCTCCTATGCAGATAACTTCGCTCTCTACTCAACCCTTTGAGCGTGTAGCCTTCGATATAGTAGGACCATTACCCGAAGCTGGTAATGACAAATATAAATATATCCTTACACTTCAGGATGACCTTACCAAGTTTTCAGCTGCCTATCCAATTATCAACACTACGGCAGAAGAAACCTGTGAATGTTTAGTTCATTTCATCACATTGTTCGGTATACCTAAAACTATACTCACCGACCAAGGTACCAACTTCACAGCTGAACTCTTTAAACAAACCTGTAATCTCCTAAAGATAAAACAACTCTGGTCCACTCCTTATCATCCTCAAACTCAGGGTGCTCTAGAAAGAAGCCACTCCACACTAAAAGAATACTTGAAATCTTATATAAATAATGAACAAAATAATTGGCCTCGTTTCGTTTACACAGCTATGTTGGCCTATAACACGGCAGTCCATTCTACTACTCATTATTCCCCCTATGAACTCCTATTCGGTAATAAACCTTATATACCAGACTCTATATATGAAGAAACGTCGAATGCTACTTACCCCGAATATGTCCGTATACTTCAAAATAGATTAAAATATTCGCGAATGAAAGCAATAGAACATATACAAAAATCTAAGACAAATTCTAAAAACTATTATGACACGCGTACACGTCCGATCCAATATAAAGTTGGCGATTATGCATATTTAAAAAACCATGTGCGCCTCAGAAAGGCTCTTTCCCCAATATGGAAAGGTCCTTACAAAATCGTAAAAATACACGGCAATAACACCGCATCATTATTAATAAACCGGCGTCAAGTCAAACACCACTTTGACGAAATGAAACCAGCTACGTTAATAACAAACAGTTAATTTACATTACTTCTTATTCCAGACTCATTTACATTTATCCCATCTTGGCGTCAACTGATCAAGAATATATACAACCAGCATCAAACGACGCAGGTATATATTTCGACCCAATTGGCTCCTTAAAAATAACTGATGATACTTTAGACATTATCATACCGATAGACATTTCCTTCATTCAGCCACACCTTGAAAATATTAAAGACATTTTAGGAACTTCCAAATATCTTTGTAAACAAAGTAACGCTTTTTATGAAGATGAATGTCATTACATGTTTCAACCGCTATCATCTCGTTATTCCGATATTGTTAGAGATTTTAACTCCATATCTTACCTTATGTCAAAGAAATATAAAAGGTCAGCCTGGTTTGGTGGAATTGGTACACTAATTAAACATCTATTCGGAAATATGGACGAAGATGATGCTATTAAATACAACAATGCTATTCAAGCTTTAGAAAACGATCAAACCAAACTGGCATCTCTAATGAAAGAAAATATAATGATTACAACATCAACATTGTCCTCACTTAAAGAAATTATTGATAAAATTGATGCAAATGAAGCAAATTTAAGTTATGCTATTGAAGTATTAAATCAAGATGTTAAAAACTTAACATTAGTTTCTGATAAGTTATTATTAAGATCTAGAATATCTGAATTATTAAATATCCTAGAAAGTAGTTTGTTAACATTATCATTTAAGTTAGAAGATATTATTAGTGCTATAATGTTTAGTAAGTCTAATATTTTATACCCATCTATTATTACTCCAGAACAATTGTTTTCTGACCTTGTAAACAACTATAGGTTCCTACCTAGCTCTAAACAATTACCGACCCCTCTACTTTTAGAAAATATCCACATTTTAGAAAATATATCCGATGTATTCAGTTATTATGCAAACAACAAAATTATTTTTGTATTACAAATACCGTTAGTAAATACTGAAGAATTTGACTTGTATCATACTATACCCTATCCTGTTGCTCTTAAACCTGTTAACAATACATTATATACCACTATTGTTCCATCTATCAAATATCTTGGAATAACTAGAGATAAGTCAACCTATTGTAAAACAAACAGCCTTAGCCACTGCAAGGTCATTAACACACAATACTATATATGTGAAATGCCTAATGTATATTCCACATCAGCCGCACCTATATGTGAAACTGAGGTTATTTCTAAAGCATTGAGTTCTGTCCCACATCTATGTAATACTAAATTTGTAAATGGTAACTTTGAAGCTTTCCACAAATTACATAATAACCAATGGATTTACCTTATAAGCCAAAATTCTAAACTCACCATAGAATGTCTTAAACAAGATCTATTTGAAACTTCTATTTTCGGAACTGGTATACTAACCCTACCAGACAATTGTGTTGCTTATTGTAAAAATAATAAATTAATACCCAAACATAACATCGAGATTAAAATAAAACCAATAGTATTACATTTTGAACTAATTAACGATACTTGTTGTAATTCTGATACTTACTTAAAAGATATGAATAAAACTCCTTTTGTAGAATTAAAAACATAGATAATTTAGAGACACTCTTATCAGATTATAACAAAGTAACAGATCACATTAAAACAAACCTCAATGATATTATAACAAAACCTCACATAGTACTTTATGGCGATTATTATTCTTACGCCACTATAGTAATAATTTTAATCATATTATTATTAGTTATGTATAAGATATATAAACATTGTAAATTAGTTAAGGCATCTAAAAATGTTCCCAATCCTGTAGTATCCATAGAAATGACATCTCCAGATCCTGACTCTGACGAAATCCCTGCTCCTAGACTCCGCATGACTTAACCCCAGAAAACTTAACTTTTCCGTCAACTTACCCCTAACCCGTAAGTTTCCTCCTAATCGGGGGGCTGTTATATCTATCCGATGTACCCTAACATACTTACCCAGCACCTAACCAGCACCGTCAGCTCCTCATCATCATTTCCTCATGCTTCCCGTGTCCAGAACTCGTTCCCTCAGTCGTCGTCATCCATCCGTCAGACCATGCACATGTATCTGTGCCGCGCATCCTCGATTATTGTGAATTACTAATTTAAATAAATCCCTTAATTCCAGCAGTAACAATTTTGTTTTTTAAAAAGTGGTTTTAAATACCCATTCTAACAGTACGATGAAATCCCGATGAAAAGTAAAAATAAAGAGTATATAAAATATAGTTCGCGTGTATACGGCGTACAGTATACGTATAAGTGAATATATAACGAAGAAAGTGTTAAAAGACGGTATAGATCGCGTGTGCATGGCGATACAGTGCACGGGAAGTCCTTTGAAGTACATAAGGCGAGATAAATAATAACAGAGAGGGCTGTTACCTTTCATTCCCTCCCATAAGCGGATGGAAATATAAGAAGCTGGAGTAAAGCTAAGTGGTTTTGTTATTTGATGTAATTTAGCATAAAGCAAGCATGATGAATAATTATTATTCAGGCACGGACGGATACTGCTTGGAGGAATTCTTAACCGAATTCAAGTCAGTGGCCGAATTAAATGATTGGAGAAAGAGCGACTATAGCCTGATCTTAGGAAGGTTTTTACACGGAGCAGCATATTACTATTATCGTATGATTTTTAAATATGACATGGACTTTGCAGTGTTATGCGATTGCTTGAGGAGAGAATTCTTAAAATTTCACCGCAGATGTCGTTATTGCGAACAGCGCATAATAAAAGATCAAATAAAAGCCGATAAAAAACAACCTGATGTATTGTGTGAAGATGTTAATGCACATTTATTTTCTAGTATCGTGATTAAGGACGAACAAACACAAAACAATATTCGGTGTAGTGCGAAAAGCGTTGACCACATTGACGGAGAAGGCGACGCAACTGATGATGATCACATCGAGGGAGAGAGCTGCATGTTCGAGGGCGACGTTGACCAGACCAGCAGAGATGACGGCCCGGTTGATGTCAAGTTGGAGGTGGAGTCGGTGTTCCAGGACGAGCGTACGGAATGCCCGGCTGATGACGAGTTGGACCCCCTACCCAGCAGTGAGAGCGCGGACGAGGGTATAGTAATGTGTCGGTCCAGTCCAATTCACTCCAATAATTCCGTTTTTCTTACAGAACACCACGTTCAGATTCCTTCAGAGCAACAAGTTGGGGTTTCATCTGATTGCCAAAGCAATGTTGATGTAAACATACTGAATCCCATTGATTTTGAGCATAACATTGAAAATAATATCGAAATAATTCAATCTGACATAAAACAAAATTTTTTAAAAGTCATTTTGAAAAGAAAGAAATTGACAGCATTTAAGAAAAGTTTTTCCCAAATGATACGGAAAGAGATCCGTAAGAAATTGAAAGGAGTCTTTAATAAGGTTTCTTACTGCGCCAACAAAAATTCAAATAAGGCGGTCAATAATAAGGTTATGAGCCGAATTAAATACAATAGAATTTGTAATAAAACTTCTTGGGGAGCTAGGTTTGGTAGGAAGAAGATTACTATGATTGTTGCTAAGACAAAATCGATTCATGTCTGCCTTAGATGTAACTTAGTGTTAGGATATTTGCATTGTGATCACATTAAACAATTTAATCTCGTAAAATGCAAGTTTTGGAAATTTTATAGAAAGAAGATTAGGGATATATACAGGGTTGTAAATAATTTGTTATTGATGTGATTCTTGTGATGTCTTATATTGTTTTATTAACCAATGTTTTCTTTTCATGTCGTGCAAATGAATACGATCCAACCTAGAAGGAATTTGCGATGCGCGCTGGGCATCGAAAGAAACTTAATGCAATTATTTGAATGATTTATAAGTATATGTTTTGATGAAATTAAATACTCTTCTGTCTTGTCTTTCTTTACAAAATAGAATTAGCTTATAAAATCGCAGACAAAGTCCAAATACAAATCCACAAGGACTAAGTCTGAAACAGTAATAAAAATTCTTTATGGCAAATAAATGCTATAAGGCAAATAAATGCTATGAAAGCATAATGTCATTTTAATAAATGGTATGACACATAGTGCTACAGATAACACACAAAAGCACAATGTCAAAACCTTATCTAAAAGTAAAGCATAGTTTTCATTATAAGAATAGGTTCGACACGTTGTGCTATAAACAACACAATAAAGCACAGTGTTCATCACATCAAAATTAGATTTATACTCTTTGAGCCGTCTTAGCCACAGATAAGATAGGCCAGACCATAGATAGGAATAGGTAGACAATAGAGAATTAAGATCCATTCCAGACAGTTAGAAAATTGGAAACATAAGCTAGTTAGGCTAGTTATACATATAAATAAAAATGTGAATAGCAGAGTTAGACTTAGATTAGATAAATGTAAATAGGTTAAGGATATTTAAGTGTCTTAGGTTCCCTTTATTAATATCTAGGAAAAGGCCCGATGCCAAATTTAAAATGAAATAGGAATGTCAACTGTCAATATGACACATTGAAGTTACTAGGGATGGGGAAGTAGAAAAATGTATCGATAGTTTTAATGTCGACCTTTTTAAAATAGTATCGATATTAACGAATGTTATCTTTTGCATGTTCTGATGTGCTGATGAGTTGTAAGCTGCTGGGCGAAGAAGAGGCTGGCAACGTTGGCTACGCATCGAAGAAAATGTTTATTTGTTATGCGAATTAAGGCATAGGCTAAAACCAGGGTATTAGTATAAACCCAGTTGGTTTATTAAGGTAATAGTTATAACTGATACCGACTTTGCTAACGGGGCTTAGCCTTTGCAAAGGATGTCGAGTTGACATCATTGGTCCAGTTAGTGGCTGTTGTTTAATTAAAAAGTAAATGCATTTATAAATTTAAACCCTGGTGCAAGTTCTATGAATAGGATTTGAAATTCGATGCGATCCAGCCTTTCCTTCTCTGGCCTGATAAATGCACGAGATCGAAATATTGTATCATATCTGAATTTTTGACATTTAAGCCCCATCCGGGTCGATGTGAGTTGACGCATCATTTGTGTTTGTGTCGGGAGGACGCCTTGTTACTTTTTCGGAGGTTTTGTGCAAGGAGGTTCAAGCATGACGGCGTTAATTTGTCAGTGCAGTTACATGCACATAAATTGAAATTAAAGTACATATTCGGTAATTCGTTTGTCATGACTTAAGCCTACCCCTTTTAAGGGCCGTACCTCAATTGAAAATTGATCCCTCCGTTAGGTAAATGTTCGGGTTAGGATAAGGTAGGATTGATGTTACCTTTCAAAACTTAGAATAGTAGCACCTCATATGATTCTGCGCGACTATTCGCAGGGGCGTAGCTCATGTGAGGACTTTGCTTTAAAAGGGAAACTCCTTACATATAATAAGGCTGGCATGACATACATAGTTTTGCAAGGTAATTGAATTAGGAACACTTGTGTCAGATATAGAATGTTTTTGTTTGACTTTTTTCCGTGTATATAAAGACACCTCTGTGCTTTGATTGGGATTCCGATAGAAGCCGCCCATGAGGCAGGCACGCTGCTTCTCGAAATATACGTTGAAAGTAAATAAACTTGTCTATCATTACGTAGCGCTCTGGCTACGTCCCTACAGTACCTACCTATACAATAACTAAGTAAGTTTCAAGAGTGATGGTATAAAAAATTCACCCTTGAATATCATACTGGTTTTTATACACAGGAGATATTAGTGAGTTAGGTATTATTTATATCACTCTATTTTTATGCTCCTAAAATCTATAAAAAATTAAGTTAGTCAGGGTAGAAGTCAAGTTAAAATCTTGACTTCTACCCTGATTCAGCTTTACGACAAACATGCACCTATTCGAGCCGTGAGAGTTAAACATTTTCCAGCGCCTTGGTTGACTGATGAAATTAAACTTTTACTAAGTAAAAAAGCAGCTGCGAAATTTAAGTTTAAAATTAGGCCCAATGACGTCAACAGAGAAAATTACGTCTCAATAAGAAACCACTGCAGCAAGGTGTGTAGAATCGCAAACCGCCAATATATCCATAGTAAAGTTCAGAATGGTGATCCAGCTAAGGTCTGGAATTTTCTCAAATCATTAGGTATCGGAAAAAATCTCATAACACGATTCCTAATGACTTGGATTTCAATTTACTTAATAGTCATTTTTTGTACTTCACCCGTATTAGATAGGGTCACCAAAGCTACTACACTAAGTAATCTTTCAAACCTTCCGGTACCTGATTTTTCCCCTTTTGTTATAAGTCAATTCACTGCTTGTGATGTTAAAAAGAGTATTGTATCAATAACTTCCAACGCTGTTGGTAGTGACTGTGTCAGCCGTAAAATGATTATCCCCATCCTTGATGACATTCTTCCTGTTATCCTTTACATCCTCAACTTCTCTGTTTCCAGTGGTGTCTTCCCACAAGCCTGGAAAGATGCCCAAGTTATTCCTCTACCCAAAAAATCTCATCCTGCATCTTTCTCTGATTATCGTCCCATTTCTATTCTTCCTTTCCTATCCAAAGTCCTTGAAAAACTTGTCCACCATCAACTCAGCTCGTTCCTTTCCAAACACAAACTGCTAAATCCCTTCCAATCTGGTTTTCGTCCGGGACACAGCACTACCTCAGCACTTGTGCACATTACGGATGATATCAGGTCAGGCATGGAAATGGGCAAGTTAACTGTACTTGCTTTGCTCGACTTTAGCAATGCATTCAACACGGTTGACTTCGACATTTTGCTGGGCGTCCTATGCTCTTTTAACATATCTCCTTCGGTAATTGACTGGTTTCATAGTTACTTGTTTGGCCGCCGGCAGCGTATTTGCATTGAAGAATCTTTCTCTTCTTGGTGCCACACCTCTGCCGGTGTGCCGCAGGGCGGCGTTTTATCTCCTCTACTTTTCGCACTATTTATAAATGCTATCACTCATCGAATATCTTCTTTCTACCACCTGTATGCTGATGATCTCCAAATTTATACCCAAGCCCCTCTCGGAGAGTTATCTGACGCTATTGAGACTATTAATATAGACCTGGCTCGAATAGGTGACTGGAGCACTGAGTTTGGGTTGAGGATCAATCCGACTAAGACTCAAGTGGCTGTTGTGGGTAGTTCCCGAACTGTCTCTAGGATTGACTGGGCGTCACTTCCCCAGGTTTCTTTCAACAATACCATTGTTCCTATAACTCACACTGTGAAGAACCTGGGGATTTATATCGACGGCACTCTTTCCTGGACCAAACAGCTGCAGGAGGTTAGTCGTAAACTATTTGCTTCTGCTGGTTCGCTGAGACGCCTTCGTAATTTTCTTCCCATGACCACTAAAATGTTCCGTATGGTGACGGACGTAAAGAATCTCACCATCCCATATCTTCCCGTGGGTGTCGTAAGAGGCGACTAAGGGACACACCAGAGAATGGGCAGCAGCGTTCTCTGTGCACTTTATCAACAAACTGCGATCGCCAACCCGCCTGCCAAGCGTGGCGATTATGGCAAAACCCCCCAATCCTTATGATCAGCACAAAGAAAAAACGGCCCCGAGTGCCCGGCAGCCCGTCTACCCTCGGCTACGGTAGCGGTCGAGGCGATGGCGTGGCAAGGGGTGCTAAGAATCCCCGGAGTGGACCCGGCTACCCCAATAAACACCGACGACTGGACCTGGGAACATATAACACGCGAACACTCCGGACCGACGAGAAGATAGCCGAACTGGAGGAAGAATTGAGTAGGTTGCGATGGAGTATTATAGGGTTATCTGAAGTCCGAAGAGAGGGGGAGGACTCGATTATCCTCAAATCCGGTAACCTGCTCTATTTCCGAGAGGGTGACCGACAGTCCCAGGGTGGTGTCGGGTTTATCGTCCACAAGTCCCTTGTGAACAACGTGGTGAAGATCGAGAGTGTGTCGACCAGGGTGGCGTACCTTATACTCAGAATATCCGCAAGATATTCGCTGAAGGTCATACAGGTCTACGCCCCGACCTCGGCACACCCCGACGACGAGGTAGAGACCATGTATGAGGATATCTCTAGAGCCATGCATGGTTTCAAAACTCACTTCACCGTTGTCATGGGGGACTTCAACGCAAAACTGGGCAAACGAGACGTGGATGAGCTGCAAGTGGGGCAATTTGGAGTTGGACGCCGGAACCACCGGGGTCACCTACTGGCCAGTTTTATGGAGAAGGAGGGCCTCTACATGATGAACTCCTTCTTCAGAAAGCGTGAGCACAGGAAGTGGACCTGGCAAAGCCCCGATGGTGCAACTAAAAACGAGATCGACTTCATCATGTCAACCAAGAAGCAAGTGTTCAATGATGTCTCTGTGATCAATTCGGTGAAAACCGGGAGCGATCACCGCATGGTAAGAGGCACATTGAACATTAATGTTAAACTTGAAAGGTCTCGACTGGTGAAGTCCACGCTCCGCCCAGCACAGATCCAGGTCCAAAACCCCGAGAACTTTCAGCTCGAACTCCAGAATCGTTTCGAGTGCTTAGGAAGCTCCGTGGACGATTACAGCGATGGGTTCGTGGAAGCTGTCCATACGGTCGGGTCTAAGTTTTTCAAGACCCGCCGTATAGATAGGAACAAAAAACTCTCTGATCCTACTCTCAAGCTAATGAAGGAGAGGCGTGAGATGATCCTGCAGTCTTCAGACGATGCGGTGAAATACCGGCAGCTAAATAGACGGATCTCAAAGTCCTTGAAAAGCGACCTCCGCCGTTTTAATACTGAGCGTATAAAAGACGCGATTGAGCGGAATAAGGGCTCCAAGGTCTTTGCAAGAGATCTGTCTATAGGGCAGAGCCAGCTCACGAAACTGAAGACCGATGATGGCAGGATCGTTTCCGCCAAACCAGAGCTTCTGAGGGAGATCGAGAGATTCTATGGGCAGCTGTACACGTCAACCAATAAACCCGTCGCGAATCTAGCGAATGACCCTAGAGCTAGATTGACCCGACACTATACCGAAGACATTCCGGACGTCAGCCTGTATGAGATTAGGATGGCTCTGAAACAGCTTAAGAACAACAAGGCACCGGGTGACGACGGAATTACGGCTGAACTCCTGAAGGCGGGTGGAAAACCAATCCTTAAGGCCCTTCAGAAGCTGTTTGATTCCGTCATACTCGAAGGGAAAACGCCACAGACATGGTGCAGGGGTGTGGTGGTACTCTTCTTCAAGAAGGGTGACAATGCCTTACTGAAGAACTATAGGCCCATCACACTTCTTAGCCATGTCTACAAGCTGTTTTCAAGAGTCATCACGAATCGTCTCGCGCGCAGGTTTGACGATTTCCAGCCTCCCGAACAAGCCGGATTCCGTAAAGGCTTCAGCACCGTAGACCACATACATACGCTGCGGCAGGTTATACAGAAGACCGAAGAGTACAACCTGCCTCTCTGTTTAGCGTTTGTGGACTACGAGAAAGCCTTCGATTCGATCGAGACTTGGGCTGTACTGCAGTCTCTCCAACGGTGCCAAATTGACTACCGGTACATCGAAGTGTTGAAGTGTTTATACAAAAACGCCACCATGTCAGTTCGACTTCAGGATCAGACCTCGGAACCAGTCCTTTTGCAGCGAGGTGTGAGACAGGGAGACGTCATATCTCCGAAGCTGTTTACCGCTGCACTGGAGGATGTCTTCAAGGTTCTGGACTGGAGAGGTCTAGGCATCAACGTCAATGGCGAGTACATCACTCACCTTCGGTTTGCTGACGATATAGTGGTTATGGCTGAGACCATGGAGGACCTCAGTACAATGCTCGATGACCTCAGTAGAGCTTCCGGAAGAGTGGGTCTTAGAATGAACATGGACAAAACCAAGGTGATGTTGAATGCCCATGTTACACCTACTCCTATCAAGGTAGGAGACTCTACACTCGAAGTTGTGGGCGACTATGTCTACCTGGGACAAACGATCCAGTTGGGTAGGGCCAACTTCGAGAAAGAGGTCAACCGTCGAATCCGACTCGGCTGGGCAGCGTTCGGGAAGTTGCGCGGTGTCTTCTCGTCCAACTTACCACAGTGTCTCAAGACGAAAGTCTATGACCAGTGTGTGTTGCCAGTGATGTCATATGGCTCTGAGACGTGGTCGCTTACAATGGGCCTCATCAGAAAACTTACAGTCACTCAAAGGGCAATGGAGAGGGCTATGCTCGGCATTTCCTTGCGTGATCGAATCAGAAATGTAGAGATCCGCAAGAGAACCAAGGTTACCGACATAGCCCGAAGAATTGCCAAACTTAAGTGGCAGTGGGCAGGGCACATTGCTCGCAGAACGGATGGCCGATGGGGCAGAAAGGTTCTGGAGTGGCGACCGCGAACCGGAAGACGTTGCGTTGGAAGGCCTCCTACCAGGTGGACCGATGACCTGGTGAAGGTTGCGGGAATCCGCTGGTTGCGGGACGCACGGGACCGGTCAATGTGGCGACGCTTGGGGGAGGCCTATGTCCAGCAGTGGACGTCTTTCGGCTGATATGATGATGATGATGATGATGATGACCACTAAAATTGCGATAGCCCAATCTCTACTTCTCCCTATCCTGGACTATGCTGATGCCAGCTATCTTGATCTCACCCAAGACCAATTGGACAAGCTTGAGCGACTTCAAAATCTCTGTGTCAGGTTCATATTTGGCTTGCGCAAGTATGATCATGTTTCTGAATTTCGAATCAAGCTCAAATGGCTTCCCATTCGCCTTCGCCGGAATGCCCACATACTTTCTTTGCTATATAACGTGCTCTTTAATCCATCTAGTCCTTTTTATCTTAAAGAACGGTTTCAGTTCCTTTGTGACACACATTCTAGGTCCTTGAGATCATCGGAGAATCTGAAATTAAGTATACGTATGCATTCCACATCCTTCTTCGACAAATCTTTTACAGTTCAAGCAGCTCGTTTGTGGAATGCACTACCTATTGAAGTGAGGCGCACAGCGAATGAATGGAACTCACTACCTGCGTCCGTGTTTCCGAACGCCTTCAACCCGAATCTCTTCAAAGTTAGAGTGAACAGGCTTCTTCTGGGTAAACTCACTCCATCGTCGACTCTGTCTCTGTCACCTCTGACCTAGACTAGAGTCAAGAGCAAACCCATCTCAAATAAAAAAAAAAAAAAAAAGAGGCGTGCTCAATCCTTGCCAACATTCAAAAAAATGGTAAAGGAGCATTTCCTTTCGCTATAATAAGTCTTCTCCTTTCTCTGTTATATTTTTTGTTATATATTAGTATATTATGTATTATTGTATGTATGTATTTTATGTTATTATGTATATTTATTATTGTTTAAGATATATTGTACACTGACAACCCTAAATTTCTCTCCTCTCTTTCAGTCCATCCAAAGGTTGTCTGTAAGAAATTGCCCTGTGCGATAAGACCGCCCATTGTACACTTGCTTTTATGTTTTTTTGTCCTGTGTATATATTTTTGTGGTGTACAATAAAGAATATAATAAATAAATAAATAAATAAAAAGATGCTGGTAGAGCGACGTCATTTCGTTCCTATATACTGCATGTGAAATAAAGAGACGGTAAAGTAAACTGTAGGCTAATGGAAATTATTCAAATAAGGGTTGATCCTATTTTATTAGGACGCTCAAATATCGAGAAAATGAATGTGGTGGCAACAGATGCTAACACTCACAAACTTCTTTCCGTAAAAAAAATCATTGCTGTAAAATTAAAAAAGCACGTATTCGCAAAATGTATGGAGACTAATTGTACAAAGCTGAGAGCTTTAATATTGTACTGTAAACTTGTGTAATGGAATCTATAAATGAGTGAATCTCCATTAGTGTCCACTCAAAGTGAACACTAATGAACTCACAGTGACGAGAAAGTTGGCGACAGACTATTTAATAAATAAATGGAACATGCTGTTTTATTTGTAACGAGTGTGAGTAACTTTCCATTTAATAAACAGTAAACAACAAACATTTTATGATTCCAGTACACTTTGTGAATGGCTTTGGCCCTTTTAGGGTCTTAGTGGTTGTAGTGGGCAACAAAAGCCTGCATGTGGTTAAAAAGCAACTTCTGGAAAAGTGAAATTGTAAAGTTTATCGGAAACCTTTATATAGTTCCTTTTTGGGTTATTTCAGTCCAAACAATGGGTTAGCGAAAGTTCTCTTGTGCCAACCTTTTCAATCGGTTTCAAACTTGAAACTTACATTTTGTAATACGCCAGCTAGGCAGTAGCAGAGGTATTATATTAGTAGAAATCAGTCTTCATCTCTACCTGTTTCAGTTTGTGGGTTTGATTCGAATCTAAAAAAATCACTTGAAGCAACATTTTGATCCAGTACTACTCTAGCTTACTTAAAATAATATTTTTGAATGAGATCTTGTAAGTAGACCGGCTATAAATTTGCGGTTAGATCACCAGTTGAAATATAAATTATGTTTACCACAGGCATTTCATTCATTTTTATTTTATTATAAAACATATTCTATTAGATCTGCGTAGCGGGCAAGTAAATGTTGTAACTCCTATATCTGATATTACATCACCATAGGGCGATTGAGAGGCATTGGTTTAATAGTTTCAATTTATTAAATAAGTGTCACATATCGTTGGTTTGGTGATATCCCGCGCAGTGGCGCCACCGTCAACACAACGCCGCCTGACCACCGGCTGCCAGCCATCTTCGTCTTCTCGTTTTAACCACGGTTGGGTACGCGCACGTCGATCATCACTCATCATCTCGCCCAAACCTCTTAATCGAACCTACATGGAAGTGTTATCTGTATTACCTAGACCAACTGTGTTGTGTACCGCTGGCCAGCATAGTGTATCGAGTCTATGAGCTGAACTTCCCGAACGTGACATCCATCTGCATCTGCATGGGAATCGCTGTTTCAAAGGTATGTGGTATAATTAGTAAATTGAACTTTATCCATTGCCTTTCGTCTCATCTGCGTATCCTTCAAGTTAGCACTGCTGAATCAGCAATTATAGCCTAGATTACTCTTATAATTTAGGTTCAAGCGCGTGTGATTTTACTAGTAATCTTCTAGAGGTTATACGCTCCACTATTATTACGATCGCTTTACGCCAGCCATTTTGAAGATACAATGTTTACTAACAAAGTGAAACAGCTTTTTTAGAGCTGCCCTCTACTCAACAACAAAATAAAATGAATTCGATGTAGAATGTTGTATATGTTGTACATCAATTTCACTGAGTTAGTACAGATGAAAATAAAACATAAAAGAACATAAAATATGAACAGAGCGCACCTAAAATGTTTGCCCATGCTGTCAGCTGATTGAGCTGTCAGTGCTTTGTTAGTAAATATTGTATGTTCATCTTAGCCAGACCAGAGCATAGTAAGCCAATAACGAACTCCATGTAATAATAATAATTCTTAAAATTTGTTATTATAGCCAATTGCCTTGAATCTCTTTCACTTCGAGAGACAATAATAATAATAATAAATAAATAAATAAAATGTTTATTTGCACCTTCAAAAATTAACATAAAGAAACAGGTTTACAATAAATTAGGCCGAAAGGTAGTTACAATATTTAACGTGTTAGAGTTGCAACTAATACCTAAACTAAGATAACTTAATATCTTGTAATATAGGTATCGGCGCCCACTCTCAATTGTATTCACATAATATTAATTGTACATTAGAGCCAAAAGATTAATACAGCTTTATAATTAATAATTCAAATTTCCGTTATACAATTTAAAAAGATAAAGGATCATTCTAAGTACAAAAATAAACCAGACAAGTAAAACTGCTTCTTTCTCTTCTCCCAAAACAATTCAACTATAATTTGATTGCTTGCTTAAAAAATTTACAATGCAAGAGAGAAAAACAAAAGTTTGAGGCAGTAATTAACACTAATAAGATTATTATTTGATAACATGAAAAGGATTTAAGAAAGATTGTAATTGAGTGTTGTGTTGTGGGGGTGTGGGTGTGTTTGGGTTTGAGGGTAATGTGAGTGTGTTTGGGTGTGTATGTCATGTACTTGTGCGTGGAAGAGTGGTTGTGAGTGTTGTGGGGAGAGTGAAGATGTGTGTGGAGTGTGTGAGGGTGTGACTACGTATGGGATATGTCTATACATGTGTTTGGCGTTTACAATACATAAATACTTGCAACTTACGGAGTATTTATGCAGGGACATGAAACAATTTTTCAGTTTCGTCATATGTGAGTGATAGGAGCCAGCTGATCACTTTCTGTTTACACTCTCTCTTTGACAAGGAGTAAATTTCATTTTGTTTGTTAGCCACGTTATACAGTCTTGGGCCCAGGAACAGGTTAAATCTTTGAGCAAAAGATGTTCTACAAGCCCCAGACTTACATATTTCTAACCGCCTTCTCCCTGAGTTTTCTTTTGCAGTGGTATTTAGTCTGATACCGGAATGTTGTCTCACAATTAACAGTAGTACAAAAAGTTTACGTACCGTAAGTACATTACTAACCCTGTACAGCTCCGTCGTGTTAAAATCCATGGGCTTAAAGTAACAAACCTTAAGCAAAGCTCTTTGAGCACGTTCAATAATTAAATTATGCGTTTTGGCAGCACCACCCCAGATAGGGATGCAATAAGTTATTACTGCTTGGCACAATGAATAGTAGATCACTTTCATTAAGTTGGTACTGGCTGAATATCTGATTTTTTTGAATACATAAATAAGTTTTCTAATTCTGTTAGCAAGATTAATAATATGATTTTTAAAGTTCAAATTTTTGTCAAATATAAGACCTAGATATTTTATAGATTCAACCGAAGACAATGACGGACAGGAGCAATTTACAGTTTCAGTATTACAAGTGTGAGCGATTAAGTGATGTGTCAGTTGGCGCGATTTACCGGGGTTGCGAATTGAGAAAGGGATGAATTTAGTTTTATCTGTATTTAGCGAGAGATGATTTATGGCAAGCCAGTTAGTGACCATATTGAAACCAAATTGTGCCTTCTGGTAAACTTCATCCCAAGTGTCACCATGGAAAGTTAGGGTCGTATCATCGGCATATGAAATAATTTTACAGTTTTCGATATTAAGTTGTGTAAGCTCATTAATGTACACTATGAATAACGTTGGGCCCAAAATACTACCCTGTGGCACTCCATGGGTAACAGGCAGATCATCACTCATATAATTTGCAATTTTGACCCTTTGTGTTCTTCCGGATAAATAATCTTGAAGCAAATTCAGTTGTTTTCCCCGAATACCAAGTTGATGTAACTTGTTAACTAGGGTGGGAATAGAAACCGTGTCAAAAGCTTTTGCCAGATCGAGAAAAATAGTGAGACATTTTTTTTTGTTATCTATTGTTTTAACAATGTGATTAGTAAAATTATTTAATGCATCTTCTGTAGACTTGCCGGATCGGAAACCAAATTGATGATTAGAAAGTAGATTATACTTTTCTAGATATTTTATTAGCCTTGTATTAATTATCCTTTCTAAAATTTTTGACAGAGATGTAAGAATAGAAATAGGTCGATAGTTAGTGACACAGTTTCCATCTCCACCCTTGAAAATGGGTCGAACTATAGACCGTTTAAGTGAGTCAGGAAATGTTCCCAGCCTTAGGCACATGTTAAAGATATACGTAAGCGGGGGCACTATTTTGTTTTTTATCATTTTAAGTACAACAGATGAGATTCCATCATCACCTGCAGCACAGTTACTCCTCAGCCCACAGATTAGTTCTTCAATTTCGGTTTCATCAGTGTCAAGAAGAGCAAATGAATTGCTCGATGAGGAAGACGTGTTGCATTGCCGAACATTGGACATGGCACTGAGAAATGATCCAGTTGGAGGAATAATTTTGTTAGCTAAGTTTTCCCCTACAGTAGCAAAGAATTTATTTGTGGCATTGACAGATTCCTGCGGTGTTGGCTCCATTGAAAGCAGATCTAATGAGTTATCCTTTTTTACATTTCTATTTGTTATATTATTAATAGCATTCCATATATTTTTACTATTTTTACCCGCTTCTTTGAGTAGATTTTTTTCATATTCACGCTTTAATTTCTTAACAAGGTTATTATAGAAATTTCTGTATCTCTTATATGTTATGTCCAGCACTACGTTATCCGGATTAAGTTTAAATTTTTTGTGCATCCGATCCCTGTTGCGAGTACACCTGATGAGTCCAGTTGTCATCCAAGGTTTCATAATTCTGTTTCTATTTGTTATATTTAGTATTTTTGTGTTTACCTGTATGATATCAGTAATTTTAGTTATAAATATGTCCATATCCCCATTCGGATTAGTCGCGTCAAAAATTGATGTGAAGTCAAGATGACCACATGCCATCTTAATTGCCTCATAGTCAAGTTTTTTTATTTGCTTTTTTAATGGTTTACTAATGTTATTAACTTTAGCACAGCACAATATAGACGCATGATCAGTTATAAGGGAATCTATTATAAACGTACTTACAGGTACATTAGTATTCAAAACCACATGATCTAGACAACTATTCGCACGTGTAGCTTTATTGAATGCTGGAAGAAATCCGTTTAGAGATAGAAAGTCAAAGTACTCAGAGAAAAAAACGATCAGAGCTATTTGCCGCAATATTTATGTTAATGTCGCCTACAATTATTATATTTTTGTAAGATGATAACCCATCTATTATTTTTTGTAAGGAAATTAAGAAATTACTGATAGTTTTGAAACAGAAGGGACGGTATATAGCTATAACAGCTACATCTGCACTCGTTTTAATAAGTATGCAGTTTGCTTCTTGAATGACGGGTTCTTCAAGAGAGGCTTTTAAAGCATTTCTTATGAATACTACAACCCCATCATTCTGGTTATAGTGCGTGGATGTGGAGAAACTTAAATATCCGTCGAGGATAGGAAGATTCCGAACGCACGACATCCAACACTCCGAAAGAACAATAATGTCACTTTCAAATTGAAATCTTTGAAGGAGGATATTCAAACTATCAAAGTTAGCATTAAGACTACGAATATTTTGTGATAATATTTTTAAGAAGCAATTTGGTTCCTTCAGAATAGATGCACAACACTCAGGTTCACAGGATACGGTATCGGATATCGAATAGTTATCAATCTCATTTATTAGATCCTTATCGAATTTTAACATTTATATATTTGAATGATACATCGTACGGGCTTACAAGACCATCTAGTGACGGGAAACGGAGGTGTTTACTTAACAAGCGCTCTGATAGTACCCATACTTCAATATTTATATTTACAGTTTGATAATTTAAAAATGCTATCGGTTGGCCAGCGTAATTTCGGCTGTTTGTGCGTAAGAGATCGTTTATGATATTATGTATGTTAATATTGTAAAACTTGTGAAAGATTTGCTTAGCAAATCGTAGTCGTGCTCGAAAAGTTGCTGAATACTTTGTCTCTACTAACATTACTTTACTCTTTGCCCTAGTGGCCATACTGTGAACATACGTTTGAATTTGCTCTATACTTAAAATCCAAATAATAGCCATATTGGGCTCAATTTTCATATAAAATACGTCCTAGTGATATAACATTCATCATACAAGTGTAATTCAGCTAAATTAGTATTATAAAAAGTGTAAATGCTTCGTTTTGTGGTGTGAACTGTTGAAAAGTTTAAATCTCGGCTGGTCAACGGGTGAGTGCATGACTTGACGTTTCGCGCGCAGCGCACGCAACTCACACGGTTACGCATTGCGCATAAGTAATACTTCGGCGTGCGCCCTCGCGCAGTGACGCATGCGAGCGCTCGAGACAAAGATAAACGAACGAAGACAGCGCATTGCTTTCTGCCTACTTAAAGTTGCCTCTGGGAGAATAATAATTTTATCTTGCATTTTTTTTTTTTTTTTGATGAGTTGGAATTTTAATCATGGCAAGTCATTCTGACCGTTCGAAAATCTCTAAGAAAGACTCGATTCATTCGACTCCCACCCGTAATATGTCTATGAATAGAGGCAATAAGAGGTCCGCCAGTAAATCACCACCTACTTCATCACCTATTTCATCACACATCACATCAGATAAAGAAGAACTGCGGTCTATTATCCAGGAAATAATTAAGGCCGAATTTAGCGAGATGTTGACCCAATTTAACGAAAAAATGGTCAGCACAATGAACAAGGAACTGGATACGGTCAAGGCGGAAATGAAGGAGATGATTAAATCGGTTCAGTTCATTAACAATAAGTTTGAGGATTTTGAGAGAAACCAGAAGGCATCTAACAAAGTTATACATAAACTAGAATTAGAAAATGTGGAACTGAAAACATCAATGGGCAATCTTCAAGTACGCATCAATAACTTGGAGCAGCAATCTCGATCGAATAACTTGGAGGTACAATGTATGCCGGAAACCAAGAACGAGAATGTATACTCAATTATCACTGAACTTGGCCAGTTAGTCAACTGTGATATTAAGGAGAAAGACATATTGCATTGTACGCGAATTGCAAAATCTAACCCATCCAGTACCCGCCCTAGATCTTTGGTTGTTCAGTTGGCATCTCCACGGCTGCGCGATCAACTTCTAGCATCCGTTATCAAGTTTAACCATAATAACCCTAAAGAAAAACTAAACTGTGGGCACTTGGGATTCACCGGCAACAAGTCACCTGTATATGTTGTTGAACATCTGTCTCCTACGAACAAAACACTTCACGCAGCGACCAGGATTAGGGCCAAGGAAATGAATTATAAGTATGTGTGGGTCAGAAACGGAAAGATATTTGTGAGAAAGTTAGATGGCACGGAATACATATTAATTAAGAACATGAGTAGCCTAAGTAAAATCGTATAACTTGCTTCAAATATTTTTGCATCATAGCATGACATAGTACATATTTGTTGTAAAATTCAAGAATCTAAGCATATATTACCAAAATTGTAGAGGCTTGAGAACTAAAACCAATATTTTTTACTGTAACCTTTGTTGTAAGGATTATGATGTTCTAATATTGACCGAAACTTGGCTAAATGGTGGTGTGCTCAGCAGTGAGCTCTTTGATAATAGGTATGTGGTCTACGGAAGGGATAGGGAAACAACTGGCTTTCATCCCAATAAAGACGGAGGAGGAGTTTTGATAGCCGTTTCAACTAAAATCAATTCCAAACGTATTGATAAATGGCAAAGTAAATGCGAAGATCTCTGGGTCACTATCGATATATCCACTACGCGACAACTAGCTCTCTGTGCAGTCTACCTCCCTCCACCAGTATGTCTATCAACGTTTGAACATTTCATCGAACATTGCAATAACGTGTTTGAAACAACTAACATCCCAACCTGTATAGTAGGTGATTTTAACTTGGGCATAATAAACTGGACCCCAGGGGCAATTAACAGTTCACTTTCCAACACATGTCTAAGACTATTAGAGTTCATGGATGTTAGTAAGCTAACACAGCACAATCTCGTTAAAAATTGTTCTGCGCGTGTTTTGGACCTAGTTTTGTCTACTATTCCTTCTTGCACTGTGAGTGAATCCACTGTCTCTTTGACTACTGTTGATCGACTCCACCCTCCGCTTGATCTTACTCTTTCATTATTAAAAGAAAATACTCTGCCATATAATCAACATAACACGAGGAAAAACTTCCACAGAGCTAATTATGACAAAATTAAATCCTATCTAAATGAACAAGACTGGGATCAACTATTTGCAAATCAAAATGATGTAGATAACATGGTAAATATATTCTATGACGTCATAAACACGGTCATAAATAAGTTTGTTCCAAATTGTAAGCCAATGTCTAGTCGTTATCCCCCATGGTTTGATAAGTCGATAATAAATGCTCTTAAAGAAAAAAATAAGCTACGATTGCGCTTCAAGATATACAAAAACCCGCGAGATGAAATGGAACTAAAATTAATTGCAAAACGTTGTCAAAATTTAGCTAAAAGTTTATACGGTCTTTATATGAACAACCTAGAATCTAAAATCAAAGATAATCCTAAACTGTTCTGGACTCACGTTAAGACTAAGCGCGGAGGATCTAGTGTCTATCCACTGACAATGACTGACGGACAGACCACAACGTCTAATGGCTCGACTATCTGTGACCTTTTTGGTAATTATTTCTCATCTGTCTACATCCCTGAAAATAACACAGGATTTAGGAGCGAGTCAAGCTATCTTAGTTCACTGGAAACTAATAGCCAGTGTCTAACAACCCCAGACTTGGACTTGGATTCTTTACTCAGTAAACTGCAATCTCTGAACGTTGGGAAAGGTGCAGGACCAGACGGAATCCCACCACTATTTATTTCTACCTGTGCGTCGGTATTGGTCTCTCCATTACTTAAAATATATAGGATGTCTTTAGCCACCGGTACCTTTCCATCCGAGTGGAAAAAAGCCAAAATCGTTCCAATACACAAGTCGGACAAAAAAGAGACTATCTCAAACTATCGGCCCATTGCGATTCTCTCCACTTTCGCCAAGGTATTCGAGTCAATTATCTGTCCCCATATCCAACATCATTTTAGCCTTTATCTTAACGATAATCAACATGGCTTTGTAGCGTCAAGGTCTACTGCCACAAACCTAATGTCTTTTACGGAGTCCCTGATAGATACTATCGATTCGAATAGGCAGTTTGATGTGATATACACCGATTTCAGTAAGGCGTTTGATAAAATCTCCCACTCCATACTGATTAAAAAACTGGCGACATATGGTATCACGGGACCCTTGCTGAAGTGGTTGGAATCATACCTCGCTAACCGTGAATTTTATGTTGTGGTAAATGGTTTTCGCTCTACCAACAATTATCGCATGACTTCCGGTGCCCCACAGGGTTCCCACTTGGCCCCCATATTATTTATCATTTTTATAAACGATCTTCCCCACTGCTTTCACTTTGCAGAGTGTTTTTTGTACGCGGATGACTTAAAGTTTGCCAGAAAAATCGAATCATCCAATGATATTGAGTTTCTACAGGATGATCTGAACAGAGTTATTGATTGGTGCAAGAATAATAAAATGGAATTAAACCTAGATAAATGCTACCACCTGTCATTTTCTAGAAAGGTTCACCCCATCCATTCCAGCTACTTTATAGACAAACATAAAATCCATGAAGTAGAAACTATAAAGGATCTAGGAGTTCTGTTTGATAAAAAAGTTACTTTTGTCCCACACTTCGAAAACACTATTAAAAAAGCTTCCAAAATGTTAGGATTTATACTACGCAATACCAAGGATTTCAAACAAGTCAGCACTAAAAAATTGCTGTATAATAGCCTGGTCCAAAGCATACTGGAGTATTGTAGTGTTGTGTGGAGACCGCATTACGCCACTCATAAACTTCTCTTAGAAAGGGTCCAGAAGCGATTTCTATGGCACCTTGCTTTTTCCAAAGGGAAAAGCAAGCAGTTGCCTTCTTATGTGTCCCGTCTGCAAAATTTCAAAATGCTCTCGTTATCGACCCGAAGAGAAGTAATGGATGCCCTGTTTCTGTACAAACTCCTTAGAAAGCAAATAGACTGCCCACAGTTGCTGAGTCGCCTCAAGTTTCGTGCCCCAACCCGCTATCCTCGAAATCCCATCACTCCGCTTTACCCGCCCTTGCGTAGAACTGTCTTAGGTGCTAACTCACCAATACCGCGAATGTGCAAAATATTAAATAGCTGCAGTGACCTGATTGACGTACACCACGATAGCATAGGCAAATTTTGTAAATTAATTATTAAGTACTATTCGCACAAATATGAGATGATATGATTGCCAATTTGTTTATTAATTTATATACTAATTTAATGTTATTTTTTTATTATTTTTTATTATTATCTAATGTGAATCATATATTTAATTTATTCAGTTGCTATTTTATAATCAATCAATTTAATATTTTTAATTTATTTTATTAATCTTGGTTTGTTTGTTAAATGCCTCGATTTAAGCTTAGTCGTAGAAAGGAAGGAAAATATCATTCATTATCCTTAATTAATTGTAATAATTTATATTTATAATCAATCTAATACGTGCATGTGGTGTTGGCTTGTAATTAATTGTTGCACTTATAAATGTATATCGTGTAATTATATGGAATGTAATGTGTAAACAATTGTAAGCTAACCTGAATTAAATAAATAAATAAATAAATAAATTATTGTAGCACATATGTTTGATATTTGAATGTAATGAGTGTGTGTATATATATTTATTGTGTATAATTGGTAATGTATGAAGGTGGATGTTTTGTATATGTATAGTGTTTTATTAAACATACTGTGGTGAATATTAAGTAAACAGTGAAAAAGGATACCAAGAGTTATCAATTCAATCAACATATTATTTCTATAACAACAAAGCATGCAGAAATCCATTGTGGCAGGAAAATAGACCTGGCCAGCCTTAGAGCTTAGTCATTCTTTGTTTAGTTGTAGCTTGCAGAAGTCCCCTTCACAGTCGATTCGTATTGCGGGCATACCCTCCCTTTTTCTCAAGAAAATCTTGCCGTACGAGACCCAGCAGTAGCTATACTCAAGTGTTTTTGCCTTTTCTCGTGCAAGATAGAATAATCGCCTCTTCTTAGCTGTTAAGTTTTCAGACATATAGATTGGATTTGGTGAGCCATCTAACAGTATGTCTTTTGAGGAAAATTTGTTATCTCCGTTTTTCTTGTTATAGTTTTTGTAGGCGTGTAGGAGACTGTCTTTAGCAACAACTGTGGTCATATCAACTATCACTGTGCCACCACTCCTTTCAGATTTGGACTTTAGGCGATAAATATCCCGAATGTCTGATTGTTGTAGGTTGACATTCAGAACCTTACTGGTATCAATGAGAGTCTTGGAGAGAGAAACTTTGGTTTCATTTTTGCTCAAAGGCAAGTTTCTTATCTCCAAGCTAGATGACTTATTAAAGGTCTCTAAGCTTTCTATTTTCTCCTCCAATATCTGTATGTATGCCAATTTTTCTCGATTTTCCCTCTCTAGATGACCCAATTTTGGTAGTAATTCGTCGTATTTTGCTGATAAGAATTTGGTGGTTTTTTCTATCTCAGCGTTTTGGCTCTTAATATCATTTACTGTACTCATCAGTGTATTATACCTTGAATCCTGACTATCCGTAAACTCCTTAATCATCATGTTGATGCTTGCGTTTGAACCTCTGAGTGATGTTAGTGAGATTCTGTGGCAATGTAGAAACAGAGCTTACCTCCGGTTCAGAATCATACAGCATTTCTGTTGGCTTATTCGGGGGAGTTCTCCTCGACATATTTCAAGTTGTTATATGTATATCAAATAAAAACAATATATTTATCTTATATTATTTTAGCTCACAAGATTATCCAAAAGACTTGCAAAATGAACAAAAAGAAAAATCAACAAAAAGTTCAACTTAGCAATGTTGGATTCGAACGTGCACGCATCTGCACGGCAACCACAGCGCTTTACCACTAGACCAGACGAGGTTAACTCAATCGTTCGAATTTTTAGTTCTCTAATTAAGTTGTGATTGTGGAGCGACGGAAACTAATGACTTTGCATTTTTGACACGGCTCACTAACACTACGAGTAGGTACAAGTTTTTTTCCTTCCTCCGATCTTAAAAACTTTGAGATTTCACTTTATTCACTGGTTGTCACTTAAATTAATATGCACAGTCCAAAGGAACAGCTCCTAGGCTACACGTTCTTATATGACAGACACAAATTAATGCAGCATTTATCAACTTTTGAAATTAAAAACATGGATACAAAGAAACGGCTGTCTGACTCATAACAAGACGGTGGGTGGAAAAACAATAAAGCAAGTAAGGAGATATTTACTTTATTATTAGGTACTTTAATACATAAAGGTCCTCAATAGAAATTCACAAACAACATAGTTAGAACAATATATTAAAAACATAAATATATACAAAACTTTATTTTTATAATAAATACTATCCATAAACTTATATACACATACACTTACATACATTTATACTTAAATATATACGTACATAATATTACATGTTAACAAATTCAAAGAAAGGAGGGACAAGATAAAAAAAAAATATATATAAATTGATTAATGATGAAAGAAATTTGATCCAAATATAAGAGCATTAGAGAGAAAGGAAATGGTTTTTAACTAGGTCCTTAAAAGAAGCCAGTGACTAGGCTTGTCTTACAGACAACGGCAACAAATTCCACAATCGCACAGCCTGGACCGGAAACGATTTGTCGTAAAACTTAGTGGAATGAGCAGGCATCAAAAGTTTCAAATTCTCAGATGATCTCAAATGTCTAGAATGTGTGTCATGAAGGAACTTAAAGCGTTCTTTAAGATAAGTGGGGGTTGTAGGAACTTGAGCTTATTTCGAAATTCAGAAACATGGTCACATTTGCGTAAATCAAATATGAACCTAATACAAAAGTTTTGGAGTCGCTCAAGCTTATCTAGTTGCACTTCAGTCAGATCTAAATAACTGACATCGGCATAATCGAGGATTAGGAGAAGGAGGGATTGGGTGAGTGCAGTTTTGGTGGCAGTTGGAAGGAAATTGCGAATAGTTATTATAAAACTAACAATATAAGTTCAAGTATTGATAGGCTGCAGTCCTCGTAAGAGCACAACATTGAGCTAACACAGAAATATACCTGAATTCAAAGCTTTCTCGATTCTGCCTCTATCCTAGCTAATTTCCGGCATTTGTTATTATTTTTTTCTTTTAGATATCATCCAATGACTTCTCCCACTCTGGGTGAAGTGGGAGGGCGTTTCAGACTTTTACTGACTAAAACCCAGCCTTGTTCCTTCAGTTGCATGTGCCAGGGCCGCAGTAACTATCTTTCAAATTTATCCGCGACCCAGACCGTCATCGGCCCTAGCGGACCCCGTCAGTTTTGCTGACATCTCTTTGAGGCGCGCGTGAAACAATACGCGCCATCGATTCGGGCCAGGTCGTTATCGGACAGCGAACTACCCAATACTCGCCGTCCACAAGCCCACGCCTACGGTGGCAAGGAATCGGCTTGCGAGTCTCGCCGCCCTGCCGAAATATCTTGCCGTTACATATTTGCAGCACCAGCATATATTTAGTTTTAGTTTGTTAATATTCGCAAACAGATATAAATAACTAAATATCTGCACTTCATTCGGTAGTAATATTTTTCACTTTGCTACGTTGCCTCTCTAAAGTAAACAGACTTCACAGGTTCTATTAGACTAGTTAGTTGCGGATGGCTAATACCTCATTATTGATTCTAATAAAATAAAAAATATATAATTATTTATTTAATTGAAATTAGTTTGTTTAGCTAAGTTTGTAGTTTTAAATTTATGTGTATGTCGCATCAAGGGTGGCTGATAGATGTAAGTCAGGATGTATTCCTTTAGGTTAAGACATCGTGTGTTGCCCACACACGATGTCTTAACCTAAAGGAAGGTCAGTGGGTATAATCGTGAAAATGAAATCACACAAATTATTCGAGACACTGGGTTTATTCAAATAGTCACAACTCAGTTACAATATTGCTTACTAATATTACGTGTTACCTCTAAGGCTATCAGTAGTCAACTGCCCTATTGCCCACCACGCAAGTGCTTATAGAAAGCATGCCAATGCGTAGTTGCTCTTGATTGCCGCCAGGGGCGTGCTTGTTTTGACGTCCGTACTATTGACTAAACCCGACATGTATATGTATGAAGTCATAGTTAAAGAAAGAAAGAAAGAAAACATTTATTGCCACTAAGAAATATTACAGTGTAAACAAAACACAAGATAGTTTTAAAGCACAATATTTCCATTATGGCAAAAGGAGCGGGCTCAGCTGATGTTGACCAGTGTGCAGCATGGATACTACGCTGGCCAACGCTCCCTTTCTTACAGCACTATATAATAAATCACTTAATAAATACCCAGACCCACCCTTAATAAATACTAAATTATTCATACCCACAATTATAACAACTTAAACAACAACTATTACATCAATTAAATTCCAATTCATTAAAATAACAAAAATAATAATCCATTATAAATACCAAAAACAATCATTAATTAAAATACATAAAATAACAATCCATTAAAATTACAAAAAAAAAATAACATTAAAATACCAAAAATATTAATCCATTTAAAATACCAAAAATAATAATTCATTAAAAAATACCAAAAAGAATAAATTTATCAAAATCAATTACGCATACTATTACGATTAAATATTAAATACAGAATAACGTTTGAAGCCCTGCCGAATGAGACATAGAGTAAGCGAGGACAGTGATAGCAGTACCTTAAGCATTTGAGATCTGTTTGTGAAGTATTAATGTCTTAACTCTCGCCCTGAAAGCTGACTGAGAAATGCTCTGTCTAAGTGGTGGAGGCAGATCATTCCATATTTTAGCCGCACTGTATTTAAAACTACCTCTATAAGAGGCCGTTTTGTGCTGGCAGAAAACCAGCCTGTTAAGCAAATGCCTACGAGTGGGTCGGTTCCGCTGGTCAAAGGCCACTTTGTCGAGAAGGTATCCTGGTCCACCTATCCTTATAACTTTTTGCACAAGGCATGCCAGGTGCAAATCCCTTCGTCCAGCCATTTTTAGAATTCGCTTTTCGTTCAGATACGGTGTGATACGCGCCCGTTTAGGTATAACGAAACAGAACCGCGCACACGCGTTTTGAACTCGCTGAATGGCTTGGGACGTCTTGGCGAACAATCTCGGTCCATACACTGTATCGCAGTAATTAAACTGCGATAACACCAAAGATTCCACCAGGGCGATTCTGACCTTTTCGGAAAGGCACTCTCTTAGGCCATAGAGCACTTTAAGTCTGTAAAAAGCGTTTCTGATCTTCATGTTTATATGATCAATGTAGCGTAAATCACAGTCTAATAGAAGGCCAAGTTTCTTTGCCTTTACCACTCTTTCAACCGCCGCTCCATCAATATGTATCTCCGGCTCATGGCTGATCACGAGTTCACGCTGATGTTTACTACCCAGTATAATATACTTGGATTTACTAGGATTAAGAACCAAATTATTCCTTCATGCCCATTCTGAAACCGCAGCCAAGTCCTGATTTATGAGCTCCATGGCGCTTTTAGTCTCACTCGGGCAGAAGGAGTAATAAATTTGGGTGTCATCAGCGTACAGGTGCACTTTACAGTGTTTTATAATTTTGCAGAGATCGGCGGTATACAAAATAAATATTAGCGGACTTAAAATTGAGCCCTTGGGTGTTCCTCGTTTAATATCTCCCACCGTGGAGGACGTTTCCTCACCGTTAACATTTTGTGTAACCACATATTGCTTTCGCTGTTTCAAGAAAGACGCAAACCAGTCTCGAGCCGACGGTGATATCCCATAGTAAGTCATTTTTGCTAGCAAAAGGTCAACATTTATGCAGTCAAATGCCCTGGAGAAGTCTAATAAAACCAAGACTGTACTTTTCCCGGCATCGGACTACGACAGTACATCGTCCGTCACATGAGCCAGTGCCATATCAGTACCATGTCCGCTTCGAAATCCCGACTGAACACTGGGTAACATACCATTACTTTCTAAATAAGATGTTAGCTGTGCACACACTGCTCTTTCCACTAACTTCGATGCAACTGGAAGAATGCTAATTGGACGGAGATCCTTATAGTCTTCAACCGTGCTACTCTTTGATAAGGGCTTTACTTTTGCCAATTTCCATGTGTCGGGGAAAACACTAGATGTTAGCGACATGTTAATTATATTGCATAGGATTGGCAAAGTATGTGGTAACGTCATACGTAACATCTGTATTGTTACATTGTCATGTCCCGCAGCATTCGTACTTATGTCTCGGATGATTTTAAGTACCTGTTCCTCACTACATTTCTCAAAGTTGAAAACAGCGTCATTAAACCTATTCTGAATGAAGTAGTTATAAGTATCAATATCCAGACCAGAACTTCCAGGCACATCCAAAAAAAAGTTATTTAAATTATTTGGGTCATTTATATTATCTGGTATGTCAGACAGCGATGGACTACCATTGACTGAGGTACGTTTTACATAAGTCCACATTTTATACGGGTGTTTGATATTGTCGTTTACATAGTATGAGAAGAAAGCTTTCCTTTCACGTTTCACGGAAATATTTGCGAGGTTACGGAGACTTTTGTAGTAGTCCCAGTGGGCATCAAGCTTAGTCTTGCGAGCTTTTTTTAATGCAGCGTCCCGTAGTGACATCATCTTTTTTATTACATCTGTGAGCCACGGTTGGGGCTGCGACTTTAAACGGATTCGACGCAGTGGTGCATGCTTATCGAAAAGAGCTAGCAGCATCTTATTGAAATGCTCAAATGTTAATTGTTGTTAATGTTAATTATTTTATTAAGTATTTTATACACTGTGTACACTGTGTATCTACATAGATACACAGTGTATACAGTGTAAATTATCTGAGAATATTCAAGTTATGTTCTTGACTTAAAAGTGTTACTTATGAAGTGTAAGAATTTTTACACACCTTCAGCACTAACAAAATTAATTGCTACACTGTAAATTATTGTAAGAATATTTATCTTAGCAGGCTAATAAATCAGGGACGGTGAACTTCGGGTTCTAATTAAGCAACCTCAAGGTAAATGGCTGTCAACAGTCACCTTGACTCTTTATCTTGCGAACTGTTGTAACTTTAATTAAGAAACCTATAACTTTGAGGAAAATTAAGATTCAGGGCCAAAACTTTACATTTAGGCAAGAGTTTCTGGACTTTAACGCAACGTTAAGTACTTATGATTCCTATTCAGCGATTGTTTATTAATTGGACTTAATCATACAGATTTATTCAAAGCAATATGTCAATAAACAAATAGGTAGAAGTTAATAGCTCATATTGATTTGTTTAAATAATGCTCTACACATTAACGAGTGTTTACGACGAATAAAACCCTTTTATTAACACAACTAGCTCTTGCCCGCGGCTTCGCTCCCGTGAACCACCCCGCAGGGCCCGTTTTCAGGATAAAAAATAGCCTATGTCACTCAGGAATAATGTAGCTTTCTAATGGTGAAAGAATTGTTTAAATCGGTCCAGTAGTTTCGGAGCCTATTCGGTACAAACAAACAAACAAACAAACAAACAAACAAAAAAATCTTTCCTCTTTATAATATTAGTATAGATGATAGACCTTTTAAATTACCATGCAGAATAAGATAAGTTTTTACAAACGAGTCCCTTTTGTTGTAAATTGTATTCGCAGACGTAAATTTTCTACATGAAGTTTTCCAATTAAGTAAAACTAAGCCTGTGGAGATAACAATTAGGTAATGATTGTGTGATTTAGGAACGTAAATGTGAAAAGCTTACCTAAACATTACAAAATTCAAATTCTAAATGTACTTACAAAGTTTCCCAATCTTGTTATACTTCACATGTAATATATCAGTAGTGCCTTCAAGAGCCAACTCATCAAACATGTATGAAATATCTGAAGTTAACTTCGACTTGGACTTGGTCTCAGGTCATGTTCTCGTATCTGGTATATGTTTGTAAAGTCGATCAGACGAGCTGGCGGCTCCTGCTCTAAAGTAACTGAAGATTAAATAATCGAGTGGAGTGTGTAGATAAGAAGCTAGTTTATAGTTCACAGCCTCGCTTCGGACGACACCGGACAGTCGCGTGGAGATAAGCTTGTAGCAGTTAGAACTTTCAGTCCGATATGGTTAAATTTCAGTTATTTTTTAGATTGTACCTGTATGTAGATTCTTATGAAGATCTATTGCTCTTACAAACGACTGGTGATCATTAAAAATGGTAGCAATATTTCAGTTACGAACATAAAGTTGGCTAAAAATTCTGAAGGGTAAAAACTAAGTTTCCATAGAAGTCCTTTTTACAGAACTGTCTCCCCTTACTAACTTTGTTACCATAATTCTGTCAGAACTACCGGACTTTAAGTATACGTATTTGTAAAGATTATGTCTCCATCTGCATCTCTCGAGGGTGTTCCAACAATTGTCAGGATTACAGCTGCGTGTGCCCGACTATTTGTTTAATCCGAAAATGTTGTCCCGTTCAAAGTTTGCCTGATGTTTGTATACAAGCGTACCTTTTTAGGGATATCTTTATTATTAAGATAATTTGATCGTAAATAGGATTTTCAAGTCTAAACATTCCTCTTTCTAAAGTAAAACAAGCAAAACAACTTAAAGGAAATTAGACTCAAACTTTACTCGTGTCTAATTACATCCCAAAATCGCAAGGCCGTCGCAGGCCATTTGTATTTAAAATGCCTCTTTAAAATGAAAACGCGTCTACAATCAAATTCAGGTCAGCAAATTGTTCTTAATAAATAAAAGTTCTAGTTTTCAATACATATCTATATATATATATGTCGGAGTTGGTTATTAATTAAAATTGCGGGAAGTCATCAATTTGTAATAATTTGTTTTCTTATTACTAATTTAAGTGATTTTACTATCAATTATTGCCTAATAAATCAAATCATAATTTATTGAATACTCTGTGTACGCACCAATTGATTTTGGCAACTTATTTCGATAATTGTAATCGATGGTAAAGTTCAAAATAATTGTTGGCATGTTAATTTGATTATTCTTTGTGTTATCACTATTGTTAGCTTACGACAATTATTCTTTTATTACTTGATGATTTTAGAATCGAAGTTAAATTTGATTTAGCACATTTTAGTGTTTTGTATCAAGTAAACACGTGACGTACTTCCGTATGTCATCGGACAGAGTTGTTGTGGAGGGATAGCAAGGTATAAGAGAGCTTGCAACGGTATGCAAGTCAGTCTATCTTCGGATTAGACTCGATAAAGAGCTCCCCTGCTCCCGACAAAACTGTCGGTTTATTTGGTACAGCGCTGCTGTATATTCACATAGCTGTATTAGCTTGCTGATGGCGAACGATACACTTTGTATTTGGGTGGCTTAGGCTGCTGTACGAACTGTAACCTTAAGGGTTTGTTCGTTTAACTGTATTGTTACCATTTGTATTGTTTTGTTGGTAAAACTGGTACTGTAATTAACAACCTTGTTATTGGTTGCACAGTTCTTGTTTATCCAATAAAAATGGGAACGCCCAAATCCTGACCATATATACCCCTAGGCCCCTCTCGATCCTACATATATATCTATAAACGTAATTTGTTGTAAAATTATTTATTTGCTAACTGGTTGGTTTCGTGTTTTGGTGAACACAAAAGTATATTTTTTATATATTTTATCATTTATTTGTCTGAATATGGTACATTATATTTTATGGTCTGACATTTTATTTATAATTCAAATAATATGTACAACTGACTATTGCTAATCTTATGACTAATAACAAAACAAACTTACATACAAAAGGGAGAGGGAAAATGGCTCATATCGCGTCAAAAAATTCGTCCACATCGATGTTAATGGGAAACGTGCCCAGAACGCTGGCAGCATTGCCACGTTGAATGGCAATGCTGATTCTCTGGCTGAAGAAAAGGCCAGCCCTCTGGTCACGCGAACAGTCGACTAACCGTTTACTTATGTCTCGAAACACTCGATGAGCACTCGGACCCCATGGATCTAATGTCTCAACCCCAAACGGCTCGAACATATAACTGCCAATAAGGTTGTTATATTTGCGCCGTTTGAGGTTTTCTGCACCAGCAGCAGCTGCCCTAGCACAGCCCGCCGTGCTAAGAAGATGGGATGGCGCAAGGGTATCTACACATTGAATCCCACACCAAAGGCCTACCCAGCTTCCAAGGCATTATGGTCATCCCATCCGGTCTCTTCCCATCGTCGCGTGGCAAGCCATTGGGTTCTAAAACAGCTGGCACCCCGGTGGTGACAAGAGTTCGACGTATGATGTCATTAATGCTGGCGTGCCGTGCTATCCGACCAGCGCTCCTACTGCAGGATAGGCCATGGTGTCCGAGGCGGTCGACTGCTTCACCACATTGACAGCGATATGGAGCTCCGCTGGGAGTACTTGTCGCAGACATTTAGCGATCCGGAAGGTAGTGTCACTCAACATTGTGCTTATGTTGGGTGACGGTAAAGCCTGTAGCCAGAGGCCCGACTCCCACACACCCACAGCCAGTAGGCGAGCACGCTCAGCAGTATTGGTGGACGTATTTATGAGTTTATTCCGTACCAATCTGCAGAGCGGCTCATCCCACTGACTTTGGTAATTATCATAAATTATTTGTCTATTTAATATAATTGTTATGTCTAAACTTAAGCAGTTATAATTAGTATTCTAAAAAACAACTAGTTCTCAATTAATCCTTTTATCGAGCCAGCCAACGTAGTTACAGCGAAGTTAGTTTTGTTTCAATTATTGTGAACAAATTATTTCGTTAAAGTTTAGTCACGGAACGTGCAAAACTAACTAAAGCTGAATATTTTAATTATTGTTAAAGTTTTAGAGTTTTATTAAAGCAACGATTAAGTTGTTTCTCTACTTTTATATTCACAATATAAAAGTAGAGAAACAACTAAATCGTTTAAAATTAACATGATAGGAGTGACGGCCACGCTATAAAATATATTGGTTCCCTATTATTAAGTACATAACAGGAATTCGTCCGGAACTCCGACTTTCAGACACATAACGAAATTGAAACTAAAACTGTCGTAAAATAAAAGTCACTTAAATTCCCAATTACAACAAGTTTTGTCCCGAACCCTAATTATGCCAACTACTAATCGGGACTGAGAGGAAACATAATACTGTTTTTAACAAAGTTGATTTATGTGAAAGACAAACTTCGTAACAAAGATAAAACTGTATTTTAGGCGCAATTTTTTTGAGAGATAAAAATGCTTTTAAAAGACACGAACAAAATGTAAGTTGATGATTCTCATTGTCTGTAAATGGAGTTGAGTTTAAAAGTTAACATAAAGTGGTAAAAAAGTTGCTACGATAAACGTTATAACTTAACTCGGGTGAAAAATCATAACTTTTAATATTTTACTTTATTATGATTGAAGTAAATCTAGATGTCTTCAGTACGTAATAGATTTGATTGAATCAAATATTTATAATACCGACAAAAAATTAAATTCAAGTACACAATAAATAGCAAGAAATAAATGTTACGAAATTGAAACTGAAAACATCGTACATAAATATAAAAAATCAAAATAAAGAAATAAAGTTTTATATTTTGCCTGAACATAATATTAAGCTCGTTTATCGAATAAACATCAACTTGCTGATAACACGTAACTGGCAGTAATTGGCGTTTATATAAACTTTTAGCGATGATTAGATATTAGTAATAAAGCTACTAATTATAATAATATATTTCTTCATTTAACTAGATCTCTATCAGGCTTAACGGTAAATTGAGTTGAAAAATTATATTAATTCTAGCAATAACTTTAACAATAAGATCTTGTGTTCATGGTTGAACGTTAAAAATGCCTTTTGTAAATGTAAATTCATAGAACATTATCCGAAGCTTCATCTCAAGCAGCAGCTCTTGAGTAATTAAACATCTTTATTTATTTCCCGAAGCAAAGGAAATCTCGTGAAAAATTCAGGAATTGCGGTCGCGGTTCTGTAAAATAATTCTTACAGAGATGGTGAGACATAAATTTTAAGTAAAGGGATGTTTATCAAGCCTCTTGTCACTTGAGAGATGTCCCGTGTAACGACCACGAGCTGTTTCACGGAATATTCCCGAAATTCAAACTGCAAGTGATGGTTGTGTTTAAGAATTTATAGCTTGTACAGGCTAGTTAGTGGTCACGTTCTAGTTGGCAGGCGCTGAGTTGTAGCTGATATTTTCACTAGGGTTGGAAATTCAAAATTGCTAAAGTTATAACCAAAATGTGTTTGCTTTTTGGTTTAGCTTTATAGAGATTAGTGTCCAGTAGAATGATGTGCAGGTATTATGTTTGGCCTCAGGCCACATAACATTATGAACCTTTTTTATGCACAAGTTACCGCAATTAAGTGAAGAGATAGGTCAACATCGTGAAGTCAAGTGTAGCGACGTAAACGGGTCAATGTAAAAAAAAGTTAATTAAAAAAATGCAAAACCCTACTGCTTAAAAAGCAAACTAAAAAGACGTAAACAAGAAGAAAATCATGCTGTGCAGTCGGAGGATACATATTCGCGAGCTGGCGGACCAAAACCAGATGTATCCTCCGACTGCACAGCGTGATTTTCTTCTTGTTTACGTCTTTTTAGTTTGCTTTTTAAGCAGTCGGGTTTTTTGATTTTTTTAATTAACTTTTTTTATTTACAACTTTTTAGTAATTTTTTTTTTTTGAATTAGGTACATTTAAACATATAAGTGTTGTATATTTTTGAAATCGCCTCTTAAAATCCCCACACGATGGGTTTGGAAGAAAAAAAAATTTATTGCCCACAAAATGGCGCCCAAAATCCGCCATTTTTGTTTTTTCCAATTTTAATGTAGCCAGTGACACTCGCAGGATTAAGACAAATCGATTGACGTAAGAATCATCAAAATCGACCAACGCGTTTGATCTCTAGAACGCCACATAGGAACATACATACATACATACATACATATATGTAAGAGCGGGAGTACTCAGGGTTCTCAAATGATAATGATCAGACATCTTGTAAAATACTTTTTATTACTCACACCAATAGTAAGTCACACAAATTAATTTTATAAGTGCACAGTTCAAAATACAATTCAATCCTGAGTTCTTTAGACTAGAACCAGCCTATTTATACGTTTAAACAAATAACAAGACGTCACACAGCAACAACTACCGGTGATATTCGTTTATCAATTAATTTTAGATTTACTTTTGTAAAAATACAGTAATTGTGTACAATATTCGATTAGTAATTAATAACACTTTTTACAAATATTCTGAATAGATTTAGCTACCAATTATTTTATTTGAATGAACTAACAGTCAGTGATCTACCTTCCATTTTTGATTTCTAAAATATTACTAAATAAAAACAAATCGTACATTAACAATACTTAATTCATGTTTCCGCCGAGGAGTTATCTGCCTTTTTGACGTTTGATTTCGTCTGTGGTACCATTTTCATTTACCAGCGCTATCACGGCCATACTGACGAGTGGGCCTTGCTAGGCCCAGCGAATCTTTCTGAAAATCATAGAAAAATATTAAAATATAGAAAAACCTTTTAGCTAACTGTCAAACTCAGAGATCGCAGATCGTGGCTTGACCATTAAGATTCAGAGGCCCGTCTTTGACTTGTTTTGACTAAAATGTATTGAATCAACCAACTTAAACCATAGCCATAACCAAGGCCTTTTTAAACTTCCATTATACTAACTCAAATCAAATTCAGAGGTCGCAGATCGTAGCTTGATCATAAAGATTCAGAGGCCAGTCTTTAGACTTGTTTTGACAGAATTTTATTTCACCAACTAACTGTCAAACTCAGAGGTCGCAGATCGTTGCTTGATCATATAGATTCAGAGGCCCGTCTTTGACTTGTTTTGACAGAATTTTATTTAACCAACTAACTGTCAAATTCAGAGGTCGCAGATCGTTGCTTGATCATAAAGATTCAGAGGCCCGTCTTTGACTTGTTTTGACAGAATTTTATTTAACCAACTAACTGTCAAATTCAGAGGTCGCAGATCGTTGCTTGATCATAAAGATTCAGAGGCCCGTCTTTGACTTGTTTCGACAGTTTTTTTTTTTTTAACTTAACTTTTCAATTCTAAATAATTTTGTAAACAGTTTTAACCCTTTTTCATTATTATTTATTCTTGCTATCACGGTCTATTCGTTCAGTAAAAATTAGCATTTAGCACCTATCTTGTACTATTTACTTATTACGTATAGTTTATTATTTGATAGGTTTCCAGATATTTTGGTCCTACTTTGAAACGCGATCATTGAGTGAACAAAGTCTTTTTCTAAAACCAAAATGTTATTTTTTTGTTTTTCCTGCCGTTCCGGCCATTCTGTTCTTAGGGTCTGAATGAATTTGGCGTTTTCAATTGCAGGGGACGGCTATTTTACCTAATAGGAGTTCTAAAGGGCCATACGGAAGCCTTAGATTTCGTAAATAATATATCCAATTATAATGCACCTATTTTATTAACCCAAACCTTTTCAGATTCACTGTTAGTTCTACGTGTACCGCGAGTAAAAAGAAAAGAAAAAAAGGCTTTAATCTGTTCCCATAGTAGCGGATACCCCATTTGAAATATTTCGACATGAGGTACCAAAATGTTAATTTCGCAGTGGCTTTTTAGTATTATACGTCTGCGTAGCATTAGTAATTCGTATAGCTTATTTTTTTATATCGCGGAATAATATTCTAAGTTATCCATAAAAACTTCTACCCCTCTTACCACCACTTAAGTATGATTTCCTGGATAAAAACGATCGTATGTTCTGCCCAGAGTCTCAAAATATCTCCGAACGAAATTGCATCTAAATCGGTTCTGTGGTTTAAGCGTCAAAATGAAGACAGACAGACATACAGAGTTACTTTCACATTTAAAATATTAACTCCGCCCGCGACTTCGTTCGCGTGATTTCGTATTGTATACCTCCTACAGGTGACTTTCTTATGTGTAGTTAGTGAAGGCAACCAAAAATAAGCTGTTCTTAAACCAAATAAAAATGTGATTTCGTAGAGTTCTACGGTTTATAGGTTTGGGAAGATTCGTTATTTGAGTTAAAGATTAATAAATTTTAGGTTACCGGCACAAAGTAAACATCCTCCCCTAAAAACTTAATAACCCCTTTATGCCCCATTGAGGTTTGAGTTTTAACAACCCAAATATGTTACTTATTCACTCTTTTCTTTTCTTTATTATTTTTCGATTATGTTAGTTAGATTGCTCAGTAAGATGCCTCAAAAAAACTAAACTAACAATAACAATCATTATTATTTATTTGTGTTAGTATTTGTGCAATGTTTCAAGTTTAATATCTCATGAAATAAGATCCTGCCATACAAATTTTAACACCCCCTAAATCGACTTGAGGAGGGGTAGTTTCAAAAAACTAATAATGTCAGTCTTTATCATTTACTTAGATTACTATTTGTGCCAAGTTTCAAAAATATTAGCTGAAGGATTTAGATTTTTCATACAAACTTTGCCCCCCTTTTTAATCCCCTTAGGGATAGAATTTCGGAAAATCCTTTCTTATCGGATGCCTACGTCATACAAAGAATACACCTTTCAAGTTTCAGGTCTCTACGATTAGCAGTTCTGGCTGTGCGTTGATCCGTCAGTCAGTCATTCAGGACAAAGCATTTTAAATGTATAGATTATTTTTAGTACTTTTATCTACCAGTGGATACAAAAGTAAATTTAAGGTAGTTTTTCCTCCAGTAAGATTACACGTAAGGCTTACGTTTATCGGAAAGTATACTTATTCAATGATCATCAATGGGGTGAACTTCGAAAAGCAAAATATGCTAATCTATCCACTCATAAATGAACAAACAAATGATTCAGGGACTACGAGTACTGTACGAGTTGATGATTCTCTAATTTAATTTTAATAGTTGCATGAGAAATTCGGTCAAATACTACCATAAGACGACCCACTGATCCTAAATGTATAATAGTCTCTATGGCGTTGCAAGTTTACATTTATTTTTATTTTTTTTGCCTTCCTTTATAAAAATAAATATTTTAATACTAGGTACCTTAAAAGAGTCTGTCCTAGAATGACATCTTAATTTAAATCATTAACAATATAAAGTTTTACTTCAAATGTCACGTCATCGAATGTGTTAATGGATTTAATCGATGGTATGCTACTACCCCCAAACACTCATAATACAAAAGTTCTAATTGGCGTTTACCTATAAATTGACCCAGAAACATTTCTTATTAAGCGAAAATGTTGAAATACTATCAAATAAACAAGAAAGATATCACCTCTTTGTAGTCGCCTGCCCGGCGTGAAGGTGGTGGTGCAGCGGATGAAGCAGAGCTTGTCTCGGAATGTTTCTAGTTTTTCTTTGTATACCAGCAGCCCTCAAATGGATGAACTAGTTTCTTGTAGACTTCACAAACAATGTTCCTGCAATCACGAGAAATATGTGGTTTAATGCAATTGTAATACGACACAGATGATAGCGAGCCTTGGTTGTTTAACACGGGGTTCTTCTTATATTACATCGGCGGGTTGTTTACGATAGTTCCCCAATGTAGCAAATCAGTTTCATTTGTGATCTCGGTGCTTGACCCGAGGGGTTCAGCTTTGTAAAACTTTGGTCTTATGCCATTGGAGCATTAGGAGAAATTCTTTAAAATAAACGTTATGATTCGGTACCATATTCAGAAAAAGATTATGCTTGATTTGAAGTCTATTCAATACACACACAATTTCAATACACAATATTAATATCTAGTTTCACTACTAAATTATGCTATGAGTGCAAGAGAATGAGCATTAGTGTCTACCAATTGCTTGGTGCGTCTTTGCATGCATGAAAATCCCTTCATCCTAGCAACAGACAACTACCTCGCATAGCTGTTAGACACCTTTTAACTTGTTTACTCAATTGTTATTGTATGCTAGTTAAGATCATAATTAGGTTAATAAATTTCACTTAGCTTGTGGGGACTGGTGTTTTGTTTTTGAACACCGTCCTTTTCAGCAACTTGATCTGGCAGCGAAGTAAATTCAGCTCATCCGAATGTCCTGGTCGAGTGGTCGGTAGGCTGGGCGAGTGCGGTCTAGTTGAGGCACGAGTTGATCCCTTTCTTCTGATGTAAGAGCGGGAGTACTCAGGGTTCTCAAATGATAATGATCAGACATCTTGTAAAATACTTTTTATTACTCACACCAATAGTAAGTCACACAAATTAATTTTATAAGTGCACAGTTCAAAATACAATTCAATCCTGAGTTCTTTAGACTAGAACCAGCCTATTTATACGTTTAAACAAATAACAAGACGTCACACAGCAACAACTACCGGTGATATTCGTTTATCAATTAATTTTAGATTTACTTTTGTAAAAATACAGTAATTGTGTACAATATTCGATTAGTAATTAATAACACTTTTTACAAATATTCTGAATAGATTTAGCTACCAATTATTTTATTTGAATGAACTAACAGTCAGTGATCTACCTTCCATTTTTGATTTCTAAAATATTACTAAATAAAAACAAATCGTACATTAACAATACTTAATTCATGTTTCCGCCGAGGAGTTATCTGCCTTTTTGACGTTTGATTTCGTCTGTGGTACCATTTTCATTTACCAGCGCTATCATATATACATACATACATACATAGACTGATAAACACATTACCCTCCTTCGGCAGTCGGGTAAAAAGCTCGCAAGTTTTCACTTGACTGGTATAACAACTTTTTATCTTGGACATTTCATACGCAATTTGTTACATATGTGATGCGACCCTATACAATGTATGGTTTGTATGACATACCAATTAATCTCACGGCAGGAGAGCTGGTAACTTTAGTCAGGGATTACAGTATCTATCATGTTATTTTCTGCATCCAATATTTTATTGCAGTTAGTTAACAATCTAACTGCAACTATCGCAGAGGATGCCCGTCTCAATGTTTACGATAAAACTTTACGAGAAATTGACGATGTCTCTCCAAATCTGTTCCGAAGTTCAGCGAGACATTTAATAGCTCAGTAAAACTCACTGACCTAAGGTTTAGTACTCGTAGCTTAGGTCATTGACCGACTCACCCACGGCAGCTTAGCTTATGACTTGGTCTAGTTTCCTTTTGGTTTAATTTATTATTCAACTATTTCCACTAAAACTTTAGTAAGATTTTTCATATGTGTTAATCGTTCCTTTAATCTTTGATGAGATATATCTGAACTTTGTTGGATTTGGGTTAATATTTTATCAATTATAACAGGTCAAATAATAGCATACTAAATATCTTATATCTTATCTTATCATATGTAATAGTTCTATAACTAAGAGATTTCTAGCCTATCTGTAATATTTGAAATATTGCTGTCAATTTGTATAATATATCAAAAAGCTCATCGTAACTATAATCTTTTATTACGCGGTCTTAAATGAAATCTCAGATAAAATCCAGCAGCATGTCATGTTGTACGTATGTATTGAAGTATTTGCCTGCAGACTCAACACGATGTTATAGAACTGCTGTTCTGTTACAAACTATTAGATGCACTTTTATTTCTTTATACAATATTTAATAAGGCGGACTCGCGGTTCGTGTGCGTGAGTTTGTATGTGTGCTACACACAATTTTACGCACACGAACTTTGATGTTAATTGGTAATAAAATAATAAGGTTTAATTCACACTATGATCTCGGGTTATTCCCTTGATAAGTTTACCACCACTACTTCCAGAGCTTCCGGCAACTTTGTGTTAGTTTGGCTATTTACAATTATTTGATGCTAGATGCTTATCATCACTATGCATGATGCTTTTAAAACTGAGCCTTTTCTTGTTAATGTTAATAAGGTACATAATTAGTTAAGATAAATAGTTATATAGTTGTTAGTCTATTTTAAGTTTCCTTATTTCCTTCTACACACTGTGTCTTCGTATATCATCCAACTTTCCTGTCGCAGGTCTGCTGGAAGAAATTTCTATTTGAAATAAGCAGTACCTTTGTGTTCTTCTATATGTATTATTTCTTTTCTCTGTTAAGTGTTTTGTGTGTACATAAATAAATAAATAAGGTCAACTTTCTATAGTAAACCCTGTAAAACCATTGTACGAACATAATCTAAACAATTTTGTTTATGTCTGGGTTAATTTTGAGCTCTTTGGAAACTCATTGTTCAAGTTTAGCGTAGGGTATTATCAGATATTGCATCCATAAAACGAAACAGCAGTAGACTTACTTAAAAGTATTTTCCCTATTGAATTTAATATTATACACAAGACACATGAAGCATTATTGATCCAAATATCAACAGTTGTTGAAAACTTCGTAGTAGTAATTCGTTGTAAATTTTAATTAATTTAGTAGTTTACGTCCCTTAACAAACAACAGTTTGGATTACACAAGTTCCAAGCATGGTTAGTGAATGGGTGTCCCATGGCGGTTTGCGTAACTGAATAAATCATTTGAATGAAAATTCTAAATAAATACGTAAACACAGACAAGACTGCGTGAAGTCTATTTTGCAGCGATTCGTTTCTGTCACTAAATTTTGTAGCACAACTATTGACTTTTTATTACATTTAGACACTATTTTAAATTGAAAATGCTACCAAGTTACCGGCTAAATATTTATGACTAAATAATATTCCCTAAAATTTTGTTTCGGTTTGATGAAAATATGGCAAATGAAAAAAGTTCAAAAGAGGCTTCGGCCAACAGCAAAAAGTTATTTTATAAATCGGTGAAATGTAGTTCGGTAAAGTAATACCAATGACAATTGTTACTTCGATGATCTGAAATTATGTCAAATTATGCATATAGCAAAAAAGATGTCGGTCAATAGTTTTCGGCAAAATGAAATTCGATCAAAAAAGATTCGGAATGGTGATCGGTTCCCAGATTGAAGCTCTTAAGTCTGAATCGGCATTCAAACAAAATAAAATGTTCTTCTCAAAACCATTTTGTTAAATTTTACTAAATGGGTCTTTTAGAAGTAATAATTGGATAAAAGAAAACTGATTTTCATCTAATAAGTACTGTAGGGCACGTGAAAAATTTAATAAAATTGATATTAAGATAAAATTATATTGGTTTTAATACGTTTCCCAACGCATATATTTAAGTTATGTCTTCAGTTCTACGGCTGATATCTCAATAAACACCTCGCTACACAGTATCTCATTTTCATGATCACTTAAAGTATCCGACGGACGTGACAGTTAATCACACTCAGCCATTTAATACTACTGAACATATTTTATGAGCAACTGTTTTGATGGTCCTGTGAGAACTTCTTCGTGGTCTGCGAGTGACAGAGATATATTGGGTTTGGTAGGTGCTTAAGTACCCTGATACATATTTATTTAGAACGGTGTTTTCAAACGAAAAAAATACCAGTCAAGTGTGAGTCAAACTCGTGCGCCGAGGGTTTCGTACCTACCCATTCTTCTCTTCTTCTTTGTCCAACCCTCTTCCCAGTTCAGCTGGGGTCGGGTCGGGTCGTTGTCGTACCTACCCATTATACCGCCATATTAAAGTAGGTGTCATATTTGTTGGTAGCTAAGTTTTAAAGATATGCCAAAATTTACCCTAATTTATTGTGTTGCAAGACCTAACTTTTTGCCAAATTTTGTGATTCTAGGTCAACAGGAACTACCATGTAAGTTTTCGACCCAAAACATATAGGGTACTTCCGGTGGACCTAGAATTGTCAAATTTGGTTAAAAGCAAGGTCTTACAGCACAAGTAAAGGGAAAATTACGAAAAATAAAAAAGGTTGAAAATTCCGGTAAATTTTGGTACTTACAAGTTTTCACGAAAATCTAAGTTTGCCCATATTTTTTGTGAGCACACAAGCTGGGGCCCTCTGTCGGAAAAATGTTTGTTAGCTGATCAAAACCTTGCAGCCCGTTTTTATGTACATAACTGTTGGCATTGTAATTTTATATGTCAGATTCAGGCATAAAGGTTCGTGATTTGATCCAATTAGTGACATAAAGGTGTCAGATTATAGTCGTAGGCGCAGAATTGGGGATACGGGTAAACTATAAAATATCTCCTGTAAATTCTACACAGTTTATTCGGTTGAGTCAATTACTATCACCAAAGTACCAAGTATTACTATGGACTTAAAAGAAAACACCGAGCAGTTCCTAGGCCAGTGTGTGTCGCGGCCATTATCCGAACGATCAATGTCGCTCCATAAACCATATTGACTCAATACCCGACACTAGACTCCACACAGTACCAAACAAAGGTACTTGTGTCTCATATTAAGTAAACAAATTTGTGACAGGATATATTATTTCAACTGAAATAAAAACGGGGGAAGTCAAGCATTACACTTGCCGCTAATGAACAATCACAGCATTGCCTCTCCATGATTTTCAAATAGAAAAATAAAAAAAACTAAAACAGTTTGTTCCAATTTCCTTTTCATTTAAATCTCTGTGGTCCACAGTTCAATCATTTAAATACCAAAATAATAAAGGTTCCATCTCTAATTTAAAATTTTACCATTTTACTCGAACCGTTCGGGTGGACGACGTGACTCCACAAAAGCCTTTTATTCAAATAACCATCGTGTATTGTCTACAATAAATACCAGACTCGACAAAATCCATTGTCGAAATCACACAATGTGTTAAATTATTCGCAGCTCCTGTTATTTTTTGTGATGTAAAAGTCATCGATTTATCAATTTTTCAAAAATATTTATGCTTTCTCTCAATTATATAGGTAATAACTTACAAATTACGGGGAAAGATTAAGATAAAAGTTTTTCAGTAATGCTTCGTTTTTCGAATTCCAAAGACTTTACAGCTTATTTAAAAAGTTGTAATAATATAATACATAAAGACAATATATCATAGACCATCAAATATAAGACAATCATAATTGTGAACGTAAATAAAATAAATCTTGTTGGTGTTTTGTTTCTGGTTGACGATGCGTTTCCAGCATCTACTTCACTTAAAGAAGGAGTTAAATGCGTGACAGCAAAAAAAATATTGTGACGCAAATGCCTTTTACTTTTCAATCTTCCAAGTTATCTGAATGTCCTTCAATTACTTAATGTGATTTGAAATCAATCTAATATTAAAAAACCGGCCAAGTGCGTGTCGGGCCACGCTCAGTAATAGGATTCAGTAGTTGCATAATAATGCGGACTAAGAAGAGGGTTTTTTATTGTTACATGTACATTAAAACGGTTTCAGAAAAAAGTACAATTACAATTTATAAGTTCGTCGACTATTACTCGTAAACTTGTAAAGCCTACTTAGCTGTGTTAGTTTTCCATTTAATTTTGTTATATATGTTACTGCGGTGATTTTATTCACATAGCCAAAAGCAACCATTTCGCTGGCAGGGGGGGGGGGGGGGAACACTTGACTCTAGAAAAAATTTGTTAAATTTTACGCAAACGGATCCCTGTATCAAAAAATGGTTTTAAAATTCCCGTAGTATTTTTGAATGGGCTATCCAAAGATACTCCACACCATGGGATAGAAGAGAAAATAAAAACCCCACTTTACGTCTATATGAGGTACCCGAAACCATTTTTTTTTCGTGTTTTTATTTTACCACTTTGTCGGATTAATATGTATATCCATGTCATATTTTCTAGTACTAAGAGTCTCGTAGCTAAGCTGCGGACGGACAGACGGACATAGCGAAGCTATAAGGGTTCCTTGTTGACTTTGGAACCTTAAAAATGGCTTTGCAGATTGTATGCCCACGATAAACCAAAAAACTTCTCAGCCTGAATAGACATAACCTTAGATCAATTATAGAAGCAATTACGGGCCATAACCCCCTTAACAAACATCTATTTAACATAGCGCCACAAACAGCCTCCTTTGCAGTGGCTGCTTTAACGTCGAAGAATCAGCCGCCAACGTCATCCTGAAATGCAAGGCCGTAGCTTCTCAACATTAAGAAAGCCTCGGAACAGTGAGGTCGCTCGGCGAAGCCTGTGAAGCCCCCAAGAAGCTTCTGAGGCGGAGCTGGGCTAGCTAAATTAGCCAGAACCCCCACGTACAACGGATCAAATGGGTGTCTAAGCGCGGAAAAGGGAGCGGAGGGTCTCTATCTTCAATATCACTACTGCCAGTGTCCGTATTATTGTAATGTCCCCACGATATTGGACACTTGCCAAAGATGAAAACCGGTCCGCCATTACAATTTTTACTGCGGGTTCTATAAAACTAATCGTCTGAAAGGTTCTTCGACAAAGCAAAATAACTTTGAGCATGTTAAAAAGACAGATTACACTGTGCAAATGTTGGGTGATTGAAATAATTAAAGATTAGGATACGAGGGGAAGTCCGAAAGTTCGCGTATTATTTTCTTTTAAATACATATTTTTAATGCTTTTGCATCTCCTTTTGAAAGATAAGAGCAAGAGGACGAGGATCTGCAGATAGATTAGATGGTCTGACCAAATTCAAGCAACGCTGAACACCAAGCTGCAGGATGCACTCCACGACGCTAATGTTCCGCTCTTCATAAAATTATCGGAGCGATGCAAAAAGCGTTTGTGTGAGAGAATTTTCAGTACTAACAGCGTAATTGTTATGTGCGCGCTGTTTCACGCGCGGGGTGAGTAGAGTACTTACACAGTTTGTTGAGCGTTAATAGCACGGAAAGCAATCAATCAACAATGCAAAATAAAGATCTGCACACTTCATTAACTCGTGGTTGATATTATAACTTTTCGTTTATGTATTTCCAAGCAAGTAGCGTAATGTAACGTGGCTATGTAACTTACTGTCTAAGTTATGTGTATAAAGTACATATATATCGTGTATGGCCTCTTACCTGAAACAATAAAAAAACATTATTTAAATAACACAATACAAAAATAGTGCCCGTATGTTCGTCATACTTAGTTACTTATTTATTTGTACCTACGAGAAAATACAACTGCATTATTCCTTGTATTTAAATATTAAAATTATATATTCGTAAATAAATACAATTGAACATTATTGCCCATTAATGTTGTAAGACTTTATGTTGCTGTATGTTGTCTATCATCTAAATGGAGGTCAAATTAGGCCCGCTCTCAAAGAAAAACACGATAGAAAAGCAATATACAGGACAAAGGAAACAAGTTTATAGAGCACTTTACTTTTATTGTAAGTATCTACTTCGAAAAAAACTAAACGCGGTAACATACCGATAAGATAAAAGTAACTGGTATTGGTTTTGTATTTTTTGTAAAAACAATTCTGTGCCAAGAATTGGCTAAATCAACAACTTTCAATTCATATTAAATTGTATTTCCTACTAGCTCTTGTCCGCGACTTCAACCGAGTCAAACTCGTAAAACAGCACAAATACTAATGCACTATATACTAATAATTCTGGGATTTCGACTCATTACAAAAGGATCTTACTCTTTTGTTTTTCTTTCCTATAAAATGTCTAAGGAATGCGAAATATCAAATAAATCACAAATATACGCTGTTACACTCACAATAACAGCCAATTCAAGGAAAAAAAATATTAGTTCGACGATATTTTTTTAAGGATTTGTAGCAACGAGTATCTAAAAATAAATAGTTTAAATTAAACGCATTTTTTACATTTATATTTGAAAGCGGATCGTAACTCAGTATAATAATTTATGAATTTGCTACAGAAAAAATTGTAGTGGATTATATTTATATTGAATTTTAAACAGCGTAGCAGTGGCATAGCGATGACGTCACGGCTGCTACGTCGTAGTAACCGCGTTGTCCTTTTTAGGGTTCCGTACCCAAAGGGTAAAAACGGGACCCTATTACTGAGACTTCGCGGTCCGTCTGTCTGTCTGTCTGTCTGTCACCAGGCTGTATCTCGTGAACCGTGATAGTTAGACAGTTGAAATTTTCATAGATGATGTATTTCTGTTGCCGCTATAACAACAAATACTAAAAACAGAATAATATAAATATTTAAGTGGGGCTCCCATACAATAAACGTGAACCCTTCGTGCGCGAGTCCGACTCGTGTTTGGACGGTTTTTTTTAGATTATACTTTACAAGTGACTGCTGATTTGAATGTTCGTAGTCATTATCTACATATAAACAGAGACGACTATTTCATTCATAGTTATAAAAGGGTCATTCACTTTCCGTTTAAATAAAGTATCAAGGAAAAGTTTTATATTTGTTGAGCACCCATACCCTTTGTATCTCTACAAAAACCCTCATGCCAAAAGTTAAACTGTCACAGTTCATGGCATAGAAAGTTTCCGCTACAAGAGCAGTTTGAACAGGGTTTACATTATTCAACTTTATCATTAATCTTAAGACAAATATTTGAAGACGAAGGTAGATAGTTTTTAACCCGTCATTGGGTTACTGTTTGAGGCAGTGTTATCTAATTCTAAATATGTTTGATGTACTTGCTTTTTGAAGGTCTAGTAAGGTTATGATTATATATTAGAATAGCTTTTCCTCTTTCACAGGTGAAAGAGACGGCTTTAGTGACGTAAGGTCAGCCTTTACTACTTGACTCTGAAACATCTTAAAAACAACAAGGCACCGGGTGATGACAGAAAGGCTCCACGAACTCCAGAAGGTGGGTGGGAAACCAGCCTCCAAAACAAGCCGGATTCCGAAAAGGCTTTAGCACCGTAGATCACATACATACGCTGCGGCCGGTTATACATAAGACCGAAGACTATAGAAAGAAGTAAGTCTAACTTTGAGAAAGAGGTCAACCTACGAATCTGACTTGGCTATACGTCATTCGGGTTTCGCACGGTATCTTCTCGTCCAATTTACCGCAATGTCTCAAGAGAAAAGTCTAAGACTAGTGTGTGTTGCCAGTGATTATCTTTGGGACCGAGACGTGGTAACTCACAATGTGTCTCATCAGAAAGCTTAAAGTCACCTAAAGGGCTATGGAGAGGGCTATGCTCGGCGTTTCCTTGCATGATCGCATCAGAAATGAGGATATGCGCAGGAGAGTAAAAGTTACCAACACAGCCCGAAGAATTGTGAAACTTAAGTGGCAGTGAGCAGGTTACTTGCACGCAGAATGGATGGCCGATGGAGCTGAAAAGTTCTTGAATGGCGATCGCAAACCGGAAGACGATGCGTTGGAAGTCCTACCACTGGGTGTACCGATGACCTGGTTAAGGTTGCGGGAAGTCGCTGGATGCGAGACGCACGGGATCGTTCAATGTGGCGACGCCTGGGGGAGGCCTATGTCCAGCAGCGGACGTCATTCAGCTGAAACGATGATGATAGTGTTTTTTTGCTCCTTTGCGATTTTTATGGACTTCCAACCTTACTACTACGCGTACCATAATGAACATAATGCCGGTGAAAGTACTCAATTTGGATTTTTTTCGTAGATTGGCCTCTAATTGCAGTTATTTTCCTGGACCCTAATTCGAAGTAATAAATTACCCTACGTACCTAATTAACAGAATTTTTGCTAAACACATGGTGTAACTTAGTATACGGAGCTATAAAAACATTAGTCTCATAAAATACATGTGGGATCTGTGACATCAACAGTAAGTCAGAGAATCTCGGTCACCGACCTTTCAAATAGCTTGATTTTATTGATAAAAGGAAAAACTCAAAATCGCATCTTCATTGAAAATAACGAAGGGTTAACTATCCTTCGTCGTGCAGTCGAGAGCTGTCGCTTTTCTGGTATTAATGGAGCAGAGACGTTCTGAACCGTTACAGGATAATAAGAAGAACAATTTATAAGCCTTGCTACAAACGAATGTCGACTTCTGCGTGTTGCCCTCGCTTTTCATCCAAAAAGGGCACATTCTAGCTGCACAAAGTGTCACAGATTCACTGAACCCAAGTTTTGTGGGCACAGTTGTCAAAATAATTGATGAAGATGAAATTAGACAAACGTTGAAAATGAAAACTTTGCAAAGGAGTTTCAGAAATCAAAAATTAGAAAATAACCGATATAATATCTAAAAATTAACCGCACAACAGACTATTAATACAACCGGTCAGCAGTAGATACGAGTACAAAAACCTACCAATTATTTTTATAGTAAGTGGCAGAATGAAATATTGACATAAGTACACAGTTAATTAAAATTTCTCAGTTCAGTTCACTAACATCGCTTACACAATACATGATACGGGTTGAAATATTCAATTAGGTTCCCGTCGTTTCATCGAAATAAATGTTTATTTATGGCATTATAATGATGGGGCAATCTCACAAGTTGCATTATTACTGCACTGCAATAGGTTACAAACGTTGCTTTTCATCCAGAAACTGAGACAGCCCACACCCACTTTATACCCCTTTCCCGGTCGTTTACGTGGAACCCTCGCTTTCAATTAGCTGCCTGTATGCAAACTGGTTTACACGCTTGTTAATAGCGTGTTCCGGGAACCTAGAAACTGAGCTAGTTCTTAAGGAACTTAAGTGGCTGCATCTGTTGCGAAATAGAAACCTTACACATAACTTGAATTTTATGTATTTTGTTATATGAACTACTCAACGCAAATTCTCAATCAATAAAATTACGGTATGTCACTAAGAACTATTATAACTTATGTTCGTACACATTTCATTGACAAAAAAAATAAAGCGATAGTTTGCAAGGCAAAGTTGCACTTACATAGCTAAAATCTTTTTTAAGCGATTTCGAGAGTCTTTGAGAAATTTTAGTCTGGTGCGAGCGTACTTTTGGGGACTTTAAAACTTGATAAAAGTCGTTTAAAATTAGTTACCTTGTACTCTAGGGTTTGCTATAATGTACATAGCTTGGAAAGGAGCTTTGTTTGGCTATAAGATACCCACATACACAGCTTTCAATATGATAATTCTATCGTATTATGCTAAAGTAAGTATTACGTTGAAAGTTCCGTTTTCATTTCTTGAGCCGGGCAAGGCATTCGATATTAACCTAATTACATAATGCCAAACTTAGCCAGACGTTCAGTTGAACATTTCCAATTAGGTACAGCCACAGACATTAGAACATTGCCAAACGAGTAGTAATGCGGGTATCTTTCATAATATTTAATGCGGTCAAACATGTTACTATCTGTGTCTCAACGGCAAGATATAAAATTAAATATATTTACCAACTTCTCTGGTGCATTCCATGTAATTGATTGGTACATACATGGCAACAGAGTGATTCCCAAAATACAATACTGCCTGGTACTGATATACTTTAGTACCCGTAGGGTTCCGTTTTTACCGTTTGGCTACGGAACCCTAAAAACGACAGAGGTTTACCGATGTGGGTCGCAAAAAGTGTAAAACAAACACTAACATTCCGTCCGTTACCATGCCGCCCGAAATAGTTAACTGAAATAGTTTTCAACACTAACCCAGAGACACAAAAACGGAACAACATTTTACAACATTTTGAGACGAACACATTCTCACACAGGGTGGCCATTCGGATTTCCCATGGATTCCTTCATAGTTTACGAACTAGTTGTATAAGTAGTAAAGGAATTCTTTTTCAAAATCCCAATGATAGATGAAAGTGTTTTGGCCTTTGCGATTTTATTAGACTGAAAATATTGATTTGAATTCCCCAAGAACACTCACTTGAAGAAATAATATCGGATTTTGATTCAGCAATCCCTCGTCCTGTAAGTTATGTGCGACAAAACCACATAACTAAGTAAGACCAGCTAGGGTAAAACATGGGACTCAAAAAATAAATGAGTTCTCGGGTAAAAAAATAGATACAATAAAAGATTGACCCTGAACTGGTTAGGAAATTTATTTTTAAACTGTTTGTACAGAATTTATATGTAAAAGGTGTCGCGATAAAAATATGGCGGTTCGTTCCGCAAAATATATTGAGTGAAGTGAAGTCCGCCTTGAAGTTTTAGCGAGTCTCGCCGAGACTCGCTAAAACTTCACGGCGTAGGATGCGTTCACGAATAAAGTGAAAGGGCTGCGTTCCGGCGTAGACAACACCGATTCACCCAAATAAAATATACGATCTTGTACCCGAATCCATTCACACAGTATTTATATTGGAAATTAATTAAGTCAATAAATTGATGCAAAAAGCCCAAAAATGAAATTAAACGTCAACTGTAACCATAAGTACAAAACATGCAAATGAAAGCGGTTCTCCTTAGTCGAGTTCAAACCTCCGGCACACAGTACTCCGGGGCGCCATATTGAGGGAAATTGGTAGGATGCAGTGACTTCAGGCTTTAATTTTCGCGGTGCATTGAATGTGGAAGTTTTCCGTATTGAAATCTGTTTATAATTGAATGTGCTGCCTGCATCTTGATGATGCTGTAGAATATTTTTATTATACCTAATTATTTACAGGTTGCATACAATAAACATTTCGTTTTAATTTCACTCAATGAAGTCCAAATTTCAATAAACACGTATAAAAAATAGATGTAGAACTTCAATAGCATTGTCACTACCCGACCTCACTCATCACGCTGCACATTATTACTGCCAATATTTTAATTATTGTTATGGTTGCAATTATTCTTATGGTGCAAAGCTACTTTATCATCAGGTCTTTGCCATATTAGTAAGGAGTATGCTATAACATGACAGTTCCCGATTTAGCGAGTGTGGCAAATCCTACTATGGGTACTGGTTGCTTGGAGGAACGAATAGCAATTTATTTAAATATTTAATAGAAGATAGATATAGTATGGACGCTACTGGACCATTAAGTCAGATTTAGTTATTTTAGAGTGCTGTCCGATTCGCCAATAAATTTTAACATCGGATTCCAACGTTGGTTGCTTTTTCCGAAAAAAAAAGGTAATGGCGTCATCGACCACAAGTTGCAAACGGTCAAAAGATATGCCATGATTAACTGTTTAGATTCTGAAGTTGTTGTTGTGTGAAATAATTGTCGAATTTTTCGCTAGTTAATTTGAGGTTTGCTGGTCAGGGTCTGAGCACTCCCTGAATTTGCGGGCCCAGGTGCACGGCACCGTCTTGCCCTAGATAAGCCACGTTTTCTTTTATTTTTCTGGTTGCGAAATCATGCAATGACTCCTTCCGCTCTGGGTGAAGCGGGAGGGCGTGTCAGACTTTTATTGACTAAAACCCACCCGTGTTCCTTCAGTTGTTTGTGCCAGGGTCGCGGTAACAATCTTTCAAATATATCCGCGACCCAGACAGACATCGGCCCTCGCGGGCCCCGTCAACTTTTGCTGACATCTCTTTGAGGCGCGCGTGGAACACTACGCTCACTACGCTCAGGGAGACTCCGTTGGGTTTTCCTCACGCATTCCGCCTCCTCCTTCGCGAGTATTACTGCTTCATAGAAGGAGGTGACAGCTTCCCATGCCCTCTAGTTCCAATACATGACCTGAACCAGGGCCGGCCGCGAGAGGTCGCCACCGCCCAAGCGGGGCAGACCTCCACCGTATGCTCCACCGTGTCCTCCGGGCGATCCTCACAATGGTGACACCCGGGCGTTTCCTCCCGCTTTATCCGAAACAAGAATCTCCCAAAACAGCCATGTCCGGTGAGGACCTGCGTCAGGCGGAAGGTGAGGACGCCGTGGCGCCTCTCAAGCAACTCCTCAAAGAGGGGCCTTACCGCCGCAATTGTGGTGTGCCTAGCACTGGGTTGCGACAGTCATTCTCTCCATGTCGCCATGAGATCCTGCCGGAGCTCTGTCCACCGAGCCGCGATTTGTCGCGGCAGCGGAGTTATGCCCCGGCGTTTCGCCTCCTCGCGCCACTCCCAAATGTGCGCGAGGACTTTTGCCTCCAGATCCCATGGCGGTAATCCGGCAAGGAGGCTCGCCGCCTCACCGGACACCGTGCGGTATCCCCGGACCAGCCGGATGGCCATGACACTTTGGGACGCGTTCAACGAGCGGGCTGGTCGCCACCTCAGGGAACCCACCCACACTGGTGCGCCGTAAACGGCCATGGACCGCACGACCCCCGCGTAGAGCCTCCGGCAGGAGGCGTTTGGACTCCCTGGATTGGGAAGAAGTCGCTTGAGAGCAGCCCCAGCCCGCACCAGTCTGGGCGCCAAACGTCGGAAATGCTCCACGAAATTCCACCGGCTGTCGAGGATGAGTCCCAGGTACTTCATCGTCAACCCGACGCCGATGTGAACCCCTCCTACCATTATTTGGGTACCCGGTGGTGGCGCGTTCCGAGTAACATGAAAACACATGGCCTCGGACTTGTGCAGGACCACCTCGAGTCGTTTTCGTTGCCGAATCCTATTGACGACTGTCGCAACCCCGCTGTCGCTAATTCAGCCGCCGCCTGGTGCGATATCCCCTGCGCCAGGAACAGCGTGTCATCAGTGTAGCAAATTACGCTGATGCCGCTAGGGAGGTCAGCGCGCAGCACCCAGTCGTACCCCATGTCCCACAGATACGGCCCCAAGCCCGATCCCTGTGGGACACCGCACGACATCTCTTGCCGGTTCCACTCTCCCTGGTGACCACGCGACAGAGGTAGGGCGGCATCCGGTGATACCGGAGTGCTTCCCTGTTGCAAATCCAGGGCAGGGTGTTGAAGGCATTGGCGATGTCTAGAGACGCCGCCAAGACGACCCCACCCCGGGCTACTGCATCCCCCGTCGTGAGGGCTCGCACGCGCATGATACGTCCACCGTAGAGCGCCCACTGCGGAAGCCAAACTGGTTCTCCGCCAGATCCGATCCCACCCGCACCAGCTGCCCAACGAGGCGGTCTGCAATAACACTTTCAAAAAGCTTGCCCACCTCATCGTGCAGCAGAATGGGCCGGTAAGTGGACGGAGAGTCAGCTGGGTGCCCCGGCTTCTTAATGAGGGCCAGTTTCCCCGTCTTCCAGCGAAGTGCGAACTGGCCTCTCTCCAAGCATGCGCTAAAGAGCCCTCTTAGTCGAGACCCGAGAGCCTCCAAGGCCAGGACCCAGACTTGCCCAGGTAATTTTTGGCATTCAGCCTACGTACAATCACTCGCAGTTCTACCTCGGTCATCTCCGGAGCATTGTTGTCGTCGTCGGTGTTGTCCGCATCGGGCACCAAGAAGATTCCAATAAGTCATAATATAGTTTCTTTATAACTTTAATTTTTGCAGAAACGGGTATTTGTTTTTGTAAAATTAGACTACAGCCGCCGAGAAAGTAATGATGAAAAACTGTGTTTCATCCACATGTTAAAAAAAAAGTTAATTCAATAAATCTAAAAACCCGACTGCTTTAAAAACGAACTAAAAAGACTTAAACTAGAAGAAAATCATGCTGTGCAGTCGGAGGATACATATTCGCGAGCTGGCTGACGAAAACCCGACGGAAACCTGACGGTAACGAGATGTATCCTCCAACTGCACAGCATGATTTTCTCCTAGTTTAAGTCTTTTTAGTTCGCTTTTAAAGCAGTCGGGTTTTTAGATTTATTGAATTAACTTTTTTTATTTATAACTTTTTAGTTATCTGTTTTTAAGATTTCGGTACATTTAAACATATAAGTGTTATATATTTTTGAAATCACCTCTTAAAACCCTTTATTTTGATACCCCACACGATGGGTTTGGAAGAAAAAAAAATTTTGTCCTCCGCAATATGGCGCCCAAAATCCGCCATTTTTCTATTTTCCAATTTTAATGAAGTCAGTGTCACTCGCGGGGTTAAGAAGAATCGATTGACGTCTGAATCATCAAAATCTCTAGAACGTCTCTAGAACGCCACATAGGAACAAACATACATACATACTTACATACATACATACATACATACATACTTACATACATACATACATACATAGACTGATAAACACATTACCCTCCTTCGGCAGTCGGGTAAAAAGCGTCTCAAGACGTCCGCCGCGTTGCTATAACTCTTGTTTTAAACATCGTAAATATTACACAAAATTTCAAAAAATCCTGCAAGAAACAACAAGCACCTACCAAACAGTATTTTTTTAAGAGCAGTCCTAGTGGTCCAGTGGTAACGGCCGCGACTTACAAGTTTTATGTCGTGGGTTCGAACCCACGCGCTTTACTTTGTGTATTATTTCAACACCACTGTTCTCAAAACGGTGAAGGAAAACATCGTGAGGAAAGCGACATGTCTTAGAACTTAAAATTGGAAGAGATGTGACAACCACCAATCCACACTGGGCCCACGTGGTGGATTACGACCCATTTCCTCTCAAAGAGATGAGGCTTGCATGCACAACGGACCAAATGGGAGTCTAAGTGCGAAAAAGCAATCCATCTATCCTTACAGTTTTATTTTGTTTTGTATATGAGCAAAGCTTTACATGAATCCTATAGGAAAATATTTATCAACTCAGAACAGAGTTTGCGTCCATTATGTCGGAAAACTTTTCAAATACGACAGGATTAGTTGCACACTTAATAACAATGTAGTGTAACATTACACCCCATTTAATCCTCTCACAAAGCATGTAGTGATTTTGTGGTGATATAGATGGGTAAATCCCGATAATCAAGTGGATCAGCATTAATTTACAAATAATTTTGTAAATTGTTGGTTTTGTTCCTGGTTTCAGTGGATTATAAGTCTTAAATGAATTTAAAAAGACAGTAGAAGACTAAGTAAAAAATAATGCAAAATCATGTTTCGATAAACTGGTTTCCATTAATTTGAAAGTGTTCCGATTTAGGAGTAATAGTATTAAACCAAACAATTGCTTTAAGTGATTTGATCTTTATTGGTAATTGCATCACTTTTCAATTATTTAAACAATGAAACGTGGTACAAAAATCGCTCAACAATCACTTACAGATTCACAACTTACAACCAAGGATCATTTAACTTGGAATAAATATGAATATAATTTTATAACAAACTCAATTTTAAACTTGGATCATTTTAATCCGATACTCTTCCTGAACCATTTCTCACTCCACAATTTAATTTGGGGAACGCAAAATCTGTGAATTTAATGATAATGAAGAGGCAATGTTGATATTAGAAAATTATAAGTACATTTGCGGAAGGGTGGGTTATGTTTCGTAGGAATTTAAGGAAAGTCGAAAAGTAGCATTTAATGTTTCAACACCATTCATCTTATTATACAGCTATAGCATATATATTAGTGTAGAGGTTGCCAAATTATTTTTGTTCGCCATATCATTTAACAAAACAACAATTGCAGGCTTCTGCAAAGGTTCTGTAAAAGGTATGAAATTTTAATGACGAAATAAACGCTGTGAATATTATAATTCGCTAGTTAACTAAACTTTTCTCTGCCTCGGGGAGCAATAGCGTCTCGTCAGAGACGTGGAATGGTACTTTGAATTTGTTCTGCGCTATTTCTTTAAGTAGTATTTATACATCATCGATAGATTACCTTGTGTCCTAATTACCTTAAATTAAATTATTACTTATTAGAAACAACACACGTAATCTTAGATTATAAAAAACGGATTCATAAAAGCAGCAAGATTTAACAAAAAATTCTACGTTATATATTCACCTCTAAAATATTTAAGCAATTAGTTTAAGAATTTATCACGAAGATCAATTAATTAGTAAATCCACGTTATATAGTATGACATGAACACGACGAGGTTATTTTCATTTATTCATTAGCAGGAGGCAGTCGTACGATACGATTCTCCAGACGGTGTGACTTGACGACGACGCAGCGAAGCGTGTGTTGGTATTACAGCCTTAATTTTGTTTCGGGAAAATTAGATAGCTTGGGGTAAAGACCGCGCAAGGTGTTGATTATGGGCATTTGGTCCGTGGTATGAAATGAAATAATTAAAGGTAAATGGAAAGATGGTGTGTTTTAATTTTAGAAAACAAAAGCCTTCGTCACAGATAAAATACACGGAAAGGTGCAATAATATTATAAAAACTGCTATTGATGTCATAGTCAATTCCCGACAAAGTTGTCGACAGCTGACCAAAATTTGTATGGGAGATACAATTTTGTTTTTGAGAATATACTATCAATTCCTTGGACAAAGCTGTTCATATACAAGGGCAGAAGCAGTAATCAAAATGTGATCGTTCGTTGCGGGTTTAATTAATTCGCATTTACGTATTCGAATGCAAATACAATTACATTAAAATTGAGCATACACGTGGAGTTTAAACAGATACTGTTCTCGAAATTCGAGTTCTTGAATATAATAATAGAGGTATAAAGGGAGTGGAATAATTTTACTTAAACAAAAATACGTCTAGTCTCTTTGTATCTTATTATGCAAAAAAAATATTCATTTGAATAAAAACATGTAAAATCTCTCAGTTTTGCACAGAATACAAATAAAACTAAAATACACAAAAAAGGTATTATGTAAGAGTTAATTAGAATATTTACATTGTTTTTTTATTTATAATAAACTTATCAATCCTCAAGAGTAAAGATTTTAATTAGCCCGCAAGCTGCCGTTTTATTTCCATCACTAAACCGTTTCGATTTCGATTACAACCAAAACCTGTGAAATTTGTAGAAAAGTTCACAGTAAACAAATGTGTGCTTTAATAGGTTCTAAAATGTTGATTAACATTCTTCTATCTACAAGAGATTTCATATACTTAATACGAATAATTAATCTGACAATACAACCGTAGAACAAATTTTATCAAATTATTGAAAAAAAATTAAGAATAAAATCAATAAAAAAAGGTATAAAAAAATAATCAATTTTTTTTTCTTTCTAGGTGTCCTCTAAATTACTGGATAAATTAAAGCTCAGTAGAACTACTTATATAATTATCGTCTCTGACTTTCCATGACTGATCAAATACGAATTTATTACCACAAAGTTTATGTAACTGAACTGAAGTTATTATTACAGATTTCTCTGAAGAATTGGCAAAGTCCGACGAATTTTTTAAATATCACTGAAATAATTTTACAATAACCTATCTAAGTCGCATTGTTCTTGGGACTTAGTAAATTGAACTTGAATTGATTTTAAGCATTTTTATTTTATTTTACGAAGGTTTCTTTTAATTAACTTACTAAAGATAAAGATAAAGATATATTTATTTGCTCAAACCCTTGTATACTTGCAGGCATTATTTATGCCTAAGACTAAGAACATACTTAGGAATACGGACTTTTGAAAATATAAAGAAACCGATACTTTAATTTATCATTTATTAGCGCATAACATGTGTATATTCAACACATATCTTGTGCCATAAATCTTACACGTGGATGAGCAAAAAAGCAATTGCCCATTTATGGGCACCGTGACCCAGCAGCACGCTCAGCTCGCGATCAGCGTGATGGTCACGAGCACGAGCTACAATTTGCATATCGTTACAAAACCCGCACATTTGAATTTTATTGATACCGTGCAATGGCGTTGTTTGTTATCTGTCACCGTAGATAGCTACATTGTGTAGAATCGTTTTAGAGCTTTTGCCTGGGATACAAAATCTGCAATGTTACCAAAGTGTTAATTATTCAACGTGATTTAATTTGCATTCATTCTTTGTTTACAATAGAAAATTAAACGCGATCGAAACCTGTGTATTAATAACCTAACCTAACCTGTGTATTATGTGTGAATAGTATCTCTATAAATATTGTACGCCTGGCGTCTGTCCAATCTGCAATGTGACGTCGCCGCGGTTGTGTAGCGACGATGAGATACACCGCTGCCTGTGATGACGACCAGTCTGTATCGTATGATGGAGGCTGTTCGTAAAAACAGGGCTTTGTCAATGAGAATGAGAACGTAAAACGAGTAAGAGTATGTAAAAGTAATGAAAATGCACTGGATGTTGCTGGAAAGCTTTTTTAGCAATTAACAAAACAAATACTAACGACAAACTCTCAGCACACAATCTCACTATTTTAAATGTTATTTAAGCCGTTTAAAGTTATCGAAACTAGCATAAATTTCGTTCGATGAACTATAATTAAAAGTTGCGCTATATAAAAACTTCGTCGAACCAACTTTGTTCTACATTTTGCAATAGCCGCCACCTCGACATAGATTTGCATAAAGTTCTCGAAAGGAGGTAATAAATAGAGGTGAAAATGCTGTAATTATGTCCTACAGTAGTATCACGCTATTAATAGAATGGGTGTGCAAAGACAATCTCCAGTTACAACGTTTAGCAGAGTTTTTCTCACTGAACTTCTTGAAGAAACTTTCTCGTGAGAAACTTTAGTTACCAATAATAGGATTAGCGCTACATTCTGTGCAAGCCGTTTCTCAACTTTATTGGGGTTGGCTTCCAGTCAAACGAGATTCAGCTAATTACATGGAGCGAGCTGCCTATCCGACCTCCACAACCCAGTCTTCTTTCTTTTTCGTGTGAGGATGAGGCATCCTCTGGTTTCAGAGTTAACAAAACCGCCTCTGGAAACCCCAGAGGCTTCGGACTTGGTTATTACAAATTTATATTAACTAAATAAGTCCAGGTTGCCTCACGATGTATTCCTTCACCGTTGCCTGTGATGTCCAAGATAAACTTTAGAAAGTACCTACATAATTATGCAATTGAAAAAGTCACATTGGTACTTGCCCGGATTTGAACCCAATACCTCAAGACCTAATGGGCCACCACGACATCTACACAACCCAGTATCTAGGCAATACGATTTGCCTTGGCAAGACTGGTCACATTTTCTGGCTTCTAACTATCCGTAACGACATTTTTGTAAAACATCTGTTAGAGTTAAAGGAAAGACACCAAAGAAAGTTCGTTTTAAGGATTCAAATAATAACAGTTTATTATCCTTTACTTTGTACACTGGAAGCTGTGTTTCGCTAAACTTATATGAGACGTAAGGTCCTTACGAAATCTAACGGGGTACAGTACAACAAAGAACAACTGGGAATTTTATTCAAGTGTTATCAAAGATAGTGTTGAAATGGGAATGATTTATTTTTGTTAAACTTCAACATCATCCTCATAAAATATTTGAGCTTTCTTTTCTTATCTGGAAAAATGGAAACATTACTGCAAACAAATTAGTAACGTTTGTGAAACACACCAGCTGGGTAGCCACTTATTTATGCAATTCATAAAGAAATGTTTCCACGGACCAACTCATATCTGAGCTAGCCGGTTATAGTCAAGATCATAATTAAGTAGACATTATTTAGTACACATTATTTAAGCTAAAACCGTAAAATTCATCCTACCTTAATTAAGATTACGTAGGAACACAGCTAAATCTGTTTAGATGAATGTGATTACATAAAGCATCACCCGGTGAGAGGATAGCGGGGTACTCGAGCTGTCAACCGTCGTCATCAGCCAGAGGGTCAGGCGAACGTAATCTGTGAGCAGCTGTGTGAACGTTGTATGTAAATGTGCAAAGATAAAAGTATATACTGTATATAAAATACTTAAATAACTAAGACTACAAACATATACACTTTAACCAAAAACTACTCAATAACTAAAAATAAAAATATACTTAACTAAAATATGGCGTCGAAAATCTCCTGTACATCGTTCCCCACTGGTAATGTACCCAAAAGGCTGACATCATTCCCACGTTGTATGGCAATACTTATTCTCTGACCAAGGTAAAAGCCAGCCCTTGGGTCACGCGAAGTGTCAACTAGGTGTTTGAAAAGATCTTTAAACAAAGCGTGAGTGCTCGGACCCCACGGACCAAGAGTTTCAACCCCAAACGGTTCGAAAATATAACTACCGATGAGGTTATTATATTTCCACCACTTGAGGTTCTCTGCAGCCGCAGCGGCAGCTCCAGCACAACACGACGAACTCGGAAGATGGGATGGTGCAAGACTACCGACACAAGTAGCGTCTCGCACTAAAGGCCTAACCATCTTCCATGGAAACAAAGACATCCCGTCCGGTCTTTTGCCATCGTCACGTGCGATACCATGGGGTTCTAATACGGCCGGAACGCCGATCGTGACGAGGGCACGTTGGATGATGTGTTTTAAGTTTCCGTGCCGAGCGAAGCGACCCGCACTTCGGCTGCATGAAAGATCGTGGTGACCGAGGCTGTTTGCAACTTCGCCATAGTGGCAACGATGTGGAGTACAACAGGGAGCGCCAAGACGTAGGGAAGCAGCGAGGCTGAAAATAGTGTAGTCAAACAAGGTGTCTACCTTGTTCGACGACGGTAGTGCGTGAAGCCAGAGGCCCGACTCCCACTCAACCACAGCCAGCAGGTGAGCGCGCTCGGCAGGAGTGGCAGAAGTGGCAATTAGGTGCTCCTGAACTGCTCTGCAGAGTGGCTCATCCCACCGTCTCTGGGAAGATGGATAGTCAAGGGGATTACAGTTCTGGCAAGTGAGTCTCCAAGCATCAATAGCCTCTGTGAAGCACGGCACATCAAAATTAATCAGTATAGGAACTAGGATATTCCTGATTAATTTCTCAGTATCGTGGACCGAGGATATAAATAAACGGTAAACTAATACTTGAAATTTTGCGGAAATAGGTGAAACTTTTTGACGTTAACCAATTATCTAAGTACTCGGAAAATCCACGAGGTTGATTCCCTTGGCACAATATAAAATCTAAGCCAGCGGCTTCGCCCGCGTGAACTTCGAAAATTATCCCGAGGGAACATAGTCCCGTGATAAAAATATCCTATGTGCTATACCTGACTATAATATATCAAAGTCAAAGTCAAATATATTTATTTCAACTAGGCACTTTTGAACGTCAAAGAATTAAAAATTAAAATAAAATTTACAGTTATGAAACTTGATTCTACCGTGCATTCGGAAAAGTAGCTTGTTATGGAGAAGAATGCACAAGAAACTCCATACGTATACTCTTTTTAAAAAAAATAGGTGTTTTACAATATTTACATATGTACATACATTAATAAATTCACATATGTGAGGACGATGCACCCACAATAGCACTACACACTATACTACCCACAGGTATAAAGTATTAAAAGCATTAACAGATAAATTCATTAATTTAATAAATAGGAACATGGTTCTCACATACTTACAAATATTGCAAACATAGCTCTGAGCCAAGTTTCATCCATATCCGTCCAGGCGTTTGAGCGTGAAGAAGTAACAAACATACAAACACACACACACACACTCATAAACTTTCGCCTGTATAATATTAGTGTGATAGACATGCCTCAACATCTTTACAAACCTCAGTTACCATACAGAGACAATTTGCACTTTTTTTCTAAAACCAAAGAGTGAATTTTCAACTTTTGATAGTTGCTAAAATTGTGAATTCCGCTAGGACACATTCAGCGATATATAGAATTCTCGATGTCCAAATGCGAGTAGATATAGTAATGATACAGATCCAATGTACATGACCTGTGTCAGTGGTCACTAAAGCGTGTCTCTCTCTACTATTAGTGTTCGGTACCTACTTGATGACGTCATTACAAGTGTTTTGAACGTATAAAATATTATTAAAAATCTTATTAAAAAGTTAGATACAAATTATAGTATTGAACAAAATGAAATTAGTTTCTAACAGGGTTCACAAACTTTCATATTATAAATAGGTACCTGAAATATTATCCTGAGAAGTACACTTCAGATCTAATAAAATATCGCGAATCTATTTATATAGATTCCAATTAAGTTCAAGTTGTTTACTTCAACTTGAAAAGAAAACAAACCAATATTGTTTTAATAAAATGAAACACACAGTAAGTCTCTTTTGCTTCCAACACCGATAAGGTAAATTTTGAGAAATTTGATGAGATGCTATGATATTTTAAGAGATAATGATAGTAAAATCGACGGAACTATGGTTAAAATTAATCAACAACACATATAATGGCATCCCGCATAGTTCTACAACAGCTACTAACCGTTATAATATATGTGGTGTTTATTTGTTAGATGCCAGCAATAGGATATCTGACAAAAAATATATATGTAGTCCGTCAGTCAGATAACCTAAAAATATTGGACTCGTATTTTTTCTATTGCCAAGTAAACACAAAATTACGACGATACAATGCGTTGAAATATCGTGTGATGTCACGTTGTACTACACTTTAGACTGATAAAGTGACGTCACCAGCCCCACTCCAGAACTTTGATGCGCTTTATCTTTGCCAATTTTTATTTATTTGGTTAAGCAAAAAATACGGGTTCAATATTATTTCATAATCTCACTGATGCACTAAATAGAATTATCATTTTTTCTACTCAGGAAACGTCTCTATTGAGATGCTCACGTGCTAAGCTGAGCGCGTCAGAGGCAAATATGTTTAGATTCATTAATTATTGGCAAATATTTAATTCATACTAAATGTATTATATTTACTTAATGAAAAGTTAACAAATAATTTGTTTTGTTTCGCGAAAAATAAAATGGCATTTATTGTTGCCACCAATTCAATGTGCTCGTAGATATTTTTCATCAGTAGTTTATGATCGCTTTTTTTCCACCTGAAAAGCAATGATGTGGTCGACGGTGAAGTAACCTAATTCACTCTTGAGTTAAAGACTTCAGGTTATAGTTGTCGGGGAACACAAACACTTATCCCTGTACTATTCACATAATGGCTACTACTAACGTGTACTAAATAACGTGTAAACGTGATCCTCGCGAGCAGCAGTACTTAACGCTCACTGCATAATGTATTCCATCGCCTGAAGCCTTCGGTCCGAGCTCCACCGTACCAATTTCGTCTTGTACAAGCCCGTTTTTCTACATTAGCTACGATTGTTGTTTTTTTTTGTCGTGGTTAGCATGTTACCTATTTAAGGGTACACTAGTCGACTGCACGAACTATTTTGTGCGCGGGGTATTATGCGTGCTATATCAACCGACAACACGTGCGGAACAGATAAATGCTATTATGAGCAGTAAGAAGCTAGTACGCGTACGAATACACACATTTTTTCAAATTTGTAGCGAAATGGATGATGATTTAGAACGAAAACGAGCGCGCGAATTTTTTTTTACTTTTTTGCTTCCATACAGGGCTAGATAATGATGAGACAAATTGATATCATTCTTTATTTTGAAAGTACATCGTCAAACAGTGGAGTATAAGCCAGACTACGTTTGTATGGAAGAATTTTCTACTAGTGTACCCTTAACGAGATTTTATTTTTAATTTCCGAAATCACAATAATGCATAACGTGGCCATGTATTGTTCGAGGCCCATTTCATAGAATTACGTTTAATTTATAGCATATTACTGGCTTATTCTTCGCTTGTAAGGATTTATTGTGAAAACTTAACTCTATAAAAGAGCAGGAGTCCTGGCAGGTGGCGATGTAAATAATAACAATCTCAATAATAAAATTTCATTATAATAATGTCTCGCTAAATAATACAATAGCTACGTATTCCCATCACAACGTTTGTTCTTATAAACATACTATGTGCATATTCTACCGTGGCTATATGTACCTATCTACGGATAGGTACATATAGCCACGGTAGAATATGCAGGTACCTACGTAGATATTAAACACATAAGTTTCTGCCTCGATAAACAACCTAAACAAATATGCGGCGTTTATTTACGATCCAGAGTATTTCCCTAAGTACCAATATTCACATAACTATATAAATATTTTGAGTTTATATCAACTGATAATCCCTGTTATATAACGGTAATTGAATGTTTATGGATTCAGAGGATCAAAGTAATGTGAATATACATCTATTGTCTCGCAATCTCCGGCAGGGTCCTGTGTTACAAACAACCACAATCCAGTCTTCTCTAGATTGCGGTTATCGAATACAATCGGAACTGAAATAGCATTAAGCCCGTATTGGGGAAATGGATACCGAACGTACAATACCATCCGTATACAGGTAAGTGTTTAATAATATTAAAAGATTTATGGTCAATAACATCATTTTGCTGACTTCTGAAACAAAAAAAATCCAGTAACATAAATAAATATGAACTTGCCAGCAGGTTATACGCCATTATTTTTTCGGTGATATAATATTATGTCGCTTCCAAACACATACAGTTCGAAAAGCAGGTTTTAGCACGCCTGTATTTTATCAACGATATAATAATATTATGTTATATATGTAGCTTCCAAACACGTACAGTTTGAAAACCTAGCAAAGTGACCATAAATCCTGCATAAGATACAGTCAGTGAAAAGTCTGGAACATACTTTTAGTATCTACCACACAACACCGTGATGAGGATAATAAACACCTAATTAAGATCAAATAAAAGAATTTGTTAAGCAGTGGACTGTGATACAAATAAATAATTCATACCTATTGCTACAACCGTCAAGGTGAAAATAGTTGCATAAATTAAAATAAAAAGCCTTTTATTTCTTACAAACAAAAAAGTTGAGTAAATACAGTTGAACTTACTCTTTCTAATGTATATATAGCCTATGATTAAATTTATATATATTAATATCTCCATTTTCGGGACCGGTCAATGTGACGACGAATGGGGGAGGCCTATGTCCAGCTGTGGACGTCTTTCGGCTGAATTGGTGATGATGATGATGATGATGATGGTATCTCCGTTTTTAATAACTAAGCTTAATCTAGTTTCTATAATATTAATATTTTGAGAAATGACCTTATCTAATGTATGTATGTAAGTATAACTTATGATTATATCTATTTTGTACATATTTATCTATTCTATATATTATAATCTAACTATGTATTATCTAATATTTACCTTCTTATACTACTAATTGTTACTATATATGTATATCTGTATATTTTGTATATAAATAATATTTTAATGTTATACTAGTACTAGTTAATTTGGTTTGTAAGAACCCCTTCTCGGGTGAAGGCCTCCTCCAAAGAATCCCACTGGTCTCTGTTTTTGGCTATTTGTAACCAATTTGGGCCCGCTGTATTTGTGATGTCATCTTGCCATCTCGCATGAGGTCTTCCTCTGTAGCGATTCCTTTTGGACCGTTCCATAAAGTAACTTTCTTAGTCCATCTCTCATCTTGTAGTCGCGCCACATGCCCCGCCTATTTCCATTTAAGTCTTTGAGCGTGGATTAGAGCGTCTGTAGCCTTTGAAATATTTCTTATTTTCGTGTGTCTTATTTTTTGTCTTTTGCTGATGTTTAGCATACTGCGTTCCATAGCGCGTTGGCAGCTGATGATTTTGTTCTTTAGCTTGCTAGAGTATCGCCCGGTCTGACAGGCATAGGTAAGGCATGGTAGGAGACATATGTTCATCACTCTAGTTTTTAGGGTTCCGTACCCAAAGGGTAAAAACGGGACCCTATTACTGAGACTTCGCTGTCCGTCTGTCTGTCTGTCTGTCTGTCACCAGGCTGTATCTCATGAACCGTGATAGTTAGACAGTTGAAATTTTCACAGATGATGTATACCTGTTGCCGCTATAACAACAAATACTAAAAACAGTATAAAATTAATATTTAAGGGGGCTCCTATACAACAAACGTGATATTTTTGCCGTTTTTTGCTCGATGTTAATAACGGCAACAGGTAGACACTTGAAATATTCACAGAATATTTAGTTGTATATTCTCTTCAAAAAATAATAATTATTTAATTAAAATAAAATAAATTAAGGGGGGCTCCCATACAACAAACGTGATTTTTTTGCAGTGTTTTGCGATAATGGTACGGAACCCTTCGTGTGCGAGTCCGACTCGCACTTGGCCGGTTTTTGCACCTTATCTCTGTTCCAACTTATCAACAAATTTCACTGACACAGATTCTATGCCTTAGATTTTGCGTATGCGTCTCAGAATTATGGTATTCTTTAAGTAAACGATGCCTAAAAGCGCAAGATTGCCTAAAAACACTATTTTCTATTTTTTTTGTGTGGAGTGTATAAAAACACGAATGTTGGGTACCAAGTCAGCGCCTACCTCTCCAAAAACAGTAATAGTAAGGTTTATAAATACTGCAACACGTGGATGCAACAATTACACTCAGAGCGCTGACCGTGACCGCTGCTTTATGTTCTGAAAAACTTTGTGAACAACTCGTAAAATAAAATAGATGATACCTGCCTATGTAGGCATTATGTCATAAATATTATACGAGTACAATCATGTCATCAGCTGCACGTGGAACACTGACGTTTACGACAAATAATTGTGTATAATAAATAGGTATTTCATACATAGCCACGTTAATTTACCTGCAGCCTAATTCCGTAAGTGAATTCGGCAAGGCAAAGGGTTTTGACGCGATCGATTGACCAATCAATGCGAGATAAAAGACGCGATGTGGATTTCCGTATATGTGATTGATCGATTGATGGCGGTCAATTCTTCGCCTTGCTGAATTCACGTAAGCATATTATTTTTTTATTATCTATAGGCTCGCGTTTGACCACTATTTCGCCTGATGTTAAGCGATGATGTGGTCTACGGTGAAGCACGCTTGCCTAGAAGAAACATATTCACTCTTGACATAAAGACCCCAAGGTTGTAGCTATTAAGGAACAAAGACCCCGGAAGGGAGTTCCACTCTTTAGATGTGATGAAAGTTTAGCAAAACGCTTTAATTAAGCTGCTGTTTGTATTGCATTTAAGATAATGTTTAATATCATTTGTTTATAATTATAAGATTAAAAGTTAAGATTTCCAAAATGGTTAATTTGTTTATAGTTTTGTTATAATTTTAACAAACTTGCTTTCGAAATGTTGATTTTTTTATTTTAAAACGTGAGTATAAAGTTACTTCAGATATTTCCCAAAGAATGTCCCTGGTAGGCTCATTTATTAAAAAAGGTCAGGTTAGTGAAGTCTGACCTTATTAATTAAATTGGCACCCCACGTGAGTCTGGCTCGGTGAATCGTAGTTAACCTTCGGATGCTCGAGAGAGAATGTCCAGAGGAAATTAGCTCGCGATGACTCGATAAAATAGATGTCAAAGTCAAATGGCTTTAGGTCGCAGGAAAAATGTTGTAGATACCTTTAGACTTTAGTTGAACCTTCGAGTCAATATCTATTAAATTTATCAAATGGACGATGTAACTAAACATATTTTATGTAGATATACCTTCTCTAGTTGGAGCGCTGGCCGGATAGCACGGCACGCCATCATTAATGACATTTTTATTTATTTATTTATTAGGTTAACCAACAATTGTTTACACATATAAAAATACATTGCGATTGACAGAAATACATTAGTAAGTGTAACAATCACTTATAGGCTAACACCGCATGTACAGTAAACGGATTAAATATATAAAATACATTATTTTTTCAACATTTAGGTTAGTTTTGTTCTTAAGATTAGGTTAGTTCTAATATAACATTCGAATTCTCTAAAAACATATCTACATGAAAAATGCAATCATAAATTCAATTCCCGAATAATAAAAAGTGCCAATAAATTTAATTATTAAAAAAAAGAATAAACATTAATTAAAATCATCACATTTAAATTTTTTAAAAGTGTATAATTAATTAATTCTAGCAGGTACATATTGGTTAATTAATTAATATGTTTGGTATAATAAATTAAATTAAATTAAATTTAAATTTAAATTCAACATTGTGCTGGATGAATCAAGTTTTTGTGAGTGAATCATTTACAATTACTTTAATAATTTTATTAATACTGTCCTGGTTAATATCCACTAATTCACTGCGGCTATTGAAAATTTTACATAATCTTGGTATAGGTGAGTTTGTGCCAAGTACAGTCCTTCGTAGTGGTGGGCCTAGTGGTGTAATGATATTTCTCCGATATCTTGATGGAGCATGGAATCTAATAAGACTCAATAGATTCGAGCAATCAATTCGACTTTTTAACAATTTGTACAAAAATATGGCGTCGGTGACATGTCTGCGTGTGGATAAAGTATGCATTCTGAAATGACGCAGGCGGGTTTTGTAGGAGGGTAGCTGCTTAGATTTCATTTCACAAAAAGCTAGGTTCCAAACAAAACGTTTCTGCACTCGTTCTAACCGCAGCATATGAGTGGCATAGGAAGGTCTCCATACAACGCTGCAATACTCCAAGATGCTTCGCACGAGACTGTTGTACAACATTATTTTGGTGTTGCTTTTACGAAAACCCCTAGTATTACGAAGCAAGAAGCCTAACATTTTAGAAGATTTATTGATAATGTGTTCAATGTGAGGTATAAAACTTACTTTCCTATCGAAGAGTACTCCTAGGTACTTGTTTATTTCGAGTTCTTTTACCTTAACTTGGTTTATGGAGTATTCCGTACTTATATAATTACTTTTTCTCGTAAATTTAACGTGATAACATTTTTTAGAGTTCAGTTGCATTCTATTATTTTTACACCATTCAATTACTCTGTTAAGGTCGTTCTGTAGAAGCTCGTTATCTTTTGGGGATTCAATCATGCGTGCAAACTTCAAATCATCGGCATATAAAAAAGGTTCTGAATAAAGGAAGCATTGGGGAAGGTCATTAATAAATATATTAAACAATATCGGAGCTAAATGCGATCCATGAGGAGCGCCAGAGGTTATTATATGTTCTGAAGATTTAAATCCGTTCACAACGACATAGAATTCGCGTTCGATTAGATATGATTTGAACCATTCCAGCAAAGACCCTGATACACCGTAAGCTGCAAGTTTGTAGATTAGTATGGCATGTGACATTTTGTCAAATGCCTTACTGAAGTCCGTATATATTACGTCAAATTGTTTATTTTTATCTACTGCCTGAATTAGTGACTCCGTGAAAGTTCCTAAGTTCGTAGCTGTAGATCTCGCCGTTACAAAACCATGTTGGTGGTCGCTTAGGTAGATCTTAAAATGATGCTGGATGTATGGACAAATAATAGATTCAAAAATCTTTGCAAAAGCGGATAGTATTGAAATAGGCCTGTAGTTGGAAATAGCATCTTTGCTATCTGACTTGTACACTGGAACCACTTTCGCTTTTTTCCTTTCTAGCGGAAAAGTCCCTGTGGCTAGCGACGTATTAAAAATAATCAGTAAAGGAGAAACCAGGGCTGTTGCGCAGGAAGAAATGAATATAGGTGGGATGCCATCAGGTCCTGGTCCCTTGGTAATATTAATTGATTTAAGTTCCTTAAGCAAACAGTCGCGATCGATTACCGGGATATTCAAACACTGACTATTACCAAGTAGAGATTCTAGAAACTTTGTCTTGCAATTCATTTCTTTATTACTGTCAGATGTGTATACGGACGAGAAGTAATTGGCGAAAAGATTGCAGATTTCAGAACCATTAGATGTTACAACCTGTCCGTCAGTCATAGTCTGTGGGTAAGTACTAGATCCGCCTCGTTTAGCTTTTATATAACTCCAAAATAGCTTAGGATTCTCTTTAATGCCTTGTTCTAAATTCTTAAGATAATCATTATATAAATTCATGGCTAATTGTTCACTCGCTTGGAAATCAAATTCAATTCAATTTTATCCATGGGATTAATATATTTTTATAGCGTATTCTCAACTTATTTTTTTCTATTAAGGATTTAATTATTGTTTAGTTAAACCATGGTGGAAAACGCGAGTTCTTTTGTTTTATTTCTGGCACAAATTTTTTAATTACTTCACACATTTCTACAAGCATTTTTTGTACAGTATTGTTAGCATGCTATTTACGTTATCGCAATTTTTAAAAAGTCCATTCCAGTCTTGCTCATTAAGATAATTATTAATTTCTTTATAGTTTGCTTAATAAAAGTTAGGTCTACAACTTGAGTTGTTATATGGCATCATACGTAGGGCTCTTATCACCGCCGGGGTGCCAGCTGTTTAAGAACCCAACGGCTTGGCACGCGATGGGATGACCATAATGCCTTGGAAGGTGGGTAGGCCTTTGGTGTGGGATGCAACATTGTGTCGACACCCTTGCGCCATCCCATCTTCCTTGTACGGTGGGCTGTGCTGGAGCGGCTGCTAACGGTGCAGAAAATCTCAAACGGCGCAAATATAACAGTCTTATTGGTAGTTATGTATTTGAGCCGTTTGGGGTTGAAACATTAGGTCCATGGGGTCCGAGTGCGCATCGAGTTCTTCGAGAAATTAGCACAAAGCTCGTCGTCGACTCTTCACGTGACCAGAGGGCTGGCCTTTTCTTCGGCCAGATAATCAGCATTGCCATCCAACGTGGCAATGCTGCCAGTGTTCTGGGCAAGTTTCCCATTGAAATCGATGTGGACGAATTTTTTGATGCAGAATGAGCCCTTTGTATTTGTTTATAGGTTTGTTTTTTTTTAGAATATTTAATTGTATATAAAGGAATAATTCTTTCGAAAGCGCTCTCAAACCACCGACGAGTTCCAACTACACTGTGTCTAATATCTAACACGAGAGCTGTCAGTTGTTTGAAACTTAAAGAAAGGGGGGATCAGATCGAGGGGATCCAATCGGAACAAATCACTTCTGTGACGTGATTAGTCTACTTAAACACTTTAAGTAATTATTTTCCGCGTAGGTGGCTAATGCTTGCGCCAGACGTGATGTCGGCATATAATTTGCGCCTACTAATAACAGCGAAGTAATAATTTCAGATCACAAGTAACAATTCTCAGAGAATAGTTCGTACGCAATGTGTTTTCTATAGGCAAACTGACGTGCACTAATTAGCAAGCGTTCCAATATTCTTTTATTAACTTCGTAGATTTGTGCAAAAACCAAAACGCTTCGAAAGCTTACAATCTGACTTCAGAAAAGACTGAATCAGCAATTCCGCTCGTATTTGCTATCGTAACCAATTAATGTTTTGCTGTCTGACCAAAACCGATTGAATGCGAAAACGTAGATTAGTTCAACAACCATAATGGATGCCTGAACAAATAGAGATTTTGATTGTAATGTAATACGTTTCATTTTGCTGAATAAATTGGCAGCAGACATTTTGAATTTACTGTACGATATTGTGTTTAAATACCTAATTTATTTAACACAAAAGCTACGCTTACGCAACGCTATTGTCGTTTATTAACTTTATGGATTTTAATTATTATACAAAGTCAACCTCAACAAATATGGCTTAGTTATCTCATATTTATATAATCTTTAAACCTGCGAACGAATCACAGCTGCATAAAACAGCGTTAGATTGTCTGTGAATCACGGAGTTACTACACCAATGGACTGCGATCACTAAACGATTCTACGAGAACTTTTCTCTGTCTGGAGAAGATTTAAAACGTCTCATGACGCGTTCTGGCTGGGAAAGAGATGTTTGTTATACATAGTTCAGCCGCACATTAGCACTTCGTTTATTTATTACTCCGTGGTGCACCCCAGTTTGTTGATTTTCACGTAAACGCAAATATATTCCAAAATCTAATTATCATCATGTGACACTCATGTTCATACGACGCAGCGACTAACTGTGAGAGTTTATTCATACTTATGTGATTGTAGATATTTATATCATTCAAATTGTAATTGGATTGTCAATGTTTATAGACACACTAAATCAAATTAGATGGTGACTCTCACTATTTAATTTGCTTGGCTTATTTATTCTTTAGATTGCTTAATAAAAAGACATAACATTAACGAACTTGGAGCACCAGTAACTACCGAACTTACTCATTATTGGAAGAGAATCGTAACACAAACATATAATGGAAAGTCCCTGAAGTCTTTCTTTCTTACTTTCTTTACTTTGACTTTTTCCTTAGCTTAACATACCTTACCCTACCCAGAAAAGTATATTTAGGAAGTTTATATTATTATTTAAATACATACATACTTAGTATAACAAACTGTCCTGGCAAGAGCCAGTACTGTGTGTGAGTGTTTCCGGTAATTTTAAGATCGCAATTAACAAAATAAACAAACTACCGCATGAAAAACTACAGCAAAATAGATTTGGAGGCATGCGGAACAGGGTGTAAAGTCCCACAAACCTCCATAGAAAAGTGAAGATCCTCCGACCAGACGGGTGTTGTGTCTGTTCCGGGCAACTGCCCAACGGTTATTGTCGGACTGTTATAAGTGTTCAAATCGAGCCGATAACTTTGCTTGCGCGATGCAGGATTTGTGTGACGTCATGTCATTAGTTCGTAAGTCGCGGCGTTGGTGCCGCTACTAATGAATGTAAATAGTATAATCAACGTCAAACGTAAACAAATGACTCATTACATTAATTTGTATATAAACGACGTAGTAGTGTATTATAATCACGTGAAGTGGAACCACTTTCGACAATGTATTGAAATGTTAGTGTATTATATATATGAAAAAAAAGCACAATAAATGAGTTATTAATTCAGTGTAGGACGGTATTATGCGGTATTGTTGTGTGTAGCGGAGATAACAAGCTATGGGGAGGCTTTGTTGTGAGCGAGAGCTTTTCGATTAACACTTACTACAAAGAAGCTGCTACGCAACGCTAAACATTGTCGAGATTTGAATAAATAAGATTCTAGTTTCATAGGCTACTGAACATATTCTTATTTTACCTTTGTCGTCCCAGTGCTGGGTAATTTGCCTTCTTCAGCCAAACATGTTTTATTTTTTTAATTTATGATTTCAGGCTCAAGTACACACATCATTATCATCATTCATCATCTCTCGTTCATGTCTGTCATTTGAACATCTTTGACAGTCGTTACGGGTAGTCAGAAGCCTGAGATCTGACACCAGTCTTACCAAGGGGTATCGTGTTACCCAGTTACTGGGTTGTGGACGTCAGATAGGCAGTCGCCCTATGTAAAACACTGGTACTCAGCTGAATCCGGTAAGACTGAAAGCCGACCCCAATATAGTTGGGAAAAGGCTAGGCAGATGATAATGAGGCTCAAGTAGGGTAGTTTGCCAGTTCAAGATATGTATTTAAATCATGATTAAATAGTATTTAAATTTATTTTTGCAAAATGCCTAGCATAACATACACAAGTAACATCAGTGTTTTGATTACAGAAATGGGCATGGCTATTACAAATAATTAAGAACCCTGTCCTTCAAACTAGGAAAGTCCTGTATCTTGAAGAACAAATTGACTTACATTTTAATCGCCATTGATGGTACTCCTGATGAACAAAGAACATTCCCGTGTATACTCTATACTTAATTGCCACACATTAACACTCGATATCGCATTCGCACTTGAGATCACGAGAACAACTGACACAGAGCACACGTACACTCACTACTGAAGCTGAATACTGAGTACTGAAGCTTTGATGCTGTGAAAGTGGAAATCATGGTGGCTTTTCCCTGCCCCATGCGTATCGATACTTAGCGCTCGCAACTTAACGCGCTGACACTTGAAGCGAGAATTAGTCCTTTTTAAGGCGCTCATCGCCGCACGATTTATTCTCAATTTCAAGAGCATTTAATTTTAAAGAGGGCGCACGGTTGGCGCAGTGGTTGAGCGATTGACTGCTGCGCTGCGTGTCGCGGGTTCGATTCCCGCACGAAACAAATATTTGTATGACCCACAGATAATTGTTCCGGCTCTGGGTGTTTGTGTATGTGAGTTTATATGTTTGGAAACGCACCCACGATACAGGAAGAAATTCCTAGTGTGGGGCAAAGTTTTGTAAAAAAAAAACAAAAAAAAAAAATACCATTTAGGTACTATAAACCTATTGCAAGTTCATTGCTACTCAAACTGATATAATAGTGGGTAAAGGAGACGTATAAAAATCTTAGCTCGTCCAAACTCGTGCAAATAAAGTGCGCTTTACCTAAAGCCTTGACGATGAAACTCAACGTATTGTTCAAGTTAGAACAAATGTGAGTCATATAAAAATTCTTTGTTATGAATACGTATCGTTACTGATAATAAATGGTTGATATAACTTGACTTGAGGTAGGTACCAAGTTCTAAGCGCTCGATGGCGCTGTACGGCGCCCCAGTGTGGGCGAACTCCCTGACTGCCCAGAACAAGGCTCAGCTGCGGAGACCGCAAAGAGTCATGGCCGTCAGGGTAATACGAGGATACCGCACAATCTCAGCTGAAGCGGCGTTCGTATTAGCAGGGACACCCCCGTGGGATCTGGAGGCACGAGTGCTCGCCGAAGTTTACCAACGAAGTGTGGAAATGCGGGCGGAGAATGGCAGTGGCCCGCCGCCTGAAGTTTTGATGAGGTGGCGCAGAGAGGCGCAGACTGCCATCATAAGGCAATGGGCGGAGAGGCTGGAGACTCCCAGTGCCGGTCACTGGACTGTTGGGGCTATCCAGCCAATCTTAGAGGAGTAGATACGGAGGCGACACGGGACGTTGTCCTTCCGTTTAGTGCAGGTATTATCGGGGCACGGCTGTTTTGGCAAATACCTGCACACAGTGGCAAGACGGGAGGTGACCCCCATGTGTCACCAGTGCGGTTGCAACCAGGACACGGCCATGCACACTATCGAGCAGTGCCCTGCCTGGGAGGTGCAGCGCCGAGTTATGGCAGCAGAAATTGGGCAAGATCTGTCACTGCCGGTCATTGTTGTGCGTCTTTCTGCGAGGATGTTATCTCGCAGAAAGAAGCGGCGGAGCGGGTCAGGGAAGCAGACTCTCTTGCTGACCCGATTCGTCGTAGAAGGGCAGGATGGCGCAGGCGGCGAAACGCCGACCTGATGCCGCCATAACAGGGGTCAGCGGACGATAGATCGGGGACTCTATCGTTCATGCTGCACGGCCCCTGGAGTTATGGTGACGTCTCAGTGCACCCGGACATCGCCGAAGGAGAAGGGAGCCCGGAGGCGGGCAAAGGAGAAAGAGCCCAGAAGTGGGCCACGCTGGATGGGTCGCGAATGTCATGCATAGCAGTTCTCGCAGCCCATCCATCAAGGCGAATGTAGGTGCACAGGCGGAGTTTTTAGTGGGTGCAAGCCCCACATAACCGCGGCGTCTCTCCGGATGGCGCGGTATGCGTTAGGCATTTTCTTCGTCAGGAAAAAAAAAAAAAAGGTACCAAGTTCTAAAAAGAAAATTGAAAATGTAGATTTGCCAAATTTGATTAGATCTGAATGATATCGAACCTCTGAATCAAGGCCCATATTAAGTTATGTATAGGGTGCGACGCATCCCGCACGAGTAGTTAAACGGATTCAGAGCAAACCACACAATACAACATAGTTAGAATGTGAGCTATTATATTGTAGTAGTGAGCTAATATGTTATACTTTGCATAAATACAGACTGGCCTCTGACAATGTTGTCGATGTTGTCGTCATCAATCTTAATAAAAATACATGCGTTTATGAAGCAGTAACCTTTTAGCTACTGGAATCGTTAGATACTCGTACATGAAATGGAATAGTAGATTTTAGGCTCGGGACAATAAATCCTTTTTAAAACAATGTGAATATATTTCTTAATAAGATGACTATATGCCCTATTTTTCCTATTTTCGAAACGTTGTTTCCGTTAAATCGTTGATTACATATCCCGCTAGCTCGATGAACACTGTAAACACTCAAGTAAGAAAAGTATATAAAATAATCAGGTAACCATCCAAGAACCAATTATTAAACTTATCTAGAGCTGTGTATACTGAGCAATGTGCAAGCTGTGGTTGCCTATAATTGGGTGTGCATTGCAAGTATAATATATTTTGTATGCTTTGTGTAAGATGATATTGTATTGTGGCACTCGTTGGTGATCCTTAAATAAATAAATAAATAAAGTTGAATTTCATCGTCACCTCGCGCCGCCTCTATGTTTACGAACTTACTGAACCTAATTGAAAAGCTAACATACTGCATACTGAGCAAACGAAAAGTTATTATAGTTGACTGAAAAAAACTTTTAACCTAACACAATATTATGAAATATAAAAATACCTGAGATAGGTATGAAATATTGTGTTAAGTTAAAAGTTTTTTATAGTTACTTATAATAAGTGTTCACTGACATGGCCTCATTTTCAGGCAGCCAATAAGTTTGGCTCACCTAAAATTTATCACTGAAAATTGTAGCTACTTTTCCGAAACAAAACATCTAGATTAACACGTTATCCAAATCAAAAAGATAATTTATCATTAAGCAACGAAAACGCTGCCAACTTTTTTCAGAGGCCGTTTTTGAGGGTTCTGACCTTGAAGCTACAGCGAAAAGTGTTCTTATAAAGATCTCGTTTTCATTCACACATCATAAATAAGATTGTTTTTTTTTTATGCGAGTTGAATCGCCAGAGGATGAATAACAAATAAATAAATAGGTAAATCACTGACTTTTGTTATTACAAATTATAAATGACAAAAAAACAGTAGTATTAGGTGCTATAGACATCGATAGAAACCAATGCAGAGTTATTTTCTTGGTAGGTAGACTTAGTATTTTAGTGTTACTGAAAACGAATTTTTTATAAGTATTTAGACTTCATGCAAAAAAGATACTAAGGTGGACTTAATGCCATAAGCATTCTCTACCAGACATCCAAGGGTGGTGAAGAGACTACATGGCAGGTGCATTGTTAAATGTTTAAAAAACCAGTTATTAACACACTATAATAGGTAAAATAAATGTACATACATATTTACAGCCCGTTTCATCATCGGACTACCAGACGTACGGCGATGTGCCATCGGTACATGGTGGACATCCCACCCATACGCACTAAACGTTTTGAGAATACTTTTATTATGCGTACAGCTAAGGAGTGGAATTCCCTGCCGGAGTTTGTGTTTCCCGATAGCTACAATCTAGGGGTCTTTAAGTCAAGAGTGAATAGTAATACCTACATAAAAATATGTACCTATATTAATGAAGTAACAGAAAAGAATAAAGTGAGATGACTCTGCTTACTCGTTTTAAAAATAAATCCGCTATTTCCGCTTGTGCTTTTATATAAACACTTTTCGCTGTAGCTTTTAAGCCGATTAAGCCTGTTCTAGTTTAGACGTCTGTCTGGTGCTTATCTCAAGGCTATGTTCATTGTCATGTCGTTTCTAGGTTATTGCTGATAGACCTTCGTATCAATCACCTCCCCTTAGTTCTTCATTTATTTAGCACTTGTTAAAGGTCAGAGGTCAATTACTCTATGATTTCCGCACTTTCTTATTTAAGGCAATAGCTCCATGATTGTGGAAAATGTGATGTTTGCATAGACATTTGATAGATCAGCGGTAATGTATTGATATTGTATTATTTATTAGTCCTTAACTCACAAATCTATAAAAAGTTGTCAGAGACAACGCCTCTGTTAGATTTTTTATGTCACTATGATATAACGCGATCTTTCAATTTATAGTCTCGCAAATCGATTAGTTTTTACGTACATAGTGTATTTGATCTTTTCAGTTACGTTCGGCTGTTGCTACGGATGATGGGTCGTCAACAAAACGATCCCGTTGGCACCAACCATGGGCCAATTATTGCGAGTGCGCTTTAAAATTAATCGTCTCGTGTCGGTATTGTTATTGGCAATTTATTATCTGTTAAAAGAAATAGGTCTGGTCTATTGGTAGACAGCACAACAATACCTACTTACCTACTCACAAATAATGTGCATAACCACCCGAAACCAGATAAACTAGTATATACAGTAGATATATCTTCATATTTTTGCGATTTGAAATCAAGATCAAACTTACAAGCTACTCGCGCGCTGGTATTATACATTCTATATCTGAAAATAAAAGCGGACAAAAGGACAAATTGCTAAAGGCCAGAGGATATGAATTAGAAAATAATTCGATTTTACATCACGTCTGCAGAGAAAATCCCGCGTAATTACGGACCGGCAAATAAACCAGCAATACGGGAACGCAATAATCAGAGCTTTTCCTGCAATAATTGGTTTCTCGACAGGCAGGATAGCTTGCTGATAGATACCTAGCTAAGTTTGTAGCCGCACGTAGAGCATGAAGGGTACCAAGATAGAATCCGTACTATAGATAATACTGATTCAACCTAATTTTTTTTCACTATTGCACGTGCAAGTTGCTTATGTCTCAAAATATGTCTCTCGTGTTCCACAGGTTGCTCGTATTGCAAATAATACGTATGTCACACGTATTACACAAGTCACAAGTGTCGCACGTATATGAAGGGCCAGTATCCTCAATTCCACGTTCAAGCGCGTATTATGTTAAATGTTGCACGTGTCGGACGAGGCGATTTTTTACCTGTGAGAAATAAATAGGAGTTACTTTGAAAATTTACCTAAGCTGAAAAACGTATGTATTTATGTAGGACCTCTGTTGTAAACAAGACTGAAGGTCTTAAAGTACAAAGTTACTTGTCTGACTTCAAAGTCACAGATAAATAATACAAGCCAGAAATAGATAAGAATCTATTGGTAAGAGAGTTGAATCCAATAAATCATTCCTGCCTTTATCCACGGGTTGGATAATAATAAATAGACTTGTCAGTAAATAGCGGGTGTTTAAATATGAAACAGCATTCAGCAATAATTGCGTAGCCATCGCGCTGTTACAGTTTCCCGATGTTAAGGAAAACCATTAGCAATCAATAATAATCGATTAGTTAGATTTATTAAGAATTGTCGTGTCATCATCTTGGAGCGAGACTGCCGCCCCTCTCCCGCGATGCGCCAGTCTCGCCCCGATCTTAGACCCTGTACGATCTCCGTATATCGTGTGTCTGCCAGTTTTGAGTAGCCAAAAAGTTGTATCAAGGTCAAAATTAATTAAACTATTTCTTCTGTGTAACTCAAAGTGTTTTTTTTTAAACCTTGTTTGCTTGGCCTCGCGTAACATTGGTGGCAGCTTAAGGGATTTTAAAAATCCTCGGATCGCCTCAATTCAGTGGCAATTGTGATTGTGACAGTGAAAAGTACTATAACTATATCCTGTCGCTGTGCCGCTGTATCCTGCTGGTCTTATTAGGCCCTCACGTGCCGTGTTGCTGCAACGGGGATTACCCCGAATGCCTATCACTAACCTTGGGTGATATCGCCTGTCTACGAAATGATTCGTGTTGCCGTCGCAGTCGCAGTGATCCTGTAAGTTCTTCTATTCTATTCTACGTCGAAACCATCCGTGTTGTAAAAATTAGTGCCAGTGATTAAAACAACAAAGTTTCATCGCATATCTCGAACTTAATTCAAGCTCAAAGTGCTAGATTTAGTAACATTTAGTTAATCATTTGTTCCAATGTATTATTTCATCATTCAGTTCCGAGAATAGTGCAACATTCTTTCTTATCATAACTCCGTACCTCACGCGTTATCTTTGTTTTGACTAACTTGCCATGCCTAAAGACGAGCCTAGTACTATGTCTAAAGAAACAAAGGAAGTCGACATGAACTTTATAAGTAAATTTATTAATAGATTCGACGGAAACCGCGAAAAGCTTAATGCGTTTTTAAATAATTGCAGAAATGCAATAAGCCTTGCGTCCCTATCTCAACAAGACATAATATTAAAATATATTTTGAGCCAACTTGAAGGTCGTGCCGAAAGCGCGTGCTCCATTAAAGAATTCTAAAACTGGCAACAGTTAGAAGAATTTCTTAAAAATCAATTTGGCGAGAAAAAGCACTACGCTGCACTACTCTCGGATCTCCAAGATTGCTGTCAAACTAATAGCGAAACAGTCAACCAGTTTGCACTACGTGTAGAGACATGCCTTTCCAAACTATTAACCGAAATCAATATTTCAATACCCACAAAAAAGAAAGGCGAACTGACTGGCCGTGTCGCTGCAATGCAAGACTTAGCATTGCATACATTTATCAGTGGCTTAAATGCCCGATTATCTACTGTAGTCAGATGCCGTGACCCTGAAACTTTAAATGAAGCCATTGGCTTCGCCGTGTCTGAAGAAAAAATACTACAGACCACCTCTAAGCGTAATCCATCAGCAAACAATACCAATGCACCTAATCAAGGACGTTGGCCTCAACGTCGATTCCAACAGAACCGTAACTTTACACAGCAAGGTGTTCCAAACGAGTCTAATAGTCAGAGACCATCTCCTTCAGGTCTCCCAGTATGCCGTTATTGTAAAAACGTGGGCCATACTATTGAAGAATGTAGGAAAAGGGAATTCAATAATAATCGCTTCAGAGACCAAAATAATCAAAGACCATTATCTAGACGTTACCAAAACAATCAAGCTCAAGTTCACGCGGTAAATAGTAATGAAGATGATGACTACACGGAAAATACTCGAGGTAAACCAAATGATGGTTTAAACGAGTAAAAGGCTCACGGTGGTGTCTCGTGAGACCCAAACCTCAAATTCCAAAACATTTCTATATCAAAGACACCAATGCTATATCCTCTGTATCCCCTAATGATAGGGACTTGCGAATAAACCGCAACACTGTATCCTCTACATCCTCTGTATCCCCTAATGATAGGGACTTGCGAATAAATCGCAACACTGTATCCTCTGCATCCTCTGTATCCCCTAATGATAGGGACTTGCGAATAAACCACAACACTGTATCCTCTGCATCCTCTGTATCCACTGTATCCTCTGCATCCACTGTATCCTCGTAACCCCTAACGATAAGGACTCGAGAACTAGTAACACCACTGTATCCTCTGTATCCACTAGTCCCGCTGATCATAAAATAAATCAACCTGTACATGCCAAATCCACTTTAGACTCAATCGCTCCTCGTTCAACTCCTGAAACAAAAATTTATGAAATTAATATTAGTCCATTTAAGAGACGGCTACCTCACATCCTTGTCCATACCCCAGTATCAAACTCTACCATATCTCTTCTTGTAGATTCTGGCGCAACAGTAAGCCTCCTAAAAAACTCTTCTATACAAATACCAGTTGATATCACACCAGATAAAATCCTTTTAAAAGGTATTGACCCCATTGATCAAGCCTCACCAACAATAGGCCATTTCCCACTTAAAATAAAAATTGATGATAAAAATAGTATCACGCATAGATTCCATATAATACCCAGAATACACTTACCATATGATGGCGTAATTGGCACTGATATGCTAATTGCTTTTGGCTGTACTATTGATTACATTCATGAAACCTTGAAAGTAGGTAAATACGAAATAAAATTACATTTCAATGCGCCTATTTATGTAATTCCTGCCAGAACCGAAACTGTCGTAGAATGCTCTGTATCCAATCCTGAGGTGAAAGAAGGACTCGTACTAGATCAATGTTATCACGAAGACTTACTGATCGCCAATTGCTTAGTCACAGTTAAAGAAAATAAAAGAATTAACTTATCAATAATCAACACTTCTGAATCTCCTATAACCCTAAAGTCAAACTTGGATATCACACTCATTCCCTTAAATTCTTTAGTCAAACCGTTCGATTCATTAAATACTCATACAGCTTGTCATTTTAAAAGCACCGACTCCTACCTCCGAACACATGAAGTATTAAACCTTCTCAGAATCTCCCACCTCAATACTGAAGAAGCAAATGCCCTTCACGATGTTTGCACCGAATACTCAGATATATTTTATATTCCTGGTGACATACTTTCCCACACAAATGCACTTAAGCATACCATAACAACAAGCGTTCAAAATCCTATAAATGTAAAATCTTACCGGTTCCCAGAGGTACACAAACAAGAAGTCAACAAACAAATAGACCAAATGCTTGATCAAGGCATCATAAAAAATTCAGAGTCTCCATGGTCTTCACCAATCTGGATTGTCCCAAAAAAAATTGATGCATCCGGACAGCAAAAGTGGCGCATAGTTATCGATTACCGAAAACTGAATGACATCACTATTGGTGATAGCTACCCTATACCGCAGATATCCGAAATTTTAGATCAACTGGGACAAAGTAAATACTTCTCAACCCTTGACCTTGCATCAGGGTTCCACCAAATTTTAATAAATGAGGAGGACGCTTCAAAAACAGCGTTTAGCGTACCTCAAGGACATTACCAATTTACAAGAATGCCATTTGGCTTAAAAAATGCGCCCGCTACTTTCCAACGGTTAATGAATACCGCTCTTACAGGCCTTCAAGGCATACGGTGTTTTGTGTATCTTGATGATATAGTCATATATTCCCACGATCTAAACTCTCACATTGATAATCTTTCAATAATATTCCAAAGACTTCGAGATTACAATCTAAAACTCCAACCTGATAAGTGTGAGTTTCTCCGACGTGAAGTCGCATATCTTGGCCACCAAATAACTAAAGATGGTGTGAAACCTAACCCTGAAAAGATAAAAGCTGTGACCCAATTTCCTACTCCTAAATCACCGAAGGACATTAAGTCCTTTCTCGGACTTGTATCCTACTATCGCCGTTTCGTTTCTAACTTCTCGAAAATTGCAAAACCTCTAATTCAACTCTTAAAAAAAGATGTCCCCTTCCTATGGGAAAATAAGCAACAAGTTGCCTTTGACGAACTCAAGCACAAACTTACATCTGCCCCTATCCTTATTTATCCAGATTTTTCTGCTCCTTTCATTTTAACGTGTGATGCCTCTAATTATGCCATCGGTGCCGTACTCAGTCAAGGTCCCGTTGGTAAGGATAGGCCAATAGCCTATGCCTCTCGGACCCTCAACAAAAGCGAATCTAATTATAATACCACCGAAAAAGAACTACTTGCTATTTTGTACGGTTGCAAAACCTTTCGCCCATATCTCTATGGACGAAAATTCCTGATCATTACTGATCACCGACCATTAAAGTGGTTGTTTAATCATAAAGACCCTAGTAGTAAACTACAAAGATGGCGCTTGAAGTTAATGGAATACGAATACGAAATCGGTTATCTGAAAGGAAAACTTAATGCGGCTGCTGACGCCTTATCCCGATATCCTGTAAACCCAATCCAACCATCAGACTGTGATCCCAATCCATCCACTTCTAACCAGAAAACAGATGATAATTCATCACCTCGGTTCAGCCCTCTAACTCTGGATGATCTTGATATCCAACTACCTCCTGATTCCCTAGACCTTGACAATAAACTACCGTCCATAGACCTCTTAGAAAACGACGATTCACCACCAGGAATCGATGATCCTTTAACACCTACCACATCTAACAAAACCCCGAATCTTATAACAAACCCTTCTCTTGAGAATAACTATAGCAAATTCCTGAAAACAATGATCAATAAAGACTTTAATAGCAACGCTAAAATCACAGAACACAACGAAAGCATCCTGAAAACTAACTGCAAAACCATAGTCATACCTACCTCCATCGACCTCGATGATTCCAACCCTCACATATAAGAAATCCTGAGCAACCTTGAAGACTCAAAGGAACTCCTAGATAGGGAAAGAACTCTCTACTCCTTTATCTCATTCAACCACAAAGGAAAAACAATATATTTCCTATTCACAAAAGTATATCACTTTCATAATAGTTCTTATGAAGACATTTATAAAAGTATAATAAATCTTCAATCGGATATACTACGTAATTCCAGAGATTCCGACCTAAATTTGGCCATTACTGATTTCCAAAATCCATTCGACAAACATATCTGGGCTAAAATATACAAAATGTTCTGCTATATCTTTAACAACACTCAAGTGTCAGTTTATATTTATCATAATACTATAATTTTTCCTACACCTTCGGAGATATCTAAAATACTTCGCGAAAACCATAATATTCCTATTGCCGGACATTTAGGATCTACACGAATGTTTAATCGAATAAAAGAAAGATATTTCTGGAAAAATATGCGAACAGATATCGAAACATACATAAGAAATTGCTCCCAATGCCAAAGTAACAAAGCCCTAAGACAGATTAATAAATCCCCAATGCAGATAACTACCACTTCCACTAAACCATTTGAACGACTCAGTCTCGACCTTGTGGGTCCCCTTCCAGAAGCTGGCCTTACTAAGCTCAAATTTATTGTAACACTACAAGACGACCTCACCAAATATTCCCTCGCTTACCCTATCGCTAGTGCGACTGCAGAAGAAACATGTGAGTGTTTAGTGCACTTTATTTCTGTTTTCGGTATCCCAAAATCCATTTTAACCGATCAAGGCACAAACTTCACCGCAGATTTATTTAAAAGAACCTGCGATTTTCTGAAAATTAAACAAATCTGGTCTTCCCCATACCATCCTCAGACTCAAGGTGCACTTGAACGCAGTCACTCCACACTTAAGGAATACCTTAAATCTTATGTCAATGAAAATCATTCTGATTGGCATAAGTATGTCTATACTGCTATGTTAGCGTATAACACCTCTACTCATTCCACTACTAAATTCACGCCGTATGAGCTTCTCTTCGGCCAGAAAGCTTTTATTCCAGACTCCATCTATGAATTACAATCAGACCTTACATATCCAGAATATCTCAAATCCTTGCATCATCGTCTAACTTTCACGTGAAAAAGCTATCGAAAACATACAGAAATCTAAGGAAAGGTCTAAACAGTATTATGACGCCCGCTCACGACCTGTTCAATATAAAGTAGGAGATTAAGTATATCTCAAAAATCATGTACGTTTGCGCAAAGCCCTTTCGCCAATTTGGAAAGGACCATATAAGGTTGTAAAGATCAATGGTAAAAACACCTTGACCTTGCTCATAAACAGACGTCATGTGACACATCACTATGACGAGGTCAAACTAGCTCCTAGATCTGAAACGTAGTCCTAGTTATATACTTAATACTAATTTTAATATATTTTATTACAGTAATTCTACGCTGGGTCAGGAGTTCATTACGCCTTTGACGAACAGTCCTGGCATCTACTTCGACCCCTTAGGTTCTTTAAGTTTAATAAATAGTCATCTTAGTATAGTTATTCCTTATGATATATCCTTTATTAACCCGCATATCCAAAACCTCCGTCTTATTCTCGATAAATGCAAACAAATGTGTGACAATGGTAAAGTCTTTGATTATTTAGAGTGTAGTAATGTCTTTGAACCATTGAACACCCGTTATAATGATATAGCCCATGACAACGAAGCTATTTTTCACCTAACATCTCGCCAGTCGAGAAGATCTGCACTCCTAGGATTCGTAGGCACTGTATCCAAAAAACTATTTGGCACAATGGATGAAGGCGATGCCATCCGATATGACAATGCCATTAAAGAAGTAGAAACAGATCAAAAGAAACTAGCCCTTCTGATGAAAGAAAATATATTAGTTACTACAACTTTGCTTAGATCTTTCAATGAAACTCTCTATATAATAAAACTAAATGAAAAGCATCTGAAAGATGCAATGGATGAATTGTCTCTAGATATTCTAAATCTGACCTACGTTTCACAAGAATTAGGTATTAGGTCTCGTATGCTGGAATTAACTTCCATGATAGAAAATAGTCTCCTAGCCTTATCCTTTAAGGTCGAAGACATAATTAACTCGATTATGTTCAGCAAATCTAATGTCCTGTATCCCACTATCCTAACACCTAAAGAATTCTATACCAAATTGGTCGATAATTACAGATTCTTACCAGAATCCAAACAACTTCCAGTTCCCTTAAACCTTGATAACATGCATACTATTTTAAATATACCAGAAGTATCTAGTTACTTCAATAAAGAAAAAGTAGTGTTTACAATAAAAATCCCTCTCATTAACCCTATACACTTAAATGTTTATCATAACATACCTTCGCCGGTTCCTCATGATAAAAATAATCCAAAGTCATATTCGACCATCATCCCATCCTCTAAATATATTGGTATAAGTAGAGATAGGTCAATGTACTGTAAGTTAGATAACCTAGATTATTGTAAGATAATAGATAATGATCATTACCTTTGTGAGACATCAATATTATATTCCTCTTCCGCGACACCTTCCTGTGAAACAGAAATTATTATTAAAGTACTTACCTCAATCCCTTCGATTTGTGAAACCAAATTTATTCATGGTCATGTTAGCATCTGGCAGCCACTACGCAATAGTAGATGGTTATATGTAATGTCAGAAAAAACTAAAATAAGTATTGAATGTAATAACTCTCAATCTACTGAAATAGAATTTAGTGGAAATGGTGTATTGTACTTACCTTCTGAATGTGTTGCCTATTGCAAGGACACTCGTTTAACCTCGCATGGAAATCGTAAAATCCAACTGCAAACTATTGTTTCTAACTTTAACATTTTAAATGATTCATGTTGTAATATTGTAGCATTTAATAACATTGTATCAAACTTACCTGTAGTTAATCTTAAGAATGTTAACTTAGATTCCTTAGCCTATGATAACCCTGAAATCCTGAAAGGTCTTAACAATATAATTGATAAACCACATATTGTTTTATACGAAAAATACTATTCAGGTATTACAATTGTAATTATAATTTGTATCATATGCTTTATTATCTATAATGTGTATAAAACTGGCATACACAAGAAAATAATAAAACTAAAGGCAAATAAAGCCCCTGAAAATAATGACCCTGAGTTAGATGACATTGAACTCTCACCCGTTAACACGGGACCCTCTCTTCGAATCGGCTAACTCATATTTCATAAACTTCACTTTAAAGGGTGTAGTTTACTTTAAATCGGGGGGCTGTTACAGTTTCCCGATGTTAAGGAAAACCATTAGCAATCAATAATAATCGATTAGTTAGATTTATTAAGAATTGTCGTGTCATCATCTTGGAGCGAGACTGCCGCCCCTCTCCCGCGATGCGCCAGTCTCGTCCCGATCTTAGACCCTGTACGATCTCCGTATATCGTGTGTCTGCCAGTTTTGAGTAGCCAAAAAGTTGTATCAAGGTCAAAATTAATTAAACTATTTCTTCTGTGTAACTCAAAGTGTTTTTTTTTTAAACCGTACCGCGTAACAGCGCGATCAATCGCTTTATGTCATAATCATCGGCAGGCTTATTTATGAGAAATAATTGCTTTACAAACGCGAATCTGCGCGTTCTATTCTATTCTGCATTATGTAAGAGCGTTAGTCACACACTAACAATTTTGCGACAGCGCTGTTATCAATAACAATATGTTAATTAAAATGTGCATTTATCGCTAGGTGATCGCGATCATTTTGTATTACGTATGGTTTTGACAGCAGAGCGACAGCCATCTGCGAGCAATTTAAAAAAAAAACCACTTCAAAAAAAGGAGGTAATCAGTTCAACACGTATGTAATATTGTTAAAATTGCCCAATATTTACATACACACTAATTAATAATATTCAGTTATGTTACTCTATTTGGGCTTCTAATATTCCAGATTTCATACGTGTGTGTATATATGTTTGTACACGCATTTCTCCGAAACTACTTATTGGTACGTGACCATTTTATTGAATTAGGCACTTCTCAACTTAGGGAATAGTCCAAGTTTCATACAAATGGGTTCAGCAGTTTTCAAGATATGGAACATACACCAAAACCGAACTCCTTAGCGACAAACCGCACAAATGTATACGTTGAGTTATTATGGGTATTTTGTCAATCCTTAAGGTACCTAATTATAGAACTTGCTCACTTTTTAGTGACAGTGTACAAAAACTTAAAAGAGAAAAATAAAAAAGAATTCAAAAGCGAAACTAGCTTTGTGTATCAATTTGCCTTTCGATCCCTTTAAAGGAGATTTAAGATGTTGTTTGTGTTATTGCGTGTGGTATGGTAAATCCATTCAAGGGTCCTTGCTTGATATCTATGTATCTAGGTATATATCATTATTCTATAGAAATATGTACCTTTCAGTACATTGCAAATAAAAGCGTTGTTATTTCCAAAAAATACCAAGGGTGTTAAAGGATAATCAAAAGGTCCGATTTTCACCATTTGACTGATCACGGAAAAAGTAAAATACATAAACTGTTCTAAAACATGTTGTAGTTTGAGTACTAATTAGTTTTTATTTCATTACGATCGGTTCACTCTATCAAAAATATATATTATGAATTTAAAGTGATACAGAAGAACTTAAAAAATATATCATAACGCGATGTTGGATACACTCAGCACCATCTATTGACATGAAATGGTACTAAATCCTTTCACAATGTATCTAAAAGTTGTGAAAGTTTAAATGTTCGGTTATTTGTTAATCAATCACGCTTAATCGGATTTGGATAAAACTTGGCACAAGGGTAGTCCATGGATAAGTATTGTAGGTACGTTCCCTTGGGATAATTTTCGACATTAACGTGGGTAAGACCGCTGGCAAAAGCTAGTGATATAATATGTGGGTTTAAAGATATACAAACAATCAACGTGCGATACTAGAGTAGTCACAGCGGATCTTTGTGTCTCTGAAGTTGGCTGCAAGAGCTGCGAAGTTGCTATTTTTGTATCAATGTTGTAGTAGAAGATATCATTGTATAACTCCCTATTTAACGCGCTCACGTTTGTCACATCGTCCTATCTCGCTAACTGTATGCAGTATACTCGATGACAAACTGTTACTTGCGCAATATGTCGCAGAACCTTATTTCAGAGACACACAGATCCGCTGTGACTTCTTTACCTACATATTATGATTTCACTAGAGATTTCCAAGCAGATTCTGTGGAACTTGCATCGGAAAATATATCTGAACTTAAGATATCTCGCTAATATTAATAGATCTAAAACACTTCGGGTTACCAAGTACGTGTATTATTCTGTCAGCTATTATACCAAAGCGATATACCAAAATATATAGTGGTCAATAGTAAATATTTTGGCATTTTTGACTATACATATTGCTGAGAGAATGTACATGACTGGACCTCTTGTATTGTATTAATTCACACAAATCATTAAAAGGTATGTAGTTGTTGGTTGTAGTTGGTAAAATACGTTTGATTTTTTTACACGTAAATTGAGTTGAACTTTTACTTCATAAATAAATAAATCACTGACTTTTGTTATGTTTTTAATGATGTAAACAATATAAGTATACTAGTTGTTTCATATTTGATTATTGATTTTATCACATTACTGCTTTACACGTAGGACCAATTCAGAGTTATTTTCTTGGTAGGTTATGAATGAACAGAAGCAATCGCTAAACAGTGTCGAGATTTAATAAACGTGGATCTAGTTTTATAGGTCACTAAACATATTCTTATTTTACTATTTTAAGGGATCTTCCCCATATTTTTCCGTTCTCAGTGTATTTTGCCTTCTTCGGCCAATCGTTGGAATATGCATTCAAATTTATGTTTTCAGGTTACAGAGTAGTTTGCCAGTTCAAAATATGAATTAGTTGTTGCAGTTGAAAGTTTGTTAGAAAGATATAATTATTGTGAAAATTTTAATAATTACTTAAAAAAAAAAATAGCTTGGACCCTGTTACCGATACCGGTGGCCCCTATTTTTTATATTTTAAATGTTTTTTGAGGGAATGATTTAATAAATATTTAAAAATATAGAAAGTAAAAAGAATATGGAATAAAAGAAAACAATTATAAAAAAGTAATAATCAAAATAAAAATAATAAATATAAATAAAAATAACAATAAAAAAATACAATTATAAAAAAGTAATAATATAGAATTATTTAATAATCCTGTAATATTTCAATTAATTAATAAGCATTGATCACCACACACACAAAATAAATTTATTGCCATTTGGTGCAGTAATTGGAAGGAATATATTTGATATTACAACTATAAAATGTATCACCACCTCCGAACGAAAGTGATACATTTTTCTTAATCATCTGTCAAAATGTGACATTTGTGACAAAATGGGTGCGCCCGTATTAGCAAATAAGACCCGATGAGTCCCAAATAAACGTCAGGAAATTTCAGTCAGTCAGGAAATTCTCACGCCGCCGGTGCTAGTATTTAAGTCAAAATGGCTTTATCGCCTAAACTGCGATGAAATGTGTGACTCAAGCCATGTCTCAGTACTCACAGTAGGCCGTGCTTGCCGGGCAGCAACAAGAAAGGCATGTCGCGCCTTTAAAATATGTCACATGTTTGACCCGTCCTAGCATTTAAGACAAATTGTAAGGCATGTCATAATTTATCATGTCTTGTCACAAATGACATCGGCGTACCCAAACGCCGATGTTCGCTCCGCTGTTGGGCACGGAGCATCCCGCACGAGTAGATACACGAGTAACACGGATTGCGAGCAAACCATACTACACAAAATAAAATTATACAACCTAGTTACAATGTGAGCTATTATATTGCACGCAAAGCATCACATTATTAGCCAACTAGGCTAATAATAATATTATGTGATGCTTTACATACCTATAGACTAGTCACTGACAATGTTGTCATCAGTCTAGACATCCGTTGATGCTTCACAGCTTTTAACTATTATCACAATAGTTCCTTTTTCAATAAAGAAAATCATAATACCTACTCTACATGGAACATTAACATAATTTAAAAAATACGCACGAACAGTCTCACTTTCAGGAAATATTTTTTATAATCTAGCATAGTAAAAGTTAACTCTAAAATAATATTTTAACATGCACAATCAGTTTGACTTTTACAATACAGATAAAGATGCAAAATAACTATAAAAATAATCAAATTTAATAATAAAAGTTAGAAAAAAAATCTAAATCTTTACATTTAAATCAGTCTTTTCAAAATACATACAAAACCAACAATATTTTTAAAATTTTTATAAAAATTGGATCATAATTGATGGCCACTTCTTCACTTAATTGGCTAATTTTGATAAAATCTGGTACACATTGTGGTACATGTTTAAATTGAGTATTTACAAAGTCACCTTCAGTGTCCAATTCATTATAACTGGTATTGGTGCCCGCTTAGAGAACATTTTTGCAACCCTTCTCGCCCGGCTATGCTTCAAATATGAAATAATTATTGTTGTCATAAATTGTAAAGTGTATTTGTTAAGTATGATTTGTGTAACATTTATTTTATATTTTTGATACATTTTATTCAAACTGTCATTACCTTTATTAAAACTATGATTCGACTTTGTACAAAATTTCAAATAAACTACTTTTTGGTCTTAAACATCTTGAAATACGTTCAAAAAAACATTAATTTTAGTACTTTTTATGTCGACCGTATAAATTGAAAACGAGAGAAAAATAAATGTAATTATATTTATCGTATTCGGGGCCTAACGGGATGGGGTAAACTGGGATCGGGGTAATGTGGGACTAACCCTAAATAAAACCCTATTTAAAGTAATGGGAATATTTTATTTCTCTAAGATCAAAAATTACGTCCATCGCAAGTATTACATATATTGTTTATTTTTTAATTGAAGACTTGACAATCACAAATTTTTACCAATAATTTTACTAATAATAATTGATATAGGTACTTATATGTGTATATTTTGTACTATTGTCAAAGCGTTATTTACTTTAAACCGTTGTTTAGCTTGTCTGTGACCTGAAGATTCAGAACATGCTCCAGTAATAAAAGTACATAAAATAATCAGGTAAAAACAAATCTTTAAAATTGAATTTCATCGTTACCTCGCGCCGCCTCTGTGTTTACGAACTTACTGAACTTGAATTGAAAATCTCACAAACTGCTTACTGAGCAAACGAAAAGTTATTTCAGCTGACTGGAAAAAACTTTTTACCTAACACAATATTTTATACCTATCTCTATAATAAGTTTTCACTGCCATGACCTCATTTTCAGTCAGCCAATAAGTTTGGCTCACCTATAATTTAACACTAACAATTTTATTCTTCACATAATCTTCTAAAGTTGTAGCAATTTTTTCTAAATAAAACATCTAGATTAGCACGTTATCCAACTCAAAAAGATCATTTATCATCAAGCAAAGAAAACACTGCCAACTTTTTTCAGACGCCGTTTTTGAGGGTTCTGTTCTTATAAAGATATTGTTTTCATTTACACATCATTAATACGATTGATTTTTCTACACGCGAGTTGAATCGAACTTTCGCTTGAGGAAGAATAAATAAATAAATCACTGACTTTTGTTTCACTTATTACAAATGACAAAAAACTGTAGTACTAAGTGCTTTAGATATCGATAGATACCAAAGCAGAGTTATTTTCTTGGTATTTAGACTGAATAAACACAGACTTCTTGTTTTTCGTATTTTAGTGTGAAAACGAAATCTTTATATTTATTTATTAATTTAGACTTCATGCACAAAAGTTACAAAGGCGGACTAATGCCTTAGGCATTCTCTACCAGTCAAACAAGGGTGGTGAAGAGACAACATGGCGTGGTGCATTGTTAAATATTGTAAAAAACCAGTTATTAACACATTAAAATAGATAAAATGAACGAGCATATATATTGAATATCACATATACCTATATAAATATATGTATTAATGAAGTAACAGAAAAGAAGAAAATGAGATGACTCTGCTTATTTGTTTTGAAAATAAAACCGCAATTTCCGCTTGTGGTTTTATAAGAACACTTTTCGCTTTCAAGACGATTAAGCCTGTTCTAGTTTAGACGTCTGTCTGGTGCTTATCTCAAGGCAATGTTCAATGCCATGCCATTCTAGGTTATTGATGATCTGCTTACGTATAAATCACTTCAACTTAGTTCTGTATTTATTTAGCACGTGTATAAAGGACAGGCGTCTTTTTCAATTACTCTATGATTGCCGCACCTTCTTATTTATGGAAATAGCTACATGGTTGTGGACAATGTGATGTTTGAATAGATATTTGATAGATTAGTTGTAGTGTGTTGATATTGTACTACCTTTTAGTCCTTGAGTGTTACTAGTAGGTACTTAACACACAAGTTCATAAAAAGATGTCAGGGAAAAGCATCTGTTAGTTGTTACCTAATTGTTATTTGAAGCAATATGATATAACGCGATCATTCAATTCATAGTCTCGCAAATCTTTTACGTACATAGTGTATCAGATCTTTTCAGTCACGTTCGGCTGTTGCTACGGATGACGAGTCGTCAACAAAACGATCCCAGTGGTACCAACCATTGGCCAATTATAGCGAGTGCGCTTTAATTGATCGTCTCGTCTCGGTATTGTTATTGGCAATGTATTATCTGTTAAAATAAATCGGACTCGTCTATTGGTTGGACAGCACAACAATGCCTTCTTACCTACTCGTAAATAATGTGTAAAACCATCCCAAACCAGATAAAATAGTAGAGACAGTAGGTATAACTTTAATATTCTTGCGATTTGAAATCAAGATCAAACAACAAGCTACTCACGAGCCGCGATACATTCTATGTCTAAAAATCAAAGCGGACAAAAGAAAAAAATGCTAAAGGACGGCCAAGAGCCTACGAATTCGAAAATAATTCGATTTCACATCACATCTGTAGAGAGAATCTCGCGTAATTACGGACCGGCAAATAAACCATTAATAAGGAAACGCTATAAACAGAGCTTTTCCTACAATAATTGGTTTCTCGACAGACAGGATAGCTAGCTGATAGATACCTAGCTATGTTTGTAGCCACACGTAGAGCATGAAGGGCACCAAGATAGAATAAATACAAAAGATAATAGGTACCTACATATTCAATCTGATTTTTTATCAATATTCCACGTGCAAGTTGCTTGTATCTTAAATGTCACTCGTGCTCCGCATGTCGCACATATTACAAATAACACGTTTGTCGCAGGTATAACACATGTAACATGTTTTGTCGCACATGTCGCACGGGCCGGTGTTTACAATTACAAGCGCGTATTTTGTTTAATGTTACACGATTTTTTTACCTTTAACTATGTAGGAGTTACTTTTACAATTTACCGCAGCTGAAAAACTTATGTATTTATGGAGCATCTCTGTTGTAATCAACACTGATGAACTTAGAGTACAAAGTTACCACATATAAATAATACAAGCTAAAAAAAAACAATTCATTGGCAAGAGAGTTGAATCCACTAAATCATTCCTGTCTTTATCCACGGGCTGAATGATAATAAATAGACCTGTCAGTATGTAGCGGGTGTTTAAATAATAACTTAATAAATGTCTCGCCCTCAGAGATTACCCGAGGATTCGCGGTGGCTTGCCAAAAGTTATTCCTTTAATCGAAAACGAAGATCTTCGCACTTCGCTTTGATTTATATTCCGTATTTCGACTGTGAGCAACATTGAATTAGCATATTTTTGGGGAACGCACGCGTAAAATTAAGGATTTTTTCGCCGTTTGCCACGTTTGAAACGTTGCCTACATTTCGATCCCTATAAAGGTGATTAAAAAAGATCTATGTAAAAAAACCTCCGCGTTATTTTCATCATTGCGTGGGGTATCGTAAATATGCTGTCCTTTCAAGGGTCATTGCTTGATATATGTATCTAGGTGTATATATTAAATCTGTAGAGATTTATGTACCTTTCAGTACATATTTATTAGGTGCTTATTTCCAAAACAAAATCGTCAAATCGACAAAACCCGACTGCTTAAGAAGCGAACCAAAAAGACATAAATAAGAAGAAAATCATGGTGTGCAGTCGCAGGATACATCTGGTTTTGGTCAGCCAGCTCGCGAATATGTATCCTCCGACGGCACAGCTTTATATTTCGTTAAAAGAAAAAAATATTTCGTTAAAAGAAAAAAATATTTCGTTTCTTAAGCAGTCGGGTTTTTTAATTTTTTTAATTAACTTTTTTATTACCTATTTCATTAGGTTCGGTTCATTCTATCTAAAATATATGAATTTAAAGTAATAAAGAAGAATTTAAAATATATCAAAACGCTATGTTCGATACACTAAGCGACATCTATTGACATGAAATGGTACTAAACTCGTTCGCGTTGCAGAATTTGGCACGCGATAACCATCCTTCCTAATCATAATACATATTTATAAGTTGTGACAGTTTAAGGGCCTATTTTACCAATTATATTAATCGCAATTAGTTCAACTAAACTCAGTTTAGTTATACAGCGTTCTGATTGGTTGAGATCGCTGAGAAACTACTAATCAGAACGCTTTGTTTGCCTAAACTGAGTTTAGTTGAACAAATCGCGATTAGTATCATTGGTGAAATCGGCCTAAATGTTTGCTCCCTGATACAATCTACTATTGAGAAAACAGTTTTGGGACTTTTTGTTTTGTATAGAAAATCTTTGGCATCCTCCGCGTCGTAATGGATTTTCCTCAATCTGCTTAGTCACAGAAAATTTAAAAAATATTAATTGCTGTCTAGTCATTCATTATCAATTATATTTTAATTCAACGCTTTTATGATTGCTATTGTAGAGGCCACCTAAGAATACTTTGCAAGGGGGACGAGTTATTATTAGCCCTTTCTAATAAAAAAATGCAGAACCAAAAAACCGGTCAAGTGCGAGTCGGACTCGCGCACGAAGGGTTCCGTACTTGGTAAATGTCTCTCGCGCAAACTATTCAGTTTTAAAAAAAAATATTAGAAACCTCAATATCATTTTTGAAGACCTATCCGTTCGTGTGGGGTATTTATACCACACACAAACGGGTCTGAAGAAAAAAAAATTGAGTTTCAGTTCTAAGTATGGGGAACCCCCAAAATTTATTGTTTTTTTCTATTTTTGTGTGAAAATCTTAATGCGGTTCACAGAATACATCTACTTACCAAGTTTCAACAGCATAGTTCTTATTTATAGTTTCGGAAAAAAGTGGCTGTGACATACGGACGGACAGACAGACATACAGACATGACGAATCCATAAGGGTTCTGTTTATTTATTTATTTATTTATTGGCCTATCTACAATTGTTACAATTGTTAAACTTATAATACAAGCAATAATATAAACTAAGTGTACAATATGATGCGATAGACACAGCATGCAAAAACAAAATTATAACAGACAGTAATTACAATAATAGTGCAGAAATAACACTCATAAACAGTGAAGTCTTTAGAAAACAATACAGTCGAACATATTTTTTATGTAGGTATATCCAAAAAAGATAATTAAAAATCAAAAACAGTATGGTGACTAATCATTTTTTGTGAACTTGACGCTTGAGTTTTTGAAGTGACGTGCAACAAATATTTCTTCATCGCAATCATTAAGAAGTCTGCAAAGTTTGGGGATGGGGGAGTTGGATCCTGATACAGTTTTGCGGAATGGGGGACGTAATAGTTTGATAGGGTGACGCGGATAGTTGTAGGGTAGGTTGAAATTAAACTTACTTTTACTATTTTAAATAAAATAAAAATATCAAATCAATACCCTTTCTTCGTTTTTCAAGTGAAGTCAAGCTGAAATTTTTAAGACGTTTTGCGTAGCTCCGAAGTTTTTTGGCTAATCCCGCAGAATAGGCAAGATGGTTTAAAAACCGTTTCTGTATCCGCTCTAACCTAAGACTATGTGTCGCATAGTGGGGACGCCACGCAACCACGCAGTATTCCAATATGGTACGGACGAGACAGTTGAAAAGGTAAATTTTAGTTTTGGGCTTGCGAAAACATTTGGCATTCCGTAATACAAATCCGAGTGTTCTGGAGGCTTTTTTTATAATATTGTCCATGTGAGGAATAAATGTTAGCTTGCGATATAGAAGGACTCCCAAGTCTCTGATAACTTCGACTTTACTAAGGTACGTACCATTCATACTATAATTGAAATCTATAAAATTTGATTTCCGAGTAAATGTTATTTGGGAACACTTTTCTACGTTTAGCTGCATGTTATTAATCCTACACCAGTTCAAGAGTCTGTTCAAGTCATCTTGAAGTAACGTTGAATCGGCTTGAGAGTCTATAACGCGAATTATTTTCAGGTCATCGGCGAATAGGAATGGGGTAGAGTTAATGAAGCAATGAGGAAGATCGTTAACAAAGATAATAAATATGACTAGACCTTGGTGGGAACCCTGCGGCACACCGGAGGTAATGATCAGGGTTTCGGATTTAAAACCATTGGCCACGACATAAAAGGATCTATCCGTTAAATAAGAGTGAAGCCATTTAAGAAGAGAACCAGCAAAGCCGTACGCAGCAAGTTTTTGAATTAACACTCCGTGGGAAACTTTGTCAAAAGCCTTGCTAAAATCAGTGTATACGGCGTCGACTTGTTGATTCGAGTCCAATGAAGCTGCGATATTATCAACAAAAGTGACTAGATTACTGCAGGTGGATCTGGCAGCAGTAAAGCCATGCTGGTGGTCAGAAAGATACTTTTTAAAATAGTTTTGAATATCTGGACATACTATTGCTTCAAAAACCTTGGCAAATGTCGGAAGGATAGAAATAGGACGATAGTTCGCAACCAGATCCTCAGCGCCCGTTTTATATATGGGAACCACTTTGGCCAGCTTCCATTTCTTGGGTAAGATACCAACGCTGAGAGACTTGTTAAAAATCAAGCATAGAGGGGTTGCTAGTTGGTCAGCGCAAGTTGCGATAAAGTTAGGGGGAATTTCATCGCTGCCGGCACCTTTGGATATGTCTAGTCCTTTGAGATGCTTGGCTATTTTATCCTTTGGAATTTGTATCAAGGAAAAGCTGTCGGAGTTGTTAAGCAGGTTTTCAAAAAATGGCGAAGTGTGAACTACGTTAGAGGGTAGGTTAGCTGGGCTATATACGGAAGAAAATTATGTTCCGAATATGTTGCAAATCTCATTACCATTACAAGCTTTACTGGTGCCATTTGACATTAAAGCTGGATAAGCATTAGCCACACCCCGTTTAGATTTAATGAAGGACCAGAAAAACTTGGGATTCGATGTTATTTTCTCTTCTATGCTGCTTATATAGGAGTTGTAACATTCTCTTGCCAATTTATCACAGCGCTTAGAACACCAACGAAGGGATATCTTATCCATAGGGTTTTTGTAAGTACCGTACCTCCTTCTCAAATTATTTTTTTCACGTAGCAATCTTTCTAGTATTTTTGTGTACCATGGTGGTCGCGAATAATTTTTAACTAAAGTCGATGGGACAAACCGCTCTATGATCTGATAGAGTAAAGTATAAAACCGTTCCAACATTATACTGGGGTCGTCGGTATCCGAGAGTAATGCATACCAGTCGGTATTTTCTAGTTCTGACTTAAGGGCGCGGCGAAGCATGAATTGTCCATACAAACGTAATACCTAAATCATTTGTAAGTTGAGCATATTTCCACCAAATTATGCTAATATTCGGATTCAGACAGTATTTATCTAGGTTCCTACGTCTTTTTTTTTTCAAAATACTTACCTAAAATGAAGTTTAAGCGAATTCCATTTCGTACATTTTTACAGCGTAAATGACATGTTTTCTTATTGATTTTTCTATCTTAAAAAAAACAATATCTATAAAATTGTCAACGCTATAACATAGCTCATATTATCAAGAAACAAATTATCGAAAAAAAATTAAAAATACATTAAGTTTTCATTCATCATTTTTGGTATTACGGAACACATAAAAATAATCATACATTTTCAATAGCTAGTATTGCTGTCGCGTCGAGCACGTCATGTCAATGTGTGTGTAGTCGTGCTTCATACGGTTGAGTAGGTATCGCTCGTACGGCTTTTGTTCGGGGCACTTCGGGGTTGTTTACTGTTTGTTGTATTGTATAGTTTTTACCCGACTGACGAAGGAGGGTAATGTGTTTATCAGTCTATTTATGTAAGTATGTATGTATGTAAGTATGTATGTATGTATGTATGTATGTAAGTATGTATGTATGTTTGTATGTATGTATGTTTGTTCCTATGTGGCCTTTCTAGAAACCAAACGCGTGGGCCGATTTTGATGGTTCTTACGACGTTGTAACGTCAATCGATTCGCCTTAACCCCGCGAGTGTCACTGGCTACATAAAAATTGGCAAATAGGAAAATAGCTGTTCTTGGGCGCCATATTGTGGGGGCCCAGATTTTTTTTTTCTTCCACACCTATCGTGTGGGGTATCAAAATAAAGGATTTTAAGAGGTGATTTCAAAAATATAGAACACTTACATGTTTAAATGTACCTGATTTGAAAAAAAAAATAACCAAAAAGTTATAAATAAAAAAAGTTAATTAAAAAAATCAAAAAACCCGACTGCTTGAAAAGCGAACTAAAAAGACGTAAACAAGGAGGAAATCATGCTGTGCAGTCGGAGGATACGTCTGGTTTTGGTCAGCCAGCTCGCGAAGATGTATCCTCCGACAGCACAGCATGATTTTCTCCTTGTTTACGTCTTTTTAGTTCGCTTTTCAAGCAGTCGGGTTTTTTGATTTTTTTAATTAACTTTTTTTTGTGGTTTGTTGTCAGTGTTAGACGATTACTTTACTGTGCTGCTCGTGCGTATTTATTTATTTTCTAAGTACTTATTGTAATATTTCTGACACTATTGACCTAAGCTATGAACTTGGATTTAGATTTGCCTTGTGATTTGAACTTTGATATTGAGTAATCTACTTTCTTACGAACTTTGCGTTGTTTACGGACTTTATTATTTACGATTTGGTTTGGTTGTCGACATGGACTCCGAGCGTTGGGATGTTTCTCACAGTAAGTACCTATATCCCAATGATATAATACAATAAGTTACTATTTTTACCAGATACAAGGACAATTGCAAATAACAAACCGCAAATACTGTATTTTTATAATATGGACGCCTAAAGGACTGGCATATGAAAAAAATTAAAAAGACAACGAATTTTGGAATACAATAGTCTTAAAATTAGAAGAGTTTTATTTTAAATGTATATTGCCTGAATTAATAGATCCCCGTTTACCTAGAAATCTGCCTATCAGAGACAGAATATAAACTTTTTTTTTTCTTTACCTACGTAATGTACAATTATTACAATGTACAATTGTACATATAAACTAAAAAGCGTGCGTAAAAATGTTTTCTGATTATCATTATTGTATTTTTGTATTTCGTTCAGTCGATAATATTTATGGTCACCCTACACGACTTTGTCACGTTTTGATTTATATTTTTTAAATAGATGAATGATGATCTATAAAGTAAAACATAACTAAATAAATGTTTATACGAAATTCTTGTTTTTATTTTGAATATTCTTAGATCAGAGCGCTGTTATTTGTCTGTACCTACTTATGCGTAAATAGGCATAAATTATTGGAATATTTGTCTTGTACTAATACTTTGCCTAAGTAAAATTTGTATTATTTTACTTGCATTCATTATTTATTATAACAATACATATTTGAGGTTTCGTAAAAGGCATAGTTACCTACATAAATAAGACAAAAGAACGCCGGCGCAGTTCGCGTTGGCCGGCTTGCCGGCTTTCGAGTCGTTATGAATGGAAGCCTATCTACTCGCACACACACGGCTGCGCACGGCGCACCGCGTGTGTGTGCAAAGCGAGATAGCAATACTCTGAACGAATTCTTCACTCGTCTCGAATTGCATTTGCGAGCTCCGTTCGCCGCGCTCTTAATAGCAGAGTAGTTGGCTTTTTTGAAGTTTAATCTAATGTTAGGTTCTGGTTTTAAATTATTGTTGACTTTAAGGTGTAGAGAAATTTCAAGAGGAGGGTGATATGGATCGATCTTTGTCAGACTATCAAGAGCTTTAGTCACCTTACATTCGAGTAGATCTACAAGAACAAAGTCCAGGATTCTATTTTTAACATTACATACATTGTTACATTGTTTGAGATTATTTACGTCGATAAAGTCAAGAAGTGCCTCATTTAGCTTAGAACTGGTCCTTGAGAAAATGGGGTAGGTCTGAGTATCGCTGCTGCTATTAATTTGATTCCAATTTATATTGCTCAAATTGAAGTCACCGATAAGAATAGTACAGTAATTATTTTTTTCTGCTACAGTATTATAACCATCCAGGAAATGTTCCAAAATTGAATAATGTACAGGTGAGGGCAAGTAAAGAGCACAAATAGCTATATTAAATCCTGGTGCAACACTCACAGTGACCCACAAGTCCTCGCACCCACTCTCCCAAGAACGTTGTCTGTTGGCAGCGTACTTTCTTGATACAGCAACCAAACACCTCCTCCCTCTTTTTTAGCATGGAAACCCGAAGTTTCTCTGTCACGTCTGAAAACTATGTACCTATTATCGAAAAGTTCACTGCTAAGAATACAATTATTGAGCCAGGTTTCTGTTAATACCAATGCGTCAAAATTCGAACATACTAAATTACAATAAAAGTCCTAAGTTTTAGATCTTAATCCACGACTATTTTGGTAGTATATGTTAAAAGTAGAGAATTTAACTTAGAATAAACCTTAATAACAGCTCAGTTGGACATTGTACATTATACGATTGAGTGTAGCGAATCCATGTCTTTCATAATCTTGGCTTCGGAATTATCTGACTTCCTAACATAAATACGTCCTCCTCTGACCCAAACATAACGATATCCCTTTTCTTTGGCTCTGAGACGCGTAGCCGTGTGCAGTGCCTTATTAGCCGGGCTCAGATGTTCCGTCACGAAGATCGCAGATTTCGCACCATCAAGCTCGAGATGAGAGGTGTTCAGCTTCTCACTAGCTGGCTTTGATCTATTAAAATTGATAGAAGCTGCTAGGAAAGTGTCTCGTAATCTGGGTGTGCTAAATTGTACAACAATTGATTTGGGGCGATTGGTGCTGTTGTTAAGCTTCATCACACGAGTACAATTACTGATGCCCTCCTCTTTAATATCACAATCTATGGTTTTCCCCAGCTGTGTTACAATTTCGATAAGGTTTTCAGTTTTCTTCTGAGGAACACATTGGATCTCAATATTGCTTGAACGAGCGTGTAGTTCCAAGGTGTTTATCCGAGTTGACATGTCTTTAACTGTGGATGATAACTTTTCGTTTTTATCCAGCAGATCCTTTATTTTTTCTTCACCTTGCTTCCTTTCCTTCAACATATCGTCATATTGGTTGCTAAGGAATTCTACAGAACCCCTAAGGCCAGCAACCTCTTCACGAATATCGGTTAACTCCTTATTCAGCAAATTGCTCATAGTTAAAGTTATGTTCTCTAACAGAGACTTCATCTGCAATTGCATCACACTTTCAATAATGGCACGGACACCCTCTTCTGTAACGGGGGATGTTGCTGAATTTGGTGGGGATTGCAACGCTTGCCTCTTGTTTGTGCGCACAGTTATAATAATAATCATTTATTTCAAGTTACAAAGACTCATTAAATTACATTCATACACAGATAGTCACATTAAATAATCAAATTCAAATTTCATCATAATATGTTATATGTTATACGTTATGTTCGAATTAAACCGCACAGGCGTAACATCAACGTTTTTCGCATCTGATATTTTTAATGTGCATTGAGTACAGGACCACGATGTCAGGTCACATGTTGAGTCTAGGCCAAGGCACTCATGATGAAACGCCTTCTCGCATGCTTTACATCGAATAAAGCTTTTATCAATATTTTCAGGGGCACAGCAGCCCCATTTCGTTGATAATGTTGTCATCTTTAGGTCAGAATAATAAATACAATGACTTCCAAAAAAGTGAACACGAACAAAGGCCCACGGCCAAAAAATAATAGTTTCGCTAGTTGAAAGCGCACACTAACAAATGCCCACACCGAGTTCGAGGCTCGGAGTTCGCGACTAAAAAGTCGTAAGTGCGCGGAAGACAGCGTCGGTTACGCGTTCGCGTCAAAGGCTGTATTCGTGAGCGGTTGGGTATTTTAACAAAAAGTTCACTTATTATTTCAATAAATTAGTCTTATTTGTAATGTTTATGTGTATTTTCTTTAACTCACAAATAGTACAAATGTCCAAAAATAACTTTATCACCAACACTGAACCAAAACTTTGTTAAAATTGTATAAAACTATTTATTATTGTGGAGCGTTATAACAGGACAGCACACTAGTCCGGTGGGTAACTTAGTAATCTGTTTTTTGCCATTTGGCTACGGAACCCTAAAAATTTGATTAAATTTTAAGAGTTGAATAAGCACCACCATTACCTTACCAAACAAAGCTGCAATATCCTCACCCTTTTGGTATCTTACAATCTACTTAGCAAGAAAAAATAATACAAAGTGCAAATATTCTGACTCAGCAAATGCCGCATTGAATTTAAAATGCAACATCATTATTTTTTATTCATGCAAATTATATTGAGAAATTATGGCGGAGTAGCGATTTAGGTAGATATATAAACTTTTCTATTACAAATAAAAAAATACCTTCATAAAGGGATGATTTTAAGTAATATTACATTAATATTATAAAGGCGAAAGTTCGTGAGTGTGTGTGTGTATGTTTGTTTCTTCTTCACGCTCAAACGGCTTAACGGATCTGGATTAAATGGCACAGAGATAGATTATAGTCTGGAATAGCACTTAGGCTACTTTTCATCCCAGTATAATGTTTCCTTTGATTTAAGAAAAAACTTTTCACGCGGGTGAAGTTACATTACAAGCTAAAGGGCGAAAAATATAAGCACCTACTTTATAATGACAATATTTACTTGTACTTATAGTTTTATTCAAAGAAAGCACTCGACTTGTTCAGAGGTTAGAAAAACTGCATTCATTTTGAAGAGTCGGTTTGCCTAATCCGGAAACAGAACCAACTCAAATACGAAAGAATGATTGGTGACGTTAATATTAAGAGTTCCTACCTATTTTCTATCCGGAGCTCGCTTCGACTTTCGACCCTGTAGGTTAGGTAATATTTATTGGAATAAGCAAATTTAAATAATATTTTTATTTGTAGAACATAGGTAAATAAAAGGTACAGATGTCAATATTAATAAAATTACCGCTATGTCCTGCCGTCATCGGCGTACAAATATTCTAATTATAATTACTAATAAATAACTGGTAAGAAATAATAAAACTTTTAAAATTAATAATTAAAATGTCATAAGGTTACAATTTGTCCAGGTACTTGTTGACAGTATAGTAAGCATGAGAAGAAGTTATACAGTTTCGAGGCTATCCATCTATAGGCGACATAAGCCGAATATTTCTGAATATCCGTGAGAGTTAAAGGAACCTAAGAGTCCTCCGTAATCGTTTGGACCTACTGAGGTCGACCATTGAGTATCAGCAGACAATCATTACCAACATTGATTTACATATATATTGCGTCCAGTGATAGTGACATTATTGATTTGCTCAATGTTACAAAACAACTCACCCAGGCAAGGTTCTCGTGGCAAAATAATGATATGCAAATAAAATTGGTGGACTGTGCGTATGGCTTGCGTTTGTTTTGCATGTTTTCCTTTGATTAAATTATTTGTGTGTAGGTAAAATAATGTGCTATGACAATTTGTCTACATATCATATAATCACGCTTGCTTTTCCCGTAGGGTTGGGCACATGTATAAATATATACCCATCATAGTAGTTAATAGAGAGGGTGAACCTATTGCTATTTGCCATCAGACGGGCGGCGCAAATCCATACTGCTGTGAGAAATTCATATTTAAGTGCAATAATATCCTAGGAATTAAAATCACCTCACGCGCAGCAGTTTTTCTTGTGACTACCTAGATCCTAGACTAACGAGGCAGTCATCAATGATGGATAATCTTTAGGGACACAGGTGGAAGATACCCCTTTTTTGCGTCTTCTGGAGGCGAGTTAGAATAAAGTGAAAGTCCAATAGCTGTAGGTTGATGGTATTTTAAATTGATGTCACCACAGAACACAGGTTATAAAATAACAAGGTATCATTATAACACTTCTAGCAGAGTTTAGTTAGCGACGGTTGGTAGAAAGGGGAAGGTCGCTATGGGGAGCGCCCCGGATCGTCGCATAAAGTCACCACTTAAGAGACATGCGTTCTCAACTGAAATATTAAAACCTGCTCCACTATTCTAAAGTACGTTCACACACGCGCAATCGTACAATACATGACGCCACAAACAAATGAAAACATAACTGCCTTCTAATATTTTACGTATTTAGATTTCTGTCAAGTTCACTTTTACATTGAACACGCGTACCTAACACATCGACCTTCTCTTGGACGTCGGTTCATAATTTCAATTCTTTCAGTTTGCTTTTTTCCTTTATAACTTATTAAGGCGTTCTAGGAGTAAAACTTCCAGTGCCATTATCCAAAAACGCTTCTAAAAAAAAACTATGGCAAAACTCCACTTAATTCGTTTTGTCTTGAAATAACTAGGCTGCAAATTCATTGACAGAAAAAACCAACAGTTTTTTACGTCAATTTGAAAATATTTAAGTACTAGGTATAAAATTATACAGCTACCGGTTTCCATCCGCAATTATCGCGCTAGAAATGATTGCATAACGATCCTCATAAAAAGAGCGACGCTTTTCATTCTCGCCTCGGATGCCTACGTTATACTGAAAAATGAAACCTATGCTTTCAGAGCAGATATACGATTATCAGCTTCCAAGTCATCAGTGATAAAGTTGAATATCATGTAAATAATAAATAATAAATAAATAATAAATAAATTTATTCAGATTAATAAAAGCATGTTAACATAAATCAATTGGATCATTTGAGGTCAATTAGTTAACAAAACAGATAGGTGTTGCAACCAGCGCCCTTGCTAAGTTATAAAATAACTCGTATTAAGGGCAGATAATTTAATATTTTAATAAATTGCAGAGTAGAGCAAGCGTTTGTTGAGATAAAGTTAACAAGCAGAGTCTACAAATAAAAATAAATTAAAATAAATCAAAAAAATTAAATTAGATTAAATCAAATCAAAAATTAAATCAAAAAAACAAAATAAGTATTAAATACATAGAATTGTTTAATTTTGCATCAGAGTCAAAAGTGTGTGTGGTGAGTGTGTGTGAGTGTGTGTTAGTGTGCGTATTGTGATTGTGTGCAAGATGTGATGTGTTATGTTTTCGGTGGAAAGTTTATTAAATAGCGTTGCATTTTGCGTCTTATATTAAGGACAGGAATGTCAACACTGAGATGATTTTTAAAAAGATACGCGTTCCATCTCTAGTATTTTCATGAAGTTTTAATAACTGTTGGTACCCTTAAGGTCTATCCACACATATCAGGGCCGTGCCCGGGACGTGAACAGACCGTGTCAAAAAAATATCGGTGCTTACATTTTATATGAACTCGTTCACACAGGTCCGTGCAGGGGAGTTCATATAAAATGTATCCAACGATAAGAGCTTATTACACTACACGGTATTCAGGGCCCTGAATACCGGGTCACTAAATTATCCCGAAGCAATAAGGTCGATATTACGAGAACCCTAACTCCCTAACAGTTACTACACTACCCTAAATTAGGGTTTAGGGCCCTGAATACCGTGTAGTGTAATAAGCCCTACATTTTTTAAGCCCCTGACGGGGCACGGTCCGTCTACGTCCCTGGCACGGCCCTGATATGTGTGGATAGACCTTTACTCGTTTGGGGTTTACCTCGGTTCTGAACGCTGCTCAATGAATGCTCCTAGTTTGGTTAGTTTTGCTTGTGGTCAAGTGATGCCTATGGATGTTGAGGACTGGATTCTGCGAGCCCTAGTTTCTTGGAGACATTTCCTAAAGAAAGTTGGTAAATTTTCTAGTCTTAGCGCGTGACCTCAAACGTTTTCCTGTAACAGCGAAAGATTTGGGACATTTTCTTTTACATTTTTAAACGATGTCGTACGAAACTCAACCATATCCCATGGGGAATAAGAAGAGTAAATTATTCCAATGGCTATGCCAATGTGGAATACATTATTGCTGATCAAAATTGAATTAGGTGACTTCATATTATATTTCCAGAATTCGCCCATAGGGAGAAGTATATTCCAGAATATTAATATTGGCAACGTCGTCGACGACCCGAATCTTGTATAGGTAATTTCAATAAAATATATTACGCTGAAATATACTTGACATTCCCTGTTCTATTATTCTTTTATAAGCCTTCGTAGAGTTCGTTGGATTAGATCATCATCAGCCTATTAATGTTCCCACTGCTGAGATACAGGCCTAATCTCTGTGAGAGGGAATGGGCCGTAATCCACCACGCGGGCGCAGTGCGGGTTAGTGGAAGTCACATGTCTTTGAATTTTTGGTTCTAAGACATGCCGGTTTCCTCACAATGTTTTGTTCACCGTTTTGAGAGCAGTGGTGATGAAATAATTTACACAAAGTAAAGCGCCTGCCTGGGTTCGAACTCACGACCTATAAATTGTAAGTCGCAGCCGTTACCACTGGGCCACCACTGCTCGCTATTAGATTGGATACTTACATTATATCATGTGGCAGACAAATAGTGAAAATCGGATATACACATACTTACAGTTTTATTATATATACCTAGATATCAAGCAAGGACCATTGAAAGGACAGCAGATCTACAATACCTCTCGCAGTAACGCAAATAACGTAGAATATTTTTATATAGATCTTCTTAAATCACCTTTATAGGGATCGAAATGTAGGCAACGCTTTAACTGACGGAGCAAATATCCAATAAATCTTTATGTTTACGCGTGCATTCCCCAAAGATATGCTTAGAAATTCAATGTTGCTCAAAGTCAATTTTGGAATATAAATCAAAGCGAAATGGGAATATCGTCGTTCTCGATTAAAGGGGTAACTTTAGGGAAGCCACCGTGAATCCTCGGGTAAGCTGTGAGGGCGAGACGTTTTTTGAGTTACAGTTTAAAAAATAGCCTATGTCACTCAGGAATAATGTAGCTTTCTATCGGTGAAAGAATTTTTCAAACCGGTCCAGTAGTTTCGGAGCCTATTCGGTACAAACAAACAAACAAATCTTTTCTCTTTATAATATTATATATATATATCTATTAGTATAGATTTTTCTCCTTAAGTAGCAATAAAACAGTTATTACAGCTGACTGGCAAAAACTTTTAGCCTAACACAATATTTTATATCTATCTTTAAACGTTTTCACTGCCATGCCCTCATTTTCATGCAGCCAATAAGTTTGGCACACTTATAATTTTATTCTTCACACAATCTTCTAAAGTTGTAGCTACTTTTCCGAAAAAACATCTAGATAAGCACGTTATCCAAATCGAAAAGATAATTTATCATTAAGCAACGAAAACGCTGTCAACTCCGATTTTTAAGGTACTGACGACCTTGAAACTACAGCGAAAATTGTTCTTATAACGATTTTTTATTTATTAAAACTTCATGTAACATACAGGTCAGGTACATAGGCGGACTTAATGCCTGAGGCATTATCTCGTTTTCATTCACACATCATAAATACGATTGATTTTTTTAACACGCGAGTTGAATCGAATTTTCGCTTGAGGATGAATAAATAAATAAATCACTGACTTTTGTTTCACTTATTACAAATGACAAAAACAGTAGTATCAGATGCTTTAGACATCGTTAAATACCAATGCAGAGTTACTTTCTTGGTAGGTAAACTATAAATAATAACAGACTTAGTGTGTTTCGTATTTTAGTGTGAATGAAAACGAAATCTTTATATTTATTTAGACTTCATGCACAAAAGGTACAAAGGCGGACTTAATGCTGTAGGCATTCTCTACCAGTCAATCAAGGTAGTGACAGACTGGCAGTAGTTGTGACTGTAACCAGGTATGTCTCAGTGCTGCAGACTTGATAATAATATACAGCAGGTGTGGGGCGGTTTAGTGTTTAATTAACTGAAAATTAAACACGAAATGTATATTTTAAAAATTAATTTAACTTAGAGCTCACAAAAAATATGTTTAACCTTTGTCTACCTACAAAGGAAAAATAAAAGAAATATATTATTTTATTACGAAGACACAAAAAAATCATTGTTTTTTGCCAGCTAATCTAAAATTACGTAGTTCAATCACTCTGAGTACATTAAATTGAGGACCACTCTTTACTAATATTCTATTGCAATAAAATTGAGTCTTATTATAATGTACAATTTAATACTTATAATGTACAATTCCATTAAAAAAACTGGGTTTTTTTATTCTTTTCTTGAAGATAGGCTCGCGTTTGACCACATTAACGGACAGAGACTAAAATAAAGTCATTTGTTAGACGTCCCTTACGTTACTGTTGCTGGCCATTCGTGATATTTTTTGTATCAAATTTATTTTGGTAACGTGACTAAGTTCAAAGGTCCGTGGACCGATATTAGATTGGCTGAAAACGTAACAGCACAAGTTTTACGAGAGTGTTTTTCTCACCTTCATAACTTTATTATTTCTTGTACAATATTATGTTAGAGAATAGCGCTGAAAGTGGTTCCCTTTTAAGAGGTATCGCATTATGTCGTTTTTGTAAAGGTTACCAAATTGTATCTAAAATATAATACTATTTAGTATTGTTTGTGTTTTTTGTGTATTCCATTGTTTCACACAGGAAAAAATATACTTTGATTGACTTAATTTATTCTAGTGCCCTTTTTCAGAAATCCTGAACCATCCATACAAATATCATGTACTGATGTTTGTGGGGAGGAGTTATAAATAAAATTATTCATTAAAACACTTTTATAAAACAAGTTTTCTTCGTATTCTTCTCAGCAAACCCTTTCATTTGATACCCATATCATGGTAGTGCATAAAAATAACTAGTCCGCTATCTTGGGCCGTCCGCCATATTGGATTTAGAATGACGTCACTTAGCTACCCATGCATTGTCATCCAAACTAAACGTGTATTCAAAATTTCATCTTAATCGGTGGAGGATAACTGCTTTAAAATTCAGTTGCAAGATTTGACCCGAACACATACATAATAATATAATAATAAATTATTTGGCATTAATACAAATTACACAGAACAAATGGTCATGAAACTCTGAGGCCCGTGGTAGGTAATGAGAACCTGTATTACAGGTCACCTACATAAATACATGCATACATGCAAGTTAATAAAAAGCTTGTAATAAACTCTGTCTATGAAACACATCTATGATATATATACTCTTATTGATTTCTATAACTGAATGAAATCGTTCTCATTGTTGAATAAACTTTGATACAAAAACAAGCAACAAAAAAGAACCGAAGCCCTAACCTTTGACTTTAAAGCTCTCCTACAATGACAAAATCTTTTGAAATAGGTATTATGATTATAAGGTCAGTTTTAGATTGATTTTGAACCTCTTTTGTGGGAACCTCTTTTATTATAACTAACAAGTTATGAAAGGAAGGCCCTGGAACATTTTTGAATGATTTGCCTCGTGCCGAAAATTAAGAAGAGGGAGAAAATAATTTAGGTATACGGTATTCGGCCACATCAATTTGGTTGAATTTTCAGGCCACCGACGCAATTGCGATAAATATTTTTTTTTATAAGACTTTATTGAAAGAAGTAATGAAAGAATTGAATAATTTTTATTCATTATTATTGCATTTATTTATTTTATATACATATTTTTACATTTTTAAATATTATTCTATATAAAAAATAATAATAAAAACATTTAAAAATACAAAAATAGTAGCCCACCGGTATCGGGAACAGGGTCCAAGCCACCGGTGGTCAGGGCTCCTGAGAGAGGAACCTCCTGACTATACGCGCCGTGTCCAGGAGTACCGCTTTCTGGATTAAGCCCTTGATCCAGCTGCCCAACGAGAGCCTCCTCAGATGTTCGTCGAGGCTCTTGGCTATTATACCATTGGCCGTCACGACTATCGGCACAATGACTGCTGTATTCACATCCCACATGTCGACAACCTCGCGAGCCAGATCAAGATACTTGCTTTTCTTATCTCTCTCAGCCTTCACGAGGTTCTCGTCATGGGGGACCGCTATATCAACAATCATTGCGCGACGCTCTGGTCGGTCTATCACCACTATGTCAGGTTTATTGGCAACAATAGTCCTGTCAGTGATGATAGACCGATCCCAATACAGCGTGACATTGCCATTTTCGAGAACTGGGTCGGGCACATACTTATAGTAAGGCACTTCCGATTCCACAAGATTGTATTTAAGAGCAAGTTGCTGATGGATAATCCTGGCTACAAGGTTGTGTCTATGCAAATAGTCTCCGTTAGCCAGACTAGAACAACCGGAGATAATGTGACGGATAGATTCACCCGGCCGGTGACATGCCCGACAGATGTCAACTGTGCCATCCTTCACAATGTATTTCCGGTAGTTGTTCGTCATCATAACTTCGTCCATAATCGCAAAGACAAAACCTTCGGTTTCCCCGAAAAGGTCACCAAATCGAAGCCAGGCCACGGACGCTAAAAGATCTACATCGGACCCATGTAGGACCCGGTAGAAGCGTCCGTGAAGCTCCTTGCTCTGCCATACCTCCCTGCGGTCATTAGTATCTAATACTATAGGTTTGCGCCAGTTCTCGTTAGCCAAGGAGAGCGGGGTAAGGCCCTTGTCCACCGCTACCACATCTCGATGCATACCCACGTCAGCGGCCTGGAAGTATTCCCTAAGACTGCATACCTCGCGGTTGTGCAGGGTCTTAGCATTTAAAAAGCCTCGACCCCCACACTTCCGCGGGATATACAGTCTCATGACCGATGACCGTGGGTGATGCATACGATTTGCGGTAAGCAGCGTGCGGACTCTCCTATCCAGGGCGTCAAGTTCTGTCTGAGTCCATTTGAGTATGCCGAAAGAATACATCAAGACCGGCATGACCCAGCCGTTGAAGGCGCGCACCTTGTTTCCGCCTGATAAAAGACTATTTAGTACTTTATTCAGGCGGCCAAAGAAGCGTTCCCTCAACGACTGTTTCACGTCACAAGCATTGATGCCTAATGCTTCCGACATACCCAAATACTTGTAAGTTTCGGTTGAGGAAAGGGATCGAAGGTGTATGGAATCCGAGAGTTGTATTCCCACGGATTCCATAATCTCCCCTCGCTTTACATGCATGACTGCACATTTGTCCACACCAAATTCCATCCTGATGGCGTCACTGAAGGTTTCTGTCACCTTCAGTAGCTTCATCAGTTGAAAGTTGTTGGGGGCAAAGAGCTTCAGATCATCCATGTAAAGGAGGTGTGATATAACCTGACCACCTCTTCTCAACCGATAGCCTAGGCCCGAACCCTCCAGCAGTGTACTGAGAGGGTTCAGGGCTAAACAAAACCACAGAGGACTCAGACTGTCGCCCTGAAATATTCCGCGCTCAATCCTTATAGGTTCGCTGTTTTCCTGAATCTGTCGACATCCTGGATAGTGAAGGACCGTCCTCCACTGCCCCATACATGACGTCAGGAAGGCGCGCAGTGTTGCATCAATTTTATACAACTCCAGCACCCTCATGAGCCATGTATGTGGCACTGAGTCATAGGCCTTCTTGTAATCTATCCAACATGTCGCCAGATCCTTGCGGGAACGGCGAACCTGTTGGCTAATAGCAATGTCTATGAGGAGCAGCTCCTTAGTACCGCGGGACCCATTCTTACATCCATTCTGAGAAGCAGACATGATGGAGTTATTGTCAATATGTTGATTAATTTTCGCTCTCAGAATGGATGTAAGAACTTTATAGACCGTCGGTAAACACGTTATCGGTCTATAATTTTTAGGTTCCGCAGTACTACCCGATTTATGGAGCATGTGGGTTATTCCTGTCGTTAGGAACTGGGGCAGCGACCCTGACTCTAAGGCAGACTGGAACTGAGATGCCAAACGAGCGTGCGAACTTTGGAACCACTTAATCCAAAAGTTTTGCAGTCCGTCTGGCCCTGGAGATTTCCAATTGGGCAACGGACGGACTGCACGAGCCAGATCTTGGGGGCTGATGGTAATTGCCCCCATTTGTGGTATCGGATCGCACGCTTGCTCGACCTCCCGAGTCCAGTCACCCTCGGTGTGACTAACAGGCACCGACCAGATATCGCGCCAAAACGAACACATGGCGTCATTATCCGGTAGGCGCATGTCAGTCACACCTTGGTCGGGTCGCTCCCAAGCCCTATAAACCCACCTTTCGTTGCTCTGGAATGTGCGATTCTGAGTGTATCGCTCCACTCGCCGCTTGTACCGACGAATACGGCTTGCCCATGCATAGATCTTCTGCTTCAGAAAGTCGATACGCTCTGTGACGCGGGACAGATAATCTCGAGAACTGATATCAGTCCCCGAAAACGCCCGCCTCACAAAGCGCATCACTCTAGGGCGAGTGTTGCCCTCCCTGAAGCAGATAAGCTTGCCGATGAGTGCTCTAGCCTCACCGATACGATGCTCAATCCTGTACTGCCAAGCTGGTATAGCTGGTCGTGTAGCTCTGTCAGTTTTGGGAAACTTGACGTTAGCTACACGACATGCCGCTGCAGCCGCACAGTACAAGATCGAGTGGGTATCGGCAAGGTCTTTGCTGCTATCAAAAACATTTGATATCTGCGAATCTAGAGCACACACCAGCGCCCTATTTTTCTTATGCATGGGCAGACGAGGTAGTCGAGGTCTAAGCTCAGGCGGTGTGGAACGATACTCTCGGAATGCACACTCTAAAGCGCTCCTCAATCGTGCATTGCATTGGGTACTCACGGATATAGCCTCATCATCGTCATCCTCACCAACATGGTCGGGTCGCGGTGATACACTGGGTTGCAGTTGCACCGCGGCCAGAGGCAAGGCAGGCGAAACACGGCTACTCCGTGATTCCTCACGCAGTCTATCAAGTACGGTGTCATCCAGCATATGGTTACGCTGGATGACCCGCACCTGATCCGATAGACGTTGGGCCGACACGTTGACAGCTGGCTCAAGCACCTGAAACAGAGAGAGCATCCGACCACGGTACGCAGTCAGTTTACTTCCCCCCTCTGTAGCCCCAAAGTATGCGCGCATGACGTTTTCGTTGATCGATTGCGTCCATCGCATGCGCTGCACACTTCCACCGGGAGCGGGGACCCTGTCAGAGGCCGATGGGCCTTGAGGTCCCAGGCTGTCCGGCGGCCGGCGTCCTCCCCGTCGACGCGCAGGTGGTGGTGTCGTCGGCGGAGAGAAGTACTCGTCGCTCGAGCTCGACGCAACTGCCACGGCCGGTGTCACAGCACTCACGGTGGGGCTGGTTTCCGGCGGCGGTGAGGCGGAGCTGGGCGACGAGGCCGGAGGTGGTAGGCGTGTGTTTTTGGCTCGGGCCTGGCTTCTTGTCAGCATTCCTGCTTAAGTTGACATTGTGTTGTTTGCTCATTTATTCATTGATTATTAAAATTTCCAATCTAAGATTGAATATTTACCATTAGTAAGTGATTGCCTGCCAAGGTTTCACAATCGCAACCATTAAAAATATGTAGTTTCTTGTGCGTATGGAGTTTCTTGTGCGTTCTTTTACATAACAAGCTACTTTGCCGAATGCACGGTAGAATCAATTTTTATTACATGTAAATTTTTAATTTTAAATTGTTTGACGTTCAAAAGTGCCGCTTGAAATAAACATATTTGACAAAAAAAAACAAAATATATATATATATATTTGACTTTGACTTTGAATACAAAGAACAATATCACCAAGGTAATAAGATTTTGTTTGTTTTTCTTTAAATAAGGTGATCCGAATACTTTTCACCAATACTGGTTAGACTTGTGCCCGCGTGCCCACAACGACTGTGTCAAACGAAGTGAATGTCATTATTATAGCCACTTGGTTATTTATTTACAGAATCAGTGTCCATTTGAGACAAATAATTTCAGCAGGTAGCTTACCTAATTAAATTCTTTCGCCCAAGTTGTACCATTCTTTGATGTTAAAGAACGTTTTAAAGCTTCGTGTATTGTTGTCTTTTGTTTTGTATAATTAACAGTACAACTTCTGATTCATTTTCCGTGTTGGGAAGCACAGCAATCTAGTTTTAGGCCTAGCATGTTTATAGAGGCACGTATTAATAAGTTTAAGCAATGTAAAGTAGAGTCCGAGCCTTTGACGCTCTTATTTAGGTAGTTACAGTTAGAAAATAGGGTTTTTGGAAATGTAATAACCTTAGTTTGACCCTAATCTACCTAATTAAAGCTTTAAAAGTAAAGTATATAAGGGGAATGTCCATTCTAACAGAAGAACAAAGGAAAAACCGGAGTATATAACGGTACCCCGCCCGTTCCCCTGTAATCTGTTTCCGCCTCGCCCCTAGCCCCGCGCCCCTCAATCTCGACCGCTGTGATTGGCGGATGCAAGCGTCGCGAGAGTAAGAGGCCCGGCGCGACTGTGCGTGCATCAGGCGCACATAAATAGGGCCGGCCCAAGGAAACGTGTTCATCATCTCGTTCCATACTTACTCCCTCCCAGAGGAAAAGCCCGTCCGAGTAGTTATTAGGAGAATCCCAAAAGAGATCCCTACGGAGGAAATCCGTAAGGACCTTCTAGACCAAAATGTCCCCGTCACTGAAGTCCACCGCTTGCATAAAGCAAGAGGCGGACAACAGTACGATATCGTATTAGTTGTCTGTAGCCCTACTGAGGGTTACAACCCGATTTTCAATATAAAGACCGTGTGCTCCCTGTCGGGCATTTCGATCGAGAAACCCTACCGCCCCCATCTTGTAGGACAGTGTCACAACTGTCAACTTTATGGCCATTCTCAGGCCCACTGCTATGCAACACCCAGGTGCGTTAAGTGCATGGGTGATCATGGCACTAAGGACTGTCCCCGTCCCAAAGACCGCTCACAGTGCACGGAGCCTCCCAGCTGCGTGCTCTGTGGCCAAGTCGGGCACCCGGCTAATTACCGGGGTTGCCCAAAAGCTCCCAAACTCGCGCCTAAAATGGCCAAGCGTTACAATGCGCACATAATGCGCATGGCTCCCTCTTCCCAAGCACCCCCCCGTCTAGCCCCTCAGAGGACTTCACCATGGGGTAAGCTGAACCACCAAAGTGTGGCTGCTCAGACTTACTCCCAGCCTATCCCAGCACTGATGGCCCACCCCATAGCAGCTCCAAATCCAGCCCCCGACCCAGTGGCCCCAGATGCCCCCATGCCCGCACAAAGCCGGAAGGTGGCTTCCACCACCACCGCCGCCGCCATGTGCCCGCCCCCTGTCGCCCCCTCCGGGCACAAGCCATATTTGAGCGTCGCTGAGAATATTATCAGCGCGTATTCCATATGGATGACCCCTCAGGCCCGTGCTCTGGATGCAGAAATCCGGAATGCAGGCTCTCTCACCCCCGCTTCATGCAGTGCCCTCTTCTCGAGGTACGAGTGCATTACTAGGGAACTTGACAGCCTTGTCTACAAGGACGGTCAATGGGTTCGTAAATAGTACGAACACCTATTCAAACGTAGCATACATACCGATTGGTACGTCCTCGCCGCCGAGGCCCCGCCGCGAAGTCCCAGTCATTATATATGTAGCCAGCCCGCGAATAGCTGTGCCATAGTTAATTCTAATTAGTTAATTGGAGTTTCTTGTCCGTTCTTCTCCACGTAGGCTTATTCCGAACGGATAGTAGAATCACTTTATTATGATCCAGCCTTAGTTGTCCCCCCAGCGACGCCCTGAGCCGAGGTTCGACCCCAACTGGGGTAGCCCTCAGCGTTGTCGCTTAGGTTTAGTAAATTTTTGCCTAGCTGGAGGCTATATAGTTTAGTCTCCGTAGGAAAGCCCGGTTAAGCAGCTAAACAGTCACTTTGACTGAGTTGCGAGACGCCACGTAGAAAAAAAAAAAAAAAAAAAAAAAAAAAAAAAAAAAAAAAAAAGAAACGTGTTCAGAGTAGCTCGTCGTCGCTCGTAACATTATTCCTGAGTGTCATAGGCTATAATATATTTAAAAAAAAAATAGAGATAGTTATGAAAATTGCAATAATGTAACCCAAAGTAGCAAAATGTTGCATATAATTTTATATATAAATTCATTATTTTGCGTACGCTGAGAAAAAAGGTAGCTCGCCAGCCGTCGCTCCGTGCGGACGTCTCGCTGCTCGTCGCCCCACCGCGCTCTCCGGCGCCCCCACTCTCCGCCTCGTCGCGCCCCTCTGCGTGACGTCACTGCGGCCGTCGCGTCTCCGCACGCCGCTCTAAAGGTGTCGCTACTAGTAACTTTGGTTACTAGTAGTGGCAGCTATTTTGGCCCTTCCGGGCAAATCCACTCTTTGTGGTCCCTGGCGGGAAACCTAGCGGTGTTAACAAGCCAGTGGGGTGTGCCCCAAGCACCCGCCAAGTCCCTTAAGGATACGGCAGTCATTGGAGTCGGGAGCGGGATCAGTTGGCCTTGGTAGATAGCCTAGTCAACCCCCGCTTCGTCCCCCAGCATTCACCTGGCACGGTCGTGTGTGTCTACCCCGACGTGCCAGACTTCTTCGGTACACATTGGTGGGTGGCCCACCTTCGGTGGGTTTACCGGTACCTTAGGGCCCTGTCACCCAATAAGACTGGTGGCAGGTTGACAAGCTTAGGGCTCACCAGGAACTCACCTCCCAGTCTAACCCGACTGGGAGGGTAGGATTGCACACATCCCCGGGCCAATCCACCCGGGGAAGACACCCCTTACCGGCCTCACCGGCAATAGTCCCCCTCTCTCGTCAACAATGTCGTTCGCGGCAGTAGTTGACCTCCTTCAGGAGATCCTCCTGACGGATCCCAAGTTAAAGAAAAGATACGCAGCCGCATTCAAAGCGGCTACAACCCCCACCCCGCCCGCCCCAGCCCCTCTCATGGCTTTTACCGACTCACCAAGGTCGCCTTCCCCCGTCCCTCAGCCTAGTCAAGAGCTTAGCTCGCCCGCCCCTACTCAGGCAAATGAGCCCAACTCCCGCCCAGACTCCCCTATGGAGGAAGCCCCCGAATCCCATGACTCCTCTTCTCCCTCCACCTCCTCGGAGGAAGACGACTTTCAAGTCGTAGGAGGCAAGAGGAAGAAACATAAAGCCCCTGCCCAGGCCTCTAAGGCCAAAAAGACCTTTGTCGCAACCCCGTTTGCGTCACCCGTCGCCTCCCCCTGCCCCTCTCCCGTACCGTCTTCCCAGGCGGACACTCAAACCGCCCCCACTACCGCTTCCCAGCGGTCAAGTCGCCCCCCCAGCCCCATGAAAACAGCTTCCGCTAGGAAGATCCCTCCCCCTCCACCGATTTATCTCCAAGATAAAGCGAAGTGGAGCGACGTTTCTAACGCTTGCACTGAGCGTAAAATCAGTTATACCAAAGCCACTGCTTGCCAGCAGGGCATTAAAATCTTGGTCCCCACCTCTCGTGATTTCCGAGAGTTAACTCGCCTTCTCAAAGGCAGGAACATTTCGTTCCACACATACACCCTTCCGGAAGAACGGTCCACCCGAGTGGTGATCCGCCGTATCCCCAAGGAGATCCCCACTGATGAGATCCGAAAGGATCTAATCAGTCAAAATATCCCCGTCTTAGAGGTCCACCGCTTGCATAAAGCAAGAGGCGGACAACTATATGATATTGTCCTGGTTGTGTGTAGCCCTACTGAGGGCTACCACCCAATCTTCAATGTAAAAACAGTGTGCTCCCTGTCGGGCATATCTATAGAAAAGCCCTACCGCCCCCATCTCGTTGGTCAGTGTCACAACTGCCAACTATACGGTCACTCTCAGACCAACTGCTTCGCCACCCCCAGGTGCGTAAAATGCACAGGCGACCACAGCACAAAGGACTGTCCCCGTCCCAAAGACCGATCAGAATGCACGGAGCCTCCCAGCTGCGTGCTCTGTGGCCAAGTAGGGCACCCGGCTAACTACCGAGGCTGTCCAAAAGCCCCTAAGCTTGCGCCTAAAATGGCCAAGAATTTCACTTCTCGCCAACAGCGCGAAAACCCTCACGCGAGCATTCCCTCCTCGCAAGCCCCCCCCCAGAGACTCGCTCCTCAAAGAGTCTCACCATGGGGTAAGCTCAATCACCAAAAGGCCTTCCCGGCCCTGGTGCCCTCTCAATCCCAAACCATTCCGGCGCTGATGGAACTTAGCATCCCAGTGCCTAGCTCCCCCCCGGCCACTACGGGCCCAGCGCATACCAACAAGGTGGCTTCCACCACCCGAGTTGACGCGCGCCCCCCCCCCAATAACTCAACCCGCCCAAATTTCTTCCTATCGCAGTGTAGCCCAGACTATTCTCGGCACATATGCGATCTGGATGACTCCAGAAGCCCGTGCCCTCCATGCTGAATTAACAGATCCAGCAAATTCCATTGACCCCATAGCTTGCCTCGAAATTTTCGAGAGGTATCCTTCTATCACGAAGGAATTAGACAGCCTCATTTATAGGAACGGAAAATGGTGTCGCAATTAAAAGCTAATTGCCTCAAACCACGATCCCTTAGGTTAGGTTTTTTCAATGCCAATGGCATTAATACACAGCGTGATGAGATTGCCACGTTCCTTCGCGATCATCAGCTGGACATCTTCCTTATCCAAGAGACCCTCCTAAAACCTCACAGACGCGATCCCAAAATTCCCAACTTCCGCATAGTTCGGAATGATAGGACGCGCTGCCACGGCGGTGGCACTCTCATTTACTACAAAAATGAGCTCCACTGTAGCGTAGTCACTCCACCCGCCCCCACTTCGTACCTTGAGTACTCAGCCTGTCGGCTAGGAATGACTGGTCATCAAACGATAACCATCATTTCCGCCTATTGCCCTCCTCACATGGCGTCATCGGGGAATTCCAACCCTGATGCTTTTAAAAACGACCTCACTACCCTCTTCAGCTTGAGTGACTCCGTTATCCTAGCGGGTGATCTCAACGCTAAACATCCAGCCTGGAACAGTACCGTTACCAACTCTAGGGGAAAGTTGGTACTGGACCTAGGCTCTTCCCTCCATTACGATGTTATTGCCCCAATGAGCTTCACTCACTTCCCTAATAACACCGCCCATAGACCAGACATCCTCGATGTAGCGTTATTTAAGAACGTTAACCTTCGGTTACGTTCGATAGATGCGCTAGACGAGCTCCATTCAGATCACCGTCCAGTGGTCATGGACCTAGGCAGTCGCTTAGGCCTCCCTGATCTAGGACAGCCACCCCCTACTAAAAAGATCACAGACTGGAGGAAAGTAAGTGAGAAACTGAAATCCACCAAGTCCCCCCAGTTAGACTCAATCCCCAATCTCATAGACTCAGTCGCAGACGCGACGGCGGCGATCGACTCGCTTACAACTCACGTACAATCGGTCCTGAACGAATGTTCGAGGGAGGTTCCAGTGCTGGACATCCAGCAAGGGAAACTTCCGGACGATATACGGAAGTTGATAACCGAGAAGAACGCAGCTGTCCGTGCCCGCAGGAACTTTCCCTGTCCCGCGAATGTTGCTCACATGCGTAGATTACAGCTTGCTGTAAAGAAACGTACTGATGAGCACCGTTCGTCGGGATGGAATAAGTTGCTGAGCGAACTTGAGCCCAACCACCATGCCTTCTGGCACCTTCAGAGGAAATTAGGCAGTGGAGCGCCACTGAAGAGAATGCCTTTCCCCCGCTCATTCGCCCTGATAAGAGTGTAGCATTTGAAAACACTGAAAAAGCCGAATGCCTGGCTGACAGTCTCGAACTTCAATGCTCACCCAGCTCCCAACCAGTAGACCAAGCTCACCTAGACATGGTAGACGCTGAAGTCGAACGTAGGACCTCCCTTCCCCCCGTCGAAGACCCTGATGACCCGCTACCTCCCGTCACCCCTGACGAAGTAGAGGAGGTCATCAAAAATCTTCACCCCCACAAAGCCCCGGGCTTAGATGGCATCACCAATAAGGTGTTGAAACTCCTCCCCTGCCATTTAATATTGCTAATGACGGCCATTTTCAACGCTGCATTGAGCAAAAACATCTTCTCACAAGCCTGGAAACAGGCCGCTGTGATAGGCATCCCTAAACCGGGTAAACCGAAATCGGAGCCTACCAGTTACCGCCCTATCAGTCTGGTTAACTCTCTCGGAAAAGTCTATGAGCGACTTATTTATAAGCGGCTCAAAGACTTTGCCGAGCGAAAGAACCTCATCCCCCAAGAACAATTCGGCTTTCGAGCCAAACATTCTTGCATCCAACAAGTGCACCGTATCGTTGAACACACTAGTGCTGGGTTCCAGCGTGGTCTGTCAACGGGTGCCTTGTTCTTCGACATAGCGAAAGCTTTCGACAAAGTCTGGCACAATGGCTTAATTTATAAGCTATACAAACTTGGTGTGCCAGATCGTCTCGTGCTCATCTTACGAGACTGGTTGTCGAACAGAACTTTCCGCTACCGTGTCGAGGGAGAACTCTCCTCCCCTCACCCCATACGAGCCGGAGTCCCTCAAGGCTGCGTATTGTCCCCTCTATCCTTCACGCTGTACACCAGCGATATCCCAAAAACTAAAGGGACCCAGTTGGCACTCTTCGCTGACGATACGGCTCTCTATTACACGGGCTTAGTACCCAATGCCATTGCCCTAAATCTCCAGAGAGCAGCCAACGCTTTGGCGAAATGGTTCAGCCTCTGGAGAATTGAAGTCAATCCCGACAAAAGTCAGGCTGTCCTGTTCACGAGGTATAGGCATCTTTTCAAAAAACACCGTCCCCCCAAACCCATCACCATGTACGGTAAGCCGATCCCCTGGGAAAGGCAAGCCAAGTACCTGGGCGTCACATTAGACGATCACCTCACTTTCGCCAAGCACATAAAGGCGGCACGTTCGCGGGCCGCCTTCGCTATGGGCAGACTTCATGGGATGATAAACGCAAGCAGCAGTTTGTCACTTAGGTGCAAACTGCGCACTTTCACTGCGGTTATTCGTCCCATCATGACCTATGCCTGTGCAGTCTTCGCACACGCATGTCCCACCCACATTCACAAACTTCAGGTTATACAAAACCGATTTCTTAGAAAGATCACGGGAGCCCCCTGGTACGTTCGTAACCAGGAACTCCATGTCGATCTCAGAATCCCCACAGTCCAACAATTCATGAAGCGCATTACCAAGCGCTTCTTCGACTCGGCTGTCAATCACAGCAACCCCCTAATTCTAGCGGCCTCCCGCTATGAAGTCTCAAAAATCTCTAAAGTTCGCCGACCAAGGCTCACTCTCTCCACCCCCGATGACGCCACTACCCTGCTCCAAGAGAGCAAAAAAGAGACCAGCACAATTCGCTTACACAGACCGCCTTCGTTCCGTCCTCGCCGCCGAGGCCCGTCGCGACGTCCCAGTAAAGATCGACAAGCCAGCCCGCTTAACGCGCTGTGCAATAGTTAAATTCTAGTTAGTTAATTGGAGTTTCTTGTCCGTTCTTCTCCACGTAGGCTTATTCCGAACGGATGGTAGAATCACTTTATTAAGATCCAGCCTTAGTTGTCCCCCCAGCGACGCCCTGAGCCGAGGTTCGACCCCAACTGGGGTAGCCCTCAGCGTTGTCGCTTAGGTTTAGAAATTTTTGCCTAGCTGGAGGCTATTTAGCTTAGTCTCCGTAGGAAAGCCCGGTTAAGCAGTTACCGGTCACTTTGACTGAACTGCGAGACGACACACAGAAAAAAAAAAAGAAACGTGTTCAGTCTTCATCGAGCAACCGATCGAACACTACGTGTCGCTTCCGTAAATTATAATACATCATTCTCCAAGAAAAGTGTAATAAATAGAAGAGTTTATCCATGTGTAAATATACGTTTGTCAAGAAAGTGTAAATTGTGTTTTCGTTAATACTCACAGAACATCCACCCTGCTCCTGAATCCCCTACAAAATTTGGTCCTGTCGTGCCGGATCGCCTGTGAGTATTAACAATGAGCGAAAGAAGCACAGTGACAACAAGGAGCAAGCTGCGAAAACTAGAGGCAGAAATTAGCAAGCGAAGAGCTATGGAAGTCGACTCAGGAGTGCCGTCCGAATTGGCACCAGGTTCACCGTCAATCGCGCCTACTATATCGTCGGTTCCTGCACCTGTGATCCCACTGGCTGGCCCAGGTCGCGTCATCGACCATCGGGAAATGGCCACGCCCGTGAGATCGGAGAAACTACAGAAGGCAAGATCCCGCACGAGCCACGCCTCCACTAGAAGCGGCCAGAGAAGTGCCGACTATCTACGTCGGAGGGTTGAGTACGAGGCAGAGAGAGAGTTAGTGCGACTGAAAGAAAACCTAGTGAAGAAGAAGCTCGAAGCCGACCTAGCTGAGATAGATGCAGCGGCTGATGAAGACTCATCCGACGACGAAGTCACAACACGTCGAGTTGAAGAATGGGTGACAGAAACGACGCCCGCAGTGAACAACGAAGGGCCCGCGCCCGCTCAGTGCCGTGATCCGACGCCGCCGCGACGCGTACCGACGCCCCAGGCGGCCCGCGACGCGAGAATAAACATGCCGCCTCGCCCCTAGCCCCGCAGTGTGCGCCCGCGTCGGTTCAGTTCCGCGAACCGGAAATATCTACGACGCCCGCCCCTACGTTCAGTGCACGCGCACCGAATAGAGAGCGTTCTGAGTGGGACAACGCGTTCGGTGACGACACGGAAAGGAACAGATCGCGGGACAGAAAAATTGATCAACTAGCGGACGCCATATCCAACTTAGCGCGCCCGCCGCGGCCGGTCCCGAGACAAGCGTACGAGTTACCATTCTTCAATGGCGATCCAGCAGAGTAGCTGTCGTACAAAAATATGTACCACGACACAACGGTACTATATCAGTTTAAGGCGCACGAGAACCTAGCGCGCTTAAAAACGTCTTTACAAGGGGACGCTAAACTCGCAGTAGAAGACCTGCTACGTACGTCTACTAACCCGGCGGAAATAATGAAGACACTGGACGAAGAATTCGGACATCCCAACTTAGTGCTTGAGTGTGCCCTAAGAAAAGTACGCGCCCTACCTAAAGTTACGGAAAGCGGGCGCGAGCTCCGACAGTTCTCAACAACAGTGCGTAATTGTGTGTCGCTGTTAAGAAGTGTGCGTGCAAACGGGTACCTGAATAACCCACAGCTGGTAAGTGAATTATTAAATAAACTTACACCTATACAACGCGCTCAGTACGGGGATTTTGCGATGGGCATGGCAGCAAATCAGGGCATAGATGTGCGGGTATCACCCAGCCTAGAGATACTCGCGGAATTCTTGAGCCATCTAGCCCGAGCCACGTCGTACTATGTACAAATGCACATAGACATGCCCACCGCCGTGAATAGCGCTAATAAGCCACGAGGCCAGCCGCAGTTTGTCAAACAGAGCAGAAATATTCAGCGATTGCACGTACACACAGAAAGTGAACATCATGACAGCACAATAGAAGACAAATGCACACTGTGCGGGCAGCAGCACAAGTTACCGAAATGCGAAAAGTTCACCGGGTTAAGTGTCGACGAGAGGTGGCGTCACGTTAAGCAGCATAAACTGTGTTTTAAGTGCATCGTTAAGAAGCACAACAAGAACGTGTGTCGGGCAAACAAGTGTGCGTCATGCAATTACGCGCATCACATAATGTTGCACGCCGACAAGAAAACTGAGAGTGTCACTAACGTCAGCGATTACACTGGGAAGGCGCTGCTAAAAGTAGTACCAGTGTGCGTAACAGTGAACGGAGTGGACAAGCAGTGTTATGCCCTTCTGGATGACGGGGCTACCGTGTCACTAATCGATGAGTCGCTGGCGGACAATGCCTCAGGAAAGCGGGTGCCACTGGTACTGAAGACTGCGCGCGGCCAAGAAATAAACGATGAAGCCTCGCGTGTGATAAGTGTGTCAGTGCGCGGACCGAACGGTCAGACACATAATGTGAAGTGTCGGACATTAAAAAGACTGGACCTACCCGCGCAAACAGTGCCCGCAGCAGTAATGATGGATAACGCCCACATCCGCCACTTGGGATGCGAGGAGATGAGGGGCGCCAGGCCGCTGCTGTTGCTGGGGCAGGACAACTGGGAGTTGCTCGTCAGCCAGGAAACCCGCCGAGGAAAGTCAGGTAAGCCGGTTGCCTCTTTGACCAGTCTAGGGTGGGTTGTGCACGGACCCGTAGGTAATAATTTTAAAGCAGACGAGGAATCCGTCAGTTGCGTTGTAGAGTCGGACGATGACTTGCACAATATTGTGAAAAAGCAGTTAGAGTTAGAAGCAATAGGAATTTCAGAGGTGCCTCGGACGCACCAAGATGTGGAGCGCGCGAAATCCCTATTGGATTCAACCAGTTGCCAAACTGAGAGCGGGGCCTGGGAAGTAGGTTTGTTGTGGCGCCGGGACGAACCCCAGCTGCCCGACAATTATAGATACGCATGCCAACGTCAAGCGGGAATCGAACGTCGACTTATAAAAGACCCCACGTACGCTAGCGCCTACACAGCTCAGATAGATAGGTTGGTAGGGGAAGGTTACGCTAGTAGGGTAGGGGGAAAGGTAGAGTTCGACCCGGTGTGGTATTTACCCCATTTCGGGGTAAAGAATCCCAATAAGCCGGGGAAAATAAGGTTAGTTTTCGACGCCGCGGCTACGTATAACGGAACGTCACTCAACGACAACTTACTTGCAGGTCCGGACCTATTAAATTCATTGTTAGGCGTATTATTTAAATTCCGAATCGGTCCCATTGCTTATTCCGGGGACATAGCCGACATGTTCCTCCGGGTGCAAATAAGAAAGCAAGATAGAGGGGCCCAATTATTTTTGTGGAGCTCTGAGCGTAACAGAGAACCTGACGTTTATGTTATGAACTCTATGATTTTTGGTGCAATGTCGTCTCCAACATCAGCAATTTTCATTTTAAATAAAAACGCAGCTAAGTTCGTTGACTCGTGCCCCGAGGCAGTAGCGGCCATCAGAACGAAGCATTATATGGACGATTATCTCGACAGTACGTGGTCGGTCGCGGAGGCCAGTCAGCTGATCGAGGAGGTGACTCACATCCACGCCCAGGGTGGGTTCGTGATACGGGGGTGGGTCACCAACTCTCAGGAGCTGCGCGACTGACTAAAGGTGGAGATGCCCGACCGCGTGTCGCTTGAAAAGGATGAAGGCGCTACGGAGCGCACATTAGGAATGATATGGTCACCTAGTTCCGACCAATTGGCGTTTGACCTATCATTTAAGCGACTACCAAAGACCATCATAGAGGGGCAAGTAATCCCAACCAAACGCGAGTTTCTGCGTTTTATAATGTCGATTTTTGATCCATTAGGCTTTTTATACCCGTGTGTGATACAATCGCGCATCCTTATGAAAAGGGTATGGCACACGGGTATACAATGGGATGAGCATTTGAAAGAGGCTGAGGCTAACGTATGGTTTGAGTGGCTGCATAAGCTACAATTTTTAAAGGAAATATCCATACCACGCTGGTACGGCCTTAAGCCAGAGGGACTAGAGCTGCACGTGTTCGGTGACGCTAGTGAGTCTGCTTACGCCGCGGTAGCTTACATAGCGGGTTTAAACGCGGAAGGGAACAGGGACGTAGCCATCGTCATAGGAAAGGCCAGAGTAGCGCCTAAAAAGGTAGTGTCCATTCCACGTTTAGAGTTGCAGGCCGCAGTATTAGCTTGTAGGTTAGCCGACACGGTAGAGAAAGAATTAGGCCTACAAATTGTTAAGAAATTTATGTGGACAGACAGCAAGACCGTGTTAAAATGGATTAATTCCGATGCATTGGAATTCCAAAGGTTCGTGTCGCATAGGTTGGCGGAGATAGATAGGAGGTCAAAGAGGTCCGACTGGCACTGGGTTCCCTCGGCGATGAACCCAGCTGATGAAGCCACCCGCATGGACTGGCCCAATACCAGTAACGAGTGGCTGTCGGGCCCTCCGTTTCTTCGTTGCCCACAGGAGCAGTGGCCGGCGAGCGTCGAGCTCGACACAGTGGCGGAGGCGCAGCTAGAAAGAGTGCAGCGAGTACACGCGACGGCAGCACCAAGTGAGCCGCTGCTGCACTACGAACGGTTGCCCAAATGGTCGCGCGCCCTGCATGTGGTGGCCCGACTGCATGTGTTCGCAGACCGCTGCCGCAGGCGACGTCAGTCATCTGTCGTGACTGGAGCGGACCTAGCCAAGGCAGAAAGGAGTCTGATGCGGCTAGCGCAGATGGAGAGCTACGCCGCTGACATATCGGCATTACAGGAGGCCCGCCCGCTGCCTAACAGCAGCAAAATTCGCACGCTGAGCCCCATGCTGTACGAGGATGGGCTGGTGCGAGTACGTGGAAGGCTGGGCGCCTGCAACGAGCTCAGCTTCGGAGAACGTCACCCCATAATCCTAGATGGGAAACACGCGCTCACACGCCGCCTCATACTCAACTATCATGTGGCGGCTCTACATGCCAACCAAGAAACAGTGGTCAATAGGGTCCGAGAAAAATATTGGGTGACCAATCTGCGATCGACCGTCAAAGCTGCGACGGGCAGCGAAATGTCAACGGTGCCGCCTTGAGAAGGCCAAGCCGGTGGCCCCGAAGATGGGTGACCTGCCGGCCGCCAGGCTGGAGGTCACAAGGAGAGCGTTCGTCCACTGTGGGGTCGATTACTTTGGCCCCATGGAGGTCGCCATCGGTCGGCGCAGGGAGAAGAGGTGGGGCGTGTTGTTCACGTGCCTCGCCACCCGCGCCGTCCACCTGGAGCTGGCGTCATCGTTGAGCGCTGACTCAGCCATTCTGGCCCTGCGGCGCCTCATTGCGCGCCGCGGGCGACCGTCAGATATGTACTCTGACCGGGGCACTAACTTCGTCGGCGCGCATTCAGAACTGCGCGCAGCCCTGCGCGATATGGACCACAACAAGGTGGAGAGCGACGCTACAGGCCGCGGGATTGCGTGGCACTTCAACCCCCCGGCGTCCCCACATATGGGCGGATGCTGGGAGCGCCTGGTGCGCTCTGTGAAGAACGCACTGAAGGCTACTCTACGCGAACGCGCCCCTCGCGAGGAGGTCCTTTACACCCTCCTCGCTGAGGCCGAACTCGTCATCAACAGCCGACCATTGACGTACGTGAGCAGCGACCACGATCAGCCGGTGGTGCTGACCCCCAACCATCTCCTGCTGGGCACTGCCGCGGGAGATGCTCCGTGTACGCGCGGGCATGCAGTCGATGTCGACTCCCGGCGCATGTGGCGAAAGGTGAACGCGCTGGCCGACCTCTTTTGGAGGCGCTGGCTGCGCGAGTACCTGCCGACGCTGCAACAACGCCACAAGTGGACGGACAATGTGCCAAATGTGAAAGTGGGTGATGTGGTAGTGATCGTTGACCACAGCAAACCGCGTAACCAGTGGACCAAAGGCGTGGTCAAAAATGTGTACCCCGGTGCGGACGCTATAATAAGAGTGGTAGATGTAAGAACCAATCATGGGGTCCTGCGTCGACCCGTTGTAAAGGTTGTTGTGCTTCCTACAAACGGAGATGTAATCGGTTGAACCCTCTTACGGGGGGTGGGATTGTTGGGAAGCACAGCAATCTAGTTTTAGGCCTAGCATGTTTATAGAGGCACGTATTAATAAGTTTAAGCAATGTAAAGTAGAGTCCGAGCCTTTGACGCTCTTATTTAGGTAGTTACAGTTAGAAAATAGGGTTTTTGGAAATGTAATAACCTTAGTTTGACCCTAATCTACCTAATTAAAGCTTTAAAAGTAAAGTATATAAGGGGAATGTCCATTCTAACAGAAGAACAAAGGAAAAACCGGAGTATATAACGGTACCCCGCCCGTTCCCCTGTAATCTGTTTCCGCCTCGCCCCTAGCCCCGCGCCCCTCAATCTCGACCGCTGTGATTGGCGGATGCAAGCGTCGCGAGAGTAAGAGGCCCGGCGCGACTGTGCGTGCATCAGGCGCACATAAATAGGGCCGGCCCAAGGAAACGTGTTCAGTGGATTCGCTACTAGTACTGCAGTCCACGCGCACGTACCGTTCAAGTACCACGCACCAGACCATCGCTCGGATCGCCATTCGTCTACCCTCTTTGTCGCCGATAGTATAGATTTTTCAATTTATACTGTCGGAGGCAACCAGGGCGGACTTCGTCGCTGCCCAACGGCTTTTGCTCGCGCGAAGTCGTTGTTGCGGTCGCGAAAAACTAGCCCCCAGTAGTTAGTTTTTCATGCTTTTTAGCATCTACGCTATCACCACGCCAGGAGAAGAAGAAGATGTCGCCGCCAGGCGCTCGCGGTCCACCGGACCGCGGCGCCCCCAGCCACCAAGGACAACGCCCGTCCATGGACCGCACGTCCTCGCTCCCCAACCTGGGGACCCCGACGTCCAGCACCACGGCAGCAGCAGCAACCAACGAGGGAAGGGGCTCAGGAAGGCAGACTGCCACCGACTCCCCAGCCTCACCAACTTCACCAACACCAACTGCAAGTAGGTTCAGTGACCCCACAAAGTGCCGTCCCGTAGTAGTAAAAACCCCGATACCCGCGACTCGTAAATCGCTCGAGAAAACGCCGGAGACGAGTTTTTCGATGGCACCACCATCTACCCTCACAACCCAAAAAGCGAAGTCATCATCGATGACCCGCGCCAGCGTCCAGTCATCTCGACCAGTAGGTCGACCTAACCCAACAACCGCGTAGCATCACCACTAGTGACACTCACAGCCCTATGCAAGCATCTACACACGCACGCCCGGATGCGTCTCGCGCACCGGCACCGTCACGTAATGCTAACAATAGCGCTCAGATTGCCCATACAGTACCTACAAATAAGGGAAATACTTCCACTAAAACCACCCAAAAAAATGTGCACGCATTACAAGCGTGTCGCACATTACAGGCGAGCGCGCCTCCAGCGGCGCGCACATTACAAGCGTGCACATTATTACAGGCGACCCGCCCAGCCAATAGGGATCCTCGCTCAAACCGAGACCCACGCCACCAGATGGCGCCACTTATGACATCAGTGGCGTCAACCAATCCGGACTCACCTGCACCCCCTCGCACCTCAGCTTACGACTCCCCCGCAATGCGATCTGGCCAATCGTCATTAAGTGGGTCAAGCACCTCGCTTGCGTCGTACGGGCGCAGGGCAGAACTAGAGGACTCTGACTCAATTACAACACCGATTTCACCCTACCCCACGGACATGGACGTTGATTTTCAGATGGGGGGTAGGGCTCTGAGGAGGCGCCGCAGCCCGGATGAGCTAACCGAGGAGGCGAAGCGCTATCGCCTCAGCTCACAACACCCACCGTCGGCCAGCGAGCAAGGCGAAAGATCGCCTACTTTTGCCGACGCAGTGCGACGCCCGACGTCGCCCAGATCTCCTGCTACCTCTGCTGCACGCAGGCAAGTTTCTACAAGGGTAAGTGATGAAGAAGATCCCACACTTACCCCCAACCCCAATGCAGCCCCCAACCCGGCCACCACCGGTAACAACGCGGACAAAACCGCAAAAAAAAAAGCGCCCACGCTACCCTCCACTGGTAGTTGAAAAATTACCCAACTGGGCGACTCATTTTAGGGCCCTAGCTGCCAAACTGGGTAGGCCTCCGAATGCTCGCCCATACGGGCAGGGAGTTCGATTCTCCCCTGAGAGCGAGGAAGAATACAGGGTGGTGCAGAGGTACCTCACCGCCCTGGAAAAGGTTGAAAAAATTAGCTGGTTTGCGTACTCGCTCCAGGCTGAAAAAAAGCTTAAGGTGGCCATCAGGGGGCTGCCCCCGGACACTGACCCCAAGGAGATTGAGGAGGAGCTCCGCAGCCTAGGCTTCGAGCCTGAGTATGTTAGGCACATAAACGCGCGCCAGGGACGATCTGGCTGCGTGTTCCACGCCGTGCTCAATAAGACACCAAACGTTAGGACGATATATGACACCTCTGTATTTTTATACATGCAGGGGGTCAAAATCGAAGCATGGCGTGGCAAGCGTGGGCCCGCCCAATGCCATAGGTGCCAGCAATTCCGGCACAGCTCGCACCAGTGCCATCGCCCACTCGCCTGTGTGAGATGCGGAGAAGGGCACACAGCAAGAGACTGCCCACGCCCAAGGGAAGAGCCGGCCACCAGCGCGAATTGTGGGGGCCCGCACCCGGCCAGCAACATCAAGTGCCCTATCTTTCAAAAAGAAATATCCCACAGGCGACTGGGCACTGTCGCCATCGCGTCAAAAACATCACGCCGCCCACAGAACATAGGGCAGGCAGAGAGTTTGACGAAACAAAATAATAGAATACCAAATGAAGAGGCCCAAAGCGCGACGCTGATGGCGGCAGCAAACGGGCCCACTGAACGCGGAGATGCTGCCTCCTCCTCAGGGCGGAGGAAGAAGAAGAGGGAGGGAAAGGGCAGAAAGCCCCATCACACCCCTAAGACCCAAGAATTGACCCATGAGGCTGCCCCTGCTCTAGTCGAAATTGACAACAACAGAGCGCAGGCAGTAAACTCTACGAACGCTAACACAAATATGAAAGTTAAAAGTGTCGGCGTAATAACACACTCGGAGCGCCGCCTGGCGGACGAATGTGTAACCAAAAACAGTGTCGGCCAATCAGGCGGCACTAGCCAAAATAGAAAGGCCAATCACGCGCCGACACAGAAACAAACAAATGAAAATATCCAAAACAAGAAAAACTTTACTGCCTGCGCCATACAACTGCTGATGGACCTGATTAAGGCCATCAGGCAGGGCCAAGATGTGGAGCAGGTGATCCTTGACGGTTTAGCCGCCCTTTTAACCTTGTACCATGACCAATAAACCGTTAAGGATCCTACACTGGAACGCTCGCAGCCTTAAACATAAGGTCACTCTCCTCCGCCACCTCCTTAAAGAACAGGATATCGACGTGGCGCTAATAAGCGAGACTTTCCTGGGACCTGGAGATAGGTGCAAGTTCCCAGGTTATCTCGCTTACAGGAAGGACGAACGGTCGGAACACGGGCATAGTTATCGTGGCCTGGCCGTGCTAGTCAATAGAAGAGTCGTCCACCAGGAACTCCCCCCACTCGACCTACAGTCAGCATACGCGCTGGGCGTACAGCTGCACGTAGCCGGCGAGGATTTAGAACTATATGCCTTTTATAAACCTCCACATTACAAGCTGAACATGTCGGAGTTCAGAAGAATTCGGACAAATACAGAAAACCCGACAATCCTCGCCGGTGACTTCAATGCGAAGCACCCAGCGTGGAATAGCTTCAACCAAAACGACGAGGGGAGACGACTCTTCGCAGATGCAGAGGCCCACGGGTACACGGTGTCAGGACCTGAAACACCAACCCGATGGCCGACAATAAGTACACACATGCCAGACGTGATTGACATCGTTGTACACCGTGGGTTGCATTACCAGGTCACTCAGCAGGTTCTGGAGGACGAGATGCAGTCAGACCACCATCCGGTGCTCGTCGTCCTCTCAGACATGCCGACACGACTTATGCCCCGAGCGCCACGTCGAAAAATCGACTGGGACCTGTTCGAAGAAAGGATTCACTCTACCACGCCAACTCGGCCTATCACCTCTGCTGATGACGTCGACCTACTGGCCGACGAGATCACTGCTTGCGTACAGCAAGCACTGATAGCAGCAACGATGACGCAGCAACAGGGGAGAGTGCTACAGCCGCCCCTGCCAGCGCGAATCAAGAATCTCATCACTGAAAAGAGACGCTTACGCAAGCAGTGGCAACAAACCCGCTGCCCGACCATGAAGACCGCATTGAATAAACTCACCGAAAAGGTGAAGGCCGAGTTGTGTGCTCACAGAGCCGCGAGCTGGGAGGAACATATTGATACCGTAGAGGGCGACTGGAACTCTATCCACAAGCTGTGCCGCCAGCTAAAGGACACCCCAGCTCCGGTACGTCCACTCCAGAGCACTGACGGGGCGCTCAAATATGTAGCGGGAGACCGAGCGGAGGTCTTTGCCGAACACCTGGAGCGTCATTTCCAACCTAATCCGACAGCGCAACACGAACATGTCGCAGCAGTCGAGAAACACAATAGAGAATACTTCGCCACGCCGATAGCTCCCGATGAAGACGCTATCTGCTTCTCGCCTGGAGCAGTCAGACGCGCCTTCTTGAGAACGAAGCCCCGGAAGGCCCCAGGTGCCGACAACATCCCAAACACAGCGCTGCGCCACCTGCCCCACCGCATGGTCGCGGCCGTGGCGCGCCTGTTCACTGGGATAGTCCGCACGGGCTCCTTCCCGGCCTCGTGGAAAGAAGGGCGCGTCATCATGCTGCCCAAGCCGAATAAGAATATCCTGAAGCCGGAGAGCTATCGGCCGATCACTCTTTTACCTACCATCTCTAAAGTGTTCGAGTCACTCCTGCTGCGACATCTCGAACCACACATCGCTCCGCGCCCAGAACAATTTGGTTTTAGGGCGGAACACAGTACGACGCTCCAGCTGTCGAGGATGCTGCACCTGCTGTCATCAACGATGAACAGGAAGGAGTACGCGGTCGCAGTATTCCTCGACATGGAAAAGGCCTTCGACCGCGTGTGGCACGAAGGTTTGATACACAAGCTATCAACCTCTAGCGCGCCCCGTCGCGTGGTAAGAGTAATCGAATCGTTTCTAACAAATAGGACTTTCAGAGTGGTGGTAGAAGGCGAGCTGTCCGCCCCCCGCCCTATCAGGGCGGGCGTGCCGCAGGGCGCCGTCTTATCGCCTGCGTGTTACACACGTTACACCGACGACATCCCCACGACCCCGGACGCGACGCTGGCGCTGTACGCTGACGATGCGGCGTACGTCACTACATCTATGAACGCCAAGCACGCAGCTACCAAGATGCAGCGCGCCCTCGACCTCATCCCCGAGTGGCTAGCGAAATGGCGACTATCGGTTAACGTGTGTAAGACGCAGGCCATTGTTACAGGAGCAAGCAAATTACCACCACTACTGAAACTACAGGGAGTCGACATCGAGTGGTCTCCCCACGCCATGTACCTAGGCGTGACAATCGATCGTCGGCTCTCGATGAGGTTGCACGTCTCCAAGGTGGTGGCGCAGTGCAGAGTCGCTCGGAACCTGCTCCACCCAGTCCTCTCGTCCCGCCTCCCCGCCCGCACCAAGCTGGGCATATATAAAACTTATTTACGCTCCATACTAACCTATGCTACCCCAGCTTGGTACGCCCTCACTGGTGAGGCGACCAAGAAACAACTTCGCGCGCAACAAAACCTAATCATTAGACGTATACTAGACGCCCCTCACCATGTGAGAAACGACGTGTTGATGCGGGACACGGGAATAGAGAGCCTGGACGAGTTCATTGAGCGACTCGCCACAAATCTGTTCGCGCGGGCCGACGCTTCTGCCTGGCCCCATATCGCAGATATAGCGCCATGGCACGCGCGCCCGCCCGACAGAAAGCGCCTCCCTAGAGACCTAATAAATGACGCCGCAACCTCATCCATATCCCGGACTTGACGCCTGAGTAAGCAGCAACAGTCTACACGCTGCTTACTCAAACAGTAACACTACCCACCCCACACGACACCCACGGCGTGAAGTTTGTTCTAAGTTAATATAGACTTACTTTACGTCGTAAACAGACATGCATTACTACACACTCGCCAGTACACTTGCACCGAATAGCGTCGCGAGTTCATCGCACGCTATTGGTTCATGGGCGGTGTAACTCAGGACATTGCCGCTCCTACATACATTGACGGCGGCGCTAGTAGTCGCTTACATTTTTCAAACTGTAGGTTCGTCTAAAGTCAGCATCTCTGCCGCTGGTTACCTTCGCTAGGCCTCCCAGAGTACGCTCTGGGTCTCACCTGGCGGGGGTGGACCGCCAGGATGCTGTGAAGAAGCGGCGTTCCGTTCATAACGGGCGCCGCGGCGCGCCTACAGTCACACAAACAACATAAACATAGCTAGCGCGGGTCATTGACCTGTATAGGTTATCGACCGCGCTAGCACTATGCTAGGTCCAGTGGACAACCGAACGATGGGTTCGTGTTTACGAGCCTCGGTATAGCACTCGCGGGCAGGGAACAGAGTTCCGTGACCGCTCGCCTCGCCCCGTTACGGGGGCGACGCGACATCCAGACGGGAACGTGTTCAGTCTTCATCGAGCAACCGATCGAACACTACGTGTCGCTTCCGTAAATTATAATACATCATTCTCCAAGAAAAGTGTAATAAATAGAAGAGTTTATCCATGTGTAAATATACGTTTGTCAAGAAAGTGTAAATTGTGTTTTCGTTAATACTCACAGAACATCCACCCTGCTCCTGAATCCCCTACATTCCGTGCTTACAGAATAATTTTCCTCTACGGTGGAATACAAATTCGTTGGTTTGGTCAGTTGAGAAGCATTTTTTTAAGATGTTAGTGGAATTAAGATAATTTAATGTGAGAATGTGTTAGATGAATTTCTATAATCAACACCTTATTAAAATGATGTTTAAAAAATGTAACAATTTTTGTTTTAAATACCAATAAACTATCGCCCTAATAGATAGACTATCCAGTTTGTCCACGAGGAAGAACCGATATTTTTAGGGTTCCTTTCCTCAAAAGGAAAAAAATGGTTTTAATCTAAATTTGATCAGAAATTTTCCACAGAACTGGCATTTCAATCTCAATTCAAATGTATGTATGAATCAAAGTAAACTTAAAAGTTTGACTGGCGCAATAGGAGAAGACGTTGAAAACTACCATAACGTTCGAAAACATTCATCACTAGTGCGGCAGTGTATAGCCTACCCTTTCAATACAAGTCATCAGAGCTGACCTAATAGACTTCACCACTAGCATCGTCAAATGAGCTTTATACTTAATAATGGCTACTGGCCTGTTCAAAGACCTTATTCAACGCAATTTCTTCGTTTTATCTAGATACATAGATAACATGTACACAATACAGAGGTAGGCTACTTAGTATTTATCGCAATATTAGGCACATATATACATCATCATGACTCAGTCATTTCACAAGTAGGTACTTCTCAAGCGTTTGATTTGCTTTCCACACAAAACAACTTCTGTTCTCAACCGCTTTGAGTAGCTCACAGTAGTTTTCGTAATAGCTTGCAATGCAAGCTATAACGGGCAAAGTTTTCCTTCTACGAGTAGCTGATACCGCCACCAACTGAGATCCTTATGTGCATACACACTAACAACATGCAGAATGTTTGAAGCCAGACATGGTGACGTTATGCGCCGACTGGGTTTACTAACTAACGTTGTTTGAACACTGTCATAATGTCCGTATTACAAGCATTTGCCGAAATCACTAGAGCAAAGCTAATTTGCTGGTTTTGCAAACATTGTGCTTGTTGCACTTAAAAACGACGCAATGCGGCGCTGGAATTATACCACTACCTACTCGTATTTTATGCTCAAATTAATCAGGTTAAGAACTTATTAGGATGAATATCGTGTAAACATAATTTGGCGGCAACCAGATTCATAAATCAATCAATCTATTTAGTTGTATTCAACAATGGGTTTTTTCGAAACTGAAAGAAATTCACTCTCATTTCTCAGTTTTTTTATTTTTTATTTTTTATTTATTTGACTAGGTTCACCAACAATTGTTTACACTTAATTATAACAAAAAATACATGCTTATACTAATATTACAGTGCAACAATTAATTAGAGGCAAACACCACATTAACAATTATGAAAAATCTAAAAGCTAACTTACATAGTAATCAATTCGTCCGATATTTATCGGGTATTAAATAAACAACTAACACATAATAAATATTTAATTGTATTATTTTATCGTAAAAGTAGAAACTGACTGACTGGTCGATCAACGCACAAGCCAAAACCGTCACTAAGCAGCACTAAGAAAGGATTTTTTGAAATTCAATCCCTAAGGGGGTAAAAAGGGGGTTGAAAGTTTATATGAAAAATATAATTCCTTCGGTCAAAATTCTTGATACTTGGCACAAATACTATCCTAAATGAATATAAAATAAATAAGGTTGATATTATTATTTTTTGAAAAACGTTTCAGGGGTGTTTAAGTTTTTTTAAAGAATCTTTTTACTTCAGTTAATAAACTTGAAACTTGACATAAATACTTTCATAATTTAAATACATAAATAAATAATTTCAAAATGCAAAAATATCTTCAGTGTATTGTAATAGTTGCTTGTAATACATCGTGTTCTGACAAAATAATTATGTAACAACTACGCAGTGCGGAACACTCGAGAGACCTTTTTGTGCAAAAAATAACGCTCAAGTTATAATAAACTGTTTATTTTCTCACTATGCTAGTTGATACACGATCATTTGCTAAGCTGATCAACTTATTTTTTACAACTTACTTTCAGTACAATTAGTAAATAATGGTGATTTTGTATACAGACTGAAATGCTCCCTTTTTCCATTAAAGACTTTTTGTTTACAATAAAAAACTTTTTTACAAAAAAATACTACCGACTTCCAAATAAGAAAACTAGAAAGTGTAAAATAACTTTATTTTTGGAAGTCGGTAGTATTTTTTTGTAAAAAAGATTTTTGTCTGTCTTGTGTGTGTGTCTTTGGTAGGTACCAATTTTTTTAAGTTATGGACACCGACTTCCAAAAATAAAGTTATTTTTCACTTTCTAGTTTTCTTATTTGGAAGTCGGTAGTGTTTTTTTGTAAAAAAGATTTATATTTTTCACTTTTTAGTTGTACCTACCTAATAGGGAAGTAGTTAAGTAAGTACCTATAACGACAGAATAGATTACCCGAATAACATGAAACTTGAATATAACCGGTGAAATGAGAGATCTGCATACCCCTTTCGAGCGTACTGGCGTGATGTTATGTTATGAAATGGTATAAACAATAAACAAACATGCGATTGCAGCAATCCCGAGAGATTTGCCGTTATTTATTGAAGAGTTCTGTTGTATATCTCCGAACTTCTTCATCAGATCTTCACCAAATTAAAATGGGACCAATTTCGGAATATAGTCTTTCAAACAATAAAAGAATTTTCAAAATCGGTCCACAATTGACGGAGATATCGGTGAACATACATAAAAAAAAATACATAATGTCGAACATAGAACCTCCTCCTTTTTTGGTAAGTCGGTTAAAAATGGAACGTAAGTTTAAATATATTCAGACAAACTGTCTATATGTGTGACTATAACAATATTTTTCACGGTTTAGTCATGGATGAGACCGTTCCTTATAAAATGAGATGACGGAACGAAAAGCTTTAAAATTAGTTGATGAAATGTTTTCACGTCAGAATTACTTTGAATTTGTAGTTGACGTGCTGAAATTACGGGTACAACAACAGCTGCAATTCAGTTTATTTTAAATGCAGTTGTTGTAAGTCCACAAAAAGTTCTCACGAATTTCAGACCCAAGTTATTACCAATACACCCAACTCAAGGCATTTGTGCCTTTATTTGTAATTTATCTTTTATGTGCACTGGTGGACGAAAATATCCTGAAGCAGGTTTCAGGTATTTTAAAATCTAGCAACGTTAGGAGGTGTGATCAATGTTAAAAATAAAACAAGAAGCTGTGTATTCCTACAATGTTATTTATTTATTTATTATATATTTATAGTACACCACAAAATATGTATATTATCTATATCTAAAACAACACTCTCATTTTTAACGAACGGTTAAAGAGTTGCACTAATTAAGGCTTTATTCATTAAGCCTGAAGAATAGTAATTCCGGAGAAGTTTTCATCAACTCAGAGAAATAACCTTGATGCTTCAACCCGAAGTGAGGTCGTGGCCTCATTATACTATTAAAAACATTTTCTCAACTAATTAAGAATTAGCAATCAGCTTGACGAGATGCAGTTAAATGTAAAATTTCAGTGTTGGTATTAAAATAATTCCCAAGGGCAACTTTTAATGTGATTTCAATGTTTTTTAAAGACGTTTTAATATTATGTTAAGATATGATGTGGATGATATTGATACGATTATTTCTAGGCTAGCAAGTGAAGCATGCTTAAGCTCTTCACTCTTGACTAAAGACCCTTAGGTTGCAGCTATTGGGAAACACAGCGAAACTGAGTTATTGCAAGGGAAAGATAAAGCGAGTATTTGTGACATGATTCGGCCTATAAGTAATCTTTTATCACAGTCAGGCAAGATAGGTGAATATGAAAGCGGCCAATGCTCTTTAAAGCCCAAAATAATGAATCACACATCAACATACCTACTACTGAAACGGTGGAATATAATTTAAGACAACGACTAACGCCAATGACCTTGACCCTTATTTCACACTCACGCGACCCAAAACTAAGTAGTTTTTGTACTTTCCTTATTATTCTATGACTTTAAAAAAACCCTCAAATCAAAATGTGGTGTTAATTTAATTAAAATACGCCCAGCAGTTTTGGTGCGATTGACGTGTTTTTGTCCGTTTTAGACATAACTTTACAAATAAATTACACTATGTTATACGAATAAAACTCAAAATTTGCTCAGATCATATTATTAAGAAAATGGTCTAATGTAACATATATTTTTTTACAAAAAATTACGACTAGCCGTTTAGACGTGATTTTCATTTTAAAATCAGCTACTCAAGGGTATCTGCGCCTTATTTGCAGGGGTAATTCATGGGATTACACACAGTACTCTGTACACTTAGAACATTAAGTAACGAACATCTGTCGTAGCACGAACATCATTGTCATACGTAGTTAATGGCGACTCAATATTCCAACAGTTCTACTATTACTTTACTTCTGTGTTGTAATAAAATCTGATAACTAAAATGATATAAAAATATTTGAAAATTACAGCTTAAAAATGCTAGCTTTTAATATTGAGAACATTTTTCCATTCTATTGCCACCCGGTCGAGTGCTGCGTCGTTTGATATTTCCAGAACTCTATTCATTTGAAAACCCGGATAAAACTCTCAGAATATCAAGACGGGCATTATGCAACAACAAGTCGTTTATTTTAGCAAACACTTGCTAATACCTTTCTTATTCTTGGCAAGCTTGTTTTCTTTTTGAAATGTTTTATCTTGATGCAAGCTTCTTGAAATGTAAGTTAATTTGTAAGTATAAATGGTAAGTACATTTTGATTAGGTACATAAACGTATAAAATAAATCGCATACAAGGAGGAAAACTATCGCTACCCGCTCAACACTCCCATTTGTTTTTTTTATTTTTATTATTTCAGTATTCTACTGCGGACATGTGGCAGCCCGCGCTCTTATTATATCGTGTTAATTGTTTGTGTGATTTTTTTTTTCTTCATAAAATTAACAATTGTCTGACCCCTACGTCGGACATTATTTTTAGGCTTACTTAACTTACTTAAGTCTACGTGAGTTCATCCCTCATTAAATACTGTATATACACATATATATTACACACCGGCATTACAATTATATGTTTCTATTTACTACTTATCTTTATGTTATTAACTATTTTGTTACTTATTTCTATGGATACACTGCTTATGTTATTTACTATTTTGTTTACTTATATCTATTGGTACACTTTCGGGGAAGATGCATGGCAGTGCGAGAAGACCATTACCGGCCGACGGTTCACACAATTTTAGTATTATGTCATATTATATATACTTACAGCTATGAAATAATCAATAATTTAATAGATTAAAAAATAAAATTACAACAATTTTTGTTTTTTTTTTAAGCTAAATTATAAAATTATATAAAATTAAATAAAGAATAATTTATTTATCACTTAAAATTAAATAAATGCCGTAAAGCGGGAAAGAATAAGTGTTATTTATAAAATTTAAGTGCAATAAATAAAAAAACATCATCAATATAGATAAATTAAATTTAATACATTTATGTTATTAAAAACGTTTATTACAAAGCATAAATATACAAAAATGATTTTTTTTGTACAGCTTCAAGTATCTTTAATAATATTCCAGGGCCCATTAGAATAATTACGGAAATGAAAAAATTTAAAAAGAATCTCCATGATCTGTTAGTAAACAAGTGCTACTACTCTATAAAAGACTTCCTATCAGACAAATCACTGCTCCAATACAGTCCCCCTCAGTCATGATGCGTTCAGTGGCCCACTGATGTGTACCTACCTAAATTCGTTCAGTTTTATTTTGCGGTTTTTATATTTTATGTGTAATTTTAATCTTGTGTAACAATAATGTAAATTTACTTTAATTGCTATGTAACTATTGTATGCCCGAAGGGCGGGACATAGCTGATCTCAATTTAATTATTTAAGACCTGTATTATGTACCTACCTATGATCCACAATAAAGATATTGATTGATTGATTGATTGATTTATTTTTATTATTCACCATCGGAATCATCGGCAGCTATAGTCCAGTAGGGATACAATTATTTTCCACATAACCTTTGATAATTCAAAAGTTTGTTATTTTCGCTGGGTGGATACCTTATGTGAATTCAACGCTATGTACAAAAATGCTAACAGTTTAGAGTGATGCAATAGGCATAAAGTAGGTATTTCCTATTATTTCGTGTTATAACAATAATATAAAATTTTAATTTAAATAAATTAATGTTTCTTTATTAGTACTATCTAAACTTTATATTAGTGAAAATTCTAACAGATACGTACTGTGGAACAATGGAAAACTGAAAATGGTTCGTAACTCTTTCAATAAAAGATTTAAGTTTTCAAATCATTTCCTATATGCGTAGAGGGATTAGTTATACCTTACAACAAAAGTTCTAACAACTAAGTATAATGCTGCACAGGTTATTGTATTTTTACATTGTGATTTGCGAAATATTGAATTTAAGTTTATAAATTTGCGCCTACATATTCGAAATAATAAACTCTGCCACCATACAAAAGTTTAAACACTTATGTGCTATGCTAGTTTAATAAATCAAATACTGCGGGGCGCGGTGACACTCCACTTTGAATGTATTGAATGAGGCGCGAAACCATTTCATTACTGTCACATCAGTATTTAAACCTCGTTCATAAAATCTAATTTTATGGCAATTTGTTATTTTTAATGTTGAGGTCGAATACGATTTCTAACTTCTTTGTTCCTATAAAAAGAATAAGAAAGAAATATTCACAGAACACGGAATAGTCGTACCTGCCGTGCTGACAGTATATCGAGATGACAGAATAATAAAATTCTCCGTATCGTGAATCTTTGACAGTCGTTACGGGTCGTCAGAAACCCGAAAGTCTGCGGCCACCCTAACAAAAAGGGTACCGTATTATCCAGTAGGATTACCGTATAATCTGGGTTGGCAGGTTATGCAGTCACTTCATATAAAACACTGGTATTCAGATGCGTCTGGTTCGACTGAAAACAGTGGAAGTCAACCCCAACATATTAGGGAAAAGTCCAAGCAAATGCCTTTTCCAAACAGATGTGACTGTAGAAATATCAAACATCTTATAACCGGTGCAACTGTCACAACTAAATTTACTACATCGCTGGTCCTAAGACCTAATACAATAAAGGCAGTGTTACCCATTAAGCCTTAGTAGATGACACTGTAAGCATGATATGATGTATGCTTATACAAATCGATGTATTTATGTTTGTAAAATATTACCTACTCTTTTTTTTTCAGAATCAATATAGTAGCAACCATAGATATATAAACAAGAGTATTTAATATTTCTATGGTAGCAACCCTAGTGAGTCCGGCAAGTTTAGGTGTCAGTTTTGTGATACGCTTACCAAGATTTAGAACATTTTTTTATTTTAAAGGTAGATAAATTTTACATGATCGTGTCTATTGCACCCTATCTATTAGTTTTTAAACTCTATTATAACGAAAAATCGGCACCACGTGACCTTACCACACGATTGCTGTACATCAAAACCTAGTAAATGCCATAAAATATTATATTCCAGGAAAGGGCAAAAATATTATTTGAATTAGCCTATGGAATGTCATCTTGTGTTAGGTAACTAAACGAAAAAAAATAAAATAAGCGAGTACTAAACAAGGCTTACGAGTGAACTGTACGTAATAACACAAATGATATTAATGGTGTCCTAAATCTATTAAATATTTTACATATCTCTAAACAAGATAATTCAATACCTATTAAGTACCGGACATTTGCTAATTTAAGGTGTTTTTACAATTTGAAGGGACTTTCCTATTGTAAATAATGATAAAATGTATTAATTAAAGCACCAAATCTCAATTCAAATTATAAATTTTCTGGTTAAAATTACACAGTCCATCACAGCATATTAAAACTCATTAAAATAATATAAATAAGATTATCAGGGTATAAAACCATTATAAAAATATGTCACCTACTGCGTTCGGGGCAGTCGTACAGTACCAGACATAATTTTAATATTTATTCGACTAGCACGGGGAAGGCTTGTATAACACATGCCAGATTACCTATTTTAGTGATCTTTATTATCGTAGCAATAAGGTTGCATTTATAGGCAAAATAACAGTGAACGATATGTCAGATACTAGACGCCAGTTTGAAATAAGAATTTGCGCGGTAATGTTTTTCTAAAAATCATCAGAAGAGTCCGTTTATGATGTGGGCCTCTGTGGTCTGTATGGTTCGAAGAATTTATACTGATCGTACATACCTACACCGCGCCCCGCAATACCCAAATTGTATTTGATTTATTAAACTAGCATAGCACATAAGTGTTTAAACTTTTGTATGGTGGCAGAGTTTATTATTTCGAATATGGTGGCGCAAATTTATAAACTTAAATTCAATATTTCGCAAATCACAATGTAAAAATACAATAACCTGTGCAGCATTATACTTAGTTGTTAGAACTTTTGTTTTAAGGTATAACTAATCCCTCTATGCATATAGGAAATAATTTGAAAACTTAAATCTTTTATTGAAAGAGTTACGAGCCATTTTCAGTTTTCCATTGTTCCACAGTATGTATCTGTTAGCATTTTCACTAATATAAAGTTTAGATAGTACTAATAAAGAAACAGTAAATTATTAAATTTAAATAATTTACTGTTTCTTTATTAGTTTTTTATTATTTTATATTATTGTTATAACATGAAATAATAGGAAATACCTACTTTATGCCTATTGCATAACTCTAAACTGTTAGCATTTTTGTACATAGCGTTGAATTCACATAAGGTATCCACCCAGCGAAAATAAAAAACTTTTGAATTATCAAAGGGCATATTCTTCTGGCTACTGGACTACTAACTAAGCTTCAGATTCTAATAATTCTTCCTTCATGTCCATTATCAATAATTGCCACGATCTCATCAATTTTTAATGGTGTTTGTTCTCCAAAGATCCAATAGGTTTAAAATGATCATTGTCTGAAAGCCAACCACAGTTATCTGGGCGCAATTTTAAGCAATCTTGATCAGTCGCATGAAGCCACATAGAATTGACATAAATCGTTCATAAAATTTTGACATCCCAATTAATATTATTTAGTACGTGTTGTCACTTGTAGGAGCTCGTGGCTAAATATTAACAGCCGCACGGGTCGATCGTCAAGGTTAAGCAAAGCTTGACGAGGTCTGTCCGTGGATGACCATTTCAACATACCGAGTTTCCTCCGTGCCTCGGAAAGCACGTTTAGCCGTTGGTCCCGGCTGTCATTTGAAGATCTTTGACAGTCGTTACGGGTAGTCAGAAGCCTGCAGGCTTCTGACTACCCGTAATTATTTAATATTAAATAATTTCGTAAGTTATTTACTATGCCCGCTACAGTATCGTACGTATGCCGCCGTGGTAAACACGTACGGCTCATCGTGATTTACTGTGTCCGCCACAGTATTGTACGTATGCCACCGCGGTGCACACATATAGCTCATCATTATTTACTATGCCCGCTACAGTATCGTACGTATGCCGCCGTGGTAAACACGTACGGCTCATCGTGATTTACTGTGTCCGCCACAGTATTGTACGTATGCCATCGCGGTGCACACATATGGCTCATCATTATTTACTTAGCCCGCTACAGTATCGTACGTAAGCCGCCATGGTACACACGTAAGGTTCACCGTGTTCTACTGTGCTCGCAACAATAGTATACGGGTGTTGCAGTCGTAGTTTCAGGAGTATTCAGTGCGACTTGCGCACTACGTATTACGTAACCGGACGTCGGGCTACGTACGTACGTACAAAAATCGACCACGAGTAAATTACGTAACCCGCTCCATGATGAGCGTCAGTATGCCGACTACGTATGACTGACTACTTACGCGTAATGGACCGGGTTACACACGTCATTGTGGTCGATTTTTGTCCTTATTTTACGTAGCGCGGCAAAGGAAATTTTTCTCAGTGTGAGATCTGAAACCAGTCTTGCCAAGGGGTATCATGTTACCCAGTTACTGGATTGTGGAGGTCAGATAGGCAGTCGCTCCAAGTGAAACACTGGTACTCAGCTGAATCCGGTAAGACTGGAATCCGACCCCAACAATAATTAGGAAAAAGGCTAGGCAGATGATGACGTGTTGTCACTAATATAGTAATTTATGAAACTGTTTCATAATAAGGGGTATTAAAACATGAGTGTGTGTTTAAAAACCAAGCCAGCGAGGTTTTTAAAAGTACCAGTCACACTAATGTTTTGATACCTAGTTCTGTGCAGTTTCATACATTACTTTAACTACACTCATACATTAGTATTAAAGATAGTATTAGAGATTTCTCCAAAGGGCTCAAATCATTATTGAAAGAGGCCTGGAGCTATAGAATTTGGCATGGTTATTTTAGTTTATTGATGTATCTATAAATACTTTATTATTATTTTAGTGTGTGCAATTCTGCTGCTAGGTTATTTTAGTTTTATGTAATTTTGTGTGTTTGTGACTTGTAGTAGAGTAGGGGTTAAGGGGTGGCATAACATCTAGTCGCCCAAGTCAACCTCTCCTGCACGTGGTGCCCCTGCTGATTAACGAACAAGGCTCTGACGAAAAACTCGCCAAGACGCACTGGCCAGCATGGCGTTTTAAGGCTAAACCCCTCTTTTCCTGAATAGTACCAATAAACCATGGCCCTCAGTACCCAGCAGCCCCGCTATGCCGGGTTCTGACGGCGGCTCTGGTAACGGCAGGGTGGAGGGTGCGAAGAATCTCTGGATGTCGCCCAGCCGTCACAACTTAACGACCCTGACCCTGGCGTGTTACAACGCCAGGACGCTACGTACGGACGACTGATTAATAGAAATGCAGAGTGAATTGGAAAAGATTAAATGGGATGTTATAGGCTTGTCTGAGGTAAGAAGAAAAGGCGAAGATCTTGTTAAATTAACTTCAGGTGACCTCTTCTTCTACAGGGGCCATGACGACTCCACTTATGGAGGGGTTGGTTTTCTGATTTTTTCTGATTGGAAAAACTATTGCTCCGGCAATGACAAACATCAAAAGTGTATCAACACGCATCTGCTTTATGACAGTTAAACTTAACGAACGATAATCCATGAAGATAATTCAAGTATACGCTTCAACGTCGGGCCATCCGGATGAAGAAGTGGAAACATTCTATGATGACATTGAAAAGGCCCTTAGGGACTCACCCTGTCACTACTCCACCATAATTGGTGATTTTAACGCCAGAATAGGACAACCTTTACAAAATGAAACATCCGTAGGCACTTTTGGTCTTGGCTTGCGTAACAGAAGAGGGCAAACCCTAGTTAACTTTCTTGAGCATAACAAACTATATGCGATGAACACCTTTTTCCAAATAAGAGCTCCGAGAAAGTGGACGTGGATAAGTCCAGATGGTAACACTAGAAGCGAGATAGACTATGTAATCAGCACTCATAAATATGTTGTGACCGATGTTTCGGTTCTGTCTCGTTTTAATGCAGGGAGTGACCACAGACTGGTGAGGACTACATTCAGGTTTGACTTGAAGAGTGAACGGACTAAGATGATAACATCTGCAAGACGATATGAGAAGCAGGAAGTCCCTTTATTGCATGATAATTTCCAATTAGAACTGCAAAACAAATTTGAAGGGCTGGAAGAGAAAAATCTGGATGTCGACCTCATTAACAATCTCTTGTGCGGGGCTTTGACCGAAGTAGCTAAAAAACACCTAGGTGGACTTAAAAAGAAACAGTAGAAATTGTCACCGGAAACCTTAGACTAAATCCAGAAGAGGAGAGATATAACAATTCATACAGCAATTAATAAAAAAGATGTAGATGGGTTGAATAAACAAATAAATAAGGCAATACGGAAAGAGTTAAGAAAATTTAATACTAACATAATTATTAATACAATAAAATCATATAGAGGTCCAAAAGTGTTTCGAAGAAAAACTTGCACCGGTTCCAAACAAATCAGTAAGCTCAGGGATGAAAGTGATAACATTGTGACGGATCGGACTCAGATTGTGACTATCGTTGAGAAGTTCTATGGGAAACTTTATGCATCTAAATCTGCAGAACCAATACCTCTTGAAGACGATCCTAGAGCGCCGCCTTTGGAGCATCAAAACTGTGAAACGTTACCACCTATTCTACCAGGTGAGGTCACAAAAGCACTACATGACATGAAGACTGATAAGTCTCCTGGAGAGGACGGAATTACGGTCGAACTGCTCCAAGCAGGTGGTGAACCAGTTCAGAAGATTCTCGTTGAGCTTTTTAATAGGGTTATTTATGATATCCGTACCCCAGAACTATGGAAGAACGCTATAGTCACCATAATTCATAAAAAGGGTGACATTTCAAAACTATCAAACTACCGACCCATTAGTCTCCTCTCTCAGATATATAAGCTTTTTGATAAAATCCTGACTAATCGGCTTACCCGTGAGTTAGATGAAGCCCAGCTCATCGAGCAGGCTGGTTTCCGCAGTGGATATTCCACCATCGACCATATCCACACGGTAAAGCAGCTGATGGAGAAGTGCCAAGAATATAACCGGCCCCTGTGCCTAGCTTTCGTCGATTATGAGAAAGCGTTCGACAGTGTCGAGCACTGGGCCGTGTTCCACGCTCTCCATCGCTGCCACATTGATTCTCGTTACGTGGATATACTGCGGGAGATATATACCTCAGCCACTCTGCAGGTCCGAATGCATACACTTTCAAAACCCGTACCAATCGAGCGGGGAGTGAGACAGGGTGACACCATTTCACCGAAACTATTCACAGCAGTCCTAGAAGATATCGTGAAAAGCTTAGATTGGGATTCGTGTGGTGTTAACAACATCAATGGTGCCTACCTGTCTCACTTAAGATTTGCAGATGACCTTGTGCTTTTCGCTGAAAACCTCGATGACCTCCAGAAAATGCTTCAAGACCTTTGTGATGCTTCTTTTAAGGCAGGCCTTAGAATGAATATGTCCAAGACGAAGGTTATGGCAACCCTCTGCAGCGATTCAAATACTCTTGTTAAAGTCGGCAAACATTGGAGATGGTTGATCGGTATGTCTACCTTGGTCATGTACTTTCATTTGGCAAAGAACATCAACAGACGGAGGTATCGAGAAGAATACAGCTCGGATGGGCCGCTTTTGGAAAAATGGACGACATTTTGAAGTCAGTTAAGATACCACAATTTCTGAGGACCCGCCTCTATAACCAGTGTGTTTTGCCCACCATGACTTGGTGCCGAGACGTGGACGCTTACACAGGAGGCTGTGTACAGGCTTCGAGTCGCACAGAGAGCCATGGAGCGTTCCATCCTTGGCATACGGCTAATAGACCGAGTTCCAAACGTTGTGATCCGAAGACGTACGAAGGTTTTTGACGTCGGAAAACGAATTTCGGAACTGAAATGGAGCTGGGCAGGACACCTAGCAAGGCGCGGTGATGATAGTTGGAGTAAGGTGGTGACTCAATGGCGTCCAAAGACTGGAAGAAGATGTATTGGTCGTCCAGCGGCGAGATGGGCCGATGACATTGTTGCCATTGCGGGTAGAACCTGGATGAGGTTGGCACGATAACGTGATGATTGGTACAAGAAGAGAGAGGTCTCTGCTCAGCAGTGGGCCAGGTCAGGCTGTGGATGATGATGATGTGACTTGTAGCATCATATTGGAGGAATCTGTAAAGATGTTATAATTGGTGATTATAAATAAATAAATAATAAAACAATTTTTCAATTCTATTTTTAAATTTCGGTTATTATATTTATAAAGTATGTCAATATAAAGTCGTTTTGAAGTTTATAATTCGAATATTACGATATGAGAGTAGATAAAATGATTTACAATGCATGTCCTCGAAAAGAGCGTTTTCCAAGCAGTCAAACTGTGCGGAAAGTGTAATTTTTTTTTACTAGTGCTTTTTACTTTTCTGTACTTTTTTAATTTTTAACGCCAACGTCAGCCCGACGCGTAGAGCTTTCATTATTTGAGAAAAAATTACAAATTAGTTAAGTACAGATTATCATTCATAAAAGGAAAAATAAAACTAATACTTCATTAAAGGCGTTTTTAATTAATCTAGATTTAGGTATTGATCAATAAATTATTAATTTTAAATATTAATTAAGTATGTTTGGCAGAACGTATATTTACTCGTGCCTTTTTGCGTTACGACGTGAAAAGCACTAGTTAAAAAAGTGACACTTTCCGCACAGTTTGGCTGCTTGGAAAACGCTCTTTTCGAGGACATGCATTATAAATAACTATTTCGATTGTACACGAGCATGCGCACTCGGATACATTCAACGGTCAGGTAGCGTGCAGTTGCTATGTTGTGTCCTGTTCTACCACACGGACCTCGGACGCTCTACTTTCTCTCTCGCACCTATCAAATAGCTCCACTTCTAAAACTTTATAGCTTGGCAATACTATTATATGTTCGATTTTTTGCAGGCAAGCCTATGTGAATGGTTTTATAATAAAATATCTTACTTATGATATCAATTTCGATTGGTTATCAGATCGGTGTAGTTACCTATATTGACATACCTGTTCACATCTGCTTGCCAGGTAGCCATAAACAGAAATAAGTAGACAAGCCTACCTAGGCATATTCTGTGTGTTAAAAACTATAAGTTGAGATGAAATTCATTCGGTTATCAAAAGAGTGAAGGTAATGAAAAAAAAAATATTTCAATTAATTCAAATAAAAATAGCTATGAAAACTTTTCGATAGGCAAGTTATCATAAGCATGTTTGTTAATAAATTACATTTGACAAAAAATATGTCTCATCCAGTTATCTGATGGGTGAAGGTTGATCTTCCCCTCTTCTACTATAGTCGTCACAATATAAGAAGTCCGTTGACGTTTCTCATTTTACATGCCACAATAACCTCTACGTAAGAAATTTCAAAATCTAATTCATAATTCTAATTAAATACTATGTTATCGATACACTATAACAACGAGTATCATTCGCAAGCATCAAGTTTAATTATTATTAAGTGTTTTTATAGCTGTCAAAACAGGCATTTTATTTTTTGACAACTTCAAGAAACAATTAATTGACAAATTATAAAAAGTTATTAGTTTTTGATTTATTCCTTTGTAACTGCACTTTCTAGATCATCTGGAACTGGGTTAGAGTTTTAGTCTATTTTATAGGTCAGTCAGGGATAAAAATTACGAATTTAGGAAGTTAGTATCTAAATAACCGTTTGAGCAATATTTATGAAATTTTGGTTTGTAGTTCAAGTTAGGGAAATTTTGTTTATGTATTAAAATACATAAACAAAATTTCATATGTTTATGTTGAATAGATTTAAAGTTATTTAGATGACAAAAGTGGCTCCAAATTCAATTCGCCAGTTTCTTTTTTGCTTGAACTTGGCTGGACACGCTGCCGCGTGTCTAGATGTCTGACATCCATCATTCTTGTTTAATATTAGGGGTAAAATTAAGTACCTAAGTATCGTGAAAGACGCTCGGCATTATTGATAATAACCATATCCCAAAAAACATTTCGCAACAAAAAAAAATGGAAGAACGTACTGAATGTAAACGTTCTACAAAAATACTTCTTAGATGATAGGATTGCCTCCTCTTTTTTATAGCAATCCATCATCACGAACATTATTATCGTCATTACGAACAGCATTATCACCATCATCATGAATATCATCATCAGCATCAGCATCATGGAAAACATCAACAATCATGATAGAACACTCCAGCCGCTCATGGTAACACTAATCCATCCAAAAACCGACCTCGGTAAGTATTGCTTAACCTGGCTTCACTACTTAATGTAAACCTCTACAAAGATGTGCTCGTCTTAATAAGGCAGTGTTAAGTAAGTAAGAATTCTTCCACCTGCATGAAAAGCCAGAAAGTATTATGATTCGTCTGGTGATAGCACAAAAACAATATAAAAAGCTGCTTCTAGACCATTCAAGCTTTTAACTTGGTGTCTACTTAGTAAAATTCTTTTGGAGGACGTCGCGAGAAATTGCTTTTCCCTTTATTTACGATTGTTTAAGGTAAATGAGAATCATTTATCCTTTTGACCATCAACGCCAATCTCAATACTTGTTATATCCACAAAAATGTTTAATTGTTCATAATGTAATTTTTTCACTCTGGCTGAGCTGCACAGTGCACATTCAATATGTCGATAATGATTAAAATTGCACACGTGTCAAAGGTTTTTCTGTCGCTGTGACATATAATTGTATGAAACGTTCATGGGTTTATTCATATTGGGTTTTACAAAGTATAACGCGAGTGAAAAGCTTATATAACCTTGTATACATATTTACAATTACTAATTTCACCTTTTCTTTCATCACTACATTATTAGCAGAGTACATTATAGATTCGCCCCGAGTGATATTTTTTTGCGATATTTTCAAATTTTCTATACCTTTCAGATTTCGATTCGTAAACTAACAACAATACAATATGTTTATATTAACAATGATTTAAAATCTAGAACGCAGAAATTCTGTATTTGAAATTAAGAAGCTTCTAAAATTAAAGAGACAGTAGGATACAAGTATCTATTGAAATACAAAATGACATACGCTGTCGAGTTGACAAAATTTAGGAAAACTGCCTATGATGATAATCATGTTAACGTACCGTCTTGGTAAATTTATAGTCACCTTTTACCTTATATAGATCTTGCGGACTAATAGTATACGTATAACTAAGGGTATGTGCTTACTATGCATAAAATGCGCCTAATTCGGACTAAATAAAACACATTTCTGCGGCTGCCCTGTTAACATTGGTATATCTGATAGCAGCCGGGGCCGGGCTGTGGAGCGAAGGTGAACTGGAATATCCTCCGGTGAGTACCCAGTCATTATGTACAACGATCGGAGAACGAGCCGAATTAACATAAACACACGAGGTATTGTTCAAAGGGTAGGTGAAGGGAAGGGAAGAACTTTAACAATTTGTTTGTCTGTGTGTGGTTCGATATGGTCTTGCTCTTTGCAAGTTGGATTAGTGCGTCGATAAGAAACCATCGGTTATTGAAGTCTTTTTACTTCGGATAGTTTTTGAAACAGTTGTAAATTGATTTTAAAAAAAACAAAGCAGTTTCGTAAATGTATATAGCTGACATAGTCAGTAATTTTAATGATTTAAAATGAGGTTTACAAGTTGCCCGTAGTTGTGTTGAAAATAAATCCGCAATTTCTGTTTGAATGCAAACCGACTTGTAGCCGTCCTGATCTCGAGAGGAAGCGCGTTCCAGAGAAGAATATTTATAAAAAAAAAAAAAAAAAAACTTTGTCCAGGGTTCCCGTATCGTGGGTGCGTTTACAAACATATAAACTCACATACTCAACACCCAGAGCCGGAGCAACTATCTGTAGGTCATACAAATCTTTGTTCCGTGCGAGAATCGAACCCGCGACGCGCAGCGCAGCAGTCAATCGCTCAACCACTGCGCCAACCGTGCGTGGGCTGAATATGGAAGGAAAAGTGAAAAGAATAAGTAGTATGAGAAGGACAGAGCAACAGGAGATTATTGGAAGGACGCAGATATCGAGCATGTGAATAACATAGATATTAAAAGTTAGACAGGAAGGAGGGGTGGGAGAATTGAGTAGGGTGAAAAGCGTGGTTAAAGCTCGTAAACTTCTTCTCTGGCGAATCGTCAATAATTTTAGCTCAGACCTAGTTCGAAACATGAACATATTTTCTGACATTAAATATGAATCTAATACAGTTGTTCAAGACCCTATCTACTTTATCCAGTAAGACCGCGTTCAAGTCAAAGTACCACATGTCACCTAGTTGACCACTGGGACAATTTAGGTTTACACAAGCATAACTTTCGTCTGGGCAGCCTTCTTTCAGATACCGCTTCAATTCAATTTCAGTTCTTTAAGCTATGTTTCAATGTAACGTTACAGGAATTTAGGTAGTATCCATCGCATGATCATGATATTCAGCTTGTTATTTAGTCTAGGTACTGCTCTTGTAAACGTTGTGTGAAAGTGGCATTGATCATCTTTTTTCTTAGGTTTAAAATAAGAAATGTAAATAGAAAATCAACAATATACTCTACAAAGGTTCACCGGAGGCTTACAGGTACCAAGAAGAGAGCGATAAGACCAAGAATTTAAGAAAAACGAAACAAAAGAACACCGAAAATCTCGGACAGGTTTACGAGGCAGACCCTTTCGTTATTAGGGTTTTTAGTATTTAATCAACATTCAGAAACAGTTCCTGAGATGAACAAACGCATTCGGTGGCAGTTCGATGTGAAACTTGAGCACAATTTTGTCTCCGACCTCGTCTGCGCCGAGGGTTCCGTACCTACCCATTAAACCGCCATAATAAAGTAGGTATATTTTTTATTGGTGGCTAAGTTTTAAGTGTGTGTGTGTGCTGTAATGGTTGAGTTGCTAACGGGTGGTAGTACAGGGTATAAAAATCAAGGTCCTGAGTCAACACGAGAAAAAGATATGGGCAAATTTAGATTTTTGCGATAACTAGTATGTAAAATTTACCTTAATTTTTAACTTTCTAATTTTTTTGAATTTTCCTTTATTTGTGCTGTAAGACCTTACTTTTTGCCAGTACCTATTGCCGGTATGTGGTATAATTTCAACTCGCTAGGTCCACCCGTTCCTGAGAAAATCGGTGGTCACACACGGACAGACGGACAAGAAAGTGATCTTATAAGAGTTCCCGGTTTTTTCCTGTTGAGGTACGGGGCCCTAAAAATGGTAATATTCCACTATAAATGCCTTACGATATACATAACCTATTGTACTTCAACAAATAGGCAAGTTCGAATAATTCAGATTCGGATCTAAATTGTACCTGAGTTCTGAAGATAAACGTTTTAGCGCGGAAATTACAAGGGGTCGCAATAAATAACGTGTTTCCATGAAACATGAAAGCAAACAGTGGAAAGCCTGACTATCTGTGAGTCATGGTTTGATATTTTGAAATAAGCTGTATTAAAGTTTAATGTTAAGTACCTATTTCATCTCACTTTACACACTACAGGGAAGATCTTAAGCGTTAACTATCTAGTTTTCGTATTTTGACTTTATAAAGTCCCATTTCACGCACATCACTAACACATCTCTGCAGATATCTATATTTTATAATAATAATAATAATAATGCGATACCAATACTTACATATTCGTTTAGAGTGATCAAATAGTCAAAGACGGATATGCAACAAATAGAGAGAACAACACGCACCATACTTATTAAAAACAATAATTTACACCCTAAATCTGCAGTAGAAAAACTAACTATCAAACGACAATACGGAGGGAGAAGACATGATGATGAATGTCTTCTCCCTCCGTATTGTCGTTTGATAGTTAGTTTTTCTACTGCAGATTTAGGGTGTAAATTATTGTTTTTAATAAGTATGGTGCGTAAAGATGATGATTTGGTAGAAACAAATAAATAGACTAAAATCATTCTTTGACACAAAATCTCACACAAGAAGCATACATAAAGCCATAGTCAAAAACGATATACACATTACAGGAGCATGCACATTTGCACAACGCTCACACAGACTGACTATACTCACAGACACAATCAGATAGCAAACGTCATTCACCAAAATCTAGCAATTAAACATAAACTCATACAAGATACCAACACGCCGTACTATAAATACGTTCCACAAACTGTTCTAGAAAACACCATACATAAACTTTACTACGATCGCGCAATCCTAACCGACAGAACAGTTCACTTCAATAGACCAGATATTACTCTCCAAGACAAAGTTAATAAAATCACTTACCTTGTAGATATCGCAGTCCCCAACACGCATAATTTGTAAAAGACGATAGGAGAGAAAATAAGCAAATATGCGGAACTAAAGGAAGAGGTGACCAGAATATGGAGGCAAGAAAAATTTTACGTTGTACCCATAGTTATCTCCACTACAGGTGTTATACCCAATCATCTCCACCATAGCCTCAAACTAATAGACGTAAAAGATTCAATTTATATTACACTTCAAAAAGCCGCAATTTTGAACACCTGACGAATAGTGACGAAGTTCATGCAAATTGATGAAAATTAAACAGTTCACACACTTCTTCTTCAATATTAAAATTCACCATACGCTACATTGACTTGGCTTTGTCCCGTTGAAAACTAAAGTAGCTTAAACTAGCCAAAGACAGTCCATGTTTTGCGATAATAATAATATATAATATAATATTAATATATTATATATTAATAATATATTAATATTACTATTATAAAGAGGAAAGATTTTGATGTTTGTTTGTACCGAATAGGCTCTGAAACTACTGGACCGATTTAAAAAAATATTTCACCAATCGATAGCTACATTATTCCTGAGTGACATAGGCAATCCCGAAAACAGGTCCTGTGGGGCGGTCCACGGGAGCGAAGCCGCACGGAACAGCTAGTATATCATAAAATTATATTTTCTGTTGCACTAAAATTTGTGATTTTTTATGTGTAATACTAGTTCTACATAATCAGGAACATACTACAGAACACACATGACATACATACAGTTGACGACTAAAGATAACATAATTGCGGAGAACAGAATAACCATCTGTACCCTGAAACTCGAAATCGTGTTCGACGTATGAATAGAGATAATAAAGAATTAGTTGATAAAGTTACAAAAGATTTTGTGTACTGTCTAGACTCTTCGATTTCGAATCAAAATATTTGGATCTATAGTTCCAGTCTGAGTTTTAATGGTGAAGGTTTCTTTCTAAATAAGCTAAATTTGTGTAGTTTTATGAGAACAAACATAATCCTCTAATACTGGAATACAACTAACAAATCGTAATCTATACTTCTATACTAATATTATAAAGAGGAAAGATTTTTTTGTTTGTTTGTTTGTTGGTACCGAATAGGCTCCGAAACTACTGGACCGATTTAAAAAATTCTTTCACCAATAGAAAGCTACGTTATTCCTGAGTAACATAGGCTATTTTTCTATCCCGAAAATGGGTCCTGTGGGGTGGCCCACGGGAGCGAAGCCGCGGGGAACAGCTAGTCGTTAATAAAGTTACTTAAACAGAATATTGAAAAATATAATTATAATTATAGAATATTCAAAAATATTCAATAATATAATTATTCGACGTTGAAATTTTTTTTAATTCGTTAATTACTTTCTTCAATATTAAATTATGTTTTGACAAAATGAAAACGTTTGCCAACTGTTGCTTTGGTGGCCCTTTTTGCCCAGTTTTTATAAGATAATTCCACCGCTATAAGTACGTATGCCTAAATTATTTCTCCCTCTTCTTGTTTGCTGGCACGATGATATTAATCAATCATGTTCAATGAATGCCTGTTTTACCCCACGTTCTTTTATTCATCAACTGCCTAGCCTTTATGTTGGGTCGGATTCCAGTCTTACCCCACGTTCTTTTATTACTCGATAATATAATATGTTTAACGAAGCCAGAGATCAGACTGAAGCTGACCTGAACTAGAACGTGACCTTATAATCTAATAATAATTCAAAATATTTTATAATTACTAACTAACTTTGAATTCAAAGTTTAAGAAGGCTTCGGTTCTTTTTTGTCGCTTGCCAAAGTTATTTAACTTCTGCATACTCGACTATGAGCACATTTTTTGCGATTTTTAATCAATGTTTACTCAAATAGAGTTCGTAGTTTGACAAGAATACCCGTATGCAATCTAGGTCAGTCATTAATACAATTTGTGAAGATATTGACATTTGTCGCTTCAAGAACCTCTCTTCACTATATTGGGCTTATATAATTAACGTAAATTTTAACATACATAATCATGGTGTTAGTAATAATACAAACTTATACCTATGTTAGTAGGACAATAACAAATGAAACAATTTGAAAGAACAACATTTCAAATACACTTATATACAATCACCTTTATCATCATTGCTTCGGCATTCCAGCTGAAATACTGGAGCAACGATTCATATGGACAAAGTCCAACCTGTCAGCAATCATGGCCAGAATGCCGTTGGAGCTGGCCCGCACCCTGCGCACCAAGGATGCACATCTTTTACTCATCAATGCATAAAAGCAATCGACGCGCATTTCCGCAAACATCCCTGATGCGCTACAGAGCGAGGCAGCCCCATCAGCACCCTGAAGGCATTATTATACTGAACGCGAAGGGCGCTGTACGATTTTTGCGTAAAATGAACCCACAGGCTACAAGTGTAAAACGAGGTACAGAGGGCCCTAAACGGAGTCTTCTTAACCCCCGCAGAAGCAAGTGAAAACCTGCGGGCAATCATATTCGCCCTGACCGACAGCACCCTCCGCTCTCTCTCAATGTCGTCATCGTCCCTGAGGCTAGTGGTCAATACGTGCCCAAAGTACTTAAAGGTTTGTACCCTCGACAAAGGTACACCATTCATTTTAACATGAGGTACCGTTTCTGGATATTTTCCAGCAGCCCCAAACACCATAACGACACTCTTCCGCACATTATACAGTAGGCCGTGGGCACTGGCGTAACTTTCACATAGACTCAACAACTTTCTAAGGCCACAAACTGAGGCACTGAGCAGCACCATGTCATCTGCATAGCTAATGTTGTTGACACATATGACATCAATGTAACATCTGACTCTGGTGCTGCTCAGCTCCACAATCAACTGGTCCATGTACAGGTTAAAGAGTGTGGGAGAACTTAGACCCCCCTGTCTCACACCACACTCCAAACCATATGAACTCGAGTACGCCCCGTCCCACCTAACACTGTTGACCTGGTTCCCGTACCAAAATATTAAAATATTTATTACTTCAGGTGGTAAGTTAGCATTTAGCTTATTCCAAAGAGTGTCGTAGGAAACAAAATCAAAAGCATTCGATAGGTCGAGGAAACAGGCATACACTGCCGTGCCACGGCTTGTATAGTACTCCACAGCGTGCTTAAATCCCAAAATCGCACTTTCAGTGGACAACCCTGGTCGGAATCTAAACTGGTTGTCATGTAATTGTACATGTTTACTCAATTGCGAATTAAGCACGCTGTCCAATACCTTAGACACAACCGTAGCCGGCGAGAAAGGTCGATAGTTAATCCTTTCCGTCAATAGCCCAGTTTTATTTTTAACTACGGGTACAACTATCGTTCTTAATATCTTCGGGGGTAGATATTCATGGCTCAAACAAAGATTGTACAATAAAGCTAATAGACGTGGCAAGTGAGGGCCCGCATAACGAAGATGCTCGATGCTGAGCCCATCGACGCCGGGAGACTTGCCCCTTGACATAGACTGTATGACAGAAGCAATGTCTTTAGCAGTAACCCTGACTCCCAACTCCCCTATGGGCTCAACATCGATCACCACCCGCGACGGATCTAATGACACCTTCACTTCAAATATATCTTTGAACAGTTCGGCTATTCCCTGTGGATCGATCACACCGTTGACACACACAGGCACGCTAGGCTTATGACTAAGTTTATTCGTGTTTTGCCAGAATCCACGAAAATCTTTATTCACATGATTGGACGCCAGAATATCCATTTTAATCTTATCTTCTCGGCCCTGGCACCACTTTAGCCGAGATTGAAATTTCCTCCTGGATTCACACATCTCCCCATAATAACGACCAGAAGTAGAATTATAGATTATAATAGATTCAGGACAATATAATCCGGATAAAGGGGTGAGGTAAGCATGTACACAATGCGATATCCGATGCGCCGGTTAGCGGTAAGTAATCCGCTCAGAGTGTGACGTCACACAGCGGTATTTATTCGTCACCGATGAGACGCACGTCACAATGATATATATGAAGTGAACGGTAATTATTTTTGAGTACAATAAAATACTATTCCATCTAATTGAACACTATCCCCCGGTACATACTCGTAATTAATTCAGAACTAAGAATTTGTAGTTGAGCAATATTTGTCAAACTTTAGCGTAATTTTCAATTCATAAATCGGTTAATAGTAAATTTTTAGGGATTAATAAATTATGTGCATGCAAAAGTAGTATTGATGTAAAAAAACATCTTCTCTTTCAACACATATAACGATGACTGCTCTTATCGGTCTTACCTTGTGGGTCATGGCCTACAGGCAATGGGGATGGTTTTCCAGCAGTGTGGGTGGCCTGTCTGATTCCTTCCAGGTTGGGCCCAGTCTTGTGTCACTGACACAGGAATGGTGTTCATCAGCCATCTGAGGCGTGTTTGCTGGCTTTCTGAAGCTACATTATCTGGGTGGGACAATGGGTAGGCATAAGTCGATAGTGCTAGAAGAATTACCAATGTTATTTAATGTAAGGCTTGGTTACTGTCTGAATACTTACCATGAGGAGCGGTTTTATTTTGCATTTCATAAGTAGATATGTCGGTAGATCTTACACCTTCCAACAAGCTACTTCGTACATCGTAAGATCGACGATCCATACGGCCCACTAAAATAATGAAAAAATATATTATAATAACATTCTCAGGCTTTATTAAATTAATTTTAACTAATTTTATTGCTCTCGATTGAAAAAGTGAGGTTGTCGTTTGCCAACGCCATGGCTTTGCAAATGGCCGCCATGGCATCGCAATTCTCATGGTGCATATAGGTACCATAGATTCAATTTTGTTATAATCAATTTTAAACATAAAACATAATAATTATTAGATTTAGGAATACACACACCATGGTATTTTATTTTATTTTCAGTATGATTATTATGCCTCAGTTTATGTATCTTTTATTTTATATGTAACGCATAAATACAGACATAGGTATATAGTTTATAATAAGACTTTGATATATATTTTTATTTTATTTCTATGTACTTATTTTCAACATGTTCAGTCGGTTCAGTCACACTCATTTTCGTACGAAATTTTTGTATTTTCACATGGGGGAACATCATTACGTCATTCGCGAGGTTTTTGCTGAAAATCAGCGCTGTTGACGATAGGTTCGTCTGAAGTCACGGCATTAAGCTGAGCAATGACCTATTCTTGCACAGATGCGACGCACAGCCTATTTGCCCTTGTTGTTTCAAAGATGGATAATTTTCCACTCAGTAATCGGCATTTCGTTAATTTGTGATTGTTTTGTTTGTTTGTTTTCATTTGGTAATGTCGAAACATATTACGCAAGTAAATTGTCTTTGGCCTCTCACCCACAGATAACTGTTTATGCTCTCATCAAGCAATAGACAAAATTTGACAAACTTTTATAATTTTTTTGTTTTAAATACGAGGCTTTTGGCTAATTTGTGAATTTGGTGAATGCCACTCTTTATTTTGTATTGTGCGTTTAGTTTGTGCAGAATAAACAATTTTTCTTTCTTTCTTTCTTTCTTTTTTCTATGAAATGGATTTTTACAGAAACCTGAAAGGAATTGAGGATGTAGGCACGCCTTGTTCACTTCCAGAGCTTCGATTCTAACCTTTGAACGAGAATGCTACAAGACTTCAAAGTGACAAAGGATATCTCTCATCGTTATTTTCTTTGCAGAGGGCAATGTAATATCATGTCGATTTTCAAAGCTCTCACGTGAGATACATGTTGCTGCTTTCACGAGTTTTTGTTCATTTGCAGTAAGAATGTAAGTGATATGTAAATATGGGAGGTGCGCCACTTATCCGTGAAGTCATCCCACAGTTTATAATATGTTTTCTGGCATTTGTATGTGACAGACTCATTTGGTGTATTGTGTAGCGAATTGAATTTATAATGAAGGTTGAGAAACTTTTTAACAGAAATGAGACATTAATACTTAATCCTTTTGTATTATTCGTTTACTATACGCTAAATATATCTGATTACTCCTAGGTAAAATAATAATAATAATAAAATTCTTTATTCCGTTAATTTTTACACAGTACAATATTAAAAACAATAATACATTACATAGAAACCCTTAAGTGCTAGTTATTGACAAATTCCCTGGATCCCACACTAAGATTCCCTGTGTTGTGGGGTCCAGTCTCTTCCCAAGTAGGTAAGGAAAATATTTTTACATGGTTATACAGAGATAAAACTTAATTAAATTGTAATGTAGATAATAAAAATAGAAGTTATTATTTTATTCTATGAATTTAGTTTAACTTGCTTTTTGGTGAGTGTTTAAGTATATGTGGAGTGTGGAGTATGTAAGGATGAGTGTTAAGTATGTAGGTAGGTATTTTTGCTATTTTTGTCCTAATTTTACGACTGTATGTGCAAAAGTTCTTCTGTTTGGTTATAGTTTAGAAGATTCAGCAGCCATTCGAATTAATTTTTTTTTAGACGTCTGTAAGTTAAGGTGATAATAGTTCTATCGCGAGAGTAGAATTTTGAATAGAGGTAGGGCCCAAGAAATGCGAAAGATCCGCGTGTAAATGAAAAGTGAACTCTAAGTCGATCCTATTTTAACGTTCTGGATGAATGTGACTCCTTAAAGTGTTTACAGCTTTTCCTCATAGTTTTGAATTTGGCCCACTTAAAAACTCATCCTGTAAATGATAATTTAAAGAAAGCTTACTTTGGCGGCTTCTCATTCCTTTATAAAAAATATAGCATTTTTCTACTCAAGTGATTCTAAACAACGATGGGGTAGCGTTTTTCGCGTCCCTCTTTAGTTGTATGGGAGACCCCTTAAAAACCATTTAAAATATATTTTGACAATTGGTATGGCTTTGGGTCAACAAGATGCTTTATTGTGAAAATTTTAAGACTCTGACAGACGACAGAGAGACAAACGAACAGAGAGATGGACACTGAAGTGACAGCAATAGGGCTCCGTTTGGACTTTCCTTGTACGGATCCCTAAAAAGAGCTACTATAGTTGGATGAAGTTGGAAACAGAAGTTTAACAAACTTTGCTCAGACCTATCAAGAAACAACGGAGATAAGTACTTAACTATCTCTACAAGAAAAGGAAATACGTACTGAAGTTCGATAAAGAAGTGGTAAGAATCTACGTACTTTTCAGAATTCATCACCATCACGAGGTCACAATGATTAAAACCTACATAAACAATCTCAAATACGGTTTTTTAAATTAGCTAATTGATAACAATGAGATATGAGCAATTATTTAATACACCTAAGCGTACCTACGCCTTGTGAAAGAAATACTTCCCTATTGTAATTGTAGATATTTATATTATAAGCATTAATAATTTAAGTGCTTTTAAGCTAATGCTACAACATCAAAGTACTTCTAAAATAGTATTGACTCTTCGAAACTAAAACAAATCCCTAACATTATTTTGTTCAATTCAAACGCGCAGGTTTTAGAAAATATTGAATTACCAATGTGTATTGTAAATTTTACTATTGAAGTGAAAAATTACACCGTCAAAAAAGTGTGGGTTAATTTTATTATTTTTCAATAGGAACAGTTTCAGTTTCAGCCCGGAGTTGGGATAGGTGTTCAGGAAAAGCCTCCTGTTATGAAATAGAAACAATACGCTTTGTTGTGTGAATAAATCCGTATTGCTCCACAGATTGATTGGGAGACCTTTGTTTCGTTCTCTTCTCTCACTACACAAGACTGCTAACAGGTCAGTCTCGAGGGACCGACGTACGATTGCTAATTCAATGATCCAGTTCACGAAGGTAAATGGTTTCTTCACAAACACAAAACGTATTGATGCTGCTTCGTGCTGAGGGTTTAAATTCTGTGGAGATGTTGAAAGAAAGATTATGTAGAAATAAAGTTCATAATGACTGTCTGCGGCCCTAAGTAAGCTATTGTTTATATGCTGATTCTATGTGAAACAATAATAACTAGATTACTCCTTCACATTAAATAAAATCTTGACTGTTTTTACCGTCAGGGCTTTAAGAGTACTTTAAATGAAACCTAAAACACAAAAATCAATATTTGTTTATTTGTTCGTATGTTCTGTGCAGCCATAACGTTCATCTCATTGCGATAAAACTTTGTTAAACCAGTGTTTGCACTTGCGCGCAGCAATAAAGAAACCACAATTATTTCTTCTGCTACAGCAACGCACCGGTTACCGTAGGCCGTCAACAATTTTGGTAACACAAAAACAATGAAATATTTTTAACAACTTAGTACACTAGCAATGACTAAAAATAAAACAATATCGTCCACTTCACAGACAAACACAATTGATTGCGGAACTGACTTGCCCTCAATCAATAAAATTGTACGATTCGCCTCCGATTCCATCTCAAGACGGAACAACAACTTCAACTTAATTAAACTTAAATTTGTTCATCATCTAGTGTTAGTTTTGAACATAACACTAGATGATGAGCAAATTGCATCATTAAGTTATTTCAGAACTCGATGCTTGAATTCATGATAAAAGTTAGTAGAAAGTAGTTAAATACTTAGCTTTTTGATGTCATGAACAACAGTTAGGAAGGTACTTTATTTCATACTCATCCTTTTCTTGTGGGTCTATAATATATCTGTGCTTTTCCTTTGTAGAGAAAAAAGCTGTACTCGGTACTGTAATCTTTAACTGGAAGACTGAGACCTTCTGTGGGTATTTCAACGGGTATAGCGATGTTAATAAGATTGCTTAGAAAGGGTTTACTTTTCATGTATTTTCAAATACACAGTTACACAGTTAATAATTATAGAACACAGTTTATAGAACACAGTTTAAAGAAAACAGTTTGTAGAATACAGTTTATAGAGCAACACTTACCCTTATAGTTCTTTATCGTGCCTTGATCTAAGATAGACTGACTTTGACGGCATGAGCCTCAATATTTAAAACCTTGGAATGCGCGACCAACGAGAAGTGCAAACTTTTCGTTTACCAACCTGACAAATATGAGTCCGTCTAACAAAGACGACAAGGGTAAAAATATCAAATTTATTATTGCCAACATAGAAAAATAACCTGTTGTTCAAGTATAACCATTATTTTTTCTGAATGTTAGGTACCTTCAAGTTTAATAGACGAATTTTAGAAGATTTTTCAAACAGAAGTTTTTCAGTACATAGCCCAGGAAATAAAGATATTTTCTGGAATATGCTTGGAAATTTGAGCATTATTTTGACAACCTTCTTCGAGATAAATCGAAATTGCTGTACTGGCCAAATACATGCGAGCAGCGGCCGGCAAAAGTTGTATGAAAATCCATATCTGTCGTGTTTAGCGGCCAAATAAATTACATAGAAAACTCATATCTGTCGTGTAATTTAAAAATGGAACGAACTTTTACTCAGAAACATGGCAACCAAGGAGGTAACTTATCAAAGATTTTATTTAAATTTCGAACTGGCTTGCAAATAGAAAGTATAAATTAGTTTTAATTTCCGCGCATTATTTGAGAAAAGTACAATACAAGCCTTGGCCGCAACTAGGCTTTTACACGTTCGTCCATCAATGCCTCTTTTGCTGGCCGCTACAGTAATGTACTATTGCTGCAAAAAAAATCCTTGTTACTTTCACAAGAATTATGTTTATAATGGTAGTAGTAACGTTGCCTAAAAAATCCATAGAAATCCCATTGGACCAAGTATTTCGCTTTTTTTATTCGCAGATTGTCCCCTAATTAAAGTTATTTTTCTGGGCTATACCATCAAAACGGTTTACAGTAAAAACGCTCCATCTACTTTCATACGAGTACAAAACATATTGTTTATTACATATTGTATTGATAAACCTCGTTCTTATCTTTGTAGCCATACATTATACCATACATACATTACAGTGATCGGGTTACGATCACTCCGTGTTTACATCCCCGGAGATATAAAGTGATCCATTCTACTTCCATCTGAGGGCATCTCTTGAGGATTTCGTGCGAGGTGTTTACACTTCAATAACTTTACAAACATGCTAACGGGGATTTTAGTTTATTCTAAAATGCATTTAACATGGGCTTTAAAATTAAAGCAAGGCTTTAAAATTAAGGCAAGCATATTATAAGTTGGGGGATGATATCGCTGATAAAAATGCTTGGCTCAATGCTGGTCGTGCTACACAGCCACTAGGGCGCATGGCCAATTAGTGATGGGCAGAAAAGTTTCGAAGTATTGTTGTACCTTATGAAGACTCTATGAATATTTTTTATTGTATAAACTCAATTTCTTTTAGTTTTATATAACTGCACAGCACATGTGTGAGTACTAGGTTCCGACTGTAGATAAATCTACTATTCACTGTACCTGTACTGTGCGCACGGTTGGCGCAGTGGTTGAGCGTTTGACTGCTGCGCTGCGTGTCGCGGGTTTGATTCCCGAACGGAACAAATATTTGTATGACCTACAGATAGTTGTTTCGGCTCTGGGTGTTTGTGTGTGTGAGTTTATATGTTTGTAAACGCACCCACGATACAGGAAGAAATTCCTAGTGTGGGGCAAGGTTTTTTTTTAAGAAAAAAAAAATATGTATATAAATAAAAAAAACCTACGTGTCATTCGTTGACTTCTGTGTGCCCTGGCAGTTGAGTGTGTCATGCAATCTCTAATTTCTCTCTGATAGTGGCACATGTGTTGGATCATTCGGTTGTTTTCAACTCGCACGTTCCTTCATGATGGTTGAGCTGAGTGGTGCCGATCCATGCGTCATGTTCGTAAACGGGCGCCATCAGTTGGGATTGGTCACAACTTTGCTGTCTGGGCCTGTTATAGTATTTTTTTTAAATAGTTTGTTACTCTCGCTTTTACCCGTCTTTTTACATCGTTCTCACATATATGTATTTTTTCAACAAGAATGATTTGAATAATTTTTTTTTTTTTGAATTGATGGAAAAAGAGTGTACGTGGAGTTTCTTGCAAATTCTTCTTGAAACCTACAGACGCTTGCGAATTTGCAACTGGAGTAATTTTTTTTTTTTTTGTTTGACAATTCAAAAGTACCTGTATGGTTTATTTGAAATAAACAATTTGATTTTGATTTTAAGTTAGGCACAAATACAACGCATAAGTATTTTTTTACCGTCGACGCGTCAGTCGATTTTCTCAATAAGGTGTCTCCTGTTCAATCTCTTCTTACCTGCACACAAACTTTAAAATTTTGTTGCATTATGTACTTTAAGCCTCCATTTCTTCCATTCTCGAATCCGTCGCGAGTTTTAATTAAAAATTATTCGGATCACGTCCGCGTGATTTCACTCGGCGACAATGGTAATTTTTTACCGTCTATTATGCACATGTGAAAACCACTTGGAATACATTTTGATAAGCTCTTCCCTGCGATGACCCACTGACCAAATCCTTATTTTTTCTTGTTCTCGGTAAACTCTTTTTAGTTTTATCTTTTTAAGCCTTAAAAGAAAAACATTTCCCTAATTTAACATTTTTGCGGACGTTTTTTACACTCCTTCTTCTTCTTCCTGCCCCTTTCCCAATTTATTTGGGGTCGGGCCTCCTTGTGTGTCTACGCCAGGATGGTCTATCCTGGGTTGTCGATGGCGGCAAATTATTCTCCCAAGGTCTCTCTCGACAGTGGTCCACCAAGAGGCTGGTGGTCTGCCCCTTGTTCGTTGCTTGGTGTTGATTTTGAGCATTTTCTTAATGGAATAGCTATCTTCACGTCTCATAATGTGCCCATACCATCTAAGTCTGCTCTCTCTGATCTTGTCGGCGACTGGTGCTACCTTGAATGATCCTCGTACGTATTCGTTCCGCACTTTATCCAAGCGCGTCACGCCCTCTGCCCAGCGGAGCATTTTCATCTCCGCGGTGTGTAGCTGTTGTTCGTGTTTCTTCAAGGCTGCCCAACATTCAGCGCCGTACAGCATAGTAGGTCTAACGGCTGTTTTATAGACTTTCCCTTTTGTTTTGATAGGCATTTTAGAGTCACATAGGACGCCCGACAGAGATCTCCATTTCATCCATGCCGCTTTAACTCGACACGTTTTTTACACCACATATAAAATACCATAAAGTTTCGTAAATTTTTCTTATGTACGAAACTTTATGGTATTTTATATGGCTATAAGTGAAAGCATTTACCCGGAACATAATAAATTAGTAACGTGATGTTAGGGTAAAACCCTTAGGTACTCAAGAGCACGTAGATTGCTTATACCATTTATTAACCAAGATGTCTTTAGATGAAGTTCCGATTCAAAAGAAGAGAAAGCAACCTGCTGAATATTCAGTTCGTTGATACGAACGCAGAAGTCTCGTAAATCTTTTTTACGGGCGATTTCGCTCACAAATCGACGATTGGTGGTCCGAGCTTCAATTTACGCATTAATACTTAATACTCTTATATCGACTTCGACGCATTCTGCCTCTTGGGCATTTGGTTTTCTTCTTGTTTAAAAAAAATGTATTTCTATTCTTTTGCTTACGAGATGTACACACTAGCTAGCTCAAGTGTGTAGTGGTAATGACGCGGAATGATTAAGACGGGGTTAATAATGGTAATGCTTCCGAACTTTTTACCCGACTGCCGAAGGAGGGTAATGTGTTTATCAGTCTATGTATGTATGTATGTATGTATGTATGTATGTTTGTTTGTTCCTATGTGGCGTTCTAGAGACCAAACGCGTGGGCCGATTTTGATGGTTCTTACGTCAATCGATTCGTCTTAACCCCGCGAGTGTCACTATAGTGGCTACATAAAAATCGGCAAATAGGAAAATAGCGTTTCTTGGGCGCCATATTGTGGGAGAGAAAAATATTTTTTTCTTCCAAACCGTGTTTTATCGTGTGGGGTATCAAAATAAAGGATTTTAAGAGGCAATTTCATAAATATATAACACTTATATGTTTAAATGTACCTGCTTCATACATTTAAACATATAAGTCACGTCTGGTTTTGGTCAGCCAGCTCGCGAAGATGTATCCTCCGACAGCACAGCATGATTTTCTCCTTATTTACGTCTTTTTAGTTCGCTTTACAAGCAGTCGGGTTTTTTGTTTTTTTTACTTAACTTTTTTTTTATATCCGCTTAGAGGAAACTGAATGTGTTTGCGGTTTTAAATTGAAGCCTGGCTAAATCTAATGATAATGAAATCCTCTCATATGTAATTGTTTTCAGATTTATTAGTTAACCCTTTGCACAATATATCTCTATACCTCTTGAAGCCCGAGTGCTGCCGACATTTATGTTGTAATTAACAATTACGACGAACAGTGCAAGAGATTAATCAATAAACCGCTGTGAGCACCTCCAACGAGCACCCAAATAGGTATAGCTTTTATATTATTATTTACAGATTAACGTAAGTGAAAGTAATCTAATTAATTTATTACAAACCTAATATTTTTGAATAGATGAGGCCTTTTCATGATAGCATAAAGAACTTACTCATTAAAAAGTCTCTGAAAGGAAAATACTTCTTGCGTATCGTAGTATTTCTTTACGATGACGTTCAGAAAAATAAATGTTTCATCTACTTCAATTTATTACAACATAAAACTGTGTTTATATCAGAAATCGTTCTACATATTTTATTGTATACCTACTGATGTCGTTATGACGAACGCTTTGAGAAGGAATCAATCATTTACATTTTAATCAAGTAATTATGTGTTATCGCCATAATTAATCAGAAATTTGTGGTATACTACGTTTGTATGGAAGAATGGTCGACTAGGGCAACCTTATCTATATTTAAGTTAACTTTTGTCTCTAGTTGAGCTCAATATTAGTAATCGATAGGTATGCCCTACAATAAGTAAGTTTTTAACTTTAAAATAAAATTTAATTCTTAGCACTTGATATTTTCCACCTTTGAAAACATCAGTATTCATAATGTCGTCATCAAGTACGCAACCCAGCAATAACAGTGGAGAGTAATAGTGACAATTGCCACATGTCGTGTACATCAGATCTGAGTCACTACCATATCTACCCGTAGTTGGACAGCCAGATAGCGCCAATTACTTGAGGTATTCACAATTTTGCCAAGGTTCATACACTGAAAATTCTTTCTATAGGTTTGGAAAATAAATACCTGTGTGTCATGGTCTAAATCAAGATGTGTCTAGTGTCGACAAATTTTTGAACCCCGTGGATATTGAACGTTCTTATTTAATTAGGTGTCGTCCTAAATATGCCCATTCATGTCATAGAGCACCCTACTGTCCTGTCACTGGATGATTCGTTATGTATTAAGTTTGTTTACCCTAACAGATAAACTTGTGTTCCTTTGTAATCCTTATTAAGATAGGATGAATTTTACAGTTTAATGTTTAATACCTTCTACATTTGTAAAGCTAGCTCGGATACGAGTTTTGATAAATTGTTTAGATTAAGTGTTTTGGAAACGCAGCTAACGTGTTTCACAAAAATGCACGTAGCTTATTTTTTCCAACACATTTTCCAGTTATGAATAGAGTGCCCAGTTATTATAGATGCATAATGTCCAGTATTCCACAAACTATTTGTAAAAACTTGCACAGAATGGAGCACTGGCAAAAACTCTAACTTTGTTTGCTTACAAGAATGTTGTAATAGTGTCAGCGAATAGTGAAAACGCCTTTATTTAGCGTTACAATTTAATGTTTCCTCTCCGTTTTCTTAATGAACGACAATCTTCAACAATGGCTGCATTTATACTCATTCACTTCAACTACAAAGTACTCGTTTTCCTATTATGTGCCGTGAGAATAAATATGCTGAACGTTTATTTATTATTTATTTATTTATGTATTCTTTATTGTACACCAGAAAATACAGTAACAAAAGAAACTTAAAACTAAAAATATACAACGGGCGGCCTTATCGCATTCCGCGATCTCTTCCAGGCAACCTGGAATAGACAGTGGAGTGTGTGTGAATGAACGTTGGTACTGGGGCATGTTTATACACTCACTCTATTAGGCAGCGTGGAGCTACAGATTTTTTTTCATTTATTAGCTCGCGTTTGACCATTATCTCGCCTGATGTTAAATAATTATAGCTTTCCGGATTATTTTTCTTTCTTCCCTCCGAAAACTTTATGATAATCAACAGCGAGGTGGCAGCCATTACAAAATGTACAACAAAGTGCGCTTGACGAAGTTTTTCTGTAGCAAATCCTAGGCTTATCCAACAACCCCCCCGGTGGGTTCCCGCATTGTCGAGGCGGGGGGGCTCAGTAACCGTGGCTTGGTCACCCACGGTGAAGCGAAGAGGAACCCGAGGAGGGGCCGCTCGTCAGGGCTTTTGCCGATAAGCCGACGACGTAGCGGCCAACATGTAGGTTGCCGTGCTGCCTGGGCAACATCGCAACTGAGGCGGGCCGTGATGTCGTATGGGGTCTCCCAAACCCATACGATATCACGGCTGAGGGTTGGAGGCCGCGGCGGGAGAGGAGTGCCGGTATTGCGGTGCGCCGCTCTCCCTACCTTCCGCGGCCTGGACGGGGTCGCCACCGTCTGATGGCGGACGCGGTGGGGACGCGGTGGGGCCGCAGGGGAAGAGGAGTGTCGGTATAGCATTGGCCGCTCTCCCTATCCCCTGCGGCCGAAACATGGTAGGTGGCGGGGCCATTGACCTTGACCCGTCACAAGGGGACCAAGGGTGCCATACACGGGGTCGTCTGGCACCCATGTACTGGTTTGGTCCCTGGGGTGGTCACGGCGCACAGTGTGTTCTTGTGCGCCGGTGATGGGGGGTAATCCCCAGAGGAGGGCCCGGTAACGGACAGCCGCGGCGGGTTCGCGGTGAGTGCTAACGCGTACCCGTGTTCCCGCCATAAGCGGCACAGGAGGACACCGTGGAGTTTTAGTGGGTTAGAGTCCCACATAACTGCGCTATCTCCCCGTGGTAGCGCAGTATGCATGAGCATTTCTCCACGCAAAAAAAAAAAAAAAAAAAAAATGCTTATCCAACAACCCCCCCGGTGGGTTCCCGCTTTGTCGATGCGGGGGGGCTCAGTAACCGTGGCTTGGTCACCCACGGTGAAGCGAAGAGGAACCCGAGGAGGGGCCGCTCGTCAGGGCTTTTGCCGATTAAGCCGACGACGTAGCGGCCAACTAGTAGGTTGCGGTGCCGCTTGGTAACAGGCGACAATGCAACTGAGGCCGCGATGTCTTATGGAGATTCCCAGGTCCCATACGATGTCGCGGCTGAGGGTTGGAGGCCGCGGTGGGAGAGGAGTGCCGGTATTGCGGTGCGCCGCTCTCCCTACCTTCCGCGGCCTGGACGGGGTCGCCACCGTCTGATGGCAGACGCGGTGGAGCCGCAGGGGAGGAGGAGTGTCGGTATTGCGTTAGCCGCTCTCCCTATCCCCTGCGGCCGAACAATGGTAGGTGGCGGGGCCATTGACCTTGACCCGTCACAGGGGGACCAAGGGTGCCATACACGGGGTCGTCTGGCGCCCATGTGCTGATTGGTCCCTAGGGTGGTCACGGCGTACAGTGTGTTCTGGTGCGCCGGTGATGGGGGGTACTCCCCCGAGGAGAGTCCGGTGACGGACAGCCGCGGCGGGTTCGCGGTGAGTGCTAACGCGTACCCGTGCTCCCGCCATAAGCGGCACAGGAGGACACCGTGGAGTTTTAGTGGGTTATAGTCCCACATAACTGCACTATCTCCCCGTGGTAATGCAGTATGCATGAGCATTTCTCCATGAAAAAAAAAAAAAAAAAAGTCTTATCCAACAAGTCGAGCAAACAAAGCCACATCCGCATCATCCTTTTCTCGAAGCCATTTAGGATGTTTTTGACCCCCTCGAACTTTGTTTTATAGTTGGTTGGTACTTGGATTTACATAAAAAGTTGACATTATTGTGTTCTTCTAATGTAAAATCAAGTTGGTAATTATTTTGTTTGTTACCTTATTATTAAGATACCTACTGAATTAATTTTCCGACTAGATTATACATTCGATGTCACAACTTTTTGAGGTGGTGAGACTGCTTTGCGAGACTTGTGTACTTTACATGTTATGTTTTTGATGTATCGTTTTTTAGGGTTCCCTACCCAAAGGGTAAAAACGGGATCCTATAACTAAGACTTAGCGATCCGCCTGTCTGTCTGTCTGTCCATCTGTTAACAGGCTGTATCTCATGAACCGTGATAGCTAGACAGTTGAAATTTTCACAGATGATGTATTTATGTTGCCGCTCCATTCCAAAAAATACTGAAAACAGTACAAGTAAGTTACAGGTACAGTTAAGGGGGGGTCCCATACAACAAACGTGATATTTTTGCCGCTTTTTACCCGACTGTCGAAGGAGGGTAATGTGTTTATCAGTCTATGTATGTATGTAAGTATGTATGTATGTATGTATGTTTGTTCCTATGTGGCGTTCTAGAGACCAAACGCGTTGGCCGATTTTGATGATTCTTACGTCAATCGATTCGTCTTAATCCTGCGAGTGTCACTGGCTACATTAAAATTGGAAAGAACAAAAATGGCGGATTTTGGGCGCCATTTGGTGGAGAGATTTTTTTTTTCTTCCAAACCCATCGTGTGGGGTAACAAAATAAAGGGTTTTAAGAGGCGATTTCAAAAATATATAACACTTATATGTTTAAATGTACCTAATTCTAAAAAAAAATAACTAAAAAGTTGTAAATAAAAAAAGTTTATTAAAAAAATCAAAACACCCGACTGCTTAAAAAGCAAACTAAAAAGACTTAAACAAGAAGAAAATCATGCTGTGCAGTCGGAGGATACATCTGGTTTTGGTCCGCCAGCTCGCGAATATGTATCCTCCGACTGCACAGCATGATTTTCTTCTTGTTTACGTCTTTTTAGTTTGCTTTTTAAACAGTCGGGTGTTTTGATTTTTTTAATAAACTTTTTTTGCTCGATATTAATAACGGCAACAGGAAGACGCTTGAAATATTCACAGAATGTTTAGTTGTATATTCACTTCAAAAAGTAATAATGATTAAATTAAATTAAAATAAAATAAATTAAGGGGGGCTCCCATACAACAAACGAGATTTTTTTGCAGTGTTTTGCGATAATGGTACGGAACTCTTCGTGTGCGAGTCCGACTCGCACTTGGCCAGTTTTTTTAAAAACATTTTAACCTAGTTTTGATAACTAGATTTTCATAACACATGAAATAGTTTTATTGTTTGTAGTTAAAGTTAGGCTTTTAATAATTTTTACTTTTCAGTTTTTAGTTGCTAGGTAAAGTATAGAGTTAATGTTGTGTTCATTGTGACAACCTACTACGGTAAAACGTACAATACAGACTGATTGTCATCACAGCGTGTATCTCATCGTGACATAACTACGGTGTCGTCACACTGCGGATTGGCTGAACACCAGGCTCACAATATTTAGAGCTTTTTCCCATCACAACGTCACGACATCATCAATGTGGGCCGGTGTAGTGTCGCGGTGCGGTGTATTGATGTGACGTGCTAATGCACGGTACGGTAACGTCGCCGCGGAACGACGCGTCGTACTCGTCTGAAGCGCTACGTGGCGATGTGCTCGCTCAGCTGATGTTTAATTGTCTTAGTCTTAAAAAAGATGCCAGAAATGCTGTAAATATCAGAAACTACAGGAAACGAAAGTAAACGTTATTTCGTTCTCTCAGAAATGCTGAAAAATGTACCGGAATTTTTCAATGCACGACAAAGTGTTACTTTGTGTGTTTTATTTTTAAGACACGGTATTGTAAATATTTTAGTCATGGCAACGCGCCGCGACATCGCACCGTTCAACGTTGACGACGTCGTAACATGGTGATAGGGACAAGCCCATATAGCGACACTATTCGAGCACTAGTGGGTTTGATCGCATTTAATTTACTGTTGTTAATCGCGCTTAAACTATAATTCTATTTTATAATTCTAAATCTTCTAAAATAAAAAGAATCAGTACAGTTTAGGTTTGTATTTTATAACATAAAATCTACGTGATAACTTTTTAGAATGTGCGTCACGTGCAAAAGCACTACATTGTATCCACCCAACAATGGCTATCCACGTTGACAGATGACACGCGGCGCTATTACACGGTATCAATAAACTCAAATGTGCGGGTTTTATAATGATATGCTAATTGCAGCTCGTTCACGTGACCACCACGTACCACCACGCTGGTCACCGAGTGCTGGTCAGCAGACCATAAACGAAACGTCTATTTTGATTTGTTTTATGCTCGTTCACGAGTAAGCTTTACGGCACGCGTTCTGTGCCGAAATGTAAGCTGAATTTACATGATATAAATTATATCAACGATCGATTTTTAACCCAAACAACTGAGACAGGCTGCATCGCTCTGAAAGTTTTGAAATAATATTTGAAATAAAGATTCAATCAAAAAGTTGCAAAATATAGAAGTGCCAAAACACTGAGTGTTATTCCCTTGTATGTTTTTTTTCTGAGTGTTTTTGTGTTCTTTTTGGCTGTTACACTAAAACTTTGGCCCTATAATTGATACAATAATTTAATCGTACTTCACCACTTCGCTTCACTATTTAAGTTAACCTCGATTCTGAAGCGAGAACAGTTCCCACTAGATTACTCAAGGTGTTCAGGGTTTATTTGTTAGGGTCAACTCGACTACAGCATTCAGTTTGGTGCACCTCGAGATAAGTTTACCTCACTCGCTTTGACCAGACTGTTAATAGTTGGTTGCTATTAATTGTGTTTAGTTGTTTTCATTTAAACTCAGCAAATACTTGAATGCTCATATGCAGAAAATACCAACAGAGTTTTAAAATAACGTAAAACTATCAACAGTTTACTTTGTGATAAAATACTTTTTGAACAGGTCGAAAACAAATCCATTTGATTTCAAAAGAATCTAGCGGAGTTACTATTTGTTATTAGGATATGTACGGCAAAATCCTTTAGTCTTTTTAATCTGCATTTGGTACTAAACCTCATTATTAAAATTTTTCAGACTAGACATTCCACCTTTCAAGGCGTCACAGTTTTGCAGAGCAGAGACTATTCGTCTTTCCATTTCCTTTATTAAAAGCAAGAATTTCCACTTCCTTTATTAAAAGCAAGAATTGAGAATCAATGATAAAATGAAGAAAGAATACATTTTGACCAAAGCATCCATAATAAAACCTTTGCGAGGAGTAAACCGAGCTATCTAATTTTTGCATAACATAATACCAACACGCGCGCTGGTTTCGTCAATCCACACCGTCAGGAGAATCGTCACCTAGATAAATAAATTAAATTAAACCTCGTCGTTGTTCTTGTCAGTCACGTCTTTTCCCAAATACAGAGGTAAACAAGGAGGAACTGGAACCGGATATTCTTCTATCTGAAGTAAGGGCCATAAAACATCTTAAAAATAAAAAAACCCACTTGTGGAAAACTTTACTTGATATGGGCACACCGAAACACCTAGTTCATCTTCTAAAGAACAGATGACATCCTGTCCAGTAACTTTCACCCCAGTGCAGGTTTCCGCCAAGGATGCATTATATCGCCGCTCTTATTTAATATCTACACAGAGCTTATAATGCGCATAACTCTGGGACATTGGACAGATGGGGTTGCGGTTGGTGGCTACAACATTGCGAATTTGCGCTACGCAGATGACACCACTCTTTTTGCTTCGAGTGCTCGCCATATGGAAGAACTCCTACGCAAAATGGAACAAGTGAACCTTGAATTCGGATTAAAGATAAATCGCAGCAAGACAAAGGTGATGATTGTGGACCGTGCTAACAATAATTCGCCAGAAGTTACTCAGATCGCGAACTGCGACGTAGTCCAATCCTACGTATATCTTGGAGCTTTAATCTCGAATAACGGTGGCTGCATTGACGAGATAAAGAGGCGTATGGCGATCACAAGAACTGCAATGGACAATATGAAAAAAATATGGAGGAACAGAGACATCGCCAAAGCCACGAAGACCAGGCTCGTGCACACTTTAATTTTACCCATATTTCTTTACGCTGCAGAGACGTGGACGTTGCGGGAGGTGGAAAGAAAAAAGATAGACGCTCTGGAGATGTGGTGCTGGAGAAGAATGCTCGGAGTGTCGTGGACCGAGTTTCGCACAAATGTCTCGATACTCCAAGAACTCCACATCAAGCAGCGTCTGTCCGCAATAGTACATTCCCGAATACTCACTTTCTTCGGGCACGTTTCAAGGCGAGACAGTCAGTCCATAGAGCGGTTAGTCGTCCAAGGAAAAGTGGAAGGCACTAGACTACGTGGTAGGTCACCCATGCGTTGGACAGACCAAATCAAGTCTGCTGTGGGTGGTCCCGTGCACGAATGTACCCGGATGACTTCGAATCGGGAAAGGTGGCGAGACATTGTGAGACGCATTACATCTGCCACATATACTACAGATACTTCATGACAACCACGACCGCTCTGTCAAGAGCGTGACGACTAAGAAGAAGAAGTTGTTCTTGTCCATTTAACGTGGATTTACTCATTAATGATGGAACTTAGTGACAAAATGTTCATAAAATATACTTCGGTATTTTAGAAGAAAAACTGTATTATTAGTTTGGAGAGTTTTATTAAATCTTGCTGCTTTTATGATTCAAACATAATCTGTGGTATCGTGTGTATTAAATACTTTTTTTAAAGCCAATTAGGTTAATAAAGGTTAGATTATGAATCAAAACGACTTAAAGTAATAGCGAAGAATAAATTAAAATTACAATTCCATGCCTCTTATGAGACAATATTGCGCCACGATTGAGGCAGAGACACGTTCAGTGTAGAAGCGAAGTTTAATTCACTGCAACCATTTGTTCTTTAAAATAGTATACATTTTACAAAACATTAACAGACGCCTGCAACTGTACATTTATAATTAAAATGAGATCGCATAAGAAAGGAACTTGGCAGCTTATGCACTGGTATATAACATAATAAATTGTTTTTTTTTGTCCTAGAAAATTTCAACCCTTAATTTTAGTCTTAGTCTTCATTATTATTTAATAGAAGGATTATACATTCCAGTGAAAAATGGTTCCCGCAAATTATCGGATTAAATTGATCCATGTTTAAAATTGAGTTTGTTGTAAAATTATATTCAGGTTTATTTTAATTTTAATCTGTTGAGCGGTTTTTTTTTACTTCACATTACTTAAATAATTAAAAAGTAAGTAACAAAATTATTAATACTAAAAGAACAAATTACTTAAAAGCAATTGTTTGATTAAATGCTAATAATGTAGGATCGGAGACCTTTCGAATTAATTTACCAATGCTTTATCAAAACAAGAATTTATGTTGAAATTCATTGCATAATACAAATGACTTCCGTAATCCATTGATACCACAGAGGATCTACAATTTACAACAGTAGATATTGGGGAACAGATTAGCCATTATTATCTTTAATCATAAGATGACTACCGCAGAATATGCGCATTAAAAACTCTAGAGAAGTTTTGTATTAAAATGCAACACCAAGAGTGATGTGAGAGGTTTAATAAATATGATTAATCCTTATGCTTTGAAAAGTTTTTCATAGAAAAATGGAGGTGAATTTTTTTTTTTTTTCAATCTCTACTTAAAGCAAATCTCTTCCTAATGGAGGTAAAGTTGTATGAAAATCCCAAGGGAGTAAAGTGATTTGAATTTGGAACGTCAAATTCGTGTGGAAACACGTGGAGAACACGTAAGTAAAAAAAAAGTTTTTACTTTGAGTTTTTTTGTAGTTTTGGTATCTCAAATTACCACAAAAATCATTTTCATCAGTACCATTTATTTACACGATTTTACGACACTGATTCTACGACGTGTCAGCTCTACGGTGGTCAGTGCTCAACTGACATATTCTGCTGTCCCCACCACGCAAATGGTTAGTTAAAGTAGCAATAGTTGTTCTTGATTTGCCGCCAGGGACGTGCTTGTGATTTGTTTCGACGTCCGTACTATTGACTAACCCCGACATATAAGTATTTGCTTCATCATAGTCGGTTAACTATTCGGGTTTTGTTTTATATCTCTGACATTCGTAATACTATGACTTTCCAGCAGCCATCTGTAGCCTTCTTTATTAGTTCCACTTAACCAAATTATACTTTCTGAGTGCAAATAATTGCATTGTTAATGAAAATACCATAATTGCTATATGTATGCCTATAATATTTGAGGAGTATCCTCGATTTCTCCAGGAACCCATCATCAGATCCTGATCTGATGACCATGGAACCGCCTAAGTATTACGTATGTCACAGGTATAAGATAATACCCGAATAGTTATACCTTTCCAAAAAAAAAAGAATTTTCCAAATCGGTACACGCATCTTTGAGAAATCGGGGAACATACATAAAAAAAAAGATTCCGACGGATTGAGAATCTTCTCCTTTTTTGAAGTTGGTTAAAAATGCCCATATGGTATTGTAAAGGGGTTCGAAAAACGAACGAGCCACCCAAAAAATAAGGTGCGATTTCAAAGAATGTGAAAAATTACACCCAAACACAAGTTTACACCTTTGAGTACTGAAAAAAACTTCACCACAACTTCCATAAATTTACCGAACAAACTCTATCCTTCCATAACTGGACGAATGTGTCCAACATCAATATGAACTTTTGATTTATATTAATTACAAAATGGACCAGGTGGACCGACGACCTGGTGAAGGTTGTGGGGATCCGCTGGTTGCGAGACGCACGGGACCGTTCAATGTGGCGAGGCTTTTGTCCAGCAATGAGGTGGCTGATATGATGATGATGAATTACAAAATAAATCTATGGAGCCCGGATTTTTATTTTCTCGCAGAAGGTGTGAAAAGTAGAGTATCTCCTCTGGGATAAAGTCTGTCTTCGTTTTGTGCAGCTTGAACCCCAAGCTTGTCGCTTCACTCAGGGTTCTACATAACTCCCTCGCTTCACTCGCGAGTTAACTCTAGAGTCCCTCATTATGCTCAGGAATCAATACGCCGGCCGTGACTTAAGACACTGCTTTTTCCCCTTGGTGCATAATCTACTAACACCTAAAAAATTATATATTCGTAGCTTGTGCCTTGTGAATTAAAGAATAACTTTTGTATCATAGTTTTGCTTCAGCAAAGTAATCTCAAAACAAAGTAATCCTTTCTTTCATATTTCCCCAGGGTACGAGCTTACCAGTTTCAAAGGCTTTGTAAAGTTTTTTGTAAGTCACCGAAAGTAAGCTCGCAGTAGAAACTAAACTTGTGAAGATTTCTGCGAAACTCGGGCAATTTCTTGGGAACATTTTCTAAATAACTCAAGTGCAACTTTGTCTAAAAAAATCAATAAATTCATTATGCTTATTTCAGATATCAATAAATAATGAAGCTAAATTATGTATTGCATATTATATTATATTAGTTAGATCACAACAACAGTTGAAGCTACTTAAATAACTTGCACTAATAACGCAGTTTCTAGAATAGTGGGCAATTGCTAACCGACACGACCTCGTCTTAAATTAGATCACACAAGTCAGAAGCTAGAAAACTAAGCAGCATACAGCATGGGCTTGGCGGTGGCTCTTGCGCGATTGCTACCCAAACTCCTGCCGGAGGCTATACGTGGGCATCGTGCGATCAATAGCCCTGTAGCGCCTATTTGGGCAGACAATCTATCGGCTTGAAACACCGCAGTATTACAGTTCCTCCGATGGTCACGACCTGACAAAACTCGATAAATCGATCCCCATTGTCATTGCATACTCCAAGACCTTGTGTACCCATATGTCGTTCGCGGTTAGTGTTAACACTCCTAATCTTTGCATTCAGGTTCCCCGTGACGATGACGATGATGATGTCTTTATGCTTCTAAGGGTGGCGTTGAGGGCGTTGTAGAAGTCGCCTTTGGTATCCTCAGGTGATGCATTGGTAGGGGCGTAGTAATGTACAATGGAGATCTTCCGTGCTCTTAAGTTAAAACGGGCGCACATGATCCGGTCTGAGATCGGCTTCCAGCCCACCAGGCTTTTCATAGCTGATTTAGAAATAAGGAGCCCCACGCCATACTCGCGCACATCCATCAAAGTCTACAGCAAAGTCAAGCCTCCGGACGTTCTCAGCTAACCAAATCCGTTTCTTCTCACCTCGCTTGGACCCAGAATCTGCAGCTTGTAGCTGAGCATTACTGCTTCTGCCTGGGCTAGTCGACGGTCCTCGCTCATCATTTGTATATTCTAAAATGCAATTCATGTCCGTAATTTCAAGCCAAATGTCGTCGGTAAAAAATCGATCCGGTTTCTTTTTACTGCTTCAGTTTCAGGAATCTATGGTTGTCGGGCAAGCGAGTGATTAGCCCACTGTGCCTTAATCCGATAGCGAGGCTGCCGATTTTGAGCCTTCGGATGTGCTCGGTTTAGTTTCGGGTACCCTCCCTAGTGAGACGATTCTGTTTTCAGGCGCAGAATATTCGCCCTTCGCCCTGCATCCGTTAGCTCAGCTGCAACTCGGGGTAGCGGACGCGTGGCGGCGTGGTTGCAGCAGGTCCCAGGGAGAACGACGGCGACGTGAATGACTCGGACGCCACGAGTACAACAGAAGCTATTACTGGCACTTTTTAGGTAATGTTGTTCCCACCATAAGCGATTCCCACCAAGCCATACCCTAGCTTCTCCCCCCAATGTTTGATGAATGTTTTATGTTCTAGTAAATAAATTTCAGGATACAGAACTTGGCATCCATAGATCTCAATTCTATTGTCGGCGTGGTCAACAACCGCGCATATTCTTAGTATTGAACTTGGCTCCGTTTTTCACATTTATGTTTTTGTTGGGATATCATTACTTTTTATACAGAAATAGATAGTGGTCAAGCGCGAGCCCATCAATTATGAAAAATATAAAAATTATTAGTATATGATAGATGTTGATTTTATACTGTAGGCGTCATTTAAGAAAGGATTTTTTTTAAATAGGAGATGAGAGTTTGTATGAAACTCTGTCATTTTTATTGAATTGAATGAAATATGGTATTTAGCCTCTAAATATAAAATAATAAAATACGTCTTCAAGCTATTTTTGAATTTCATCCGTTGAAGGTTTAAAAAGGGATATTAAAATTTGATTGAAAAATATATTGTTTATAGGCAAAATTACTTGAAATTTTGTGTATGGACTCTTCAAAATAATTAAAGAAACACGTATTTAAGGATTTTTTGAATTTCATCCCTTAAAGGGGTAAAAAAGGATGTTAAAGTTTGAATCAAAAATAAATTTTTCGTTATCTAAATTAATTGAAATTTAGTCATTCTGCTCTTCAATACAATTAAAGAAACACGTATTTAAGGCTTTTTTGAATTTCATCCCTAAAAGGGGTAAAAAGGGCTGTTAAAGTTTATGTGAATGATTTCTGGATGTGCTTGATGGGAAACAGTTTTCATAACTCAAGTACCACTGATACCCTCTGACTATGTCTTTGAGTTTGAACGATTACAATTCCTCTTAAGGTCTGCTTTGCAATGACCATAAATAAATCTCAAGGTCAGTCATTAAGGGTGCATAGATTTAAGGCAAGATTGCTTCCGACACGGGCAATTTTACTTTGCCTGTTCCAGTGTCAGCACTAGCAGCCTGGTCATTTTGACACCAGACAGAAAAAACAACAATTTGATATACAAAGAAGGGGTTACTAAAATTCTAACTTCTTAATGACGACTTCGTTAGTGTAAGCTAACTGGGGTACCCATATCTAGACTGTACATGATGGCGCAAAACTCTATTAGAATATGTTTTAAGTTTTGCAAATGACGCTGGCGAAGTGTCGGCCACTTAGCCGTATCATTTTCTCGACTAAATGGAAAATAAATTAAGTCACCAAATAAATATTATCAAAATCAGAAACAAAGTTTTTAATTAATAAAAAAAAATTACATCCAAAAACATGGGGTGATAACTTTTGCGCCACCTTGAATTAACTTTCTATCGTGTCGGTAGTAGGATTCAGGAATAGAAAGCAAAGTGGTCTTCCACTATTTGTATCCCCCCGTGTAAATCGATCCCACGAGACCTCCGGAATGAAAATCCGGCGCTCTAGCTATTAGAACAGGAAGGCAGTGCAGTTTATGCTCATTTTATATCAATTTACACTTCATTTTTATAATTCGATAAATATTTAAGTTTAATTCGATAAATTTTTATAATTCGATAAATATTTAATTTTGTGGTCTACGCGAACAAAGACGCGGGCTTAAACTATGTTTCGATAATAATTTGCAATATAACACCAGAAATGGAAAAAAAACGAAACGGCCAATATCGTGTAATCCACGCAGGCGAAGCTGCGGGCGGAAAGGGAAAAAGGCGTGAGTTTACGTATGTATGTATGGTCTCCATATTATTCTACTTACACAGATAGTGTAAAATCCGTTCAGGCTCGTTTTTGCGGTATTTATGCGTGAAAAATGGCATCCGAAAAGTTATTCTGGAATACAAAGATAGAATGAAACATTTCAAATTGATAAGTTTAAAAGAAAGGCGAAATAATTCTGACATATTAATTCTTCATAAAATTATAAATGGCTCCATCGATGCACCATTAATAAATTATTTTAACTTTAGGATTAGCCAACGTAGTATGCGTCAGCATCACATATTTGATATCACATCCTCAACTTTAAATAACTCATTTCAATAACTTTAAATAACTCATTTATGCGTGTAAGGGGGTTACCCCTTACACGCATGGCAAGGCTGTATAATGAAAGGTCCATCTCTTTGGACAGTCCTATTGATGTCTTGTCAATGAAGTTCATAACATTCAGACACTTCCTATTAAGTAATTGTGGGGGAAGGTTTACAGAGCGAAAACACATGGAATATCGTTAAGCATATTGTAATAGGAAGGTATAAGATCAAGTATAGTAAAACATGGACAACCGTACAAAAGACAGTACAAAGCTATATTCTATAGCTCGTTCAAACTAGACAGTTCTCTATCTAGCCAGTGGCTAGTGTTAGTACATGAAGGTGATATATCTTCAACACACCCCCTTCAACTTATGTACGATACAATCTATAAAAATAAACGTATCTTTACTTTCGCACACACAATCCTAAAGCACTTGTTAGTAATTCGTGTCTTACGCGAGGTAAAGGTTTGGTGAGGACATCTGCCAACATCTTATCAGTTGACAAATATTCCAACGTTATGTTTTTATTGTCACGTAGCACATCCCTTATAAAGAAATGTCTAATGTCAATGTGCTTACTTTTCGCATGATGTACACCGTGATCCTCAGCAAGGCAAATAGCACTTAAATTATCAGCATGCATTCTTACCTTACAGAGTTGATGTAAACCTAGTTCTTTCAACAGGCTATTCAAATACATAGCTTCTTTCATAGCTTCTGCCAAACTTACAAACTCAGCCTCACAAGTAGAAGTCGCAACGATGCGTTGCTTGTGTCAAGACCATGATATGCTTGCTCCACCTAGAACGAATAAATAACCCGTAAATGATCGTCTATCGATAACGCAGTTACCCCAATCTGCATCCGCAAACCCTTGTATGCATAACCCTGTCGGCTTAAAAGCCAAACCGTGAGTTATCGTACCTTTTAAGTATCGAAGAACTCGCTTCGCAGCCCTCCAATGAGTTTCCTGCGGGTTTTCCGCAAACTGCGCAAGTTTTGCCGTAGCGTTAGCGATATCAGGTCTTGTCGCTACACTTAAATACATGAGCGCTCCAATTAGTTCTCTATATGGAAATTGTTTCCCTTTAGTTACTTCTTTTTCACAAATAACAGGATTTCCAATTTCCATTGGAGTCCGAATAGGATTGCAACTATCCATAGCAAATTTCTTCAAAATGTCTTTTATATACTTCTCTTGTGATAAGAAATATTCATTGCCATTTTTCTTAATATCTATCCCGAGACAGAAGGTTGCTTGGCCAAAGTCTTTGAGTTCAAACTTCCCCGCCAATTCCTGCTTGAATTTGTCTATATACATTCTATTTTGCGATGCGATCAATATGTCATCCACGTATATGACGACAAAAAGATCTGATCCACCTTTATTACGCTTATGATACAAACAAGGTTCATTTATCGTAGATGTCAATCCCATTTCTCTCAGCTTCTCGTCCAGTTTCATATTCCACTGTCGTCCAGCTTGTTTGAGACCATACAGAGATTTCTTTAGACGACATGTGTCACCACCTGCTTTCATATCTTCAAGCATTTTTGCAGCTTTTTTACCTATTGCAGAATTTACGCCATCTGCATTTTTTAGTTTCTCTAAACCTTCTTTCAGCAGCTCTGGGATTCTCAAATAAATATCTTCGTTCAGATCACCGTTTAAATAGGCGGTATTTATATCTATCTGGTCAATGTCCATGCCCATTTCGACAGCTAAAGCGACCAACAAACGTACAGTTGCAAGTCTCGCAACTGGGGCGAATGTCTTATTATAATCTAGGCCATGTTGCTGACTGTATCCTTTAGCTACCAGTCTGGCCTTCTTTTTCTCAGTATTGTCAACATTTAGCTTTGTCGTCAGCACGTATCGACAACCCACGATATTACGATCTGAAGGTTTCTTTACAATTTCCCACGTATCGTTATTTACTAGACTTCTTATTTCTGAAAGAATCGCTTCTTCCCATTTGACCTTTTCGTCAGATGACAAAGCTTCCTTTAACGTGGTTTCAATAGCTCCAGCAAAATCATCAGTGTCGACGTATTCTTCCGCCGATGAATCATTGTCGCTATTCTCTCTTATCTCAACCATATTATAGATTTTACGAGGGCGGCCAACTTGTCCTCTCTGAATCCTTGGCCTTCCAAGACCTCTTTTAAATATAATGTTTCTATGACTAATTTCAGTAGATTCCGTATTTTCTGTACTTTCTTCATTAATCACTGGCACATTCGGTTGAATATTTAAAGGAATTTCTTCTCTTGAAGGCTCATCATTAAATGACACATCCGACTGTTCTTTAGTTTGGATTTCTATATCCACAGTCTTCCTCACAATACTTTTTTCACATTGTGGTTCAATTAGTGATTCATTTGAGACCTTACACTCAATTTCAGTTAGCTTTCCTTCCTGAAATTTTACATCTCTCGACACTACGATTCTTCTACTATCAGGTATCCATATTTTATAGCCTTTAGCATCAGCTGGATAACCCACAAAAATGCCAAGTGAACTACGTGCTGCAAACTTATCCTTACCTGGTTCCTTTTCCAAGACATGTACTTTGGTGCCAAACGTTTTTAAATATTTGACATTCACAGGTCTCTCAAACCATTTTTCGTATGGAATTTCACCTTTGAGACTGCTCGTTGGACACCTATTACGCAAATAGCATGCAGTAGCTACAGCTTCTGCCCAAAAACTTGGTGATATACCTGACGATAAGATCATGCACCTTGCCATCTCAATTAACGTACGGTTCATCCGTTCAGCGATGCCGTTACTTTGAGGTGAGTATGGCGTCGTAAAACGTCTCTTAATGCCTTCATTTTCTAAATATTTATCGAAAAATTTATTTTTGTATTCAGTTCCGTTATCCGTATGTAAATATTTAATTTTTCTTCCTGTCAAATTTTCGACATGACATTTAAAAATCTTGAATTTTGACAAAACGTCACTTTTATTTTTCAGCATAAAAACTTCACACCAACGAGTACAATCGTCAATAAAAGTGATAAAGTATTTATTTCCGCCATTCGATTGAACTCTCATTGGACCGACCACATCAGAATATATTATTTGCAACTTCTCATTGCAACGTGAATTGGATTTCACAAAAGGCAACGACACCATTTTTCCTTTAGCACACACATTACAATCATGCAAGTTACTATCGATCTTTATCGGATCAATATCTGATTTCTTTAGTAATTTCATAAGATCCCTAGCATTCAGATGTCCCATACGCTCATGCCATCTATACAAATCAACACTTTCATTACATACCACAGACGCTGATGCGTCCTGCTCCCTCAAGTAATATAAATCGCCTCGCCGATCAGCGGTCAGTTTTATCTCACCTTTTTTAACTGCATAGGCTACGTCACGCTTGAATGTGACTTCACAACCTCGTTCAGTAAGCTTTGCGATAGAAATTAAATTACTACGTAAATCGGGAACTAATAGGGTATTTTCAAATTGAATTTTACGCGTTCGATCATCATTGCATGCTAATAACTTAACTGTACCTTTACCTTGCACGGTTGTCAAAGAATCTGTGGCTAATTTTAATTTTTGACTCGCAGGGAGTACCTCAGCAAACCTTTCCGCGTCATTGCACATGTGAGAAGTGCAACCACTATCAAAGATCCATTCCTGACGGTGCTTCGCACCAACAGCGATGCGACAGTCATCTGAAACATGATATATGGTTAAGGCTTCACAACTTTCATGACTATTGCATGACTCCGCACATCGGGTTTCTTGAGTCTTCTCCCTTTTTTTTGTGCATTCCGATGCCTTATGGCCAAAATTGTGACACGTAAAACATTTGAACTTAAATGTTTTTCCAGTAATTTTCTTCGAATGTTTGTCCAAATACATGGCGCCTTCTATTTTGTCAACTTGAGCGTTTCCTCTTGAACTATCCTCTTCGATGATTTTAACTCTTAGTTGCTCTGGCTTTGGGAGCTCATCTCTAGACTCTATAGCACATCTAAAATTTTCATAGCTTCCCGGCAGACTATACAGCAGCATAATCGTTAACAAGTCATCATGGATGTTAATATTCATTTCTTCCAGTTTGTCGACGGCTTCGAAAAAGGAATCAAGGTGCTCACATACCTTTTGGTTTTCACTCATCCTTTGTAACATGAGCCTTTTCATTAAATTCGCTTTCTTTGCAGGTCCTCTTGATGCAAACAAGCTCTCTAATTTTAACCATACCTCTCGTGCAGTCTCCATCCTTTTTACATGACGAACCACACTTGGATCTAATGCTAATATCAACTAAGACTTCGCTTTTCTGTCAGCCTTCTCCCATGCCAATATAGCAGCATCCGTAGTAGGTTTTAGCTTTTCGCCACTCACATACTCCCAGAAGTCATTTTTTATCAACAATGCTTCTACCTGTACCTTCCAACTATCGTAGTTTTCCTTCGTCAATAATTCTATTCGTACATTTATTTTTCTTCCGACATGTACTTTATATTTTTACAATTTCGAATTATTTTCACAACGTACACAATACACTTTACTGCTCTGGGCCCATAACCTTTGTTGGGGAAGGTTTACAGAGCGAAAACACATGGAATATCGTTAAGCATATTGTAATAGGAAGGTATAAGATCAAGTATAGTAAAACATGGACAACCGTACAAAAGACAGTACAAAGCTATATTCTATAGCTCGTTCAAACTAGACAGTTCTCTATCTAGCCAGTGGCTAGTGTTAGTACATGAAGGTGATATATCTTCAACAGTAATGAGCATTAAGAGTTTGATACCTATAATCTGTATGATTGCTATGTAATTTTGACTTCAAATGTATTCTTTTTCGGATGTTTTCAAGCAGTTGTATTTTTGGTGTGCTTAATTTTTTTTTTATATAAAATTACTATTTTCTGATTTATTCTTTTATATTCACCCAACTTACTTGTATCTGGATGCCAAACTTAGTTTGTAGTTGTTTCCGTTCCGTTTTATCCGTTCTTCTCTATAACAAGCTACTTTTCCGAATGGACGGTAGAATCAATTATTATTACTTGTATATTTAAATTTTTGACGTACAAATGTGTCGCTTAATGGCCTAATTTAAATAAAGAATTTTGACCTTGACTTTCACACTGATACAGTTGATATAAACAAAAGAAAAAAGCTGCTTATTTTTTTACCTGAAGGTCTACCGACTTCCATTAAAGAAAACATTTCGCTGCTGTAAGTAAAATTTGTAAAATGAGTAACTGTGAATGCTTTTAAAATTTCTTTGTACGCAGTTTAATATATTTTTGAAGCAATTAGAGATGCTATAGGTTTAACATTTTCACATACATTCCATTCCTAGGCGAGAAAAGCTTTTGTACTCAAAAGTCGGTCAATAACCCCATTGCGAAGTTTCAGTGACGATAACCTTCAGTCGTTATGGCCATGTTCCCGGAAGGCCGCACTGTCCGGAATACGCTATTAACATAAACTATCCAAACCTAAGGCGGTTTACACACGGCACCGCGCACCGCCGCGGACGCGGCGGGAAGAGCACCGCTTGGCCCGCGCAGTCGGGATCCGTTGATGCCTAACACACGCACTCCGCCCGGGCGGTGTGCGTGTGTTAGGCATCAACGGATTTATTTGAGGCCAATGCACAGTGTTTTATAGACCCAAAAAAGTGACATGGGTTTTTTGTTGGCTATTTCTACTTAATAGTTAATTACAAATGCACGAGTAGAACTCCCATGTGCCAATTTTGAATACCCGATTTTTTTTAAAATCGCTAAGTTTTTGTGACCTGTAAGGTCAAAAGAACAAAAAAAAAATCGTATAAAAAAAACTGTACACAATTGAATTTTGTTCGTATTGCAGTTTTATTAAGCAAGTCAAAGAGAAAATTATGCCGTGTTTAAGTAATCAAAAACGATAACAGAACTCGCAAAAAAAAATGTTTTACCGAAATCAGTATTTATTTTTTTATTCATATTCTAACTCGAAGTAGAACCTTTGTCTGTTACAAACAGATTCCTTATACTAAGGTTTATCATCCATAAAAATATTACTTGCAACTTGGGCCTAGGTTTTGAGAAAATGATTTTCAAAAATATGTGTTAGGGTTGTCTCTATTTTGACCATTTGTGACGATTAGTTTTTATCACAAAAAAACAGCAGGTCTTTTATCTTCTATAATGGTATAATTCTAATTGGTATGGTAAATTTTATTCCATTTAATACACGCAATTATTTTATTTCATCAAATGATGGCAGAGATTTCTCTTTTGACAACTGTCTTTATAGTCCCGCGACTCTAGCTTCATTTTGCTAACAATTCAAAAGTAACTTTTATACGAGTCAAAATAAAAATGTATAAATATTTTTATTTCAACTAATCCAAGTAGTAATATTTTTTTTTTGAGTTTTTGGTTTTGACTCGTACAAAAGTTGCTTCAGCGATGTAGGATCGAACCAACTTTGATGTACCTAGGCTGTAGGCTTGTGGAAGACATGTTACCGACTAATGACGTTCACTGCGACGAGAAACACTAAAAACAGCATTAACATTTTCACACTTTGAAAAAATTCACTCTAGTAAAATCGATCCCTGTCTGTCTATATACACAGGAGTCCCCGCGATTACCTTCTACTTAACCTATCTGTGTTATCATGGGTGTTGTTGTTTACGATTCAATAGACTATATCTGCAACGTGCACTTTGATCGATAAGTCATAAATACTTTTAAACTAAATTATAATTAACTTTAGTTGATGATAAAACGCCAATATTAATTGACCTTTGTGACACCCCTAAATTTGGAATTTTGGCCTCGGTACATAAAAATCAATTTCTCGAAACTTAGGCCCAAGTTGAAAGTAATATTATTATGGGTGATAAACCTTAGTAAAAGCAATCTATTTGTACCAGACAGAGGTTCTACTTCGAGCTAGAATATGAATAAAAAAATAAATAGTGATTTCGGTAAAACATTATTTTTCGTGTGTTCTATTATCGTTTTTGATTACATAATTACGGGATAATTTAATAAACCTGCAATATGAATAAAGCTCAATTATGTACAGTTTATTTTTTACGAATTTTTTTAGGTCTTTTGGGCTTCAAGGTTACGAAAACTACGATTTAAAAAAAAATCAACGACACAAAATTGATACATGGGAGTTCTACTCGTGCATTTGCAATAAACTATTAAGTAGAAATAGCCAATAAAAAGCCGATGTCACTTTTTTGGGTCTATAAAACACTGTACAATGCGACATGAGATCCGCTTGACCACCTACCGCGGTGGTGCGCGGTAGGCGGTCAAGCGGATCTCCTGCCGTGTGTAAACCGCCTAACGGCTAAGAGAGCAGTCGAGCTTTCATGAGACACAAGAGATTTAGTGAAGACATATTAACATTAAATTATTTTCATTAAAACAATCGACATCTATAACTATTAAAACAGTTACTGTCAAAACCATAAAATATAACTGGCGGCCATTCCAGAATATCTCTGATATTCTCTTGTCAATAGCAAACTTAACGTCGGTCGACATGACAGTTAAAGTAGACGACGACGCTGATATAGTGGTTTAGCAACGAGTTTTCTGTGCCAAGTGACAATGGAACTTGAGCAAAATTCAAAGTTAAAATTTATCGGAGACTTCACTTAAAATACTTTTTGATTCTATTGCAACGCGCTTGAATTTATGGCATTCACTTCGGTTTGGTCTACACTGTTCCCTCGTACTCGGTCTTTTTTACCCGACTACCGAAGGAGAGTAAAGTCTTTATCAGTCTATGTATGTATGTATATATATGTTTGTTCCTATGTGGCATTCTAGAGACCAAACGCGTTGATTTTGATGATTCTTACGTCAATCGATGAAATTGGAAATTAAAAAAATTGCGGATTTTGGTGCCATATTGTGGGGGACATTTCTTTATTTCTTCCAAACCCATTGTGTGGGATATTAAAATAAAGGGTTTTAAGAGGTGATTTCCAAAATATATAATACTTATATGTTTAAATAAACGTAATACAAAAAAAAAAAACTGGTTTTGCTCAGCCATCTCGCGAATATGTATCCTCCGACTGCACAGCATGATTTTCTTCTTGTTTACGTCTTTTTAGTTCGCTTATTAAGCAGTCGGGTTTTTAGATTTTTTAATTAACTTTTTTTGTTCATATTACTTCGCGGAGAAGGCCTTGATATAATAATTCTAATCACCTCTATTAGTATTCTATCCATGCTCTTCCAATCGTGAAACTATTGATTTCAGAGGCAATTAAATTATTTCAATGTAAATTGGGTCATTTTGGGTCACCGAAACTTGGCAATAAATGTTGTGAATACCACAAAACTCATGGCATCAGAAAAACTAACAAGTTTGGTTAATGTAACGGAAGGAGACACGCAAATGATTTCCTTATATTACAAAATATAATGTCAATGATGCCCAGATATCTTTTATTCTGGCTGTTGATCAATAACATTCATCACTAGTGCGGCAGTGTAAAGCCACAAAGTACAAAAGCGGCGGCGCGGTAAAGCCTACCCTGTCAATAGATGTAATCAGAGCAATCGATTGTTCAGCTCTCTCAATAGACTAACACTTCCATCATAAAATATGCTTTATTTTTTACATGTAGAGTAGAAATTTCAATGATGAAGCTGCAATATTGTTACTGGCAGCCGGTTCAGGGGCCATCACAACGAAGTCAGTTTCAAGTATTTGTGTAATTGTCTCAACATTAAGTGAATTATCACACTTCAACTCAGAAGAAGTTGAACGTTTATTTTGCTTCGCAAACAACAGAGCTTCTGTTCTTGATGGTTTTAGGAACATCAGAGCAGTCTCCCTAATAGTTTTCAGTACAAAGAGAAAACTTTTCCTTTTAAAAACTTAGCTGATACCGCCATCAACTGACCCCTCTCGTGCACATGCTCCATGTGTACACAGACTAAAAAGCTGCAGAATGGTTGAGGCGTTTCACTGAGGAAATGCACCCACTGGGTTTATTGAACACCTGTTTCATTTCTACAGTAAAAAAAATGCCTAAATTACTAGTGCAGTGCTAATTAACTGTTTTTGCTTGTAGCAATAAGAAGCAGTGCAGCGCTAAAATTATACAAGTGAAACTAATCGTATTTTACGCTGAACTTAAGCAACTAAACCTTCGCTTTTGGAATGAATATCGCGGCAACTCAACTTATGTAATCCAGATTCATGTCAACAACTGTGTACCCAGCCTACCTAACAGATAACCTACCTATTTGTTAGTCAATTTTGGTGATTGATCTTCCCTGTTCCCGTATTGCATTAATTTACCTTGGAACCAGACATCCCCAATCCCTCATATTTTACGAGTATAATCTACGGATTAGCATTCGTCGTCTCTTCATAATACAAGCTTATTTGATGAGACGAAAAAAGGTAAAATTATTGAAGTTTTATATTTAGATCGTAGAAATTGAACTGAAATAAAAATATGTAAAATTAAACATTTAGAGAACCTCTTGACTATTAAGTTCATAACCTCCAGGTGAGCATTCTCATTCCACTGTAGCAAACTTAGCCAATTCTAAAAGGAAAGAGCGCTTAAAACATTCGTTCTTAGTACCTTATTTTTAACGCTTTCGGGGCAATAATCTTAATTAAAAGGTCTTCATGAAATCTGAAAATTAATTTTACTTCAGTTACGCAAATTTATTTATATAATTATAATTCAAGATTCTTTTTTTATTGAGTTTGGTGTGCTCTCTACTATTCTAGGTTGGAAGTCAGTGATGGAGTGAACTTATCCAGAAGAAGCTTGTTCACTCTAACTTAAAATAGATTCGGTAATTAACTCCGAATGCGTTCGGATACACAGACGCAGGTTGTGAGTTGTTTCTCTCTTTGAAATGTAAGTTCACACTGCCAATCATTGTATTGTTACACTACATCTACTGATATACATACTACTGAAATATTTAGAATGATGATAATAATATCAAATGCTAACCCAATTATGGGTTTTCGTTTCGACAGACACAATCACTTTTTTTCGATTTACATAACTTTATTTAGGCATTACATCAGTGTTAACATTAAATATGATAGCTCCAGTGAAATTCATATCACCCAACATCAAAGTAGGTACATCTTGGAGTCAATCTCAAACAATAGGTAAATTATATCAATCACAAGCGATCCGCCCCGGCTTGCAATGCTGATACTAAATATACTACAGAATGTCTTTATACAACGTTCACAGCTTTTATGTCATAAGATAATACAAACATGTTTTCTTTTCATGGTTACTCTTGAAAGAGTGACATATAATTGGACATGTGAAAAACACTCAACGCTCAAACCTAAGCCTGCAACGTTGAAAATTTTACCCTGCGATTTTTTAATGGTCATTGCAAAAGATATCTTTACCGGAAATTGTAGGCGTTTAAATTGGAACAGTATATCGGATAGTATCAAAGGAATTTGGGGAATCAATTCATCTTCTCCGGTACCACATCCGGTGAATATTGTGCTCACTACGAAAGTTTTTAGTGATTTTACCAGCAAACGCGTGCCATTGCAAAGTTTAGGTGTATTCAGCTACTTTCAACACCATTTTATAAGGAGGGCGTCCAGACGGGTTCAAAGAATTAAGAAATTCTGTAGGAAAAAGAACAGCTTCTGCCATATCAAGAACAGTATCGCCCGATTAGTATATTTGCGTCGGCGCATCAATCTTTGAAAGAATCAAGTTATTTACCTTATGTACTTGTTCGCTTGTTCGTGGTGACAGAATCGCACTTTCTTTAAACCAAGATATGGTCTTAAATATTATGTTATCAATGTTGGGATAGACTTTGTTGACCAACTCTTGGATGTTGTCTATCAAAACACAAAGGTTTTCTAGGTTAATCCTTCTATCACTTGCACGTTTTGTCTTAAAAATAATTCTAATACTATCATACAATTTAAAATATATATTTTTTAATTTACCGTAATGTACTTATAAGTATGGCTTACTTTGTCGCGCTGAGAAGTACGTTTTTATTAAATAATAATTGTTATTTTCTTCGCTAGAGAGCTCCGATAAACGCGTGCAATCGCTGCTAGCCCTTTATGATAAAGTGCTATAATAGGGAAAAGTGTTTTTTTTTATATTTCTTTTTACATGGTGCCTCTCGCAGGTCAGTCAAAGTGATTGGCTACTGCTTAACCGGGCGATCTTGTCGATACTAAACTATAGCCTCCACCTAAGCACGGGCGAAGCGCGGCCTTCGACGCGCTATATAAAGGCATGCGCCGCTGGACTCCCGGCCGGTACCGCCGCAACCGCTATGTCCCTGCATTTTAAATTTGTAATATCTTCGAAAACATTCATTTAAATTACATGCTGTGTGAGGCCATATTGATCTATATTAAATGCTCAATGTATTTAAGGTACTTAATTAGATAAAGATTAATGCTGTATTGCTTAAAATTGCTTCGTAAATAAGCCATTATTTCTCGTAAAAAGTAAAGGATAAAAAATGGTTATTCTAAGAGATAGACATACCATCGCATTTTTATAGACCCTTTTTATGGCGTATGATACTGTAGCACATTATTTTGATATATCTCGTAGAGTTCAGCCAGCGTTTGCAATGTAAGCGCAGAAAAATGTGTTTATTTACGACATCACATTAGAAACCTCAAAATTTATCAGTGTTTATCTACTACATTATGCATTGATTACACATATAAACGTTCCTCTTGAATCACTCTATCTATTAAAAAAAACCGCGTCAAAATCCGTTGCGCAGTTTTAAAGATCTAAGCATACATAGGGACAGACAGACAGCAGGAAGCGACTTTGTTTTATATTATGTAGTGATAGTGATACACGCAATAAACAATCAATCAGAACGTATAAAATGCTCGTACATACACAAACCTTTTGTTCAGAATAACACGTATTTGGTCATAAAAGCGACGATTCTCTTTCGTACATGCCCAGCTGAACCACTCTCTTCGAAAATTTGGAATAAAACAAACAAATCTCTATTGTTACTGTTACAGATCAAATGCATCAGTAAAAAATAATTTGTATTTATTATTTGTATTGCTCTACTAATTATTATTATTGTTGTAATTAGTTTTCATTATTATCACTACCATGGCATGTTATTCTGAAATCAGATATATTTCATACCGGTATCCGGTTAGCAGTGTTATATTGGTTGTATCAGGAAGCCCAATTTATATTACTAGATCTGATTGGTGCTATTTGTTGAAGTATTTGTTTAATAAATTGTTATCATTTCGTCTGGTTAAACAATTATCTGTTTACATAACATTCTGATTTGGCAATATGCACGAATTCTGGTATTTGACAAAACTAAACGTATATAATATCTGTGTGTGTGTGTACATGTGTATGTTTGCATATTTTTGGGGCTTGACAAGCACATTATTTCAAGTAATTTATTACTTATTTATTTAAACTTCATGCACTCAACAATTTTGGCATAACGATCATACCAAACAACTATTCGTCATATCACACTGGTTTTTATCAATAATTCTCACCTTTTGTGCGCTTTTTTATTTTGCCTTAAATTTTATTACACTTTATGACGTATCATTTATGAAAATAAAAGTTTAGAAAGTATAATTAATAATTTTATGGCCGTTAAAACAAAAGGAATTTTTATTTTTTGTGCGTGAATTTCTGTAAAAGCGGAATTCAGGCTCGCTTTTATTGCTAACGACAAAAAACCCCTTTGCTTTTATGGATGTATTTGTCTAATAAGCCCAAACTACGATAATAAACCAGTCATCAGTTATATATTATGTTCTTTAGAAACACATATTTAGTCATACAACATATGAGTATCTTCAGTAAGTCCATTGCCTAATACTTTACCAATGACACGAACTGCAAACTAAATAAATGATAATCAGCAGTAGAACATTAATTCAGGAAATCTGTTTTATCCTTCTCCGATTACAAATGGAATTATGTAGTTCCACTCGAGGAATCATTTTGTGGCAAATGAATTTTTAAAACGATTTCTATAGTAAAAGGATTTCGGTTGTCGTCACGTGGCCAATATTTTAATAGTATTTTTTTTTGAAAATTTACTGAATTCCAAGAAGTAAGTTGTTTTTATACATGGGCAGAAGAAGTAAGCTGCTTTTGGAAGACTAGTGTGTGTGTGTGGTGTATAGACACACGAATTTAAACGTGCATATCTACCAGGTTGTTTACAGCATTTAATGAATATATACATAGTTACTTAGGTAGGTCAATAAACTGAACCACACTTCACGAAGCCCTTGTTAAGAAAATCACAACTGCGCCTACAATATGCTTTATTCAAATAACAATAGAGTATTAGCGAGTGAATATAATATTTTGTAAAATAAACTTGTTGTTGCATAATCAATGGATATTTTAATACTCGGCTAGTTTGGTCCGGATATTCAAACGACTAGAGCTCAGGACATTATAAAGCGATATAGAACTTGACCGGTCTGCAATAAATGAAAAATCTTCACGAGCATTTAAAAGCTAGTTTAGTAAAAGTGTTTTCCAATTATTTTATTAATAATTTTTCATATTATGATTTATAGGAATTGCTAAGAAATTCAAGGTAAAACTTAAATAACTTAAATCTAAATTATGCTACGACGACGAAGCTTTCGTAGCAGCCGCGTAGGCTTACTATTACGCCATAACAATGGATCAACACATAAGTGTAAGTTCTCATTAAAATTACATATTTTACAATATTTGCACTAAGGCAACTTGGTAGGCTATAAACTCTTCATTTCAACCTGCCGGCTCGTTACTTAATGTTTCAAATGGTTCCCCTTCAGTTATGTACATAGTAATATGTGTATTCCTCTGAGGATACCCATGTTATTAAATTAGGTGCCACCGTTTTAGTAGTGTGCTTTTGAGTGATACATTATTAAGGGTATTTAAGAGAACAGGCTCTTTGAGACTTACCTAACTTGCCTGACTACGAGTAAAAGAATAAATACATAGGCTGTATCATGTCGCAAACACTTCCTTTACCTATCCCGTGCTCTGACCTCAATTACTTATAAACTAGCATTTATGTTTACTAATAATTTAGTAGTTCAATCAAACTGATAAATAGAGAATTAGAACAGAGAATTAAAATTATGAATATTAATCTTTTTAAAAGGCATTTAAAGAACTTTCTCGTAAGAAAAGCCTATTATAATGTTTCTAAAGGACAAAGTACTGTTGTAATCCAATAGTTTTTATATTGAATTGTTGACATTTTTGACATTTTATTTCCACCAGTATTGACATCTAATTTTATGATTGTATCTTTGACTGCATTTTTATTTTATATTTTGTTTTTAATTATTATTATTGACTTCTTTATTAGTTATTTGAATTTCATTATTTTGACATCCAACTTGAATAATAATAACTGTTGTTTTTTTATGAATTGATTATTTATTATTGTGTAATAATATCGATGATTTTTTTTTTGATTTTTTAAATTTACTGACTACGCAGTTTAATTTTTATAATCTTGATATTTTGACATCTAATTTTAATGATAATTATTTGTGTTTAAATTAATTCATTATAATTTATTACTGCATGTATAATGTCGATGATGTTTTATACTTAGTAATAGTGTAAACCCAATGGGTAGATTTTAGCGCACATTTTTATTATAATATTATAAGACCTACTGTAAATTACCAAAAATCACACGAATAAATAATTTGAATTTGAATTTGAGAAACATGTTGTTATAAAAGCTTTTCCGTGGCGAGTGCGGTCTCTTTGATCCACCGCCTCGAGCGACTAAGAGGCAGAGACACTCGCTTCACTGAAATGCAACATACATTATGCCAGGATGTCTCAAAGGAGTGCAAATCTTTAGCTAAAAGAAGTAGGTTTAACCTAAATTACTTCTTTAAAAATCGTCGTAATAAGACCACGGGCGTCTTGGGTAATATTTAATACGAGCACTGCAAACTTTTCAAAATTCGAACATTTAGCCGCATCTCGTTAAAAATGGTTTAACAGTTTATTGAGGTCACGGCCTCACTCCATATTGAAGGACAAGGTCAGATCTCTGAGTTAATGAAAGCTTCTCCGGGAAAACTGTTCTTTAGGCACATTCATTTCTTAATTGGTGCGACTCTTTAAAAGACTGTTTGAAAACTATTCTGAACAAAAAAAGAAAAAAAGGCCCGGCCAAGTACGAGTCGGACTCGCGCACGAAGGGTTCCGTACCATTATCACAAAAACAGCAAAAAATCACGTTTGTTGTATGGGACAGGAGCCCCACATATATATTTATTTTAATCTGTTTTTAGTATTTTTTGTTATAGCGGAAACAGAAATACATCATCTGTGAAATTTCCAACTGTCCAGCTATCATGGTTCATGAGATACGGCCTGGTGATAGACCGACAGACGGACAGTGGAGTCTTAGTAATAGGGTCCCGTTTTTACCCTTTGTGTATGGATCCCTAAAAATAATGCTCTAGGTTTTATTCATGGCATTGTATGGAATCTTCCTGACAACACGACGCAATTTAAATTGATACAGCTTCTTTTTATTTATAACTCTGTTCTTTACATTCTCTATGATAAAATAATAATATATTTTTATCTTTTATCACATTCTAAAATACCTTAAGCATATAGACTTTAGGATATTTTACTTTCATCAGTACGCATGAACTATAAAATATTGTTTGCAAGTGATGTCACAAATACCTCAGCCATAAACTTGGGTCTTAAATTCGTAAGAACTTCGCGTGGACTTAACATCAACTGCATTAAAACTGAACCGAATTTTAGTTGGTGTGTTAAGTTTGGAACGACAACTTCAAATGGTATCGTCAAAGTTGTTTGCCGTGATAACGCCTCATCAAAAAGTTGAACTCTCTTTATTCTGTCACAAAATTAATTGAACAAGCATAAATCTATGAAAGAGAATCAAATTAAAAACAAGTTTTTTCTTGATTTTGCTCTAGGTTGTGTTGTAGTAATACGACTAAGTCTTCTGACGCCTAAGTCACAGGAATGTACTATCACAGTCAAAAGTGCAGTCCTATTTTCACGAAACTATAGCATAGCCAATCAGTCCCACTTACGACCTTCTTCTGTAGACAAATAATACTCATACACACATCTGTATATCGAACTCTTATTTCTCATTGGTTCATAATGAACCAATGAGAAAGCGACATGGCCGCAACGTCATACTATTTATTAAAAACACAAAACATGTGGGTGGTGGTGTTTCAAATCTATCCTCATTAGTAGTTAATATTGCTGCGTAGCCTTGATGTGAACAAAGCGAGTGGCCCCGATGGTATACCAGCAATTGTACTTAAAACCTGTGCGCCTGAATTGTCTCCGATCTTGACACGCCTGTATCGCCTATCGATAGAGACTGGAAAAGTGCCGAAGGCTTGGAAGCAAGCCAACGTACAGCCCGTGCCCAAGAAGGGCAGTCGAGCTGACCCTGCCAACTACAGACCCATATCTGTAACGTCCATCCTCTGTAAGAGTATGGAACGTGTGCTCAACGGGAAGCTCCTGGCATACCTAGAAGCAAACGACATCCTCAGTGACCGCCAATACGGCTTCCGCCGAAATCGGTCCACTGGGGATCTTCTAGCGTATGCCATTCACATCTGGAGTGAGGCCATCGAGAGACACGGGGAAGCACTAGCCGTCTCCCTCGACATCTCGAAGGCTTTCGACAGGGTCTGGCACGAAAGCCTTATTGGTAAGCTTCCTTCCTTCGGTCTGCCTAGTGGTCTGTGTGATTGGATTGCGGACTTCCTGAGGAATCGATCCATCCGAGTGGTTATCGACGGCTGCTCGTCCGGTCAGTTAGATATCAACGCTGGAGTCCCTCAGGGGTCAGTGCTCTCGGCAACATTATTCTTGCTGCACATTAATGATCTGCTAAAACCCGGAACCTTTGGGTACGCAGACGACAGCACTGTTGCTGAGAGATACGTGTCCGACGCGCGGGCTACTGGGCCTCAGATTCGGTCTCTCCGGGAGGCCATGGTTGAACGCTTGAACTTGTCCTTGGAGGCAGTCTCCGAATGGGGCGATGCCAATCTGGTCAAGTTCAATGCCGCAAAAACACAGGCGTGTCTCTTCTCCGCGAAAAAGAGCCAATTTCACCCGGCTCCTTCTTTCCGAGGTGTAACCATACCGTTAACGGACCATCTTGAGCTTCTTGGCGTAACGTTGACATCGACACTTAATTTTGGCCCATACATTGAGGCAAAGGCTCAACTGGCTGCCAAAAAGTTGGGGATCCTTGCGAAGGTGAGACGATACTTCACGCCGGAACAGCTGCTTAAGTTGTATCAAGCGCAAGTTCGATCTTGCATGGAGTACTGCTCTCACCTCTGGGATGGATCTGCCAAATACCAGCTTGATGCACTTGAGTCGATTGACAGACGGGCCAAAAGGCTTATTAGCAACGATGCACTGGTCGCCTCAAAGCTCCAGAGCCTCGAACATCGTCGCCGAGTTGCCAGCCTGTCGGTTTTTTATCGGTTACACTTCGGGGAGTGTGCGACGGAACTGCACAATTTGATTCCACCTAGCCCTTTCCATCATCGGACTACAAGACGTACGGCCATGTGCCATTGGTATATGGTGGACATCCCTTCCATACGCACAAAGCGTTTTGCTAATACTTTCATTGTGCGCACAGCTAAGGAGTGGAACTCCCTTCCGGGGTCTTTGTTCCCTGACAGCTACAACCTTGGGGTCTTTAAGTCAAGAGTGAATAGGTTTCTTCTAGGCAAGCGTGCTTCACCGTAGACCACATCATCGCTTAACATCAGGCGAGTTAGTGGTCAAACGCGAGCCTATAAATTATAAAAAAAAAAAATATTACTATTATAATATAAAACAAACGTTTACCTAAACTTTATAACATTGTGGGTAGATTTCAAACACAATACCCACACGTTTTGTCACCAACATCGATCGCACTTACTGCCGTATAATATATTCATCAAGAATCCTAGAGAGCGCGATAGATAATCATTTAACTTTAAGTTAGTTTGGTTAGAATGAGGTATTTAATTTCATTGTCTAACATAAGTGTCCATCTGGCCTAGCGGTTAACACCGCTAGATAAACCACTATAAGACTAGTTCAAATCCCTTAACAACATAAAAATTATATTATTTTATTTTTCTTATTTAATTTTTCTATACACATTTTATACATTTTAAAATATTATTTTTAACTTAAAAAAATAATCAAATTATTATAATTATAATTTAATACAATCTATTTCTTCATTTAAATTGAAAGCATAAATATTAATAAATATTTGTAACTTTTTAAATATAATCTCATAAATGATCGAAAAATATTAAATACCGTAGCATATTTTTTTTATTATCCTTTTAATAATATTATGGTCGTCGCTAATGTGTTCAGTTGTTAGGAAGATTTGCGTTAAGTGTTTAGTTAATTGGATCTTGAGCATTGCATTTGAATGAGGGTAGAACTTTTTATTTTATTCGGTAACATCACCGAAGACGAGGGTATATTGAAAGAATATGATTTGCTAAAGAAACACTTAATACGACGTTGTTGGTTCGTGAACTTTAATCAGAGCGTTCGAGGTATTATAATAGCGGTGTTTATTTGAATATCATAATGCAAGCAAATATAAGTTTAGAAATTAGGGCACACATTGTTGCTTTGCATAAGAATAAGCTAAATAAAATCACAAATTTCTGATGAAATGTGTAAGTTATATTATAAAAATAATGAGATATTTTTTGAAATATGGTGCTTGATATTTTTGTGTCAATTAAGCAAATAAATCGTTTTTTTTAAATGTTTATTAAGTGTTTTTTTTTATTTTTTAGATCAGAACTGTGATTCTTTGAATAACGAGGTTTGAGGAAGAAGGAAATCTCAAGAATCGTGCATGAAGTTACAGGCCACCGCTTATAAGTCAGTCTCAATGAAGTTTTATGATGAATGAATATGAAAACAATGGTTTTATACCAACTTGGTGTTTTGCTAGTGAATTCGATACCTACGTCATTGCGCACTGTTCACCGCGCACTCTATGCCGAAGGAAAGAAGCGACTTAATTTAGTTTTTTTTAAACAAATTATTTATCATAAAATAATATGGATTAATAATTTGTTTTTGTTTTGTTTGTTTTACAATGACGAGACACTGCATTGAATTTCTTTATTTTATTCTATCGTGCTTACAAACTAAAATCAGTGTTTGAAATCTTTTAACTTGGCCCCCGCCTTATCTCGAGAATGTGTTGAATTCGTTTCATATGTAGTCTACAACGAATCATTTGTTTTTCTTTTACCCTCACTGGGATAATACTTCTAAAATGTTAGCATATTGTTGTATTGTGACAATTTGTCATAGTGTGAATAAAGATATTTAAACCGATCTAAGAAATAATTTATTATGTAAAAAAAAGTTTTAATTGTATTACAATATTATTATTTATTACTATTAAATTGATTGTTTTAACTATTAACGGTATTCTATGTAAACATCATATTATTTAAATCAATATTTGGTTTGTATTGAAACAGGCGATGTCCTGGCAATAGTAAATATTTAGCATTGTATTGTTAAGGTTAAGCTTCAATCCTCTTTTCCTAGTGAAAACGAATAATTAAGCTATAGCCTCAATAATAATAGTTATCATAATATTATTTAAAAATTAAAACTTATCTATCTTTTTTTATCTGCCTACTATTTAAATTAGTGTTAATAAAATTTATTAAATCAATAAATTACTTTATTTTCAACATGTTTTCTTTTTTAATGGTTGGGTATGAACAATATTAAAAAAAGGATGCATAAAAATCTCTTATACCCATTCTTAGATGCATACCTTTTGCGTAACTTACAAGTCATTATTTGTTACCATGAGTCTAAGTTACCAAAAATACAAAAAGAAACTGCGTGCAGCCGAGATTTGAACTCGCGTCTATTAGGATCCCGCTTTGGGAGTGGCACTCTCACGAATCTGCCACGAGTTACGATAACTACTATGACGAATTTTAGCCTTAGTTTTGAACCGGCTCGACACGGACTTTTGTAGTTATATCTAAGTGAAACGAGTAAGTATATATTTTTATCTTTGTGTGGCGTTGACCACGCCCCTTCACCTCGTAGTTAGACTGTATGATGTCTTATTGTTTGCGTTAAAACTTCACGCACACATTTATATGCACAGAACCGTGCAGGTGACTATAAACATTGAGGTGGGACTGCAATTTTGTCCCTTTACTGTACACCTAGTTTAGGAATCAGAGTATTTAAAAAGTGACCTATGTTTTTAAACATTTTTATAATAATTTTAGTAAAAAAATAAAATATTATATAAATATTTTTTCCAACAATAGCCTGTTTAAACAGGCTATATATAAAAAATACGATGTAACTGTACCAAAATCCCTAATTGGTCTGATAGCATATATTTTTTACTGCATTTTAATCTGCATATGCGTTCCGTTTTGCATGCAGTAACTGTTATGATTTAAAAAGAAATGTTTTTATTTTGAATTTATTACACTAAATAACATAATTGTTTCCAAAATTCAATCTTTGTTATCACTTAGTCCTCGTGGCAATAAATAATCCACCATGTATAGTCAGTGTTATAAAATATACAGTGTTAAAAAGTTTTTTGCGGTTTTCTCGAAACCGCATTTTTTCTCATACTGCATTTTAGGGCCTGCATGGCAGACCTGCCTACTGTTATATATTGCAGTATCGTAAATCATGCACCAGCGCCCGTTTCGGGGTTAAAGTCTGAAAGCAAGTGTCGTCATGTAAACCGGTCACGAGTTACAGAGCACACTTCAGAAGATAATCACAATACACACTAATGGGACATCAAACAGGACACTTTAGTGACACTGCTTAGTTGTCATAATGTGTCTACCAAATTTTCAAATACGAAATTGTTTCACTAGCCCGACAAGTAAGGTCCTAGGTACAGTCTAGTTTTAAATGTGTAACATTAACAAAGTTCGAGATTAAGGCATCTAATTTCCTTTTCCGTTAACAAAACCTCTTAGACTCTTCATTAACATTATCTAAGTCTTACTCGAGTCTTTTGTCTGAAACTCTGACACGGTCCAGCGCTCTAACTAAATATTTACTTGGCACTTATTACGCCTAATGCAGTGTTTTCCCTCATTCCAAGGCTTAATCTGTGGTTTAAGATACGAATGTAAGAAGCATAGTCGTGTCTTGGAGTGCAACTTTATTATGTAAATTCATTAAACAGCTAATCCTAAATCTTACAAACGTAATTAGATAGGGTAAGAAATGTAAAGTAATCACTCAACAATCTGCTATAGTTTTGTTACACGCACAAGAAACTATTAATCACACCTGAATAAAAGATCAAGCAAGAATTTATTCAGTAATTCCAGCAAAGGTTTTGAAAGAAACAAATTGATAATAAAGTATTCTTATCTATTACGGTCGATGTAAACCGTTGCTGCCACTTATATGAAAACCCTAATACATTACGGGTGGAACAAAAGATAGTTCAGTCTGTTGTTATTTTCTTATCTTTCAATTCAGATTTCTCAAGTGCTTTCATTGTGAAAAGAGGAATTGAGTTTTTCCTAGGAAAATAATACACTGTACGTAATTTAACTACCCATCTATTTCTTTGAGCTTTTTACAGAAACGATGATCTGGTTTTTACAAACAGTTCCTGAAATAAAGTAAGGTAAGTTTAGTACTTACCATACTTTATTTCGGGAACTGTAGTACCTGAATGTAAGCATAAAACATAATAGCTACTTAAAGTTTATTTTTAAGATAGATCCATTTTTGCGATACTTACAATAGATACTGTTGTGAAGTTGAAAAAAAATATCTTCAGTAGAAGGCGAAACTCTTGTTACGATGTGCTTAGGTTTGAAGGTCGCAATAAAAAGCATCGCCGTATAATTTTATAATGAGCTTATAGACAAGACCAGCAGCCGTGTAATTTTACAATGTGCTTTAATATTATATCCAACAACTATTTAACGTGAATGAATGATCTGCTTTATATTATATAATATTTTATGTTTTTTGGTGTAAGGGTACACCAAAAAAATACTGTGCGCTCGAGTAGAATACGTGATGTGATGCGTGCTGTGTGTTACGAGTATATTATGTTTTGCGATTAGGACCGGATTATATTCAACACAATGAAAATGCAATACCAAATTACTGGCAAACTCGTGTAATTTATTTATAACACATAATAGTACACTTTACACAGAACACATACAGCTACTTACATAGTACACGGCGGGGCTTAGAGCCGAATCAATACGGGGCTCCCATAACAACAATGGAGCAACGGGGCCGCGTCCTACTCTCAGGTAGAATATCTGGCGACTGCTCTGCGCTCTGCGCCGGCACAGTTCGCGGCGTTGCCAAGAGCGGCAACGTTGGCGACAGAGCAACAAGGACGATAGGACACGCCCGCACAAGGGCGACAAGGATAGCAATATACGGCGCATGCGAGCCTGCCAGCTCGCATGCCACAGATAACAATAAACTACAACTAACTTAACATAATAAAAGACACATACTAAAAAAGCACAGATAATGCAGAATGAGTTGCCTACATTCCACCCCCTTGTTCCTGAACACTCACTTCGGTAGGCAACACATCTAAATCATAGTATCTACATTATTCTTAACTTAGCGTCTTTAATAAAGTCTCACTTATTGTCATTAATACACTTGGGTAACACGACGCGACGACGCACTCAAAATGTAGCTTGCTCGCTGTTGATGTGTGCACGGTGACCGGGTACTCGCTGACGCGCGGTCGGTCACGTGTCAGCCGGCGCGGGATACACCGTCGAGGCGTCGGGCGGCGGCGGCGTCGTCGTGGTCGCCGTCGTAGCAACGAGCGGCATCGACGCGGCGGACGGCGTCGGTGTGGGGCGCAATATATGCCCGGGGGGCGCCGGCGGCGCGGCGGGCTGCGTCGGCATCGCAGCTGCCGTCGTAGCAACAAGCCGCTTCGATGCGGCGGACGGCGTCGGCATCGCAGGCGCCGTCGTAGCAATGAGCGGCGTCGACGCGGCGGACGGCGTCTGCGTTGGGCGCAACATATGCGCGGCGGGCGCCGTCTGCGTCGCGGGCGCCGTCGTAGTAACAAGCCGCATCGACGCGGCGGACGGCGTCGGCGTGGGGCGCAACATATGCGCGGCGGGCTGAGTCTGCGTCGCGGGCGCCGTCGTTGCAACTAGGGGCGTTGACGCGAAGGACGGCGTTGACGTGGGGCGCAACTAAGGCGCGGGGGGCGCCGTCGGAGCGGCGGGTGGCGTCGGCATCGCAGGCGCCGTCGTAGAAATGAGCGGCGTCGACGCGGCGGACGGCATCTGCGTTGGGCGCAACATATGCGCGGTGGGCGCCGTCTGCGTCGCGGGCGCCGTCGTAGTAACAAGCCGCATCGACGCGGCGGACGGCGTCGGCGTGGGGCACAACATATGCGCGGCGGGCTGCGTCTGCGTCGCGGGCGCCGTCGTAGCAACAAGCCGCGTCGACGCGGCGGACGGCGTCTGCGTTGGGCGCAACATATGCGCGGCGGGCGCCGTTTGCGTCGCGGGCGCCGTCGTAGTAACAAGCCACATCGACGCGGCGGACGGCGTCGGCGTGGGGCACAACATATGCGCGGCGGGCTGCGTCTGCGTCGCGGGCGCCGTCGTAGCAACAAGCCGCATCGACGCGGCGGACGGCGTCGGCGTTGGGCGCAAAAAATGCGTGGGGGGATCCGGCGGCGCGGCGGTCTACGCCTGCGTAGCAGGCGTCGTCGTAGCAACAAGCCGCATCGACGCGGCGGACGGCGTCGGCGTCGCAGGCGCCGTCGTAGCAATGAGCGGCGTCGACGCGGCGGACGGCGTCTGCGTTGGGCGCAACAAATACGCGGGGGGCCCCGGCGGCGCGGCGAGCTGCGTCGGTTTCGGCGTGGGGCCAGCCAGCGGCGAGCAGGAAGCCGGCGACGTGGCGGACGCTGGCGGCGCGGGGACAGCCAGCGTCGAGCAGGACTGTGGCACCGCGTCCATGCATTTACGAGGGGCCTGAACAGCGGGCCCGGAGAATTTCGCCACGGGTGCAAATGATGCGCTGGGTAGCCGGTAGGCCGCCGGTCGGGCGGCAGTAAACGGCACATGCGTGGTACCACGCGCGCGTATCGTGTCATGCCTTCGATGATACACGTGCCAGACGGCGCGGGTGGTTTGTCCACGTGTGGGGCAAGCTCGAGCCTATGTGCGCGCTGTCGATCGGCCAAGGACGTGCCAGTCATCACAAGAGGCGCTAGCGGCTAGTCAACGCGGTCGCAAGGGGCTTCAGCAGGTGGGGAGAACGGGACAACACGTGGGGCATGTACGAGCCTACGTGCACGTTCTCGATGCAGGTCTTCGGTGAAGCCCGCGCCAGACAGCGCGGGTGGTTTGTCCTCCTGTTCGCAGGGGACTTCAACGGGCGGGGAGAACGGGACAACACGTGGGGCATGTACGAGCCCACGTGCCCGTTCTCGGTCGGTCCACATTTTTAAACATTTGTTTATGCGATCTACGTTTGTATACATTCTTATTCTTTATTGCACAAAAAACATAAAATAAAGATACAAATACAATGGACAATTTATGTACAAACGCGAGCTTAACCCATAATTGGGTTCTCTAACAGCAAACCTCAGTTGTTATTGGAAATTTGCGTATGAGGACAGTGATCCAAGTGCACAACAAAATTAAAAGTAAAAAAAAAAATTAAAAGTCGTTGAATATTTAAAATTCTTACATACTAAATAAACTAAACAGATACCTATGTGTAAACATAATACATACTATATAACAATAAAATACATAACTAAAATCTTACATTCATAAATACATATTTATGCGTCATGTTGACAGGAAATGTTCCTTTATTCTTCTCTTGAAAACTTCCAACGAAACGCTATCCCGTATAGAATGTGGGAGAGTATTCCAGAGGCGAACAGCATGAACAGTAAATGATCCACCGTAACGACTTGAGGAGTGCGGAGGAAAACGAAGGAGAAGAGATGATGATGAACGGCAAGGTTTTCCTCTCGGAACAAGATACTCAAAGCGCTCTCGAAGATACGAAGGAGAGTTAGGATTGTGAAGAACAGAAAAGAGTAAAGATAGAGTGTGGATATCTCGGCGCTGTCGAATAGGCAGCCACTTCAACCGTTTTCGAAATTCCGACACATGGTCGTACTTTCGAAGGCCGAAAATGAAGCGGATGCACAAATTCTGCAGACGTTCGAGCTTATCAAGGAGTTCCTCAGTCGCATCAAGAAAGCAGACATCAGCATAGTCAAGAAGAGGAAGAAGGAGAGACTGAGCAAGAGTAACTTTGGTTGGAAAAGGCAGGAACTTCTGGAGACGTTTCAGAGACCGAAACGAGCAAAACACCCTCCTGCTTACTTCTGCAATGTGAATATTCCAAGATAGGTTGTTGTCCATGAAAACCCCTAAATTTTTAACTTTTTTAGAATAGGCTATAGCTACGGCATCATACAAAACAGGTGGGAGAGACTGGTTACTCAACAAATTGACGAAATATCTGCCACCAATAATGAGAGCTTGTGATTTTGCTGGGTTCACCAAAAGTCCAAAACTTTTAGCCCATTGACAGATTTTTTCAAGATCATTATTGATGGCATCGATAGTTCCAGTCGCCTCTTCAAATTTAAAGTGGCGGTAAATCTGTAGGTCGTCTGCATAGAGATGATAGTGTGAGGATAAGACCTTAGTGATAGTGTTTATAAAAACCGAGAAAAGAAGAGGAGAAAGGACGCCACCCTGAGGAACGCCCGCAGCGAGATCGCACCAGTCAGAGGAAACCTCCTCTGAGCGAACCGATTGCGAGCGACCCCGAAGATAAGAGTTAAACCACGCAATCACAGAAGGAGATACATTAAGAGAGGATAGGATACCTAAGAGGATGTCAAAATCAACTGAATTAAAAGCACTGCTAAAGTCCAGTAGAATCAATATTGTAAGGAGCCTGTTGTCCATGGCCAGTCGGATGTCGTCAGTAATTTTAACTAAGGCCGATACAGTGCTGTGGCCAGGACGGAAACCAGATTGATAAGGACTTAGCAGGCCATTAGAGGAAAGGTAGTGAGACAGCTGATTATTAACTACACTCTCAAGGACTTTAGATAGGATTGGAAGTATGGAAATAGGACGGAACTGGGAAACTGACGAGGGTTTTGGGACTTTGGGTAAAGGTAGAACATGCGCTTTCTTCCATGTGGAAGGAAAGCTGCATGAAAAGAGGGAGTAGTTTATAGTGTGAAGGATGACGAGAGCAAGTTCATTCAGGATTGGAAGAAACATCTGGAGTTGCAGACCGTCATCACCCACCGCCTTCGTGGATATAGACGTGACAGCCCGCTTTATATCCTCTTCTGTAACTGGGTGAAAGGAGAACGAAGTACACAATGGCAGAGGAAGTTTAGAAAGATTGTTTAAAGTGGAGGCTTTCACGTTGTCGTCAAGAGTGACAGGTGATTTCGAGAAGTGTACGTTAATAGTGTCAAGGTCAATATCAGGCTTTGTTAAGTTTTTATATTTCATACCTTCATGCTATACAATAGCTTTTTTTTATAATATGTTCTAATTACAGCAAAATTATGTTAAGTTTTTATATTTCATACCTTCATGCTATACAATAGCTTTTTTTTATAATATGTTCTAATTACTGCAAAATTATGTAGGTAATTTTTTAATATAACTTACCATCAGGCTACTAAAATTATTTTAAAATTGTATATTACATACCTTCACATATTAATAGTACCGTTCGCTCTTAATGATTCTGATCATCGTCTGGTACATCGAGATCAAACGTTCGAAATTCAGTAATTCGTTATAGCAAGCTTTCGAAGTTCCGTACATCGCTATGATGAACATTCTCAATAAAGTAATTCGTCATTACAAGTTTTCGAAGTTCCGTACATCGCGATTATGAACAATCTGAATTTAATTAATTCGTCTTAGCGTACTTTCTAAATCACGTAATTCGTACTGTTAAACTTTACGAATACAGTACATCGATATTTTAAACTTCGAAGTTCAGTATGACAGTCTTGCTATCATCAACAGCTTTACCGATACCAAGTGTTTTGAGAAATTGCCATACTTGTGCGGTATTGAAATTTTGAACAGAGTTGTGAATGTGGCGCCTTTTAGCATCTCTACACATACGACCGCACCGATTGCGCAGCTTCTTGTAAAGAGTCTAGTTCTCATCAGTGGGATCACTTTTGTACCGCTTTTTAGCCTTATCCCTTTTCGACATTGCACGTTTAATGATGTCAGACAACCAAGGAGCTGGAAGATGCTTCACTCTGACCTTTTTAAGCGGAGCATGCTTATCAAAGAGTTCCAGCACTATCTTAGTAAACTCGGCAACCTTACTGTCCAGGTCATTACTATCGTAAACAGGAGACCAGTCAATATTGCCCGCGTCTTCTCTTAAGCAATCCAGGTCAATGTTCTTGAAACTGCGAAGGAAGAGAAATTTCGATTTACGTTTAGGAGGGCGAATTTTATAAGAAAGAAAAATAAGATCATGATAAGAGAAGGAGGCAGCAAGTTGACCATGAGTGGCTACTCTGCTTGGATCGGAAACCAGAATAAGGTCTAGAAGTGAGGGGTTACAGTGAGGAGCATGATGAGTGGCGTCAAGCTGAAGGATATGCATGTTGACAGAAGAGACCAGAGACTGGAGTTTACGGCTGCGCACATCATCCTTGATCAGACAGGTGTTGAAGTCTCCGAGTATTATCGTGTGGTCATATAACGAGGAGAAATTTTCTAGTTTTGATTCTAATGAATAGAAAAAATCTATATGACATGAAGGACTATAGTAAACACCTACTAGTATGTTTGTGTTGTTAAAAGTAACCTCAATAAAGAGGTGTTCAGCAAATTTTGAATAATTACTCGGAGACTGATCAACGACTTTGTATGAAATATCTCCACGGAGATAGATGGCGACCCCTCCACATCCCCTGCCCGTTCTGTCGTTACGCACCAGCTTGTAGCCGGGTAACGAATATTGCGTTGAAGGAAGTGTAGGTTTGAGAAAAGTCTCTGAGACGAGAACAGCATGGATAAGATCGGAGTCGAATGAGGATAATAAATCGGAGTGATGAGCAGGAACGCTTTGAGCATTTATATGAACTATATTGAGAAATTTACTGTAGCAAGAAAATACAGAAGACAATTGATCGCGTAGGTGTACCGAATCATCACTGAACGCACTAGAATTGCTCTCATCAGACGAACAAGAAGAAGAACAGGAAACAAAACTATTATCAATATGACCCAACATAACACAATTATAAATATAATACAATACCACTAAAATTAATATAACAATAATAAAATTACTATGCTAAAATAACAAAATAACAGTCCTCGATGCACTCGTAATTTAAACAAATATTAAAAGACTAGTACCCAAAACAGTAAACATAAAAATTGGGGAAAGTTTTCGAACGAACACTTTACATTATCTATGGCACATCAATGCTGTCAAAGTCGCAAAAGTCTAAACAAAAACAGAGTTTCATAAGTATAAAAAAATGTTTAGTGACCGGCATGAAAAGATATTAAAAAAAAAAAAAGAAGAAAGATTATGACTAAATAGGTTTCCGATTATTTAGCTTGCCTGCGCGAGGTCCTATCCGACGCCGCATTGGCAGATTCAGTCATCGGGAACCGCGCAATCAGTTGTTGAAGTTCTACCGCCGACTCGATTTTTCTGCGCGACTTGTCTGGGAGTAGGATGATAATCTTGCCCTCGGAGGTCCAACACTGCTTCACACTAAAGTGTTTTCGAGCACTCATGCATACATCATGTCTAGGCTTGGTTAGGAACTCCGAAAAAACCAAACCGGATCCCTTCAACAACGTCTTGCTGCGCCATACCTCACTACGAAGATTATAATTGGCAAATCTAATAAGCAGAGGACGTAGCTTGCCTGAGTCCACTCCCAGGCGATGGCAGGATGTGATATCTGAAGGAGAAACGTTCACTATCTTCATCTTGTCCTCCAGTATTGAGATAGCCCGAGATCTGTGGTCTTCATCCCTCTGCTCAGGAAGGCCATGGAGGAGCAGAACTTGCCTGCGAGATGCCATCTCATGCCGATCCAGTCCCATAGTCAGCAACTCCATCTGTGTCTTCAGCGTGGTCATCGTCTTCCAAATAAGGCACTTGAACTCCATGAAGTCCCGAGATAGGCTAGCTATTGTCTTGTGAGTGGCCTCATTACTGCTGACGTTTTTTAAATCCTTTTCATAGGTGTCCATACGCGAGGTAAAAGTGGCAGCAAGCTCCTCCATACTGCCTGCTAGCTTGGCATATAGGTCCATTATGTGATTTTGACTTTGTGCAGGTTAGGTGAAGGCGAAAGGAGAGTTTATAAAAGCAGTGAGTGCAGCCGAGGGTACTGAACACTTTCAGTGCATTTGCATGACAATACACATAAATAAACTATTATTAATTTAATTTTTAAATGAGAGCTATAAAACAAGTTGTGTTCACTTATACTACCCACAAACCCATACATTGCATTTAACAAAAAATAGTTTAGGCCATTTTGTATTTTTTATTCATTTAATTACATAAGTGTTTCAATTTAATAGATCACATAAATTGTGTAACGGAAACACCGAACATAACTTGTTTTTGTATGGACTAAGACGGAGTCACCTGATGCTGATATATAAACGGTTTTCATTCACGGCTCAAATAGATGCAAAACAAAACAAACCACATAACCGTAAACCTCTTTTTACTGGCAAAATGCCAAAAAAAGTAAACGAAAAAATTGTTTATTTCAATTAGGCTATTAAGAAACACTTTTGTATGTCAAAGTTTAAATTTAGGAAATAATAATAATCGATTCTGCTGTCCATTCGCAAAGGTAGATTGTTATGGAAAAGAAACTCCAGATTTACTCTTAAAAAAAAGTGTTTTGCAATATTTACATACATACAATAATTCATATACGTGAAGACGACGCACCGATTATAACACTACTATATTACTTATAGGTATGAAATTTCATAAGCACCAGGTAAAATAATTCTTTTAATAAATATGAACATGGTTCTCACATAGTTACAAATATTGCAAACATAGGTAAATTACCTAATTCAATAACAATGGAACAGTGTGTGAGTCAATTTCCTAAACAAAAGAAAAAAATAACAATTCAACAATAATTATGATTATAAAAATTATTAACCTCATCTAGAATGAAAGTAGTTACTCGTACAACACTGGTGTATTTGTAAAGGTACGCGTCCCACCTCGATTCTTTTCATAAAAGTTGTATAGCAGTACTCTTTGCGGAAAGTCTCGGGTTTAAGCGATGTTTCAATGCCTGTCTATTAGGTCAAGTAATGTCAATAAAACAATACCACAAAGCCTAGCTTTTTAGTGACTTGGAAATTTTCTGAAAGTATGAATGACTTCCATCGAAGCCAGTTCCAGTTGTGAAACAGAATATCTGCTGTATAAACTTATCTATATTGTTAGTATGGTGTTGTATTTTATGGGCAAAAATGCCCAATGGTTGTTGTACAAATATAAGCCCAAATCGAACGGAAAACTTTGATTGCGTGATGTAGAATTTGTGTAAAGTCAACTTTTTTATAGTTCATATAAGGCGGTATAGATGCCGCTTCACAAATAAAACCGGAGTTTTTATCTAGCTGTAGCTGTTTTTAAATCTCGCCACGTTGTATTCATACAATGCTGCTCAATTGAAAGGAGTAAATGCTTCGTTTTATATTCTAAAAAGAATTTCTGTTCACTTTGAGTGATACGTGGTCATTTAAGATACCTAATATTTATATAGTAGAACGGTAACTTGGAAGGGATTCAAAGACTACCGATAAATTCTTCTAAAATACTTGTCAACGAATATGAACTAATACATTTTTATTCAGATTTTAGGTACTCCCAATCAAGTGTGAAATCTGGAATGAAAAATATTAACTTTAAAACTAAACTTAAATAATATTTGCTCTTGGTCGGTTGAAAGCGGACAATAAATCTGAAATTTAATGCTTGCACTCCTCGAAGATATCCAAATTGAATTTTATTCACACAGTTGGAGTTGGAAAAATTAACGCGTTAGTCTTTGAAGGAGAGGCATTTATTCAGTTTCCATTAAAGTATTTTCGTTTTTTGAAACAATATAATTAGGATTGTTTACATGATGGGAAATATACATCCTACTAAAACTGCACAATTTAGGATTAGAATCCAACTTTGTGGAAGTACTCGACGTCGTGTCGCAGTTGGACAGCAGAGACTTAGTGCTCAATAAAGACGCGTTAGAGGCGCTTCCAATTAAATCTAAGTATTCACTAAACCAACCAGCTCCTTTTAAAACCAATATTCTGACTTCAACTATATAATCTGCTTAGGACTATAATTCCTGAGTTATAGTTACTTTGTGTACGTTACATCAACTTTATAGCTTAAATTTGTATAAATGAGTTTTCGCAAGTTTCTAGTTAGCTAGAACATGCTTCCTATTTATTAATGACAAAAATATTCGACATATTGCCGCACTGTAAGAAATCTGATGTTAAAAGATTTCTCTTAATTTTTTTGCTTAGAGAGGAAGCTGAATTGTTATCTCGTGAAACATTGTGTAACATTTACACAATTGACAGTATCGTACATTGACTGTAATAAAATAAGAATATTATCGCATTCGTATACAATATTTTTCTTGAAAAATAGTCGTTGACGTATAAAGTCTGAACAAAGTTCTTGTTTGATCTTTTAAGTACACCTCGGTACAATAAAGAAACGTGACTAATAGTTTCTTGTGTGCGTCACAAAACTGCAGCAGATTGTTGAGTGATTACTCAACATTTCTTACCCTATCAAATTACGTTGGCATGATTTACGATTATATTTTTGAAAAAAATCTAAAAATATGATCGAAAATCATGCCATCAAAGAACTGGTGAAAATGGCTGGCAGCTTGATTGATGATATATAAAATATCTTATGTGTATAATGAGAGACGAAGGGTGAGAATAAAAGACGTTTGCGATTACAATGTCCATGTCCTAATGGTTTCTTTTGGTGTATTAAATGACAAATAAATTACGAGCCAATCGATAATGAATAAATATTTAGCAAAGCTTTTTTAGGTTTGTTTTGTTTTGAGTTGTAAGATAGAGTACCATAAAGTACATTATTTGAACTGCGAGCCATGACTACACTTAATTAACTCATATCTTAAACCAAAACCTGGGGATGAGAGAAAGCAGTGCAGTGTGCGTTATAACTGCCAAGTAAATATTCTAATTAGAGCGCTGGAGCGTGTCAGCGTTTTAGACAAAAAGCTCGAGTAAGACCTACATAATGTTAATTTACCGTCTGAGAGACATTGTAAATGGGTGAGGGACATAATTAAACTTCGGCTAGAGAATCAGAATTGCTATCCAACCTGGCAATGCTGCCAGCGGGCACATTTCCCGTTGACTACAGTGTGGACGAGTTTTTTGACGCCGATTGAGCCCTTCCCTTTATACGCGTTTGTATTATAAGAATGTTATGCTTTAGTTTACAATTTTATTTTTGTTGAAATCTATGGCCTAATTGATATACTAAATGTATTTATCAAGAAATTTGTTATTTTTTTTTTCTACTACTTTGTCTTCCAAAGCTATCTTAAAGATTTAATAGACCATTTAACAAACATCTAAATGTCACTTGTTATGATTCTTAACTACCTTAACAATTAAAATTTATAACGAAGATAAATTGCATGATCGTTCTGATGAGTGAAGATACACATTTTTTACAAAAATGCAGTCGAATAATTCAATTCAGAAATAATAGGCACGACGACGATAGGGACGTTACATCAACTTTATAGCTTAAATTTGTATAAGTGCAAAGCGTCCATTCCTTCAGTTATTTTGTAGTTTTCTAAACTATGTTTAAAGATAAAATTTAAGTTACAGTAAGCATTCCTTGAAACAAAAACAATCCACACTTGGAGCTATTTACGTAATTAAGCTTTGTGATCTGATAAGTAAAGTATAGATATTTTCTTTTAGAAATAATAAAATCCTCAAGCTTGAAAAAAAGCCTCTCAAGATTACAAAACGCTGCAAATGAGGCTTCGGCGATAATAAGCAAACTCAATTTTATATTATGCCTCGAGAAGGCCTGAAATTGTCTCATTTTAGAAAATAATTCCATTTGCGAGAAATGCTTGTGTAGAATTTAGATACCTAACGTACCTAAGTAGAAATGTCGCCTTGAATGGGCACGAGGATTGTTATTGTGCAAGCGGTTCTAATGTAAACTCTTTGTGTACCTAAGACCATTCTCAAGTTGGTTCCTTGAGAATGAAACAACGCAACATTAACAGAGAACCCAATTATGGGTTAAGTTTGCCTTTGTACATAAAATGTCCTTTTTTAGGGTTCCGTAGTCAACAAGGAACCCTTATAATTTCGCAATTTCCGTCTGTCCGTCAATCCGTCCGCAGCTTATCTCAGAGACTATTAGTAATAGAAAGCTAAAACTTAGCATGGATATACATATTAATCACGCCAACAATGTGATCAAATAAAATAAGTTTTTTTTTTGTTTTGTTTCCTTTACTAATTGCTCAGGTAAAAACAAATCTTATTCAACCGCAAAAACGAATGTTGTGATAGCCAACTTTTCAATGCACTAATTGATCACATTGTCAAAAATGGTTCTAATGCACCTGATCATAATACGCTATTACTTAACTCGTTTATTTACAAATATCATGAAAAATTTGTTTTCATTTGGCTTTGAATACACTATTTACATTCATTAATGATAATAATCAGCCACGTGTAATTTATGTTTTACTGTAGTTTGTTACGCGGTAGTTTGTTTATTTTGATAATTGCAATGACCAGAAATAAAATGGTGTAAACTTGATAGAAGTCAAGTGCTAGGTTAACATCGTACAGTGTAATTCGAGCACTATGAATTTACCTGGGTACTAGGTAGGTATGCAATGTAAAAAAAAAGTCAAACTACAGAAAGTAAGAAGAAAAAGTTTCAGGTGAATGTCTTTCCAATATGTGTTTGTCTTACGATTGTCTTCCAGTAATGAGACAAGTTCGGGCAGTAACCCGAACTTGTCTCCAAGTTTGTTAATATTATGTGTCTTTATTAAGAAATCGAAATAATAAATAAACCGAGCTTGAAATTTAAAGAATTCAGTAAATTCAAATAAAATCGTAAAAGACACCATCTAATTTGACTTGACTTGTCTACAAATATTGACAATACATACATACATAAACTCACGCCTTTTTCCCATGGGGGTAGGCAGAAACTACAGAACGCCACCTGCTACAATCCTTACATACTTCTTTTGCTTCACCCACATTCATACATCTAGTCATACACACACGCCGGTTATGAGTACCACCTGGCCTTTCTGAAGAACATCACCTATAAGGTCTATGTATGTCTTTCTAGGGCGTCCCCTCCCGGCGTTTCCATTCACGTCTGCCATGTAAATACCTTTCGTTAGTCGCCTTTCATTCATTCTCTCAACATGACCAAATATTGACAATCCGATTTACAATTTGGATTATACTATAATTATTTACAATCACATTATTCTGAATAAGCTCTCACAGTTAGAGTCACCACATCGTGTGAACATGAGTGATACATGATGATAATTGGATTTTGGAATATATTTGCGTTTACTTGCAAAAATGGAAACGTGTGGGCGCACCACGGAGTAATAAACAATAGAAATTCTAATGTGCGGATGAACTATGTAGAACAAACAAGCTGTATCACAGACAAGCATTTGCAGGATTTAGGATTGTATATATAAATATAAGATAGCTAAGCCATATTTGTTGAGGTTGACTTTGGTTAAGAATTAAAATCCACAAAGTTTAAACTGAAAATAGCGTTGCGTTAGCGTAGCTTTAGTATCTTAAATAATAAGTTATTGAAACACAATATCGTACAATACATTCAGTATGTCGGTTGCTAATTTATTCAGAAAAATTAAGCGACCGCGTTTTAAAATTATTGAAACCCATTTCATTACCATCAGAATCTCTATTTTAGTTAGTTAGATTAGGCATCCATTTTTGAACTAATCTACGTTATCGCATTCAGTAGGTTTTGGTCAGTCAGCAAAACATTAATTAGACACTATAGCATATAGGTACAAGCTAAATTGCTAAAGTTGGATTTGAAGTTTGATTCTGCTCAAAACTACGAAGTAGCTGAAAAAAAAGAAAAACGGTTAGAACGCTTGCTAATTAATGCAATTTGCCTAGAGAAAACATATTGCTTGCGAATTGTTCTTGCTATCTGTAATAAATTATTACTTCGCTGTTATTAGTGGGCGCAAATTATGTGCCGATAGCCTACCACCCTGAAGTAGTCGCGCTTTGCCGTGAAACGTGAGTGTTCGTGCATTTTGCCGCCCATTACTACAGTTCAACAAAAAAATTATACAAACCTACATAAAAAGAAGAAAAATATCATTTAATATCAAAAGTAAACGTTTTCATCATCAAAAATATATATTTCAGCAAAGTCCTGACTCGTGTACATACAAAATTTGTTGCACAGTAACTCTGCACATCTATTTCATCCATTTTGTCCCTCTATTTATCTTGGACGTAGAGATGTATTGTGGATGCATCTCTATACCTCATAATAATATTCTGATTTTCCCATCCGGCAGAATCAGGTGATTTCGTTTCTTAGCTGTTTTTGCAAAGTTTTTATATGTAATCTTCTAATAACGTATTATTCTTATAACCAGATAAATTTCTTAGAAAAACATTAATCTTAATAATAAGTGGTCGATAAATACAATAAATGCCCAATATTTATAAACGATTATACATCAAAACAAAAAGAAAATTAAACAAATTAAAAAAAAAAGCCATACAAACAATTTATTTATATTTTTGGTATATCGCGACACACCAACAAAAACCCCTTTGTGCTGCGGTTTCCCGCGCACAAAATTTCTACTAAATTAAGTCTTAAACAAGGAGTCAAGGTTTGTACTGTAGCGTTACGTATTGCTCAGATGAGCTATACGTAAGCCACGTTAGTAAAAGTAAAATTAATTATAAATTAAAATTAAGAAAAAGGATATAAATAGATAACAAAATTAAGGTCCGGCTTCGCACGACGTGGGCAGCTGGACGGGCAGGAAGACGTGGAATGCCCGAGGTAGGCAGGTGAGCAGTCACCACAACAGACAACCAGGCAATCGGGCTAGTAGGCAGGTGAGCAGGCAGCGAGGCAGATAGGCAGTAGCACGCAGGACGTTTAGACAGGCAAACGGGTAAGTACGTAGGCACCAAGGGTTGTGGAGGCCGGCTATGACTCAATACGTCAAACAGCGAGCCCTTTGATGCCAAGAGTTGACCGTTGAGGGTAAGGTCCAGGAAATAATGCACTCTTTGGGGACCACACACAATATATTTAATTAGAGCACTTCAGAAAGTAGTATCTCATACACAAGCTGGAAATTCACAGTTTTTGAGAGTTTTCAGAATAGAAAATTCACTTGGTATTATAGTACTCAGTAGTTAACCGACTTTCGGCGTCCAGTCCAGATTCAAAACTAAAAAAGTGACGCCCGTTTTTCTTCGTTCTCTGTCATGTCTTATGCAATTCAAATATCAATTAAGAAATCATGACAAATGAAATAAAACGGTTTACAGAGGGGGCAGTCTGCCGCTGCCCTTATTATGAAAATGATAATGTACAACGAGCTTAAAGAAGCTATATTCCATGGTATCTTATGTCTATGGCTTAAGAAAATAAAATAGATATATGTCATGTCAGATAAAAATGTCAGAGTATAAAATAGTATAATAGTTTTGGATGTTAAAACAAATCGTATGCTTTTCAGGTGTATACATTATCAAAGAATACATAAAAATGAGAAACATGAGTTGATACAATTTCAAAAGTTATGAAGATGAAATTTGTAAAGTGTATTAAAAATTTAAGATAACTAAGACATGTGGAATGAACACCACAGTACCTTGGCAGCTACTAAGACGCTTGAACTTGTCAAATGCATTCTGTACGAAATAACAGGTTTTATTTTTTGCAACGGGCTTTAAAATGCTCATGGCGCGAGCACTCTAGGGTTAATATCACGTCAGGCGCAAGCATAAGGCACCTATGCGGAAATCAATGACTATTATAATATTTTTTTAAATTATTGTGAATGTGAAGACTATGTGGTTCATTCTTTTTTTTTAATTTTAATTTATCTTAGTTAGTTTTTAATCATGGTCTGGCAGTTTGAGTATTTATGCGGCCTACCCGAATGTCCCTTCTTTGGTATTGTTCGTCAATTTGTTGAGCTCCTTAAATTCTAAGTTGAGCTGCATGGTTATTGACAAATGCGTGCACTGACTGGACAGGTCCACTCAATCTGGCTGGTTCTTTCCTCAAAAGACCAAATCAGACATCAGTCTACATGGTCTTCACATGATCTAACGAAGATTTTGTCTGGACTTTAAAAGAGACTGTGACCTCTGAGTTTGTTTCGGCCTTTCTTGTCAGAGTAGTCAGACAGGAAAAGCCGACCTCATCTAGTTTTAAAAAATACGATTTAAAAAAAAAATATGTGAGTAAACCAATTACACCACAGGATCTGCTTCAAGAGTCAGCTGACAGCTCACGTATTAGATATTAGACACAGTGTTTAATCTGAACACGTTATTGCTTAGTGTGACAGATATTATAATACTGGCGTGTGGTTTGAAAACGGGAAAAGGTTATCTACATAGAGTATGTTAATTTGCGACTAATTAACGACCATGTGATAAATATAATTGATATTGCCTTGAAGGGTTCTACTAAGGTATGCAGGGGCCTAAAACATTTTTCCTGTGACTTGAAGCCATTTGACCTCGACATCTAAATAAGACGTGTCCTTTATTTTCTCTAGTCACCGCGAACTAATTTCCTTCGAACATTCTCTCACGATCACCCGAAGATTAACTACGGCCTAGCTAGCCAAAACCATGTGGGGTACTAATATAATTAATAAGGACTTCACTAACCTGACCTTGTTTAATAAATGATCATACTAGGGACTTTCTTTGGAAATATTCGAAGTAATTTTGAATGGAATGGCTCGGGTAGCTGAAAAACAACTTACTTTCACTAAACACTAATAAAACTAATTACGTATGCTTCAGTATCACTATCAGAACATAGCATATTGATGACTAACATTTAAGTATACAGATATGTGGAGACTTGACAAGTACAAATTGTAACTGCCCGTGTATTGGGAAGGTCACTAAGTCTAAATATCTGGTAGTTGTGGTAGATCAAGCACTGTCCTGGTATCCTCATATTGAGCAAACTTCTGGGCGAATAAGGCAACTCAGTTGGTTCTTTAAAACCTTCAGACATATTGTTCCATGTAAAATGACGAGCACTAAGAACCGTCTCAGATATCTCCTTAGTGAAATATATGTAGCACTGGCCCAGTCCTGTTACTATATTGTATTACAATTTGGGGAGGTGCAGCTAAAACAAAGTTTATCGATGTGGAACGAGCACATCGTACATCATCATCTTTTCAGCCTAAAGACGTCCACTGCTGGACATAGGCCTCCCCCAGGCATCGCCACATTGACCGATCCCGAGTGTCTCGCATCCAGCGCCTTCCCGCAACCTTAACCAGGTCATCGGTCCACCTAGTGGGAGGCCTTCCAACGCATCGTCTTCCGGTTCGCGGTCGCCATTCCCGAAGTATTCGGCCCCTTCGACCATCCGTTCTGCGAGCAATGTGCCCAATGTGTCCACTGCCATTTAAGTTTCGCAATTCTTCGGGCTATGTCGGTAACTTTGGTTCTCCTGCGGAAATCTTCATTTCTGATGCGATCACGCAAGGAAACGCCGAGCATTAGCCCTCTCCTTTGCCTTTTGGGTGACTTTAAGCTTTCTGATAAGACCCATTGTGAGCGACCACGACTCGGTTCCATAGATGATCACTGGCAACACACACTGATCATAGACTTTTGTCTTGAGATACTGCGGTAAATTGGACGAGAAGATACCGCGCCACTTCCTGAACGCCGCCTAGATTAGTCGGATTTGACCTCTTTCTCGAAGTTAAACCTACCCAACTGGACCGCTTGTCCCAGGTAGACATAATTGTCTGCAACTTCGATTGTAGAGTCTCCGATCTTGATAGGAGTGGGTGTTACGTGGGCATTTACGATGAACTTGGATTTGTCCATGTTCATTTTAAGACTCACTCTTTCGGAAGCTCTACTGAGGTCATTGAGCATTGTACTGAGGCTCTCCATGGTCTCAGCCATGACCACTATGTCATCCTTTTGTCGTAGATACTAGTTTCACGTTAAATAACATAATTTAATTCCATAATTTATTCACTATAATTTACCACATGTTCATATTATCGTCAGTAATAAAACTTTGTATTTTTAATTCGAATAAACTCAAAATATTTATATATTATGTATGTTAACATTGTTTCTTAGAGAAATACTTAGGATCGTAAATAAACTCCGCATATTTGTTTAGGTTGTTTGTCTAGACAGAAAATGAAGTGTTTAATATATAAGTAGATACTTGCACATTCTGCCGTGGCTATGTACCTATATACGTAGGTACCTACATAGTATGTTTATAAGAACGGTTATCGGTGTGTTGGGATTACGTAGCTAATGTATTATTCAGCGAGATATTATTATAATGAGACAAGTTGGCGTAAATATGATGACCGTTATAATAATGTTTTGATTTTTTAATGTGCCAGGTGTTTCATGAATTATTCTGTTATTATTTACATCGCCACTTGCCACAACTCCGGCTCATTTAGAGACAAATTAAGCTTGTACTAGAACTGTGAGTCATATAGATAGTTAATAGGTCATTATAGATGAACATAATCATTTACCATCAGGCGAGATAGTCGTCAAACGCGAGCCAACAGCTAAAAAAAAAGGAATCAGTCATGCATTTTATGATCACTGACTATATTAATGACTCTGACTTCTTGTTTAACACACGTAGTTAAATAAAAAAAACAGTAAAATAAATACCTGGTACAAGAGGCGGAGTTTGGGCCGAAGGCTTCAAGGCGACGGAATAGATTGTGCAGAGAGTGTAAAATGCGAGCAGCAGCATTTTTTTCATTTTTTTTGCGTACCAAATAACGTTTACTAGTTCCTTAACTAGTAAACGTTATTTAGTACGCCATCGTTCACATAGAACAACGTTGTACTAATCATGAACGAAATATCTACGAGCACATCGAATTGATGGTAGCAATCAGAACTATGTTAATATTTTCTGCGAAACAAAACAAATACATTGTAATTTTTTATTAAGTGTATAAATGTATTTAATTTCCAAAACAATATACCACAGGTATTTAACGCGATGATTTAGATTATTTATTTACCTATTTAACCCGACGTTTTGACCGTGTTGCAACGACCGTGGTCCCGGGTAGACTGGTGTCTCGGTGTACTGGCTCCGTTGGGGCAGAAAATTCTTCATCTACCCTCACATTTCTACACACAACACTGACAGTGTCCTTATTCTGTAAATTCGCCGACTGCATAAAACGAGGTAATATTTATTTGTATCTAATTAATGTGTATTTAATTTATTTCAATACTAGCTTCTGCTAGCGGCTTCGCCTGCGTGAAAAATGTTTTCTTATCCCAAGGGAACATTATATCGGGTCATTGCTTATGTGGTATTCCACTATAATCTATTTCTGTGCTAAATTTCATCCAGATGCGTTCATCCGTTCTGGCGTAAAAGAGTTACAAAACAAACATCTATCCATCCATCTATTCATCCTCACAAATTTTCTTGTTTATAATAGTAGTAGGATATTTTTTTTTATTAATAAGGCAATGGTAGGCAAACACTAATAAATAGGCGAAGTAATACACCCGTTTATAATACGCACACTAACATCTATGTTGCACACCCTGCAAACCTATCTAGTTTGCTGTGTTGTACATCAAGATATTGAGGCATGTCTATTTTCTTAAAAAAATTATATCGCGTCAAGTGAATCAGCTCCGTGGATTTTCCAAGTACTAAGTATTTTAAAATTGGATGACCTCCAAAAAGTTTCAGCTATTAGCATATTTACATAATTCTCGGCTCTTCATACATTACGATCGTGATCTTCTGGCTGATGACGACGGTTGACGGCTCGAGTATCCTGCTACCCTCGCAGCGGGTGATGCTTTATGTAATCACATTAACCCAAACAGATTTACCGAGGTTCCTGCGTAATCCTAATTAAGGTAGCAAATTTACGGTTTTAGGTTAAATACCGTGTACCTACTACATTATGATCATGCATAACAATAACGAGCTAGCACGGATACGAGTTGGTTCGTGCAACCATTATTTTTATTAATTACATAGATAACTGTGTGCTGTGAACCAGCTGGTGTGTTTCACAAACGTCGCTAATTTATTTGCTGTATGTTTTCCATTTTGCAGTTACGTAAGTCAGAAGCCAGGAAATTTGACACCAGTCTTGCCAAGGTGTATTGTATTATCCAATTACTGGGTTGGGTCGGACAGATCACACGGTCTTGGTCTTGGTCTTTGGTCACCTCTGCCAAAGAGGCAACGACTCTATTGAGCGGCTTGTGGTCCAGGGAAAACTGGAAGGAACCAGAGCGCGCGGCAGGTCACCCATGCGATGGACCGACCACATCTAGTGTGCAGTAGGTGATCCACTGCATGAGTGCACACGAGTCACAACCGATAGGAAGGGATGGCGTGGTATGAGGCGAATCATGGCGGCACGGTGTCTCACTGCGACATGCTAACCACGACCACTCTGTCAAAGTGTACCGACGAATAAGAAGAAGAAGAAGAGTAGAACAGATGCCTATCTGTCTGGCATGGAGCAACTGCCTGGTCATTTCATGTAAAATACTGGTACTCAGCTGCATCCGATTTGACAGGAAGCCGACCTCAATATAGTAAGGAAAAGGTTAGGCAGATAGATTGATGTTTCACAAGTTATTCGTTTAATAAGACTTGCACATATTGAAGCGCTGACAATATAACAGACCTAAGTTTTTTACAATAAAATTTATTTATGATTTATAAATATCTGTGATAAACCATGTTACTAGAGCCTGTGTGTACACTGTACACTCACTCTATTAGCTGTGATATTAGGCAGCTGCGCTATTGTTTAGCTGCTTTGCAAAATGCAGAACAAAGTTGATTCAACGAAGTTTTTGACACAGAGCAATTCATGGCAGTTGTAGAGTCAATGTTGTGTAATTGTTCAAGTTTTCCACTCCTAACAAGAGCGAAATTCAGTGGATTGTCGTTATTTTTACTTTTACGTTCTCATTGATGAAGCCTTGTTTATACGAACAGCCTCCATCATACAATACAGACTGGTCGTCACCACAGCGTGTATCTCATTGTCGTTACACAACTGCGGTGACGTCACGTTGCAGATTGGACGGACGCCAGAAGCACAAGATTTATAACGATACTTTTGGAAAACACGTGGTTTTAATCGCGTTTAATTTACTATTGTAAATACAGAATGAATGCAAACCAAATCACCTTGACAAATTACCACTCTGGTAACATTTCAGAATGTGTGTCCCGGGCAAAATCAACGGTGACAGACAACAAACAACGTCATTACACGGTATCAATAAAACTCAAATCTATAGATTTTGTAACAAAAAACACATAAAAATGAGTTCACATTCGCAATTTTAATATCAGTTTTCACTTTCGCACTAACAGATAACGTCATAAGCAAAAAGAGATAGAATAGAATAGAATTTTATTTTGCAAATATGGGTAATATACAAAAGTTGTTATGATATCAAGGCTCAGCCATATTTTACCATTCGGCATGCAAACATTTACATTATTTATGCAACATGAACTTACATTTAAAAACCAGATTAATTAACAAATTGTCATTACAATTATCATTCAATGGATCAATTAATATATCATCATTATGATTATCATTCAATAGATCAATTAATAAAATATAATTACAATTATCATTCAGTAGATCAATTAATAAATTATCATTATGTTCACAATTTCAATTCAATAGATCAATCAATAAACAATCATTATCATCACAATGATCACTCAATAGATCACATTTAAATTATCATTAACATTGCAATTATCGTACAATAAATCAATTTATAAATTATCAATATCATTACAATTAATATTCAATAAATCAATTAATGAACAAACATATACTTTTGTCTATGCCATCTTTTATACCAGTGTGGTCGAGTATGCTATAGTTATACTTCTATATAGACATATATCAGTACTAAATTTGTGCCACTGTCATATCAATAATGTATCGAGTGAGGTTTTGCCCCGATCTACAAATTTTCTTTATTAATAATCTGTAAAAATTGTATTGCCCAATCACCGAACGCATAAAGTTTATTATTTCACAAAAAATAATGGTTTAAATAAAACTATACTTCCTCGAATAGAACTAAGATTACTTTATTCTAGACAGCCTATGGAATGGATTCCCTGCACAATAATTTCAGTTATTAGTCGATAATTCACCTATGGAAAGTTATCCTTTGATTATTTCCTGAATAGCTTCTGCCAGCGCGGCAGCGGCTTCGTCCGCGTGAATATCGAAAATTATCCCGAGGGAACATATACCCGGGATAATAATGTATCTTAAATTTCATCAAAATTGGCCCAGCCGTTTGAGCGTGAAGAAGTAACAAACATACAAACACACACACTCACAAACTTTTCCCTCTCACAGAGAGTAAGCCTATGTCCCAGCAGTGGGAACATTAATAGGCTGATGATGTGATGTGATGTGATGTGAACCAATAGCCACACACGCCATGGTTCATGAAGATAATAAATCAAGGAAATTCGAAACAAACGCGACAAACGAGAAAAAACGCGTGAAAGCAGCGAAAATCTTTATTATAGGTGGTATCCGAAAGACTACCACGATGACTGAAAAGTTGTCACACTGACATTCAAGATTATAGTGTTTGTCTCTTTTTTTTCATAGAATTTTTCTATAAGCAAGAACGTAAGACCTGACAGTTTCTATTTCGACTTAACTACGTTCTGTCTAGAAGTATACAAAGTCTCTGAAATATGCAAATTGCAGCTCGTTCACGTGACCATCGCGCCGGTCACCGATTACTGGGCCTGCAAAATGTACGTTGTTTATGATGTGCTGCTGGAACAGTGTGGCCATAATAATATCACTTAATAGCATTGTAACGTTGTATGGTAAATAAACTTTTTTTAGGGATATTTTTAATCACACATCAAATAAATAATCAAAATCATATCAATTTATAAACATATATTTATATATTTTATATTGTCAACACTCATTCACTGTACTCTACACTCTTTTTTGCATAAGATACAAAGCAACTAGACGTATTTTTCAGTCAAGTAAAATTTAATACTTGGTCCTTGATTTTATAACCCTATTAATATATTCCAGTACTCGAATATCGAGAGCGATATCTGTTTAAACTCCACGTATATGCTCAATTTCAACGTAATCGTATTTGCATTCGAATACGTAAAAACTAATTAATTAAACGTGCAACGAACGATCACATTTTAATAACTGCTTCTGCTTTCTGTATATGAACAGCTTTTTCCAAGGAATTCTTAGTAAATTCTCAAAAAAAAAAAATTGTATCTCCCATACAAATTTTGGTCAGCTGACGACAACTTTGTCGGGAATTGACTATGACATCCATAGCAGTTTTTAAAATATTATCGCACATTACTTTTTGATTTCTAAAATTAAAACACCATCTTTCCATTTTTCTTTAATTATTTCATATACCACGGACCAAAATGCCCATAATGAACACCTTGCGCGGTCTTGATCCCAAGCTTTCTAATTTTCTCGAAACAAAATTAAGGCTGTAATACCAACACACGCTTGCTGCGTCGTCATTAAGTCACACCGTCTGGAGAATCGTATCGTACCACTGCCTCCTACTAATGAATAAATAATATTAACCTCGTCATGTTCATATCGTACTATTTAACGTGGATTTACAAATTAATGGATCTTTGTGACAAATTATTAAACTAATTGCTTCGTTATTATAAAGGTGAAACTGAATAAATAACGTAGACATTTCTAAATCTTGCTGCTTTTACGATTACGTTTTTTATGATCTATGATTACGTGTGTTGTTTTCATTAAGTAATAATTTATGGCCAATTAGGACACAATGTAGTCTATCGATTTTGAATATATACCACTTACAGAAATTGCGTATGATAATTCATTCAAAGTACAATTTCGTGTCTCTAACGAGACGCTATTGGACCCGGAGGCAGAGGAAGGTGCAGTAAACTAGCGAAATTTAATTCACTACCTACCTACGTTTGATCATTAAAATTGCATTACTTTTACAGAACCTTGCCTGCAATTGTACGTACTACATTGTTTAGCAAAATGAGATGGTGAACAAAAGTAATTTGGCAACCTCTACAATAGTATATGCTATAGATTAATATTTACAATAAGAATGGTGTGAAAGTTAAATGCAACTTTTCAATTTCCACGAAGAATAGCCCTTCAGTAAAGGTACTTATTATTTTCTAATATCAATACTGCCTCTTCATTATCATTAAGTACACAGATTTTGTTTTTCCCAAATTAAATTGTGGAGTGAGAAATGGTCCCGGAACAGTATCGTATTAAATTGATCCAAGTTTAAAATTGAGTTTGTTATAAAATTATATTCATTTTAAATGATCTTTGGGTAAAAGTTGTAAATCTGTCGGTGATTGTTAAGCGGTTTCTGTTCACGTTTCAATGTTTAAATAATTGAAAAGTGATGTAGTCTTACTAATATTGAAAGTTTGGATGGATGTGTGTGTGGAAGTATGTTATGATGTAGTATTATGTTGTCAGACTATAATCTATCTCTATACCAAATTTCTTTTAGATCCATTTAGCCGTTCTGGTAACAAACATACATCCCTCCATCCATCCAAACTCTTGCATTTATAATATTAGTTAGTTTAATGAAATTTAATGCTTATTTCTGGTCACAATTGCGTTATGATATATTTTTGAAGAGAAACAATGTGTGCACTGTTCGGTCACTAATATACTACTGAAGATCGTACTGTTTTGACGCGAAACAAATTCTCACTTCCACCAATTTCCGCCTGGACAGCTTTTAACCCTTTACAAAGCGCAAGTCCGATCCTGCATGGAGTATTGCAGCCACCTTTGGGATAGCTCAGCTAAGTATCAGCTTGCCGCGCTTGACTCGGTGGAACGCAGAGCCAAGAGGCTCATTGGCGACGTTGAACTGGCGGATGCCAAGCTACATAGCTTGGCTCATCGCCGCAAAGTTGCCTGCTTGTCGGTCTTCTACAGACTGTACTTCGGTGAGTGTGCTCAAGAACTCCACGACCTCATCCCACAAGCCCCCTTCTACCATCGGACATCTAGACGCACTGCAAGTTGTCCTTACCTTGTTGCCATTCCACCAATTCGCACCAAGCGCTTCCAGACATCCTTTATAATGCGCACAGCGAATGAATGGAACTCACTACCTGCGTCCGTGTTTCCGAAAGCCTTCAACCCGAATCTCTTCAAAGTTAGAGTGAACAGGCTTCTTCTGGGTAAGCTCACTCCATCGTCGACTCTGTCTCTGTCACCTCTGACCTAGACTAGAATCAAGAGCAAACCCATCACCAATAAAATAAAAAAAAACTAAAGTACCTACTATCTAGCGGGGATTTGACGAATTACGTTCTTTTGTCACTATTTAAGAGAAAAATATTTGAAATAGTAAATATTACTGTAAACCTAACTCAATTTCATAATGTTTTTGAGATTGTACACTTTTAATGCGAAGAGGCGATATTTGCTTACTTGTTTTGTAAATTCATAGTTAGATAATAATACAGTTTTACAGAGACGTCACATCTGCCGATATCAACCAGGAAACTACTTTGTTATTAGTTGTTGTCACTGATTGAGGCGGATTTAATTAGTTCGTTAATTAGACGTCAACACACCTCACTTAAATCTGTTCGCATTAACCAAGAACAAGCAATAACCCATATAATTACATTTTAATTACTACCTCATATTCACATCTGCACTTACCAACGGCAACTACTGCCGATTTCAACGACTCATCTATGTATTTAGCTACGATAGCTATGATTTTACCAAGATACACATTACGTCATCATCAGCCTATTAATGTTCCCACTGCTGGGACACAGGCCTCCTCTGTGAGAGGGGATGGGCCGTAATCCACCACGCGGGCCCAGTGCGAGTTGGTTATATTCGAAGTTTTGGTTCTAGGACCAACCAAGATACCAAGATATGTTATCGGTTATTTTCCTAATTTTTGATTTCTGAAACATCTTTGCAAAGTTTTCAATTTTCTAGTCATTCTAATTTCACCGTCATCAAATATTTTTATAAACGAGGCCACGACATTTGGGTTCGATTAAACAGTGGCACTTTGTGAAGCTAAAATGTGCCCTTTTTTGAAGGAATAGCGAGGGCAACACGCAAAATGGAATCCTGCCTACGACGAAGTCAAATCGTCATTCGTTTGTTAAAATAAGGCTTTGAAATTGTTCTTTTTATTATCCCACGACGGTTCAAAACCTCCTATTACTAACAGACAAGAGACAGCTCTCGACTACGCGAAGGACGACAGTGAACACTTCATTATTTTCAATGAAGACGCGATTTCGCGTCTTTTCCTTGCTTCTATAAAATTAAGCAATTTGAAACGTTTTTGACCGAGATTATCTTCTCTTTTGAGAATCTGTCCTCGTTATAAATATTTACTTGAGGCAACTTTTATCATAAACTCATAATTATGTGTCTTGACTTACTGTTGATATCACAGATTCCAGATATATTTTATGAGACTCTAATGTGTTATAGCTCCGTATACTAAGTTAAGCCATGTCCATGAATTCATCATCATCATTTTCCTGCCCTTATCCCATGTAACTTGGGGTCGGCGCAACACGTTTGCTTCTTCCAAACCGTCCTGTCCCTCGTCACGTTATTACTGACTCCCTTTTCTTTCATATCACTCCTCACACAGTCCATCCCGGCCTGTCCCCCGTCACGTTATTACTGACTCCCTTTTCTTTCATATCACTCCTCACACAGTCCATCCATCTTTTCTTTGGCCTTCCTCTCCCTCTCCATCCATCCATATTTATATTCATAACTCTTTTAGTAACATGCGTTTCATCCCTCCTCATCACATGACCATACCAGGACAAACGGTTTCCTTTCAACTTATCTGCCACTGGCGCCACTTTCAAACTGCCTCCAATATACTCATTTCTCACTTTATCCAATCTCGTCACGCCGCACATCCATCTCAACATTCTCATCTCTGCTACATGCAATCTCCTTTCATTCATCTTTTTCACAGCCCAACATTCCTATCCATACAGTATGACAGGTCTAATCACGGACTTGTAGATTTTCCTCTTTAACTTGAGGGGCATCCGTGGGTCGCAAGTTGTTCCAGTGACCTTTTTTTTTATTGGGACAAACCCACCGCACTATTCCCAAACCACTGCAACTCTTGGAAGCCAGAATCAACAGTGGCGACCACCAGAAAAGCGCCGAGACAATGAAGCTCGACGAAGTCCCGGAGAATGAATTTAACTGTCTTGGATCCCGCAACGAAATTAATCAGAAAAGAATAACGGAGGAGTAGGAAAAAACATAAATTTCCACTTCCCTCCATATCAAGCAGGAGACAGAACAAACAAGGCCACTAGGCACAAAGGGTCGTTTACAACTGGGATAAGCCCAGTTGCCTAGCACCACGGATAAAAATAAGAATTAATAATTTATGGGTCCTAACATTGTGAGCTGCTATGTTTGATTCCAATAATAGGTATGGCAAAAACGCTTGAACGCACGGAAATTTGTTCTAGTTTCCACAAGGTCCGTATAGTAAACAACTCCTGAGGTAGCCTCTACATTATTCAACATAATATTACGTTCATTCTGCCAAAGAATACACTCCCATAAGATATGATGTGCAGATTGTACATATTCGCAGTCAGATGTAGAACACTGACATAAAGGCGAGGCAACGAGCTTGAAGGAAAACAATTTACTTTTAAAGTTACCATGCCCTGTGAGAAATTGGGCAACACAGTGATCCACCTCCAGCCACGTCCTGGCCAGCCGAACACGAACGGATGGAAAGAATTGGTGGAGATGTCGACCCTTGATGGAATTATCCCACCTACATTGCCATTCGGATAAAAGTTCCTCCCAGACGTCAATAGGTGGTTTAAATAATCTAGAGATTTTCTCACGGTCACTCCGCGTTAAAAAGTACGCGTCCGTGGTCTCTCGTGCGGAATAGTACATTGCAGCACGTCGCTGCACTTCAAAGTCGACCGGAAGTACGCCAGCAAGTACCGGTAAGGCCTCAGTACTAACCGTCCTGTACGCTTTGCATAAGAATATCAAAGCCAAACGCTGACTCTGAAGCAACTTACGTCGCACCGCCCCTATGGTGGCCCTATCAGCCCAAACTGGCGCCCCGTAGCAAATACAACCCAAGTAAGTAGCCCCATAAATAGTTTTTAAAGTTAAAAAAGACAGACCCCTCGTAGATTTAGATATTCTCGTTAAGGCATAGAAATTTTTTTTTGCTTTTTCACTGACTATTTTAATATGATCTATAAATGCAAAATTCCTCTCTAACACGAGACCAAGAAAGCACACGGACTGCTTCCTTTTTACGGGAACGTTATTAAATTTAATAGTAGGACACGATTTAAGATTACCCTTCAAAATGAGTTGATAAGTTTTGTGCGGAGCAAAGGTCAGGCGGTTTCGATCGCCCCACTGAGATACCAACCGTAGGCAAGTGTCAGCTAAGTTCTCGAGTCAAGCTCGAGTACTTGATTGAATGAGCAGAAGAGCGTCGTCCGCGTAACCGGTTAATGAACAGCCGCTTGGAAGAGGAATCGCGAGGAAATCATCAAAGCCTAAATTCCATAAAGGCGGACCAATAACCGAACCCTGAGGACATCCCATGGTGAGAGACTTCGACATGGAATTCAGTTTTGCTTCTGCTCAATTTCAGGCCAACACTCTCCTGAATTGTTTCAGCAAAAATATTGTTAATTAGGTACCTAGCGTAATTTATTACATCGGGTTAGTTGTAAATTGTTACTTTGCCAAGATAATAAGTATCTGTTCTTTTTTTTTTGTAAATTTAAGTTTGTGAAAATCGTTTCCTGAAACATTTGAAAGAGACTGCTTATCTAATTTCTAATCATGACCTTACAAGATTTTCAAAAAGTAAGGACATCAAATATCTTTAGAATCCAATAATAGTGCCTCAAATAGTTTGTCGATGACTGGTTAAAAACTATCTACCGTCATCAAAGTTTAGTCTTAAAATTAATGATATTGTTGAATAAAGTAGGCCTTGTTCAAGCTACTCGCGTAACGTAAACTTTCGATGTCATTAACTGAGACAGTTTAACTTTTGGCATGCCGGTTTTTTAACCGACGAAAAAAAAGGCAAAAAAAATTGACATGTATATTTTTATGTATGATTTTTACGCATAACTTTTCATATAGTGATTCGATTATTTGAAAAGAGTATAGTACCTCAATGTTGGTCCCGTATAAATTTGAAAAATAGCAGCCACCCCTAAAGGTAGATAAAAAGGATTTACTATGTTTTATTTAATTTGTCCACTGAATTTTCTATTGTGAACGGATTCTGTTCCAATTAGGAAAACCAAAAAGCGAAAAAATATCCTTTTTAACAAAAAATTGAACCAAAATGAGTTTTAGTAAAAATTATTCTGTATATACAAAGGCTAAGGGGTGCTCGGACTAATATAAAACTTTTCCATGATACTTTATAAACGGACAGTGAATGGCCCTTTCATAACAATAAATGAAATAGCCGTCACTGTTTATATGTAGGTAATAACTACGAATATTTAAAACAGCAGTCACTTATGAAGTATTATCTAAAGTACTACGCGGTCGCTACTACGTAGCAGCCGTGACGTCATCGCTACGCCGCCTGCTACGCTGTTAAAAATTCAATATGAATATAGTCTCCTTAATTTTTTTCTGTAGCAAACTCATAAAATATTAATATTATATTGCGTAACGATCCGTTTTCAAATATAGATGTTAAAAATTATGTTTACTTTTACCTATTTTTAGATACTCTTTACAAATCCTTAAAAAATCGCAGAGTCAGAACCAATTATTTTTTTCCTGGAATGGGCTATTACTGTGAGTGTAAATCGCGTATAAGTGTGATATATTTGATATATAACATTATTATTTTTATTAAGGAATGCGCGCATTCCTTAGTAAAAATAATAATGTTATTTTTAACTGACTGTCCAAAAAGGAGGAGGTTATCAGTTCGCCAGTATTTTTTTAATGTGTCACTTCAAAACTTTTTAATAGGTGAACTAATTTTGATGATTCTTTTTTTATTTGAGGGCTGGTGCTTCTCGTGGCGTGGTCCCATTTAAATCTGATCAAGATCTCATAAAGAACTTCGGAGATATACAACATAACTCTTCAATAAACTACGGCAAATCTTTCGGGATTGCTGAAATCGCATGTCTGCTTATTGTTTACATTAAATAACATCGCATCACGCCGGTAAAGGGATACGCAGATATGTACAGTTCACCCTAGTACATTCTCTTCTCACCGGTTATGTTATTTTTATGTTATTTGGGTAATCTATTCAAGCATAACTTTGGGCATTATAGGAACCTTACTACTGAACTTGCGCATTATGTATCATAACCATATCATAACCAAAAAGGTGAAAAAGAAAACATACATTTCAGCAGTCGGTGTCAATAAACGAAGAAACAAAAACAGACACCGACTTCTGAAATTAAAGTTATTTTTCACTTTGTAGGTAGTGGTTTTGTTTGGAAGTCCGTATTATTTGTGTAATGAGTCGAAATCACAGAATTATAAGTCTATGGTGGTATTTCTGCAGTATAGGAGTTTGACTTAGACGAGGTCGCGGGCAACAGCTAGTAGGAAATACAATTTAATATGTACTGAAAGTTTTGATTTAGCAAATTCTTGGCACAGAATTGTTTTTACCAATACAAAAATTATATAACTGTATTGGTTTTATAATTTTTGTATTATCGGTTATCAGATATTTGTTATCCTATCGGAATGTTATCGCTTTTAGATTTTTTCGAAGAAGATACTTATAATAAAAGTAAAGTGCTCTTTAAGCTTGTTTCCTTGATTCTGTATATCGGTTTTATATCTTGTTTTTCTCTGAGAGCGGGCCTAATTGGGCCTCCATTTACATGATGTCTACATAAAGTATTTATCAATAGACAATCATGTTCAAATTGTATTTATTTACGAATATGTAATTTTAATATTTAAATGTAACGAATGATTTAGTTGTATTTTCCGGTGGGTACAAATAAATAAATAGCTAAGTACGGAGAATATACGGGCGCTATTTATGTATTGTGTTATTTTAATGATGTTTTCTATTGTTTTTTGTAAGAGGCAGTTTACAAAATACTTTATACACATAAGTTAGACTGCAAGTTATGTTATTTTACACTGTGTGTTTAGAAATTTATAAACAAAAAGGTGACATCAACCACGAGCGAATGTAGTGTGCAGATCTTTATTTTGCATTGTTAACTGCTTACCATTCTAACGCTCAATAAACTGGGTAAGTGCCCTAATTTGTAAATTGTTATGTATACAACAATCCTCGAGTCGTGTCGTGTTTCTCATTACAGAGGGTCGTGAGTCCCCCGACAGGAGATCAACTTTTCTTTGATGATGTTTCTCCATCTATGTCTGTCATTGGCGTCGTGGATTGCATCTTGCAGCTTGGTGTTTAGCGTTGCACGAATTTGTTCAGACCATGTAGTCTGTCTGCAGCTCTTCGGCTTTTTGCTCTTATCTTACACAGGGAGGTGCAAAGGTTGACAGAAAATTTCCCTTAAAAAGATATATTTAAAGGCAAATAATTCATGAACTTTGGACTTCCCCTCGTATCCTCATCAATCACCCAACATTTGCACAGTATAATCCGTCTTTTTAACATGCTGAAGGTTATTTTGCTTTGTAGTTTTATAGAACCCGTACTAAAAATTGTAATGGCACTCTTAGATACCAGTTTCCGTCTTTGGCAAGTGTCCAATGTCGTGAGGGCAATAATATGGCAGTAGAATGTAGGTATCGTTATCTAAAGAAACTTGTCTTGAGTGGATTTTATTATAACATTGATTTCAAATCGAATTACTTTAGGTTATTAAAGGACATTTCGATGACTTGGAAAATTAAAAATGTAAAAGACATTTGAATCACAATCGTTTTCGTGTTGTAACTCCTACTTTAAGTAAAGTGTATGTCAGAGAAACACAGTCAACTAGAAAGTAATACCAACAAGATATGTTTTATTTATGTCCACATTAATGATCGCTCTCTATATTTGTATGCTTAATTTGGTTAACGTCTTATAATAAGCTGTAAAGTTGACATCTTTGGAATTCGAAAAACGAAGCATGGCCAAAAACCTTTTTTCATAATCTGCCTGAACTTAACTCAATGAACGAATAAATGGTCGACAAATGATTACGTCATTCGTCGCTCATTCATTCGTTCATTGAGTGAAAGCCCAAAAATGTTGTCGATGAAAAGGAAATTGGAATGAACTATTCTCGTTTTTTTTTTATTCTTTTTATTTGTCAATCATGGAGAGTCAATTCTGTGTTTGTTCATTAGCAGCAAGTGTCATGCTTGTATTCCTCCTCTTAAATCTTCATTTATTTGGATTGTGCTCGCGTTTCATCTAATCTAAGGACCAGTTTCTTGATCCGTAGATAAATCAACCAATGTTTAAATATGCTAAAACCAATGTTTTCTAATTTCGCTAAAACGATTTTTTTCTTAAATTGTTAATCTAACAAATGGTAAAATAATTAACTCTCCAAAATAAATGACCATTTGTGAGGTTAATGATTGAAGAAAAAGCTCAATTTACCGTTATTTGAAGCCGTGATTACCACATTTAATCATTGGTTGAATGAACTACGCTTAAGTGGGCTTTGCACCGTTACACGCTACGTTTCGGCTTAATTAATTAAGTGAATGACTAGTTAATTGCCTAATGTCTGGGTTCTGGATAACGCTTGCTAATTTAATTCGCTAATATGAATAGATACTCGTACCTATGCAGGCATGCTTTAGTTCAGGTATTGTATTTTTTCGTTTCAAAGCAGAGTTCTAATTAGAATATAAGTTTATTACATTTTCGGTAAATATTATCTAGGTTACAGGCAGATACAAATCTATGTGAGAGCTGGAGTTTATACTGGGTTCGAGACCTGTATGACAGATCTCCAGGCTCACACCTTTATTATATAAATATGACCCAAGGTACATTAGCATCAGCCTAACCGTCGCCCCCTCGCACTCGCAGACCAAGATGATCTCATGGGTGCATCAAACCAATTCTCTTCCTCTTGTTCAATAACAGTGGTGCGTGTGATAAACTGTTACGTACATGTATCAAGTGTAGCAGTGCTTACGTAGGGAGGAGTTTTGTACGTATTCATAAAAAGGAGATATTGTGTAGTGAAGTGTTTATGGAGGTATCAGCCGTAGAGCTAAAGATATAAACTTTAATACATAATATATGCGTTGGGAAACGTATTAAACTCAGTATTATTTTAACTCATAAATTTTATTCTGATTTTTCACTTGCCCTACAACACTACTTATTAGTTTTCTATTCAATCAATGGAATAGAAAGCAATTACTTCAAAAAGACCCATTTAGTGAACTTGAACGAAATGACTATGAGAAGCACATTTTATTTGCGTTTGAATGCGGATTCAGACTTGTGAGCTACGATCTTCCTTAATTACTTTATTACTTAGGAGTAATTATAAGTTCGTGTATTAATGTTACTTCCTTAATACTTATATACCGCAGCACACATCTGCGGTCAAGCATTCCGAATCAGCAGCGTAAAAACAGACGCCCTCTATAAAAACAGACGAATCCCCACAATTACGCGGTGAAGCGTGGTCTCTACTGACCTAACCAACCACAACACTACAATTCGCGCAGGTATCTGACTTTAAGACCGTTGGCCAATCAGGGCGCTTTTAGATCTTTCTCTGGCTCTTTTCTGCGGTAAAACATCCCTTACAATGTTGAAACACTTATTCTATCTAAATACAATACATTTCAACGATAAACCTTAATTTCTTAAGGTTTATCTATTATATTCTTAAGGCTTTCTTTATATATTCTTAAGGCGGCGTCTTAAGTAACTAGAAGTCAAAAGCCGCGTATTTTTAGGGGCTCTCGTTATCGATTGGCCGGTGCCGGCTCGAGTATCGGTACCTAAATCCTACCGAGCGTATCTATTCTAGCGGGGGCGGGTCACATTACAATTGAAACTATTATTATTTCTATGCTACTACGCCCCGCTGAATACAGCAATTTATTATTCCTAGCCTAAACTTAGATGTCTAATTGATCATTATACAATGTAAACATAAGAACCTACACTTAAATGACATCTACGCTTAAATCTACTCTTTATTTTATACAACTTATGTATCTAAGCTTAATATGATTGACCTCTTATGATAATCGTGTCTCATCGCTAACAATGTTTGTATGTGTAACTTTGCGTGTGTGCGCTGTACGCCTTTGTAAATATAAAGAAATAAATATGCCTCTAATAGTTTGTTCGTAACTGCAGCTCTATAGCATTGTGTTGAGTCTATGGCAAACAGTTCAATGTATATCTACGTCAAACATGACATGCTCCTAAATTTTATCCGGGATTTCATTTGAGACCGCGTAATAAAAAGAAATAGATGATGTGGTTTTTTTAATACACATATTGGCATGTTAAACGTTTCAGATAGGCTGGAAACCTCTTAATCATATAACAGACTAGCGGACGCCTAGCGGTTTCACCCGCGTAATTCCCGTTCTCGTGGGAATACAGGGATAAAAAGTAGTGTATCACCCGGGGATAGTGTATCTTCCCAACGGTGAAAGAATTTTTGAAATCGGTTCAGTAGTTTTTAAGTTTATTCGATACATACAAAAATACAAATCTTTCCTCTTTATAATATTAGTATATAGATATATTATGCAAAATACATGTAAAACATGTATAGGTCATATACATGTCGGATCATGTCATGATTTGTTTACTTAAAATGATACCTTGTTTGGTACTGGGTGGAGTCTAGATGGTATGGTGTCAATTTTGTTCATTGTAGAGCGACAGTGATCGTTCGGACATGGCCGTGACAACATGCTCTCTAGGAATTGCCCGTGTTTCCTTTTAAGCCCAGAGTAGTACAAGTTACAGGAGATATTTCTCTAGTTTACCCGTATCCCAAATTCTGCGCCCACGACTATAAGCGGTATGTCACTAAGTAGGTCAAATCATGGTCCTATATACCTGGATCTGACAAAAGCAGATATTTTAGTGGAAGTAGCCCGAAAGGTAAAAATATACCAAAAGGTATTTAGATAAAGTCGTAAGCAACGCTGACGAGGATGAGTCGGTCGCTGACCTACGCTTTATTTTTGCTGAGGGATAAAATGTCTCGCTGAACTACGGAACAGATTTAGAGAGATTTCTTCTATTTCTCGTAAAGTTGTGTCGTAAAAATTGTGACGGTCATCCTTTGCGATAGTTACAGTTAGGTTGTTATCTAGCTAAAATATGGGATGTAGAAATTACTATCACAGATACTTTAATCCCTGACTAACGTTAGCATCTACTCCTGTCTTGAAATTAATTGGTGTGTTAAACAATCCATAAATTTTAATTGTCCAGGGTCGCATTACACTACATAAAAGGTTGGTATAGCCAAATGAAAAGTTGCGAGCTTATCACATTGACCCGATTACGTCGTTACACTTGACTACCACGATGTTGACCTATCACTGCAGTTGATTACTACAACTTTTGCATGACAGATCTGGGGCGCACGGTTGGCGCAGCGGTTGAGCGATTGACTGCTGCGCTGCGTGTCGCGGGTTCGATTCCTGCACGGAACAAATATTTGTATGACTTACAGATAGTCGTTCCGGCTCTGGGAGTTGTGTACGCACCCACGATACAGGAAGAAATTCCTTGTGTGGGGCAAAGATTTTTTTTTTTAAATAAAAGAATAGAGGTTCATAATGCTATGTGAGTTCCACATTATGGATTGAGGCCAAACATTATACAGGCATATAAATCTACTGAACACTTATATCACTATAAAGCTAAACCAAAAAGCAATCAAGGTATAGAAATAAAAAAAATTGTGGAAACTACAAATCTAATGAAAATATCAGCTACAGCTACAGCGCCTGCCATCTAGAACGTGACCACTAATTAGTAACACAACTTGTACAACTGTACAAGCTATACATTCTTAAACACAAACATCGATTGTTTGAATATCCCGAGTATTACGAAAAACAACTCATGGTCTTCAAAAGGGACATCCCATCTCAAGTGACAACAGGCTTCATAAACATCCCTTTACTTTACATTTATTACCCGCCCTCTCTGTATAAAGAAGTATTTTACAGAACCGCGGCCGCAATTTGTTCAAATGACGTAATTCCTGAATTTTTCACGAGATTTCCTTGGCTTTGCGAAGTAAATAAACATGTTTATTCCCTCAAGAGCAGATGCTTGAGATGAAGCTTCGGCGAATATTTTACATTTTCAACGTTCAACCATAATTATGATATTTTTTTTTACAAAATCGTTGCTGGAAATAAAACTGCTGCTAGATCATTTCCCGGAATTGTTTTCGATAATACTGCATCAAAAAAACTCGTTGTGGATTGTGTTTATCTTCTGGAACCTGTCCTACTTTCTTTACCGGTAAGCACGAAATGGCAGTAGTTAACTAACAAATTGTATAACAGGGAGCTTTACTACAAATACCTAATCAACGTTAAAAGTTTATCTAAACGCCAATAACTGCCAGATTTGTGTTATCAGCGAGTTAATGTTTATTCGATAAACGAGGTCAATATTTTGTTCAGACAAAATATGAAACTTTATTTCTTTATGTTGAACTTTGATATTTATGTACGGTGTTTTCAGTTTGAATTTCATAACATTTATTTCGTGCTGTTTATTGTGTACTTTAATTTAATCATTTTCGGTCGGCATTATAATTATTTGATTTAATCAAGTCTGTTACTGTAAACTGTAAAAATCTATGTACTTCATATTATAATAGTACGGTGAAATATTAACAGCAAAGTTTTTTCCACTTTACGTTAACTTTTAAACTCAACTGCATTTACAGACAATGAGAATCATCAACTTACATTTTGTTCGAGTCTTAAAGCTCTTTAATCTCTTTCTGAAAAAATATTGAGCATGAATAACAATTTTATCTTTCTTACGAAGTTTGTTTTTCAATTAAATCAGCTTTGTTAAAAATAGTATTATGTTTCCTCTCGGGTCCAATTAGTAGTCGATATTTTTAGGGGTCGGGCCAGAAGTTGTTATAATTTGGAATTATAACAACTTCTGGCCCACAGGAGGACAGTTTTAGTTTCGCTACAAGGCTAAAAGCTGGAGTTCAGCACGTATACTTGCTATGTAATTAGTAATAGGGAACCTTTTATTTTATAGCTGCATGTAACGTGACCTTCGGGCTCAAGTCTCCAAAAAATAGTTGCCTGATCGGACGGCGCTGCTGAGGCCGTCTAGTAAAAAGGCGCTAAAAAACATCTAGTGGCCTACCGCAAGGGCTTTTTCAAGATGACTCTGGCTAAGCATACCTAGAAACATTTTTTTTTAGACATTGCCCCACACTAGGAATTTCTCCTGCATCATGATTGCATTTAAATTTAAATTTTAGTCTAGGATTTTTATTAAATAATTATTTGAATTGTGATTTTAATATTAATTGAATTAGTGTCTAGTTGATTATACAGGTGCTGTTACCTAGCTCAGGGGTCAGGGGTTCACTCTTTTTTGTAAAAATTTAATGCTAATAAACTATTTTTTATTATTAACTATTTTTTATTATTTAAATACAAAAATAACCACACTGAAATCATCCACCAGTACCTGTGGGCCATACAAATATTAGCTCTATCTACTTAAAATCCAGTAGTTCTGACCCAATGATGGTAACAATGTTAGGAAGGAGAGAAAGGTCTTTAAAAAGGGCTTCTATGTTTTCTTAGTTTTGACCCTTCAGAACTTTTAGCCAGTTTTACACTCGTAACTTACATATTGCTACAATTTTTAATGATTACCAGTCGTTTATAAGAGCATTAAATCTTCTTAATAATCTACATACAGATACAATCAAAACTTCATACGAATTCATTGAAATTAAACCATATCGCAGTGCAAGTTCACAACTACAAGCTTATCTCCACGCGAAAGTCCGTTGTCGTCCGTCGTTTACATTAGAGCGGAAATCGCCAGCTCGCCTGACCGACTTCACGATTATACCAGATACGAGAACTTGACCCAAGTCCAAGTCGAAGTTAACGTGAGATATTTCATACATGTATGATAAGTTGATTCTTAAAGACACTTCTAATAAATTACGTGTGATGTTTTACAAGATTGGGATACTTTGCAAGTATATTTAGAAGCTTCATGTAGAAAATATACGTGTCTGCGAATACGTTTTACAACAGCAAGGACTCGTTTGTTAAAGCTTTTCTTATTCTAATTTCTTATTATGTTAATGAAAGGGCTTTATCCGTGAGCATATATTAATGTGTCGAACGTTTCTTAAACACCTCGTTAATAACAAATCAACATTAACGAGGTGTTTAAGAATGATCATGAATCGCCATTAAATTCTTCCTATTTGTTTATTTACATATTTAATTCATCATAATCAAATCATAAGTAACTACTTTACGCTGCGTTAAAGTTTATAAACTCTTTTCAAAATGAAAATTTTTGGCTGTGACTCTTGACTGTCGTCAAACTTGTAGGTTTCATAATTACAGTCACAATATTTCACAAGATAAAGAGCACATTCAGGCATTGTTGACAGGCATTCTCCTTGAGGTAGCTTAATTAGAACCAGAAGTTCTCTGACAACACCTGATTCTGATTTATTAGCTTGCTAAGATAAATTGTGTGGCAATTAATTCTGTAAGTGCGAAAGGTGTGAAAAATAAATCTTTGTAAGTATACTTTTTGGACAGTGAATAATGATACACTTCACAAGTAACACTTTCATGCCATGAACATAACTTTAATGTGCATTGTCAATTAATTTACATAGAAAAAATAAATATACTTTATTAATAAACAATGACTTCCTACATATTATACAATTCAATTAATAACTAAAAGGTTGTCTGTAAGAAATTGCGTTGTGCGATAAAACCGCCCATTGTACACTTGCTTTTATGTTTTTTGTACTGTGTATATATTTTTGTGGTGTACAATAAAGAATATAATAAATAAATACTAATTAAGCCTAAAAATAAACTAACTTCAATTAATTACAAGAGGCAATGCACCAAAGTTAAAAATATTACTGGGTAGTTACCTAAACCAAATGGAGAACATAGATTTAGCTGTTTTTATCTGTTTGCGAATATTCCTACACTGAAACTAAATATTTGTTGGTGCCGTAAATATGTAACGGCAAGACATGTCAGCTAGCATTAAGCATGGAGGCAGAATCAAGAAAGATCTGAATTAAAATATATTTGTTTGCGTAGCTCGATGTTGTGCTCTTACGAGGGCTGTAGTCCACAGCGTATACTGGAATTTATATCTTATTAGTTTTACAATATCTAGGTCGTTTGTGAATTTTCTATTAAGAAAGTATTTTAACGAACCTAATAATAAAATTATCTCGTTACTGCTTTAATGGATAATGAACACTTCGCGAGAGTTTCAAGAAAATTGGCTTTAATAAGACGTTTTAAGAAATACTATTATTAGATACATTGGTCTAGTAAGCCAATCACACTTCTGTTTGCTTTCCCGCTACGCAGAATTTATTGTGTTCGCATTAGCTTTTATATAAAAGATATTTTGGGCAGTATCTAATAGAATAAGTTTTGTAATGAAATAACTTTAGATGAAAACATTATTTATATTTCAGCTGGTGATCTAATCGCAAAAGTAGGGTTGCTTACTAACAAGACCCGTGATTTACAGCATTTTCATATTGGCAAGATGGAAACAAGTTATTTTAAGTTAGCTGGAGTTACTGGCTCTAGATTTTACTTCGCGTGTTTTTTTTTTTAATATACAAGTCGTATCCACAAACTGAAACAGGTAGAGTTGGGTACAATATTCTTTATATCTGCGCTGCTTGAAGAGACTATATAAAATGTATTTAACAAGTTTGAAAGGGTCTCTGGATCTTTTCAAACTTGAAACTTACATTTTGTATACTCGGCTAACCCATCGTTTGGACTGAAATTAAGTACCCGATAAAAGAACTATGTAACGGTTTCCGAGTAGCTTTTTCATTTAACTTTTCTAAAGGTTGCCTTTTTACTCACATGCAAGCTTTTTTTGACCACTACAACCACTAAGACCCTAAAATCAAAATAAAAAAATAAATGGTCCGAAGCCTTTCACAAAAAAAAGGAATCCTAAAATGTTTGTTGTTCACTGTTTATTAAATGGAATGTCACATAAACTTGTTACTAATGAAACAGCATTTGCAATTTATTTATTAAATAGTATCTCGCAGACTTTCTCTTTGCTGTGACTCCATTAATGTTCGCCTTGAGTGATCACTAAAGATTGGTTCCATTACACAAGTTTGTAATATTTCAGATAGTAGGTATATAGAGCAGGCCTAGGGTTACAGCCCCAACTTACTGGTTGTAGGTCGTGGGTTTGAACCCGAGCAGGTGCTTACTTTGTGTAATTTATTTTATAACCAATGTTCTCAAAACGGTGAAGGATCTTGCAGCAATCAAAAAGCTTTTGCACCAAAGCATGTTTTGTATGGGCCCACTTATCTATAATAATCTGCCGCCGTTTTTCAGAAATATGAGCAATATTAATGCCTTTAAAATAAACCTCCATGAATTATTGATAAGCAAATGTTATTACTCTATTATAGAATTTCTAAATGACAAGACACTGAAATAACCGGTTTATTACAACAAACCAATGGGTGCATATGCATGAATTTATAAACTATTACTCACAAACAATGAAGTGACACTATTTAATTGTTTTAACTATTTTGTAGCATTACTAATTAATAATTTGACATTGCATAATTATACTTATTTAATTTTTATTTGTATTGCATGATAATTTGATGTTTTGTATTTTTAATAGACTGATGTTATGAATTTTGTATGCCTCAACGGCGGGACATAGCAGATCTACCTGTAACCAACACAACATCTTATGTACCTATGATCCACAATAAATTATTTGAATATGATTTTTTTCGCGTGGTGGATTAAAGCCCACTCCCTCTCTGTGAGAGGAGGCCCATGTCCCAGCAGTGGAACATTAAATGGCCGATGATGATGATGACAGTATATCTAAGATCTCAGCTTTGTTGATTAGTCTCCATACATTTTGCAACCATCCTCGTTTTGGATTTTATTTATCTATGCAATGCAAGTTTAAGGGTACAAGTGTGTTAACGACCTTCCCGATGGCTCGACGCCATTCCATTTATACCACAATGATAAGCGATTTAAAGATAGTAGACTCTACACTCGAAGTTGTAGACGATTATGTCTACCTGGGACAAACGGTTCAGTTGGGTAGGTCTAACTTCGAGAAAGAGGTCAACCGTCGAATCTGACTCGGCTAGGCGGCGTTCGGGAAGTTGCGCGGTATCTTCTCGTCCAATTTCCAATTTACCGCAGTGTCTCAAGACAAAAGTCTATGACCAGTGTGTTTTGCCAGTGATCACCAATAGGACCAAGACGTGGTCGCTCACAACGGGCCTTATCAGAAAGCTTAAAGACACCCAAAGGGCAATGGAGAGGGCTATGCTTGGAGTTTCCTTGCGTGATCGCACCAGAAATGAGGATATCCGCAGGAGAACCAAAGTTACCGACATAGTCCGAAGAATTGCGAAACATAAATGACAGTGAGCAGGGTACATTGCTCGCAGAACAGATGGCCGATGGGGCCGAAAAGTTCTGGAATGACGACCGCGAACCGGAAGACGATGCATTGGAAGGCCTCCCACTAGGAGGACCGATGACCTGGTTGAGGTTGCGGAAAGGCGCTGGATGCGAGACGCACGGGATTGGTCGATGTGGCGACGCCTGGGGGAGGCTTATGCCCAGCAGTGGACGTTTTTCGGCTGAAATGATGACGATGATAAGCAATTTTTACTAAGCGAAATTGCAAGTACGCTCAGATGGACACAATACGATGCAATTCGATCGATTTTCACTTGTAATTTTCATAGAAAATACGTGCATGATATCGCCTGTCGACGCTATTTAAATTGCATCGCGCAATAACCAAGGTTCCTGGTATCAGTTGCCGAACACATTTACTTTCTGGATATTTGAGCGTCCTAATAGAGTCGGATCGACCCTTCTTTGAATAATTTCCATTAGGTTACTGTTTACTTACCATACCCTACAGTGTTTACTTACCGGACTAACGTCATAGTACAAGTATATCACACTTTCACACTTCACACTTATATATAATATTATAAAGGCGAAAGTCTGTGAGTGTGTATGTTTGTTACTTCTTCACGCTCAAACGGCTTGATGGCTCAAGATGAAACTCGGCACAGAGACAGATCATAGTCTGGAATAGCACATAAGATACTTTTTATCCCGGGAATAATGTTTCCTTGGGCTAATTTTCGAAAATCGCGCGGGCGGAGCCGCTGGCAGAAACTAGTTGTTATATATCTTGGAAGCATTGATGGAGTAATGTAAATAATACCTAAGTTACCTAACTCACTAATATCTCTCACTCTTAAAACCTACTTAGTTATTGTGTAGGGAGGGACTATCTATAAGTATCATACAAAGTTAACTCAATTCTCGGTCGCGGTCGGTCGAGAAATGATGTTTCAAGATAATGGGCCTTCGCGCTGCCTATGATTCGAGCTTCTATTTATTCGAGATTTTGAAGCTAGGTAAGCATCAAAATAATCGATTCTCGATTGTAATGAACTGTCGCGCTCATAATTTATCGATTTCAAGTAAAATAGAGTAAACGTTGTCAAGCAAGCATAATTCGATCTAACATCATTCGATTTCAAGTTGGGAACCCATGGCAAAGATAGACCCTACACAGAGACTTAGTAAAGAGAAGTTGGTGATGTCTAACTATAGAACCGATAAACAAGCAACTTTAATACCCTTAATCCCCAAGAAATTCCTTTGACCGAATTATTAAAGACTCCGCTGAAATCTTAATTTCTTCGACCCGAACTCATCAGCACTGTAAACAATCAAGAATTTTCCCGAAATATTAATTTAGAAAAGGTCTAATTCATTCAAAATTCATTACTTTATATGTTTCTCTAAAGAAATATGCAGCCCGTGTTATTAAACGCGCGCGGTCAAGCGTGGATTTAATCTCGTGTTGGCTAATTGTTTACAAGTTTCGGGTAGTTGTAAAATGCGGGCCCATCGTGATTCGATGAGATTCTGGTTCGGGCCACAAGTTTAGTTTTAAGCTTTGTGCTATTTGTTGATTGATTGATTGGAGTTAGAATGAAATATTCTATGGTAAGTACCTACCTATTTCGTTGTTAAAACATCATATGAACATATTTATTATAAAAAATAATTTACTTCAATCAGGTAAGGAAACAAAGCAACATATTTTTTATTAAAAAGAAAAGCAATATATCCGATTTGCCAAATAAATTCAAAAAGGCTGGTAAAATAATTTTTTCACTGACCTACCCGCTAGCGCGAGCTTCAATTCATATATGCAAAGCCAAATTGATCATACCGCTTTGAATATTTGGCACCTGCGGTTGATATGACTTTTTAAATTCCCTGTGAATTTGATACGGTATAGAAATATTATCTTCGCAGCATGACGAATATTAATGTTTTGAAAGCAACGTTTACCTACAATAAACATAATATCTACACACATAGTGATCTACACACATGTAAAAGATCTCGGTCTACAACTTGACTCAACGCTTAGCTGGCAAAGTCAGGTTTCAAGTGTAAGTCAAAGAGTAAACGGGACTTTGCGTTGCCTGTATCGTCTGAGAAACTTTCTGCCAGCAAAAACGAAGGCTATGCTTGTGCAGACTTTAATCTTCCCTATATTCGACTATGGTGACGTGTGCTACTTTGTCCTGAACGCGGTATTCCTGGATAAGCTTGATAGGCTCCTAAACAATTGTATCCGGTTCATATTCAACCTGAGGAAATATGACCATGTGTCGAGCTGTAGAACTCAGCTCAAATGGATGCCCATTCGGCAGAGGCGAAATTTACGCGCGTTGACCACGCTTTTCTCTCTACTCAACTCTCTCACTCCTCCTCCTCCTTCTTATCTCATCCCTCACTTTCAATATCTATGTACTTCACACGCTAGGAGTCTGCGTTCGTCTAATAATCTTCTCTTGCTTTGTCCTTCTCATACTTCTGATTTTATTCATTCTTCCTTTCATGTTCAGTCCATTCTTCTCTGGAATGCACTTCCTCTCGATATCAGGACGGCCACCAGTCAATATGCGTTTAAGCGGCAGTTGCGTCATTATTTTCTACACCATTAGCAGAGTCGTCTCAATCACCTTTCTATTAATTTATGTATTTATATATATATAAAGGTATTTATTATAGTAAATATATATGTATGTTTATTTTAGTTACACTATATATATTGTTATTCAATTTTACTTCAATAATTATTTCAATTTTTATGCACCTGCCATGTTATCTCTCCACCACCCTTGGTTGACTGGTAGAGAATGCCTTAGGCATTAAGTCCGCCTATGTACTTGTATGTTGCATGGAGTTTTAAATAAATAATAAATAAATAAATAGTGAACACATTTTAATGGAACACAATCCCCTTATGATTATGTTGCCCTATTCGGTATCTCTACAGACATCGAATTTCATACTGAGATTAAGGCTTTATATTTACATCCCAAGTTTATAATTAACCCTTCAAATAGATCACTCTGTTTCACAAGATGTACAAAACTATGTGAGCTGATAACACAATTTCCTTGCAATACGTGAAATAATCCAACGATGTGTGACGTCACGTTATACTAAATTCCTGTGCAAGGTCAACTTGGTTTAGATGCACGAGTTTGAAGATTGTTGCTTTTCACTAGGAACGTCAAACTAAATATTATTACTACACTTTGTGCTATAATAAATTCCTGGATTTAGTAATCATTTCAGTTTTTGGGCTATCATCTAATTATTTTTTTTATCAATATATACAATATTTTAAAAACAGATTACAGAATATAAAGTCACACCGCGTAAATTTACAACAAATAGAAATCTACGCCTACGTAGCAGCGCGATTTACGATACGTATGTAGATACATACCCGCGTAGCTGTACTACGGTGTAGCATGCTTGCTGTGCTCGCTAAAAGGATCTTGGGATCCATAAAAGTTTTTTTCAAATATACCGCTTTTGGGTAACTAAATAAATTATTTATTTAAAACTTTCTAATACCGAGCTTTTAGCTAATTAAGCGTATATGCGAAATTTCAGCTTAATCGGCCAACCAATTATCCCAAAAGATAACAGTCAGCTGCAAGATTTGACCCACACATACTAACTAACTAAATAAACTAGATTTTTAAGTATTGGATCCAGTCATGAAAACTTATTTTATAATCATACAAAGTTCAAATCTCTGTTCCCGCAGGAAATTAATACAACGCACGAAAGTTTGAACCGATGACATGAGCATAACCTTTATTATACCAGAGGTAATCTTATTATCAGAATCCGATTAAATTAAATCAATTAAAAACTTATTTTCGTAACTGAATTCAACTTAAGGTAAGTTTAAGGGATGTTCATTTTTGTGGATACTGAAAGCATTGATTAATATATTACTCCATTTAGGCTAGAGATAAGTTAAAAACTATACAAAACCTACTTTTGAAGCACAAGCAACCGCACATGGTAGTCAATATGTATCGTATCACATGACCGACATCAACTTAGATGTGGAACATTTACAACGTTATTGACACTTAGACCATCGTGGCATCGCACTCTGTGTCAATGTGGAGTTAGATAAGGAGAATAGTCTGTATCACGGACTTGTTTGTCAACTGACGAGTGTGAAACTCGGCAAAAACATACCCTTGTATTTTTTTGTAAGAAATCTATTACGAAATATTGATCAACATCTCTGCACGATACATGTACCAACTCAGATACCTTAAGTAATTTAACGAAGTCTATTTATTTGTACAGTTAGCATAAAACCTAAAGGAGGATGTGCGAGCGAGTTGACGACAAAAAAAGACAGATTAAACCAGAAGGTGTCGAGTTTTCACTCGCCAGTTGACGAACAAGTCATAGCGTGTTTCGTGTTGGTTGCTGATTTGATTGAAATGGATCTCATCAAACGCTCATTGGGTGAATTAAATATTCCGTAAATGTATTTATTTATTCAAGATTAGTTCTATCAACTCAAACTACATCGACAACTTTTATTAAAATTTTCAGCTAGGTACTGGTTTTTAAAAATACTGATCATTTTGTTCATTTCATATTTGTTTGTTCTGTCTCTCAAGATACAGGCTACCATAGTTTGAGAGGCAGGGTTCATTACCCATGGTTACAATGTAGTTCCTACAATATAGCTGTACCTATACTTTGTGAAAAATTATGATTGTAATCTTCTTTTTGTACCAATAAACATTTTATTATTATTTTTTTTTATTATTATTATTTTGCTCACAAAAAATACGGCAATGCCATTAATTTTATTGTTTATTTTTTCTTTCGTAAAACGGAACTGCACATTTTTTTTGGGCAAATTGGCTAGAATATTATTTTAACATATGATTCGAACCTTTTTTTATTGAGATTTACAAGAAAATTATGTTGCTACGCAAAAAAATACCTCGACGCGACGTTCAGTTCAATCAATCACCAAGAAATCAGAAGTTTCCTGTACAATAAACTGCAGCTTTTGCGGTCGGATTCCTCGTAGTAATAATGAGCTAATACAATGCAATTATAATCACAATGTTTAGTCACAATGATTATTCGTATAATGTTGGATGTAAGCTGTAAGGCGAATAAATTAATCTGAAAAAAATAAACATTTTCTTAGTGTAGGGTTGTCACAGTGCCGTCGGATGACATACATACTTGTTCATTGATTTATTGAAGCATTAATTAATATCAGCAGCTGTGTTGCTTGGGTTATTATTTTAAATAACCTGTCATATTTTTTTATTTTGGTTGAATTGGTTTCTATTGATAAAAACCGGTCAAGTGCGTGTTGGACTTCACACTTAAAAAAAAAAGCTTTGTTGGGTTCTAATTCCTTTGTTGTCCAATATTTTTTAAAACAAGAAATACAGTACAAATGAACATATATAATTTAACAGAGATTTTCACTAGGTAGAGCGTATTTTAATCACATAGATATTTACTTTTGTAACACAAAACTTTAGACTATATGTGCACGCTTATGTGTTCATTAACTGTTGACTGGGATTGGTGGAGAGAGTAAAACACTTTGTTTTCTAGGCTTACTGTATCTTGAAGCTTATATAGCGTTCCGACAACTATAAAACACTAACTAAACTTATTTTACAATATTGTATTATTGTATACAATAGATCTATATTAGGGTCGAATCATAAAACCCTCCAACCCATTAAGGTTCCTAAACATATGGCTAAAACCATTACAAACTTTCCCTCGGGAACGAATCGTGATTCTAGAAAAGTACCATGAAAGTGAATAAGCAATATAATTATACATAATTATAACGAACAACGAAATGTATCTGGCACTGGCTCAAACCAAAGACTAAAATATCTATGTAAATACTAAACAAGTAACACCTCAAAGTTACTTAAATCTAACTGATTGATCTACGTCATCCTGCACACTGTAATCACACTAATAATATTATACTTGCGAAAGTTTGTGAGTGTGTGTGTGTTTGTATGTTTGTAACTTCTTCACGCTCAAACGGCTGGACGGATGTGGATGAAATTTGGCACAGAAATAGATTATAGTCAGGAATAACACATAGGATACTTTTCATCCGAAGCCGCTGGCAGAAGCTAGTAATAATTAAAAACATAGTTCTGAAGCAAAAGCATATGTTATGCTGAACTGAGTTACGGAACAACACGCAGCCACGTATGTACATGAAACACGTTAATATAATGCATACTCCGCTGGTGTATTGCACCCAAGGACATTTCAAAACAAAGATACCAACATAAGAGTAGCTACTTTGTAAAAAAGTTTTCTTGAAATTAAGGGTTTTGTATATTATGTATCCCGGTCGCTATTATAGAACAAATATAATAATTTTACTTGTTTCAGGTTAAAAAGTTACTCCTTTCTATTAAAATTGTAGTATAACAATGAATGGGTAGATTGGGTACGGTAATCAGGATGAAGTTGAACTGCTTTCATGAAAATTGTTATTTAGTAAAGACTTGAACTAATTATGTAAATTAAGAAGCAATTAAATGTCAGTGGCAAGTAGCTACTGTTCCTTTGAAAGTTTATCAACGAGAACTTTATCAACTACGACCCGGAACCGTTTCATTAACGTTACTTTGTGTTTGAGTTTCTACTGAAAGTTACTAATGACGAGCACATTATGGCATAGACAGGCTTCTTCTGGGTAAGCTCACTCCATCGTTGACACTGTCTCTGTCACCTCTGACCTAGACTAGAGTCAAGAGCAAATCAACCATTAAAAAAAACAAAAAAATTTTGAAGTGAATTTTTTTATTACTTTGTTATACTAAAAACATAAGAACTGAGAGTTTTTTAGTTAGTTTTTTTATTTAGCTCTAGGACGTAGGTTATTAGGTTAGGTATTGCAACAGTAACAGTAATAGTTCAAAGCTTTCAATCAATTGACGCCGCGAATATAAGCACATTCAAAAGGCACTTTTAATTATGAGTGACCTTAGGTTTTTCAACCTCGGGAATGAAACATAGCATCGTTGTTTAAGTCATTGGGATAAAACGTCTTACGAAAAAATGTCACATCAAGGCCTATCCAAAATCCTAATATTGCCTCCGATATGTAGTTGATTTGCTAAAGACCGGCACTAATTAATTCAGCTAGGATCAAGAGCCAAGCACCAGTCCGGCTTCGACCTGTAATCGAAATTGTGATGTTAATTATTCACATCGTTCACTGACGCCAGTACAAGATTCCCTACTAATTCGTCCTATAATATCGATACCTACTGATGTTATCTTATCTTATCTTATGGAGGGGCCGAGAAATATCTCGGACACTTCGACCCATTGGGATCTATTGTGGTCCCCTAGATAACTTACTCATCCCCAATCTCGTTGAAAACTGTTTTCATGAGTTTTACAACGAGACTAGGAGATATGAGCCAATAGTCTTCTGGTTTTGGATATCCAACCCCTAGTAGACTCATTCGCTTACCAGCCAGTGCATCGCATGTGCACAGAAGGTGCTCCATGCGTTCCGTATGTTCCCCACACAACCTGCACATTGGTGTCGCGGTTGGACCCATCTTCATGAGCATGTCGTTGGTTCTAAAGTGCCCAGTAAAGGCCCCTAGCAGGTAGCGGATTTGCCCCCTGCTCATGTTCCAAATGCATTCCCGGGCTCTGAACGTAGAGCCTAGGAATTTCTTGGAGTGTTGCAGACCGGTATTAGACAGCCAATAAGTTCGTTGTCTGTGATCTGCAAACTCCCTAAATGCGGCTTTTACGAGACACGTCGAAATGCCTACACATGGTTCTGGACCCACAAAGTCATTTGCTGAGCCCTCTCTTGCCAGTTCATCAGCCACTTCGTTACCATGGATTCGTTTGTGTCCAGGGACCCACATCAGTCTTACCCTGTTGTGCTTCCCAAGCCTGTTTAGGGCCTGGATAGCATCCAGAATAAGCCCGGAGTCCACTTTGTAGGATGCCATGGCTTTAATTGCAGCCTGACTGTCACTAAGAATATATATGGATTTACCTCTGGTTCCTCTATCTATATTCTCTTGAGCACAGGTTATTATGGCAAATGTTTCCGCTTGGAATACAGTTGCCATCTTCCCTAAGCTTTTGCTACATTTGTAACCTTTTGCGTATATGCCCGCTCCTGTACCTGATTCCATTTTGGATCCATCAGTGTACCACACCAGACTGTTTTGTTCTGGTGGATCGAGTCCCTTCTTCCAGTCCTCTATTGTAGGGATTTGGACCTTAAAAGACCTTTCAAACACAAATATAGGTTGCATTTTATCGAATAACATGCTTGTTACCCGATCCAGGCCTTCATTCTCATCAAACTTTGTATGGTTAGTCTTTGGCTTGGAGGCATCCCATAGTCCAGCAATAGCAAGACGATGTACTGCCTTCCTTGCCTCGAATTCAACCATCATATGCAGAGGAGGGATATTGAGGTATCTCTCAATCGCTGCCGTAGGTGTTGTCCTGAAAGCACCCGTGATGCCGAGACACACTGTTCTTTGTAACCTGGTGAGTGGCGCTTTGCACGAAGCAAGCTTTGTTCTAGGCCACCACACTATGCTTCCGTATGTGATAATAGGTATTATCATTGTCCGGTACAGCCATCGTATCACTTTGGGCTTTAGCCCCAAGTTTTACCGTAGGTGGAACGACACATGCCGAACACTCGTAAGGCCTTTGTCGTTATATTTTCCACATGAGTTTTCCACCTGAGTTCTTTATCAAGCGTTACACCCAGATATTTAACTTCGGTGGACCAGGGCAGTTTTATTCCATTGAGGGAGAGCTCTCCTAGGTTTTCTAGTTGTCTCTACCTCGTGAATGGAATAATGACTGCTTTGCTTGGGTTGATAGAGAGGTGGTTCTTTGTACACCATTCCTCTGTCATCCTCAATGCCTGTTGTAATAATCCAGACACTATGTTCGGGAATTTACCATTGACCATTATTGCTATGTCATCTGCATAGCCTACTGTGTAGAATGGTCCGGTATTGAGTTTGGTGAGTAGCGAGTCTACTACCAAGCACCACAATAATGGTGACAGCACCCCGCCTTGCGGGCAACCTCTTGTTGTTTTTGCACTAAGTCTGTCTCCCATCAGTTCCGATCTGACTATTCTGCTTCTCAGCATATGGTCGATCCAGTTGCACGTGGCATCGTTGATGCCATGTTCCTTTGCAGCAATGCGTATGGACTCAAATGTTGTTTTGTCAAAGGCTCCCTCTATGTCGAGGAAAGCCCCGACACAGATCTCTTGTCCCTCTAGCGCAGCCTCAGCTCGACTCGCAACATAGTGCAATGCTGTTTCAGTAGATTTGCCAGGGCTGTAGGCGCACTGTAGTTTATGTAGAGGGAATACTTTCAGTGGTCCCTCTCTTAGATACCTGTCTACCAGTTTCTCCAGAGTTTTTAAGAGAAAGGATGATAGACTGATGGGCCTGTAAGCCTTAGCTTCTTCATAAGTCGGTCTACCCACCTTCGGTATAAAGGTGACTTTGACCTCCCTCCATGCCTTGGGTACGTACCCAAAGGCTATGCAGGCTCTGTAGAGCTTACTTAGATGGGGTATCAAAACAGATGCCCCTTCCTGCAATAGTATTGGGTAGATGCCATCCGGATCAGGGGATTTGAGAGGCTGGAAGCCCGCTATGGCCAGCTTCAGTTTATTTTCATCTACCACTTCCTTTGCCGTGAGCCAGTTACTTTTGGACGTGTGCCTTGTTAGCTCGTCCCTCGCGACTGGTTCCTCTTCATCGCTATTGCGCAGTATACATTCCGGGAAGTGGGTCCTAAACATCACGCCCAGAGTGTCCTGTCCAGTTTCCGTGAGACACCCATTCTCATCCTTTACAGATGATAGTGGGTTTGTCTTAGCCATGGACATTGCTTTGCACAACCTCATTCCACTTGGCAGAGTTTCGATGGAGGTGCAATGCTGTCGCCAATTGATTCTTTTGGCCTTGCGTACCGCCGTATTATACCTCGTTAGCATGCTATGATAACCAGAAAAATCCTTCCTGGCTTTTGCATCATTAAAGGCCTGTCGTGTTTCCTGACGTATTTTGACTAGTTCAGGAGTCCACCATGGTACCTTTTTGCAAAAGGCCTTTTTCTCTGGGCAGTTATCTTCCCATGCACCGATGATGCCCGCCTTGATTCTGTCCGCTTCGAATTCTATATCCAGTATGGAATTAAGCTTACCTTTAGGGCTCCTTAGATTTACTCTGAGGTCCCTCCTGTATGAGTCCCAATTTGTATGCCTTGGGTTTCTCCTTCGTCTAGTTTCGGCTTCTCCCGCCGTCCTAAACCTAAAGCATATATAATTATGGTCAGACAGAGAGATTTCGTCCGATACATGCCAATTTTCAATATGAGCGCTGGCCCTGTTTGAAGCCAGTGTCAGGTCAATCACTTCAGTTCTCGCAGAGGTCCTGAAAGTAGGTTTATTGCCTGCGTTAAGGATTTGTAAAGAAGAGCTTACCACAAAGTCCAACAAATCCTCCCCTCGTTTGTTGACATCTGAGCTGCCCCAAACGACGTGGTGTGCATTCGCGTCGCAGCCAGGAGATCAGGAGACCAGGATCGGGGATCGGGGGGATCAGGTCGAGATTTCCTTGGTTGCCGTAGTCAACCAGTCTTCTAATTAGAGGTGTTACTGGTTCCTTTTGTTCATATGGGAGGTAGGCAGAGGCAAGGATAATTCTCCTTTTCTCTGTTCCCACCCCCACTTGGATCAGAGCTGTTGTGAGATCCCTGTAACAGAAAGTACGTAAGGGCATTGCCTCTATACCACCCCTGATATAGATACAAGTCCTCGCGTCATTAGTTGGACAGTCATAGAGCACCATGCCTCCTGTCCCACCTAGGCCTTTTATAGTTCCCTTATACAGATAAGGTTCCTGGATCAAGGCAATGTCGTATGTATTAAGCTTCAGTTGCCGAGCCAGAAGGGCAGTAGCGGCTCTGCAATGATGCAAATTGATTTGTACACACCTTAGTCCTTCCATCTTGGATGTCTTGATGGGTTCGTGTTGTTGTTGGGGTGCCTCAGTTTTGAGGCTCCCCCTCCATCGCACCCTCCTCGAGAGCAGTTGGCGACTGAATCCCCAGGGTATCGAGGCCCTCAAGGATGTCATCCTCGAGGTCCCCCTCTGACGCCCCGGTCTGGATCTCTGCCTCCTGCGCTACGTCGTCAGCAGAGACTTCGTTGATGGCCTTCTCACCCTGCGGTGGACCATCTTCGGAGGGCTCCACTCCTGCTTCCGCAGTGGTCGCTTCTCCCTTGTCCTCTTCCAGGAGCTTGAACGAGTAACGTTCAATTCCTCCTGGAAGAGAGTAGCCCGCGGCCTTGATGACCCCAGCGGACACCCCATCCATGAGGACGATACGCCGGTCTGCTCAGTGAGAGTATTCACGACCTTCCAGTCGTCCGTCCCCAAGGCAGGATTAAGCCGCTGGAGCAGTCGAATGGCCCGGGCAGAGTCCTTCAACGCCAAGTTTCGACTCTTCCATGCCATTTTGACTGGCTTTGGAAGGTCCTTGGCGTCGACGACCTTGAGTTTCAGGGGGCCAAGTTCCACATTGTGGATGGCACCCCGAAACCAGTTAGCTGCTTCAGAGTTGTCGCAGGATACATGAACCGCACCTGCGACAACTCCGGGCGCAACCGTGAGAACAGGCAGAGGATCCGGCGCCACGTCCAGTTTCTCAATTATGAGCTCCTGGATTGGCACCAAGTCCTCCACCTTCAAGTACTCCTCCGGGTACTTGACTGTGATGACAGCGAGTTTCACAGCCGCCACCGCATCCCTAAAGGATCCGGCTGAGGATGATTGCCCTTGGGTCTTCATCCTCTTGGCCGCCATGTCCCCGCTGTCACCGCTGAGAACAGCACGCGGTCTCTTTGATGGGCCCTCCGTAGGAGTCCCCTCTAGAGCCGCCTGCTGTCTCAGCTTTTGGCGCTTTTTTCGCTGCACCCCAGATCGTCCAACCGGAAGCCAGCCTGATTCATGCCGGCCGCCGGGAGATGACGAGGTGCTGCCTTTGCAGGTCGCGTCCGGGGCCGCAGGGTCCGAGGTCGTTCGACCTCTAACGCAAGGGTCCCGTGTCGTGCCAGCTTTGGCAGCACTTTTATGCCCGGTGGGCTGGGTTGCAGTTCCGCCCTTCGGTGGTCCCACAGCAGTGCCGACCCTCGACAGTGCCGCAGCAGTACCGTCATATGACAGTCCCGCCGCAGCCCCACCTCGAGACGATCCCACTGCAGTCTCGCCTCTGGGCGTTCCTGCTGAGGAAAATGCAGTCCCGGCTTGCGCCGGTCCCGCCTTCTGGTGTGCAGTCCCAACTTTCGCCGGTCCCGCCTTTTGGAGCGCAGACCCAGCTTTCGCCGTTCCTTTCGCCTTGTGGTTTTTTTTATTAAACGTATCCATTTAAAATACCGATTGAAAAATTTCATCCCTCGACTATCCCCACCCGCCATGGAGTGCTCAAGTGGCGATGCTACGGTAGCACCAGGGATTAGTCGAGGGATATAGTCCCCCCCCCATTAGTTGCTCACGAGACTGCACGGCACTAACCCACAACGCTACCACTAGCGATGCGAGCGAACGCCGCCGTCTGCAAGCCCCCAATGGGAGTGAACTCGCCTGAGGGCCGTCTGACCGGACCCCGCAGCCGATTGACCGTAGCTGGCTAGGCTACGGCCTCCCGTGTGAGAAGAAATCCGGGCCAAAGTGGAGTGTTGCCTCAGAGACGTTAAACCGCCTACGCTCATCGGCTCAGCCACCAGGATCCCATCGTCCTTCCGTACGGGTCCACGCGCACGGCACAAACACGCGGGAGGTCATTGCTATCCATCAATTGTCAATCATCTTGATCAATGGTGGACACCCAGGGGCATGACCTCGCCACCCCTGCGTTGCGTCGCCCGGTGTTTTCAGTTACGTCTATTTCAGAGGGAATTAGACCAAAAAACAGGGCGGCAACCACGAGAAGGAAAATCACCGCACTTGCCTTGAGGATCTACACGACCGTTGCGCTCTCCCTCAAGACCACGCCACCTTGCGGGCTCTGAAGGAGCCAGGCAAAGTAGGACTGCATCAACAAAGCCAAGCCCACAGGGCTTGTCGCTGACAGCTCAAAGCGTAAGTTTGCTAACACAGACCAGCCCCCCTACCTACCTACTGATGCTAGTTTTATTCGATTTCATGTAGCAATTAATAATAAGTTTTTTAATAAATCGTTATAACAGATGTGTTCACCTTTCAATCTATTTAATGCCAGGTATTTACTAAAAAACGTAAATACTTCTTAATAATATATTTTACGATAGAAGATTATTCTAGGTATACAATAAATACTCGAAAACTTAACTGAAAATTTTGGGATAAAAGTCAACGAAAGGACAAGGAGTAAATGCTTTCATCCAAATTCATGAATCCCTTGTAAGCATTGGAATCCAGATTAAGGTTAGCCTTCGAAGTTTTATGCGTGTGACCCTTTATTCGGTCAGACATTGATGGAAATCGCGGTCATTGTCCAGTCAACTGATTACGACTCTTCACGAATGAAAAAAGGTAACGTAATAGAAACAATTTTGAATTTACCTATATTACACAGGATGAGTAGTTATAACATGAAATGTTACTGAAAATTATTTTCATAATCGGAGTCGCGTTTGAAACCTTTACCTTTGCTTAGAGTTATCGTCTGTTTTTAACCGTCGTATTTTTATTTAACCTCACCAAAATTGCTGCATCACCTCACATCAACATAGACTAATATTGTGAATTACAGTTGTAAACATCTATTCAAGTAAACGAGTAATTATTGCGTTATACCTTTTTGATTATCGTTCGAGTTCCATTTGTTAGTGTTCACGAATACACTCGCAGGGTTTTTGCTTCTGTTAGCAATGTATCAGAGTATCGAGGACCGTATATATACAATTTTATTAGTGGCGCCAGATAATGTCAGTGTTAATTTGTGTGTATGTGTATTAGTATTTTTTTCTGTATCGTTTTTGTGTATGGAACATTATTATTCATGTGTTACCAGGTTTAGCAGATAAATTGGAAACCGACACAGGCTGCGGCTAACAGAGATGGCAACTTAATTTTTCCTATTTTCTAAATGACGTTGGATTCACTTAAAACACTTATATATTTAAGGTTAACTATCAACATTAAAAGTAAATTTATTTGATTAAGGTAATTGCAGCTAGATATTTCCAGGCAACTCTGCAGAAATCTATTCTACTATCAAGTATCATACATGAAATTTAAGTTTAATCAAAAACCCTGATGCCTGCAGATTTCTGTAGTCGGATCGTAGGCTAATACATATTTGGGCTTCATACAATCATGTCATTCCCAGACCTTTCTTGAAAATCTAAACAACAAATTATCTTATACAATTTCATCCAATTTGTCTGATATTATACTCCATCTGAGATAACATTAGAAATTTAAATAATCCCATTTTACAGCCCGGTCAACCGATTTTCACTTCTATTGCGTTAGCGATATGACAAATGGCAGCTGTAGTAAACAGATAGTTTCGGTAACAGGTTTATGCCATAATTTTTATGCTATCCTTATATTTATATCTCGCTCGGATAGAACTCAAAATCGGTTGAACGGACTGTAAAAAAGGGTTAAAATATTCAAACTTGCAACTAACAAAACAAACAACGTGCGTTGCACAGACCCTGAGATTGTACACTGGCTGTGCCAACGTAAATCGGTTTTTTCCAGTCTCGCCGCGTACGCGACAAGCGGCCAGTGGTCACACACTCATGCGTCCGAGTGCTTGTACTAGTGCAACCGATTCGCGCGGTTGTATGAAGCTTTATCTCTGTTCCGTTTATCTACTCATGAGTTCAGGAGTGAGGGCTTGTGACGTCACTTTGTCAGTATAAAGTGTAGAACACCGTGACGTCACACGATATTTCAACGCACTGTATCGTCGTAATTTTCTGTTTACGTGGCAAAAGAAAGAAGACGTTTCCAATATTTTAAGGTTATCTAAATGAAGGACTAAATAGATATTTTTTGTCAACTATCCTATTGGTAATTACAACGTTAATATTATAATCATTCGGGTTTCGCGCGCTTCTGTCATAATTAGATAAAGCTACCCACGTATTATGATGTTCAGTGATAATGGTTCTAAGTGTTGAGTCATTTAAATCCACGTTATTATTGTACCCTAATGGTAAAACATCTTGGATAGTGGGCAGAAATAACTATTTACTATAATAAGCGACTAAATCAATTTAATAAATATCACAGAAGCGCAGCCTGATTACATCAGCGACACAATTTGCTGCAGATGTTGCAGGTCTCTACAGACATTAATATACAGCAGCAATCGCGGTTATAATTTGATTAATTTAGATCTTGACTATGCAACGGCTAATATACTACTAAATGACGAAGAAATCGCGCATTAATTGAACTACTGCTTCTTTGAAAAATTACGAGTCCGATGTATGGTCTGAGGAGCCACATATAATGTATGGTAACTTTTTTAATTTTAATGCAACCGAACTCAGATTTTGTCTACTAAATACTCTCAAATGCTACAAAATCATACCAAATTATGATAAATATTGATCCATGATGTTCCTAGTTCTGACGTGGCTCCTCAATCCAAATATTTAGATTGAGGAGCCACCTTTATGTCCATCTAACTTTTGAAGTATTATACTACAAAATCAAGGTTCGAACCTACAAATTTTATAAACTTACTACTAAATAAGTATATTAATTTCATTAAGACATGAAAAGTGGCTCCTCAATCCTTACGGACATAATAAAAAACAAAGTTCTCCAAATAAGATATGAGAGTGCTAAAAACCCGTTATCAAGAAAACTAAGATTTGATGCGCGAATTGAAGCTTGCACCTTTGTACAATTTGTGAAACTACCAGTAAAATAGATAAAAGAGGTTTTTTGATACAAACTTAATATTCAGCAGGTTGCCTTGTTCTTGTATTTTGAACTAGCGGACGCCTCGCGGTTTCACCCGCGTAGTTCCCGTTCCCGTGCGAATTCTGGGATAAAAAGTAGCCTATGTCACCCGGGGATAGTGTAGCTTCTCAACGGTGAAAGAATTTTTGAAATCGGTCCAGTAGCTTTTAAGTTTATTCGTTACAAAAATACAAATCTTTTCTCTTTATAATATTAGTATAGAAGTATAGATGAATATCATCTGAAAACATTGGATATGAACTTTTATATGCAACTTGTTCGTGCTCTTGAGTTCAGTTTTACCCTCTCATCACACTACTAATTTATTATGCTCTGGGTCAATGTTTATTCATAAATATAAAATATCCGTAAGTATATTTTTAAAAGCAGGCTCCATGGTTTTATAAAAAAAAACCAGTGTGGTATCCACAGACGGATTATTATCATTGTGTTACATCCTGTCGAACGACGTCATACGCTATGCAGTTACAGTAAAATGTTACTGTGGGTATCGCAATAATGTTAAATAAGTAGATACTCTTCCTTTCAGCTTTACGTAGCAGAAAATACAATGAGGAAAAAACATTTTCCCTGAAATAGAATAATATCAGGAATTCTATAGAGCTTAAATATATTCTGAGCGGATTTCCACATGTCCAATGCACAAAAGCGACCATTGTGGATAAGTTAAATCAAGCGGACGCGAACAGAACGATGTTTTATTGAATCTCTCGACGGATTTCGAATGGGCAATGGATGGATGCTTAAAGTTAGTAAGTAGCACAATGACTCAAACATAAAAGTTTAGTGTAATAAAACACCGGTTACTATTTAATGTTAGAATATATTATTTTAATGAGCATAATATAAAAACCGTGATTAAAGACAAATGAGGAAGACGTGTCATTTCACTTTTCGATCACCAATAATAGTGATCGAAGAATTCACTGCATTGTGTGTCGCGTTGAAAATGTTTGATGAATATAAGTACGCTAAAATGTCTGTTGTATGAAAATGCTGTGAATTGTAAACATCTCGAGCAAAAAACTCTAGTGACTTTAGATGGTAGTATAATGGATTACTTTAAGTCTCAGAAGAAGCTGCGTAAAGCGAACACAGAGAAAAGTGATCGGGTTAACTAATTTAAGCAGATATTCAGATTGGATAAAATCAATGGGCCCTGAAGAGAAACCACTTTAAATCCTTACCCTCTTACAAATAAACGCGGAATAAAGTTATACCAGGTATAACAAAGGTATAACCATACATTTTCATAGGTTTATACTTGGTATAACTTTATTCCGCGTTTATTTGTAAGAGGGTAAGACTATTGTAATAAAAGGAAACTTACTTAAAGTATTTTATCCTGAACAATAATCCTATCGATTAGTAGAATAAAATAGCGAGTGTAAAGTTTTTGAATTATTAGCTGGTTTGATGCCCGATTTAGGTAAGTGTGTCGAGAAATCTGTGAATGCAGTTTTGTTTCTTAAAAAAATAAAGTAATGTTTCCTTTAAGTTAAATAATCTGTCTAAAGGATTTACAGTGATTTCCTCTCAGGGCTCATTGATTTTTTCCACCCTGTATAGTAGGTATCTATGTAAGGAAGAATAAGTAGGTAAATGATTATTGTCTTACAAATAATTCCTTTTGTTGTATGAAAGAAGACTTTATTGTGTATTTTTAAAATAACCATACTTCATGTCAAAAAAAAAATAACGTTTATTCATCTCCACAAATTACATCCTTATCTTTTTACGTTATTGTTTTTTGTTTTTTCAGTACTTAGGTAAAATTAAGCTTCGTATCATTTTCTCGACGTAAGAAAATAACAAGTTAATAATAATATAGCTACGAGCCAAGGATGAAATACACTAAGTAGGTACATAACAATAGCTAAAGCTTTTAATATAAATCAACAATCGTGTTCTGAAATAACTTTTATTAAATTTACTCATCATCTCGATTTATGTTCAAGATGGAAACCGAGGGGAATCGTATATTTTTATTGGTTAATGAAAAATGGGTACCGCCATCAATTGTGTTTTTCTGTGAAGTGGTCGTTATTGTACAACGTTTAGGTTTTAAAAAATAAACCATATTTCTCAATAACTATGATGAATGAATGCCACGAATTTTCAAATAAGGATGAAAATAACAACAACAATTAAACAACAATCAACAACAACAATTAGATAACTTCTACTTCTTAGCAATTAGATTCTGAACTTTAAGTTTTTATTTCATGTTTTTCCATTTTCTTATATCCAGAAAACTATTTTTGGCGTAAACCACATCATTATAATATTTTAATGTGTGCTTGATTCTGTATATAAAATTACCGTTATATAGGTTAGATTAGGTACATTTCCACTGTTTTCTTTAGTATTTGAGCAAAGTTTCTTAAACTTATATTTCCGACTACGTCTGATTTTAATATCTTTTATTTTCTATATTATATTTTTTTCCTACTCCTCCATTTTTCTTTTCTGATTAATTGTGTTGCGGAATCCAAGACAGTTAAGTTCATTCTCCGGGACGTCGTCGAGCTTCATTGCCTCGGCGCTTTTCTGGTGGTTGCCACTGTTGATTCTGGCTTTCAGGAGTTGCAGTGGTTTGGGAATAGTGCGGTGGGTTTGCCCAAATAAAAAATAAAATAAAAATGTTTTCTATAAATAAATGATATTTTTTGTACAAATATCATTTTTTGTATGAACTCCTGTTGAGTTACATTTTACCGAATTCAAAAAAAAAGGAGGTTATTAATTCGACTCATATGTATGGAATATTGTTGGAACTGTGCAATATTCACATATGTTACTCTATGTCGGCTTCTAAACACGTGTGCCAAATTTCATAAGTTTATGTTTGTCTGTATGTATGTGAATATATACAGACATATATGTCCCCACATATCTCCGAAACATCAAATCGGCTAAAGGTGAACTCCTACACCTGGGTCTTTCTGAATTATAATACTGCACAGTTATTGAATATACCTGTGAAAAACAAAGAAAGAGCTTTGACAGAATATTCAACATATAGGAGAGACTATAATAAACACCACATTACTAAATTTAAAGAATGTATGTCCGAACTATCGTTTTCAGAGGTATTTAAAGAATCCAATATTAACGCAGCTTACGAAAAGTTCTACGAGCTAATATATCTATTTTATAAATCATGTTTCCCGTTTAGGAGACTAAAAATTTTAAACAGGGATCGACCCTTAAAATGGATATCTAAAGGTATTAGAGCAAGCTGTAAAACCAAAAGATCATTACAAAACAAATACTATGCTAACAAAACAGCTGAAAATAAAACAAAATTTAAAAACAACTCTAAACTCCTACGATGTTGCATACATGGATCCATTAAAGCAATTAACCATAAAGAACAATGGCAAGTGCCCATACATTGTTTTAGCTGAGATTAAATTCAAAAGTCTTTAAATGAAAAATATCTGGTTTAACTCAGGGTGATGTTCTGAATTAGTTTGTGCAAGAATTTTTGTTCGAGAATGTAGATAATCATAGATATTCAGTCATAAACCTTTGTAGGTTATGTCTGGCTAACTTTTAATAATGTGTTTAATAGGTAATATTATTCAATTTCGTGGCAGTAAAAGGGGAATATCGCATTAGTATTTCCCTTACCTAGTTATTTTAACATGAAATGTGTAGTATAATCTTTGGAAAGAGTATATTTATTTAAACCTTAGATAAAGTAGGTATAGATTAAGCACTGGCGTGGCCGCACATGAGACAGCAATAGTTAGTTCTGGTGTTACAACAAGAACAAGAACACTACAACCCACCATCGCACTGACACTTATTATCTATAAATAACCCAAATTCCTTGTCTCAATTAACACATAATACTACGAAATCATAGAAAATCAAACAAAACCGAGTTTGTTTGTCAAACCTGCCATTATATTAGAGTTTGACAAACGACAGAAACCGGCCACGGTGACAAAGGCAAAAAATAATCTTTTGTCCTTATTATATTATATATTATTTACATGGAGCTGCCAATTAACCATCTCGCTCTATCAATCAAGGTCATTTTAAGGCTTAATCTATACCTACTTTATCTAAGATTTAAACTAAGTGACCTTGACGTGTATCAAAAGGTTGTCGTCAACAACCAAGCTATATTTTTTTTAGACTTGGGTACTAGTCTTTTTGCCAATCATTAATTGAAAGTAATTCATTTATTTCTACTACACTACAATATTCTTACCTACCTGCAAGGAACCTTAGACATAAACTGTATTGTTAACTCATTTACTGCAATAAATACAATAATGATATTATTTCTTAATATAGTTACTACTTGTCACTTAGCAGATAAAATATATAATGGCAACACTATGGTAAAGAAATGAACTAAAAAATCAAATAACGTTTTATTTATTATGTTTTTTTTTAATTTATTTTGGACCAGGCCTAATTATACTTTAAAAAACATAGACAATTAATAGAATGTCTGTATATAACTCACTTTCAGACGCTCAAATTTAAGTCAGCTAAAATTTCGCCATTGTTCTTTATCAGTAATCCTAAAAACATGCAATGCAGCATGGCAACTGATAAAACATGAGTCCGTCGGTAGTAAGAGCAAACAAGTCATAGAAAGCATAAGAAACAAAGGTACTGTAATTAATAGCCCGGATAAAATTGCTGAAGCATTAAATGACTATTGGATTAATCTAACAAACGATACCTAAAAAAATACTCATGCTAGCCTTAAAAAATCTGTTAGTGATAGTATTTTCCTAAAACCATATGGACATGAAGAAATACACAGAACTGTGTTATCTATAAACAACACAAACTTTTTAGTGAATCTGTCTTTTGAATCTGGATGTTTTCCTAGCGTACTTAAACAATCGGTTGTAAAACCTCTCCACAAAAAGGTAACAAGGAAGATCTCGATAACTACAGACCAATTACTCCCATAACAATAATATCAAAAAATTTTGAAACTGCTATGCATAAACGCCTTACTCAATTCATCGACATGCATAGTATCCTAAGGGAAGAACAATACGGTTTTCAAAAAGGAAAGTCCACAACATTAGCATGTTTTTACCTAATACACACAATCATGACCAATTTAGATAAACTAATTAAGACAACAGGCATATTTTTTGACATGTCAAAGGCCTTCGAATTCGTGTTACACAAATTACTTATAGACAAAATTGAAAAGTATGGGATACGGGGCCCAGCTCTTCAATGGATAGAAAGTTATTTAAATAACAGAATACAGTGTGTAGAAATCGAAAAAAATTATAGTAAACTAGAACTAAAATCTTACAGATCTAACTATAAATATAACAGGTCTGGTGTACCCCAAGGAGGTGTGCTTAGCTCCCTATTGTTCTTACTATATATAAATGACCTTCCTGAAGTTACTAATCACCCCTGTTTTCTGTTCGCTGATGACATTTCGTTAATAATGACAACGAATAATACTGACATTATTAAATATACAACTGACATAAATAATACAATTGAATCGATAATAACATGGCTTGACGAAAATAATCTACGTGTAAACCTAACAAAAACCAATTTTATTCAATTTAGTACATATGGACGAGAAAATAAGTCTTTGGACATCAATTATAGAGGACTTAAATTAAAAGAAGTTAACGAAACTGCATTTCTCGGTATCACGATTGATAAACACTGCAACTGGAAAGCCCACGTCAATAAAGTATGCAACAAAATAAATAAATTCGTATTCGTTCTATACGAACTCTCAAAAACATCAGCATTAAAAATTGTATTATGTGCATACTATGGCTACGTTGATTCTGTGTTGAGATAATTATGGTCTTATTGCCTGGGGTTCAACAGAAAGTCAGAGAGTGTTCATCGCACAGAAAAAATGCATCCGCGCTATTGCGGGAATTCGCCCATGCGAATCTTGCAAACCCATTTTCAAAAAGTTCAAGATACTAACCCTTCCAAGCCTGTATATCTTTGAATGCGCTAAATTTGTTAAAATTCACCCGGAATTAGTTAAAAAAAGCTCATGAATTGTATCCAAAAAGTAATAGGCACAAGAATAGAATAGTTTTGCCAATAATCCCTAGGACAGCACTAGATACTAAAAATAGCTATGCAATGTGTGGTCGCATATTCAATGCTATACCTGACACTGAAAATCTTACCACTTAATAAATTCTCAAGGTATCTTAAATTATGGCTATTGGATAAGAATTTCTACTCTGTAAGCGACATATTTAATAGGGAGTTGAAAAATTAATTACAATCATAATCATTTACCCTCGGACATCAATATCTTTTATTTTAATTAATTTATTTAATAATGTACATTTATTCAATTTCTCAATTGTAATTTATTAATTATAACTATAATGGAACTATGTAATTATAAATAAATTTTAACCCAAATGTTTGCATGTCACATTATTATGACTAAGTGTTATGGATCTGTATTGTTATTTATGTTAAGACCAAAATTGTACCAACGCTTATTGCAAATAAAATGATTTAATTTGATTTGAAACTACTTACCGGATCATGATCATTTTTTTTTTGGGTTGGATTAAGTATCTTTCAACTAAGGGAATAGTGCAAGTTTCATCAAAATCGGTTCCGTAGTTTTTAAGACATGAAGCATACAACCGAACTCCTTAGCGACAAACAGCACGAATCTGTAAATTGAGTTACTATGGGTAATTTGTCAATCCTTTAGGTACCATACTTTAGAAATTTCTCAGTTTTAGTGATGGTGTACTAAAACTAAAAAGAGAGAAATAAAAAGAAATCACAAATAAAATGAACCGGCTTCAAAAGCAAAATACTAAAAAGTGCAATCTTTCGAAACGAAAGTTATTTTGCACTTCTTTGTGTTTCGTGAATTTTTCTTTTTTTTTGTCAGTGTTATTGTTTAAGTTGCCCTAGTTGTTGGGTCTAAAGATGTGAAACGGCGTTATCAACAGTAATATTAAATGTTTTGTTCCATTAAATAACAACCAGTGGTAGGTATGCCAATTTAATGTTATACGAGGAACAAAAAATATTGGAATAGCTCATGCTGTCAACCGCTAAGATCGTAGCGTTATGTATTAGTAAACAATTGACAATTTGTAAGTATTTTATATATTAAGTGGCGGCTATTGTAAATGTGATAAATCCATTATCAGTAGTTTTACCACAGAGGAGCAATTAGTATTAGCAAGTACATATTTACATAAAACGATCAAGATATTAATGTTTCATTACGGAGATCTACATTTAAATGCTGAAATGCTTACATAATAAACTTGACCGCTATACAATACAAAAAATGAGCCTGTTATGAAAAAGAAAGATAAATGAAAAGAAAGATACACATAAACTGCGGGATGACGTCACAGTTAAGTGGCGCAATCCACATTTACATATTCACAAAAAAATACTGCAGAGGATATGGACAAGCACGCGTGAAAGTGTTAGATATGGTAACATGTTACTCACGTGAGAACTATGAATATCGACGTAAATTTACTTTTCCCTTTGGGAAGTGAAGTAACGATTAGAGTTTTTCGTTTTAGGGTTGCGTTCCTCAAAAGGAAAAAAAAAGGAAATCTTACAGGATCACTTCGTTGTCTGTCTGTCCGTGTGTCAAGACCTTTTTCTCTGGAATGTCTGGAGGTATCAAGTTGAAATTAATACCAATACTCAAGTTTGCAACCCCTTGGAGCCTTGAAATATTCCTATTCATAAATATCATCATGAAGATGTTAAAAATTATTAACACTGTATAAATATCTGTAGGTACTGTGTTATTTTATTTAATTTTACCCTCAATAGCATGCTTTTGATCAATTTTGTCAACTAACTTTGAGACATCATTTTTATAAATTTGATTAGTTGCAGTGATATGGTTGATTTTCACTTTGATTCTCTCAATAAGCAAAAAATTAAATTTCTGAACTGTTTAACTGATGTGTTGTAAATGTTTTTTGGACTGTGTGTACGTAGGTTATTGAGGAAATTATGATTTTAGTGTTTCGCATATGTAACTATTAGAAAGTTATATTACTAAGTTTGCTTGTGGAATATGTAGCTTACAGTTAACATAATTACTTAGTAATGTTTTTTGTTCATGCGGCCACCTTTAAGTAATTGTTGCACTGTGTACAGTTTGCACACATGTTTTATTTTTGTTTGTAGATAAGTGTAAGCAGTTGTTGGTAGACCTAATAAATAAAATAAAATAAAGTAAGAAAATACGACTTAAAAAAATCAGTAGTATGATATTGTTTCATTGTTGTGAACTCCATCATAATAAAACTAAATATTTGACGTTGAGTTTCGGGACACGCAGTATATGGTTTAACTTATGAGGAAAATCTGTCTTTCCTTATAAACATTTTATTAATTATTGTTTTCCGTTTAAAACCACCTATTTTCCCCTCTATTTGAGTAAGCAGAGATTTTAACATCGCTTATTTTGTTTCTCCAATTATAATTTTAATAACCTTGGCCAATCACAGCATAGAACTCGATAAGTTCTAGCCTAACTTGGAATTCAAAGTTCTATAGTAATATCAATATCTTTATTAGACTATGAACTCATGTTCTGATTCAGACTGATTACTTCTGGCTTTGTCAATAATGTTATCAAGTTATAAAAGAAGCAGCTCAAGTTTCACATCATACTGCTTCTGAAAGCGTATGTACATCTCCACACAAAAACCCATATAACGAAATGGTTTGCCAAAACCTTCAAAATTTTAAAAGTCCTTTTGGTAAATTATATCAAATTTGCTTGTCTTTTTTTTTCTTTGTCCTTATCTCTGTTAGATGTTTTATTTAAAACGTATATTCTTGTTTACTTGATTTTTTTCTTATGAAACATGTCACAGGAAGGGATAAGATACACAATTCTATTGAAGTGCCTAAAAATGCTGATCTAGCTAGATAGAATACAAAACAATGTTAGTTGCTCACAAGAAATGAAACCGCAATACCCCGATAAGTTCATAACATGCTGAATCGAATACGATACAAATTCCTGTAACGTAACATCGAAACACGGCTTCGTTCATTCTTGGAAATGGAATCAAAATCTTCGTCTGTCATTCTAGATGAAAATATTTCACATTCACCGCAATGTTACGCTGCAATATATTCACGCCGATCACGGACGTGTTCCGTAGACTGCGTTCTTTTACACATACTCATACAAAATGTGTGTAAATGACATGTAATGTTCAAAATTAGAATACTGAAATTGAGCAGCCAAGTTGTTTTTAGGGTTCCGAAGTCAACAAGGAACCCTTATAGTTTCGCTCTGTCCGTCTGTCCGTCCGCAGCTTAGCTCAGAGAATCTAAGAACTAGAAAGCTATAATTTGGCATGTATATATATATTAATAATTCCGACAAAGTGGTAACATAAAATCATGAAAAACAATTTTTTTTCGGGGATGGTACCCGAAAAAAAAATGTTTAATAGACGTAAAGTGGGGATGTATTTTTTTTTCTCATCTATCCCATGGTGTGGGGTATCGTTGGATAGGCCATTCAAAAATATTATGGGTGAGTAAAAACCATTTTTCGATTCAGAGATTCGTTTGCGTAAAATTAAGCTTTAAGTTGCAAATTTATGTTAGAGTCAAGTGCCCCCCCCTGCCAGGGAAATGGTTGCTCTTGGCTATGTGAAAAAAATTCCGGCAGTAGTAAATATAACGAAATTAAAATTAAAATTATCACCGATAACAAGGCTTTACAAGTTTACGAGTAATAGTCGACCAACTTATAAAATGTAATTGGAACAGTAAAAAATTTGTACAAATGCCATTGAAAAATTACTTAAAAAAAGTTAATAGCTGTGTAAAACAGAGTAAATATAATGCTTACGAACCATGTAAAAATATACAAAAATGAAATCATAACAGGCTTTACAAGTTTACGAGTAATAGTCGACCAACTTATAAAATGTACTATGCCCAGTAAATTTTTTGTACAAATGCCAAAGAAAAATTACTTAAATAACGTTGTTAGCTGTGTAAAACAGATAATAAATATATGCTTATGAACCATGTAAAAATATACAAAAATAAAATCATAACATCCTTAATAATAATGATTTCTAAATTAATAATGTTTAAGCTCGAATAACGCATTGGAGTGGCCGGAGTCGTTGGCAGTACCAGTCCGTAGTCCATACAGCGCATGCGCGCGGTGGAGTCTATTTTGTGTTAGTGCAGAAGTATTTTCGACGGTTTGTAATTAAAACGTAAAAGTAAAGTCAAATTAGATTCGATTTCCAAGCAAATTACTTATTTTCTTTTGTCGATATCCTTCTATTAAGTCAATATTCGACCCGACTTCATCACTAATTGAGTAGCGTAAAACTTTCCAGAATGAAATAGTGAATATCGCAGATTAGAGGATTCACCTCTAATCTGGGCAACATCATCCTAAGTGGGCCCGTTTTTAGACTTTGTGAGCCGCTAAAACCGTTCTAATGTTCATGTAACAACAACAAAACCCTCTTTTTAGTCCGCATTATTATGCAACTTCAGAACCCTATTACTGCGCGTGGCCTGATACGCACTTGGCCGGTTTTGTTTTATTCCTTATAATATCAATGGAAACATTTTATATCTGTGTAATTGAGAGCTTTCTCAACAAAAAAAAAACTACAGAACAGCATTATATTTTTTTGTTACAATTTGTCAACTAACCGAAACCCTTACAGAAACAATATAAGGTTCTCAAAAGGGAACCAATTTCAGCAAACCTCTTACACATCATTGTCCAAGATATAATAAAGAAAACTTGTGCGAATAATTATAACGTTGTCAGCCAATCTAATATCGCTCCATCGATTTCGGAACTTCGTCACATCTTAACCAAATTAATTTGATTAAAAATTTCCTTTTGTTATCTTGTAATTTGAAGCTTATTTAAAAGTTTATACGGTAAAAAGACGAATCGAAATGAGCCTGTTAAACTTAACACCAGAGCAATGACGAGGGTCAATGAATTTTGAATTAAAAGATTCTAAAAAGAAAAATGAAGCGAACATTAATCACGCAGTGGCCAGTTAAAGTAATAAATGACTTCTTTTAGTCTCTGTTCTCTTTCCATTTACTTTTTCCTTAAATGTAATGATAGTTTTTTTATTGGCATTATTCATTAGCTAGAAATCTAAAAATATAAAAGAAGAAAGTGACTGACTCACTCACTGATACAACGCACAGCCCAAACGGCTGAAGGTTCAATCATGAAACTTGGCACGTAGATTCCTTTGGTAGTTTAAGTGAGCACTATGAGAGGATTTTTGGATATTCCACCCCTAAGGTCGTGAAATAGGGGATGAAAGTTTGTATGAAAATCCGTCAGTTTTAAAGTCAGGATCTTCATATTTTGGGTTTAGGCTGAAGATTAAAAAATAATTCACATGTCTTTTGAAGATTCCACCCCCATGAGGGTGAAAAGGGGGATGAAGTCATGGCAATAATGAAATCGTCTAGACTTGAAATTTTGCACATAGATACTTTATACTGTGCAGGCATTCACTAAGAAAGGAGTTTTTGTGAATTCCTCCCCTAAGAAGGTGAAATAGGGGATGAAAGTTTGTATGACAGTCGGTCAGTTTTGAAGTTACAATTTTCGAATTTTGGATTTGGGCTGAAGATAAGATCTAACGCAAATTAAGGTTTTTTTGGGAATTCCGTCCTTGGGGGGGCGGATCATGGGGGATGAAATGTTGTGTAAAAAAAAGTCCTTCTTTTACAAAGAAAAAAATATTAAAAATAAGTCTTTAAAGTGTGTTGGTAACTATAAAATGGCTCAACGCATAAATATAGGAAAAAAATAGGGACGGGAAAGTCTGCTTCGCCATGACAATTAATAAGGCTCAAGGACAAACTCTGAAGTATGCTGGTGTAAATTTGAGGGCGAATTTCTTTTGCCTTGGACAGTTCTATGTAGTGTTCACGTGTTAGCTCATCAAAGAGTCTGGTGATATTGGCGTCAACATCCAAAATAGTTGAAAACTCTGTCCTAAGAAACAGTTTCACATTACATTACTTTTATCATCATTATTTTTTACTTTTTCTCTACATACTGTTAAAATATGGTAAGGAGAAGCATGTTGGATAAGCGTGCGAAGCCGTGGGCAAAAGCTAGTTCTAAATAAACTTCGAGACGGTTCAAATAAATTTCAGTGGAAGATTAGTGAAGAGAGGTCTTCGATCAAATGTCAGTTTAGATTATCTTGAAAAAATAATGAGGTTTGGTCACTACGTAATAATAAAAAAATCTGATAATATTAACCAATGTTTTTCTTTGTTCCAGGCTGGCTTGGCACCAGCTCGCGGTCGCGTTGCTAAGCGTGGCCGCCGAGCACAGGTAGCACCAGGGGCCACAAACCTGCGGTGGATACTTCTGTCGACTGGTCGACACCAAACTTCCCCAAACCTTTCCCCGTCCCGATCAAGTGTAAATGGATAATAGAACACGACATAGTGAATGGGACTATATCGATATACTTTACTCAGTAGTACACTACCAGCTGAGCGAGCATGGGCGTACCCAAGACATTTGTGACAAGACATGATAAATTATGTCATGTCTTACAATTTGTCTTAAATGCTAGAACGGGTCAAACATGTGACATATTTTAAAGGCGCTACATGCCTTTTTTTGTAGTTGCTTGGTGAGCACGGCCTAATGTGACATGGCTTGAGTTACAAATTTCATCGCAGTTTGGGCGATAAAGCCATTTTATCTTAAATATGCTAGTATTTAAGATAAAATGGCTGGCCGGCGGCGTGAGAAAATTTGCTGACGTTTATTTGGGACTCATCGGGTTTTAATTGCTAATACGGGCGCTCCCATTTTGTCACAAATGTCCCATTTTGACAGATGATTTAGAAAAATGTATCACTTTCGTTCGGAGGTGGTGATAAAATTTTATCGTTGAAAAAAAAAAGATGTTTTCCTTCTAATTACTGCACCAAATGGCAATAAATTTATTTTGTGTGTATGGTAATCACCACTTATTAATTAATTGAAATGTTACAGGATTATTAATTAATTCTATATTATTAATTGTAAAAAAAAATATTATAAAAAACTTATAATCAAAATAAAAATTATAATTAAAATTAATAAAAAATACTAATTGTATTATTTTTATTGTTATTCTTATTTTTGATTATTATTTTTATTTAGTTTTTTATTATTTTTATTTTCGTTTATTCCATATTCTTCTTAATTTCTAAATTTTAAATATTTCTTAAATAAAACACCCAAAAACATTTAAAATATAAAAAATAGGGGCCCACCGGTATCGGGAACAGGGTCCAAGCTATTATATTTTTAAGTAATTATAAAAATTTTCACAATAATTATATCTTTCTAACAAACACTTACTATGTAATCAAACAAACGAAGAAAAATTAAGTCTATGGTCGTATGTCAAATATTAATTTGTTCCCAACAAAATTAAAAAGTTGTTTATCTGTATGAACGGCACACTTTTATACGTATTATTTAATTAGGTCGTCTATTCAGATTATGTCGCACTATGAAGTCAGCAATAAGAAAGGCATGTCGCGCCTTTGAACTATCATTAGTAGTATGATTGCTAGCATATAAGACAAATTGTAAGACATGACATATTTTATCATAACTTGTCATGACCGAAAATATTTTCTTTTAAGAATTTGTAGTTCAAGTCAAAAACCAGGCAATGTAAAAAAAAAATACTTTTAATAAATTGATGTTGGGATGCTTCTAGTATGGGGCTAGCAAAGGGGGGGCTAAATTTTGGTTATTTTTTGCCTAGCACATACCGTTTTAGAGATACCATTTTGGAAATATAGAGCGTTTTATGCAAAATAAAATAAGATTTCGAGGCCCATAATTCGTAAACAGTGCGTCGTAGGGCTATGCTTCTCAGAACTTAAATGGTTTTTATGGCCAAGGTTAACCCGAAACTGCAATAAAATTGGAAAATTTCCGAAAAAGAAAATATATAAACGGCAAGAAGTTATGCCACAAGTCAAGAAAATATCTCACGCCGCCGTGCTAGCATTTAAGACAAAATGGCTTTGTCGCCCAAACTGTGCTAAAAAGTGTGACTTAAGCCATGTCACAGTACGGCGTGCTCGCCGGGCAGTGGCTTGACGTTCACTGAGTACATTTATTATGACGAGTCTTACAAGTTGGGCGAGAGGAGAGCGCTTACCGTCACTGAAAACAACATCACCATGATCAAATGGCTTCAGATGGGTTTCTTTGCAACAAGTTGATCTTTATGTAAAACAGTGTAAGTACTTACTTTTCCTAATCAACCGATGTAAATGATTACTGTGCTGTGTCATTGGGTTACGTGTCGTTATGACTACTGGGTTTCAGTTTTCAGAATTAACCAGAGCGCACATATCCTCTATATCATGACTATCAACGCTCGTAATCGATGTCATTTAAATTATTTTGCGAGAATAGTTTGTCGCTAAGGAGTTCGGTTGTATGCTCCAGATCCTGAAAACTGCTTTTGCATGATGTGTCTATCGCATCATATTGTACACTTAGTTTATATTATTGCTTGTGTAACACCTTTTTTTTGGTAGAAAGAATTCTTGTTAAACGAAAGTTTGTTACCTAGTTCATCGCCGGGTTTCACTATATTTCATTCCTTTTTTATGTCGCTTCCTTGTTCTGAACTTGTGGCTGAATTGTGGAACCACTTAGGATCTGCACTTTAGGGTTATAATCTCCCTATAAACACATTCATTTCAGTAAAATCAATTTTGGGCGTGCGTCATTTGCGTTCGGAAACGCGTAAGTTTCAGCTAAGACTAGTAATGAACGCATTGCATATTTAAAATTTTTATTAGTCAGCGATTGAGTTAAATTTGATATTTGTTATGGGATTACGGGAGATTGTTGTCCAGATTTGGTTTGTTTGTCAACTAGGCGATTGCATGTATTTTATTTGGAAGTTTTGGTTTAGAACGTTCTAGAGTGTCGAGTGTCGAATCGGAGCGGCGTGGGCGTTTGGATATGTCGACCAGGGTGCCATTTTTAGGTTACAGTTTTTTACTTGCTGAACTCAATGAAAATACCTACGAATAACAAAATTATTAATGCCTATTTGAAAATGCCTATGAATAAAAAACTATTTATGTAGGAGGCGTTCTATAAATAGTTCGTCCATGTTTGTAGACGAGCAGCAATTTCGGTAAGCTTACCGTCTACAAACATGAAGTGTTCTTTAGATTTGTAATACATACTCTTACCGGCGCGCGGCGTTCCCCCGGGGCAAATACTCAGCATTACATAGCAATCACTGATCAGTGATGTGCAATAGTGGCTTGCAGGGTCTCTGCGCATTGTATTCTTACTATCTTGAAAGACAGAAATATGTTTTAGCAAGCTGATTAAAGAAAAAAAGAGAAAAAGGATTTGATTTGATTTAAAGCTTTAATTTTTACTACAATACTAAAGCTATTATTTTAACCGAAGTTGGAGTTCAACTTGATATGACCGGAACATTTTCACCATAGCGGGTGACTGTGAGTATCGGAAGTGAGACTCCAGTGCAGCAGTGCAGCGAGTTAGCCTGCTGATGAACAATGTATGTATTTACTGGCATCGACTCGATTAAAAAGTTTATTTTCAAGTTGGTTTTCTAGTTAGTTTTCATTACAATCATCATAATAAAGCATGATAATGATCAAGCCTTTTGAAACTGAATACTGATGACAGACATCACGATACAGCACCACAATGAGTTCGTTTCATTGTTAAACTAATTACAATCATTTAAAAACGTTAAATCGATAGCTTAAGCATTTGAACCAACGGTACAATATGCACAACACTAATCCAACTTGTAATTAGTGAGACCACAATGAACCACAAAAACAAACAAATTGTTAACGTTTCTCCCTCCCCTTCACCCACCCGTTAAATAATGTAATTCCTCATTTATTTGTTCCACGTACAATCTTCTGTAACTGTTTGTCAAACTAAAAGCAAAATGTGAATACCCCGAGTTAGCATTGTGTAAATAAATATCTCGGGAGTCCGAGACTGAATGTTGATTATAAAGTTTGACAGAATTAGTATTCAAGAGCATTTCAGCGCGAAGGGACTTTTTCAAGTCAATGGAGGATGAAATCAGAATCAGAGTTGTTTGTAATAATATTATAGTTTGTTGGTTAAAATAAACTTATTAATTTACAATTGAAAAATATTGGAATATTATCACAACAAGAAAATTGTTTCTTCTAATATTTTAAAGAACTCATATTCAAAAATCAAGTAAATAAATAAAGTATACATTTTTCATTACTTTAGACTCTTATATATGAATGTATACTAGACAGAAAATTTACAGCAACATTCTAGACACACACTCACTCTCGTAGCCACGCGCGCGCGTGTCTCTCGTAACTATAAAATTTAGTGACAGATCATAAGCGTAAATTTGACATGTGAGCGTACGACCGGTACGACTTTGATAGTTTCTGCAACAAAACTTTTCATAATCCATTGTAACTGAATTTTTTTGTGAATTATAAACTGCAGACGCAAACAAGGGAAATGAGAAAGAAAAAGTAATTTATTTCCGTGGAAAAAAAACATATAATTATGTATATACCATGATGCATGATTCATGTTTTATCTAAACTCGCCATTTCCACTCGTTCCACTCATTCGTTGTTTTGATTTATTATTAATAGTGTTTTTACGATGGGATTTATTTGAATTGCAGGTATTTTTTTCTGCACCATTGAATATATAGGTTTTGGGGCAGACATGCAATTTTGTTCTCATGAGCATTTTATACGTGTGATTGGCTTAATAGCCAAGTCAGCAGATACTTGGGAGCACCATCAATGAGATTTTACTAATAGAGACGTCACTCATTATAAATAAATAAAAACATGCCGATATTTTACTTTAGCTACCTATACAGGACTTTATTTATATCAATGAGTAGGTTAAAAGCTCACAAGATTTTGATCTGGATTGATTTGGATTTTGATTAAAAGAACCCGTTGTCAGAAAGAGATAAACATAGGTACTATTCTTTCAAGAAAATGTTCTCGTAAAGATATTACTACTATTATTGTAAACAACTGAATAACTGCAGGTGGCATATGACCGCGGCTATCCTCTACGTTTTTTTACTTAAATTATTTTGGGCACTTGTTTCATAAGTAAAATGGGTCCAGTATCGCTTTGGCTTCGCCATAGTCGGGTAAAGTAATACACAATTATCAAGTGAATTCAACCAAAGCAGCGGGCAAGACCTAGTGATATTTATATATTTTTTGCAATGTGCTTATTATTTATTTGATATCCAACATCTTTATGTTATCTAGAGGATGACACATCGAATTTAGTGTAACGCATGTAAATGTTCTCATCAGAAAACCTACGGTCACCCAAAGGGCAATGGAGAGGACTATGCTCGGTGTTTCCTTGCGTGATCGAATCAGAAATGTAGAGATCCATAAGAGAACCAGGGTTACCGACACAGCCCTATGAATGGCCAAACTTAAGTGGCAGTGGGCAGGGCACATTGCTCGCAGAACGGATGGCCGATAGGGCAGAAAGGTTCTGGAGTGGTAACCGCGAACCGAGAGACATTGCGTTGGAAGGTTTCCCACCAGGTGTACCGGTGACCTGGTGAAGATTGCGGGGACACGCTGGATGCGAGAAGCACGGGACCGACCAATGTGGCGGCGCTTGGGGGAGGCCTATGTCCAACAGTGGACGTATTTCGGTTGATATGATGATGATTATGATGAAAACAAGCGGTTGCATATTTAAATGGAAAACTGGCTAGCCGCGCGGTTAGCCAACCCCGCGGTTAACTGATAGAGCGTAAGGGGGCTAATTGTGGCTTCGCCGTAGTCAGTTACAAAATGTCCAACATATTATGCACAATATGGAATGAATAAAATGAAATGAATGTGTGTCCAAACAGAAATTTCTTATGGAATGTAAGGGAGCATATTCATTATCTGGTGTGTGACGCTTCGGCAACCCTTTACTCAGTCGACTCGCTCGGTTCGCCGCGCTGCACTGAAGCGATAAATTGATAGATCTTCAATTAATGCTCTTTTAATCCAGCGAGGAAAGAGAATGTGGGAAAAAATATCGTGTGAACTCAAGTTTAATAAAGATTTTCTGGCGAAAATAAATATGTTGGAAAAGAATACATAATATAACTAAATCTATATCTATAATCTATACTAATATTATTAAGAGGAAAGATTTGTTTTTTTGTAGGTAACGAGTAAACTTAAAAACTACTGGACCGATTTCAAAAATTCTTTCACCGTTGGGAAGCTACACTATCTCCGGATGACATAGGCTATTTATCCCTGTATTCCCACGGTAACGGGAACTACGCGAGTGAAACCGTGAGGCGTCCGCTAGTTTACAATAAACCTACTACATGTATGTCTGGCACGAAAGCCTTATCGGTAAGCTTCCTTCATTCGGTCTGCCCGGTGGTCTGTGTGATTGGATTGCAGACTTCCTGAGAGATCGGTCCATTCGAGTGGTTATCGATGGCTGCTCGTCGGACCACTTGGATATTAATGCCGGGGTCCCTCTGGGTTCGGTACTCTCAGCAACATTATTCTTGTTGCACATTAACGATCTGCTTAAACCCGGCGACCTTTGGGTATGCAGACGACAACACTGTTGCTGAGAGATACTTGTCCACCGCACGGGCTACCGGGCCGCATATCCGGTCTCTCCGTGAGGACATGGTGGAGCGTTTGAACTTGTCCTTGCAAGCAGTCTCCGAATGGGGTGATTCCAATCTTGTCAAGTTTAATGCTGCTAAAACCCAGGCGTGTCTTTTTTCCGCTAAAAAGAACCACTTTCACACGACTCCAACTTTCCGTGATGTAACCGTGCCAATAACGGACCATCTTGAGCTTCTTGGCGTTACGTTGACATCCACTCTTAATTTTGGGCCATACATAGAGGCAAAGGCTCAGCTGGCTGCCAAAAAGTTGGGGATTCTTGCGAAGGTGAGAAGGTACTTCACGTCGAAACAGCTGCTCAACTTGTATCAAGCGCAAGTTCGATCGTGCATGGAGTACTGTTCTCATCTCAGGGACGGATCTGCCAAATACCAGCTTGATGCACTAGAGTCGATTGAAAAGCGGGCGAAGAGACTCATCGGCAATGAGGTACTGGTCAAGTCAAAGCTCCAGAGCCTTGAGCATCGTCGCCGAGTTGCCAGCTTGTCGGTTTTTTA